>JADMNL010000024.1:111741250-112975625 GCA_016271365.2 Neoceratodus forsteri
AGTACATCAGGGGCTACAAAATAATTAAAGGCTCTCATGCCTTAAATGCGTATATACTCTGAGTTCCCCTACATGCTGTTCAGAACAAGCATACCACTTTACTAAGGTGCCTGATGACCCGGAGCCTCTGCCAGCGACTCCAGAGTCTATCTACTATTAAATGAGCAAGTGACCACCTTAGAACGTCGGGAGTACCCTGCCAGCATCCCAGACTGCTAAAATACTAAGTAATGTGCCATAGTTCCCCATTACAAGCATAGTAGCACCTGAAGCACTCACTCAAGACATAACTACACAACAGACTCTGAAGCATTTTCTCAGTCCCTCTGTGCCTCACCTCAAAATGACATGCTCTCAATAGGTTTTTATGGCAGATTATGTCTTTTAAATCCACCACCTTCTTCTATCAAAAGGTAGAGGAAACTCCTCTATCATCTACCTGACTGAAACACCACAAACAAAGTAGGTCTCAGGAGGAGGAGGAGCAGGAGCATTGAGAGACTAACCTAACTTGCCTATCCAGATCGGCAGCTGCGAGAAATATCATCATGGGACTTGCTGCTGTGATCTCGGAAAAGCTCTTCACTCCCCCTTATCTATGCGGGGATTAAGAGTGTAGACAGCCGCCAGACAGCGTAGATTGACTGAGAGTCACTGCCGCCATCTTTTGGAGAGTGCAACTACGCTCACAAACATCCAACCAGCACAGAGGGTGTTGGTTAAAAGCACCAACCAATCTGCAACAGCAGACCACAATGCGAATAATTAAATATAAAGGCAATGATTTGAAAATCAATTAATAATGGGGAAAATACATTGGGGGCAGCAATATTACCACAGCTGTGGGCAAGGCAGCATAACACTGAGTCTCTCACTCACTCTAGCCACCTTTATAGGGAGAGTGCACACTTTAAGGCAGAGGCCCAACAATAGCCTGTACAGTGCAGAATATTATTGATTACTGTGCAGGGGAAAAATTAAGGGAAATAATAAATGAATAAAACAATATATCTAACCCCCCAACACCACTCTCTATATGTATCCTTTCTCAACTTACTACAATAGCCAAAACAAAGAACTGCAGCCAACGAATGTGCCGCTAGCCCCAAAACAACTAAGCATACTGTGTGCATCAGATGCAGAAGGTGCACCCATGCCATCTGACCAGGAGGACGTCGGGGAGGACACCTATGAAAACACAAAAGACAAGGAACAAACAAATATGCCTCCTGCGATCCCAAATCCTCTGCTGGGCAGGATTTAGATACAGCAACAATTCCCCACCAAAATAATTAACTGATGCAGGCACAACTAGTGTAAAACACCATGTGAAATAAAGTCAGGTACCGGCAGTGCCAGAACCCCACTCACTATAGCCGGACTCAGAAACACACTCCGATCTAAAAGCAGAGATGGAGGTGGTTACATGAACACTAACATCCAAATGGTGTTTGCCTGATCAGATACAGGCATTAGTGTGAAACACAATGATGAAGGTAGGGTTTGTCACATCAACTCCTACCCCACTACCCAAGCTAATCCCCACATCTTAATGGCACACTGCCCACACCATTTGCCTGATAATAATGCAATATACCCTTGAATAGTCTCTACACAGTGGCCACTCCACTGGGAAGCCTAGAAAAGTGGTAAGTGCAAGAGTATAAAATGGCTATAAACATTCTGGAAATCAGGGCACTACCCTGTGCGCCACTGCAATTCCCAAGGCTAATCAGGAAAAAAGGAAATTTCCTCATATGCTCGGACAATCAGGTTATCATCTCCTGTATCAACAGGCAATGAGGAACAAAGAGCAGAGCCATGTAAAGAGAGGCTCAAGACTCATTCTTTGGACACAAAAATATCTGGTGAGCATATCAGCCATACACTTGGCAGGCGGGCTGAATACCACCGCAGACTGGCTATGTCATCAGTTAATACATTTGGGAGAGTGGAAGATTCATTCCAACATATGCCAAATGATCAACAGACATTGGGAACCGATAGATATAAACTTAATGGCCACCAACAAGAACAATCAGTGCCCCAGATTCTACTCCTGCTTCAGGAATGATAAATCCATGGAAGTGGATGCATTATCAGCTACATGGTCATTCCAGGTAACCTACATCTTTCCACTGATACTACAGGTTCTGAAAGAGATATGCAGAACCAGAACCTGGATGATAATCATCACCCCTCATTGGCCCAGGAGAACATGATTCACCACGATAGTGACAATGGCACTAGACCACCCATGGACACTAGCATTCAGGCAAGATATTCTCATTTAGGAACCGGTATGTCACCTCAGTCTGAACAATCTCAAACTAACAGCCTGGCTCCTGAAAAGGAGAGACTGTTAAGAGAGGGATACTACCCAGTGGTCGTGAACCTCTAGAGTCACTACCACTCAAAGGGCAAACACTTAACCCTTATGGTCACTATATGTTCAGCTAGATTCATACGCGAACTACAAGCATTATCCCACAGACTACCTGAGCAATGACCAACTCACCATCTGAACCTCTACAGTCACTACCACTCAAGGGGCAAACACTTAATCCTTATGGTCACTATATGTTCAGCTAGATGCATAAGCGAACTACAAGCATTATCCCACAAACTGCCTTATCTGGTATTTCATGAGGACAAGATCAGCTTAAAGATGATCCCTTCCTTTCTACCTAAAATATGCACACCTTTTCACACCAAACAGGATATCGAAATACCTATCTATATGCCTGCAGACAAGGTAGATAGGGACCCTCAACATCAACTGCTAGCCATGAGGAGACTAATTTCAACTTACATTACAAGAACGACAGACATACAGCGCATATTGGCTTAAGTCTGCCATCACAGAGGTGTATAAGGCCTCAAATCATACACCACCAACAAAAATCAAGGGCATTCCACTACATCAATAGTCACATCATGGGCCAAGAGAAACATGGCCACAATAGAGAAAATTTGTGCTGCCACTACATGGGCATCGACGCACTCATTCACTAAACACTATAGGGTAGATGTAGCCCTGGAAGCAAGAACTAACTTTATTGAAGTAGTGTTGTTAGCAGCAAGGTCGAACATAACATAATGGACTGACAACCTGCCCTTCTTATTAGGGTACTGCTTTTTACATCGAAACCCATGTGTAAGGAGTGTGGACTGCCGAAGAGATTATCCCCCACAATGGTAGTTTACTCACCTGGTAAAGGTGATTGTGGGGGGTATACATCTCTGAGCCACTCCACAACCCACCCAGGTAGTCAGTCAGAGACAAAGGACTGAAGATGAGCTTCAAGATGTAACAATCAGCATGCCGTTTGGGCCAGAAATTTTAGATTTGTATGAATAAGAAATAAAGAAAGGACCCTCATGGGCCACAGAATTTTTGGTAAAACATAACAAATGCCTCTACTATAATTTATTTAACACGCTAAGATACATACCTGGAAACATTGCACTGCCTACTAACAAGTCAAGAGTTATTGGTTACAGATTAGGTACAGCTTTGAAAGAATTCGAACTGATCCTGGAGAGGCAGCATCACATGGAAAGGGGGTCGGACTTCTTTGAAGTCACATGTGCATCAAGCAACCTATCAGGTGAACACAACCCATGTGTAAGGAGTGTGGAGTGCCTCAGAGATGCATACCCCCACAATCACCTTTACCAGGTGAGTAAACTACTATTGCACCTCTTCTGGTTTACCCTGGATATAGTAAATATGTGTACAAGCAAGACCCAGTACAAAAGCAATACCAGCGGTGCACATTCAGCATTGACAAATGCTTGTTATAATTACCTTAATCTGCTTGGCTTGTAGCTTATTTGCATGAGCAGCGTGGCCACCAAGCACTGCAGCCCCACCCCTAAAATCAGCACTTTGATGACGCTAAGTAGGACACAGGGCTGCAGGTGCCCTATGTAGATATTATTATCTCTACTGCAGTTCTATATGAAAGGGGCTAATAATGTACATTAGCTGTATCCATTTACAGTGCCAGTAAAGAAATTCTTAGCACATTTAGACAGCCTCCTTCCTCGAGTAGCTACATGGAATGTTTGCAGCCCTGTTCTCTACTTAGTGTCATCAGGACGTTACAAGCCGAGCAGATTAAAGGGGAACTGTCACCTTTTCAGGGATAATAACGCAGGACCTAAAGGTTCTGATTAGCAGAAATGCAATGTTTGACTTTTTTTATTTGCTTACTGTGCTAGAACCTATCTTTTCATTTGGTTGATCCTGTGATTCACTCATTATTGTCCCAAAGTCTGCGGGCCAGTTCTTCCTGACACACCTGATGGTCTAAGTTATTAGATTCTATCTGCCAGTACAGTTGTTGGAAAAGATTAACACACATACAGCACATGTTTGCGCTTCTAGTGCTGGTACCAATCGACCAAGGAAAGTGCTCTTCCTGTGTCGATCAGTACCTGCGTTTGCAGTGCAAACATGCGCTGTGTATATGTTAATCTTTTCCAACAACTATACTGGCAGATAAGAGTCCCTTGTGGCTTAGATAATCAAGCGTGTCATCAGAGGGCTAGCTGCGGGGTACTCTGGGAAAACAATGGCCGGCTAGGGGTCACAGGCTCAACCAGATGAAAATAAAGATTCTAGCAGAGTAAGTGAATAAAAAAGTCAAACATGTTGCATTTCTGCTATCAGGACCTATAGGTCTCACATTCGTATCCTTGAAAAGCTGACAGTTCCCCTTTAAGGTAAATATTTATGTATTTACTGACTAAATAGTTTTTAAAAGTAGGACATTCAGCTCCTCGGGCAGGCAGGTTCTTGACAACAGCTGCCTACCAGGGCCATGTCAGCTTCTGTTTAGCACTTTATCTGCAGTATGACTTAGGGTAGGCAGCCAGAGGAAGAACCACAGTTTCACAGATGTAACAAAGATCTGCAGAAGGGCAGAGAGTGAAGAGGGGGTTAGAAGCATGAGGGACAATTTAGAGAGGCTAGAGAAATGACCTAGTGGTATGGCAGTTAAAATTAAGTGCAGAGAAGATAAGTATATAGGAGCCAAGAAGTCAAAAATGGAAAACAGGATAGAAGGAGTGGCAGCTGAGTGAAGCTAAAACCTGCAGGTCATAATCAGAGACAACTAGAAATCATCGGCCCAGTGTAACAGGGCTGTGGGGAGTACAAACAGACTGCTGAGGGACATAGGGAAGGGAATCAGAAGTAGGAAGAGGGAGGCGGTCCTGCCCCTGCACTTTCAACCTCACTTGATGTACATGCTGTGTGAGTTGCTGGAGTATGCATCCAAGGAAGGACAAGGCACAGTGGAGGGGGCGCAGAAGAGGATAACCAAAACCATCCAGGGCTGGTCTTTTTCCGCTGCAGATGTGTCTGTTTCTAGTGCATGTCAATTTGAAAATCAGTAATGGATTAGCCAGTCTTGTCAGCAATTGTAAGTACCCAGTTTGGGTTTCCTTTTGATTTTTGCTGCTGCTAATTGAAGTGGTTAAATGTTTTGTTTTTTCCCATGGCTTTACCTCCCCAGCCAGCAGCTCATCTCAGGGATATACTTCCGCCACAGAGATATTCTCTGAACAGGCCGAACCCCACTGTCATTCAAATGGGTACTGGGTTTTCTCCCTTAGTTTCCCCCCACCCTCCTCCCCTGGTGGAGACGATGTCTCTGCTGGCCTTGCACAACCACAACACCCTGTGAGAGGAGCATGCTTTCATTCTAGTTGCAGGGATCGCTATAGTGGCAGAGTCCACTGCTGAGCCTCCCCGACCGAAATGTACTGTCAAATGGCAGCTGTCTTGGCCATGGCCTGTCCCTCGACACTACTACCCAGGGTCTCTTCTGAACCCGGATCGTTGGCATAGTAACATGATGCTCTGCCACCAGGCCATTGGAGCAGTCTTAAAATCTTAAGAGCACTGATGCCGGGAAACAAAAGACTACAGAAAATGCACCACTGCAAATCCCGGACAACGACAGACCACAGAACGGCACTGATTCCATGGTTGGGTATCCAGTAACTTTATTTTTAAGGGCAGTCTCTAGAATGAAGGTATTGCATATTGCTTGTACCAGTGAGGGTAGAGAGGCCTGTATAATACAATTCAGCATGTGAAAACTGTGTGTTTGGGGTGTGAGGGTGGTGGGCTGCTTAGGCTGCTGCAAGGGGCCTGCAGGAGGTTGCAATATTATTTGGCTGTGAATACCATAGACTGGCACAGGAAGTACAGACTGGTCGTATATTAATTTCACAGCAGCTGGAAGACAACAGAAGACAGTCCCAACATCGAACCCATATACTGTTACCTCATTCTTGAAACCCCCTTCCTCCTTAGGACTTAGGACCTGATATTGTTCTCTAATAATGCCCTTGGTACTGATCTACATTTGCTGCATCTGAGTTCATTTGTAAAGTATAAGAAATGTACTTGTGCAAAACAGTTGCCCTACTGTACAGGTGCACGTGTGGAAGTGATCCTGTGGAGGTAGTGCTGCATCTCAGGGGGTTGGACCCTGCTTACACAAACACCATTATAACTGTTCTCTGACACTGCACAATTGTTGAAATTTTGAATATAAACCCCCAACGAGGAGTTTAGTGACCCAGCCCCTCAACCTTGTTTGAGCCACAAGGTGGGGGTAATAAGTAACCGTCAACATCCATGGAGACTTGGTTACATGACGTTGGTATGATTCCAGGTCTGTGATCTGTATCATCCAATTGAAGGTAACTTTCTTCAGAGGCATGGACAGAAGCACTTAACCATGAGCACCCAATTCCTCCAAAGGGTGGGACTGCATTTCTCCCTTCAAGTTTTATCACTTTATGAACTTAATCTTTGATTCTCCTTTGAAGTACTCTGCTGCCTTTAATTAAATGGGCTTCTGGAAGACAAAATCTGTCATTCTGCAGTGGGCGTAGCCTTTCGCAGCTGCGACCCCTAGTCACAGAAAAATCAGCCCTGCACAGCTTGAAGTCACTCAGTGTCATCTTTCATATTCAGTGAGCCACATAATATCTGATAGGTGGCAGTTTTATTGGCGAAACAGCCTGGAATTGCAAATTATTGAAAGCCAGTGTTCCTTTCAACCTCATGCAAACAGAAATAAATTCCGCAGACTTTCAATTACACATGACAGATGTAATGCATTCCCTGCCTATTAATGCTGACCCACATAAAGGGACGGGGCCCCGGAGTTTTAGAAAAAAATGTATGAGATAATTATCTTGTTAGAGCTGATATTTGGGGAGTGCTGCTGACTTTAGTGAATACTATTTATAGGCCTGTAAAACCTCACAGACATTACTAAAACTGTGTTCCATTTAAAGTCTCATAGCTCCATCGCAGGAGTGTAATTCACAGTCAATACTCAATAAAATGGATTCAACCCTGGAACTCAAACGCTAATGTTTAGATGTTAATACATTTAACCCCATTATACTTGTCTTTATTACGCCGTTTGTTACAAAGTACATCAAAGTCCCCACAAATATATAAACATAGGGCATTAGTCTATATGATTAGCATTATGGGCCCCCAAAGCACATTGTCCTCGAAAAGGCTTTTGTATCTGACAGAAGTGTGATGGTGGTGGGAATTCTCATAGGCCTTTACAGACTAATTATAGCAACGGTGTATTTTAAGTACCATTAAAAAAAACTATAAGGGAGCAAAAAAAGTGCTGCCACAGCACAGAGCTGCAAATAATAGACCCAAAGGGTTACCTGAAATGATATACACAGGGCTGGGGCCACCCAGCAGGCAGTGGCCCTAGGCCTGGACCTCGTTGGCCTGTATCTCAATCCGGCCCTGAATATAAGGCAGCCAAAATAAGTCACTGCCTCATCACTGGAACTGGAAATAATAAACCCAAAGGGTTGCCCAAAATGCACACTGAAATTGTTTTGATCAATTAAGACTTCTTCAAATAGGTTCTAAAAGGCTCACCTGATTGCACTCGCCCCACTGGGCCAGGTAGATCAGATAATCATGGGTTCAAATCCCACGGTAGAAGTTGCCCCATTGGCTCAGTGGCAGTGAGATGCTCTACCTTGCAGGGGACCTAAGTTCAGGAACAGACCTGAGCCACCACTTTGGAATAATATGTGTGTGGGGGGTATAGTTTGTGTGGGATGAAGTTGGAGGGAGTACGATTCAGAGGAAATGTGAGGAAGAATTTCTTCACAGAACGGGTGGTGGACAAGTGGAACACCCTGCCAGAGGAAGTGATGGGGGCTGAAACAATCACGGGATTTAAGAATGCATGGGATAGACATAAAGGAATTCTGGAGGTCAGGGGTAAGGGGCAACAGACTTCTTGGAAAACATAAACTGAACTTACAAGCTCAAATGGGCAGACTGGGTGGGCCATAGGCCCTTATCTGCCGACACTGTCTATGTATCTATGTATGTATTTCTATGTGTGTAGAGGTATAGTGTATGTGTGTGTGTGTGTGTGTGTGTGTGTGTGTGTGTGTGTGTGTGTGTATTTGTGCATGGTATATAGTGTCTGTGTGCGTGTGTGTGTAACAATATAGTGTATGTAGAAGTATAGTGTGTGTAGAAGAATAGCGTGTGTATGTATGTAAAAGTGTAGAGTGTGTGTGTGTGTGTGTGTGTGTGTGTGTATGTGTAGAAGTATAGTGTGTTTGTAGTGTGTGTGTGTAGAAGTATAGTGTGTGTGTATGGTAGAATATAGTGTGTGTTGTATCTGTGTGTAGAAGTATAGTGTGTGTGTGTGTGTGTGTGTGTGTGTGTCTGAAGTATAGTGTGTGTGTATGTGTGTGTGTGTGTGTGTAGAAGTATAGTGTGTGTGTATGTGTAGAAGTATAGTGTGTGTGTGTGTCTGTGTGTAGAAGTATAGTGTGTGTGTGTGTGTGTGTGTAGAAGTATAGTGTGTGTGTGTGTAGAAATATATAGTGTGTGTAGTATAGTGTGTGTGTGTGTGTATTATAGTGCGTGTGTAGAAGTAGTGTGTGTATGTAGCAATATAGTGTATGTGTGTATGTAGAAGTATAGTGTGTGTGTGTGTGTGCCTAGAAGTGTAGTGTGCGTGTATAGAAGTATCGTGTGTGTGTGCGCGCGCGTGTGTGTGTAGAAATACATAGTGTCTGTGTGTGTGTAGTATAGTGTGTGTATAAGTGTGTGTGTGTGTGTGTGTGTGTGTAGAAGTATAGTGTGTGTGTCTATGTGTAGAAGTATAGTGTGTGTGTGTATTTACAGAAGTATTGTGTGTGTGTGTGTGTGCATGTTCAAGTTTGTTTATTGTTGATCGGTTAAAAACCATTACAACACTTCCTTACTAGAATTTACAAGACATACATAAAAATTACATCACAACATAAACTAGCATCTGCTTCCATGAGTTCAATGAATAAAGTGATTGCCATATTTAACTTGAGCTATGACTCTCATTACATATTCCGTCATGTTCAATCAGCACTTTTACAAGCAGAATAACCTGGAAGCCAAATAAATAAGCATTATTAGGCCTACATGTAAGCATAAATATTCGAATTCATAGATATTCAAACTACACATACAAGTTATACAATGTAGCTTAATGTAGCTTAAATCTGTACACTCAATACAGCTGAATAAAAATATAACTTTGTTATATTCAAGAGCCCAGGCATACAGGGCTTCATGAAATGGCCCCTTTTCTAAATAGAAGTCCATTAGTTCCTTTAAAATTTAACTGTTGGCTCCAAACCTTGGAGTCCATGTTCAGCGACTCCTATTACCTTTAGAGAGTCCCGCTTTACACACAGAACACTGCTATTAGCATTTTAAAATGAGCTCTCAGATAATGGGAAGCTAATAGCAATCCACTCTGCTAAAAGGAAATCAGCCTTCCAGTGGCTCAGAACAACTTAGAGTCATGCCGAGGTTTAAAGCACTTAAAAGGAGTCTTAAAGTTAAGTAGAAGTCCAAATCACAATTACACACCTTTGGTGTTTGCTCTGTATATGTATTATCCATTTTGTCTCTGTACTTAGTCACTGTACTTATTATACTCTGTATTTGTCCTCATTCAATGTATGACGCGGAGCCTTTGTAAATGAGTCCCTGACTCAAAGGGTTGTAATTCCGAGACTTTATATAAATAAATAAAATAAATCAACAGTCTGTCAGAGCCTGAAAAAACGGCATGCTATCACTGCAAAACATCCCACCACTATCATTTAACATTTTAAACGCCAGGTCATAGCCCAGTTATTTTATAGTGCAATCTTTTCAGACAGACAGATAATAGCAAAACAGTGCCTTTATTGAGGCTGCATCTAAAATTGACTCTCCGCCACTGTGGCAACCTTACCGGCAACTTCGGTATGCTTCAGTGCGCTAATTAGTAAAGGGGAAAGACCATCCAGACATCAGAAAAGTAATTCATATCCATATAGGCCACATCTCTTCAACTGAGTCAGCAGTTCAGGATTCCTAGTTGCCGTGTACCTTCTCTATATTCAGCTCTCCTGACAACTCCACACACTTTTTTACAGTTTGTACACGCATCTGTGCAGTATATTTCCAAGGATTCTCTGGACTCTCTAGACATTCCAGGCACTTTAATCACTTCACCTCGGGCACACCTAAAATATATAATAAAAGATGCTTCTCTAAGCGCAGTAACTTAGGTACTACATAACATTAGCCCAGTGCCCAACCCTAGGCAACAATCAGCATATCTGTTTAAAAAGAAGAAAGTGCCTTTCTGCACTCAGGGCGCTCCACTCATTGTATGGCTCTGGCTTTAAAAAACCAGCACTCGACAAGAAAAGAAATCTGACTCTCCCCTCCAGCCATCCTTCTCAAATAATCCTTCAGCTTTTTCAACTTTTTCTTTTCCTTCAGGACACTTCTCATAGTAGCTCAATATAATTTCCAAATCAAGCCGCGTTCTAAATTAGATATTTTAACGGCCAATCTCGAGCACTGCTACAGCTCAAAGATGCCCAAAAACTTTTTAATCAGCCAGCACGACCATTAAACAATGCACCCAGTTCTGCCTTTCCAGCAATACACTTTCACCAGAAAAAGCCCATTTCAAGCCGTAAGAAAACAAAATAACATGTTTCATTCAGTATATTCAAACTGAATGCAAAATAAAACATTTAAAAAAAAAAAGTAAAACAGTCGGACGCCAAGGAACTCTGAACACAGCATGGAGTGGCAGGGAGCGGAGCAGAATTGCGGCCATCTTGCCGCTGTATGTGTGTGATGAAGTATAGTGTTTGAGTAGAAATAGTGTGAGAATGCATCCCTGCCTGTTTGCTCCTCATTTTGCACTGCGATCCACTGCGAATGAGACTGCGTTCCTTCCTGTTTGCTCCTTATTTTGCACTGTGACCCACTGCAAATGAGACTGTGTTCCTTACTGTTTGCTCCCCATTTTGCACTGCAACCCACTGTGAATGAGAATATGTCCCTTCCTGTTTGCTCCCCATTTTGCACTGTGACCCACTGCAAATGAGAACATGTCCCTTCCTGTTTGCTCCCTATTTTGCACTGCAACCCTCTGCGAGTGAGAATGTGTCCCATCCTGTTTGCTCCCCATTTTGCACTGCGACCCACTATGAATGAGAATGTGTCCCTTCCTGTTTGTTCCTCATTTTGCACTGCAAACCATTGTGAATGAGACTGCATCCCTTCCTATTTGCTCCCCATTTTGTACCGCAACCCATTGTGAAGAGAAACATCCCTTCCTGTTTTCTCTACATTTTGCATTGAGAGCCACTATGAATGAGAGTGCAGCCCATCCTGCTTACTCCCCATTTTGTACTGTGACCCACTGCAAATAAGAATGCATCCCTTCCTGTTTGTGCCCCATTTTATACTGCTACCCACTGCAAATGAGAATGCGTTCCTTCCAGTTTGCTCCCCATTTTGCACTGTGAATGAGAATGTGTAACCCCCAGGTGGCGCTATCCCAAGGGCTACTACCCCTGCCTGCTTGACTACTGACAGGTTAAGGGGCCTAGGTTCTATGGCAGGTGTCTCCACCCAGAGGTCAGGGTTTGTAGTGGTTAGACTAGCTTGGTCACAGCCATCTGGGACACTGAGACACCCTTTTATTCCCTCTAGTGGCTCACACAATGCACAGAAATTACAGTCCCAATACCCCACATGTACACACTGTTCATTCATAAAGTACCACTTACCCTCGAGACTGATTCTGAGGTTCGTCTCTGGGGACCCCCTGTAAAATAAGGTTAATCAACATACACAAGCCAATACAATGCTTGATATGTAGGTACTGACACTTCAGACAGTTTAAAGTTTAACAACATCAAATCTGGTTTATTTAGGGGGACTAAAACACAGGAGGGGGAGATCAGGTTAACTGGCAGAATTAAATCACAGTACTGTGCACACATACAGGGTCTGAAAAGTCACACTCTGGGTACCCAGGTTGGGGAGGGGCTAGCCAGGTCTGTTGCCCGGGGTTGGCCGGCAGGTGCAGATGGACAAGGCCATGTAGAAGAAAATATATGCACAACACCCAACAGTAATCCTGAGCCAGATGGCTCAGTCCATGAAGAAGTGAAACAACAATAATTAGATGTGTAACTCCCAGGTGGCGCTATCCCAAGGGCTACTACCCCTGCCTGCTTGACTACTGACAGGTTGAGGGACCTAGGGTCTATGGCGGGTGCCTCCACCCAGAGGTCAGGGTTTGTAATGGTTGGTCTAGTTTGGTCACAGCCCTCTGGGACACTGAGACCCCCTTCTAATCCCTCTAATGGCCCACACGATGCACAGGAGTTACAGTACCAATACCCCACATGTACACACTGTTCATACATAAGGTACCACTTACCCTCGAGA
Organism: Neoceratodus forsteri; assembly: GCA_016271365.2. Lineage (NCBI taxonomy): Eukaryota > Metazoa > Chordata > Ceratodontiformes > Ceratodontidae > Neoceratodus > Neoceratodus forsteri. The sequence continues at coordinate 111,754,077 of JADMNL010000024.1, forward strand.
CTGAGTCGCAGGTTCGTCTCTGAGGACCCCCTGAAAAATAAGGTTAAGCAGCATACACAAACAAATACAGTGCTTGGCATGAAGGTACTGACACTTCAGACAGTTTAAAGTTTAACAACAACAAATCTGATTTATTTAGGGAACAGAAACACGGGAGGTGGAAATCAGGTTAATTGGTGGCATTAAATCACAGCACTGTGCACACATACAGGGTCTGAAAAGTCGCACTCTGGGTACCCAGGTTGGGGCTAGCCAGGTCCATTGCCCAGGGTTGGTCGGTGTGCAGATGGATAGGGCCCTGTAGAAGAAAATATATGCACAACACCTAATTGTAATCTGGAGCCTGATGGCTCAGTCCATGAAGCAAAGAAACAACAAGAATTAGATGACACACTTGTGATTGCAAAAAGGCTGCAGGGGAATACCCTGATTTGTACTCACAATACCCAAGCTGAGAACCGGATGGTGGATGTTCTTCTGGATTGTCAGAAACAGCAGGGCATGGAGACAAGGTCCTTGTGATTGGACCCCACTGCAGTTTATAGCAAATGGATTTAGTTTGAGACAAGCTGGGGGTTTCTTCCAGCTTCAACACACAGCACACAGCACAGAGCACAGGGGACTGGAAATAGCGATTCCCCACAAGCACTACGCACATTCATATGTAAAAGGAAAGTACTATACCAGGCAGGCTGCTCCTCGATCCCGATCGCAATTACTGCAAGATACCCAGGAGCGCACACAGCAGCTTCAGTTCCTGACAGACCGAGCACAATTCAGCAATTTCTCCAGTCTTCTACAGGGTGAGCCTGGTTTCCACACTTCTGGTGCTTCTTTCTCCTCACAACTCTGATTCAGTCCAAACTGGCACTCACAAAGACTGCAGACCAAAACTCAGGGCCTCACAGGCACTTCCCGCATGAAACTACACACCGCAGAAGCACACAGCTCCTTCTCTCTTCACTGCCACAACTGATCTTATCTTCAAGTCACAGAGCAGGGCATTTCCTTTAGCTCCACACCATTCTGTTGGCTGGTTCAGCTGTAACTCACAATAAGACTCCCTCTGTTGGTAGAAAAAGGCGCCAAGGTCAAAACTACATTTCCCAGAGTCACTGCTCATACAGTCCCCTTGTGTCTGGCTCAAAATTGAGAGTCCAAGTTCCAATTCGTCCACAGGCTCCATTTTAAGGCCTCCTTATCATCCTGATTGGTCCAAGTCAGCAATTCAGGACCAAAATGAAAGAGCTACACTGAAACAGTTAGTGCTGAAATAAAGACAGGTTAGACAAACCACACTTTCTCAGTCACTCTAAATGATTTCTGGCAAACAGTTGTATCTTTCAACAAGGCTCCCTCTGCACATGTAGCGATGGCAGAAACGGAGCGAATTGGCAGCAGCTCGAGTGAGATTCGAGCATTAAATACACAGTCCCCACATACAAACTAATTAAGTCTACAAGCAGACAGCTCTTAAAGAGACAGTGTGTGGAGGCTCAAATAGCACTCACCTGGAACCACATTTAAACAGTTCAGACAATAAACACCGCCCAGACTTGGAGCATTCAGGCAAGCTCCTGGAAGACTGTTGGGAACAGCCATTTGCAGGGGGGTTACACCCTTCCTGGCCTGGAAAAACTTGGCGTCCGCGTCAAGTAAGTACCCCCATAAATTTCAATACAACTATATACATTTACATCAATATCACATTAGGCATATACATGTAATCATCAGTCAACATATCACCTTACCAGAAATACATTTCTGAAACTTTTCAGTACATCACTTTTTGCACAGTATTATACACACATTATACCGTAACTCAGGTTATTACCTCCTGTACATGAAACCTGAAGAGAGGGGGCCCTTCCCTATCAGCTATCTTGGGGCTGGATGGGGCAGGGGCACCATACATAGAGGGCAACACAATTAACTTGGAGTTAGCACTTATGCTCAGTTTGGGCAATGAGCTCGGGGACATATACACTCCTTTATGGACAACATTGAGAGGCAGGTCCACAGGCCTCCCAGGAGAATCATAGCTGAGGTGCACCACAGGCTTTACAGCTCAACCAGTCTTTCTAGGGGGAACTGTTACAGTCTCTGCTCTCTGAGCCTCATTTTCAGCATTGTCCTCACTTGTCAGGGGAGTCTCCATTGGGGTAGAGAGGCTAGAACTTGGGGCATTTTCAGCTCTAGGAGTTACAATCTCTGAGTCCACAACACTTGTTTCACATGGGGAGTTTTCTGACACTGGCAGTGAACCATCAGGGCACTTAACAGACTCTTCTTGTTCTGGTATATCACCAGTTTGTCCCAGTCCATCATTTTCCTCCTCTGAAAGCTCAAACAGTTCAACCATACGCAATGATTCCATATCATCTGACTTGATGCTTTGCACTTCACTTTCTGGGAACATGGGCTCCAGGGACAAAGCTGGGGGCTTAGACAGTCCAGAAGGCCCAGCTTCATCTCCAGGAATGACTAGGAGATTGCCCTGAAACAATTGACTCAGTTCGTAAGAAGGGTAGTATTCAAAGCCACACTCACTTTCCTCTGACATGGACTGACAGTCATGTTCAACTGGGACTTGTGGAGGGGAGCACTTTAACTCAGCTTCTGTGGGTGCAGGCTTTCTTGATTTTTTCTTAGCAGCAGCTCTAGTCACTGGTCCAGAGGGGGCATTTTCTGGGGGCTCAGACTCAATCAAGATTTGTCCAATGGGCAGTAAATGATTTCTATGCATTGTTTTCACATCTTTTGCGTTATTCTCCGGCCTTACTTTGTACATAGGCAGATCATTTAGTTTGCCTACCACAATGTGGGGGAGATGATGCCACCTATCAGCAATCTTGTGTTTGCCATGCAGTCCCAGATTTCTTAGCAACACCCGATCTCCCTCCTGGAGTTCCATGCTTTCACTTTTTTATCATACCTTTCCTTGTTGGCCAGATTTCTTTTGGCAGCCATGGTTTGAGCCAGTTGGTACACATGATTTAGTTGGGCCTTTAACTTTTGCACATACCGTAAATGGTTATCAGCTTGAACCCCATCAGAAGAAACTCTAAATCAAACATCTACCGGTAGTCGGGCTTCTGTTCCAAACATCAGGCGATAGGGGGAGAACCCATTGGCATCACTTTTTGTGCAATTGTAGGCATGTACCAGGGTGCTAATTTGTTGGCTCCATCTAGGCTTGTCCTTTGGGTGAAGGGTGCCTAGCATATCTAGCAAAGTGCGGTTGAAACGTTCAGGCTGTGGGGACCCCTGGGGGTGATAAGGGGTGGTTCTGGACTTCAGCACTCCCCACAGAGAAAGCATCTCTTTGATCAGATGACTCTCAAAGTCCCTCCCTTGATCAGAATGGATTCTTTGTGGCACCCCATAGTGAATAAAAAAGTTTTCTATAAGTACTTTGGCCACAGTGGATGCCTTCTGGTCCTTGGTGGGGAAAGCTTGGACATATCTCGTAAAATGGTCAGTGACCACCAGCACATTACTGATATTTCTTTGATCTGGCTCCAGACTCAGAAAGTCAATACAGACCAGCTCCATGGGGGCGCTGGTGGTGATGTTAACTAGGGGGGCAGCCCTCTGGGGCAAAGCTTTCCTCTGTAGACAGTGACTACAAGTTCAAATGTGTTGTTCAACATCAGCCCCCATCTTAGGCCAATAAAATCTGGATCTTGCCAAGTGAAGTGTTCTGTCTATGCCAAGGTGCCCCATGTGGTTGTGTAGGGACCTCAGCACCAAGTCTCGAAAGGCAGTAGGCAAAACTAGCTGTTGTTTATATATTTGTCTCCCTCTGTCTACTGTTTCTCTGTATAACAGTCTATTATTCAGTTTCAACTTAGCACCTTCCTTGTTTAACAATGCAGTTCTCAAATCAGTGGAGCGTAACTGGGATACATCTTTCCCTGCGTAGAGGGCTTCTAGAGCTGATTTGATCATAGGATCTTGGGATTGAGCCCGCTGAATACTGTCATTGTCCAGCTGAGGCAGAGCACCAATGTCTATTGCGGAAAGTGGCACTAAGCAGCAGGTATGCAATTCTTAGAGGGTCCCAAACAATCCACCATACAGTTCACTGGGTCTGGGACCACTTGCTCCTCTCGGTCAAACTTCTGGCAGAGTGCTCGAATATCAGGTTCTGAGAGTCTGACCCAGTCATTTCAAGAAACAGGCCTCCGGGAGAGAGCATCAGCATCTATGTGGTTCAGGCATGCTCTGTATTCAACAGCATAGTCGTATGTAGAGAGCCACCTATGGCCAGTAGCATCCAACTTAGCTGAAGTCTGCACATAGGTCAAAGGAGTATTGTCAGTTTTTACTAGTATCTTAGCCTCATACAAGTACTCGTGGAACTGGTCAACAATGGCCCACTTCAAAGCTAGGAACTCTAACTTATGTACAGGATAGTTCTTTTCGGAAGGGGTCAGGCTTCTGCTGGCAAAGGCCACTGGTCTCAGGCCACTCTCATGCTCCTGGTACAACACAGCCCCAAACCTTGCAAACCAGCATCAGTGTGTAGGACATAGGGTTATACTGGATCTGCATAGCCCAGGACAGGAGCATGGGTAAGTTGATATATAATCTCATGAAAAGCAGCTTCACAATCAGGTGTCCATCGTGCACCAAAAACTTCATTAGGACAGAAATACAGTCTCTCAGTCTCAGGGAGAGTTGACCTCTTGTATTTTTTGTGAGTAGGAGGGTAACCTTGGGTAAGATTAAGTAAAGGACGGATCACTCTTGAACAGTCCTTGATGAAACGATGATAGTAGCCACAGAATCCCAGGAATCTTTGCAGTTCTTTTAGATTGTGGGGCTGTGGCCAGGTGGTCAAGGCCTCAACTTTACTTGGGTCGGTCTCTATTCCCTCGGTGGAGACTATATGCCCCACATACTTTACAGAGATTTGGAAGAATTGACATTTATCGATGGACAGTTTCAGGCCAAAGTCTTCCAGTCGGTCCAACACCTTCAATAATCTGCTCTCATGTTCCTCCAGTGAGCTGCCAAACACAATAACATCATCTAGGTATACCAGACACTCTAATAAGTTCATGTCCCCCACTGCACGCTCCATCAGTCGTTGAAAAGTGGCTGGGGCACCTGAAATCCCTTGAGGCATCCTCATGAATTCATAGAAGCCAAGCGGACAGATCAAGGCTGTCTTCTCTTGGTCTTCTGAGCCATCGGGATCTGGTAGTACCCACTGCGAAGATCCAGCACAGAGAACCACTTGCTACCGTTCAGGCAGTCCAAAGCATCCTGAATGCGGGGCATTGTATACTGATCAGGGATAGTCCGCAGGTTTAAAGTGTGATAACCCATGCACATCCTTACTGTCCCATTCTTTTTTCTCACTACCATGATGAGGGAAGCATAGGGGCTTCTGGATTCTTGTATTACACCAGCAGATAGCATCTCTTGCAGATGCAGTCTCACATCATCTATGTCAGCAGGTGCCAGGTGTCAAGACCTCCCATGAAATGGCCTTTCATCATGCAGCCGGATGTGGTGCTCAGCTCCTTGCACACATCCTACGTCCCACTCCTTTAAAGAAAACACCTGGTGTCTCTGGGCAAGCTTTCTACTGATTCTCATCTTCCATTCAGCTGGCAACATGGAGTCCCCAAAATCAAACAAGTCGGGTGTCATTCTGTCATTTTCCCCTAAACACTTGTTACTTGGTAGCACTGCAGTATCTGCACAATGTACATTAGCCAGGGTACAACCTCTATTTACTCGAATCTCTCTATCAGACACATTATGAACTTGAACTTTTACCCATCTGGCATAAGCATGGGCTCTGGAAGGCAAAATACTTGGCTTGACCAGCAGTCCTTCTGGCAATTTCCCATTGCCTGGTGCATCCAGCATGAGGATTTTATTCTTGACATCCTTTCTGATACAGACTCCCTCCTGTAGGGTACACTGGGCATTTGGCGCCAGGATCAGAGACTCAGGATCCTTCTTCCAGACAATTCCAACCGGTTCCACTGGTTCCATTTTTTCGGTATCTCTTTGTGCCTCATAGGCCTTCTTGATCAAGGCCGGAATTCTTAAAGCTCTACTAGTCCTTGATCCCTGTTTTTCATAACACAACTGCGACAACCATCCAAACATATGCGCATTCATCCCAATTAGTAGAGGAACCCCATCATACAGTCCAGTAGGGGAACACACTAAGGCCAGGGTCTCTACTTGCTCTACCACTCCAGCCACAGAGGTGGGAAAAGACAGCCAAATTCAGATATACCCAGAGTAGGAGTAGGCCTTCTCACTTAACCCCCAGACATGCAGCCCTTCCAACGGTTGTAGGGGCACATCAGACAAATGCTTCTGATACCAGTCTTGGAACATAATTGTCACTTGGGAGCCACTGCCTAATACAGCTCTTGTAGACACTACATTCACCTTTACAGTGGTCTCCATGGAGGGACCCACTATTCTGGACCAGTCTGGAGAAAAGGTAGCGGGGGCCTGGGCAACTGACCTTGCCACAAAGGGACATGAGTTATAATTTTTGGGATCCTCACTACGATCATTTTCTGTACCTCTCAACCACTGATTTGTCCTCCGAAGCTCTCCTTGTAGCCTGTATACAACTTTGTCTGGGTCTTTTTGGGACCGACATTCTCTCTTCATGTGCCCATCCTTCCCACAATTATAGCAAAACATACCTTTTGGAGATTGAGCTGGCCGAGGCATCACACTGGGAGCCGGGGTGGGGGTACTTCCAACAGAAAACCTTGGTGCCATCTCTGTATGGGGTACGATAAGCATTTGGAGACATCTCATCAATTTCCCCACTTCCATTGTCAAGACATCAAGTTTTGAGCTGTTGTCAGCATGAGATGCATGGGTGGGTACCCCCCAACCCCATAGCAGATGCAGTCGGATGAGGGTCGGGGCCTGTACTTGCAGGAGCGGCCTTCATAAAGAGACTGTTTTTTATTTCCCTGAACTCTTTCAGCAGTTCACCCCATGGTGGTACACCCTTTTCCTTCTCAGTGCACTCATTAACTGCCAGCCTCTGCCCCTGAACTTCGCTTGACGGGTCGCTCTCAGTCACTCGGGTCGTAACAGCAACTATTGGTTCAAGTCCCTCCCAGGGTCGCCTTTTCTCAACCCCTCAAATTTCTCTCATTAGCTCATCATAGGAGGGTGGGGATTCCAGTCGATAGGCCAGGTGTAACTGAAGCAACAGCAGTTCTGAGAAGGGGGCAGACTAAAGGATCCTGTCCAGCCTGGTTCAGTCCAATTCAATTGCTGGCAAACTACCCTTTCTGAGGTATTCTTGCAACAGTTTTTCCAGCTGAGATACATACACAGACAACAACTCCCCTTGGTACTGTTGTGCATTTCTTACTCTCCACCACAGGTCCTCATCGGAATCTGGGCTCCCATACACATTCTCCAAGGCCTCAAGATAGTCCTGTGCAGTCGCTTCAGGGTCACTGGCCCATCTGGCATGGATGGTAGCCAGGGCAGGACCTCAGAGGCTCTCACTTAACCTCTTTCACTTTTCTGCTTCTGAGCATTGCCATTCTAGCACTTGAGGGGCAACAAAGTCTATCCAGGTCTCCCAGTCATCCTCCCCTTGTGGGGTGGGGAGGGTGCCGGAAAAGATTTTCAACCTGCGGTAAGAGTCGTGACTATTGGCAGGTACAGACATAGGAGCTAGCACTGGCACAGAAGGAGGGGCAATAACGGGTGCTGGAGGGTGAGAGGGTGTTGGTGGAGGAACGTTCTCAGGTGGCAATAATAGTTTCTTTAAATCCTCCACAGTTTTCCCTTCCTCCAGCAACAATCATACATTTCTCCCAAAGTTTCTGATACTGGGGCCTATTCCCCCACCAGGTCTCTACTGTCCTTAGTTATCACTCTCCAGGCAGTGAGGGCTCCCTCTGGGGTAATAGTCTGTGGCACTTTGGAGCTATCTATGGGGTCCTTATACTCTACTAGGGCCATGAAAGTGTGGGTGAGTAGATTAGCATGTCGACCCACCACCACAGGGTTTTGTAAACCTTCCACCTTGGAAGTACTCCCTCTACAGTGTCCATACTGGTACCCAGTGGGATATCCAAGATAAGTATAGCATTTTGGGGGTCGATCTCCTCCCCAGTACACCACTCCACCAACTGGTGCACAGCCACTTCTGTCAGGTACCCATTTATTTTTTTTTAACAGTGGTTCGTAAATGTGGCCACTAGAGGACACAAAATCCCAGTGGTGAGCCTCCAAGATGTAACCCCTAGGTGGCACTATCCCAATGGCTACTACCCCTGCCTGCTTGACTACTGACAGGTTGAGGGGCCTAGGTTCTATGGTGGGTGCCTCCACCCAGAGGTCAGGGTTTGTAGTGGTTAGACTAGCTTGGTCACAGCCCTCTGGGACACTGAGACCCCCTTTTATTCCATTTAGTGGCTCACACAATGCACAGAAGTTGCAGTCCCAATACCTCACATGTACACACTGTGCATTCATAAAGCACCACTTACCTTCGAGACTGATTCTGAGGTTCGTCTCTGGGGACCCCCTGTAAAATAACATTAATTAACATACACAAACCAATACAATGCTTGATATGTAGGTACTGACACTTCAGACAGTTTAAAGTTTAACAACATCAAATCTGGTTTATTTAGGGGGAATAAAACATGGGAAGGGGAGATCAGGTTAATTGGCAGAATTAAATCACAGTACTGTGCACACATACAGGGTCTGAAAAGTCACACTCTGGGTACCCAGGTTTGGGAAGGGGGCTAGCCAGGTCCATTGCCCGGGGTTGGCCGGCAGGTGCAGATGGACAGGGCCCTGTAGAAGAAAATATATGCACAAGACCCAATTGTAATCCGGAGTCAGATGGCTCAGTCCATGAAGAAGTGAAACAACAATAATTAGATGACATGCTTGTAATTGAAAACAGGCTGCAGGGGAATACCCTGATTTGTACTCACAATACCCAAGCTGAGAATCGGATGGTGGATATTCTTCTGGGTTGCCAGAACAACAGGGCATGGAGACAAGCTCCTTGTGACTGGATCCCACTGCAGTAGATAGCAAACTGATTTAGTGCGAGACAATCTGGGGTTTGCTTCCACCTTCAACACACAGCATAGAGCACAGGGGGATTGGAAATAGCGATTCCCCACAAGCACTACGCACATTCATATGTAAAAGGAAAGTACTATACCAGGCAGGCTGCTCCTAGATCCCAATCGCAACTACTGCAAAATACCCGGGAGCACACACAGCAGCTTCAGTTCCTGACAGACCGAGTGCGATTCAGCAATTTCTCCAGTCTTCTACAGGGTTAGCCTGGTTTCTACCTTTCAGACTTCCTTCTTTCTCCTCACAAGTCAGATTCCGTCTGAACTAGTGCTTTCAACGGCTGTAGGCCAAACCTCAGGGCCTCACACGCGCTTTCCGCGTGAAAATATACACCGCAGAAGCACAGAGCTCCTTCTCTCTTCACTGTCACAACTGATCTGATCTTTCCAGTCACAGAGCAGGGCATTTCCTTTAGCTCCACACCATTCTGTTGGCTGGTTCAGCTGTCACTCACAATAAGACTCCCTCTGTTAGTGAAAAAAGGCACCAAGGTCAAACTACATTCCCAGAGTCACTGCTCATACAATCCCCTTGTGGCTGGCTCAAAATTGAGAGTCCAAGTTCCAATTCGTCCACAGGCTCCATTTTATGGCCTCCCCTATCATCCTGATTGGTCCAAGTCAGCAATTCAGGACCAAAATGAAAGAGCTACACTGAAACAGTTTGTGATGAAATGAAGACAGGTTAGACAAACCACACTTTCTCAGTCACTCTAAATGATTTCTGGCAAACAGTTATATCTTTCAACAAGGCTCCCTCTGCACATGTAGCGATGGCAGAAACGGAGCGAATTGACAGCAGCTCAGGCGGGATTCGAGCATTAAATACACAGTCCCCCCATACAAACTAATTAAGTCTGCAAGCAGACAGCTCTTAAAGAGACAGTACGTGGAGGCTCAAATAGCACTCACTTGGAACCACATTTAAACAGCTTAGACACCCAAGACCACCCAAACTTGGAGCATTCAGGCAAGCTCCTGGAAGACTTTTGGGAACCCCCATTTTCAAGGGGGGTTACAAATGCATCTCATTTTGTACTGCAACCCACTACGAATGAGACTGCATCTTCTTCTGTTTCCACCCCATTTTGCACTGTGACCCACTGCAAATGAGAATGTGTCCCTTCCTGTTTGCTCCCCATTTTGCACTGCAATCCACTGCAAGTGAGAATGCGTCCCTTCCTGTTTATGCCCCATTTTGCACTGTGACCCACTACGAATGAGAACGTGTCCCTTCCTGTTTGCTCCCCATTTTGCACTACGCCAAACTACGAATGAGAATGCATCCCTTCCTGTTTACTCCCCATTTTGTACTGTGACCCATTGAGAATGAGAATGTGTTCCTTCCTGTTTGCTCCCAGTTTTGCACTTTGACCCACTTGGAATAAGAATGCATCCCTTCCTGTTTGTTTCACATTTTGCACTGCAAATGAGAATGCGTCTCTTACTGTTTGCTCCCGATTTTGCACTTTGACCCACTATGAATGAGAATGCATCCCTTCTTGTTTGCTCCCCATTTTGCACTGCAAACCATTGCAAATCAGACTGTGTCCCTTCCTGTTTGCTCCACATTTTCAACTGGGACTCATTGTGAATGAGAATGTGTCCCATCCTATTTGCTCCCCCTTTGCCATTGCAACCCGTTGTGAAGGAGAAACATCCCTTCCTGTTTCTCCACATTCTGCACTGCAACCCATTATGAATGAGAGTGCATCCTATCCTGCTTGCTCCCCATTTTGCACTGTGACCCACTGCAAATGAGAATGCATCCCTTCCTATTTGCTCCCCATTTTGCATTGTGACCAGCTGCCAATGAGACTGTGTCCCTTTTTGTTTGCTCCCTATTTTGCACTGCAACCCACTGTGAATGAGAATGCGACCCTTGCTGTTTGTGCCCCATTCTACATACTGCGACCCACTGCGAATGAGAATATGTCCCTTCCTGTTTGCTCACCATTTTGCACTGTGACCCACTGCAAATAAGAATACGTCCCTTCCCGTTTGCTCCCTATTTTGCACTGTGACACACTGTGAGTGAGAATGTGTCCCATCCTGTTTGCTCCCCATTTTGCACTGCGACCCACTGCAAATGAAAATATGTCCCTTCCTGTTTGCTCCCCATTTTGCACTGCAACCCACTATGAATGAGAATGAGTCCCTTCCTGCTTGTTCCCCATTTTGCACTGCAAATCATTGTGAATGAGACTGCATCCCTTCCTGTTTGCTCCCCATTTTGCACTGAGACCCACTACGAATGAGAATGCATGCCTTACTGTTTGCTCCCCATTGTGAATGAGAATGTGTCTCATCTTATTTGCTCCCCATTTTGCACTGCAACCCATTGTGAAGTAGAAACATCCCTTCCTGTTTTCTCCACATTTTGCACTGTGACCCACTACGAATTAGAACGCATTCCTTCCTGTTTGCTCCCTATTTTGCACTGCAACCCACTGCGAATGAGAATGTGTCCCTTCCTGTTTTGTGCATAGAGGATGCACTCATTAGGACCTGATTCCAGTCTTGGCACCCAGTTTAAAACCTTTTGTTTTGCAGAAGTAATTCAATCTTTGCTCATACAGCTTTTCCACTTATGCATGATCGTGATTTTTTGATTTTCCCCACAGCTTTAGGCTGCCACCACTTCAAAGGTACCTCCCAACCCTGACACCAGTATAGGTCCATGACCCAAGAGTCCCGGGTGGAGATCCTTCATGGATACAGCTTGAGGACCTTCTCCCTGGTCTTCTCAGTGGGGAAAAGAGCAGCTTTAGGTTTCATATTACTACAAATCCTTCCTCCTCCTTTCTGTAACAGGAAGGCAAGTGTTGATATAAATGTACTTGTTTCCTTATGAGAAAGGCTGAGAGCACCAGCAGAAATGTGTAACCTGTTGAGCTCCATACTGGGACACAGCGATGGATATGTTTCCTATCTTTAGCACAGAAGACATTAGTTGAGAGAGAATGGGAGTGCAATGCTGGAGATCAGGCTTTCCTCTGGTGCTTGTCAGCCAATCAGATTGGATCAAAATTCTAAATAAAGATACAAACATTTGATGATTTTGTTGAGTTTCTTATGCTTGATGGGTGTAGGTTATATTTGAATCTCCTGATGTAACAGGTACAGTACTGACAATGATAATCAACTGCTGTCTTTCCAACTGCTATTTACAGTATTTACCTAAAGTTTGCAACTATAATGATATCCAGATAGCACCGTGACTGAGGGATCTCAGCATGTACACCCCGGAAGACAGGAGAGCGAGAGGGGGACATGCTAGAGACCTACAACTACCTCACAAGGGGTAAACAGGATGCAGGATGGGAGTCTCTTTCAAATGAGGAAGAATGCCAGAACTAGAGGGCATGTGATGAAGCTGAAGGGAAGGAAGTTTTGGAAGGTTGTGAGGAAGTACTATGTCAGGAGGTCTACACCTCACTCTCAGGTTCTTGGCAATATTGGGAATGCAAGGAATCACAGACATTACATAAGAGTAATAAACTTCTTTATTACTACCAAAATGATAAATCACAGTTGCCCTAAGCAGTTCTTACCGATACAAACCAGGAGTCAATGCTAAGCATTCCCTATACCTCAAGGTTTCTTTGCATCTCTTGGGGTCTCCAAGGTATAAGACTCAGTGTCTCACATTATATACCTATGATAATTACTATGGTTACTGTAAGATAGAAACATTTCTAGTTACAGAGATTAGTTCTATTGGCTAAATTAGAGGTGGAACCATGGTCCAAGATAACATTATACAATTTTGTAGTAGTCATCACTTTGTGAAACAAAAGAGTAGAGTTCTTACAGTTCTTGCACAAATCAGTGTAGTAGTACAAATCACCAAAAGGTGGCAATGCCGACTTATATATTATAATCATTACAAAGACACAGATGTCCTAACATCTTGTAAGTGAGAAATACATAGAAAATACATAGAAAATATATATGTATCGGAAAACAAAGCATATAACAATAATATGCATGCATATTCTGACATCTGCTCTTGTACAGTAGATGCCCTTAGCCCTATATGTTAGTACAACATATGCCTAAGCACTAGCTGTCTATGGTGTACCTCTGGGGGTACCAATAAGGGTGCAGGGACCTCGTGTAACATTCCCCCCCTTGTTGCCTCTAAGGGCAAAATAGGCAAATATAGGGAAAGGTGGAAGAGCAGGGATCATTTACAAACCTGATTTGTGAGCTTTGTAAAGGAACTCCAGCTGCTCACGGTGTTGGCGCAGTGTGCGCCGTGGGTAGCATAGCATAATAACCAAGAAAAATATCAACAATTCTTGTATAATAACAAAACCTTTAAAAGTGATCTCTAACCATCTGTTAGTTAATGCATCATCCATATCACCATCATTAATCAATGAAAGGATAGCTTCATTAGCCTTAGTGGTATTATTGCTGATGTGGATGAAGTGTGTGTCTTTTCTCTCTAAAAGTGATTTTAATGTAAGTGACAGTGGATCTATGTGTACATTAAAATATGGTAAATATTCAGAAAGGGTGAGCAGATAATCAGGGTTACCATCAATGATGTCCGCATCCATAAGGGGGAGAGAGGTAATAATGGTATGCCCAATAAAGGCCTTCTGGTGGGGAACAAAGCAAAAGTTATGGTTATTAATAACATATGCCTCAGTTCCATAAGTGTATGATTTATAGTTACACACCACACAGTACTTCCCATTAGAATTGTACTGCATTTTAACAGTGGGGAGTCTCCATTTTTGCAACCGTACTGGGCAGGTGTAGATCGTCTTGGAAATCTGTGTTGACAGGAATGAACCTCCTCTCGATAAGATTTGTAAAGTTTATCTGGAGCCAATGTTGAGTCTGGAAAGGTAGTGTCATTCGTGCTGATGTCATCATCCATGGAAAAGGACCAATCAATACTGTTGGGAGAATAATCACATACAGGTTTAATAACATCAAATACATCACATTGACACAAGTAGATATATTGTTTCTTCATACAGCAGTCTGTGTGAGGAGCAGCCCAGGTGTCCAGGAAAGTATGGAAGACCAGTAGAGGAGGCAAGTCCAGGCGTTCTCTGTAGATGTCATCATCAAGGTGCCCAATGGAGTGAACAGAAGCCAGCATGTCGAACAAAGCTGTAGTGGGATCAAAGCATGGTAAAGAGACAGTAAAAGAAACAAACATTGTATCTTTGATAGAACATTTCTTAGAAATAAAACAGGGACCAGTATTAGGGTGTCTGGTCACAAAACCCAAATTCCTAGCTGTAGAAAGAAGAATAGTTAGAGACTGTTGCATACACATAGCAGTACAGCCAGGGGTTTTACATCGTGGACAATATCATTTGGAAATATGTCTGTCATGTATGATATCAGGGATTCTTCCAGTTTCTAGATCACAGAAGAGATTATTGATGGTAGTAATAATGTACGAGCCATAGGCTGAGCATAAAATCTTGCGGGCAATATATTGTTCATCTGCTTCTTTGTTGTTTTGTGCAAAGAGTGCATTAATCTTATCTTTAGAATCTGTAAATGCCTTAGCAATGTCTTGCATATTGTAAACAGTGTATCTTTCTTCCTGACTAAGGCCATCCACACCATGCAATAATGGGGGCAGTATATTATTCACCAAACCAGTCTGAAATTTGATAGCAGCAATGTCTGCTTTGTTCCAGATAGACATAGCTGTACCAAAGAGACCTGTGACAGTGCCTGTTGCTCCAGTGACATCAGAACTGTCAACTTCACATGTATTATGTTTGTGACTTTGATCATCAGGAGTGGGTTTTCTCCTGAAGTTGCCTCTATGCTCGGTGGTATGTACCCCGGCAATAAGATCTTGAGTACAAATCTGAAGTGCTGCTAGACTATCAAGCAATAACATAATATAAAATGCTGAAGTGTTAGTATTGTGACACATACCAAATTCTTTCATATTCCACTAAGTCAAATTAAACAACACAGGTATATGCATAAATTGTAAATTGTTAATCAGTGTACCAGACAGGGCAGTGGCTGTTAGACCACTACGAGGACCAGGGGTGTGCTTTGGACATTCCAAAAGCTGTTTGTCAGTGGGTGGTAACACAGAAAGGTACATTGCAGCAGAGGCCATGTTGTGTACAGCACAAAATTTCAAGCAGACTCCTTAGACAAAGAATTACAATATGAGGGATCAATTAGAGCAGTGATATTGTATAAACCAGAATGCCTAAGAGCAGTTTGTAGCAAGGACAGAGAACCATTTAGGGATAATTTAGCATTAGGCCAACCCTGAAAAGTTCCCTTGGAGGGTTTGGCCACCGGGAGAATTTGTCCTTGCCATGTGGTTTGCCATTCAATTTGTAGGGTAGATTTATCAGGAGCAACAACTGAGGCAGCGAGGTAAGCTTCATAACCTTCCTGGACAGTAATCAAACTATCGGGTATTTTGATGGATACTCCATCTGGAGCAGATGCTGGATGACCAAGGTGAGGTAGGAGGTTCGGTACTATGCCTTGGATGCAGGGGATAACTCCTGAGATGAGGAGAAAATGGAACAAAATAGCCATTTTGTCAGTATATCTGAAAAGTAAAATCAAACATTAGTAAGTTAGTACTATTCCACCCAATGGGGTGAGGAAAAGTAATTATGCTCCTTTATACAGTTTCAGTTGGTTTGCATGTAACCATTTTGTCAGTCAGTTTATTGTTGTGCAGGAGTATAACTTGATAGACTGCCAGACTGAGCTTGCTAACAATGGGATAAGGGCCTTCCCACTTATTGGAGAAGGAGTGTGTGGGATGTGCAAATTGGAGGACCATTACCTGATCTCCGATCTGCCAATCAACTTCTTGTGCGTGCTTGTCAAACTGTATCTTGGACTGTTGCTGGGCCTTGCCCATGCAATTGGCAGCATACAAGTGTGTGTGTATGAGGTCTTTTCTGAGTTTTTCCACATATTGGTCTGCAGACACTCGGTCCACAGTTGGGGTGTGCAGGTCAAACAACAGGTGTTCAGGTAATCTCATCTGTCTTCCAGTCATCACCTCAAAGGGTGTCAACTAGGTGGTGGCTTAGGGTGTGCCCATGATTGCCATAAGGAGTAACAGCAATAGGGAATCCCAGGTTTTGGGATTGTCCTCGATGAATTTGGAAAGCATTTGCTTAATCCATCTGTTGGCTCTCTCTCTACTTGACCTGAAGATTGGGGGTGGTAAGGTATGTGGAACTTCTGTTGAACTCCAAGGAGCTCAAGGGATTCTTTCATCAACTCACCTGTAAAACTGGTTCCTTTGTCAGAGTCTACCTTAAGAGGTAGGCCCCACCTGGAGAAAATGTGTTCCACCAGGACTTTGGCAGTGGTTTTAGCAGTGCATGTGTTAGTGGGGAAAGCTTCAACCCACTTAGAGAAGAGATCAGTTACCACAAGAGCATACTTGTTGTTTCTGCTGGTATTGGTCAGAGGGCCAATAAAATCAATCTGCATGGCATGCCAAGGGCCAGAGTGTCTTTGTGGTAGTAGTTTGGCATTTCATTTGGTAGGAATAGGATTGTTTTGCGCACAAACAAGGCAGTTGTCTATGTACTGTTTAATATCTTTGGTGACATCAGGCCACCAGGCGGTGGTCTTGAGCCTCTGGAGGGTGCTTTCCACTCCCTGGTGTCCACCAGTGGGTGTATCATGCACTTGATGCAAGAATTCAGACCTAAGGTGTCTGGGGACCACCCACAACTTGGTGGTGGAATCATCTGGTTGGTACCAGATGAGCTTGTCATCTGGTGACAAGTGTAACCTACCTTCATGCCTCTGGTAGGGGTTGTATGTAGGAAGTTTTTCTTCTGTACCATTGTCAAGGAATCTGAACACTTCTTTGAGTTCAGTATCAACATGTTGTGCTGCTGAAAGGTCCAAAGGAGAAAAAGGTTCAGGTTTCTTCCTGACTGCTGCGATGTGTACAGCCGCATTGGCCTCTGGATGGTCCATCATCCAGGTGCCCCCCCGGGCCCCTTTCTTGGCAAGGGTGTCTGCTGTGTCATTGAAGGCATGGTAGGGGTCATGTAGGGAATGAGCCTTAACTTTGTGTACATAGAATTTGTGTGTAAACCTTTGTGCCAGTGAGTGTATGTATATTACCAGTTCTTTGTACTTCTCTGGGCTGCCATCAGAAGAGAGGAAGGAGTTCTTCTGCCAAAAGGGAAGAAATTCTGTAAGGGAACAACAAACCCAGTTAGAGTCTGTAAAAATGATGGTATCCTTGGTTCCATGCTGGATGAACTCGAGGGCACAGGCCACCGCTGCCATCTCTGCATACTGTGATGATGATACACTGCAATGTTTGGAGAGTTTAACAGTGTTATCATAGGGGTAAATCACTAAGATACCCATCCCTGCAATTTGTTCTCCCTGATAGTAGGAAGCTGAACCATCTGTAAAAATATGACACAAAGAGGTGCTCTCAAGTATTTGTGGTGTGGCAGGGAGGAAAGGACCTGGATCTAGAAGATCAGGTGGTTGCAGTGTATAGTCATGGGGTTCTCCTTGGAAAAGGAGTCCATGTACCAGCATGGATGGAAATTTGGTTGGGTGTACCTGTGTGTCTTTATCCTGGAGAAGTTTATTTATTTATTTATTTTATTTATGTATTTATTTTTTTATTTAGTTTTTGTTGACTGGGTAAGTGCACTAGATAGATCCTGCCTATTTTAAGGCACAACCCGGGGGAGGGGGATACAGATGAATGGCAACTGACCTTGAACCAGATGAAGCTGTTGGTGGTATTTTTAGTGAATGAGAGAAATTTGGCCAGGACACCGGGGAAATTCCCCTACTCTGCTTCCTGTGAGCAGAGGGGACCCTTTTGCTGGTGACTCCAAGATGACTGCTGTTCCAGATCCTGGTGGAGGTGGTGGAAATGCTGCTCTCTGTCCCCAGGTTCCAGCTCCTGTTCTTCAGCCTACTTCTCCTGCTATGGATCCGTCTGTTTTGCGAAGGAGGATGGACACTCCGAGAGAAGGGGAGCAGCTGTTGTGCTCTGCCTTGGATTCTACGTTTTTTCCTGAAAATAATACCGTATGTGCTGATAAAATATTGCAGGATACAGAATTACAGCAGCCTACAATGAATGAAGTTCTACCTGTTTTTCAACTGATAAATAATGCCATGTTTAATACGACTCCTAATCAACAGCTTTACAGGAACAGCAAACTCAGCTTGCCGTTTTGGCTAAAGAACAAGACAGACTCTAGCAGCAGCTGCGTGTAATGTATTCCTCAGCAATGCCTGTCAGTACTTCAAACAGGCTGTCATTAGCCGTGATGCTGAGCTGTGCGGAGAGCTTACTGATTCCGTGAGTCTGTACAAACTTTAAACACTGTTAATGACTTGCATTTCTGCTCCTGTGTCGGCTGGCAGTAACGAATCCACAGTGATTCAGTGCCTAGAGCCCTCATAACAGTTATACTGAACAGCAACCTGGCTTAAACTTGCTACTGCTGATCCTGTGCACCCTAAAGACCCGGATAACATTACCATAGCTAGCAAAGCTCAATCCTGGAGCCTTGCTGTATCACGCTTACAAAAACTGCGGGTTTGGTTGTTCCATAGTTCATTACCTGTTTCTTCGACTGATAGCCCTACTTCTGATACCTCCCTGATATTTCAAACTACCCCCCTAAATCAAGATGGAGTTTCTGAATTTCTTTTTTCAACACGGCAACAATTATTACAGAATAAGACGGGGGATGAAAGCAAGGACAAATGAACTGCTCTTTATTTCTCTAAACGTAATATAGGTACCAGCATTACTGCAAATACCTCTTCTCCTCAAGGACCTTCAGAACTTTCCTCAGGGTCACTACCACTCGACCCCCTTTCACAACCCCAGGCTACAGAGTTATGGTCTCCCCAGAAAGCTCTCAGTGAAGCAGGGTGACCTTGAAAAGGGTACCTGGCATCCAACACCTGGTTGGGATCCGAATTGAATTTTTCCAAAACGAGCCAGCTTTGAAACCAAAGTCATCTCCTGAAACATTGTCAACTTTGTCAGCTGCAGCTTGTTCAGACGCTTTCCCTTCTACAAGGCCCTCAGCTGTGGCCTCCCAGACCATTGTTCCTGTAGCCATTGACCTTTCTGATTCAGTTATAAATTCTGGAACTGAAAATCTTTCTACTCTTTCAAAAAAGACACCTGATTTAGAGAAACCATTAATGTCAGATTTGTTTTCTAAAATTAAGAAGGAAGCTGCACCTCATAGAAACGCAGTTAGACTGCATTATAAAGGGGGATTGGAGGTGAGGCCAGATAGACATTATGTGGGGAAAAAGCTATTAAAAGACTCACTGCAATTTTCACCTAGAGAAGCATTTGCTTTTATTAACATTTCCGGTGAAGATAACTTCGATGTTAGTTTTTGTTCTGCCTATGCTTTAGATTTATTTTGGGAGAGATATAACCAGGTAAAATTTTCTCTCATATGGACCCCTTTTTTTGTTATTCCTTATCTAAACCTTTGGTTAAATATGTAACAATTATGTTCAGGAATGAGGATTCATGTGACTGATATTGCCTATTGGTTGTCCCAAAAAGTGAAGTTTTAAGTTCCCTGAAGCCATTCTCGATTCTGAGCAGTTCTGGACTGGAGGTTGGTGGTTTAAGGGAAACCCGACAAACAGATGGTGGTATAGAACATCCCCAACTCTTTCCTCTTAGGGAGAGATAGGGGTTTGTTTTATGCTGGACAGCCTAGGCCTGTTATAAATGTGGTCTAGTACTCACTTGTCCAGTTCTTGTGACAGGCCCGTTGTGATTGTGGGGAAATAGGTCACATTGCCTTTCATGTGCCAATTTTACCAAATGTGACCTATGCGAAGACACTGGGCATGTCTTCTCAGAATGTGTATGGGCAGCAAAAAATAAAGCTTGTAGTGGCAGCCCTGACCTTCTTATTCAGAAAGCTCAGGACCTAGCAGATAGTTCTCCTCAGACAACTACAGTTACCTCTGTGGATGTGGCTGTCCCACATATGGATTCATCCCACACTATGGGGCAGTCAAAAGACCAGGCCCTTCCCAGTCCTTCTGATCCTCCCCATCTTCCCCTACTTTCCCTATTTTTCTCTCCCCTGTGTGTTATAGTTCACAGCAGGGGAATCAGGTACCAGACCCTCCGGCTCCTCCACCGGTAGTTGTAGTTCGGAGGTCCTCAAGGAACCAAACCCCCCCCAGGTGGAGATTGAATCTAGCAATCCATTCGCTGTTTTATCCACTCAGTGGGGGATACTGACATGGATTGTGGTGAACCTGAGTCACAGACACTTCAGGATAGTCCCCTTCCCCTTTCACCCACAGGAGGGGTACAGAGGGAAAAAGAAAAAACGAAGGAAAAAGGATGGTTGATCTTCCTTTTCTATTAAATGGGCTTCACAGTCGGTTCCTTAAATGTCCATAGTTTATTGAATCCAAGTAGGCATCAGACTGTTTATGATTATATTCACAGTTCCTCTATTGATATATGTCTTATTCAAGAAACTTGGATGCTTACACTGGATCAAGCCAGTTTTTTTCAAAAAGAATGGTGTTGGGGCCCTTCCTACTGGTCTTTCAGTCAACAGACTGCTGATGGTATAGGTTTTCTTTTTTTAATTCATATAATTTTTCTCTTAAAAATTATTGATTTGATTCCAGGAAGACTAATGATTTTGGATGGAAAATGGAACTCCATGGTTTGCCGATTTATTAATGTATATTGTTCCCAGACAAAGGCAGAGAGGGTGGCCCTTTTTTCCATGATTTGACCCTTTTTAATTACTTCATTTCACATTTTATTATGTGGTGACTTTAACTGTGGGTTACAGAAAGTGAAGGGCGGACTTACGGATAAGGGAAAAAAAATTTATTGTGACTCCAATGCTTTATTTCAATTACTGGATACATCTGGCCTAGTAGATAGTAGACAATTTCAACAAGGGAGTCCAAAATTTACCTATAAAAAGACACCCTTACTTCTACAATTGATTATATTTTCTTGTCAAAAAAACCTCCTCCCATGTAAATTTTATACATACCCTATGACTCTCTCAGATCATTTACTCCTGCAATGTAAAATTTTATCCAGTACAGTAATATCTCCCCAAAAACCAAGGTGGAAATTAAGTTCTCCTCTGTTAAAAAATCCAGTTGTGTTAAAGGCCATAAAATCATTGCTCTGTGCACGAATCTCAGTCGCTATTCTTTATGACGATTTAAGTGACTAGTGGAGGGAGTCAAAGGAGGATTTAAAACGACTCCTTTCAAACCTTGGCAGATCTAGAGAAAATGTAAAATTCCTGAATTATTTAAAACTATGTCAGCAGCTGTATTATTTATTTACTATGGTAAACACCTCCAAATTTAATTACTCATCCCAAATTGCAAACATAAAACAACAACTACAGG
This sequence comes from Neoceratodus forsteri, assembly GCA_016271365.2. Taxonomy (NCBI): domain Eukaryota; kingdom Metazoa; phylum Chordata; order Ceratodontiformes; family Ceratodontidae; genus Neoceratodus; species Neoceratodus forsteri. The sequence goes on from JADMNL010000024.1 coordinate 111,775,616, forward strand.
AGGTACATTACAACAGGGCCAATACTATGAAAGTGCTTTTTCAAGAAGGCACTCGGAAACAGCCTTATGGGGATCCCTATGAGGTCTTTAAACAATATAAATCAAAAATTACAATGTCCTCTTTAATAACACAGGATGGGTGTCAAGTTCAGGATATAACTAGGATTCATGCCACAATCAGACAATTTTTGGAATTACATAACCCAGTGGAGCCCCTAGTGTTGAGGAGATGGAATTCTTTTTAAAATGATCTCGTCTTCCCAAAATTAATTTTGATATGTTTAATTTAATTATCCAATAACAGCTGCAGAAATTGAGGTTGCAATAAAATCCCAAAGAGCAGGATTTCCCAGGAATCGATGGACTAACATCAGAATTATACAAAGCATTCCCTCAATTCTCAAAATTTTTGGCTTTGGTATTTAATTTTTCCTCTCAACCCCTACATTCCCCTTTGGTTTCAGAAGGCCTGTTGATTTTATATTTAAAACAGGGATAAAGAGAACCTGGAAAACTGGAGACCAATTACACTTCTTAATTCAGATTATAAATTATTGACTAGCCTTTTAAATTCACGACTTAGGGTCTTTGCAAACATGGTTATATCACCATCCCAATATTGTGGGCTTCCGGGCAGAAAGATACAGCAGACCCTTATGATTATCAGAGATTTAATTGAATATTTTTCATCACATAAGCAGTCAGGATGCATTCTCGCCCAAGACCAAATGAAAGCTTTTGATCGGGAATATCATCCTTTTTTGTTTCTAACCTTGCAACATTATGGGGTTCCATCTTCCTTCATCCACTGGATAAAAACACTTTATAATACTGCTATTATTCATCCAATTATTCATAATTGCATTACAGAGGGCTTTCACATAGCTACAGGGGTTGGTCAGGGGTGTCCATTAAGTCCGCTATTATATTTATTTACAATAGATACATTAATACAATCATTAACACATAATCCGCAGTGGAAAGGGGTATTGGGATCCCCGATCTGGATGCATTATATTTACAAGCCTATGCAGATGATGTTTGTGTTTTTTTCTCAGATTATACTCAAATTTCAATTTTTGGGGATTTTTTGGTCTCATATTCTCATGTTTCTAATTCAAAAATTAATAAAACAAAAAGTCAGGGTGTATTTATTGGGGTCAACTATCCTGCTGAGATTTCCATTCAGGGATTTCATATTTCTTCAGCTCCAATTAAGATTTTGGGATTATACTTTGGGCCTCAGAATCTCCCGACACTAAATTGGGAACATGCTTTCTCCTCTGCTAATACTAAAGTGCAAGTTTGGAAACATTGGAGATTGGCCAAAACAAAAAGGGTGCAGGTCATTAGGCAGTTTTTAATTTCCAAATTTTTATATACAGCACTGATATTTCCACTCCTCAAGAATTTGAAACCAGACTATACAGTCTATTTTTCCAGATGTTTTGGGGCAATAGGCTTAATCCCATAAAAAGGCAATATACCTATCTGGAAAAAAAAAGGGGGGGACTAGGAATGGTGGACCCAATCACATTTTGTATTACTTTATTTATTTCTTAAAATGTCAAAGTTGGATTATTACCATCAGCATCTCGGTATAGTTCTCTATTACAGTGTGTTCTTAATCATTATTTTTCGGTTTGGCATACTATCCCCCCGAAACTATCACAAAATTTACAGGTCCCTTTATTTTTCAAACCAGTAGTAAAGAAACTCTATAAATGGGGTCTTTCCAAACAAATTATTAAAATGAATACAGGGCCGAAATTATATGACATAGTTATGTTGATATTATATCCTTCAGTGCCAGCTTTAAAAAACTGTCCTACTACTCTAATACCAGGGTGCTTTCTCAGCTAAATAATCCAAGATTGCCGAACAAATGTGGAATTTTATGGTTAACTGTATATGGGAAGATTGGGAGTGCGAGGAAATGCTAAACACAAGGTTAAAGAGGAAAGGTATGTCCTTTCCTGACCGTGTATCAATCAGGAAGAAATCTAGAAAGCATTTTCTTCTTTTTGTTACTATGCTACTTCCCTTTGGAAATTCCTGGCTTTAAAATGGCATATGAGATGGTTGTTGCATATGAACTATGATATTTTGGCTTGGGGTAACTTTCCTCAATTTGAGGCCAGTTATGATATAGAAACCTTACAGATTTTTTGTTGTTGTTTAAAATGTTATATATGGCAGGCTAGATGCCAATGGGTTCTTTATCAAAAGGTGATGTCTTATGAGACAATCAGTTTACTGATAAAAGGGGCTATGGAGAAGGTGTATTTAAAAGATTTACAATTTGGAACAGCACGAAAGGTAAATAATTGGTGGAAAGGATTTACATTATTTATTAAATATAAATAGATCAAGAGTGTTGGGGAGGTTTGGGAATTATTTTCCAGCAGTGTGCCAAGAGGTATGAAAGTAGGTTTCTTTATGTCTATGGCTAAGTGCTGGGTTAGGATTGTGATTAATATTGTTTATAATGATTTGTATGGTTCCCCTTGATTCAGATTTATAATCAGTACTCATTGTTTCATTTGTATTTTTTTTTATGATGTTATTATAATAAAAAATTCCCCTACTCTTTTCGATAAGTGCCATGGGATCTTCAACATCCACCTGAACTACCACCAATCCAGGCAGATGGGACCTCGGTTTAACGTCTCATCCGAAGATGGCACCTCAAGTACAGCACCCTCTCATGCTGCACTACAGTGTCTGTACTGGGATATTAACCCAAGTGCCAGATGTGGGAACTGAACCCAAAGCCCTCTGATCTCCTGGCTTCAGAGGTGAGTGTGCTACCTGCTGAGCCACTGACACTATAAAGTGACCAATGTGTCAGTCTGGTATTAGAGACTGACCCATCCTTCACTCTGTCTGATAGCAGAAAGGTAGTTGGGGTGTGGTTAGTGTTAATAATCAGTAGGGAGTACCCAATGATATACAGGAAGTGCTTGACAGCCCAGTAGGTGGCCAGAAGGTTCCTTTCACAAAGGCTGTACTTCTGTTCCACTGCAGTCAAGAGCTGTGATGCATATGTGATGGGCCTCAGAGTACCATAACCCTTCTGGGCCAGCACTGCTGACATGGCAATGTCAGAGGTGACACATTCCAGATGGAATGGTAGTGCTGAATTGGGGTTAACCAGAACTAGAGCCAAGGCCAAGGCCTGCTTCAGTGACATCACAGCTTGGGTGTGTATGGGACCCCAAGACCAGGGAATGTCCTTCTTTAGTAGTTCATACAGAGGAGCAGCCTTCAGAGCAAAATCACAAATAAAATCTCTGGAATAGTTCACCATACCTAGAAACCTTCTAAGAGTTGCCACGCTGGTAGGTAATGGCAAGTCTTGCAATCCTTGTATCTTCTTCCAGGTAGGGCTACGGCCTTGGTCAGTTATTCTCAGGCCCAGAAAGGTGCCTCTTTCTGACATAGTTGTGTTTTTGCTGGATTACATTTGAGGCCTGCTCTCTGGATGAGAGTCAGTAGTTCATCCAAGATATCCAAGTGTTGTTCCTGCATGGCTGTTGCCAACAGCAGGTCATCTACATACTGCAAGAGACACTGGGGAGTAGGGAAACCCTCAAGGGTGTCCATCATGTGCAGATGGAACAGGGACGGGCTGTTATGGAATCCCTGTGGTAAGCAGGTCCAGTTGTACTGTCTACCTTCAAAGGTGAAGGCGAACTTATATTGACTTTTAGGGGCCAATGGCAGTGACCAGAAACCATTGGAAATATCCAGGGCACTGACCCATTTTAGGTCAGGGGTCAAGAGTCATAGCACATCAGGTGCAGAGGCCACAGTTGGAGCACAACTGGGGGTGACCTGGTTCAGTTTCCTGTAGTCAATAGTAAGCCTCCAGGCACCTGTAGTTTTTTTCACAGGCCACAACGGGGAGTTGGCAGTAGAAACACATGTTCTGATTACCCCTTGGTTGAGGAGTGATTTTATTGTTTCCCTAAGAGAAGGCAAGGCCTCAGATGGGAAAGGATATTGCCTTTGCCTCTCATGTGCTGTGCCTGGCACTTCGATGACAGTATGCATTCTGCCACAGTCATGCTTGTTGATAGCAAATGCTTCCAAATTTCTTTGTAGGATGGGAAGGAGCTTTGGGAAAAGCTCATGGTTCTTGAACAAATCAATGACGTCATGCTCCTTGTTGTTGGCAGATATTGTTGCCACAACGTGTGAATCAGGGATCAAGATAGTATAATATTGGCCCTGAATCTGTATCAGTAGCATGTTAGCTAAGTCCACCACACAGCCGTGTGGTGCAAGGAAGTCAATTCCAATGATACTAGAATGATCATGCAATACCATCAGTTGGAAGGTGTGTGAGGCCTTCAGGTGGCCCAACTCTACAGGTAGAGGTAGAGAGTGGTATGCAGGTAACCTAGTACCATCTACTCCTGACATGTTGGTCCTCTGTCCGGTGGACCAAGAAGATGTATCTGGGTGGTCATCATGTAATACAGACACAGCCGCACCTGTATCCAATAACACTATAAGTAGGTGGCCCCCGACCTCGACCTCAGTGCAGGGCCTTCCGTTTTGTATCAAAGACCAGCTTGTTTACAATCCAGACTGGGGCCTGTAATGGTCAATCTGTGCTCGAGGAAGCATGGAGAGGTTCGGCCTGGCTCCTTTGAACCACTTCACCATGCTACACTGATGCTATATAGGGAGGTGCTTCTGGGTTCAGGTCTGTATGGGCCTGAGAGCCTGTACTTCTGGTATCACCATGGCCCATTGGGGCCTGGGTTCCCAGTTGTATGGCTGCAAGGAACTGAACAGGAACAGCATCCGCTACAGAGTGCACTTGCCCCAGGAGTTCTTTAAACTTCCGATTCTCTTCAGCTATCTCCCTATATGAAGGGTCTGGTCTTTGTTGTTGTTTACCCTTATGATTTTTGTGCTTGTTTTTGTGATAATTCTAGTTCCCACCCCATTGCTGCTGTTGCTGCTGTAGTTGTTGTTGGGCCTGCTGGGGGTGTTGGTTGTCCGCGGGGAGGGGCCGTTTGTGTTGGGCCTGCCCTTCCACCATGTAGTGTGTCGCAGCCTCTTGAGTAGGCTCTGTATGTATTGGAAAGCAAAGCATATAACAATAATATGCATACATATTCTGACATCTACTCTTGTACGGTAGATGCCCTTAGCCCTATATGTTAGTACAACATATGCCTAAGCACTAGCTGTCTACGGTGTACCTCTGGGGGTACCAATAAGGGTGCAGGGACCTCGTGTAACAACTACTTCACTGAAAGAGTGGTGGATGCCTGGAATAGACTGCCAGCATAAAAGGTGGGGATGTAAACAATAGGGGGCTTTAAAGGAGTAGTCCACCCAAAACTTGCAAAAAATGTATGTTGTGCAGAGTATTTTAATTTGTATGTGAAGTTCTAGTGTTTCCTTCCCTCTGACTGCTATTAGGAGTTTTTCCTAAATTAGCATGCTAGCTTTATGCTACTTTTACGACCCCTGGGGATCTTCATCTGAGACAGATTAATTGTATTACTTGTTCCCACAGTGCATCTTGTCTCATGTGACAGTGATATAGCAGAGACCCAACATTCAGCACACACATGCCAAAAAACTAAATATCTTGGAAGCTTTACAAGCTGCACAAAAATTACCAGCAGCAAAGTTCTTCAGGACAGTAAGACCTTACGATGAGGGTAGTCACTAAGCTGAATTCCATAGATTTTAAAATATAGGCATCTCTACTATTGTGAACTGATTGTAAAGCAGTGCTTTCTGCTGGATTTATGGTCTCTGTTACATCACTGTCACATGAAACAAGGTGCATTGTAGGACAAAGGAATACAATTAGGCTGTCTCAGATGGAGATCTCCAGGGGTCATAAAACTATCCTAAAGCTAGCAGGCTAATTTAGGAAAAACTCTTAATAGCAGACAGAGGGAAGGACACACAACAACTTAACAAACAAATCAAAACACTCTGTACGACATATGTTTTTTGCAAGTTTTGGGTGGGCTACTCCTTTACACATGAATGGGACTGACATAGGGGGATATTAGGAAATGGGCAGGGAGGACGGAGGGAGTGTTGCTGGGGGCCAGTTAGGGTCTGTGGAGGCAGACTAGGCAGGGACCATCTGGGCAGACTGAGTGGATGTGGTTCCTCATTCTTTAGTCATGAAGCTTAAATGAACATTACAAAAAGTATGAAAGGAAAGTGATAAAAGGAACATATTATAGGAGCATGGTAGTGCTCCTATAGTTAGAGTTACAAATGCTGAGAGAGGCAATATAGTGTAGTGGTTAAGGGCACTGAGCTGCAAACCTGAGTTTGAATCCCATCAGCCCTCACTTGCATACTGTTTAACCCTGAGCAAGTCACTTAACTTCTTTGGGTTCCCTCGTCGCACCTGGAAACAAGTTTCAGTTTAGTGCACCTTTTCTGGTTAAACAATCCTCATCCTTTCTCGCTGAACAAACCGCCTGCCTTTCTGTGGTGCTACAGTGTGCCACATTGTGAGCCTCACCAGTACAATCTATCCCCTGTGGAAGTAGAGAAGCTCCGCTGCCCACCACAGAGTTTGCCAGTGCCATACACTGCAGAGCCACCACTAAAACTCCCTGACTGTAGCCGTCTAAGTACAGTCTCATGCAGACTCCCAAACCCAGGTCATCCATTGGGGTTACTGAGTGACCTCCAGTTAACGAAGTTTACAAACAAACACCCATATACGCTACAGCCCCCCCACACACATGATACCACCACATATAAACCCACAATCATGCACACACACACACACACACACACACACACACACACACACACAGTACACTTCACCAATCACAGACACATGCACAGAATACACCTCCAATCTCACACACACACACACACACACACACACACACACACCCGATTCACACATGTACAGTTCACCCCAATTACACCCATACACGCTACACCCCCAGTCACACACACACACAAACACACACACTCTCACACACACACAAACACCACACCCCCGAATCACACATACAGTACACCCACTATCACAAACACACACACACACACATATAACAAGAGAGCCAGTAAGGACTTGGAGGACAGCAGAGTTTACTCCTAAAACTTTCCCATTATAAGTGTTCAAAATACATGTCTTCTGTAAGTGCTAGATCTCATGAAGTTTTGAAATGGACACAGTGTTCCAGCTAATGCCCAGAGCCCGATGGAAAATCAAATGTAGACATCTCTGCCATTTCATTTAAGCCATCTGTGTCTTCAATTCCTGTATTTGCAAATAATTCTGTCTTCACCATCTGAAGGGAGATTTTCTGTAGAATTACCTCCCAGAATTACAAATGTAGTCTGGTGCTGAGCCTGCAGCCCATGGGGATAGAGGTTCACTGCACATGTTTATTGCTTATACATGCAGTTTGACTAAATCAAATAAGAATTGGTTAGAGCTAATGTGCTTGCAAGGCCAGCGTGTGCCACAGACACATATATAGACACACACACACACACACGTAAAGACAGAAGTACAAGTACAAAGAAATACATGTTTTTAATATTTTGGGCAGCATATTGGCAGCACTCACAAACTCACTCACAGTCAGTTTTGTGCCCTTATTTTCATGTACTATTTTCTTCCTCTCAAATCCCATATCTGCAAATAGTCTTTTTATTTTTTCTTTTTTTATTATTTTAGTCTTTGGTAACCAGGTAAAGCCCACTAGGCACAAGTGCCTGTTTTCAGGGGTGGCCTGGGAGCACTGGGCGGTTAAGTGACTTGCTCAGAGTCACACAGTATGCAAGTGGAGGTTGTGAGACTCAAACTCAGGTCTGGTCTGCTGGATGTATCAAGCTTGTTCACACCTCGTTCCTCTAACCTCTAAACTATACTGCCAGCCAGCCATTTTTAAGGAGGTTAAACATTAAAATCAGGTCCCCGATATGAGCTTGACTCCTTTCTCAATCTTAAACACACACTCCCCTCCAGAAAGGAGTGGATCATCCTTAAGGATTTCAACATTAACTGCCAATCCCCGCATAGCCAAAGAACCATTGTCAGTCTTGGCCTCCATCGGTTAATTTCTACTCCCACCCGCACTAACTATAAGACAGGGTATGAATCAGTCCTGGATTTGATTCTTGTCTCAAACCCTTCACATGTTACTGACTCGGGGATACTTCCTGACTCCTTGAGTGACCACTGTGCTGTCTTCTACGGCTGGTCAGCAAAAACACCTAAGAAAGAACACAAGTTCATTTTGTCCCGGCAGCTTAATAAACTCAACACCGATGAGTTCTCTAATGCCACACTAGCCACCGACTGGTCTTTCACTGAAAGATATCGACATCACCCTCGAAACAGTCAGTATGAACTTCCTTGCCATCTGTGATAACCTTATTCCTCTTAAAAAGCTCAGGGTAAAAGGACACAGTCATGAATGGGTCTCCTCCGATCTCCTCAACTTAAAGAGGAAGAGAGACAGGGCCTGGTCAAAATATAAAAACGTAAACTCTGCCACCTTCTACAACAGTACAAAACATTCCGCAATTCCTGCAAATCAGCAGTCCGCAATGCTAAAATCAACTTCCTCAGAGAAAAACAGATAAGCACCAGAGGCAACCCTAAGCATACCTGGAGGTTTCTTAATGACCTTACTGGGAGAGAGAAATTTACAGTGATCAAATCAACCTCTCCATAGGGGAACAACCTGTCATTGATCCTCTTTCAGTTATCACCTATTTCAACACTTACTTTGGTGACTTTGACAGGTACAAGCTTAACTCCATGCCTGACCCCAGTCCCACCTCATCCCCCTGTAACCCTCCTACAAATGGGGGTTTCCAAAAGTCTTCCTTGGGTGTGCCTAAATGACCACTGCCATGCTGATATCCTGTGTCTTAGCATTTTAAAAGTGTGTGAGAGTGCCTTAATGCATCTGTGCTCTGTCTCTTTAAGAGCTGCCAATAATGTGGTACTTATTTAATCTGGGAGGGAGCCAAGTGTTTCTATACTTGAGTCCCGCCTGGGCTGCCAGATAATCGTTCTGTTCTGCCATCGCTATTTGCGCAGAGGGAGCTCTGTTAGAAGTGGTACTTATTTGCTGATTATTTATTAGAATAGTGATAATATTGTAGTTTGTTTAACCTGCCTTCTTTGCAGCATGGACTTTATGTATTGCACCACCATTTTGGTTTTGGACTACCAGTCAACACCAATCAGTATCTTTGAGGACTCTAAAATGGAGCCTGTCCCCAGGGGTCTTGTGGGAGGAAATTTCTGTAGGAATTGTAGTTTTTACATTGTGGTGCTGAAACAGACCTGGAAGGGGAGCCCTTGTTTTGACAGACGGATGAACCAACCAGAACCTTTTGGACCAAAGGGAAATTCCCAAGCTGCCTGCTGCAGTGAGTCAGTCTGGAGTTAGAGTTTGCAGAGTAAACAGCTTGAATGATTCAAGCAGCAGCTCCTGAATAGTTCATGCGGGAGATTGGTGGAAAGGTTGACTCTGGCCTGTCTGCCTGCAGTCCCTTGAGAGGGAATCCATTTAGAGGCTTAATTCTCCGGACTGTATCTGAATTGAGTGAGAGAAAAGCCACTGAAGTGTGGCCAGGTTTAAACCTGAAGAAGACCGAAGAGTTGCTGTATGCGATTGGCCTGTCAGGACATCCATTCACCATAGAACTCCCAGTTTTGCTCAGAGACACTGATATTGCTGCTGGACTGCTATCCGCTTTGTGGTATGGTGATTGCTTTACTATAAATGTGCAGTGTGCTGTTAGTGGGTCGCAATTTGGTTCCCCACTGTTTAATTGTGCCACGCTTGCTGGAAGCCACATCCGGTCTTCCCGGACTGATTTCCGAACTGTTTTGCCCGGCTTGGGCCCTGCCACACTGGCCCAGCCAGCTACTTCAGGTGCAGAGAACACCATCGACGACAGACTTGCCTGAGGATCAGCCCCCTGCTCAACATCTCGGACAGGAACAACACCTCGGTGATTCATGTGGGCCCTGCTTCTCCTGGCATACCAGTTGTCAACCTGCAGTCTCCATTTCATCCCTCCTGTGTCTTGCATTGGGTAGCGTGAGTAACAATCAGGGTAGCTCCCTGCAACAACAGCTAAATCTCAAGTGTTGTCATCTGATTGCATTGTTTTTCCTTTCACGAACTGAGCCTGAATTACAAATTGTGTGTGGTTGTGCATGCCTTTTCTTTTCTTCACAGGGCCCCAACCAGCTGTGACGTCGGCCTTCCCCGGGCAACTTTCCAGGCTAGCCCACCTTACTTCCAACTGGGTACCCAGAGCATGTGACTGTGTAGGGACTGAAAGTGCATCCATAATTGCCTGACTAGATCAGTTTTCAAATCAATTAACCTGATTACATCCCTCCCTTGTTCAATTCCCCTGAATAAATCAGATCTAACTCTTTTTGCATTTAATCTGACTTTGGGTCCAGTTTGTACCAAAAGCACTGTACTGTTGTTATTTGAGATGTCTAACCTTGTTTTACAGGGTGTCTCCACGGTTGAACTGGTGGAACCAGCCCTGGTGGTAAGTGCAAATAGTGTGGGGAATTGTATGCTGAGTAGGGACTACTGTGAAAGTGTTTGTTGCATATTGTCTAGGCCACTAGAGGGGAAAGAGGGGGGTTACAGTGTCCCGGAGGGCTGTACCCAGGTTAGCCTTGTTACTAACAACCCTGTCCTCCGGGTGGATGCACCTGTTTCATTACCCAGGCCCCTTAACCTGCAACTAACCAAGCAGTGCAGGGGTAGTAGCCCTTGGGATAGCGCCACCTAGGGGTTACACCCCCCTACTCCCAAACCCTAACCCATCTTCCACTTCTGCTACCTCACTCCCCAGGAGGTGGTAAGAGTCATAAAAACGAATGATCCAAGGCCTAGCCTGGGACTGGACAACATTAACTATCACATCCTCAGGTTGGTCTGTCAGTCTATCACCATCCCCCTTACCAACATCCTTAACCACTCCCTCTGCTCGAGCTCTTACCCCCTAAAATGGAAATGCGCCACCATCAAACCCCTCCACAAATCTGGCCCAAAAATGATGTCGCCAGCCACAGGCCCATTTCCCTCCTTGCTCCCCTGTTGAAAATTATGGAAAAAATAGTCCTTGGCCAGACTATCGAATACCTTGAAAATTATAACTTGCTAACAGATGCACAGCACAGATTCAGAGCCATACAGAACAATGAGACAGCACTGATGAAGTTCACCTACTTCATTGATAAAGCCAATGATGAAGGCCTCAGTGTCTGTGGACCTCACAAAAGCCTTTGATCTTGTCGCACTTGCCGACTGGTCCTTTATCAATCTAGCATCCTCAATTGACCATGCTTACGATTGGTTTAGAAACCAGTTCCTCAACATATGGGACTTTCATGCACCCCTAAGAAAGAAAAGAGTCAGGGATTTCCACCTCCCCTGGATATCAGCAGACATAATTGGCAAATGCCTAGCTAGGGATCAGGCCTGGAAAAATCATAGGAGACTTCAATCCCTACATCTCTGCAACACTACGCACCTCCGAAACAATTGCACTAAAGCCATAAGACAGGCAAAACTACTATTTCCGTACACCCTCACCAAAAATCTTAGCCATCCTCCAAATTCTGGAAACCGTCAAAGCCCTGTTCTCTCCCCGGCACAGTCTCCCTCCCCACCCTAAACCTTCAGGACAACATCTTATCAACCCCAGCGAGTTGCATCCGCTTTCAACTCCTTCTTCGCTACAAGCGCCAAATCTCTACTTGACAATTCACAGCCTTGCGCTTACCAGCTACTACCCTGCTATCCCCATACGCCCCCCAAACACGCCACCTTCTCCTTCCGCGCGGTCTCCCCAGAAGTCTTAGTTGCTCACGCCCCTGACCCAAACAAAGGTAAGTGCCACAAGGGCTGGACGCCAAACTCCTCTTCCTATCTGCCCCTGCCATTGCCTCCCCCCTTGCAGACCTACTAAACCTCTCCTTCGCCACGGCAAAAATTCCAGGTGTCTGGAAGGAAGCAGTAATCATCCCCCTTCCGAAAGGGGGCGACCCATCTGAACTGGGAAACTACCGCCCTATCTCCCTCTTACCGGCCCTGGCCAAGCTGCAAGAGCAGCTCGTACTCACCCAACTAACACAGTTCCTCGACTCTACCTCTTTCTTCACTCCATTCCAGTCGGGTTTCCGAAAATCACTCCACCATCACAGCCTTGCTAAGGCTCACAAATGATATCTCCTTGGCATGGACAAGGCCTTGTCACTTCCGCAATTTTTTATTGACCTGGCCAAAGCTTTTGATACGTGTCTCACACCTAAACTCCTCTCAAAATTGCAACAAGCAGGCCTCTCCCAACCTGCCTCTAACTGGTTCCAAGCCTACCTGTCAGGCAGAGTGCAGGCCGTAAAATTGGCCCTCATATCTCCTCCCGACTACCAGTGAACAGGGGTCCCCAGAGTTCAGTCCTGGGTCCCCTACTTTCTCTATATTCTTAAGCGATCTGCCTCAAGTCTGCTCTCTAACTCAGCGCTGCAAATGTCACATGATGATACAGTACTGTACACCTCTGGCCCCTCTACCCGATGACACAATTGTATCTCTACAACGGGATTTTGATGCCGTACAAACATGGCTCAGGTCCAACCAGCTTATCCTAAACGCCAAGAAAACCATCTCCATGACCTTCGGCACCCATCCCAAATTATCCCGCCCCCAGCCCCCCCTGTCTTCCACACCCTGGATGGCTCAATCCTAGATTCCTGCACCTCCTTCAGGTACCTAGGAATTTGGCTAGATCAACATCTCGACTTTCATGCCCACATCGAATCACTGCAGAGAAAACTCCACCCTAGGCTAGGAGCACTGTACCGTCACAAAGGCTCCCTTCCCACCTATGTTAGGCGGGAGCTAGTCCTCAAAATGATCCTTCCCATTTTTGACTACGGGGACATGGTCTACAGCAGTGCCCCCCCATCCACATTGGCAGGACTGGACCCCCTCTATCACTCATTCTGCCATTACGCCCTTGACTGCCCTCCTACCACCCATCACTGCAACCTGTACAGCGCCCTGTCCTTCCCATCCTTAGAGTCTCGCCGAAACAACATTGCACTAACCTTGTCTACAAGTTCTGGTCAATCCCTCCCCACTACCTCAGCAGTGCTCCTATCAGCCCAAGCTTCCCCTGCCTACCGCTCAGAGCTTACGATCGAAAAAGCTCCATGTACCTTTCATGCGCCTCTAAGGGCCAAATGGCCTTTATGCATCGTCTACCAAAACTGTGGAATGAGCTACCCGTGATACATCAGGCATTCAGACTCCCACTGGGCTCTCAAACACTCCTGAGGTCCCACTACCTGCTGCTTGTAATTGCTACCCGTAGATCTAACTACCAAATAATCTTTGCCTCTGAACCGCTGTCTATTGTCTTCCCACGCTGTGCATTTTAACTATGTCTATGAATACTGTTAGCTACTCTAGACCTATGTAACACCAATGCACTGTGTTTACTGTTTTACTGTATCTGATGTATTGTGTCTTACTGTTACTGTATCTGTTGTCTGACCTATGTAACCCCCAGGTCGCATCTGCTTTACTGTTTACTGTATCTGTTGCCTGACCTATGTAACCCCCAGGTCACATCTGGAAACGAGCAGTCCCCGCTCAGAATGCTCATCTGGTAAATCTCTTAAATAAATAAACAAATAAATAAATAAATTGACCACAAAGTTCTCCTCCACACCCTCTCAAGTCTCAACTTCTCCATCGACGTTGTCAACTGGTTCTCCAAGTACTTTTTCATAGATCCCACAGAACTGTGATCGAAGGTGTTTACTCCATCCTCTCTCCTATCAAATACAGAGTTCCTCAGGGCTCCGTTCTAGGACCCCTTCTCTTCTCACAAGTAGTTAACTACCCCCGAGATCTGCAGGCACAGTGACATTATACTCTATGCTGATGATACTGCGCTCTACTGCAAAGACAAGGATGCCATTTCCCTCCATGACAAACTCCAGCAGGATTTTCACAGGCTGCACTCCTGGTTCTCATCCAGAGGGCTTGTCCTTAACTCAAAAAAAAACCAACAAATCAATGGTTTTCTCTGGTCTCAGACAATCTGCAGCTTTTGACTTCTCTCTCCTGGACAACGATGGTAACTCCATTGAAAGAGTCACTGAATTTAAATACCTTGGTCTGCACCTCGACTGCCACTTGACCTGTGAACATCATGTGAATCAGCTCATTAAGACAGCACACCAGAGGCTTGGTATCCTATATCGGGTCAAACCCTTCCTAATCCCTGAATCAAAGACACTACCTGCCACCAGTTTCCTGTTTCCAACATTTGACTATGAAGTCCTTATCTACTACCCCTTCCTCTCCCAAAAAAATCTCAACAGGTTTCATAGCACCTACCACAATGTCATTTGGTTCGTCACTGGCCTCCCTAGACTTACCCACCATTGTAACCTCTACAAATCAGCCAACTTACCCCCTCGGAAGGATAGGCTTGACAGCAAAATATTTACCTTTTTCTACAAACTTGCCCTGGAACTTCTACCTAACAGCATTATCTCTCTCTTCCCCATATCAGCCCTGACTTGGTCCACCAGACGGTCCTCCTCCCTCTCCCTCTCCCTCTCCCTCCCCTACTGTTGCACTACCCAAGGTCAGAACACCATCTCTTACAAGAGCATTAAACTTTTCAACAACCTACCCCCTCTTCTCGTCCAATCCCCTCAACTGTGTCATTCAAGTACAACCTAAAGGGTCACCAGTCCGGAGCAGTCACTTGTAAATGCCCCACGTTTTGAATGGCCCAGGTATGCTTGATTCTACCTAATGCCACCTCCTTAGTAATTGTTATGTTTACCTTAACCTTTTTACGTTCGCTTGCACAAGGAACGTCTTGGGAGAATGGGACACTTTGGAAGTGTGCCCCTCCTGTGCAATCCCCTGCTCCGTTGATCAGGCGTGGCGGTCCTGCACCAATCGATGCAGTGCTGTGTATGACAGCGGTGGTCTTCTCTCCAAATAAAACCACCGCTGTGTGCTGGCAGCGCATCACACCCCCCCCAAATCTTTGGTGCCACGCTGGGAGCCCACCCCAGCGTGGCAAACATCCTGCGTTGTCTGCCAATGGGGGTGCCCAATCCCCAGTCGGCTCCACCTCCCCCCAAACAGCTTTCCCTGCTGCCACACTGGGAGCCCACCCCACAACGTCCCGCTGCCGTTCGCCGACGGGGTGCCTAATCCCTCGTCGGCTCCACGGCCCCCAGCTATCTCTTCTGCCACGCTGGGAGCCCACCCCAGCATGGCAAACATCCCGCTGTAGTCTTTTTTTTAACCTGTAAATTAAAAACGGTCCCAGCGCTTCTCCTGGCCCCCTCCCACAACCCGCACCCACCCACTGCGCACCCTGCCTCCCACCCCACCCCATACTTACCTCCCGGAGCTCAGCGACGATCATCACAGGACCAGGAACACGCCTGCACTCTTCAAAGCCGACCGCTAACTGAGGAAATGCTGGTAAGCTGTATAATGGGCTAGATGGGTTTTTTTCAACTTTGTTGCATATCTCAGGCATTTTTTGGAATGTTTACACCAAATTTTCAACATGGGGTTTTTGGGACCCCTTCTCATGAATTCTGTCACTATCATGGCGTTATTCGGGCCCGAAGGGTGATTTCACAGTCACTGCACGAAATTACCTTTTGGGACTGATTAACAAAACGACAGTGCCAGCACTCATAAGGTGGGCTCTCAAAAAGCCTATTTTGAAAATTTGGTGGAGAAATTCCTAAAAATGACCGTTTTACAAGCGGGCATTGCGCAGTTCCTACGCAGACTCGTAAGTTCGCAAATTTTCAATATTTTCACTCCAGATTTTCAACATTGCCATTTTACCACACCTTCTTATGAGTAGTACAGCTGTCATTTTTCACATCTCACCTTAAGCGATGTTTCCGCCCATGTAGCGGTTAGTATGTGAAAATCAATGTATAGGACACATTAAAGAAAATCACAGTGACACTGTTCATGAGCAGAGGTCTTAAAATAGCTATGTTGAAAATTTGGTGAAAAAATTCCTAAAAATGACTGTTTTACGAGCATGCGTTGCACAGTTCCTACGCACGCTCGTACGTTTGCGAATTTTCAATATTTTCACTCCAGATTTTCAACATTGCCATTTTACCACACCTCCTCATGAGCAGTACAGCTGTCATTTTTCACATCTCACCCAAAACGTGTTTCCGCCCATGTAGTGTACAATGGCACAGTCAGTGTGCGAACTCAATGTATGGGACACATTGTTCATAAGCAGAGATCTTAAAATGGCTATGTTGAAAATTTGGTGAAAAAATTCCTAAAAATGACTGTTTTACGAGCGTGCATTGCGCAGTTCCTACGCAGGCTCGTAAGTTGGCGAATTTTCAATATTTTCACTCCAGATTTTCAACATTGCCATTTTACCACACCTCCTCATGAGCAGTACAGCTGTCATTTTTCACATCCTGCCCAAAACATGTTTCCACCCATGTAGCGCACAATGGCGCAGTCGGTAAGCGAAATCAATGTATGGGACACATTAAGAAAATCACAGTGACACTGTTCATGAGCAGAGGTCTTAAAATGGCTGTGTTGAAAATTTGGTGAAAAAATTCCTTAAAATGACTGTTTTACGAGCATGCGTTACGCAGTTCCTACGCACGCTCGTAGGTTTGCGAATTTTCAATATTTCCACTCCAGATTTTCCACATTGCAATTTTACCACACCTTCTTATGAGTAGTACAGCTGTCATTTTTCACATCTCACCCAAAACATGTTTCCGCCCATGTAGCGCACAATGGCACAGTCAGTGTGCGAACTCAATGTATGGGACACATTGTTCATAAGCAGAGATCTTAAAATGGCTATGTTGAAAATTTGTGAAAAATTCTAAAATGACTGTTTTAATGAGCTGCAGCATTACAGTTCCTACGAGGTCGTAAGTTGGCGATTTTCAATATTTTCACTCCAGATTTTCAACATTGCCATTTTACCCACACCTCTTTTGAGCAGTACAGCTGTCATTTTCACATCCTGCCTAAAAGCGTGTTTCCCCTATGTAGCTTATAATGGCGCAGTCGGTAAAGCAAAATCAATGTATGGGATATATTAAGAGAATTACAGTGACACTGTTCATGAGCAGAGATCTTAAAATGGCTATGTTGAAAATTTGGTGAAAAAATTCCCTGAAAATGACTGTTTCTGACGATAGATCTGCGCAGTTCTCATACGCTTCGTGGGATGTAATTTTCAATATTTGCACTCCAATGACTTCAAATACCTAAACAGCACATAGAAGCAAGCAACATTCGGCATTGACAAATGCTTGTACTTCTTTGTCACTGATTTTTTTAAGCCATGTCCAAGTGCCAAATACCATTGCAAATACCTGCAAGCGAACGTTCGGCATTGACAAATGCTTGTTTATCCTGTGACTGTTACTGTTGTATTAGCCACTATAAGAAGGCACTTCTTGTCATGTGTAAGGGCAAAAGCTAAATGGCCACAAGTGTGACTGAAATGTGTGGCTCATTGCTCAAACTGAGTTAAACAAAACTCAAACCATACAAAATACAAGTCACATAATGTGCCTAGGCAGGGTCTGTAATAAAATGTACTAGGCAGTAAACAAATGATATACGCAAGGCATGTAAAGCAGAACGTGACAGGCGGTGCCCTGTCAAAGGTATTTGTGCTGTAAATAAAGGTATTGGTGCTGTAAATAAAGGTGTTGTAGTATGGTGCAACTGGTTATGCAGGTAAATGTGAGTTCAGTAAGTAAAACCATATATGGTCAAGAAAAACTGGCCTTTTCAAACATGTCCGTGACTAAGGTCATATAGCCAGTTCCAGGCAGTGTATTACCAACACATAGTAAATGACCATATTAGGTAATGGGATTGCTAGGAGCAAATCATAGCATTAGTCCTGTTTGGGGTGTAACTTTCAAATTGTGTATATAAGCTGTGTATGTGTAACATCAAGTGGAATCATGTAACATCAAAGGCTAAGTGCAAGTGGCACTATAATAACACTGCTGAATAAATTCTTTTTGATTCTTTGTCAGTCTCGTTGAGTAATTATGTTAAGTTGTTAGTAACATTAAGTATACGTTACATCATGTAATCCTTATTCCAATGTAATGCACTTGCTTGTTTACTCTGTAACCGTTACTTGTTTGTCTTTAACAGGACGCTTATGAAAATGGGCAATTTTGCTCACATGCCTTTCCAGTATAAAAAATAAACTGAAACTGAGGTCCCCACTGACCCTGCTCCTTTCCACAGATTTGATTTAGCTGCCCTTACAGTCTTGGTGCAGGAATTCCTACGTCTACTGTAAATGAAGGAGTCAGAAGGGGAGTGGGACAACTTGAAGTAAAACCAGACATTGTCATGGGATTTACAGAAAGTAGTGAGGTCTACTGTGATCCAGGGGTGGTGTGAACCTTTGACACAGGACTTTCTTAGAGGGGCATGCTTGTCCCAGGTTTCCAAAAAATTTAAGTGGAAAAAGGAGAGTGCCACTTCAATGCCAGCAACGTTGAGGATTAAATAGCAGTCAACAGCTGCAAGGTCTCTGAGGAATGCAGCAATATTTAAGGATTGTAGAGTCCTAGAATATACACACTTTATTTGGAAGGTGCCAAAGGGAGTCACATTTCCCTGACACAATTAGTCATACAGTGGTCAATAAAGGTACCTTGTAGAATTGTAGTGACAGGTGGGAGGAAAGGACTGAATCAAGCAGAGATAGGCTACAGGAGTTGGGACTAAGCCAAGTGGGCTCTGTAATGAGCTGGGAGAGATTCAGTGATTCAATCTTTTGAATAGTAGACCTGGTAGGAGAGGAGAGCCAATTGGAATTGGAAAAGTTACCAGTATAAATCACTAAAGTGATTTCAGCCAATCAGCATGCAGAGCTACTGTATCTCTTATCTGGTGTACGGTGTGTTTTCATGCAGGAGTGCCTGGAGAGAGTGCTTGACTTCAACGTCAGGGGGAGGACAGAACAATAAAAAAAAAACTAAACTTATAAATCACTTGAACTAAACTCAAGTGATTAATAATAAGTTAATAGGACCTCTGAGGGATGTCTCTTATTGTATAAGAGACTCTGCTCCTGAGGTTTGGGTAGGCAGAACTGCTCAGCTTCATGGTCTTCTCATCCAAATCTCAGACTTGGAGTCTTATATACTGTAAGAGGCATCCCTCGGCGGTCCTATTAACTTATAATCAAAAGCAGTCCTTCCTCAGCTGTCCAGCAACAGTCTATCCACACATTTGATAGATGGAATATTTGTTTATCATGGAATGCAGGAATTCAAACTTCTGTAGAATTCTACTGGCTGAGTGTTCAACTCCCTCCACATAAACACACAAGACAGAAGGGCTCGTTAAAGCCAGGGATTCCGTTGTATTGGGGGAAGAGCAAAGAGCAAAGATTTCCCTGGTAGGCAGGTAAGGATGGGGGTAGGGGGTGGGACATGGTCAGAAAAGAAGCTCCAAAAAAAAAAACTGTCAATTGTACTTCATTTTAATTTGTGTATGTGTGTAAGGAGGGGAATAGTAAGGGGAACAATATTAAATCAGTTTGTTTGTTCTTTTTATTCTGAAGGAGGAACACTTTTAGGGTCTATGTGATTAATGATTATTTTAGTGACTAAAGGTGGTAGACATAGTTGTAATGGCAATCAAAAATTAAAAAAAAGGCATTTATACTTGAAGCGTGCTGTGTCCTGATTGCCAGCACTTTTATTAACCTGTGCACTGTGCTTTCACAACGTAGAGGTCCTAGCCAATCAGGATGCAGTATTTTTCCTACCCATTTTATAAGTCTGTTTCAAGTCTGTTTCATCTCACCAGTGTACAATTTTGTGTTTGTTTTATATATTTTCCTTATAAGAGTTTTTTGTTAATGATGCCTTGTTCCTGCCCAGTAATCAGTTTTAAATTACTTATGCTTTCCAGAATGCAGTGACATCAGTTGAACATAGAAACATAGAAGTTGACGGCAGATAAGGACCACAAGGCCCATCCAGTGTGCCTATTTTTTCTACCTTATGAATGTGCCATAGGTCTTTACTCTGTCAATGGCCTATCTATTCATACTAATCGGTATTGCTCCCTTATGCCTATCCCATGCCTGTTTGAAGCCCTGCACTGTATCCATATCCACCACTTCCTGAGGTAGGCCGTTCCGTGTATCCACCACCCTTTCTGTGAAAAAGAACTTCCTCACATTACCCCTTAATCAGCCTCCCTCTAATCTCATGCTGTGTCCTCTTGTCCAGCTAATTTTCTTATATTGAAACATGTTAGACTCTTTCACCTTGTTAATGCCCTTAAGATGTTTGAATGATTCAATCATATCACCTCTCTCCCTCCTTTGTTCTAGGGTGTACATATTGAGCTCTGTTAATCTGTCCTCATGTGTTTTCTGATGCAGTCCCTGCACCGTTTTGGTTGTCCTTCTCTGGACTGCCTCCATTTTGTTAATGTCCTTGTACAGGTGTGGCCTCTAGTACTGCACGCAGTACTCCAGATGGGGCCTAACCAGTGTCTCGTAAAGAGGGATTATTACCTCCCTCTTCCGACTTGTGATACCCCTGCTAATACACCCCAACATCCCCCTAGCCTTACCTACTGCTTTAGTGGTCTGCTTGGATGGTTTCAGGTCATCTGTCATGAACAGAAGCAGTGCATGAAACATTCCAGAAAGGGCTGTCACTTAGGGAGGAGTACAGAGACAGGGCGGTAGTGGGAGAGCACTTCCTGGGTTTAAACTAGTATTGAAAAGGAAAGCAGGTAACATGCCATCTGGGGTAAGCTGTTAAATAAAGTCCTGATTGAGAGTGTAAGTGGGAAAGGAGCAGGTAAAGGGAGAGGACAATAGAGGCCAGTTACATTTAGAAGCATAAGGAAGTGAATTCAGATTAGCAGATATGGGAGTGGTGCAGTGCAATGGTTGTGGAGCTGCAGTATTCCGGGAAGCATTCTGGAGACTGAGGTGTTGCCCCATCTGCACGTACTGATCTGGGTCGAGGGCTGATGATGCTGGTCTCCTTGCTGAGTTAGCTAGGGTCTGGAGGGTTCTTGCCCTACCCAGGAGCCACTGAGTCTGATACCATTGCCACAGAGATTACCTAGGCAGAGGAGGGCCAGCTGGATCTTGGTGGGATCTGGGAGGGTGGGTTGTCAGGTCAGCAGCATATTCCTTAGCCTGTGCCACTACAGAATTCTTTTACTTTTCTTGCATGATTCAGAGGCACCAGTAGTGGTGGCAAGGGAGGATGTGGGGGTCCTCAGAAGGGGTGACTCCAAGGTGGGATGTAGAGGACCCCAGCAGAGGAGAAAGCAGCTTCTGGTAGGGGACTCAGTTGTCAGGGGGATAGATTTGGGAGCAGGAAGGGGTGGGGAGAGGGAGGTTAGGTGCCTACCTGGTGCCTCGGCTCAGAGGAATGAACAGCAGATCCTAAGGATCGCTAGGGTGGCAGGGAAGGGGTAGTTGGATATCATTTGCCACCTGAGGTCTATTGACCTGGCAAGGGATGAGGCTGAGGTAGTAAAGGGAGAGTTCAGGGAAATATAAAGTGGCTACTTGTCTATAGCCATGGGATGGCTAGGATACTCTGTACCAGGAGATTCAACAGTTGGTTGAAGGAATGCTGCAAGGAGGAGGGGTTTAGCTTCACTGGGGACTGGGAGCCAACCTGAAAGGATATGGGTCTATGCAGAGGTGATGGTCTACATCCTTCTGGAAAGGGGACCGCAGTCCTCAGTGGAAGGTTTAAATGTTACTTTGATGAACATTCGAACTACCCAAGGAGATGTTAGCAGAATTGTTCTGGATCTGATGGCGAAGCACGACACAGAACCAAGGATATGACATGAATAACTTGTTTATTACCAGAAAACACAAAACGCAGCAAATACCTGCTGGGAGTCAGGAACAGGGCTCCAGATATCATGATTAAGGATGTAAGTTTGTCATGGATGAGGTTTTAATAACTCATTGGTTGTTCATGAAATCATTAGTAAACTTTGTGGCACTGTCATCATTGCTACATTTTGACGACAATAGTGAAAGTCATGGAAGTCCTCAATAAAGATCAAATGTCATGGAATCCATGATGTGTATGACTGCCATGACAAATTTACATCCCTAATCATGATATCCCTCCAAACTGGATTTGAACTCAGCAAAATACACCTTTGCCATCATTCTTATACTCTTAGATAAGAAATGTACATTACTAGGTAACAGTCTACCAAATAAGGTAAAATCACAAAAACACAGAAATCTCATTGGTAGAAGGCCAGCACAGAGGATGGTTATCTCATCACTCTCTCTGCACATAATCTCTGATAAGAGTAAAACTAGCTAAAACTAGTTTTGGGTAACAATACAAAAATGCTTAGTATTGCAAAATAATAGCAGCTGCACAGTAAAGAAAAAGAACTGTGCCACAAGGCCTACATAAGCAATACTAATACTGTTATGGCCAGAGGTTACTAGCACATAGCCCTGTTGTGATCTGGTCTTTACTACCAGTCCATGCTACAGTCATATGCACATGTCTTATCACTATATCACACAGTAATACACTACATCCTACCCCACTAAGTATATCATGAATAAGTGTACGTGCACCATATGCTGCACTAAGTATAGGGTTCTGGGGGTGAGCAGGTCTACAGGGAGATGGTATTACCAAAGGAGGCATAAACTGCCCCCCCACACACAGACTGAAGTAACAGAAGAGAGGGCATGAAGGGAAGAAACTCCCACAGGGTGCAAGATGCAGGAGGCATAGGCATAGTAGGGGACAAGGGGGAAAAATCAGAAGATATGGAAAGAAGGGGTTGAGGTGGCAAGGTATGGACAGGGTAGCGAGGGGATTGGGGGAGTGAGAGAAGTTTCAAGTGGTAGGCAGGAAAGGGGGAATGGGGGGTTGCAGGCAGGGTGTGAGCAAGATGTGGATAGCAGGTGTGCCAACACAAAGAGTCTTGGTAATAAATTTCCAAACCTGAAGGCCATCATGGAGAAGGCAGCGGTGGATCCTGTGGCCATAACTGAGTCATGGTGCACAGAGACCCACAAGTGAGACATGACCATACCAAGATAAACTCAGTTCAGAAGGGAGACAAAGGGTACCAGGGGTGTGCTGTGTGTGTGTGTGTGGGGGGGTATCAGAGCAATGAAAGTGCAAGCGAATCTATGGGTAAAGGATGGGTTGGAGGTGCTGTGGGTCACCCTGGACACAGGAGTCAGAGCCATTATTCACACTGAGAAAATATACAGACCTCCAACACAGGGGAGAAATTGGATAAGGCACCAGGGGAAGCCAATAGCATGATGGCAAAAAAAAAGGGGGGGTGCTGCTGGTTGGGGACTTCAATCTGCTGGATATAGACTGGAGCCTCTGAGCCTTGGCCAGAAGCAGGGCCATCTTAGACTACCTGCAGGGTCTTTCTCAGGTAACTAATTTAAGAACCCACTCAAGACAAGGCAATACTAGACCTGGTGCTCACAAACAGGGACTGTATTGCAGACGTCAAGGTGAGATGTCACCTGGGGACCAGTGACCACTGTACAGTGTGGTTTAATATAAAGCAGTGGCAGAGACAAACCACACAGTTGAGGGTCCTGGACTTCAGAAGGGTAGATTTAAAAAAAAACTGGTGAATGTCTCAGAGACATTCTAGCAAAGGGAATTGTCAGGGTGGGAAGGAGGACCAGCGGGGAAAATTAAGGGATGGCATAGTGAAGGCAACAAACATCTGTATGAAAGTGGGCAAAAACAAGAGGAAAAGAGACCACTATGGTTCTTCAGAGAAGTGGCTGCAAAGGTAAAGGCTAAAGGGGTGACATTCAGGAGGTACAAAGAGACACACAGCGCTGATGGTAGGGAGCTGTACCAGGTTAAGCAGAGGGAAGCAGGGAAAGCAGTGAGGAGCACAAAGGCACAAACAGAGAAAAGGATAGTAACGGGGTAGCCAGCAAGGACAAGACCTTCTTTAGATATGTAAGTGAAAAGAGGAAGACAAGGGGAGGTAGTGTGAGATAAGAAGGGCAGGGGGAGATTGTGCAGAGGAGGTTCAGGGAAAGGCAGATATTCTGAACAGATACCTCTGCTCAGTTTTCATAATGCAGGAAGGGTGGAGGGATGATCACAGAGAAGCAGCAGGAAAACTTGGGATGAAGGTGGACACTAGTGCATTCACAGAGAAAAGAGTCCTAAGAGGACTTGCAAATCTGAAAGTGGATAAGGGTATGGGGCCAGACAGGGTACATCCAAGGGTGCTGAGGGAGCTCAGGATGTACTAGCTTCACTTCTAACAACTCACTGGAAACAGAAATAGTTCCAGAGGACTGGAGGAAGGCAAATGTAGGCCCACTCCATAAGAGTGACAGCAGGGAGGAGGCTGGCAAATATAGGCTGGTCAGTCAAATGTCAGTAGTGGGGAGTTAATAGAAGCACTATTAAAAGGAAGGCTAGTGGAGTATCTTGAGTTCAGCAGGTCACAAAACCCAAGGCAGCATGGATTCACAGTGGAGAGGACATGTCACATGAACTAGATCTATTTCTTTGACTGGGTGACCAGGGGAAAAGATCAGGGTGAGGTGGTGGACATGGCCTACTTAGACCTCTGCAAGGCCTACAACACCATACCACATAGGAGGCTTGCAAGAAAACTGGACAGACAGGGGGTGGGACCCAAGGTGCTAAACTCTGTAAGGAACTGGTTGATGGCTAGGCAACAGAGGGTAAACAACACTTATTCTAATGAGGGGAGAGTGCCCAGCAGGGTGTGGTGATTTGGCCACTGCTGTGTAATATTGCAGATATATTTTTTTGTTATATTTTCTTCTGTGAGTTTGTTTATGTTTTAAAAGGGTTACATGCAGTGGAACTTGGTTATGTTTTAAATTCCAAAACAGGCCAGGAGATGAGCTTTGACAGAGGGAGACAGTTTTACTGAAAAGGTCAGAGGAATGAGAGAATGTCTTGCAAACTATTTGACATTCTTATGTGATCTGAGAAATGGTTGATTAGCCAGGAAGCTAAGAGTCCATTTCAAAAGGGATGGAAGTCCTTGGTTAGCTAATTGGTGTAATAAAATCCTCAGGAGATGTGAAAAGCTATCACCTGTCATAAACTTTACACTTCAAGAGAAAAATACATTTAAGTTCCCGGAACTGTCATGGTATAGTTACATTTTATTAGCTGGCAGGATATTGGAACTATAAGAGAATCTAACTAATCAATAATATGGTTCACTTAAAAAAGTTTGGAATGAGCAAGAGAGACCCCTGCTGCGCCCAAAATATAAGGTCACCAAAGAGTTACAGACTGCATGGATCAAAGTTATTTAAAGCCCTCAGATCAGGGCATGTTGCACACTTTTGTATGGGACACTCTTCCTGTCACACACCAAGCAAGACTGCCACAGAGAGAGACTAAAGACCAGTGAATGCAAGACAGATCTGGGTCTTTGCAAACTCTTTTATTTTCCTGGACTTTGATCATCCATGAACCAGGTAGAAAATTAGACAGTTAAAAGTTTACAGTGCATCTTTTTAGGTATATTTTCCAGCTTTTGTTTTGTTATCTTGTAAGCAAATTTCTGAATCTTTTGTATGATAATTATTTAAGTAATTTAGTAAAAGCAATTTGCTTTTAAAATTGTCTGTAAGTAATTTTTGTGTGTATAAAAAGGTGGAAAGTTTATTAAATTCTGAAACCAACCTGGCAAATGCAAGGTGTTACCATTGCTACCAAGGACTAGGGATCCAAGCAAGGGGATCTGGGTGCCTAAAGTTGGGGAGAATACACAGGTCTCGGAAGGAGTCTGTAAGGGGGAACTGGGTGCTGCACACCCCATGGAAGAGGACACAATCAGGTTTACGAGGGCAAATCCCAATGAGCTAATAATGCCTGGGTCTCCCCCCCCCCGAGGAGGGTTCTCACATGGCTACAGACTTGAGACTGTATTTTGCCCTTACCCAGAATGGAGAGAAAGCCCTGGGACCTCATGGTGAGTGTTCAGTCGTGAACTCGGTGAGCACTCTGGATGGACACTTGGAAAGTATTCCTGTTCCCTCCTGTCATGGATTGCACTTAAGGGTGGGAACTGTGAGCTCAGTGGACCTTGCACCCAGAAGTGGGTTTGTGACACAGGGTACCTAAGGGCACATTGCTGAGACCAGTCCTGTTCAATGTCTTCATAGGCGATATTGCAGAAGATCTGGAAGAAAAGGTATGCCTCTTTGCAGATGACACCAACATCTGCAATAGGGTAGATAGTCCAGAGGTTGCAGAGAGAATGAGTAGAAACCTGAGAAAACTCAAGGAGTGGTGGAGGTATGGCAGCTGGTTTCAGTGCAAAAAAGTGCAGAATAATGCTCCTAGGGCACAGAAACCCAGGATCACTGTATAAAATGGGGTGGAGAGAGGTATTGACAGTCACAAAGCAGGAAAGTGACCTTGGGGTTATCATATCTGATGACCTCAAGGTGGCAGGCAGTGTGACAGGGCAGTCGGCAAGGCCAGCAGGATGCTGGGGTGCACAGGGTGGGCAATTACCAGCAGAAGAAGAAAAATTATGTTGCCACTTTATTGATCATTGGTGAGATCTATCCTAGAGTACTATGTCCACTTCTGGAGACCACATCTTAGGAAGGACATAGGATGAAGTCTGTCCAGAGGACACAACTAAAATGGTGCAGGGATTGCATTAAAAGCCCCATGAGGAGAGACTCAGGGATCTCAGTATGTACACCCTGGAAGAGGGAAGGGAGATGGGGGCATGATAGATCTAGAAGTACCTCACGGGGGTGAAGAAGGTACAGGAGGGGAGTATTTTTCAGAAGAGAAGGTGCACCAGGACAAAAGGGCATGCAATGAAGCTGGGGGGGGTAGTTTAAGAGGGATTTTTTTAGTTATTTTTATTTATTGCCTCAGCTGGGGAGGCGGTGTGCCTTTGGTTCCCTCTCAATCTTCAGCCAGCCTTCACGGCTGCTGCCCCAGATGTGACCAGAGCTCTGACCTCCCTGCCACAGCTCTTCCAGGCCACATCACAGTGGGTACATACCCCACCACTGTGGAGACCTGGAGGGCGGGCCCAGGAGGGAGTTAGCTTGGGCACGTCCATGTCGGCACCGACGGGGCAGCCATCATGCTGCCGATGTTGTTTTTTCTTTGGTTTTCTCCCTTGCAGGGAGGAGCATGCAATGATGCCAATGGAGGGAGTGCAAACGTGCTCCTCCCCAGGCATCTGCCCCATCTCTGCCCCTCGTCTTTCAGTGATGGTGCACTGCCCCCCAATCTCCACTGGGAGCCAGTAGAGTGCCGACCACTGATGTCCCCCCCCTCCCTGGAGAAGAAGAACAGTCAATGGATGCTCCAATCCTTCTCAACCCTGTAACCGCTTCCGGTGACCGTCTCGTTCCCAAACATGAGTCACACCGGCGTGGTCTCTGAGTAAAGCGTCAGTGCCTCAGCCCTCAGCACCACTGGGCCAGCTTAAGAGGGATTTAATGAAGTACTTATTCACTGAATAAGTGGTGGATGCCTGGAACAGTCTATCAACGGAGGTGGTAGGAACAAAAACAGTGGTGGTGTTAAAGCATGCATGGGATAGGCACAAATAAATTGTAATATGAAAGTTGGGGGGGCAGGAGATAGGTAGCTTCTGTGGTAACAGAATATGCACGGCCAAAGTGAGCAGAATGGGTGGGCCAAGTAGTCCTTATCTGCTGAAAAAGTACATGTTTCTGCTTTGGTTGATGTCATTGCATTGAGGAACCAATCTGTAAATTGAAAATGAATATTGGGGCTGTTCCACCAATGCAGTGGTAGCACTACTGCTTGTGACACCAATGACCTGGATTTGGGAACGAGCCTAGGTCATTGGAAGGCCAGCCGAGGGAGGAGGATTGAGCGTCCTGTGTGATACTCTCCTCCTTCGGGGAAGGAGGAGAGAACACTGCTGCTGTGCTACTGCCTCCTGGGAGACTACGGGTGGTGGTGCAGGCAGAAAATGTAGTTCCAGGGATTGGGGACTGCTGATTGGCTAGATGGACGTGCATACCTTGCATGATCACATCCATCAGCCCAGCATCCTCAGGCAGAAAATGGAAAACTACAGCTGAGCCCCATGGGGGCTCTGGACAGCCCACAGACCCTGCACCCTGCCAACCGAGGCACTTCAAAATCACCACAGGAATCATTTCTATGGGAACTAGTCCAACTTTCAGACCTCCATGATGGGGAAGGGATACCATGAGACAACACTCCCAGAGGAAAGTAAGTCATGGTAGATGGCGGGAGTGATGGGGTTGGAACTACCGAGAAGCACTGAGGAGGACTGCCACCGGCTGAAGGGGTGCATAAACAGAAAGTGAAAAAAAAAAGAACACTGGGTGAACAAAGGTAGTCATAAAATAAATGTGTGATTTAAAAAAAAATATTTTGGGCTTCATAGCTACCCCAGGGCAGCGATAGCCCCTCTGTGTAAAAATTATTAATTGTTACTCACTCTGTAAAGTTTGGGAAGGGATCGTAATTCTGGTTGATCTGTGACCCAGCTGATCTCTTGCCACTTTTATTTTTTTGTTTATTGAAATCTTGGATAACACCATTGAGCAGATGCTTGTTAATTGATTCCATGTCAGTTAACAAGTACAGAGTGATACATAAACATTCAAATGCAGAGTGGTTCGGTAGCAAATATACAAATACATGTAATGATACAACAATACAGATAAAGTACATGGTTACGCTATACTGAGGCATTGTACAATGTATGCCCACGTCAAGGAGAGACAAAAATCAGTAGAGCAGACAGAGGGAGGAGAAGGGGGGAAGAAGATGAGAGGTAATGGTAAAAGGAAGGTGTGGGTGGGGGTAGGAGGTGGAGCGGTAGGGAAGAGAGGTGGGGTGGGGTGGGGTGTGGCAGTACCATGGGAGAGGATGGGGGGTCAGTAAAGTGCAAGGTCAGGGCTACCCAGTGGAACAGTGACAGGGTTAATAAGTGCTAGTGGGTAAGTACAGAGTACGGCAAATGGGATTACTGATTTGAGGTGGGATTTAGTGGAGGCAGGCACAGGTACCCGTGGTGAGAAGGTTTTGGCGCAGTTTGTGTTTAAAAGAGCCAATCGTTGCTGCATCACAGATGTCCTGAGGTAACGCATTTGTCCAGAGGGGGGGGTCCGGTATGAGAAACCCCGCTGAACCAAGGTAGTGTGGCTCCTTGGCACATGGAATACCTGAGAGGCGGCACTTCTGGTTTGTTTTGTGCTCCGGGAAGGGATCAGTATATTCCATAATCCTGGTGGTAGAAGGTTTAAGGAAGCTTTTTTGGCAAGGAGGCAGGTTTGGGATCTGATTCTTCCACTGAGCTGTAGCCAGCCAGTCATGGTGTAGAGATCACAGGTGTGCGTGAGTCTAGCAGCACCTGTGAGGAGATGGCAGGCTTTATTCAGTGGGGTTGAGATGTGGTGGAGGGCTGTGTCTGTTGCAGATCCACAGATCACCAGCCCATAATTGATGAGTGAGACGATTGAGCTATTGATGGCAGTGCTCAGGGCTTCATGTGTGAGACAGTGCCTGTGCCGATACAGGATCCCAATTCTGGTATTGATGACCCCTGCAGTAATGTCGATGTGCTCAGCATATGATAGCTTGGAATCGATAGTGATGCCTAGGCATTTGAAATGCCGAACAAGTTCAAGAGTGGCACCCCCAATGTTCATAATTGCAAGAGGAAAGGCTCTGTGTTTGCTTTGTGGGGTGGAGAACATTATGGTCTTGGTCTTTTTATAATTCAAGACCAGTCTGTGGTCCTTAAACCACTGTTCTGCAGATGCAAAGCCACTTTGAAGATCTGTCTCCAGATGTTCAGGGTGTTGGCTGCTGGTGAATAAACATAGAAACACAAAAAAATAAGACAGCATCATCTGCGTAAAGGAGCATTTGACATGAGCTAGAGGCCAGGAGGTTATTTAAGAATAAGCTAAACAGCAGCAGTCCTAATATGGATCCTTGCGGTACACTGGATCTGACAGGTCTGCTGTCAGAGATCACATCTCTGATCCTAACCTGCTGATAGCGGTTGCTCAGGTAGCTAGTGAACTAGCCCAAAGTTTCTGAGGTGAGCCCAATGTCAGCCAGTTGTTTGAGGAGGAGCCCATGAAGCACTGTGTCAAATGCCTTTGATTGGTCGATGAATGCGGCTCCTACCAGAAGGCCTTGATCTAATGCACAGTGGATGTATCCCATAAATTCTAGCAAGGCTGTGATGGGGCTGTGGCCACTCCTGAACCTGTGCTGTTCAGGACACAGTAGTTGATGGTGGTTGGGGCACTCCACAAGTTGATCAGCCATGACCCGCTCTAGGGCCTTGGACAGTGGGGGGGGGAAGGGAGAGCATCGAATTTGGTCTCTAGTTATTGTGCAGAGTCCGTTCAACACTTATGCATCGGGGTAACTGTCGCAGATTTCCAGCATGGAGGGAATTATGAGTGACAGAGTGAGAGGTTTATAATTTGCATCACAGGGCTACGAACTTCCTCAAGTGCCAAGCTAACAAATTTTAGGTCAAGGGAGTCCCCGCTGTGTCTTGACTTCCCTAGTACCTTTTCCAGGTATTTTCTGGCATCGGCTTCAGAGACTACTTTGAAGTGAAATAGTGGTTGGTCATGGAGAGGCAATATTTCCCCTTGTGGGTCATTTGTGGTGAAGAGATTGAAGAAGTTAGCAGGGAGCACACTTCTCAGCTCCATGAAGGCATGATTCTGGGAGTTGGCAATGAGAAGAGGATCTAAGGATGGCACCCAGTCGATTGTGAGCTTAGCTGGAGCATTTTTGGGGTCTTTCCGAGTGGTGTCATTCAGGTTGTACCAAAAGGATGTGCTGCTATTCCATAAACTGGTGAGGACTTCTTTGTAGTATGTGCTTTTTGCACGACAGATGGCTTTCTTGCAGTCATTTTGTGCTTGTTTGTACCATTGGATGTTTGCTGCTGAGCCATGTGTTCGTGCCACTTGCCAGAGATGATCTCTTGAGGACAGCTGCTCTAGCAGATTCGGAGTAATCCAGGGGTTGCAGTGTCTTGTGACCGATCTTGTTTTTATCGGGCGTGCTTATGACAGACAGAATTGAATTTGGTTATGAAGAGTTGAGGGGCTACATCCACGTCCTTGGCTTCATACAGGTCTGACCAATCTTGGTACTTGAGGTCTGTTTTGAGTTGTTGTAGATGGCCTTTTAGGAGGACACAACTTGATATATTTCCTGACAGGAGGTTTGCTGTAGTTGTTATTCCAGGTGCACGTGACAGGAGAGTGGTTGCTCAGATAGTCTGGGAGTACAGTAATATTGCCGATATGTGCAGGATGGTTAGTGAGTATCCAATCCAGCAGGGTGCTGGTGCCAGTTTTGTAATTGACTCTTGCTGGAGATTCTATCATTTGGGAGACATGGTTGGCAGACAAGGTGTCCTTGATACTGGCAGATGATGGGGAGAGCTGGTTGATGTTGAAGTCACCTAGAAGTATAATTTCTGTGTTGAGGCTGAGGGTACTGATATAGTCCATAAGGTTGCTGGTGCCGGCTGTGGTCTGTTTAGGTGGGATTTATACTGAGAGCAGGGTGAGCACTCTATTGTATGCACCTGGGATCAGTTTGACGGCAAGTGCTTGTAGGTTGTCACTCATGCCGGCGGGGAGTGGCCGACCATGCCCCTGCAGATAGTCTTTGGTGTATATGACACAGCCACTACCTCTTTTTGAGAGGGATCCTGCCTAAACAGGGTCCAGCCAGGTAGTGCAATGGCTGTATCTTCCTAATCTGCCTGCTCTGCCCCCGCACTCTCTCGTTTTGTGACGTGGAACCAGGGAGAGAATGGGAATGTGCCCCATACAAGTCTATGGGGCTCATTTTCAGAATGATTTCTTGAAACTTTAAACTACCTTTTTATAAAAATGAAAGCCACCTCTCAATTAATAGGGACCCTATTAGTTAATCAGTGGCTTTCATTTTTATCAAAAGATAGTTTTAAGTTTTGAAAAATCATTCTGAAACTGAGCCCCATAGACTTATAATTACAAACAGAGGGCTATCGCCACATGACGTAGCGAGCTATGAAGCCCACAAGGTTATCTTACGCAGTCTCTTTAACAAGAGAAACTAAATAAGGAAAAAAACAGGACTCTTTCAAAACAAACACATGAAATGGTAAATTGGGGGCATTAAGCAGACTTTACATTTCCAATTATTTTAAAACTGTAAATAACACAGTTTTTGTTCTTGTTAAATAGAGAACAGAACTAACATAGTTTTTATTAAATTTCTAATTCATGGTTCTTAATGCTGCCCTTCGAATCATCACAGACACTGGATTGTGTTTCATATCCTTGGTTGGTTGACATCTTTAGTTGTGAGAAGAATGGAACATGGGGATAATTTTGCTTATGAGGCAAGACTAAGTAAACTGGTACTAAACTTCAAAATATATGTCACTGTTGTTAGTTTTATGCGGCATATACCATATGTGTATGTTTCCTGGTTTGTTCATTTTAAGATGTTTCATTAAATGATACTTTAGTGTCATGGACCTCACCCTGCTTGTAGACATAAAATAAATATATGCAGCATATTTTAAAATGGGTAGGAAAATCCTGTTTCCTGATGGTGCAGAAAGTTTCAAAGCTTGGTTCAGAAACAGTAACCATGCTACTAAACTTTATCTTGATTGTTTTTACAATAGACCCATTCTATAAGCATAATTAGACACTTAGCACCTCATGCCTCACAACGCACAGGGGTGTGTGGTCCAGGAATAGTAACCCACACCCTGTCGTACCTTACTGCTTATGAATGGTAAGGGGAAGGGATGTTTTATCAGGTTTTTTTTTTTTTTTTGTAGTTTCTATTTTTTCACCAACCATCTGGGGCATCTCTCGGGCTAGCTCACACAACCGCATACTGTTACCGCCCACCTGAACCACGCTCCACTGACAGTATTATCAGGTTCAGGACCCTTGACTCTCTCGATCCCCCCTTGAAGAGAACGAAGATCCCCAGGGTAGAGTCGGGGATTGTGGCTGGCGCTGACTGTGTGTGTGGCCTTCTTCACTGGAGGTTCACTATTGCCTCACCCAGCCGATAGGTGTTTTTCTGGATCAGGTACTCCCCAGAGTATGACATGCCATGTTGTCTGTGCAAGCCAGTCACTGACGTCTGCCGACACTCTGCCCCTCTTTGCACTGCTCAGCTCTGGAGATCCTCTAGTCTCCACCAGAGGTCTCCACTCCGTCGGGCATGCCCCCGGATCCCACCCCAAGGGAGGAGAGCAGTTAATTGGATGCTGGATCCTCACCCTCCCCTGCTGACGCCCAGGCCTATTCACAAACCCGGGTCACCGGCCCGGCGTAAGGTGTAGTGTCAAGTGCCTCAACCCTCAGGGCCACCAGGCTGGCTATCAGTTTGTTTTTTACACACCACAAGTGTGCAATGTCTATAAACCTCGATAACAAAGTCTCACCCAAAAACTGAATTGCACATTCTGCCCCATATTTTACTGGTTATACTTTACTATGTATGTAGGTGACTTTAAATGTTCAGGTGGATGTTAAAGATTTAGAGTTTGGATAAAGTCAGAAACTCCCAGAACCTGTGGCATTTTCTGTAAAAGAACTTTATCTGAACTTTTTTTCCGGTGCTGAAAAGTTTTGATAATTTTTAAAACTGATTCTGGAGCTTAATATACCCTCCCCCCACCCAGCAGGTCTTTATTTAAAAGGAGACTGGTGGTGGAATGACCCAGAAAAAAGGGTTAGACACAGAAAAAAAGGGACCAATGAGTCAGATCTGTATGAAGTGCTCATTCTCACAGGGGCATTACATCAGGTGTACTTACTTGCTATATTAAACTAATTATTCTTGCTGTAGTACCACTCCAAGTTGTTTTGAATACCTTTTCCTTCACTAACAATAACTTAGGGGTGGACAATGCTGGTTAAAATAATTTTTGCACTAAACTAAAAGGCTGTGAAAGTTCTGATAAGAGTCAGATAACTCTCAAAACCTTTTTAATTGCTTATCAGAATCTTTTAGAACCTCAGAACCTTCTGTGTTTCTTTCATTCCTATAAAGATCCCATGGAACTCCGAAAGAGCAGAAGAATTTCCCCCATGTCCTGGCAAAATTTCCTCCATTCACTAAAAAACATCAATCGCTTAACCTGGCTCAAAAAAAAATGGTTTGCATCTGTATCTTGATTTCCTGGGATACGGCTGAATTAGCCTCCTTTCACAGTCAAAAACACAAAATTTGATATTAGAACCTGCCTGTTTTCACATGCAAGGAGTACAAACAGTACAATTACACAAACACCAAATACAAAATACAAAATAAAAATTAGAGCTCTTAGCCATCACGGCATTACCCAGACTTCCTAACCATTACTACATCAGGTATTACACAGAGTTCCCATCCATCACTACATCTGGCATTACATGGAGTTCCCAACCATCACTGTATCTGGCATTACGTAGAGTTCCCAACCATCACTGTATCTGGCGATACCCAGAGTTCCCCGCCATCATTGTATTTGGCATTACCCAGAGTTCCCAACCATCACTGTATGTGGCATTACCCAGAGTTCCATGCCATCATTGTATTTGGTGTTACCCAGAGTTCCCTGCCATCACTGTATTTGACATTACCCAGGGTTCCCAACCATCACTGTATTTGGCATTACCCAGTTCCCTGCTTTCACTGCATTTTGTATTACTCAGAGTTTCCAACTCACATTTTGTAGAGTCCCCAACCATCACCACATTTGGTATTACCCAGAGTTCCCTGCCCTCATTGCATTTGATATTATCCAGCATTCTCAAAGTTTGATACCACCCAGAGTTCCCTGCCATCACTGCATTTGGCATTACCCAGAGTTCCCAACCATCACTGTATCTGGTATTACCCAGAGTTCCCTGCCATCACTGCATTTGGCATTACCCAGAGTTCCCAACCATCACTGTATCTGGTATTACCCAGAGTTTCCAACCATCACTGTATCTGGTATTACCCAGAGTTCCCAACCATCACTGTATCTGGTATTACCCAGAGTTCCCTGCCATCCCTGCATTTGGTATCACCCAGCATTCCAATCTTCACAACATTTGGCACTACCCAGAGTTTCCAACCTTCATAACATTTGGAATTACCCAGATTTCCCAACCATCTCCACATTTAGTGTTACCCAGAGTCCCAGATGTCCCTGCATTTGGTATTACCCAGAGTTCTCAGTCGTCACTGCTTTTGGCACTGTCCAGCATATCCAACCATCAACCATCACCACATTTGGCACTATCCAGAGTTCCCAATCATCACTACATTTGGTATTACCCAGAGCTGTCAACTATCACTACATTTGCCATTACCCAGAGTTCCCAGAAATCACTACATTTGGTATTATCCAGAGTTCCCAACCATCACTACATTTGGAATTACTCAAGTTTCCAACCATCATAACTTAGAATTACCCAGTGTTCACAACCATCACAGCATTTGGTACTACCCAGAGTTCCCAGCCATCACCATATTTGTCATTATCCAGCATATCCAATCATCACTGCATTTGATATTACCCAGAGTTCCAGCCATCATTACCTTTGGTATTACCCAGAGCTCCCAACAATCACTACCTCTGGTAATACCCAGGGTTCCCAACCATCACTACATCTGGTATTACCCAGAGTTCCCAGCCAGCATTACACTTGGTATTACCAAGAGTTCTGAACCATCGTTACATCATCATCATCATTACATTTGGTATTACCCTGAGTTTCCAGCCATGACAACATCTGGTATTACCCAGAGTTCCCCACCACAACATTTGGTATTACCCAGAGTTTCCAGTTATATTTATACTTGGTATTGCCCAGAGTTCCTAACCATCATAACATCTGGTATTAGAGTTCCCAATCAGTATCCATTTTTGCCACTATAAACTGTTAATGAACATGATCAATGTTTCTAAACATGAATAGCTGATAGAAAGTATGAGAACTTTCAGGGGGTATTCTTTATATCAGCCTTAGTTTCAAGATATTGATAACTCCTGTCCTTTACCACTTTAAGAAGATATAACTTTCTGTGTTTTCAGAATTTAAATGAAGCATATTGCCAGGCCTTATCAGACTGACTAGTGTATATGAAGAAGGGACTGGAGGGTTGGCTTTGGTTTGAACACGATTTGGTAGATAGCCAGGATGAAGAGGATAAAAATGGGAGAGAGAGAAGAATTTAAAGGAACAACCAAAATAGAAAGCAAGAAAAATGAAAACTGGTGGCTATAGCAGCAGCAACTACAGCAAAGACAGCACAAATGCTGAAAGCCGGAACAAGAATAACCTTCAGATAAGCACAGATCAGGAAGCCAGTCTCAGTTCACTTCAGTTCATTGAAAGGGATAAATTCCATTAAGCAAGCTCATTTGCAAGGAGGTCCCTTGTACAACCTACTTAACGTAATATATAAAGAAAAAATATATAAGCAGCCACATATGTGTATGTATATAAAAACCAAAAAGACATTGAGAGAATGATAAAGGAAAAAAGTACAACATTCCAGAGTAGAATTACATTTGATACAACAACTTAGACATTAATTCACTAAAAGGTGAAGCTGTACACCACATGCAAGAGATCACTTCAGTACAAGATCTGTATAAGTATAGGAATAATGAATAAGTGCACTATACACAAACCAATCAGCCTGGTAAAGTAAAACACAGAGAGGAGAGGAAATGGTTAGAGATGAATTAAAGGCAGTTACAGGGTTAAGGAGTAATTTCACCCATAAGTCTTTTGAAAGCACTTAGTGGGATTAAGGTCTGAAGTTTTACTGTGGATTGGAGCTTATTCCAAGTAGTGAGGAGGACAGAGCTCATGGCTGCCCTGCCTGTGCGCTGAAAAAGAGAGAGAGAGGGAGGGAGTGTGTTCCAGACGCACTCCAAAATTACTGCTAAGACCTGACTTTAAAAGCATCGTTCAAACTGTAATCCTGCTAGTCAGAGTAACTTATTAGCTGTGAAAGGACCACAGGTTGAACTCTATTGTACTTAGCCTGTCTGTAGTACACCATGAAGGTGAACCTGTGATCTTGAGGAACTTCACTTTCTGGAACTGTATAAACCTTATTGCTGACTGATAACCAGGAGATCCGTCAGTCAACAGCTCATACCAAACACTTCAACATAACTTTAAAGAACAAGACTGCGATGTCCTGAAAGTGAAGCTGAGCACCTACCTGCCCAGCTGAAACTGGTCCCAGACAACAAGAAGACATACCTACGCTCCAACTCCAAGGCTCACAATAAGATATACTTCCTCCGCTCTCCGCGCCCTCCGACCCTTTCCCCCCTCCTTTGTAGTGGTCAACTTACCAGCGCTGTCGTGTGCTAGGTACTGTACGTGTGGGGGGGGGGACATTGGAGGACGAATGAGCACATCTCTCACATTCGGGTGGTTAGGCCTAGAAGATGCCCTGGGGCAAAATGGAGTCTGGAATGGGGTTCTCCCTGTCAAGTCTCCATACCCAAGGGCACTGCCTTTTGTGGCAGGCAAGTAGCCGAGGCGGCCCCGGAAGCCCATTCAACTCAAGCGGTGTTATGCAATGCCAGATCTGTTAAAAACAAGACCGCAATCATTGCTAATCTTGTTGGAACAACCGATCTGGCTTGCATCACCAAGACCTGGCTTGATGAAAATGCTGGTCTCATTTTGGATGCTGCAATCCCAGCCGGGAACTCTGTGATTCACCGCCCGAGATTGGATCGGGGGCTGTCTGTTTCAAGACCAAGTTGGGCCTCATGAGTGTACCAGCTGAGGAGGCTGAATCATTTGAGTGTACAGTGGTGGCTGGTGTAGGTTGCAGGATAGGTCTCGTCTACCGTCCACCTGGGGACGAGACGCATTTCCTGGAGGAAGTAGCAGATTTCGTCGCCGACATGACACTGGAGTCACCCAGATTGATGGTACTGGGCAACTTCAATGCCTGGGTCGACAACGAACTCTCGCAGTTTGGACAACACTTCCTCCAGCTTATGACATCTCTGGGCCTTACACAGGTGGTTACCTCTGCCACCCATAAACGTGGTTACTCTCTTGATTTGGTCTTCCTCCTAGGGATTGAGGCCTCTGATTTGGAGGTGGAACCGGTCGGTTTGTCTGATCATTACACTGTGAGATTCAATTTTTGCACCCCCCCTTAGAGGGCCTGCCCCTGTGGAGATGATCAGTTACCACCCTTTATGGGAAGTGAGTCCCGAAGGCCTAGTGGTGGTGATTGATCTCTTGGAGTTTCCTGTGACCAGCTCAAGTCCAGAGACTCTAGTGGTGGCTTATAATAAGGCCATTTCTGTAGCCCTGGACTTGATTGCTCCTTTCCGTGTTCATCCTCTCCCCCATTGGCCTCGGGCCCCATGGTTTGATGGGTCCTTGAGGGAGTTGCAGCAAGTAGGATGTAGGTTAGAGCGGTGTTGGCGGAAATCCGCCTTGGAGGCCAACCATCTTAGATTGGTTGAACACTATCAGATCTACCAATTGCTGATCTCCATAAGAAGGCAGAATTCCTGCCCGGGGAGATCGCTGCCGCTCAGAACTGACCAGCTCAGCTCTTCCGAACTGTGGACAGGCTGTGCAACCCAGTCTGCCTGCAGCTCCGAAGACCTTTTTCACAGTTAGAGTGCAATGAATTTGTTTGGTTCTTTGTGGATAAGGTGGCCGACATCAGGTCGGAAATTCTTTCGACCCACTCTGTGGGGGTTGCGGATGATCAGTGCTTGGTTGCCTCGCCTCGGACTTCCTGGAGTTTCTTTGCCTTGCCCGAACCTGTGGATGTCATGCAGATTGTCCAGGTTATGTGCCCTACAAGCTGTAGTTTGGATCCGGGCCCAACTTCCTTGATTATGGGTTGTTGGGATTTGATCGGCCTGGTCCTGGTGCAGATAGTGTGGTGCTCTTTGGAATCCGGTGAGTTTCCAAGCTCCCTGAAGGAGGCAGTGGTAACCCCCCTCCTAAAGTAAGTTTCTTTGGACCCGGATATTTCTGCCAACTACAGACCAATCTCAGATCTTCCCTTTATAGGGAAGGTGATTGAGAAAGTAGTTGCGGTACAGCTGGATGACAACCTGATCATCCATAACATCTACGAACCTCTCCAGTCCAGTTTTCGAAAGAGGCACAGTACTGAGACAGTGCTGGTTTGGGTGCTCAGTGATCACCTGATGGCAAGAGATCAGAGAAGTCGCTCTATCTTGGTGCTCCTTGATCTCTCTTCAGCCTTTGACACTGTAGACCATGGGGTGCTGCTTGGACACCTGAGGTCTATCTGTGGATTAACGGATATAGTCCTCAGATGGTTTATATCTTTCCTCACTGGCAGGAGTGAGAGAGTGGTGTCTGGGATTTTTTTCTCAGACCCATTCTCCCTGCCATGTGGGGTTCCTCAGGGTTCAGTGCTGTCCCCTATGTTGTTTGCAGTGTATATGCTGCCCCTCGGAGACATTGTAAGATGGAATGGGCTGAGGTTTCACTGTTATGCTGATGATTCCCAGCTCTACCTGTCTTTTGCCCTGACCAGGATAGAGCTGTCTCCGTATTTAACTCTTGCCTTGCTGAAATCCAAGACTGAATGACTTTGAGCTGGTTAAAGTTGAACTCCGGAAAGACGGAGGTGATTGTAGTGGACCCAGGTCATCGGATAGAGAGGTTGAGGGCTGATCAGCCCTCTGGGCTTGTTCTTGGGGGTTTGCAGCTCCTTTCCTCTGAACGGGTGTGAAACCTGGGGGTAGTGCTTGACGAACAACTGACTTTACGAGCTCAGGTGTCAGCCGTCATCAAGTCTTTCTTTTATCATTTTAGGAATATCTCCAGGATTAAGCACCTTGTTCTGTCTGGTGACCTACCTACTCTGGTCCATGCTTTGGTGACCTCGTGCCTAGATTATTGCAACTCCATGTACTTAGGGTGGGCTGGGATTGATATCCGCCACCTGCAGCTCGTGCAGAACGTGGCAGTACGATTGTTGACGGGAGTCCCTCGGTCCTCTCATATTACACCTGTGTTGCGCGATCTGCACTGGCTGCCGATTAGGTGGTGGATCATCTTTAAAGTCAGTTTACTGACTGATAAAGCCCTACATGGACTGGGCCCTTACTACTTGAAAGAGCTCCTGGTTCCCTACCGGCCGGTGCGACAGTTGCGCTCGGCTGACGAAGGGTTGCTAGAGATTCCGAGGGTGTCTTTGAAATCTGCAGGGGCCTGTGCATTTATACACATGGCCCTGGCCCTCTGGAAGTCTCTACCCCGCCAGCTTTGGGAGTACACAGCTGTGTGGGGGGTTTAAGCAGGCAATGAAAACATATTTGTGGTGCCATGTTTTTGATGGCACAGTTTAATCTTGGACCCTCTGATTATTTTACTGGTTTTCTGAGTTTTTATTATGATCCCTTATCTTTTTGTACAGTGCCTTGATGGCTGAAATGTGCTTCTGAGAAATGAATATTATTATTATTATTCCACTCCAACTCCAAGTCTCACAGTGTTTCTAAGAAATGAAAGGCAGACTTGCCGGTTGATTGTGACAAGTTATTTTTATTGCTACCCGAAACACTGTGCACAAATCACAAGGACAACATTGTGAAAGCAGTTACGTACATACCACCACCATGCTTTCCTAGCACCCTGGTGCTTTGATCAGGTGGTTCTTTGTCAGGGGGCCCCAATAAAAATAACGTGTTGCCATTGACCTGCAGGTCTGGCTTTTATTTCTTGGAAACATTGTAAGTCTTGGAGTTGGAGTGCAGGTACATATTGTTGCTTGCATTGCTTTGGGGGAGTGGCTATCCCCATACCTACACCCTTGCCCTGCACCATGCAGAGCACACTTTTCCTGTTCCAAAAACTGGTCCCGGAGCCTGAGCTCCTTGAACCCGCTCCTCCCTGGGAAAGGTCTAGAATATGGCCTATGTCATTACTAAGGGCTGTTATAAAAGATTTGTAGGGAGGCAGTATAGTGTAGTGGTTCAGAGCACTGAGCTGCAAATGTGGAGACCTGGGTTTGAATCCCATCAGCCCCCATCTGCACACTGTGTAACTCTAAGGAATTCACTTAACTTCCTTGTGCTCCCGGGTCACGGGTCACACCTGGAAACAAGCTCCAGCTGTGTGTGTCTTTCCTAGTTAAACAATTTCCCCCTTTCTTCTTTTATGTCTTTCTTTGAATTCTTTATACTCTATATCTGATATATACTGTATATATATATATATATTATATATATATATATATAGATATAGATGTATTAATAAAGACTTTCTTTTCTGTGTTTTCTTCAGTTTATTGGAAGAACCGATTCAGCTGTAGCATCCCAATGGTTTCTGGAAAATATTCATGGTCTATTCCAAAGAACGGCAGGGATGAGTTCTGTTTATTTCTTTCAGTTTATGTTCTATTATTCATTTTATTATATAAGAAAATGAAATATAGGTGATGATTTGTATTGGTCATCTACTGGATAATTGTAAGTTTTTCAGTCTTTGATTGTGGAAAATAAAAAATGTTCTTAGATATGCTTTTAAGAAATCTCTCTCTTAAAATATGTTATAATTGATATTCCCAGTATTCATATTTCTGTATGTTGTCTATCAATGTTAGAACATTTAATAATTTACAGTGTATAATAATTTGTTCTTTGAATTTTTCATGCAACTATTTACAAAAACAATTTAATAAAATTTAAAGTAACAGTGCAATGAGAATTTTTTTTTCCAAAAATCTTGTTTCAGCTACTATTTATAAAAATATCAACATACCTGTCAAGTCCACCTTTCTAGGTACCTCCTATGCTGTAGATCATACGTGTTTTTTTGTTGTTTGTTTTTTGGGAGATTTCTTGATCCTAGTCCTTGCCAGGTCTACAATGTTATTTGTAAGCCAAATGTGGTGGCCATTTTTTTAACTTGGAAAAAAAAAACATTTATAAAATGCTCACATTTTAGTAGAAGTAGAAATATTTACGGCCAAGTGAAAGTGGAAGATGCTGAGAATCTTTTAAAGTGAAAAACATACGGCCACATTTTTGCCCAATTTCATTGCACTGGTGCTTTAATTGATTAAAAAACTAAGGACTCTGATATGTTGCACTGAGATGTGGAGGAGATGATTACCCCCCCCCCATCTGTATCTCTGTTTCTCATGCTTGTAACTTTTTTTTAATTCTGCATTTGATTAAAGCAACTGTATTTGTTAACCAGTATCTTTTTAACCCTCGCCTTTTCTATCTCTCTTTTGTTCTTAACCCACGCCCTCTGATTTCAGTGCACAGCTCTTTTGTGGCAATTTAAATTTGCTTTTCCATGCTAATGCCCTGTTTTCTGTCTTCCCCTTACCAGCTATATTTAAGCCCTTGATCGGGCTGCTACTCTCCGTCTGGCCACGGTGGCTGGGAAGACCACCGGCTGCTCCTGCTGTTCAGCCTCACCCTGCACTCCAAGCTCCAGGTACGATCTCAGCTGTAAGAACCGGGCCTGCCATTGGGAAGCTCATTGGATGGGGCTCTTGATGTGAGCGCAGTATTGGCCACTCTCTCCGCAGCTCATTCCTCCATTGGTTATCGTACTGCACACTAAGCATAGTGTTGTTCAGGGTGGTGTGAACACAGCTAAGAATTTTCTCCCG
The DNA here is from genome assembly GCA_016271365.2 of Neoceratodus forsteri. Taxonomy (NCBI): domain Eukaryota; kingdom Metazoa; phylum Chordata; order Ceratodontiformes; family Ceratodontidae; genus Neoceratodus; species Neoceratodus forsteri. The sequence continues at coordinate 111,818,424 of JADMNL010000024.1, forward strand.
CCCACCCTTCCTCACCCCCGGTGCTATTTTAATACACCATTTCCCTGCCTCCCTTAATGCTGCTTCCCTGCCATTGGCCTTTAATGATAATTCTAAACAGGGTTAGATATCCAATCCTCTGAGGGAAAATTGTCACAAGGCTGTTACACTGTCTCTAAATAGTCTGCCTTCAGATCTCTCTCTGACATTCTGCTGCCTCTTCCACTAAAACCTTCTCGTTGACTAAAATTTAAATTAGACATACTTTCACTTCTTTCAATTTCTGCAATTTTCCTTTATTGCTGCCATGTACCCATTAGCCTTTCTCATTCTCCTGTGCTCCTTCTCCTATTTTCTCTCTCACTCCCTCCCCAACCAAGCATTTAGTCTCACCTCTGGTGAAATCTGCCCAAGCTGCAATCACCTTTCCACTACCTCAACTGTTATAGTCAACATCACCGCTCTGTCCTATCACATGATTGCGCCACACTTACTGCCTCCACTTATCAGCAGTTGCATCACCTTAATTAAATGTCCCAGGCACAAACCATACACTCTCCATACCATACTAGGTCGTAGGCTCCCATACACTTTCTCCCTCCTGTTTCTCCTTCTGTTACTTGCAGGAGATATTGAGAGAAACCCTGGCCTTCTACTCCTCAAAAACATCCACTCTCCCACAAGGGTTTAAAGGTCATGCACATCAGCATAAGGAGTTTCCCACCTAAACCGGACCTTCTAAATACCTGGATAACCCAAAACACCCCTGACATCCTGTGCCTCTCAGAAACATGGCTAACCTAAACCGGACCTTCTAAACACCTGGATAACCCAAAACACCCCTGACATCCTGTGCCTCTCAGAAACATGGCTAACCTAAACCAGACCTTCTAAACATCTGGATAACCCAAAACACCCCTGACATCCTGTGCCTCTCAGAAACATGGCTAACCTAAACCAGACCTTCTAAACACCTGGATAACCCAAAACACCCCTGACATCCTGTGCCTCTCAGAAACATGGCTAACCTAAACCAGACCTTCTAAACACCTGGATAACCCAAAACACCCCTGACATCCTGTGCCTCTCAGAAACATGGCTATCTGCAAAAGTCCCAGACTCTACCATCTCCTTTCCTGGCTGCCACATTATTTGCCAAGACTGCAGTAAATAAGGTGGTGGTGGTGTCACTATGATCGGTGCTTTACTTAAGCCGCCCATCACCTCAAGCTGCATGTAGCGACCTTCAATCTGAATTTAACATACTTAAAAAACAGCTCCTAAACAAAAAGCTCTTACTTAACGCAAAGAAAACTAAAGAGATGCTCCTCTCTCCTTATATACAAGCAACTATTCCAGCAACTACAGGAACAGTACCGCAGATCTCTACAATTCTAGGGGAAAACCTAGAATTCGTTACGAAGTTCAAGTACCTAGGAGTCTGGCTAAACCATAAACTATCTTTCATTAAGCATATCGAGAATTTGCTGAAAAGACTTCGCTAGAGACTTGGTCTCTACTTCAGGATCAGTTACATACTCACAAGTGATGCGAAGATGAGGTTGGTGCAAGCTACATTTCTCTCACTAGTAGATTACATAGACTTTCTTTACAGCCACTGTCCTACCTCTTACCTAACAAAACTGGATACACTTTACCATAGAGCTCTTAGATTTATTACCGGTCTCCCCTTCAATATGCACCACTGTTTATTATATGCAGCCGTAGGATGGACCTCCCTCCAGTTTAGGAGGGACAAAAATGCCACTTTATGGACCTACAGAGCTATCTCAAGAAAACTTCCACAATACATCTCGGACTGCCTCCCACTAAGCTCAATAAGCACCTATGTCCTGAGAAGTCACTCTTACATCTCACTAAAAATTCCCAAAGTCTACTCTCCCCAAGGCAGAACAGCCATCAACTTTGCACTGCCCTCCCTGTGGAGCAATTTACAGGAAACTGTAAAACTGAATACATTCATCAGCATTGGTTCATTCAAGACCTCGTACTCTTTTCTTATTAAGGAATCGTGCAAGTGCTTTTCTCGCCATTAATCGGAACCAATAACCCAATATCACCATACTGGCTGTCTTTAACCTGTCCTCTTTTACATACATTTCCCTTGATCCTTCCTCTTCTCATGCTCTATCCTCATCTGCTGCTTTCCACTGTCCTCTGTTGATCTACTTACCCTATCGCCATCTAAGCTACCTATTAATAATTATAAAAGACAAAGAACCTCTGTGCGTAAACACTGAGGCAAGGGTTACCCCAAAGGGCATTTGGCTGGGAAGCCAAGTTTCAAGAAAATACAAAATCACACATGCCCCCACAATGCAAAGCATCATGGGCTGCATATGAAAATCACCACAGAATGTTATGCTGGTCCAACTTTAAGCAGAATTCATGGTGCATTGGCACCATGCAATTCTGCTTAAAGTTGGACCAGTATAGTGTGAAGGTGGCAACCCTTGCCTCAGTGTTTACGGACAGAGTGTTCTTTTGTCTTTAAATAGTTTTTTATTTTAATGGGTTCACCACAATATATCCAGGCATTACTTCCTTAGGGTAGCTGGTCCATTCCATTGGGGTGTCAAACAGGCGAGGCATACTGATGAGTCCTGGTAGGGCAAAACACGTGTCTATGTCTTCTGTTAGCACCCTTTGCAAACTGTGTGAGAGGCCTTTCGGCACCATGCAATTCTGCTTAAAGTTGGACCAGCATAACATTCTGTGGTTATTTGCATATGCAGCCCATGATGCGTTGCATTGTGGGGGCATGTGTGATTTTGTATTTTCTATTAATAATTATGTTTTATGCTGGCTATGCCTTATGATGATACATTCCCCTACCACCTGGCTTCTTACTTCTAGGTCTACCCTAGTCCTCTCCTCTACTATTACCCACCTAACCCAAATTAGCATACTGTCACTTAAATCTGAGATATCCACAATTTGTCACTTGCAGATGAAACTGCTGCAACATTGTTTGTTCTATGCTATTGGCTGATGTCTTGTATGCTATGACCTACTGTATATGTATCAAACTGCCCCATTGTCATTAGATATGTATCCCTCATCTTTTGTATTTTGTCTGAGATTTTATCACAACCAGGTCCATCTTGCAAATGAGCTCTACTCAATGATGTTCACCTGGATAAATAAAGATTTTGATTGACTGATTGATTGAAAACACCACCTCTCTTATTCTGTCTTAAAAAAAGAAGTCTCTATAGGTTCCCACAAACTGATTCTTACTAAATTTTCCTTCCCTCATTCTCTCCCGACCTATGTTGGTGTAATCTATGCATCCCCACATCTCAGTCAAGATGCTCTCATAACATGTGTCGCCACTATCCACCCATTGGCACATCCAGGCGAACTGTTACTCCTCGGAGGTTATAACCTAGACTGGCTGGCCCCCACCACTAAGACTGCCACAGCCAAGACTGAATCCATGAACCTCTCCCAACTAATCACAGAACCAACCCAATACAACTTCAAATCCTCAAACCAATCACTCATAGATTGGGTTCTTTCTTCCCATCCTCATTGCATATCAGCATCTGGTGTCCTCAACCCAGCCCTAAGTGACCACTGTATCACCTATTGTATCAGGAAAACTCATCTACCTAAATCCGCACCAAAATACATCACGATCCACCCTCTAAACTCATTGAATATGCAGTCACTTCTCTCCAAACTCCACCATGCAAGTTGGTCCCCGGTCTATGCTGCCCTAGCTCAGTTCACCAGTATTTTCAACAGCACCTGGGACTTTCACGCCCCCTACTAAAAGCCAGGGTGAGGAATCGCCACCATCCTTGGATCACTGCCTCTACTGTCACACTCTGTAAGGCCCGTGACAAGGCATGGGCCGTCTTCAAATCCTCCCTAACTCACAACTCTAGGCAGGTATACAACACCATGAGAAATGCTTGTACCAAGGCCATCTGTCATGCAAAACTGCCTACTTTAAACATCGCCTGAACACCGCTGACACCTCCTCCTTCTGGAACATAGTACATGCCATTGTTGGGCCCCCGCCGCAATCCAACACCTTTACTCTCAAGTACAATGACATTGAAATAACGGACCCCATACAAATTGCAGACACCTTAAATACCTATTTCATGACTTGTGCTTCCCCAAATTCGACATCCTCCTCGTCGCCTGATACAAATGGCTCCCCAAAACCCACAATAAACACCCAACTCCTGTTAGCTCCTGCTTCCACCTCTGAAGTCCTGCTCGTCCTGCTATCCCTAAACACGTCTAAATCAAGCCTTGATGGTCTGCAACATAAACTTCTGCATCTCTCTACCCCTGCTATCACCTCTCACCTCACTCACATCATAAATTTATCATTCTCCTCTGGGTTAGTTCCCAGTGCCTGGAAATCAGCATGTGTCATCCTTCTCCACAGAAGTGGCGACCCCACCTTGCCTAGAAACTATCATCCCATCTCACTTCTTCCTGCCCTAGCTAAACTCCAGGAATGCCTTGTTCAAAGTCGTCTATCCGAATTCCTAACCACCACTAACTTCTTATCCCCCTGTCAGTCTGGCTTTAGGAAAATAAAAATCCACCATCTCCTCCCTCCTCCGCGTCACTGGCCACATTCACTCTTCTGCTGATAAGGGCCATCTTACTGCTGCAGTCTTCAATGATCCTGCCAAAGCCTTCGACTCTGTTTCTCACCCGCTCCTACTGAACTATCTTGAGGATTCAGAACTCGTCTCCCCCCCCCACTATCCAGTGGTTTGATTCCTATCTAAGTGATAGACAGCAGTCAGTAAAAGTCACAAGCTCCTCTTCCTCTCCTCTCCCCATCCTGACTGGTGTCTCCCAAGGTTCCATACTCGGCCCAATCCTGTTCTCAGTCTTTATTACAACCTCCCATCCACCTGCTCCTCCTCCCTCATCCACATGTATGAGGATGACACTATATTGTTCATATCTGGCCCGGACCCAGCCACGATACTTTCTACACTTCAGCAAGACTTCAGTGCAGTTCAGGCTTGGTTTACCTCAAAACAGCTAAAACTCAATACTATGAAAACTCTCTCAATGACATTTGGTACCCCCAAAAAACTTGCCAAATCTAAGCTCGCCTCTCCTATCATCTCTCTCTCTCGGTGCATCACCTCTAATCACTGTCCAAGCCTACAATTATCTTGGCGCCTGGCTTGACCTGCATCTAAATTTCTCCCTATACATTGATTATATTATATCCAAACTATGCCCTAAGTTGGGAGTCCTTAACCAAAACAGAGACTCTCTCCCGCTCCCTGTATGTCGTGAACTTCTGACCAAGATGATCATGCCAGTCACTGATTATGCTGACATTGTTATTGCACTGCTTCCTCCACCTCCCTCTCTTGGCTCGACTCCCTTTTTTATGCCATCTGTCGCTTCACATCAAACTCTCCCTACAGGACACTGTTCCCTTCTCTCTTGCCTGGCTCTCCCCCAACTCTCACACAGATGTCTCACCCACTCTATATCTTTCACATCTAAATTTTGGTTCAACCTGGTCCCCTTGTATCTCTTCCCTCCTTTCACTTGCCCCCACTTCAACCTACGCCTTATGCTGTAGAGACCTGAGTACCTTCTCACTCAGTACCCCTACTTCTAACTTTGGCAAATGTGCCTTTAGCTACCGCCTTCCTTCTCTGTAGAACTCTCAACCCCTTCTCCTTCGTAACTCTCTCTCTCACCCTATTGTCAAATTTCAGCTACACCTTCTTCCGTACCCTGCTTGCTCCCACAATCTAACCTAGTATAGCTGCAACTCACCCTTACACTTATCTGCTCCCTATTTCCACCCTCTTTGCCCATACCCATTTCCTCATGTGTCCTATCTACCTAAGTTGCATATTATGCTTGCTGTTTTCACAGTATTATGTGTGTGACACCATGTAATCGATATTCTATTGTACTACTAAGCCTGCGTCAGTGTCAGTGGCTCAGTAGGTAGCACACTCGCCTCTGAGGCTGGGAGATCAGAGGGCTGTGGGTTCAGTTACCACATCTGGCACTTGGGTTAATATCCCAGTACTGACACTGTAGTGCAGCATGAGAGGGGTGCTGCACTTCTGAGGTGCCGTCCTTCGGATGAGACGTTAAACCGAGGTCCCATCTGCCTGGATTGGTGGTAGTTCAGGTGGATGTTAAAGATCCCATGGCACTTATCGAAAAGAGTAGGAGAATTTCCCTGGTGTCCTGGCCAAATTTCCCTCATTCACTAAAAAAATACCACCAACAGCTTAATCTGGTTCAAGGTCAGTTGGCATTCATCTGTATCCCCCTCCCCCGGGTCATGCCTGAAAATAGGCAGGATTTGTCTAGTGCACTTACCCGGTCAACAAAAGCTAAATAAATAAATAAAATAAATGAGTGCTGATTTTCTGCTTATCGTCAACTATGTGATTTATGTACTACTCTGTATACTGTGTATATCTGAAAATGTATTTTATCCTGGGTCGCACCTGGAAATGAGCCTCGGCTCAGTGTGCTTTTCCCGGTCACCAAATGTTTTAAATAAAAATAATTTCCTCATCTATTAAAAAAAGAGCTTTTATAACTATTCTTCTAATCAGTGATTCAAGTAATTAAAGATTGCTCTCACTCACTATATTTAAAAATTCCTTCCACTGAGAATACCTTTTGACTGTAAATACTGGATATGTACTGTGGCTGTATTATGATGGTTCTAGCATGTTTCTGATGGGCAAAAACACCCCAGATAACTAGATATTTCATTTGATGGTATTTTTTGCAAGGAAACAGAACTTTTATGTAACCCCCCCCATTACCTGGGGTTACTAGAATCCCAGTAAGACCTAGTGGTAGGCAGGGAAGGCAGCTTGTGAAACTCCAGTTAAATGGATTTCACACTGTCTCACTCTGTTCTCAGTCTCAGCTGAGACTGAGGGATGACATCATTTTAGAACTGTCGCAGCTGCATAAGCCACACTGGAATGTTGCAGTTGGAGGTTAGAGTAGAACATTGGAGAATTTTAAGTAAGTCAGTAGGAGTCTGTTGCAGTCTGTAGTACAGGAAGAAGGTGCTCTGCTGTAAGCAGGCCCTCAGAGCTCTAAGCTCCGCCAAACAGCTATTTTTGGTATAGGTGTGTGTTCTCACCTAAAAAGGAACACAAGAAGAACACATTGAAGTGGTAGACACCGCTTTCAGTGGTTCAGGGCACCATCCCTGCGGGGATGGGGGGGAAGGAATTAGCCTGCTTCCAGGGGCAACCCCCCCTGGTCCAGCTAGGGAAAAAAGAAGCTGCCTGATTTAAGTTTGTGCTGAGGCACCAGAAGTTCTGGATGAGATTTCTTTTGAGGAGAAAACGCCTGTGGGGCACCTGCAACCAAGGGGAGAGTTTGCTCTGCTAAAGGGCCATGTGTTTTCACCTGAAACAAAATGAAACTAAAGTGATTGTTACTGTCTGGTCAGGAAAAGACAGCCAAGTACAGTTTGAAAGATGTGGGGATTGGACTGCTTAACTCTGTGGGGGGTCTAGAGTAATGGACACAGCCACTTATTAAGTATGTTCAAGTTCAGCACAAATGAGATGTAAAGACAGTAGATTGAATGTGAATACATTTAAAAAGAATCTACACAGCAAAGTGTTTTAAAGGATGAGGTGTTACAGTCCAGAGAAATGTCCGGGATTGAATTATGGGAGTGAGAGGTGGGAGACCCCCATCAGTAGTAACCAAATTCACCTCTACAGATTTGCTCTGGGACACCTGTTGCTTTCTCTCAGGTACTTGGCCAGTGCCTGAGAAAAGTACCCAGACGTGGGATTGATGAGAAAGATTCCCTGATGGAGCAGAAGTGCTCATAGGTGGTTTCCGGGGCCACCAGTAAGTATTTCCGTGCTATATGGAAAGTGTCCAAAGGGCTGGCAAGGGAGCCGAGCCAGGGAAAACTCAGAGCAGCGTACAAGTTTGGGCTGTGTGCCCAGTGTGTTTCAGAGCCTGAGGGCTAAAGTGAATGAGGATGTGTTCTGATCTCCATAAATCTGCATTACCAGGAGTGTAGCCCCATGGGGGTCCATCTATGCTTTGTTTATTCTGTTGGATGTGAATAAAAGTCACATTTTAGAATCCCACTTCTTTTATTGGACGTTACAGTTATTGCTTCCTTTGTCCGGAGTTACTTGGGTGCCCCTGTTGCGGAGTAGCCAAACCTAGCCAATGTGCCGAGTGACATATTCCTCCCCAAACCCAGCCCACCAGGTAGTGCTGTCAAGATAGAAATGGCATACCTGGGTGGGGGTTACATTTAAAAACTTTAAAATCATTTATCTCAGTTGTGAAACGAAATGAAATTAATAGAAACTAATTAGTATGCAGTGGAGTTGGCCAGAATGCAAACAGTACCTTGAGTTATTGCATGACTGTAGGGATTAACAGCCATTGTAACTGTCTTGTTTATTGCAGTAACTCTACTGTAGTATGCTGCAGTATTGTGTTGTATCCTGGCTGGCTCCATTATACACATATTTTTGCCAGAAATACTGCAAAACTTGAAATTTTCACTGTCAAATTTGCCGATTTTGATAATGCACCAATTTGTGCAAAAATAAAGTTGCTTTAACACTATTGGCACGTTTCCATTATTGTCAATGTGGCACTAATGACAGTGCCAAATTAAATTCATGCAATTATGGCTGCATTTGTGATTTTGCGGAAATTACTTTGCATAAAAATAACTCATTTTACAGTATTTTATTCCCAAAAAAAGTGACGTCTAACAAATACTGCTGCTGCTTTAATAAATAGGTTTCTGCTGTCATATCTGCACCCTTGAATGTAATGAATTGTCCATTCTTTGCCAATTGAGTAAGTCCACACTGGCAAATAATTCATGTAAATAATTGATTAGCAGAGGGCCCGTTAAAGCTGAACATAAATTCTGCTAGCCCATTCATCATCCTTTTACCCCTGAAGGGTTCTTATGTGAAGATGCATTAAAGGAAGAAGGAAATCCTCTTCTCTGCAAGAATAATGTGACAACTGTTATGTGCATGCACAGCACTGGCCAAGTTTCGGAGTTAATTTTCTGTTGTGCATTTTGTGGTAATCTTTGGTTTGATGTAATTAAACAGTCTACCTAGGTAGGAGGGATAAGGGAGCTGCATTGGGACCTGCATAAGTGAGAGAGGTGGTCCAGGGTTTGGTAGTTGAAATTCTATGCCAAAGAATGTAAAGTGATGCACATTGGGCATAAGAACCCCAGAGCAGAATCAGGGGCAATGTTAACGTGCACCAAAAGGGCAAAAGTTGCATTCTGCCTAGAAATGAACCCCTCCTTCTTTTGTTAGTGGGTTCAAATTGATGCACCTGCTCTAGAACAATATCTAAAGGAAGGGAACATGAACAGTTCAAAATCTGCCTTTGACTATAAACTGATTCAGTAGGTTCTTCTTTAGACATGCATTTTTTCTATCAGTGGGTCCAGTTTGACCCATGTTTTAAACCTCTCAGTGCTGTCACTAGGCGGAACATTCGATGGCAGAGGTTAAGCTGGACACTACTACTGAGGAAAGGGTCCCAGAAGTCATGATGAGTGATGCCCTTAAACAACCTAGCCAATGTAACAATGACTGCAGCAGGGCAACTAGGATGCTGGGGTGTATCAGGATGGGGTTTGATGGCAGGTGAAAGGATAACACTGTGTCTCTTTAGATCACAGGTGAGGCAACATCTGGGGTAGAAACACATAGAAATTGTCGGCAGATAAGGACCGCTAGGCCCATCCAGTCTTCCCGTAGGCCCTATACATTGTATATGGCCACCGAGACTGTGATCAATGGCTTTTCATCACTCCCTTCCCTCTCAAGCTTCCCTTGTGCTTGTCCCAGGCATGCTTAAACACCTCCACTGTGCTTGCCCCAACTACCTCCTGTGGTAGACTATTCCAAGTGTCAACTACCTTTTCTGTGTAGAAAAATGTCCTCACTTTACCTCTTGATCTACCCTCTTCCAATTTCATATTGTGCCCCCTTGTTCTAGTACTTTTTCTACATTGGAAAAGGTCCCCCACCTGCACCTTGCTTATGCCCTTGAGGTACTTGAAAGTTTCAATCATGTCCCCCCGCTGTCTCCTCTTCTCCGGTGAGTACATATTGAGGTCCCTTAGTCTCTCCTCATATGTTTTATGGTGCAAGCCCTGTACCATCTTTGTTGCCCTTCTCTGGATAGTCTCCACCTTATCTATGTCCTTGCACAGGTGTGGCCTCCAGAACTGCATGCAGTACTCCAGCTGAGGCCTTACCAATGTTTTATACAATGACATCACTACCTCCCGCCTCCTGCTAGTGATACCCCTGCCTATGTACCCCAACATGCCACTGGCCCTCCCTGATGCCTTTGTGTACTGCATTGTTACCTTAAGGTCATCAGAGATGATAACCCAGGTCCCTTTCCTCTTTGGTGACAGTCATCTCCTTCCCCCAACCTGTAGCTCTCCCCAGGGTTCCTCCTACCCAGGTGCATTATTTTGCAATTCTTTGCACTGAACCTCAGTTGCCACATCTCCAACCATCTTTTAAGCTTCTCCAGGTCCCTCTTCATTTTCTGCTCCCCTTCTGCAGTATCCACCCTGTTGCAGATCTTGGTGTCATCTGCAAACAGGCAGACCTTTCCTTCTAGCCTCTCTGCAATGTCACTAATGAAGATAGTGAACAGGACTGGTCCTAGTACTGATCCCTGTGGTACCCCACTGGTCACCCCCTCTCCCTAGATTGTACCCCATTTATCATCACGCTCTGCCTCCTGTCTGTTAACCAGTTCCTAGCCCAGTTCACCACCTTGTCTCCCATGCCCAGACTACCCATCTTGTTAATCAGCCTTCTATGTGGGACGGTGTCGAAGACTTTGCTGAAATTTAGGTAGGTGACGTCTACCACTCCTCCCTGATTTATTTCCCTAGTCACCCAATCAAAAAAAATCTATTAGATTTGTTTGACATGACCTTCCTGCTGTGAATCCATGTTGTTTCGGATCCTGAGCACTGCTGGATTCCATATGTGCCACTATCCTTTCTCTCAGCGGTGTCTCCATGATCTTTTCCACCACTGAGGTGAGGCTGACTGGCCTGTAGTTCCCCACCTTCTCCCTACTGCCACTTTTGTGCAGTGGGACTACATGTGCTCTCCATCAGTCCTCTGGAATGACACCCGTGTTCAGTGACTCTGTGAATAGGGCTGCCAGAGGTGCTGCTAGTTCCCTTCGCAGCTCCTTTAATATCCTTGGGTGGATGCTGTCAGGCCCTATGGCCTTATCTACCTTCAGCTTTGTGAATTCTTCCAGAACTCTCCCCACTGTGAATGGACTGGTGTCCACTCCCCCCCATTGCCTCTGCAACCCAACTTTGGTCCTTGACCCTCCCCCTCCTTAGTGAATACTGAGCAGAATTATTTGTTATCACTATTTCTGCCTTGTCCAGATCTCCCTCCTTATACTCTCCCTTCTCCCCTCTGAGCCTCACAATCCCCCCCACCCCGGTTTTTCTTCTTTCACAGATGTACCTATAAAATGCCTTATCCCCTTTGTTTACGAACCGTGCTAAGCCCTCTTCTGTCTGTGCCTTTGCCCTCCTAACAGCCCTCCCTTCTTCCCTTAGACATTCAAAGTACACCTCCCTGTCCTCCTCCCTTTGGCTTCCCTTATATTTCTTGAAACTCAGCCTTTAAGCCTTGACTTTGTCCCCCACCTCTTTGGAGAACCATTGTGGTTTACTTCTTCTTTTCCCTTTGGCCACTATCCTAACGCATTGGTTTAGTATTTCTACTATGGCTCCTTTTAGTTTCTCCCATTGTTCTTCCACTCCCTCTATAACCTCTCCCCTCCCCAGGACTGCTTATATACATCTACCCATTTCAGTGAAATCCGCCCTTCTGAAATCTAATACTCTTGCCCTTGTGTGGCTTAATTGAGTCCATGTCTCCATGCTGAACCACACCATGTGGTGGTCACTGGACCCTAGCTGCCCTTCCACCTGTATTTCTTTGACTCTGTTCCCATTGGTCCATACCAGGTCCAGAATTGACTTGTCCCTGGTTGGCTCATGCACCAGCTGCCTAAGTCCAACTCCCTGCAGGGATTCCAGGATGGCTGTGCTTCTGGCTGAAGCAGCTATCTGGGTCTCCCAGTCCACATCTGGCATATTGAAATCCTCCTGTAGCAGGATTTTGCCTTTAGCTGCCATGTCGTATATGTTCCCCACTAGTTCCCTCTCTACTTCCTCCCTCTGTTCCAGAGGTCTGTAGATCACCCCCGTGCATATTGCTGTTCCATTGTTCCATTCCCTGACTCCGGGGTGACCCACATTACCTCCACCTCCCCCTATCTTCCCTGAACTTCTGTAGCCTTTATACCCTCTCTGATGTACAGGGCCACTCCCCCACCCTTTTTACCCTTCCTGTCCCTCCTGTACAGTGTATAGTCTGGTTCATTGACTTCCCAGCCATGATTAGGAGAGTACCATGTCTCTGTTATTGCTGCTATGTCAAGGTCTGCATCCGCCAACAAGGCCTCCAGGTCTGGAACCTTATTTCCCAGGCTACGGGCATTCGTAAGCATGACCTTCCATGTTTTACAGTCTGCCCTTCCTCTGCTCTTATTCTCCCTCTCCAGCATCTTCCCCCCACCCCGATTTCTTTTCTTATGTTCTCTTGCACCCCCTGTATCACTCATTATACATTCTTCACCTGTCTGCCTTTCCCTGCCTGTTTTAACTGTTCCTGTAGTCAACTTATGTTCCTGCATGTTCCCATGGAGGGGTGTTCCTAAGCCTCCTGACCCTCCTGGCTCTCCCCCCTTGGCCAGTTTAAATGCTCACAGCTAAAGCATTTAAACTTCTCACAAAGGACCAAGGTCCCCTTCTTGGAAAGATGCAGGACATCCTCTTTATATAAGCTTGCATCTTTCCAGGTCAGGCCCCAGTCTCCCATGAAGCCAAAACCCTTCCTTCCACACCAGTCCTTCAACCAGGAGTGGAAGGTATGGATGTGGAGTGCCCTAGCTTCCCCTGTGCACTGGACAGGTAGCACCTCTGAGAATGAGATAGAGCATGCTATCTGTTTCAGGTTTTCCCCCGGCTTCCTGAAATCCTCCTGGACTCTGGCTAACTCCATCCTTCTCCTGGTCAGGTTATTGGTTCCCAGGTGGACAATGACATCCAGCTGCTTCCTCCTAGCTATTGCTGTAGCAATCCTATGGATCCGCTTCCCATACCTCCACGCAGTGCTTCCTGGGAGGCACTTGACCTCCCTCTCTCCATTGCTAGGTGTCCCTAACTCCACTCCCCAGACAACAGAGTCCCCCACTAGGAGAAGCTTCCCCTTTCTCTGGGGTCTCCTGCCTCCCTTCCCTGGGGCTCCATCCTGGAGGACCTCTCATCCTCCCTGGTCCCAGCCTCAGGTTCCTGAGTGGGGCTTCCCATTCCTCCAAAACAGTGTAGGAGTTACTAAGCGGGACCAGTTGGGGGATGTGCTTTCAACCCCTCCTCACCCTCCCTGAGCCCACCATAGTCCAACCACCCTCTTCCTGGCATCATTTGAGGTACAGGTTGTGGACCCGGTGGTCTCTGGGTGGGGGTGGATGTTGCCTTCAGCTTGGCCAGCTCTGCTTGAAGACAGGCAACCTCCTCCCTCAGCCCAGAGAGATGCCTGCAGATAGGGCAGCTTTGCAGCCTCAAGAATGTCTCCCTGAAAACAGCTGCTCCACAACCACTGCACCGCACCACTCCCCTCATGTCTGTTTCTCTCCTCAATCAACTGCCTGCTTAAAATGGCTATTTTGCTCAGTTCTGGAATCCTCAAGAGACAGAGACAGGCAGGAGATGGTGCAACACAGAGTAATCAAAATTATTCGGGGCACGCAGGGCAGATCCCATGAGGATCAGCTTAGTGCACTGAGCCTGTATTCACTGGAGGCCAAATGAGAGAGGGGAAATATGATTGAGACCTTCATGTTCTTGAAAGAAATTAAAAAGGCAAATAATGAGGAACTATTTAACAGGAAAAGCAAATTCAGAACACAGGGACATGACTGGCTGCTGGCGGAGGGGGAAGGGTGTAGATTCAGGAGGGACATGAGGAAGTTTTGTTTTACAGAGAGAGTGACTAAGCTGTGGAACAGTCTGCCAGCTGAAGTGGTGAGCACCAAAACCATTAATGGTTTTAAACATAGCTGGGAAAGAGTAAAAGGCTTAGTAGTTACTAGGGCGTAGCAGGAACACAGGGAACAAGGAGACAGGTAATGCAGATAAAACCCATGCAGAGACAGCAGGTCTTATGGTAAGATAGGCTATTACAAGCAGATTGTATGGACCGAAGGTCTTTTTCTGCCATCATTGTCTACGTTTCTATGATTTGTGGCCCATTCTCTGATGTAGACTCCTGTATGTTGTTCCTTTTGTATTCCTTTTTTTGCGATGCCCAACCTAACCATGAACTACTGAGCCATGGAGGACTCTAGATACAGTGTTGGCAAGTGGGATCTTGTTATACATTTGTTAACATGGGTCAAAGCCTTCGACACTGTGCTACACCCCCTTTTTCCTGGACAAGCTTAAGGTAGCAGGGATCTCTGCCGCCTCAGTCAGCTAATTCTGCTCTTACCTTCAGAGCAGGCTGCAGGCTGTCTGTATTGGAGACATTCTTTCCCCTTCAGCCCCTATCTGCTCAGGCATCCTTCAAGGCTCTATCTGGGGTCCCATACTTTTCTCCATAATCCTAAATGATGTCCCCTCTGCCTGTTCCTCTACATCATTCCTCATGTACGCAGATGGCACTGTGCTGTTTGCTTCCGGCTCCTCTGCTGTTGACCTTGCTGTCCATCTCAAGCAGAATTGATCCCATTCAAACCTTAGAAACATAGAAACATAGAATTTGACGGCAGATAAGGACCGCTTGGCCCACCCAGTCTGCCCATTTCCCTACCTGATGGATAAGCTGCAGATCCTAGTTAACCAGCAGCCTACTTCTTCCTACCCCACCCCTCAGAATTGCCTTATGACTGTCCCATGCATGCTTGAATTCCACCACTGTTTTTGACTCCACAACCTCCTCTGAAGGCTGTTCCACATCCACAACCTCTCTGTGAAAAATACTCTTAAATTACCTCTGAGCCGCCTCCCTTCTATCTTCAATTTGTGCCCTTGTTCTTGCACACCTCTTTTTGAAAGATGCTACCTCTTGGACTTTGTTGATTCCCTTGAGGTACTTGAAAGTTTCTATCATGTCCCCCCTCCCTCCTTTCCTCGAGGCTATACATATTAAGCTCCTTAAGTCTCTCTTCACAGGTCTTCTGGTGCAGACCCTGCATCATTTTAGTTGCCCTCCTCTGTACAGCTTCCATCCTATGTCTATGTCTTTACGGAGATTGGGTCTCCAGAACTGCACGCAGTACTCCAGATGTGGTCTCACCAGCTGTCCTGTACAGAGGATAATAACTTTGTTTTCTGCTGGTGATGCCTCTCTATGTATCCCAGTATCCTCCCAGCCCTCCTTGCTGCCCTCTCACATTGCTTGCCCACCTTAGGTCATCTGATATGACTACCCCCAGGTCCTTTCCATTTTGTTGTTGTTAGTATCTCACCCCCATTGTGTACTCTTCCCTGGGTTTTGTTTCCCAGGTGCATTACCTTGCACTTCTTAGCATTGAATCTAAGCTGCCATACATTTGACCATTCCTCTAACCTTGCCAAGTCCCTTCTCATCCTTTCCACCCACCTTGTGCATCAACTCTGTTGCAGATCTTTGTGTCATCTGCAAAGAGACATACTTTTCCTTCCAGTTCCTCTGCAATGTCGCTTATAAAGACATTGAAGAGGACCGGTCCTAATACTGAACCCTGTGGTACCCCATGCTAACCCCCTTTTTCAGAGTGGACTCCATTTACTATTACTCTCTGTGTCCTATTCTCCAGCCAATTCTTTACCCAGGCTGTCATCTTGGGACCCACTCCCAGGCTGGCTAACTTGTATATTAATCTTTTTGTGGGACTGTGTCAAATGCCTTGCTAAAGTCTAGGTAGGCCATGTCCACAGCCCCTCCCTGATCTACTACTTTGGTCACCCAGTCAAAGAAATCTATCAGATTTGTCTGGCATGACCTTCCTGCTGTGAATCCATGCTGCCTTGGGTCCTGTGCCCTCTGGCCTCTAGATACGCATAACAATTCTTTCCTTCAGAAGTGATTCCATCATTTTCCTACCACTGAGGTTAAACTAACAGGTCTGCAGTTTCCTGCTTCTGCCTTGTTCCCACTTTTGTGAAGGGGAATCACATCTGCCCTCCTCCAGTCCTCAGGTACCACCCCATCCTCCCATGATTTGTTAAAGAGGGTAGTCAGTGGTGTCACTAGTTCTATCCTTAGTTCTTTTAGAATTCTGGGATGAATCCCATCAGGCCTCATTGCTTTGTCCACCTTCAGTTTTAAGAGCTCTTTCAGAACTCTTTCTTCTGTAAATGGGCTGGTATCAACTTCTGTATCCAGAGTGTTTCTACTGTTTGTTTTAGGTACCTCCCACTCTTCCTTTGTAAATACTGAGCAAAAATATTTGTTTAGTATCTCTGCCTTTTCACAGTCACCCTCTGCCCACCCTCCCTCCCCTTTATTAAGCCTCACTATCCCTCCCTTGGTCTTCCTTTGCTCCCTGATGTACCTATAAAAGGTTTTATCCCCCTTCTTAACTGAGTTGGCTATCTTTCCTCGGTTTGGGCCTTTGCTGTTCTGACTGCCTTTCCAGCTTCCTTTGTTTTAACTGATACAGTTCTCTGTCCTGTTCCTTCTGTGATTCCTTGTACTTCCTGAATGCTTTCTTTTTCTCTTGAACCTTCACTGCCACTTCCTTTGAGAACCATAGTGGTTTCCTACCTGTTCGCTTTTGTTTATTTGCTTTACACAAAGGCTTGTTACCTCTGTGATGGCAGTTTTATTATTCCCATTGTTCTTCCACCCTCCTTCCTGCCCATTTGCTAGTGCATTCCTTAGGCACTCACCTATTTTGGCAAAGTCAGCCCTCCTAAAATCCAGTACCTTTGTCTTTGTATGGCTTGACTCTATTGCTGTGTTTATTGTGAACATACTGTTCGATGGTCGCTAGTTCTCAGATGGCTACCCACTTCTACATCTGTGATCCTCTTCATCTCCGTTTGAGAGAACCAGGTCTAAGATTGCTCCTCTTGAGTGGGCTCCAATACTAGTTGTTCAAGGCATGCCTCTGTAGGGCATTTAGAATAACCACTCTTAGAAGTGGCTGCTGCAACTGCACTCCAGTTAACATCTGGCATATTCAGATCACCCATCAGCAATATCTCCCCTTTATCTGCCATTCTAAGTATACTTTCTATCATTTCTTGTCCATTTCCTCCCCCTGAGAGGGGGGGTCTGTATACAACCCCTGTGCGGATTGTGGTGCCATTGCCTGCCTCCAAATTGACCCACAGTGCTTCTTCTCCTCCCTGTTTACCGTTTTGTTCTGTTGCTTTGATTTCTTCTGTTATGTAGAGAGCTACCTCCTCCTCTTTTCACCTTCCCTGTCCCTCCTGTAGATAGTGTATCCTGGTATGTTTACGTCCCAGTCATGGTTCTGTGTGTACCATGTTTCTGTGACTGCCACAATATCCAGATCTTCCTCCTCCATCAAGGCCACTAATTCAGGAAGCTTGTTACCCAGACTAGGCATTGGTACTCATTGCTCTCCATTTTTTGATGGCTTTACCTTCTGTAGCGGCAACCCCCACTGACCTTTCTACCTTGGTATTTTTCTCATTTAGTACCCTGTTTTGTAGGGGGAGGCTGGGATTTTCCTTCTGCTTATCAGTGCCTCCCCCCTTGACTAGTTTAAAGGCTTGCCAATGAAGCATTTAAACCGATTGCCCAAAAGACTTGTTCCCTTCCTGGACATTCTGTCCCTCGGTGCCAAGAAAACTGTCTCCATGACCATTGGCTCCAGGCAGAGGCTTGTGAACTCTCTCCTCTCCTCCTCCTTCTGCACCCTTGATGGCACTTTGCTTACTGATGTCCCTTCCTTCAAGTATCTTGAGTCTAGCTGGACTGGCACCTTGACTTCTTGGCGTACATTAATGAGATACACCACAAGCTGCACCCCAAATTGGGTGTGCTGTACTATAACAAAGCCAGTATCCCTCACTCTGCCCACAGGGATCTAGTCACAAAGATGATCCTTCCTATCTTTGACTACGGTGACATTGTTTACAGAGCCACTCCCAAGTCCACCCTTGCCATATTGGAACCCTTCTTCCACTCTTTCTGATGCTTTGCTTTGGACTGCTTCCCTTGTACACACCACTGCTCTCTCTACCTCTCCTTCCCTCTCTCTCCCTTTCTCTCTCATCCCTCTATGCCAAATGCCTCATACACTGTGCCACCTTTACCTCCAAATTCTGGTTTGACACTCTCTCCCCCATCTCTCTGTTTTCCTTTGTTTCCCCCTCCTTTCTCCTACCCCCGTTCTGTACACTGCTTCCCATTCGCTCTCCCTCCCCCACAGGAAAACATCCATGGGACAAATTGCCTTCTTGTATCGTCTTATAACCTCTAATCCTCCTTCCACCTGTCTATTCATTAAACCTCTTCCTTTTCTTCAATCAGATCCCTTCTTTGTCACTTTGCCACCCCCTCTTGCAACTGTTCCTGATCCCTGAGCCTTGTATTCCCTCCTCCCATGTTGTTGACGTCCTTCCTTGGCCCCCCCCCCGGCCATGAGCAACTACTACCTCCCAGGCTAACTGCACATAAATTAGTTTATTCTATCTGGTAATATTCTGCTCCTGAACCCACCTCCTGTACTAGCTTAGTAAGCTCGCACCTTAGCAGTCTGGCTGGTGCCAATCCTGCTACTACCTGGCATTGCTCCCTGTACTGTATAGCACATGTATCTTAATTTACATTATATTTCACCTTCGTGTTGTATAGTCCTGACTATTCTGCCTCTAAATTGTGACCACACACTATTTATTATTTTATATTTATTATTTATTTTTACTTTATTTAATTGTATGTATTTTTACTGTATTTTATTTTCATTAGTACTGCACCTGACATTATGTTTGTTCACTTACACATCATGTAAAATATATTCCCCTTCCCCCATCCCCACAGGATTCATCTGGAAACCAGCTGTTACCATGTCAGTATGTCTTTGCTGGTGAAACTTTTGAACTGAATGAATATACTGAACAACGAAACCTAGCAGAAACATATTGGACCATTGTCAACATTATGAATTAGCAAGGTAACAACAACAGGTATCCCTACAGTGTCATGTCAGCAGACCTAAAGATGCCATGGGTCAGAATGGTAGCCACTCCCAGAAGCACTGAGCTGACTGCTGCCATCACCAGGACCAGACCCCCACACACACACACAGAAGAGAGGGTTATTGCCCTGGTCAGTTCTTGTCTGATGACACTGAGGGTTAATGCGCTGCAGCTGGATAGGGGGCATTATGTGTGGAATGGGATTTGGGTAAAAGGGGAAGGAAATGGGAATGATTGGAAGGACAACGTGGAAAGGACAGCAGAATAAGCAGGGACAGCAGAGGACACAGTTAAAGAAGGGAGAATGGAAACAGGATTGGTGGAGGGTAATACTAATTAACACTAGAAGTCTTGGTAACAAAATGGATGACCTACAGGCCATGATGACATACGGGAAGATAGATCTGGTTTTGGTCACTGAGAACTGGGCTACCCACAAACATGACTGGGATCTCTCCATTCTGAGTTACATCCTCTATTGACAGGGCAGGGAGAAAGGTAAAGGGGGGGGGGTACTGCTGTATGTCCAATAGGCATTACAGCCCAAGGGAAGACATGGGGTGGGGACATAGAGGCACTACATATTCAAGTTCATACAGAGGCAGGAAGGAAGATAAGACTAAAGTAGAGGTGTATCGACCACCTAATCAAGATGAGAGTAAGGACAGAGGGCTGGGTGACATGATGACGAAGGCAGCAGAGAAAGGAGAGGTGGTGATAATGTGGGACTTTAACTTACTCAAAGTCGACTGAAGGGTGCTGACTGCCAGCCAACTGTAACAGAAGCTAGCTGTTCCTGGATGCTGGGAGTCAGTGATGACCAATCTGTGTGGTTCTACGTTGATATGGGAGGTAAACCATGAGCATGAAAACACAGGTTCTGGACTTCAGGAAAGTCGATTTCATTAAAATGGGGGAATCCTAAAGGAGCTCATAGCTAGTCTTACTGCATTGATATATGTGTAGACCAAAAATGGAACTCTGATTAGGGAAGGGATCAAACCTACCACTGAAACCTGCCTTTAAAGCAAAGGGGAAAGATATCTGACCTGAAGAGAGCACATTGGTTTACAAGGGCAGTGGGCAAGGCAATGAAGGAGAAGAGGGACTCAAGTATAAGAAGTTCCAAAAGGAGAAGGACAGAGAAGCCTACTGAGGGAATGCAAAAGAGGCTAGGCTAGTAAGATGATTAGGTAGATCACAGCAATGAAAAAAATCGCAAGTTGCAGAACATGTCAAAGAAAGAGACAAGGCCTTCTTCAATTACATTAAACAAGCATTTGTCAATGCCGGATGTTCACTTGCAGGTATTTGCAGTGGTGTTTGGCACGTATGGTGCTTTACCGTAATGCCCTGTGCGATTGCTGGTATTTGCACTACAAATTTTCAGCATGACCTTTTTGTTACCCCACCTCATAAAAGCATTTGAGATCTCTGCTTATGAACAGTACCACTGTTATTTTGTTAATCTGTCCTGAACGTTGATTTCCCACAGCGACTACACCATTCTGCTCCACATGTGCAAAAACACAGTTCAGGCAGGATGTGAAAAATGACAGCTGTAGCATTCATAGGGAGGTGTGAAGGGATGGCAATGTTGAACATCTGGAGTGAAAATACAACAATTTCTCAAACTTACGAGCGTACCTGGAAACTGCGCAATGAACGCTCATGACAAAGTCATTTTGTGGACTTTTGTCACCAAATTTTCAACATAGGCATTTTGGGACCTCTGCTCATGAACAGTATCACTGTGATTTTCATAATCTGTCCTGAGCATTGATTTCTCACTGTGACCACACCATTGTGCGCTGGATGTGCAAAAACACATTTCAGCCAGGATGTGAAAAATATCAGCTGTACTGTTCATAAGGAGGTGTGAAAAAATGCCAGTGTTAAAAATCTGGAGTGAAAATATTTCAAATTCTCAAAGTTATGAGTGTGCGTGGAAACTGCGCAATGCACGCTTGTAACACAATCATTTTTTGACATTTTTTCACCAAATTTGCAACTTAGGCTTTTGGGAGACCACCTCATTAATAGTGACACTGTTGTTTAGTTAATCAATCCCAAAAGGTGATTTTGTGCAGTGACCATGAAATCACCTTTGGGACCAAATAACTCACATGACAGTAACTGAATTCATAAGGTGGGGTCCCAAGAACCCCCTGTTGAAAATGTGGTGCCAAAATTTGCAAAATGCCGAGATAGCCACCTAAGTTGAAAAAAAAACATTTATGCCATTATACAGCTTACCGCATTTCTTCAGTTCATGCTCGCTTTAAGAATGCAGACGTGTTCCCACTCCACTGAAGATCATTGCGCCAGGCTCCGGAGGTAAGTATGGGGTGAGGGGGAGGTGGGGTATGCAGAGGGTGGGTGTGGGTCCGGGGAAGGGGCACAAGACACAGCGAGGGACGGTTTTCTGTTTTCACAGGTTTTAAAAAAACAAAAGATGTTGCGGGACAGTTTTCCCATTTGCAGGGACAATGGGCATGCTGGGGTGGGCTCCCAGCATGTCACCTGGGTGTTTGCTGGGGGGCCTGGAGACAATGGGGACTGGCACTCGCCTGCACATACAATGTGTTTGGTGGGGCAATAACAAGGGAGCAGGGTAGACGGCAGCAGAGGGAGGAAGTGGGAGGTATTTTATTAGCAGCCAGAGGAAAAGGGTGGCGCTCATATGCTAAACACACACCGCTACCACCGCTGATTGCAGTGGTGCTTTCTTTTAACTGAAGACCACTGCAGCCAAACTGCTGTCATAGACAGCTCATGCATCCATGTGGCAGTAGGGTTGCACACGTTACACTGAGCACTGCATTGGACAGGAGGGTCACACCTTCAAAAGTGCGTACTGTTCCAAAACGTTCCTTGCACATGCATGCAAGCTAATGCAAAATAAACAAGCATTTGTCAATGCTGAATGCTGCTTGCTTCTATGTGCTGTTTAGGTATTTGGAAGTCATTGGGTGCAAATATTGAAAATTCACAAACTTCTGGCGTCTTGTGGGAACTGTGCAGCATGCGCTCGTAAACAGTCATTTTAGGAATTTTCCTGAAATTTTCCAACATAGCCATTTTAAGACCTCTGCTCATGAACAGTGTCACTGTGATTTCTTAATGTGTCCCATACATTGAGTTCGCACACCGACTGCGCCATTGCACGCCATATGGGTGGAAACATGTTTTGGGCAAGATGAAAAATGACAGCTGCACTGCTCATAAGGAGGTGTGGTAAAATGGCAATGTTGGAAAATCTGGAATGAAAATATTGAAAATTAGAAAACTACAAGCGCGTATAGGAACTGCTAACGACGCCAGAAATGGTCATTTTAGAGATTGACCAAATTTTTCAAAATAGGCTTTTTGAGAGCTCCACCTTATGAACGCTGGCAGGTCATTTCGATTAATCGGCCCAAAAGGTGATTTTGCACAGTGACTGTGAAATCACCCTTCGGCCCGGTCAACGCCATGACAGTGACATCATTCATGAGAAGGGTCCCAAAACCCCATGTTGAAAATTTGGTGCAAAATTCCAAAAATGCCTGAGATATGTAACAAAGCTGAAAACTCCATCTAGCCCATTATACAGCTTATCGCATTTCTCAGTTCGCGGTCGGCTTTGAAGAGTGCAGACGTGTTCCTGGTCCAGCAAAGATCATCGCGCCAAGCTCCGGAGGCAAGTATGGGTGAGGGGGGTGGGGAAGCAGGTGCACAGTGGGTGGGTGCGGGTTGTGGGAGGGAGCCAGGGAGGCGCGCGGGGACCGCTTTTAATTTACAGGTTTTAAAAAAAAAAGACGACGAGGGCGTTTGCCACGCTGGGTAGGCTCCCAGTGTGGCAAAAGGACGGCTGGGGGCATGGACGGGGATTGGCACCCCTGTCGACTGTAAACAAGGTTTGCCACGCTAGGGTGGGCCTCAGCGGGCACCAAAGCTTTGGGGGTGGAGGCGAAGGTAGCACACAGCGGTGGTTTTGAAGTGAAGACCACCGCTGTCACACACAGCACCCGCATCCATTGGTGCAGGATCGCCACGCCTGCTCAACGGAGCAGCATTGCACAGGATAGCTACACCTCCAAACCGTCCTTATTTTCCTAAGACGCCTTTTGCGCCTGCGTGCAAGCAAACGTAAAAAAAGGATAGTGAAGGAGAGCATTGTTGGGGGATTGGGTGGGAGGATGGTAGTAAAGAAAAGCAGAGGTATTGAATGAGCACATCTGCTCCATCTTTATGAAAGGGAAAATGGGACTAGGGAGGAGAGAGGGAATGGTTATAGCAGATCATGGAGGACAGAGTCCTGGAGGGGCTTAAGATCCTAAAGGTGAACAAATCCCTGGGGCCTGATGGCGTGAACCCCAGAGTGCTTAAGAGAATTGGTAGCAGTACATGCAAATCCACTTAGAGACCTGTTTAGCAGTTTATTAGATACGGGTGTGGTGTAGCAGGACTGGAGAACTGCAAAGGTAGTGCCGCTATACAAGAGCTGGCCAAGGGATGACCCAGGGAACTACATGCCTGTCAGTTGACCTCTATAGTTGGCAAACTGATAGAGACCATCCTGAAAGAATGGCTGATTGAATTCCTTGAGGCAAATGGACTCCAGGATGAGAGACAGCATGGGTTTATGGCAGGGAGTTCATGCCAAACCAACTTGATCAACTTCTTTGACTGGGTGATGAAGGCAGTAGACGGGGGCAGGCAGCAGATATTTCATAGTTGGACTTTAGCGAAGCCTTTATCTCAGAAGAGATTGATAAAAAAGTTGAAGGACCTAGGACTGGAAACAAATTGACTAAGTGGGTGGCAAACTGGCTCGAGGATAAGACTCAAAGGGTGGTGGAGGTGGCTGGGGGGAACTCTCAGAAATGAGATATGTGACAAGCAGGGTCCCGCAGGGCTCGGTGCTCAGACCACTGTTGTTTAATGTGTTCATTATCGACATAGGGAATGGCATAAAAGACAAAATGTGCCTCTTTGCATACCTCTGTGGTAGGGTGGATGTCAAGAAGGGGACAGGGACCTAATGGAAGACCTTGCAAAGTTAGAGAGGTGGTCTGATATCTGGCAACTGGGGTTCAATGTAGAAAAGTTCAAAAGCATTCATATTGCTTGCAAGAATCCGAGAGCCGAAAACAGACTAGAGGGGTAAAGGTAACAGTATCGGAGGAGGAAAAGGATCTAGGGATAGCTTTAATTAGTAACCAAAAGCTGGCCATGCAATGAAAAAAATAGGCAGCAGCAAAAGCTAACAGGATACTAGGATGCATAGGTAGGGGGTTCACAAGCAGAAGGAAGGAGGTGAGCCTGCCGCTGTACATATCCACGGTGTGTCCGCACCACAAGTACTGTGTGCAGTTCTGGAATGCCTACCTGAAAAAGGATATAAACCATCTTGAGGCAGTATAGAGAAGGGCTACAAAGATGGTCTCAGGGCCAGCATGATACCCCATAGGAGGAATGGCTAAAAACCTAAACATACACTCACTGGAACAGAGACGGGAGAGAGTGACATGATAGAAAGCTTCAAGCAGCTTCTTTCAGAGGTTGTCAATCGGAAGATGATCAGTAGCTTCAAGAAGGGGTGAGACAATGTAAAAGGGAATGGAAGAGTTCAGAGGAAGGGGGTGCGGGCCAAATGTAAACACAAGTGCATGGTGCTCTGCATCGGGCAGACTTGATAGACCTTGTGGTATTCTTCTGTTGGCAATTTCGTATGTGTGTTCATATGTATTTGATTGTGACTTCACCCGATATGGTGCATGGGGGATTGTAATAGGCACAGTGTTTGGGGCTTGCCCTCTGGAGGCCAAACAATGAGGCTAATGAGTATCCCCCCAGCTGACCTTAAAGGGGATATTTAATGGGACTTTTTTAAGGACACGAATACTATCCAAATGGTGAAGATGGAAAATGGATTATCAGGTGGGTAGTCCCATTCCATCTGCTAATTCTCTACAAAGTAGTTAATGAATTATCTACCCAAGCATATACAGTAGATGGGTACCAAGGGAAAGCAATCAGTGATACTGCCCATTGAGTTGGCAAGAGCAAAAAGCAATGTGATACTTTTGCAACAAATAATCTTTTTTCTCTAGACATGGATCTTTTTTTAATCCAGTTAGTTGAGTGAGTGTACTGATCTCAGAAGTGTATTGGCAAATGAGGGCAAATGATTCAAGATGGGGTAGGGGTGGTGCAGGGTAATTTTAGGAAGCTGGGGAGGGGTCTTAAGCAGGTAGCATGCACAGTGGCATTCGACAAGGTGTTATCTGTATACGGCTGAGGGGAACATAGGGCACTCCACACTAGGACTTCAACAGCTGGTTGAAGGCATGGCATAGGGAGGAGAGCTTCAGCTACACTGGGGACTGGGGACCAGCCTGGAAAGATATGGGCCCTTTATTTATTTATTTGCTTTTGGTAACCGGGTAAGCGCACTAGGCATAAGAATGCCTATTTTCAGACACAACCCGGGAGAAAACAGCTAAACATACATAGTTATACATGTGACGCAGCACATGAAAAGCAGCACAGTTCAGAGTGAAATCAAAACATCAGGTGTGGGGAGACATATCTTCAACAAGCCAGGAGTAAGTTAACGGTATAATGCAGTTACAATACAGTTTGGACAAGTAAACACAAGATCAATACAATGTGAGAAAACAGGCATTGCAAGAGAGGGAATACATAAACACAATATAATAATAAGTCCCAATTTAATGGTTAAAGAACAGTGGGGGAGGAAGGGAGAGTGGTAGAAAGGATAGAGAGAGAGAGAGGGGGTGGGAATGAGAGAGAGAGAGAGAGGACATGAAAGAGGGTGTTAAGAGAGGCAGGGAATAGGAGTCAGAGAAGTGGATTCTCTGGAGAAAAACAGGACAAGGAGAGGAAAATAATAATAGTCTAAGGTGGATTAAAGCAAGTGCAGGGGTTGGTATCATGCAGATGCTCACGGTGAAGTTTCTTAAAGCTAGCATCGGTGGTCGCTCAACGAATAACTTGAGGTATGGAGTTCCAGTATTTTGGAGCCGAGTGCGAAAAGCACATGCACCCATATTAGTTCTGCATCTGGGAATGTGGAAGAAGGCTTGGTCAGTCGATTGTAGCCCATAGAAGAGAGGTTGTGAGTCCAGTAGGGAGGCAAGGGATAGGGGGATGCCTGATCTGGCAACACAGTCAATTAGTGAGCCAAAAGACTGGAGTCAGTGGGCGGAGGGGCAGAGCCATTTTAAGTCAGCATAGAGCTGGCAGTGGTGTTTGTAACGTGGGGATGCAGAGGCACAGCGGCAGATGCTATTATAGGTGGTGTCCCATTTATGGAGGATGGATTTAGAGGCTGATAGGTAGGTGACTGAGCCATATGCTAGGGCTGGGAGAAGAAAGTCTTGTGCCACAGCTAGTCTAGCCGAAGGGGTAAGGGCATAACTAGTACGGTAGGCACTTCCTATCTTGGCGTTGACCAATTTACAGGTTATTGTAATGTGCAGGTCAAAGTCTAGAGATTCATCAAGAGTAATACCCAGATATGTAAAGGATTTGGTGCTAATCAGTGGGGAGCCGTCCGCACACAAGATTCTAAGGGCATTATGATTCGCTTTAAGTCTAACAGATGAGCCAAAGAGCATGGAGTATGTCTTGCTAGAGTTGAGAACAAGTTTGTTCTCAGTGAGCCAGCATCGAACACTTCCAAAGTCCGAGGCAAGAGGGTGGTGTAAGTCTGCAACAGTTCTAGCACTGTGGTAGATAACTAGGTCATCAGCATAGAGCAGAGATGAGCAGTTTGGTGCAAGGAATGGTATGTCGTTAGTAAAGATAAAGAAAAGCAAGGGGCCAAGTATAGAGCCCTGGGGCACTCCAACGTGAATAGTTGAAAGATCTGATATGGCTGAGTTGAAAACTACAGCTTGTTTTCTGTCGGACAGGTAGCTTTCGAACCAGGCCACTGCATCAGTGGCGAAACCTAGGGAGCGTAGTTTTGTAAGAAGAAGGGTACGGTTGACCAGGTCAAATGCCTTAGCTAAGTCAATGAAAACCGCACCTGTCAGGAGGCCCAAGTCTATGGAGGCATATATGTCATTTGTGAGCTTGAGGAGGGCAGTGGAGGTGCTGTGTCCTTTACGGACGCCATGCTGTGAGCTAGAGAAGTTTATATTTCTGGAGATATTCTATGGATTGGGTGGACACTAGTTTTTCCCAAATTTTGCTAAGCACAGAGAGAATTGCAATAGGACGGTAGTTCTTAATTTCTTTAGGACCACCCTTTTTAGGAATTGGGGTGACTTTGGCTATTTTCCAGATATTAGGAACTATACCAGAGCATAGAGACAGGTTGAACATTTTGGTTAGGGGAGAGGCTATAAGTGGAGCAGCAGCTTTCAGGAGCCTAGGTTCCAGACCATCAGACCCCGAGCTGGCACTGTCGGGAATGGAGAGTAGCAGTTTTAGCACTTCTTTTCTTTTAATGCTCCGGAACCTAAAGAGGGGGTATGAGAGTGGAGGTTTGGTATCACTAGGGGGGTGCAGTGGTGTAGGCAGGAGGGAAAGAAGTGAGGTAATTTGTTAAATCTGAGAAATGGCGATTCAAAGAGTTGGCTATAGTCACCAGATTGTTGCAGTGTATGCCATTTAACAGCATATCACTTGTGTGGGCCCTGTGATTCGCTCCAAGGAGTGTTTTTATGGTTGATCAGAATTTCTTAGAGTCCCCTGATGCTTTTATTAGTAGGTCCTTACAGAAAGAGCTTTTGGCTAAGCTAATGTTTTTCTTGCATGTGTTTCTCAGAGAACGGTAGTGATTATAGTCGGTCGGCATCCCAGTGGTTTTGAAATGCTGCCACGCTTTGTCCCTGGCCCTTATTTGGGTGAGTAGAGCTTTAGTTAACCACTTAGTCTGGGTTCCACAAATATGGCGGGTGACACAGGGAGCATAGGTGTCTTGGAGCAGACCAAAGTGGGTCAAGAAGTAGTCTAGAGCCGAATGGGCATTTGTTGAGGTGTAGATGGGAGATCAATCAATCGAAGAGAGATCATATGTGAACTGTGCTAAGTTAAAATTGGCCAAATTGTGGGAAGGTAATGAGTTTTGGAGGCGGAGCTGGTTTACTGGTAGAGCGCCAGATGCAGTAGATTGGGGAGTGATCACTAATAGCATCCGCAAGGGTACCCGCATCTATTATGCTGTCAGGGTGGTTTGTAAGGACCCAGTCAATAAGAGTACTGGTCCGAGGGGGAGCCATGACCCTTGTTGGGTCTGTGATAAGTTGGTGAAAGTTGTGGCCTTGTACCAAGGTGTGAGAGGACTGGTTTGAACTACTAGTCCAGTTTAGGTTTAGGTCTCCCAGTATAAGGACTTCATTATGATCAATGGTGCTGTCTACTTGGGAGAGGAGTTCTTCAAGACCCTTGCTACCACTAGCAGGAGGGTTATAGGCGCAAACTATGTGTAATTTCTTAGAGCCTAGTTGTCATGTTGCATGGAGCGCTTCGCAGTGAGATAGGGTAGGCAGGACATTTTGTGATAGCAACAGGTGATGTTTATAGAAGATGGCAAAGCCGTCTCCACGTTTTGATGAGGACCTGTCTTGTCTGATGAGATTGTAGTTGGGCAGTGAGCAGAGGGGATCAGAGGTGGAGGGTTTTTGCCATGTTTCAGATAGGCAAAGGATATCAGGGTGATATTGAGCAACCCATGCCTCACGTTCTGCTATGTTATGAAGGAGGCTCCTAATATTCATGTGTACAATGCAGAGGCCTTTGGTGTCATTCCAGGTTGTATTATTTTGAGAGAGGCTACATACGGGCCCCGGGTTTAGCACAACATCCCCTGCTAACATTAAAGCTAACAGTAAAAGGTACCATGGCTTACGATGGATGAAAGGGGTGGCAGGGTGATGTTACGCACTGGGGATTTATGCAGGGTGTATGATAGGTGGTAGATGAACTTTTGAGGGATGAGAAGTAGGGAGGTGTCACGTGGCCAGTGCAGTGGTCTTCGCAAAGCGGAGAGCTTGAGGTCATCAGAGTGGATGCAGCGATGGCTCCTGTTTGGCGGGTAGTATAAAATAGGGAGCCATATAAGGTTGAAAAGAAGAGAGACTAGTAGTAATGTGGCACACATGTTTAAAAGGAATTAATATTAGGTGCTCTCTAGGTGCCAAGAAAATACAGTCTGCTAAATGGTAGGGTGAGGAGGAGGACTGTGCTATCTGGATTTAATGCAATTGTCTCTTTACTTGGATGCGCTTGTCTGAAGTTGCTATATATTCTTTGCACTCGGCAAGCTCAGAACAGCTATTTCAGCTGAAAGTCAAGTTTCCCTACTGAGTTGTGGCGTTGAGAAATTGTACATTTGTGGGAGCAGCTTTATCAACTAAATTGCAGTCTCCCTCCTCAGCTGTTAGCGAAGTAAGTGAATTCGGTTTTGGCAGCTGCTTAAATTACATTTGCAGAGCGAGGGAGGAAGCTGTACTAAAGTTTCAGAAGGAGGAAAGAATACTAAATAAAAATTCACAAGAGCCTATACTGCCAGTGAGGATAGCACTTTGAGTGAATTAGACTTAATAATGAAGTGTTAAATGTGGGTTATTATTTTACTAAGCTAGCAGATTTGGTGAGAGAGATGAAGGTAGTGAAAGTACAAGTGCAGTGGAAATAATTGAAGAAAGTGTGTTGCTGCCTCAAGTGGCAGAAAGCTATAATCTGCAGGTGGAAACGTGAGCTGATTGGTTAAAACCCACAAGCACTTCTAGCACCTCTATATAAAGGAGCCGATGCAAAGCGTCGGAGGGGCCTCAGCAGATTAAGGCAGGGTTCACAAATGAATTCACTGAAAAGACTTTGCCTGCAGTTAGGCAGCTCGAGTCTCCACAAAGATGCTAGTTCTGCTTGGGGCAAGTGTGGAAAAGGGCACCAACTTAACAAAATAAGCCTGCCCTATGCATTCATTCCAGTTGCCAGATTTAGGAGAGAATTAAGTAAATTAGGTAATTTAATGTGGAAGGTTTAAAGCACGTAAACATACAGAAATAATGAAGTTGTGGTGTGGGAGGCTATTTCCTCTCTCCACTCAAAGTTCGTTCAGCAGTTTGAAATGAGAAAAGGCACCAAAGTCCCTCCCTGCTCACTAATGCTGCTGTGACCATCCATATCTGAGGGGATCTGTGTAGAAGAAACAGGTTGGAGGGAGGTCTTCAGGAGCCTGGCCCTCGCGACCGTCCGACTGCCCGCTGTTGTGGGGGGGAGTCCGATTTCAATCTGAGGGGATCCATGTAGAAGAAACAGGCTGGAAGGAGGGCTTCAAAAGCCTGACCCTCGTGACTGTCTGACCGCGCGCTGTTGGGGGGGGGTCCGATTTCAATCTGAGGGGATCTGTGTAGAAGAAACAGGCTGGAGGGAGGGCTTCAGGAGCCTGGCCCTCACAACCGTCCGACCGCCTGCCCGCTGTTGGGGCGGGGTCTGATTTCAATCTGAGGGGATCCATGTAGAAGAAACAGGCTGGAGGGAGGGCTTCAGGAGCCTGGCCCTTGCGACCGCTGGACCGCCCACTGTTTGGGGGGGGTCCGATTTCAGTCTGAGGGGGATCCGTGTAGAAGAAACAGGCTGGAGGGAGGGCTTCAGGAACCTGGCCCTCGTGACCGTCCGACCGCCCGCTGTTGGGGGGGTCCGATTTATTCTGAGGGGATCCATGTAGAAGAAACAGGCTGGAGGAAGGGCTTCAGGAGCCTGGCCCTCACGACCGTCCAGCCACCCGCTGTTGGGGGGGTTCTGATTTCAATCTGAGGGGATCCGTGTAGAAGAAACAGGCTGGAGGGAGGGCTTCAGGAGCCTGGCCCTCACAACCGTCCGACCACCCGCTGTCGGGTAGGGTCCGATTTCAATCTGAGGGGATCTGTGTAGAAGAAACAGGTTGGAGGGAGGGCTTCAAGAGCCTGGCCCTCACAACGGTCCAACCGCCCGCTGTTGGGGAGGGTCCGATTTCAATTTGAGGGGATCCATGTAGAAGAAACAGGCTGAAGGGAGGGCTTCAGGAGCCTGGCCCTCATGACCATCCGACCGCCCGCTGTTGAGGGAATCTGATTTCAATCTGAGGGGAAGAGAGGAGAGAGAATAAGGGTGATGGCCTGCATCCTTCCAGAAGGAGGTTTCAGTCCTTAGTGGGAGGTTTTAACGTTACTTGGATAAGCATTTAAACTTGCTGGGGGGAGGTTGTATTACCAAGAGTGGCAAAAACTGCCCCCCCCCCAATGATGGAGCAATAAGGAGGAATGGCCTGAGGAGAGGTAGCTCTGCCAGGGTAGAGACGCAAGAAGAAAAGAGTGGAGACAAGGCAGAGGACAAGGCATGTATAAACCAAGGATGTAAAAAAGGAGGAGTATAAGAGACGAGAAACGTTGAGGGTAATAAGGGAATAGGGGGATCAGGGAGCAGCACAGGCTGAAGGGGGAGAAGAAGGAGGAGAAGAAGGGTTGCAGACAACGAGAGAGCAAAGCATGGAAAGTCATGTGTGCCAATACAAGGAGTCTGGGAAATAAAATTCCAGACCTGGAGGCCATCTTTCTGGAGGCTATCCTGGATCTGATGGCCATAATTGAGTCGTGGTGCACTAACAGTCATGAATGGGACATGGCTGCACCAGGCTACTCTCTGTTTAGGAGAGATAGGGAGGGGAGGAGGGGTTGTTCTATATGTGAAGCAGGGAATCAAGGCTATGGAAATACAGGGGATAAAGGAGGAAAAGGAAGGGCTCAAGGTGCTTTGGGTCACTCTGGAGACAGGAGCTGAGGCCACTATCCATACATGGGCTATATACAGACCTCCAGCACATACAGAGGCATTGGACAAGGTACTAGAGGAAGTCATTATTAAGAAGTCAAATAAGGGGGAGGTGCTGCTAGTTGGTGACTTTAAGCTGCCAGATGTGCAATGGAGCCTTCCAGCTGAAGCTTCGGCAAGGAGCACGGCTAATGGTGGACTGTCTCAGAAATTGCATAATGAGGGGAGAGTGATAAGTGGGGTGCAATGGTGTTCAGTATCAGGGCTGCAGCCAAGAATTTGGGATCCCAGGACAAGTCCTTTGAGATGGACCCACCCCTCTCCCAAATGAGCTAAGGCCAGGGGTCAGAAGCCCTTGGGGTTTAGATGCTCTGTGGTGATTTGGGGGCTTTTTGAAGATAAAACACACATTTTATTATGTCTTCCCTACCCCTGACTCCGGGGAAAAAATTATTTTTCCCCTGGATGCAGGGGTGTGATAGACTCTTGCTGGCCTTACAGTCTACAGCTAGAACTGGGTGCGTCCAACTGGCTGCTCAACAATGCCATCAACCACTCACACCACAGGCATTATTGTAATGTTCTGGGAAAGATTTTTTTTATATAAAGGCTGGGGGTCTGGGGACCACTAAGCCCCTGAAGCTCTAGGGCTTTAGATGCTCTGTGGTGAGTTTTGGGGCTTTTATTGAAGATTTAGAAAATGACCTTGAAAAATAAAGCATGCTGACAGGCTGAAAGCCAGGCTCAGCATGCATTTATTTTTCATTAGATGCCCTTTGAAAAACAAGTGCCAATTTGGGGTGCCCCATTTCTTGGGGTATCACTTGACACCCCGGATTGAGCAGCTGCCATTTTCCCAAGACTTAGCAACAGGAAACACGCAGACTTTCTCTTTAGTGACTGAGAGATCTCCCCAGCAACGCACCTCAGCTGCAGCAACTTGTAACTGAAAGAGCAAATATTCAGTAATTAATGGATATCTGCGCTTTCTGCTCTGTTCTGCCCCTGTTGTTGAACTGAAATTCCAGGAACATAGCGATACTCGCTTGAGCTGTAAAATAGTGGCTGATCTTCCCCTCTTCCCTTGGAAAAAAAAAAAGAAATGCAAGCCTCAACTTTATTTTAAAATTTCAAATAAAAGAAAAAAAGAAAAAGAACTTAGCATAGGTACCACGGCACTTTTGGTACACTCTCGGTCCAGTTGTCTTACCACTGTTCGTGGCTGTCCTCCGAATTGCAATTTAACAGCGCTGTAAGTGCCAGTAAAACTTTCTGTAGCAGCGCTAGTCTCCCACCCAGCTGTTTCTTCCATCTTCTGCTCTGTCCCCCTTCCCCCGCTGCTTCCTACATTCTGTTTCCATTTCTAACATTGGCAAAAAAGAAGCTGGCACATAAAAAAAATAAATAAATAATCTTGTGATTTTGTCTCTGTCAGCTGCCCTGCCCGATCCTGATAGGAGTCCATATGAGTAAAACGGAGGTGATGGGGCTTGCGCTGGATTAGGGGCAGCAGTAAAGTACAGTTCATGAGAGCCCACAAAAAAACAAGAAACACAGATGACACAGTAAAGGAAATGTAGCAGTAAAGTACGGTTCATAGTAAAGAAATTGTAAAAGACTACAGGGCTCTCTACTGAGCAGTGCACCAGTACAGGGACTACTTTACCACTGTAACAACTTTCCTTTATTTTTAATCGTAAGTTATACATTTCATATTTTTTTCTTCTTTCTATTTTCTAAAACTGTCACATGTGGGTCATTTTCTAAGTGCAATAATAGCCTCCAGGGTGGTTGGTATTGCAAAATACTGGACCTTTCAGGGACTATAAGGCCCTCCACCTGTGGCGTCAGGCCTCATTACGCCGCTGTACGCCCCAATACTGCCCACCCTGTTGAGCATTATTGCTTACAAAATACACTTGTAAACATATGCAAATGATCAAAGCTTTATGGTAGTAAAATGTTATTTTATGTCACTTGTCTCACATTTACATGCCTAACAATGAAGATCTGATGTGTGCTACATGGGAAAATGTAGTTTTCCTTCAAGGAGCAGACACAATTTCACAAGCTTACCCCAAACCCCACCAAAATAAACTCCATATTTCTGCAATCATGAAAGCAAACAAGGTTGCTTCTTATGCTGGATATTAACTTAAAAGTAAGCAAATGCACAGATCCCCAAAATATCTTTCAACAGGATGGATTAATCAGTTTTAAGGAGTTTTTAGTTTCCAGAAATAAATAAAAATCTATAGTGCAGGTCTAGTGGCCATATCAAGGTAAACTCTCAGAGCCTGGGCTGCAACAGTGCATTCAAAGGCTAACATGTAGCCAGGACAGTACAACAAGCATTTGTCAATGCCAAATGTTGCTTGCTGGCAGTAGCAGTGGAAGTGCAGGAGTTAGACAGATGCAGTATAGGAATGGCAGAGAAGTATTGAACTGATGCCAACTCCACCCCCACCCTGCAGAGATGGACAGGCATTGGGGTGTGTCTTTGGGTCATCGCCCATAACAGTCACGACATTTCACCTCACCCTACCCTGCAGACACTTACAAGTGTCGAGGTGTGCCTTTGGGGGTTCGGGCTTTACACTCCCCTCATTCCATAAGGAAATACACTGAAATGGGTGCAGTATAGGAGAATGGGGTAAACTCTGGGGCCAAAGGGTCCAAGGTGCACCTTAATGCCTGTCATTAGCTGCAGGGTAAGGGTAGGGGTGGAATGGCATGAGCATTACTGTCGACAATCCCAAGTCACACCCCTGATGCCTGTCAGTCCCTACAGGGTAGGGCGTTATGGTCGAAAACCCTAACGCCCTGGGCGTTTCTTGGTAGTTTTACTCCAAGTTTTCAGCATGGGCTTTTTGTGATCCTACCACATGAACAGTGACACTATCAATTCGTTAGCCAAAAGGTGATTTTGCACAGCGACTGCGCTATGTGGCGCCACAGGTGCGAAAGCACATTTTGAACAGGATGTGAAAAATGACA
Organism: Neoceratodus forsteri; assembly: GCA_016271365.2. Lineage (NCBI taxonomy): Eukaryota > Metazoa > Chordata > Ceratodontiformes > Ceratodontidae > Neoceratodus > Neoceratodus forsteri. Next base: position 111,853,486 of record JADMNL010000024.1, read on the forward strand.
GCTGTACTGTTCATGAGGAGGTGTAAAAAATGGCAATGTTGAAAATCTGGAGTGAAAATGTAAAAAAACTGGTGAAGTCACGAGCGTGCATAGAAACTGCACAATGCACACCCGTAATGTAATTAGTTTGGGGATTTTTTCTGCAGATTTTCAACATAGGCATTTTGGGATCTCCGCTCATGAACAGTGTCACCGTGATTTTCTTAATCTGTCCCGAACACTGATTTCCCACAGCGACCACGCTATTCTGCGCCAGAAGTGCAAAAACACATTTCAGCCAGGGTCTGAAAAATGACAACTGTGTGGAAAAATGTCAATGTTGAAAATCTGGAATGAAAATATTACAAATTCGTGAACTTACGAGGGTGCATGGAAATTGTGCAATGCACGCTCATAACAGTCATTTTATGGACTTTTGTCACCAAATTTTCAACATAGCCAGTTTAAGACCTCTGCTTATGAACAGTATCCCTGTGATTTTCTTACTCTGTCCTGAACATTGATTTCCCACACCTACCACACCATTGTGCACTAGATGTGCGAAAACACATTTCTGGTGAGATGTGAAAAATGACAGCTGTACTGGTTATAAGGAGGTGTGGTAAAATGGCAATGCTGAAAATCTTATGTGAAAATATTATACATTTGTGAAGTTATGAGGGTGCGTGGAAATTGCACAATGCACGCTCGTAGCACAGTCATTTAATGAACGTTTGTCACCAAATTTTCAACATAGGCATTTTAGGACCTCTGCTCATGAACAGTGTCACTGTGATTTTCTTAATCTGTCCTGAATACTGATTTCCCACAGCGATCGGCTAGTCTGAGTCGGAAGTGCGAAAATTAATTTTGGCCAGGACATGAAAAATGACAGCTGTACTGTTCATAAGGAGGTGTGGAAAAATGCCAATGTTGAAAATCTTGAGTGAAAATATTATAGATTCACGAAGTTACAAGCGTGCGTAGAAACTTCACAAGGCACGCTCAAAAAACAGTCATTTTTTGGATTTTTTTCACCAACTTTGCAACGTAGGCTTTTTGAGAGCCCACCTCATGACGAGGGGCACTGTTGTTTCATTAATCGGACCCGAAAAGTGATTCCACACAGTGACCACGAAATCACCTTTCAGGACATGACAGTGGCTGAATTCATGAGGAGGGGTCCCAATAACTCCATGTTGAAAATTTGGTTGCTGGGGATCACGTGATGCAGAGTGCTGAGTAGCAGCTCCTCCGCGTTGCTCCAGCCTCCTGATTTTATAATCGGTACTTTCTGACACTGAACTCGTTTAAAACCCTCTGTTCTACAAGGATCCGGTTATCTAAAGCGCCAGACCTTCAGAAGAGCAAGATTCGAGCACTGATGGAGGCTTATATGAAAAAAGCCCCACAAAAGCATATGCCTCCAGTCACCCCTGAGAAGGCCCCAAAGAAACTTGGTATCAAGTGGGCCTGATAGGCCCGAATTATCTCAGTCAAGCAACGGGCAGGAACCCTAACCTTAAACAGGTTCCTGGAAGAGTTCAAGCCTTTTCGGGAAGAAGTGAAAGAGATGGCGACTGATCTGAAAGCTCTATCTAAAAAGTTGGATGAGGTCTCGGTGATGGCCTCGGATAACACCGCTCACATAGTCTCCTGGAGCATCGTTTAGACAAGGTGGACCCCTGATTAGTGGCGATCAGGCAGAAGCTTACCCGGGTTGAGGCCAAATTAGAAGATCTTGAGGGCCGCAGCCGTAGAAACAACGTGGTCATCTTAGGGCTACCTGAAGGAGAAGAGAGCCAGAATGCAGTGGTTTTCATGCAAAAGCTGGTGGAACAGGTTGCTGGTCCCTCTCCCTTTGGCCCTGCATACACCATAGAGTGAGAGCATAGATCGTTACGGCCTAAGCCACCACCAGGGGCTGCCCCCCCATCCCATTATATGCCGCTTCCTGAATTTTTTAGAAAGGCAACACTTTCTGGGAAAAGTGAGAGCATTACAAGAGGTGCGTTGGGAAAATTCCAAGCTGAGAATTGCACAGGACTTGCCAGGGTCAGTAAGGCTGAAGCGTGCAGCATTTCACCCCATTGTGTCTAAAATCATTGCCGCAGGGCTCAAGTTCAGGATGGGGTATCCGGCCAGGCTACAGGAGTTTGTGAATGGTTCTTGGCTCACCTATGATGATCCTGAAGCCACTTTCTCTGTCCTGAAGCTCGCTATGCCTGATTTATTCCGGGATCCATGACAAGGCCTATTTCTCTGGTGAAAGGAGTCTCATGTTGCTATGTTGGAACTGTCATTCAACTATTTTCAAAATGTCTGGAATGATGGTTTGCTTCTGGAAAACTCTGGTTATCTCAACGGACATACCTATATGATGAGGGGTCAAGTGTTTGGGACATTCAAGCTTTAGTTTGTTTGAACTGTGCATGTAATCTTGTTCAATATTCTGTGGAAAAGTTAATTTTGCTAGTCGGAGGGAAGAGGGGTTCTTCACATTTTAATTTTGCCAAAAGAGCAGGCTTCTATAAATGAGGGAAGGAATACCCTGAGTTGTTAATGTAGCATTTCATATTTAGAATGGCTGAGTTTTGGGCCTGTGCTTGGCTAACCCCTCGCTCTTAAACATATATGTGGTGTTGTGGTTTAGTATCCACAAGAGGGAGCTCAGCATGCAGAAAAGCCAGGGCAATGATTGGGGAACCAAAGGGATGACCGCCTGGTGAGTGTGCTCCCTGTTTTGGCTGGGGACATCGTATATCTCGATTTTTGTCCCTTTGGGCACTTGGCTGACACGGTGCCTTCGTAACGATGTCTGAAGCCAATCTAACTTAATACACCAGTTCCAAGGTGTTGGGGTCCATTTTGTTAAGCAGACCACTGAACTTTGGTTTGAAAGGGCAATTTTCCTTTCCCTTCGGTACGATTTCTCGTCTGGTCTGCTATGTGGCAGGAGTCCTCTCTATAGGGGCACTGGAGACCCACTTTCCTTCTGGCTTCTCGGGGTCTCTTGGCACCTGGTCACACTTTTCTAGGTGCCTTATCTCTCTATTTCACAATCTCACAAGTGAGATATGCTTTTGTTTATGGACTAACGCTCCTTGTAAGCCATTGGGGATTATTAATGTACTTTAATTTGTCTCTTCCATCTCAGGATTTGAGACCATCCAATCATATGGGAGGACTGTCGTGATGCTTGTGACAAGGCGGTTACCTCAGGAGGCTGGGGGGTGAAGAAGGAACCCAGTACTGTGCTGAATGTTGCTTGTGACAGCAAGGGGGCGCCGAGTGTTATTAAATTGGTGTGTTTTACGTCAAGTGGTAGGGGAGATGTTGAGGGGGGGGAAGGGGGAAGGGATAATTGTGGAGGGGATGGGGAGGGGGAACTATATAGCAGTAACAATGGGAATCTGGTTGAATGTTTCTCAATATTCTCATACAGGGCTGAGGTTATTAAGCTCGTTAATCTTAGTTAGATGGCCAATGATGTGACCTTTGCTAACTGGAATGTTAAGGGGATCAGGAAAAAATCCAAACAATATCAGGTGCTCAAACATTTAAGTTTACTGTGTTCTCAGATAACATTTTTGCAGGAATCTCATTTGCTAGAATCTGAAGCTTTACAATTAAGGAGACAACAGGTGGGTCAGATCTATGATGCTCAGGGCTCCACTAAAAGTTGTGGGGTCATGTTAATCATTAAGAGAGGCATTCCTTTCATTTCCACGCAGGTTATCAAGCATCTGGGGGGCAGATTTGTCTTAGTCAAAGGCACTCTTTGGTCAGTGCCACTTTTACTTGGTAGTATATATGGACCCAATACTGATGACCCAGGGTTTTTTATGAGGCTGATATCTATTATGCTTCCAATGCTTCCCATCAGGATCATTATGGGGGCGATTTCAACCAGGTTATAGATTCTAATTTGGATAGGTCAGGTAGTGGGCCAAAGGGAATGTCCCTGAGGGCAGAGGGAACTTAAGGATTTGTTAGATCAGTGTGGGCTCTGTGATGTCTGGCATGTGTTGCATCCGGATTCCAAGGAGTTCACTTTCAATTCAATGGTGCACGACTCGCAGTCTCGCATTGACTACATATTCATCTCTCAGGTTCTCTTTCCCGGGGTCAAGTCTGCCTCGATCCAACCAGGCCCTATTTCAGACCACTCCCTTGTGGTATGTAACTTGACATTCCTTAATTCACTTAAAAAGGAGACCAGGTGGAAGCTCAATGAGCAGCTCCTGAAGGATGCCAAGTATTGTAGACTTATAAGAGAGCAAATTGAGTTCTTCTTCTCATCTAACCCATTAGACAGTGCAAAGCTGGACATTCTGTGGGGGGGGGGCCTTTAAAGCATACCTGAGGGGGGTTCTTATCAATATAGCAGCCAAAAGGAAAAGGGTACAGGAGGAAGAGCTATTGTCATTATTATCCCAAATTCGGTCCCTTGAAGCGAACCTCTTGGTTAGCTCCTTTAATGAGGACCAAAAGAGACTCATGGTGGTCAAAGATAGATATCTAGAGTTATTAAGGGAAAAGGCAGAACTAGCTATAATCTGAACCAGAGCCAGTTATACGGATCAGGGAGAGAAAGCAGGGCGCCTGCTTGCATTACGCTTAAAACAACAGGAATCCACAAGATTTATCCCGCCAATTCGGGCTATGGTAGATGGGTCTTTAAGAGTATCCCCTACTGAGATAGTGCAGGAGTTTGCTTTATATTACGTAAAACTGTACAGAGATATGGAGAATCCTCCTTGTCCTGGGATTCTTGAGGAGTACTTGAGAGATTCCCACTTGTCCTCCCTATCGGAACAACACAAGGGTTTTCTGGCTTCTCCCATATCCCAAGAGGAAATCTCCGAGGCTATCAGGGGGCTACCCTCTGACAAGGTCCTAGGACCGGATGGGTTCTCCTCTCTATTTTACAAAGTTTTTCTCTTACTGACAGTACTCTATCGCTTATTTCAGTACATCTTATCTGGGCAGAGGCAGACTTTCACCTGTTCAAGCCCTGATTGTCCTTCTCCCAAACCAGATAAGGATCCCGAGTTAGTTCAAAGTTACAGGCCCATATCTCTTTTAAATCAAGATATTAAAATCCTTTCGAAGATATTGGCCGACAGGTTAACTGTAGTCCTCCCTGATCTAATAGGTATGGCGTAGGTTGGATTCATGAAGGGGCATTTGTCATCTGACCATTTACATACCCTTTCTCATGTCTTCTCGGTCTCCAGGGATGCTGCATTTCCAGCTGGGTTGGTCTCCCTGGATGCTGAGAAGGCATTTGATTGTGTGAATTGGAAATTTATGTTCCAAGTTCTTGAGGAATACCAGTTTCCACCTGTCTTTATATCCTGGATCGTTGCATTATACAAAGCTCCTACAGCAAAGATTTCTGAAAATGGTGCATTTTCCAGGTCCTTTTCGCTACACTCAGGTACCAGACAGGGTTGCCCCCTTTCTCTCCTTTTGTTTAACCTGTATCTCAAACCTCTCATTCAAAATATTCTCAATAATACAGAAATACAAGGTATCTGGGTGGGGCGTCATGAGGTTAAGGTCACTGTTTATGCAGATGATCTCCTTGTGTATTTATCTCACCTGGTATCCTCTGTCCTGGTTTTGCTAGGTGAAATTGCTAAATTTAGTGCTTTATCCAACTATAAATTAAATGCTTACAAATACTCCTTTTTCCCTTTAAACCACAAGACATTCAAGACTGATATTATCCCCTTAGGTTTATGTTGGTCCCCCAGGTCATTAAAATATTTGGGCATTAAATTGACTCGCAATCCCATGGTATGGTTTAGGGAAAATCTGGAGCCCCTTTCTCAACTTATAACTCAGGATCTTGACAGATGGTCTAAGCTCCTATCTCACTTTGGGCGGATTAACATAATCAAGATGAACATTTTCCCAAGAATTTTCTACCCTTTATCTCTCCTCAATGCTTTTATCCCGTTATCCTGGTTTAAGAAATTGCATGGTATTTTTACCAAATTTATCTGGTCTGACAAATACCCCGGATGGCTTACTATAAGTTGGCTGCTCCAGTATTCGAGTAAGCCTATGATCTCTATTTGGCTATATATTATTGGGCCAGCCATTTGGCAAAATATCTGAAATGGGTAAGTCCGGCCCTGAAAAGATGCAGCTGACATAGCTTAGAATAGAACTGGACTCAATTTGGTCTATGAACCTGGATCCCCTAATTTTATTTTATGTAAAAATGTCCCAGGTGCAGGTTGCCGAAAAATGTCCCACAGTTGCCACTTCTTTAAAAGTATATGCGCAACTTTGCTCTTTTTTGCGATATAATCCTCAATTAGATCTGGTCCAATCCATCTGGAACTCCCCATCTTTCACTAAGAATAAGCAGCAGATTCCCAGCACTTGGTTGCCCCAACTGGGCGATGGGATAGTACTTTCTTTTGTGGATGAGGAGGGGCAATGGCTGTCAGTAGGTGATCTTCTTTGGAAATTTAGTATCCCGACATTTTCACATTTTAAAGTACTACAGATAAGACACCTACTCTCAATAGTGATTGGTAGTACCCCTCCCAATCAGATGGTTGGGGCCCTGATCCCAGAATTTTCTTCCTTACTTGGGTCTTCAGGTATTGTATCCAAATTATACCAGGTTTTGTTTCATAAAAAATATGGGGACACTTTTGGACTGACGAGGTTCTGGAGTTCCTTACTTCCTCAATATTCACCTAATTGGCAGGCCTTGTGGAGGTCCTGCCATAAATTTGTCTCCCAGGATAGGTTGCGTCTTATGGTATATCATATCTTGCATAACATGTATTATACTCCGGTTAAGTTAAAGAAGTGGGGTCTGTTGGACTCAAACACGTGTTAGATGTTCTCGGGAGGAGGGAACACTCCTTCGCATATTTTGGTCCTGTCCCAAAATCTCCCTTTTGTGTGACTCTGTTCAAGTCTCACTGGACCCTATATTTGGTTTGCAGGAGCACTTCACGCCTGACATTTGTCTCCTTGGGGACATGTCCTCTGTTAGGGTTAAAGCGAGAAGGTTTCATATTTCCATGATAGCTCTATCAGTTAAGAAGCTTATTTTATGTCATTGGAAAGACAAGTCTACTCCGACATTGCAGGAATGGGTGAATGATATCCTTGCTAACCTGCGTACGGAAAAGGCAATTGCTAGCCTTCACAACAAATTATCTGTTTATACTTAAATACAGGATCCCCTTCATTCTCTAATTTTAGCTGCTCAGACCTAGCAGTGCTTTAGAGCAAACAGCCTTGTATATTCCTGTATAATGGATTTGAGCCTATGTGACATACTGATATGTTGCTGCTGTAGGGAGGGGGAAGGGGAGGGAGGGGCAGTTATAACATAATAAGATGCTGTATTCTTGTCTTTTTATACTAACTGCCTCTTATTGTGAAAATTTGTTAATAAAATTTGAATTGAAAATTTGGTTGCAAAATTCCCAAACAATGCCTGAGATATGCACCGAAGTTGAAAAAAAAACCCTATCTGGTGCTGAGGGAAATAAAATGAGGATTGTTAAATGATTTTATTAAAATATTTTGATGACTGCCTTACACAGCATCAATACTGTAAGGTAGGGAAGTGAACTACATATACAGGATCACCGTGTACTCTTAATGTAAGTTTCAAGTTCAAGTCTCCAGTTTATTTGCAGGAAAACACAATTGAACACACTGATTTACAAGGACGTCCTTCCTAATATAACAATAATAAGGTGATATAAGCCCTTATGTGATTTATTTTGACATCTGAAATCTCAAGATGTAGCCAATATGTGAATGTGTCAGATGTAGTATTACCAAGGGTTAACTCATCTGCCTATATTTCTAAGAAACGATTACTTAAAAGCATTGCACACTACAAAAAATTTACATTTTTCACAGTTCCAGTAGGGCAGTACCTGTACTGATCAATGTCTCATAGGACTTTTCCCAGTTTGTAGAGAATCATTTTCAGTTTCCCACTGCAGAGGTAATAGTAAAAGAAATCCAGACTCCTGTTAACTTTTCCACCAGTTGGCTGTGTATAGAGCTATCTTTGGAATATAACTTCTCTGTCAAGTCACTAGGAGGGAATTAAAAAAAAAAAACATTCCTGAAGCCATAATGATCTGTACTGATTGGTCTAGCTGATCAACTGTCCACACTTCCTGCATGTGAGAAACACGTAAGTGGAGTGCTGGACAACTTAGTAATTAAATGAGAATTGTAAATCTCTGGCTCTGTCAGTTCAGAGCTGATCCTACTATGAAGAATGCAGCTGTCCCCTCTGTGCACGCATGTGTGTGTGTGTGTGTGTGTGTGTGTGTGTGTGCACACACGTAGCGCATGAGAGCAGGGGCATAGTTTGATTTTTTGATGGGGGGGGGGGCAAAGACAGATAAAAGTCCTGGTCCGCCCAATAAACACTAAACCAATAGACCAGGGGTCTGGGGACCACCAAGGCCCCCAGAAGCTATCAGGTTTTAGATGCATCCTGGTGCATTTTGAGGGTCATTTTGAAATGTTTTGGCTGCTTTTAAAAATGTCTTTGACTTACTGCAAACAACATATATCACTACCAAAATGATTAACTTCACTGTGGCTAAGATCGTCACCATGTTTCCCAAACTTTTTTTTTGGCCACAGGCAGAATTTAGTCAATGATCAGCTTACTTTCTGTCACTAACAATACATTTTTTAACCGAAAAGAACACTACAAGAGCTAGGGCATTCCCTGAGGAATAACTTGGGCCCACTTGAAAAACTGAGTGCCTGAGGCAATGTCAGGCTGAGGCACTCACTAATGCCCGAATACATCAGCAGCTCAGCAGGTCATTAATTCCCCAGGAAATGCTCTAGACTAGATATTTTTCCCCCCTATAAACTGTTTTCTGAGCAACAAATAAAATGACCTGTTTAAACACAAGTAAGTGTGCATGTGTGTGTTTAGGCCTAAACCATTAAAATTGTGTTGCAGCCTTCTTTGGAGCATAGGCACTTGAAAGCCCCATGGAAGCAGCTGCAATGAGCTACTGACCCCCCCCCCCCACACCAGAGGCAGAGAATACCCCAGAAAAAAACATACAGGGTGGGCACTAGCTATCTCACTTTTCATTTTTCAGTCACAATTTACCCAATGGAGCCCAGCTGAGATGCAACATCTAGTTTCTAGTGGGGTCCTGCTTCTACTCCACTGCAGTAACTGGGTGTATGGGACAGAGCACTGTGGGAGATTATGTGAGTGGTCCAAGGCCACAAGGCAAGTCTCTTGTGCTAGTGAGGTTTGAACCTCAACCTGCAATTCCATTGTTACCATGTCCAATCTTTAGACCCCACAGAAAATGCTACAAAATTAATGACCCATAAGGTACCCAACCAGACTGCCTATTGCTATGGGAGAATTCAGATAGAAGGCCTTTGCAGACAGGCAAAGGGTCAGCAACTGTTCTTCAGCAAACCTTAGTACAATAAGGCTGCAAACTGCAGTGCCCCCCCCCCCGGACTATTTTTTCTTATAAAGTTTTAGGCCTATTTTTTTTTTTTTTAATCGCAAAAACAATTTTGCCTGTATTTGGTTTTTCAAATTTCTCTGCTGTCTCGTGTTCCATGCAAGCAGTGAAGAGGTCAAGGATTGCTGATGGTAGATCCTCTCAAGCAAACAGTGTTTTTACAATGCCACATTCAATTTGTCATGTTTACTAGTGTAACATACTGTATATCTTTTTTGGATCGTGATCCTATACTTTAAACTGAAACATCATCACTTGTGATGGGAGTCTACACCCCACTGTCCCGTGTTTATATAGATCACAGAGTGCAAACCACAGATTACAAGTTATATATATGTCCAGATTACAGGATTCCTCTAGTCTACCAGATAAAATGTTCCAAAAATATCACTTTTATGTATTTAAGTTTGTAAGTCCAAATAGTTCCACAGTCACCAAAATATGGACCAATCACACTCCTCATTTAGTCCTGTGTCTGGATCCAAGCATGCTAATCAAGCAGCCCATAGTAGGAACATAGAAATGTGTCGACAGAAAAGGATCTCCAGGCCCACCTAGTCTGTCCATTAGCCTAGCACAGCTAGACCTGCCCCTGATATCCCCCCCACCTTTCATTTAAACAGCCCTCTATGTCTGTCCCACACCCTCTTAACCCCTCAACTGAATGTTCTCCCACTACTTCCCTAGGCAGTCCATTCCAGGAGTTCACCACCCTTTCTGTAAAGAAGTTCTTCCTGATGTTGCCCCTGAACTTGCTCCCCTCCAGTTGGAGATCATGACCCTTTTTTCTGGGGCACTTTCATCTGGAAGGGTTTTTCCAGGAGCCATCTTGTTTATCCCTTTCAGGTACTTAAAGGTCTCTATCATGTTCTCCCCTCTCCCTCCTCAACTCCAAGGGGTACATATCCATGGCTCCCAGACTCTCCTCATATAGCAGGTGACTAAGCCCCTTAACCATCTTGGCTACCCTCCTGTGTACTCTTTCCACCCTCTCCACATCCTTCCTTTGGTAAGGCCTCCAGAACTGGACCCCATACTCCAGATGAGGCCTGACCAGCTGGGTGTACAAGGGGATCAAAACCTCTTTCCTCCTGCTAGTGATCCCTCTCCCAATGCATCACAATGCTTTACTGGCTTTTGCCACCGCCCTACCACAATGCCCCGCCACCTTCAAGTCCTGAGTAAGTCCTGAGTGATAATGACACCCAGGTCCTTCTCCTCCATGGTAACTGCTAGCGGCTCGCCCCTAGCCTATATTCCATTCTCCCATTCCTTCTTCCCAGCTGCATGACTTTGCATTTCGTCATATTGGGAGATAATTTCCACTTCCCGGCCCACTCCTCCAATCTCCCTAGGTCTCTCTGCATCCTTTCCAATCCACCTGTATGTCCACTCTATTACCGATTTTGACATCATTGGCAAACAGGCTACTCTACTCTCCAACCCCTTCGAAGTGTCACTTACATAGATGTTAAACAGCAGGAGTCCCAGCACCGACACCTGGGGCATGTTACTCATGACTCCCACCTCTCCCGAGGGGACCCTGTTTATCAACACCCTCTGCGTTCTCTCCACCAACCAGTTGCGCACCCACACAATAACTACATTCCCTAGCCCTAGCCTCGGAGGCAGTATAGTGCAGTGGTTTAAGGATCTGAGCTGCAAATCTGGTGATATCCAGCAGACCAGACCTGGGTTTGAATCCCACAGCTTTCACTTGCATACTGTGTGACCCTGAGCAAGTCACTTAACTTCTCTGTGCTCCCAAGTCACACCTGTAAAAAGCTTTCAGTTCAGCGTGCTACTCCTAGTTAAAACAACTAAAATAAAAAAATTAAAATAGCCATTCCATCCTGTGCACCAGCCTACCATGTGGTAACGTATCAAAGGCCCTTCTGAAATCTAGGTAGGCTATGTCCACTGACCCACCCTGATCGACCACGCTAGTGACCTCATCAAAGAACGCTACCAGATTCGTCTGACAAGATCTGCCGAACAAGCTAAAGGTAACCCTCATAAAATATGGAAGACTATCAAAGCTATAGAAGGACGGCCCATGGCCCCCTCTGTCCCAACAAAGATAGTCGCAAGTGGCAAGATTGTGGAAAACAAGTCCCTAATCCTGGAGGAACTTAACTCCCACTTTGCCACAGCTGGATTAGCTTTTGACTCGTCACCTTATGCTGGTGCTGCGGTGAGCCAGCATACCCCTCCCGCCACATCTAGTCCTGGACCCAGTCCCTTCCAACTGCGCGAGATAACTTATAAAGAAGTAGAAGATTCTCTTCTTAACTTAGACACCAAAAAAAGTGCAGGGGACGATGGCTTGGAACCCTTTTTCCTAAGGTCAGGCTATGCCCATCTCACTGCCCCACCTCCACATCTTCAATCTTTCCATTACATCTGCTGCTGTGCCGCCCTGCTGGAAATCAGCACATATCCTCCCTCCATTTAAATCTGGTGACCCATGCGATGTAAACAACTATAGGCCTATCTCCATATTGCCTATCCTTTCTAAAGTTCTCGAAAACTGATCCATATTCAGTTAAAATCTCACTTGGAAACCTCTCTCTCATCAACCCAGCTCAATCTGGCTTCCGGCTAATCATAGCACAATCACTGCACTAGCAAAAGTAACCAATGATTGGATCTCTGCATAGATGCTAAGAAGGTAACTGGTGCAGTCTTTTGGACCTCAGCAAAGCTTTTGATACTGTTGATCACAAACTATTAGTCAATTGCCTTGCAAAGTTGGGTGCATACCATACCACCCAGTGGTTCTCTAGCTACCTAACTGGAAGATTCCAAAAGTAAAGGCGGAAGGCTTTTTTCTGCTGCCTTGCCAGTTGCAAGAGGAGTCCCCAGATCCATCTTAGGCCCTATCTTGTTTTCTCTGTACATCAATGACTTAGATGCTAACATATTCTACGTCCAATCTGCACTTTTTTGCAGATGATAGTGTGTTGTATACTTCTGGCTCATCGTTATCTGAAGTCAAGGGAGTGCTTCAAGCGGACTTCGCACAACTTGAGCATAATTTAATAAAGGCAAAGCTTCTGCTCAATGCCAAGAAGACTAAAGCGATGATATTCTCCCGCAGTGCTGTCTCAGGCCCCCAATACTCTTGCCCAAGACTTCATTGTCACCACGCTAAACGAGCCTCTGGAAGTTGTAACCAAATTTAAATATCTAGGTATCTGGATCGACAATAAATTATCTTTCAGTGACCACATCAAGATGTCTCTAGAAGGTTAAAAGCAAGGTTAGGTTTCTTCACAGAAATAGGCCCCTTTTCCCCTTGAAACTCAAACAAGCTTTGTACAGGCCACTTTTCTCCCTACTCGACTATGGCGATGTAATCTATTCCTCCACCACTCTTGCAAATCTAAGTAAACTGGACATCCTTTATCACCGTAGCGTTGGTTCATTACCAACTCCCTTACCGTTCGCACCACTGTGACTTATATGCAGCTGTTGGTTGGACATCCCTCATTACTAGACGCCTGCTCCATGCTGGGCTATGGACTCTTAAACTGCTCCTGCAGAAATTGCCAAGCTATCTCTCTCCTTATTAGTATCTCACATAGTGCATACTTAAGAAAATCTGACTTTATTATGCTTGACATACCAAGGACGCGGACTTCCTTCGTAAACGTGCTATTGCATATGCCTCCTTCCTCCATTTGGAACCAATTACAAACCGCACTGAAACTAACTTAGCACAGTTTCAATAAACTTCTACAAATCGCTAAGTTCAGCCAAAATAAAAGACACCTGTAACTGTCATTAAGTCTCTTCCTTCCCCATGTGTACCATATTTATCCACTGGTAAGGTATAATTGATTTGTCATATTAACTGCTTTCCCTTCCCTTCTACTCCTGGCTTTATCTTTGCTTACGCCCACTGCTACTCTATCAAACTCTCCTCCCTCCCATATCAATTGTAGACTGTTGTTTGTCCTAGCTGCCAAAATACTGTATATTTGATTTGATTTGATTTGATTAAATCAAATCACACTAGTCATCATGTTTCATTTATCAGTATGCGACCTATAAGTCGCTTCCCTGTCTCATATCAATGTTTACCACCTGCGGTCACGCTATGTGGTACCCTTGTATGTATATCCAGCCTGCATCATGTAACGTGTATTTCATGTATATACTGTTATTACCTATTTGTGTTTGTACTTTAAGTGTTTATGTCACAGGACCTCCTTGTGAATGAGCTTGCTCAATGGAGTTTTCCTGCAATAAACTTGAACTTGAACTTGAACTTGCCCTTGGTAAAGCCGTGTTGCCTTGGGTCAAGCAAGTCACTTGTCTCCAGGTAGTCCGTAATTCTGTCCTTGAGCAGCCTCTCCATGAGCTTGCCTACCACTGAAGTCTGACTCACTGGCCTGTAATTGCTCAAATCCTGCCTTCCCCCTCCCTTATACATGGGGAGCCCATCTGCATGTTTCCAGTCCTCCGGGACTACCCCCGGTCATCAGGAATCATTGAATAGATAGGTCAGGGGAGCCATTAGCTCCTCACCCAGCTGGTGTAATACCCTAGGGTGAATCCCATCTGGCCCCATGGCCTTGTCCACCCTCAGGCCCTTAAGCTCCTTTGAGATCTCCTCTTCCTGGAATGGTCCCACATTCACTCCTCACTTCACGATGGACCACTGGCAGCCCTACCCCCGTAAATACAGTGCTAAAATAACTATTCAGTAATTCAGCCTTCTCCTGGTCCACCTCTAGCTTCTCCCCTGTCTACGCCCTCATGCCCGGCAACCTAGTCCACCCCCTTCCTCCACTCTCTTATATACCTAAAAAAGGTCTTGTCCCCCTTCCTGACACCCTTGGCTATATTCTCCTCTGTTTGCGCTTTAGCCAGTCTGACCACCCTCCCAGTTTCCTTCTGCTTATCCTGGTAAGCCTCGCAGTCCAGCTTGCTCTGTGTCATCTTGTACTGCCTGAAAGCCCACCACTTTGCCTGGATGCTTTCCCCACTTCTCTGTTGAACCACAGTGGCCTCCTCCTGCTCTTGCTTACCTTCTTTGAACAGTGGTCCATGGTCCCTATAATTGCCCCCTTAATTTTGGCCCAAATATCTTCCACCCCCTACATTCCCCCACACCCCTAGTGCCCGACTAGAGTACTCTCTCATCTTTCCAAAATCAGCTCATCCGAAATCTAACACCTTCACCCTAGTCCGATGGTGTGAGGCTGCTGCATGTATCATGAACCACACTGTGTTGTGGTCACTGCTTCCAAGGTTGTTCCCTACTGTTACCTCACCCACCCTGTCGCCATTCATAAGTACCAAGTCCAGTACCGCACCCTCCCTAGTGGGCTCCTTGACCAGCTGATTTAGGTAGGCTATCTGTAGTGGGTCAACAATCGAGGAGGCAGACAGCACTTGCCACTCCACATCCAGCAAATTGAGATCTCCCAGCAGCATCACTTCCCTCTTAGCCGCCATCCTACAGTAAGCATCTCCTCAACCATCTGGCTGTCCATGTCTACAGTTTGCCCTGATGGCCTGTACACAACTCCCATTCACACCACCGTGCCCTTCTCCATGGCCAGCGAGACCCATAGGGCCTCAGTTTCCCCCCACCTGCCTTGTGTTTCCAATGCCTGAATCCCCTCCCTCACGTAGAGCGCTATGCCCCCACTTTCCTGCCAACCGTGTCCTTCCTGAACAGTGTATAACCCAGAATGTTCCTGTCCCATTCCTGCCCATCATGGTACCAAGTGTCCATGATCCCCACTATGTCCAGCTCCTCCTCCGTCATGATCGCCGCCAAGTCTGGGACCTTGTTGCCCAGGCTCCTGCTGTTTGTGCACATGGCCCTCCATTTATACCTTTCTCTAACTCCCACCTTCCCTCTCCTAATGGGCTTTGCTTTGTATGTGACCGCAGATCCAGCACCCGCCAGTCCGCTTGCTTCTTGGGGGGGCAGCTGTCCCCCCTGCCGAGTTCACTGTTAGGTGACACGTGTAGCTCCCTCCCCATATCAGCTTAAATTGTACTACTCTCTAAAGAATTCCCTCAATTTACCCTTGAGCACCACCTTGCCCGGACTGCTGAGGTGCAGCCTATCCAGGGCATAGAGGCTGCCATCTTGCCAGAGTGACCCCCACTGGCCCACTATCCCATAGCCCTTCTGTGCACACCAACCCGAGAGCCAGCAGCTGAACTCCTCTATCCTCTGCTGCCCATCCGTGCTAGCTCTAGGGACAGGAAGCACCTCCAAAAATGCCACTAATTTGAAGCACAGGTTGCTACAGAACCTTGATAATGTCTCAAACTTTGCTTACACTTCCATCAGGCTCTGCCCAGCTAGGTCATTTGTTCCCAAATGAAACAGGTTCTCCTATCTTGCTGCTTCCCCATGACAGGATATAATGAATGACCTCTGCAGCTGTCATGCCTGGCAAGCAACTGATCCACACCTTGTTACCCTTACTCCCCTTCCCCCACAGGTGATGCCCATGACCATGGAATCCCCTACTAGCACGACCTTGTCCTCAATCTTGCCTGCCCCAGCCCCACTCCAACCTGTTCCCCTGCTTCTCTAACTGACTTGACCATGTCCTTATCCTTGCCTGCATTGGCTCCTTGCCCTGCCTTGTCCCTGGAGTCCTCACCATTCTTGTTCCCCACTTTCCCAGCTGCAGTAACCTTCTTCCTAACCACTGGCTCACTCCATTTTGTTTCCTCCGTAGGAAACCCCCCTGGTGGTAGCCTCCCAGACCCTCTGCCTTTGACTCTGTGGTCCCGGCTCCTCCCTTGACCTCTAGCTCCCCATTCTCCATGCCAGCGCCTGTCTCCAACCCCTGATCCTGTGTGAACACTGCTTGTGCTGTAGCCTTGGTCATGTCCAATCCTGTTTGCAGGGCTGTGATGTCGCCTCCTTGGGTGACATGCACCTTGCTCCCTCTGGCTTCTTGTGCTCCCCAGGCCCCTGCACCCCCCTCAGGTCTGGTCCTGTCAGGTGTGCCCCCTGCTCTCCCCCCCCCCCGAGTCCTCTGGGCCTCCTTAGCTGATACCCTCTCTCTCCCTCTCCTTGGAGGGCACCCCCACTGCTCCTGACTGCTTGCCCTCTGCACCACCCTGGCAGACACAATTCTCCAACCCCTTTCCCTCCACCTTTTCCTCTTCTAAACTAGCTACTACAGCTCCCTTGTCCTTCCTTAGAAGTAGTGGCATGAATCTATTCCTAAGCTCAATGCTCAAGTCCTTCCTATACCCAAAAGGTACCCCCTCTGTAGCTCCTGAACTAACCCTCACTTGTCACTTTCACCTAACCATCTGTCAGCAGCTGCACAACTCCCTGCCTTGAACCCCGCCCCTACCAGTGCCCTCCTTCGCTCTTTCCCTACCAGGACCCTCCTTGGCTCCCTGCACGCGCCATCCTCCCTGCCCTCATGGCTGCACAAGTCACTGAGCCTGGGGTTATCCTCTGTCCCCAACTGGCCTGCCGCTCTGTTCCTCCCCATGCCCCCATCCCCACCTCCCCCTAACTTGATAACCCTGGTGCCTCTCCCCTGCCTGTTCAGCTACAGGACCTACTGGACAAGTCCCTCTGCTCCCCCTCCCACCTTGCAGGTCTGTCTCTGTCCTCCTTTACCCCCCTGCTTTCCTTAGCCTTGATATCGCCTCCCGGTTGAGTCAACTGGCCACATATCATACATCCCCATTCTCCAAGCCCAGTCAGTATCATGGCAGACCCACATCCTGTACACCTCACCACCCTCCCAAAAGGCCAGGCCTAGTGCCCTGCAGTCCCTGCCACACCTAGCCCCATCCTGTGAAGGCCCCACAGGAAAATTGTAGCTTTTAGATGTAGCACTTTCCCACCTCTCAAACTACATTACCCTTGTTAGAGTCAAGCATATACTTGGCGTAGCACCTAAAGTGCCTGCGCTACTCAGTTCTCTATAAGCATAAACTCAGGACACCTTTGCTTCTCAACTCTCTGTGAGCATAAGCTTCAGAGAGAACAACACTTGTTATCCAGCTTCCCTTTAGGTAGTACTGTAAACACAGATGTATTCATGCACTTAAAAGAGTCCTTATGAGCTTAAGCTCAACTCACACCCCTTCACTTAATTGCAAGGCTACCCTTTAGGTAGAAATGTAAGACCCCCCCCCAACAGTGTCCTCTGCTCGATCTGATCCCATATCCAATGTCCCGCTTCCTCTAAGCAGTTCTTTCGTTGTTCATCCATCAACCACTCTCCTTCACATGCCACAATCCAGGATGGTCCTGCCCTTTACTGGCTCACCCAGTGCTTTAAAAAGGGAGGTGGTGCAGCATGGGAGGGAGAAAACTCAAGTCCACTGTGCCTTGCTTTGTAGGCCAGTGCAAATTTAAACTTTGGCACCCCTGGCTCTGATAGACTCCTTGGTCAGGGAGCCTCCTCTGCCCCTCCTGGAGCACTGCTGCTGACGCGGCCGAAAATCTTCCCTCCTGGCGCCCTTGTGCGACCGCTGAAGCAGATTGCAAAATTCAAGTACAACTACATCCCTTCATTACACCACATGATTGCTACTGGGCTGGCACCAGAATGGGAGGCACTGTGTGTGGAGGAGTGAAAGCATTTTCGAAGGAGTGAGAGTGTGGTGCTTGGAATAAAACGGCAGAGTCCGACCCACCTAAACACTCAGACAGCAAGACAAACTATTTACCTTGAGTTGTTTTTCCTTCCACTCACTGCCACCTGGCTTCCAGATTGCTGTATCAAGCTGATGCAAACAATCGGACGCTTCTGGCTGAACAATGATGTGCGGTGCCACACACATGCAGCCCCGACGACCTGCATCACAAACAGAGTCAGTCTGACGCAAAAAAAACAACATGAAACCACTATGCTTCTTGCCGGCACACACACTTCAACAACTGTTGCCGTTCAGGCATGAGTTTGACCCACCACCATTGGCCACTTGCACTTCAATTGGCTAATGAACTGAGGAACAGTGACTGCAGCCAATCAAGGGGAAATTTCAGGGCTGGAAATTTTCCCTTGATTGGCTGCAATCACTGTGTTAATATATCCAGGAACATTTAAAAACTGCAGTACAAAGGAGGGGACGGAAGACTCAGCAGACTCCGGCATGTCCTTATCGCGCCCTCCCCCCCCAAAAAATCTTCTTGTAAGTACAGATTCCCGCACCCAATGCAAAAAAAAACCCAAAACTTAGTACAACAAAAGTCCCGCTCTGATTGCTCTGCACATCAGAGGGGAGCAGCTTGCCCCCCCGCCCCCCACAATCTACGCCACTGCATCAGAGAGAGAGACAGAGAGAGAGGCAGAATGTGGGGGGAGGCAATGGGAGATAACAGCTGCAGACTACAGTGTTTACAGAGCACAGCTGATCATGACGTGAGTTTCTTTGAACATAAGCATTTGGCCATTAGGCTTCTGAAGAAGAACTGGTTGGTCCAAAAGCTGAAGCACTTGGTTCTGGTTGTTACATCTATAATGGTCCATTAAAAGATATCAAGTCATTTGCTTCTGGATTTGAGCATAAAGGCATCTCATTAACTGGCCCCACTGAAGCAATGTGTTTCTTGCACATGCGTGCAAGCAACACAAAAGATGGTGCTTACAGTAGGCAGGTAATACCAGACACTCACAATGATGAAGTGCAGGTTTTTCATGCATTCTTGGTGGGGTCAAATTGATGGTTTGAGTGATACTGTCTAATAAATTGATGTTCTAAAATATAATTTGGTAGGTGAATTGCTTTATCTTTCATCAGTTTAAAAAGATTTTCTGGTTTTCAGCCCCCCACCCCCAAAAGAAACAGTTAACATTAACAGAGTTCAGCTATATAAAATTCCTTCCAAATCTGAATGCATGAACCTTTCTTTTATTATTACTGAAGGAAGTTTTATTAAAAAGAAAATCTTTTGCCCTGAGACATCATCTGTTGCAGTTGCTTATTCCTGCTGTCAATTGATAATTGTGTGCTTGCCGACAGATGTCAAACAGGGGCACATGTCCCATTTTGTGTCTATATTTTTGTATAGCGTATGGTCACAAGTCAAGGCAAAACACATTGGGGTTGCAGATCTTAAG
This sequence comes from Neoceratodus forsteri, assembly GCA_016271365.2. Taxonomy (NCBI): domain Eukaryota; kingdom Metazoa; phylum Chordata; order Ceratodontiformes; family Ceratodontidae; genus Neoceratodus; species Neoceratodus forsteri. The sequence goes on from JADMNL010000024.1 coordinate 111,873,059, forward strand.
ATGAAAAAAAAAAGTTTTCCAAATGAAGCACTAATAAAAGGGTGTCCCTGCTATCCTATGCCAATAGGTAACCCCCCCTCTATTCCGTACTCTAAGCTGGCTGCCTCTCCCCCTTCTCCCCAGTCAGTGGCTGGCCAGTATGGCAACTCTGGCTGCTACTACTGCTTGCGCCAGGGTTCTGTCACCTTTTTGAACTGGGCTGGGCTAGCCTTAGCCTGAATCCCCAGCGCATGTCCCGGCCCAGTAAAAGAGCGCGAGTATAGTGCCCTCACACCTGTCATCTGAGTGTGGTTGCCCTTCTCCCCTGATTCCATTGACAGACTGAGTGAGCGTGGTCTGGAAGCTTGGGGAAAGCTTACCTGGAAGTCTGGCGGCCCAGGTCAGGACCTGCAGTGGTGTCTGGCTGGCTTGTCCGCAGTGTCACGCTGGAAGAACCGGAGGAATCAAGGTGATGTCCAAGTTCCATGCTGTGGTAGGGTCTCAAAGCAGAGAGCACTGTCCACTCTGCTTTGCTGGTCTGGTTGTCCTGACGGTCCACAAAGATTGGAAACATTTTTCATGTCCCGATCCTGAATCCTGGCTGACTGGCCACTGGCTTGGACCTGTAGTGGCCTTGTTTAGATTTTCCTGCTGCATGATTCAATCATTAATGGAAGGGAGCAACATGATTGGTCCTCACAGTGGCCCAGTTACTAGCCACCTATACTGCTTGTCCCCATAGCTGATTGGCCACTAAACCCTTGCCCAGAAAATGGAGCTCCTGATAGGCTGGCTGGCTTGAAGTCTTCCAAGCCAGCTTACTGCTAGAATGCTCATGTTAGCCATCTACAAAAAAAAAAAAACCCACCAGCTACTGAAACATCTTATTGAGGTGGGGGCAGGCGGGCCCCCACAGAGCTTGGGCCCGGGACAACAGTCCCAGTTGTCCCCTCATGATGGCAGCCCTGTTCAGTACTGAGATCGGTCCTCTGTAATGTCTTCATAAGTGACACTGCAGAAGAACTGGAAGGGAAGGCATGCCTTTTTGCAGATGATACCAAAATCGGTAATGGGACAGATACTCAGGAGGAGGTGGAGAGAAAGTGTAGGACCTCGGGAAACTCAAGGAGTGGTCAAGGGCATGGCAGTTGAGGTTCAATGCCAAAAAGTGCAAAATCATGCACCTAGGGCATAAAAACCCAGGCCATGAGTATAGGATGGGGCCAGGTACTGACGATCACTAAGCAGGAAAGGGACCTTGGGGGTTGTCGTATCTGATGATCTCAAAGTGGCAGGACAGTGTGACAAAGCAGTGGGTAGGGCCAGTGAGATGCTGGGATGCATAGGGAAAGGTATCACCAGCAGCAGGAGGAGGGAGGTGGTGTTATCACTGTATTAGTCACTGGTAAGACCCAACCTGGTATGTTGTGTCCAGTTCTGGAGGCCACACCTCAGAAGTAATATAGACAGGATGGAGTAGTTCAGAGAGTGTGTGTGTGTGTGTGTGAAAATGTTTGGTACATTTGAGTAGGGGTGAGTGTTACTTTTAACTTTGAATAAATCTATTTTTGAGTTCTCTGATGGCCAAAGTGGTCTTTTTTCCTTTAACAGTGTTTGGAGAGTCACCTTGCTCTTTGCTTCAGTTTTTGAGTTTAGAGGATGGTAACTAAAATTATGCAAGATCTGCATCAAAATCCCTGGGAAGACAGACTGAGGGATCTCAACATGTACACCCTAGAACAAAGGAGAGCGAGAGGGGACACGATAGAGACCTACAAGTACCTCACAGGGGTGAACAGGGTGCAGGAGGGGAGTCTCTTTCAAATGAGAAAGAGCACCAGGACCAGGGGGCATTCAGTGAAGCTGGAGCGGGGGAATTTAAGAGGGATGTGAGGAAGTACTTCTTCACTGAAAGAGTGGCAGACATCTGGAAGAGACTGCCAGCAGATGTGGAGGAGGTGAAAATAGTAAGGGAAATATTAGTAATTATAAAATGGGGAGCTCTTAACAAGTGAAACAACAGTGTACTAGGAATCAATAACAAATTTGTTAAGCCATGATACACATTTAAAAAAAAAAAAAACTAAAGGTGCGGCGCTTCAGTTGATATCAAGCAGTGCACTGTGTAACACATCACATCACATTTAAAATGAAAATACTGTCTACTCACACATCGCATCAAAAACTGCAAGTCCTCAGACACTCCTGTGTGTGTACTCTCTCTCTCCGCTCAAAAGGGATATAAAATTGCTTGTCCTGTAATTCAGAGTGATCTCACTCACTCTCATTAAAAAATCAAAAGGGATGAAAAATTGCTTTGCCAAGGCCCTAAAGTATCATTTTGTTGGTGTGTGTGAGCACTAACCAACTACAAGAACTACAACTAAGGGTACTGCAGTAGAACAGTGTTTGAAAGAAAACTCAAAAAATACCTGGCAGAAGCACTGTTTAGCAAGAAAAGAAGAAAAATAAAATCATTGTTTCATATTTGTATTTATTCATTTAAACTTTTAAAAATATTTTAAGAAATGTACCCACTTTATAAGCACAGTAAGACTCTCTGGGGTGTGCACTGAAAAGTTCTGATCGCATTTCTAGGGGCTGCGGCGGCCTTGTGCCTTACTATGCCCCTGCCATGCACTCAGATCTGTTCAATGCACACCCATCAGGGTTTTTGCTTACATAATCAGGGAGGAGGGAGGGCAGCCAGAGGCCAGGTATGGCCTGCAGAGGCAGACTAGGCAGGGACCATCTGGGCAGACTGGTTGGACCAAGCGGTACTTTTCTACCAACAGAGCCTAAGTTTATATGTAACCCCCTTACAAATGGGGGTTCCCGAAAAGTCTTCCTTGAGCTTGCCTAAATGCTCACTGCCAGGTTGGTGTCCTGCATTTTAGCAGTTTAAATGTGATTGCCAGAGAGTGCCTGTATAGCCTCTGTGCACTGTCTCTTTAAGAGCTGCTTGGATTGCAGTCATAAGTAATCTGAGAGGGAGCACTGTAGAAAGATGTAACTATTTGCTGAAAATCATTTAGAGTGATAATGATAAAGTAGTTTGTCTAACCTGCCTTCTTTGCAGCAAGGACTGTCTTATTTATCCCCACCATTTGGCCCGTGACTGCGAATTGGACCAATCAGTACTGGTGGGACCTAAAATGAAGCCAGACTAGAGGAGCTGTCTGGAGTCAAAATCTGTAGGAATTGTAGTTTGGGGCTTTTTGGCACCTTTTTGTAACTGAAGGGGAGCTCTTGCTTTGACTGACAGCAGAATCAGCCAACCTACCCCAGTGGTCACAGATTTAAGGTTTCCTCCACAGCAGGCATAGAATGATAGTGACTGTCAGTCCACTTCTTACGAAAGTGAGTGCGACTATGCCTATTACCCCTCTTATGAACTGAGCCAGCTGTTTCGGGGTAATTCCATGACTAATCGTGGGGATGAAGCTGGACCTTCTGGACTGCCTAACCCCCCGGCTTTGTCCTTGGAGCCAATGCTCCCTGAAAGTGAAGTGCAAAGTATCAAGTCTGAGGATGCTGAGTCTTTGTGTGTTGTGGAACTGTATGATTTGCCTGAGGGAGGGGCTGATGGTATGAGTTTCTCTGGTGACATGCCAGAACTTGAAGACTGCCATGAGAGTGCTGACAATTCTCTTTCAGTGCCAGAATGCCTTCCAAGTGAGCAAAGTGTTGTAGAAACAGAACTTACAGAGCCAGGGGCTGACAGTGCTCCAAGTTTGGACATCTCTACCCAGGCAGAGGCACCCCTCACAAGTGATGAAAGCCCCAAGAATGTTGCTGAAAGTACAGAGTCTGTGGTTGTTCCCCCCAGAAAGACTGGCCGAGCTGTCAAACCAGTAGTATGCTTTAGCTATGATTCCCCTGGGAGGCCAGTAGATTTGCCTCTCAATGTGGTCCACAAGTGGGTTTATGTTTCCCAGAGCTCACTGCCCAAACTAAGTCTAAGTACCAATTCCAGGTTGATTGTTCTGCCCTCTAGGTATGGTGCCTCTGTCCCCTCTAGCCCTAAGTTAACTGATAGGGAAGGGCCCCCCTCACATTGTTTAATGTACAAGAAGTTATTACCTGATTTAGTATAGTAATGCTCAACTGACTTGTGTGAAATATGCCTAATGTATTGTCAAAATGGATATAGTATTATAAAGTGTGGTAAAAATGTATAGTAAAGTAGTAAGTTTATGTTAACTTATGCAAGATGGTACAGACTTGACGCGGACGCCAAGCTCTCTCCAGGCAAGGCAAGGAAAGGTGTAACTCCCCAACAAATGGGGGTTCCTGAAAAGCCTTCCTCGAGCTTGCCTAAATGCTCACTGCCAGGCTGGTGTCCAGCATTTTAGCAGTTTAAATGTGATTGCCAGAGAGTGCCTGTATTCCTCTGTGCACTGTCTCTTTAAGAGCTGCTTGGGTTACAGTCATAAGTAATCTGAGAAGAAGCTCTGTTGAAAGATGTAACTATTTGCTGAAAATCATTTAGAGTGATACTGATAAAGCAGTTTGTCTAACCTTCCTTCTTTGCAGCAAGGACAGTCTTGTTTATCCCCACCATTTGGCCCGGGACTGCGAATTGGACCAATCAGTGCTGGTGGGACCTAAAATGAAGCTGTCAGGAGTCAAAATCTGTAGGAACTGTAGCTTTGGGCTTTTGGTGCCTTTTTGTAACTGAAGGGGGAGCTCTTGCTTTGACTGACAGCAGAATCAGCTAACTACACCTTGTGGATCTGAGGGAAAGCCCCCGAGCTGTCTGCTGGCAAGCCAGATCTAAGTTGAAACCTGTAGGAGCAACAGCTCAGTAGAGTCTCGAGCAGCCATCTGCGTAGTTTTCAGGTGGGAGAACTGTGGAAAGGCCTGATTCCTGGCCTGCATGTCTGCCTACTGCTCTGAGAGGGAGAAATAATTATTTTTGGACTGAATCCAAGTGTATGTGATTAAAGTAAGCTACTGAAGTGGGACCAGGCTCAACCTGAGGAGGACCGAAGATTGTGCTGAATGCGATCGGGCCTGCCAGAAATCCCATTCACTTCAGAACTTCTGACTTGTGCAGAGAACAGTGCGATTGGGACTGAAGAAGAACTGCCTGGTACTGTAGAATCCTTTGCATATAAATGTGCTGTGTATTGAAAGTGGGTCGTGATTTGTTTCCCCACTGTGTGAACTGTGTTCTGCTTGCTGGTAGCTGTATCTAGCTCAAACGGACTGAATCTGCGGTTAACTCCATGCAGTTAGGTCTTGCCATGAGGGCCCTGCCAGACTACCCTACTGCACAGAGAAAAGCCATTGATGAGAGGCCTGCCTGGGGATCAGCCCCCTGCTCCACGCTTGAATGGGAACAACGCCTCGGTGAAATCGTGTGGGTGGGCCCTGCTTCTCCTGGCAATCCAGACCAACCACCAGCTGTCTCGAATTTTGTCCATCCTGTGTCCAGTCTTGGGTACCGTGAGTAACTATCAGGGTAGCTCCCTGCACCTACAATATAATCTTAGTGTGTAATCTTATTTCTTGGTTATTTCTCCTTATTCACGAACTGATCCATCTGGCTCCAGATTACAAATAGTGTATTGTGCATGTTGTTTTTCCATCACTGGGCCCCAACCAGCTGCGACGCCGGCCTACCCCGGGCAACGATCCTGGCTTGCCCATCTGCCTACTACCTGGGTACCCAGAGTGTGTGACTGTGTGGGGGATTCTGAACTGCATGCATAACTGTTTAATTAATGTAGCTTGTAAGCCAATCATCCTGATTACACCCCTTCCTTGTTCATGTCCCCTGAATAAATCAGATCTTACTTTTTCTGCATTTAAACTGACTGTGGTTCCAGTTTGTGTTAAACGTACTGTACTATTGCTGTCTGCTCTGTTTAACCTTGTTTTACAGGGGGTCCCCAGGGTTGAACCAGAGGAGCCAGCTCTGGCGGTAAGTGCAACCAGTGTGGGTACTTGCAAAGTGTATCAGAGGTATTGTGAAAGTGATTATTTTGTACTGTTTTGGCCACTAGTGGGGAATGAGGGGGGTTTCAGTGTCCCGGAGGGCTGTGCCCAGGCTAGGTTGACCACTACCAACCCTGACCCTGGAGGCACCCGTTACAGAACCTAGGCCCCCTAACCTGTTATTAGCCAAGCAGGCAGGGGTAGTAGCCCTTGGGATAGAGCCACCTAGGGGTTACATATATGTTTCTATTTACATTAAACAACACTTGCTAATACAGAAATCAGTTCTAAATTAAATCTAAACTAAAACATCTGACTTATTGAATTTGTGTAATAATGCCTTAAGTGGGAGGGGCTTGCCCCTAATGTGTTTACAGTACATCGCATCTCATATTTTCACATTCTGTAACAAATGCATATTATTAATCACACTACACCATTCTCCAGATATTGCTTCCCAAAGCAGACAACCCCTGCAAATGTTTTAGAACCTGCTGTTTGGGGTGTTAAAAACACTTTGGCTGCTATAATGCTGTTAAGTAAATACATATGAAAATGTGTAAAGCTGTGTTGGCAACCTCAGCAGAAGCAACTGAGTGATATTTGAAAAAAACATGAGTGTTGTTTTACATAATAAATGGAAATGAACTGTGGGTCCCAACAGTGTACAAGTGAAAGTTCATGTTTTAAGCTACAAATGGAGAGCTCTAATTCCTAGAGACTTTAAAGTTGGAAAGCTTGTAAGCACCCTAAACTCTACTTTGGTATGATCTCATGTTCTCTCCCTCCCTCCCCCCTTCCCCGTTTTAACTCTGCTTGGTTCAGTTTCTCCGGGAAAAAAGTATCCCTCGTCTCTAGTAAACAAGCAAACACAAAAAAGGCAACAATGTGTACTTAAGTCATGGTTAGTGAGCGGGAACCCCTGCCCAGCTGTTTGGGAATCCAGAGGGCAGGTACTTTCACAAACCTTGTAGGAAGCAGGGCTTGAGGCTGGTTCCTCCTATCAAATGCGCCGTTATGATGGCAGCAGCTTGTGAACTAATTCTGTTCTCGTTTCTATTTACAATTCTAACTCCACACTGCCATGGGTTGCCACTCAAGTGAAAAGAATAATTAAAGGCTGAAGATTTTAAAAACTGTGTAAGTGCCTGTCCAGATTCGAACCCGGCTCTGGTGAAACACGAGGTACAAAGCCTTGCAGTGCACCACCAAGGTGGCACAGCAAATGGTGCTGTTTTTCCATTCATGAGGTTCCGTGATGCATTTGGGTCTGTGACACCTTGTAGGTGCTTGACAAGAGCGTGACGTCTTTTTATGTTGTTTGCGTGTAGCGCACAAAACATATTGGCATAGCTTGCTGAGAAGCAGGCTGTGGAGGCACGGCACTGTTGTGGCCAATGCCCCCACAGCCTGCAAAGGCTTGTCCCGCTTCCCCCAATGCCGTTGCAGGCTGCTGGTGACACAAGTTTGGAACGTTCGCACCTACTTGTGACAAGTCAGCCGCTGCAATCGGGGCCACGTCGTCATTGCAGCATAAGCCATCCGCTGCAATGAGGGAGTGACCCGTCATTGCAGGGCGGATCTAGCAAGCCTGATATTGTTTGTGAACATGGTGGCGGGTTGCAGCCCTGTTCACAAACAATATAACCCCGCCTGCCCACAATGTTTATCTGCCGACGGGGGAAGCCCACTCCCTGTCGGCATAATGTGCCCCCCTGTTTCATTGTCTGCCGACGGGGTGCCCAATCCCCGTCGGCAAAAAGAAATTACCCCCCCTTTGTTATTTGCCGATGGGGTGCCCAATCCCCATCGGCTACAGCGCCCCAAAAAGTGAGACTCATGCCCCTGTGAAGTTAAAAACCGCTCCGTTGTCTCTTCTTTTTTTGTACCTGTAAAGAAAACGGTCCCTCGCGGTCTCCCAGACCCTCCCGCAAACTCACGCCCACCCACTGCACACCCTGCCTCCCCACACCCCACCTCACCCCATACTTACCTCCGGAGTTTGGTGCGATGATCTTCGGTGGACTGGGAGCACTCTTCAAAGCCGACTGCGAACTTCGGAAATGCTGGTAAGCTGTATAATAGAGTAAATAGGGTTTTTTTCAACTTTGCTGCATATCTCAGGCATTTTTTGGAATTGTTTTCACCAAATTTTCAACATGGGGTTTTTGGGACCCCTCCTCATGAATATTTCAACTGTCATGGTGTTAATCAGCCCCGAAAGGTGATTTCGCGGTCACTGCGCGGAATCACCTTTTGGGGCCGATTAATGAAACAACAGTGCCAGTGTTCATGAGGTGGGCACTCAAAAAGCTTATGTTGCAAATTTGGTGGGAAAAATCCCAAAAATGACTGTTTGACGAGCATGCGCTGCACAGTTGCTACGCACGCTCGTAACTTCGTGAATCTGCAATATTTTGATGCCAGATTTTCAACATTGGCATTTTGTCACACCTCCTTGTGAACAGTACAGCTGTCATTGTTCACATCCTGGCAGAAATGTGTTTTCACACTTCCAGCACAGAATAGCGCGGTCGCTGTCGGAAATCAGTGTTCAGGACAGATTAAGAAAACGACAGTGACACTGTTCATGAGTAGACGTCCTGAAATGGCTACGTTGAAAATGATACTCCATAAAATTACTGTATTACGAGCGTGCGTTCTGCAGTTTGCATGCACGCTCGTAACTTTGTGAATGTATAATATTTTCACTCCAGATTTTCAACATTGCCATTTCCCACACCTACTTATGAACAGTGCAGCTGTCATTTTTCCCATCCTGGCCGAAATGTGTTTTCGCACTTCCGGCGCAGAATAGAGCGGTCGCTGTGGGAAATCACTGTCCAGGACAGAGTAATAAAATGTTAGTGATACTGTTCATGAGCAGAGGTCCTAAAATGCCTATGTTGAAAATCTGGTGATGATAGCCCATCAAATGACTGTGTTACAAGTGTGTGTTGCACACTTTCCACACACCCTTGTAACTTTGCAGATTCGTAATATTGTCATGCCACATTTTCAACAATGGCAATTTTTCACACCTCCTTATGAGCAGTACAGCTGTCATTTTTTCACATCTTGAGTGAAATGTGGTTTCACAGTTGCAGCACAGAATAACGCGGTCGCTGTGGGAAATCAGTGTTCGGGACAGATTAAGAAAATGACAGTGGCACTGTTCATGAGCAGAGGTCCTAAAATCACTATGTTGGAAATTTAGTGTCAAAACTCCATAACATGACTGTGTTACAAGCGTGCGTTCAACAGTTTCCCACGCACACTTGTAACTTCGCAAATCTGTAATATTTTCACGCCACATTTTCAACAGTGGCATTCTTTCACACCTCCTTATGAATAGTACAGCTGTCATTTTTCACATCCTGGCTAAAATATATTTTTGTACTCCTGATGGAGAATAGCACGGTCGCTGTGGGACATCAGTGTTTGGGATAGATTAAGATGGAACGAGTGGGGGGGTGACCGAGTTCAACTTGAGCTCTGTCGGGACTGCTCCGTATTTGTTTGTGGGCATAAAAAGGCTCCAACGCAAGAGGCTGGTACAAAAGGGCAGCCTGCAGCACTGGGAGAAACAGAACAAGAGAGTGAATGACGGAGGGGGAGTGAGCGAACTCACCAGAGCGCTGTCAGGACTGCTGTGGATTTCTTTTTAGGCAGAAAAAAGCATCAATGCAGGCAGGGGCCCAGTAGAAAAAGGCCAGCCTGCAGCAGTGGGAGAAACAGTATGAGTGAGTGAGAAAGGGGGACTGAGTGAGCTCAACGGAGCTCTATCAGGACTGCTGCAGATTTCTTTGTTGGCAGAAATAGGCGCCAATGCAGGCAGGAGCCCCGTACAAAAGGGCCGCTTGCAGTGCCAGGACAAACAGAATGAGCACGTGACAGAGGGAGACTGAGCGACCTCAATGGAGCTTTGTCAGTACAGCTGCGAATTTCTTTGTGGACAGACAAAGGTGCCAATGCAGCCAGGAGCCCCATACACAAGCGCAGCCTGCAGCGCCAAGAGAAACAGAACGAGTGAGTGACAGAGCGGTAGTGAGCGAGCTCAACTGAGCTCTATTTTGATTGCTATGGATTTCTTTGTGGGCAGAAAATGCAGCAGCACAAGCAGGAGCCCAGTACAAAAGGGCAGCTTGCTGCGCAGGCAGAAACAGAATGACTGAATGAGACGGGGAGTGAGCGAGCTCAATGGAGCTGTGTCAGGACTGCTTCAGATTTCTTTCTGGCCAGAACAAGCCACCAATGCAGGCAGGAGCCCAGTACAAAAGGACAGCCTGCAGTGGCAGGAGACACAGAATGAGCGAGTGGGGGGGGGGTGAGTGAGCTCAAAGGAGCTCTGCTGGGACTACTGCAGATTTGTTTGTGGGCAGAAAAAGGCAGCAATGCATGTGGGGGCCCAGTACAAAATGGCAGCCTGCAGTGGCAGGAAAACCAGAATGAGCGAGTGAGAGAGGGGGAGTGAGCGAGCTCAACGGAGCTGTATTGTAATTGCTGCAAATGGCGGCAACACAGGCAGGAGCCCAATAGAAAAGGGCAGCCTGCAACGCCACCAGAAACGGAATGAGCGAGTGAGAGAAGGGGACTGAGCGAGCTCAATGGGGCACTGTCGAGACTGCTGCAGATTTCTTTGTGGGCAGAAAAAGGCGCCAACAGAGGCAGGAGCCCAGTACAAAAGGGCAGACTGCAGCGCCAGGAGAAACAGAATGAGTGAGTGACACAAAGGAAGTGAGCGCCCTCAATGGAGCTCTGTCGGGACAGCTGTAGATTTCTTTGTGGGCAGAAAAAGGTGCCAACACAGGCAGGAGCCCAGTACCAAAGGGCAGCCTGCAGCGCCGGCAGAAACGGAATGAGTGAGTGAGAGAGGGGGACTCAGCAGGCTCAACAGACCTGTGTTGGGTCTGTTGCAGATTTCTTTGTGGGCAGAAAAAGCCACGAGCAGAGGCAGGAGCCCAGTACAAAAGGGCAGCCTGCAGCACCAGGAGAAACAGAATGAGTGAGTAAGAGAGGGGGAGTGAGCCACCTCAACGCAGCTCTGTCGGGACAGCTGCAGATTTCTTAGTGGGCAGAACAAGGTGCCAATGCAGGCAGGAGCCCAGTACAAAACAGCAGCCTGCAGCACTGGGAGAAACAGACTGAGCTAGTGACAGAGGGGCAGTGAGCCTGCTCAACACACCAGCGCAATCAACATTCGGCATTGACAAATGCTTGTTTTTTTTATATACTCTTTCTTTTTGCCCCTTACTCACACTCTGCTCCTAGTCCCTCTCTCAGAGCCCCATGCACTGCTCAGATACACCCACCGTGAGGCCCAAGGTGTTTGCTCCTAAGGTGGTACTCGCTCTACTTACCTTTAGAGCCCCTGGATAATCCTCTGGACAGGGCGAAGGAGGCCTCCCTAACCTCCTCTGAACTTCATGGGAGCACGCACTATGGCGTCTGCCCTCAGTTCCTCCTGTGGATGCGGTGCTGGGCGCTCTTCACCTGGACTGGGAGCAGAGCACATTTTCCTTGTTCTGGTCTCCTCCCCCTCTGGTGTCAGCACTCAAGGGGGACCAATGAGGTGGAGGCACTTTGAGATGTACCTCCGCTCAGATCCCCGGCCGACGCCAGCCCCTCCCCTACTGTCTGTTCCCAGAATGAACCAGCACCACCTGTGGTCACCCAAGTGGTGGCAGTATTGTGGAGAGGGATACAGCCTCCCCTCTCAGAGAAGGAAAGCAGCTTATCAGGCACTCAATCCTTCTCCCCCCAGCCAGCCCTCCAGCAACCCAGGCTCGCTACTGAATCCGGGTCACTGACATCGCAAGCACTAGCACTACCATTGTGCTGGCGGGCCGGCTGAGCATGACGTCTTTATGATGCTTTGGATTTGAGAAACGGGCAGCATGCAGCAAGTACCCAAAATGTGACAGTGAGCCATCAGGGCAAGCTAATTTAGTTTCTTATGTGGTGCCCCTCCACAAGTGTGGCCCCAAGGATGAACCAGAAAACTACAGACCAGTGAGCCTCACATCCTTTGTGGGTAAGCTAATGGAGACTATCCTTAAGGAGAGGCTGGTGGCCCTCCTAGAGGCCAAAGGACTACAGGACAGCAGACAGCATGGCTTCATATGGGGCAGATCCTGCCAAACCAACCTGGTGGAGTCCTATGACTGGGTAATTAGGCAACTGAACAGGGGCCATGCAGTGGATGTCCTGTATCTGGACTTCAGTAAGGCATTCGATTCGGTGCTGCATGGAAGGCTGGGAAATAAGTTAGTAGACACAGGGGCTGGTGCAAAGCTGGTGAGATGGGTTGGAAACTGGCTTCAGGGAAGGCAACAGAGGGTGGTGGTGGGTGGGGAGCTCTCACACCCAAGACTAGTGATGAGCGGTGTTCCACAGGGCTCGGTGTTAGGACCAGTGTTGTTTGGGATATTCATTGCAGACATATCATGGGACATCAAGAGCAAGATCAGTCTGTTTGCTGATGATGCCAAGGTAGGAGCGGTGGTGGATGACCTAGGGGGATGGCAGGGGTTGCAGGATGATCTGGCAAAGCTTGAAACCTGGTCAGACACCTGGCAACTGGGGTTTAATGCCAAAAAGTGCAAGGTGCTGCATTTTGGGATGAAGAACCAGCTGGGGGGAGTGCAGCTAGTCCAGACAGAGGAGGAGGAGGAGAAGGATCTGGGGGTGCTCATTACAGGGTCAATGAACAACTCAGCGCAATGTAGGAAGGCAGCTGCAAAGGCCAACAAAATGCTGGGTTGTACTACAAGGGGTATATCCTCGAGGAGGGAGGAGTTGATTCTGCCACTGTATAGGTCATTAGTTAGACCGCACCTGGAGTACTGCGTGCAGTACTGGTGCCCGTATCTGAAGAGGGACATTAAGTTACTGGAGGGGGTGCAGTGCAGGGTGACAAAGATGATCAAGGGGCTGGGGGACTTATCATACAAGAGGAGATTGAGGGAGTTGAACATGTACTCACTGGAGGAGAAGAGGGATGGGGGGACGTGACTGAAACCTTTAAATACATGAAAGGAATAAACAAGACAGGTGCAGAGGGGCTGTTCAAAGGAAGGGAGGGACACCAGGGGCCATGATATGAGACTGGAGGGAGGAAGGTTCAGGAGGAAGATAAGGAGACATTTTTTTACAGAGAGGGTGGTGGCTGGGTGGAATGCGTTACCTGCAGAAGTGGTTTCCAGTAGAACAGTGGACTGCTTCAAAAGGGGATGGGACAGGACTAAGGGGAGGGTTAATGAAGGGGAAGGGTGGAAGGGAGGAGCAGCTGCAGAATAAGGGGTGCTAGCTGCACATTTGAACAGACTTGATAGATCTCTAGGCCTTTATCTGCTGGCAAATTTCGTATGTTCGTAAAACCTCAAGACAAGACCAGGAAAATGAAAAGTTTTATTAATAAACATGAGGGGAGAAGAGGGAAATGGCACCTAATTGAAGCGTTCTTAAGTAGACAGCATTAAGGGCAATGAAAACAGGTTTGACATTGCAGAGGACCCGTGAAATCATATGGAACATGGTTCATTCTCTGCACAGAACACAGCACCAGAAGAAAATTAAACTGGCTTTATTAATCCTGAAGTGGAATAAACTTAAGAAAGAAACTGGCACTTCGTTTCTTAATTTGAATATTTATAAAAGCATAAAAAAATAAATTGGAGCCATTAATAGTGAAAATTGCTTCCTATATCTTGTTAAGCGGTCATACATTTCAATCTGTTCACATGAAGAGGGTCTCTTTTGAAAAAAAATGTCTGATGTCCTTGGCATGAAATTAAAAAAGCTACACTTTACTGTTCAGAAGCACTGATCGTAAACCTCTTTGATGTATCAGGCTACAGACGCACTGGTTGGCTACGTGGAAAAATGTAGCATGATTGAAGCCTTCATCTCTTGCTTCTGGGATCTATATGCACATCTAAGCCAGCCTGAAAGAAGTCGGTCAGTTTCAATTCCAGATAAGAAGGGATGGATGTGTGCAGCGCTAACACCCCTAGCAGCCACACAGAATGTTTGAGAATGTAGAAAAGGATCAAACCTTACAGCTGGGCCCTAATGCATTAAAGATAGACTGTTTTTTTTCAACTCTGCAACTAACTCTCAGGCCATGGCTTTGTCAAACAAGCTTACAGTCCAATAAAAAAATTCCTGTTGGCAAAAAGTATCATGAATGCATGTGACATGGCATCAGTTCAACTAATGATGGATGTGCAAGCTCACACACAGACACAAAATCTACACTATTGTGTCAGGGGACTGGGCATCATGAAATAAGCTGAACGCTGGGCATTCAATATACGAGAAGCAGATTGCTGGAAGAGCAGTGGATAGGATCCTTCTTTCGGATGAGATGTTAAACCGAAGTCCTGTCTGCCTGTTCTGGTGGCTGTTCAGGTGGACGTTGAAGATCCCATGGCACTTCTCGAAAAGAGTCGGGGAATGTTCCCTGGAGTCCTGACCAGATTTCCCCCATTCAACTAAAGAAATACCACCAACAGCTTAATCTGGTTCAGTGTCAGTTGGTTTTCATCTGTATCTCCCCTCCCCTGAGATAAGGTTGAAAATAAGCTGAACTGCCTTGTCCTCCCTTCCCAGTCAACAAAAACTTAATAAATAAATAGGATAAGATCTGTAAATGTTTTACAGATCCTGTGCAGTACTCTTCCTGCAACCTGTCTCTTCATGCTGTCTCTGAATGTAATAAATATTGTGGGGTTTTGACTAGATACTTCACTTAGACAATAGCCCCGTTTACACTGACCAAGCTGTTATACACCAATGTGAGCCTGCCAGTGGTCGTTTATGAAGCCAGTGGTGTACACCATTTAAGGACATCAGCTTCTATGCCAGTGTCTTGGGAACTGCATCATGGGACCCTTCCTGCAAGGAATGCCCTGTGTGTTGTGATGCTAAATTACCCTCAGGCAGTGAAGTGAAAAGTGGCCGCCATTTATGCAGCACTCGAATCCACCAACACCAGTTCAGCGCCTCTGTCTGGGAGAGGAGCAGAAGAGCCACACCTGTTTGATGCCTGTGCAGTTTACATGAGCAAGTGTACACTGGTGTGGCACTCCAAACCATCTATACTAGCGTAGAAATAGCCAGTGTAAATGGGTCTTGTGACTGCAGTACAAGGAAGATTCCCCAACAGGATTAAACACGTGTCTGTCGTTTGCCAGTCTCAGCCTATACTGGATCAGATGTACACGTCTGTTTAAAAGGCGATGCCTGTTCCGATGAGGCCTCCTCAGCCTGACATACACAAGGATATGCATACCCATAATGCTTTGCACCAGGATTGTGGCTTGAAAGGTTTAGGGAGATGCACAAAAAGCAAACAGTTTGAAGCAAACTAAAACAAACAGAAGATGTTCTCAATGCACAGAGTGACAGCTTTAATTCCCAGCACGAGAAATGACCCTCGTTATGAGGGGGTTGGTTCAGGGTTAGATAAGAAAATTAAGTTAAGTGCTAAGTGGCAGACAGCCTACAGGACAGCCACTATAACAATGCACAAACACTAAGGTGCTGCACTGCTCGAATCTGGCAAGCAATTTACCAAAAGGATAAACATGGAAAGGTTATTCTGATGAACCAGCAATAGCACAAGAGCAAAAGAGTGTAGAGAAAGGCCCTCCTATTGCAACTGCATGTCTTACTTTCTAAGATCTAAAGCAAATAGTGCTGGAACCTTCAGTTGTTTAAAATACAGCATACTGTACTGTACTGTGCAGGCTTATCAGTGTATTCATCATCTCCATGGCTGCAGTAGTGTGGGAACTCAGCAGAGGGGGGAGAGAATGAGCAGTGATCTGGGGAAACTCGAGGACTGGTCTAAAGCATGGCAGCTGGGGTTCAATTCAAAGCCAAAAACGTGCGAGATGATGCACCTAGGGCATAGGAACCCTAAGAGCTGCATATAGGATAGGGGAGAGGTCCTATCCCTGCAAACTGCCCCTTCATACTAACTCTGAGTATACAAAATACTTTTGTTTTAAACCAGGAGAGACACACTAAGCTGAAGCTTGTTTACAGGTGCAACCTAAGAGCACAAGGAAGTTAAATGATTTGTTTAAGGTCACCCTGTATGCAAGTGGGGGCTGTAGGATTCAAACCCTGGTCTCCCAGTTGGTAGCGCAGCGCATTAAACCACTGCACTATATGTCCTCCAAGCTTGATACTTCGCTGAGGCAATGACTGCTTTACAAATTTTGTGGATGGAGCGGGGCAAGATGCATATCTGAAGGGGGGTAGGGCTAATGGGCCCTACAGCATTTTTCTAATATTTGAATGCCTTGGGGTTGATGGTGGAAAGTGGACTTGAATTCCAGGCAGTATTTCTATTACAGCAAAGGGGTGTGCCATGGGAGTAGGGGGTGGAAAAGGAATTTTTCAGCCATTTTCCAGCTCCTGTATCCACAAATTAAATACTGACCCAAATATCAGAGATAGTTATCCTATGTATATGGCTGGGTGCACACTCCTTTTTTTTTTAAACTCAGCTCTATTCAAGCAAATGGAGGTGAACACTGCATACATTCAGGTGTGTGCCAGTTCAAGAAACTGTTTGGTACAATAACAGATGTATGGAAGCCGCTAGTATGCAAGTCCAAATATAGCCCACTTCCCGTAGATGTACTTCCAGTCCATATTGACCTAAGCCATCTGTTGCCAGCAGTCCAATTACAAGAGAAAGTTCCGGCTCCACTCCTTGTGCCTAAAAAGAGCAAACTGTGAACCTGCAGACTGTTAACAGAGAAACCAACAGGTGCTGTGTGTCATGATACCCAGCACGGAATACTAGGTTTTAGTTTAGAGTGGCTATGTGTTGCCCTTTGGAGCAATGGACCAGTGTATGAACTAGTCCCACACATCCCAGAACTGTCCCCTGGTTCCCTACAGCTTTTGTCCCTCTCAGTCACCTATCAGGCAGGTGGGAGTCCCCTGTTCTCCCACAGCCCTTGTCAGATTTATTGCTAGACCATGTCTGGCCAGGAAGCCATGCTGAGCTGAACCAGTTTGTTTCCAGATACGTCTTGATAACCACAAATCAGTGAATAAATGAAAGTACCACAACATAATATTTTACTGGTACGTAATTCATGTGGACTACGTAATGAACCTGGCTGATCATAACCCAGACTCCTACTAGCTATGCTAGGAGAGCAGCTCCTTTAGCATTCTGGTAGAGTTCTGGCCTTTCATTCTTAGGAGCCCTGCAGGGACTGAACCTAGCTAAAAATATTTATTGTGCAATTCAGAGAGTGCCCAACAGGTGGCTGTGTTGAGCACTGGCTTACATATGAACATATGACATGCCAGCAGAAGGCCAGAAGGTCGTCTGGCACTGGTAAGTAATGTACTTTACATTAACATAAAAATGTGTTACACATTCTTTTGCAGAAATAAATTAGAAATAAACTACAATTTTTTTAGTTAAAACCCCAGTCCTTCTCCTACCTATGTTAATGAATCACTTAAAATGTTTTTCATCTTTTTTTAACTGAATGGAATTTTGCTTTAAATAGCATCTTTCATGCTTGGTCAGACAATATACCACAGGGGGAGCAAACAGAACACAGCAATTACATTGTTAGCAAAGAAGGAACTAGATCAATTAGAATCAGAGAACAGATGCAGAAGAATGACCAGATGAACACAAATTATAGCAGCCTCACTCGCAGCAGTTGACAAGAGATTTCTATCTTAAATCGGAGGAAACAGCTCAAGGATCTCTGGGACAGGATGCCAGAGGTTGGGGCAGAAAGCACTCCCACTAACAAGCATTTGTCAATGCTGAATGTTGCTTGCTTCTATGTGCTGTTTAGGTATTTGGAAGTCATTGGAGTGCAAATATTGAAAATTTGCGAACTTACGAGCGTGCGTAGGAACTGCGCAACGCACGCTCGTAAAACAGTCATTGTTAGGAAATTTTTCATGAAATTTTCAACATAGCCATTTTAAGACCTCTGCTCATGAACAGTGTCACTGTGATTTTGTTAATGTGTCCTTACATTGAGTTTGCACTACGACTCGCCATTTTAAGCTACATGAAATGAAACATGTTTGGGTGAGTTGTGAAAAATGACAGCTGTACTGCTCATAAGGAGGTGTGGTAAAATGGCAATGTTGAAAATCTGGAGTGGAAATATTGAAAATTGCAAACCTACGCGGAACTCGTGCAACGACACTCGTGAACAGTCATTTTTAGGAATTCTTTTCAATATTTTCAACATTGCCATTTTAAGATCTCTGCTCATGAACAGTGACACTGTGATTTTCTTAATGTGTCCCATACACTGAGTTTGCACACCGACTGCGCCATTGTGCGCTACATGGGCGGAAACATGTTTTGGGCAGGATGTGAAAAATGACAGCTGTACTGCTCATGAGAAGGTGTGGTAAAATGGCAATGTTGAAAATCTGGAGTGAAAATATTGAAAATTTGTGAACTTACGAGCCTGCGTAGGAACTGCACAACGCACGCTCGTAAAACAGTCATTTTTAGGAATTTTTTCACCAAATTTTCAACAAAGCCATTTTAAGACCTCTGCTCATGAACAGTGTCACTGTGATTTTCTTAATTTGTCCCATACATTGATTTCGCACGACTCATCAGCCATTCTGCGCTACAAAGCGAAACACATTTTGGGTGAGATGTGAAAATGACAGCTGTACTACTCATAAGAAGGTGTGATAAAATGGCAATATTGAAAATCTGGAGGAAAATATTGAAATTTCATGAACTTACGAGCCTGCATAGGAACTGCGCAACGATTAGTAAAACAGTCATTTTTTGGAATATTTGGACCAAATTTTCAACATGGGGTTTTTGGGACCCCTTCTCATGAATGATGTCACTGTCATGGTGGTATTCGGGCCCGGAGGGTGATTTCGCAGTCACTGTGCGAAATCACCCTTCGGGCCCGAATAACGCCATGACAGTGACATCACTCATGAGAAGGGGTCCTAAAACCCCCATGTTGAAAATTTGGTGCAAATATTCCCAAAAATGCCTGAGATATGCAATAAAGTTGAACCCCCATCTAGCCCATTATACAGCTTACCGGCATTTCCTCAGTTCGCGGTCGGCTTTGAAGAGTGCAGACGTGTTCCCGTCCACATCAAGATTGTCGCACCAGAGTCTGGAGGTAAGTATGAGGTGGGGGTGGGGAGGCTGGGTGCGCAGTGGGTGGGTGCAGGTTGTGGGGGTCGGAGACACGCCGCGACCGCTTTTGTTTTATAGGTTTAAAACAAAAAGGCGTCATGGGACATTTGCCACGCTGGGCGGGCTCCCAGCGTGCACAAGGACTGGGGGCCGTTCAGCTGACGGGGATTGGGCACCCCCATCAGCCAAGGACTGATTGCCACGCTGGGGTGGGCTCCCAGCGTGGCACCAACACTGGTGGGGGACAGGGCGCGAAGCTCAGCCGACGGGGATTGGGCACCTCGTCGGCTACACAGTACGCGGCGTAGGGCGCCGCACGTGTGGGGGAGCACGCTTATCGCTGCTCACTGAAGCGTAGCGCCCCCTTTCAACTGTATGCCACTGCATTTTGGAGCGTGTCATAGACAGCTCCAAAATGCATTGGCTTACAGGGGCCACGCCTGCCAGCTCACTGACTGAATTGGAGGAGGAGGTGACACACCTCCGAAATCTCCGATGATGGCACTATGTTTCTTGCACATGCGTGCAAGCAACATAACAATGGAGAGAGAGGGTTGTTGGGGGGAGGGTGAGAAGTACATTAACAGCAAAGTGGAGGGAACAGTGGGACAGGAGACAGCAGATTATTCCCAAATTTGCCACCATAGGTCATTGAAATGAGGGACACAGACTTTCTCTCCATGACTGGCCACAGCTGTTTAAGTGACCTCCTTCTCCTCGATCCACTGCTGCATTAAACAAGCATTTGTCAATGCTGAATGTTTGCTTGCATGCTGTTGTACTACTGGGTCCTGCTTGTACATATTTTTACTATACATTTACCCAAGATAGATCATATGAGATGTAATATGTCATTTGCAGTGGGTTCCTGGTTTTATACAGTTTTATACTGCATTTACCCAGGATTGCAGAGGTGAGCTGCAGTATCTTGTGTTTAGTGCAGTCCTACTCTTATAATGTAGTTTTTCCAGCACCGATCATCTTAAATGCAACATCTCCTTTTCAGTGGGGTTCTGCTGTAGGGTTCTGTTCTACTTTTTACACCGTTTTGCAATGTATTTATCTAGGATAACCCAGCTGAGGCGCAGTATCTCATTTTCAGTGGGGTCCTGCTTTGACACATTTTTGTACTATATTTACCCAGGATAGCACAGCTCACATGCTATCTTGTTTTTCTAATGAACGTGGTGTTTTCCAGGACTACTTTTCTCCAGGGGCCAAGTACAGTCCTCTGTGACTGAACATGGCCTGCGGAGGACTGCAGGACCAGCAAACAAAAGATAACTCTAACATGCACTGCAGGCTACTGCTCTGATACCATCTGCAGGGGATTCTGGGATTTGTAGTAACAGAAGATGCCAGCCTAAAGTAAGCAAAATTAGTCTGAAACAATCTACTATACTACAGTAAACAGTAAGTAAACAAAAATGTTTTTGCACACAAAGTGCACATTGGGACCAGCCCCACACTTGAGTGTGGGGGCCCTTGGTGGTGACTGTCAGTAAAGGTATAACACATACAATAGTGTATGGTTAAGCAATAATGCACAACAGAGCATGTGTCGTGCTGGGATAACATCATGCTTCAGGTGGTTGGGCATGAAGCCACAGGCCGAGTGTGTCCAACACCAGAGAAGTGACGTTATCCCAGCACAACACACACCCTGGAGTGCATTATTGCTATTATACAATTGCTTGTTTTTACAAAAAAATAATTTTTTTTTTAAACCCACACTTTGTATAGGTGACGGACTGTGGAAGCATACTTGTTTAAAAAAGTTCATGTTTTCCATTTGTTCAGTAGGTAGTGGTGTTGTGTAGTGGCTTTATTTTTATTTTATTTCGTTTTTTGTTGACCAGGTAAGTGCACTAGACAAAACCTGCCTATTTTCAGGCACGACCCAGGGGAGGGGGATACAGATGAATGCCAACTGACCTTAAACCAGATTAAGCTGTTGGTGGTATTTTTAGTGATTGAGGAAAATTTGGCCAGGACACTGGGGAAATTCCCCTACTCTTTTTCGATAAGTGCCATGGGATCTTTAACATCCACCTGAACTACCACCAATCCAGGCAGATGGGACCTTGGTTTAACATCTCATCCGAAAGATGGCACCTCAGAAGTGCAGCACCCCTCTCATGCTGCACTACAGTATCAGTACTGGGATATTAACCCAAGTGCCAGATGTGGGAACTGAAACCACAGCCCTCTGATCTCCCGGCCTCAGAGGCGAGTGTGCTACCTGCTGAGCCACTGACACTGATGACATTTATGTGCTGTGACTGTCTTCTTTATTCAGTCATCTGCTGCCCTCCCATCCCCCACCCCTGGCAATGTCTCTGTGGTTACTTTTGAATAAATACCCCCGATCCCATTGTCTGTCCTGGGACAGGGAAAGTTGCCATTTTATGGACATTTAGGTTTACAGGGACCCCAACAAGGATTGTAATCTTCGAGGGAACTGGATACCTTAACACAAACTTCCGGTTCTCGGGATCAATCATGTGAGTTGTGCAGTTCACACTGCATACTTTGTCAAGGAAATCAATGGCAAGAAACATTTAAAACATTTAATTATAGGCAGAAACAGTCACTTAAAATTCATGGTTGTTTGTGTGTGGATCACAGAGGAATGGGTGGCCGAGTGCAAGTGTGTTTGATTTCCTGAGAGAGACGAAGCCACACACAGTGGCGGTTGCAGTACCAAGTTGCAGTTTTGGTTTTCTCCACTGTGAGAATTATGAAGCTGCATGGAGCAGCAATTTCACGCAATGCTTGTCCTTTTAGTTCAAGTTGGGGTAATGGAATACAATCATCTTTGGGGAGGGGCTAATGTCAGGTGGGGAAGTGGGAGTCAGGATGGAGTGATTTCTTTTCTTTTTGCTGCGGTTAGGTGTGCCAGACCTTGACACAGTGATGTTGTACTGGGATAACATCACTGTTCAAGGTGACCGCTGACCAATCAGAGGGCAGGAAATCTTCTCTGCCATTGTATAATAGCCCATACACAGCAACACTATGCTCACATCGAGTAGTTACTATGATGTCAAGGACCTTGAGAGTGAAGCTTGAGAGGTCCCTTTGACGTCATAGTGACCACAAGGTGTCAGAAGAGTGTTGTCATGTATCAGGGCTACCATACACTATTCCCAATAGTGTATGGTGTACAGAAGTCCAGAATTGCTTACTTTTGTTTGTTTTTGGCACCCAGTCTCTCTGTTCCACTGCCCACACTTCCACAACAACTGGCACCAACCAGCTCATGCGTGCAACTCTTCACCCACCACCGACCAATGAAAAGTGCTGATGAGATCGCTTGTATTGTAATGTCCATACTAATGCAGAATGAAAAGTCGTTTTGCGTTAGTATGGACGTCACTACTGCAGTAGAATGACTTTTTACTTTGTGTGGATCTCCATACATAGTCGCATTCCAGCATTCACTATATTGTTTTATTGTACTTGAAGCTTGTGGGTTCAGATATCTGTAAGGTTAATGCCACAGTAAGTGTTAATTGAAAAAACTTAGCATGGCACTAGTCTGGTAACATGACAATGCTAACATATATGATGTGCGTATGCAAATTAATGCATATAGGGTGCAATGGTATAGTCAGTGGTTCCTGGCAGCATTTACAGGCAGCCAGCACAAAGTTAATTAGTGCTTCCAGGAACCATGTTTTAGCAACGTGCTAATGACAGAGTGTTGGCAAAACATGGACCCTGGCATCCATTCCCTCTCCTTCCCACAATCCCTTTGTAAAGAATATCCCTGGTGCCAGTGGTACCCCCTCCATCACCTGATCCCCTATGGTTAAAAAAATCCCTCACTGGTAGTCTAGTGGGCCCACCTCCCTCACGGTACCTTCCTATGTTACCTACCCCTTTCCCCCACTGTCTACTCCTGGCCCTGTGACAGCAGCCAATACTCACCCTCTGCTTGCCTCAGCTGTTAGCCACTGTCTTATTGACGCAGGTTAGTCACTTGCATTACAGAAGTAACTGTATCCATACTAACATGAGCACAGTACCAATACAGTTACAGTACTTCCATAATGCAAGTGACTGACTTACGTGAATGAGATAGCGTCCAGCAGTGAAGGTGAGCAGAGGGTGTATGCCAGTCACCATCTCGGGGCTGGGGAGTAGGGGGTGCAGAACAGAGGAAGGTGTCAGGAGGGTAGTGGGCCATTGTACTACTAGGAGATATTTTTTAACAATATAGGGGAGGAAGGGGTTATCACTGGCACCAGTGATATTCTTTACAATGGGACTGAGTGAGGTTTGTACCACTGGCACAGGGATATTCTTTAAAATGGAATTGGGTAAGAGAGAGGGTTATCATTGGCATGAAGGACATTCTTTAAAATTATATCAGATGAGGGAGGGTGTACCACTGTCACGAGGGATGTTCTTTACAAAAGGATTGAGTGAGATGTGTACCACTTGCATAGGGATATTCTTTAAAATGGGATTGGGTGAGGAAGGGGGTTACCACTGGCACCCAGGGATATTGTTTGCAATAGGATCAGGTTGGAGGGTACCACTGGCACATGGATGTTGTTTAAAATGGAATAATTGGGTGAGGGAGGGGTTTACCACTGGCATCAGGGACATTGTTTAAAATGGGATTGGGTGAAGGAGGGGATTACCAATGGCACCAGGGCAAATGAAGGATCCCTCTTCCATGCAAGATGCAGCAGTTTATTCAGGTTTTGAATGCCCTAAACAGCTGCAATCATTGCACTGTTTAAGGAATTCAAAACCCTACTCTTATCCAAGCACACAGTAATGCACCAGAATCCCCTCTGGCCAAGTGCTGATTAGCAACTGACAGCTCATACTGTCAGTTCCTGCCAGTGACTCCCTCCCCTCCACCCTGATCCCAGGTCCGATCACTCATCTGACGTCCAGTGTAATGTCCCTGGTAGTCTAGTGTCCTCCCCTTCTCCGATCTGATCACTCATAGGATGTTCAATACAAATGACCCCTTAGAACCTTATATGCCAAATGTGCTTTTTGGCATGCTGGCTGCTGAATATGGGTCACACGAGCAAAGGCACTATCCCATTTGGAAGTGCTGTCTCCCTTTGCTCCTGTGAGTCACTTTCCTGCAGGGGGTTATGTGGGTGCAGCACACAGACACTGTGCTCTGCACACCGGCAGCCCCCATATTCAGACAGGCAGCGTGCACTGCCTGTATGAATATGTCCCCAGGCTGCCTTGCATTATCTCACAGGCACCGCGACTGGGTACCTGATGCTAATGGATGGATCTGAAAATAGAACCCCAATGGCTTCAGCAAAGGGCTGAGCAGCAGAAGCAGGGGAATGCTAGGGGACAAGGGTGCTGGTGCAATGTGAAAATGATCTAATAAGGAAGAATGGGAGGAAGAGAAATGCAGACATACAGACCTTCCCGGAAAAGAAATGTTATGATAAATAGTAGAGAAACCTGAAACCTGGTGCCCTCTACAGAGTAAATGATGGCTTCTCACAAGGAGAGAGGAAACGGCTTGTAGAGCAAACAGTCCTTCCCACTATAGATTATGAGGATATTAACTATGACATTACCCAAAGCATCATCATTTCAGTCTAGTTACACTGTACAATTCCCTCTGCCACTTTATTCTCTGTTGCTCTCTCATATTCACCACTGCACCTTGTACAACCAGTTGCATGGCCCTCACCCAATAGTAGGCGCTCACAGTATCTCTTACTGTATGGGGTTAAATATTCGCTCACAAAATATTCCCTCTTACCTGACCACACTGTTTTGGCCCTATTTCTGACTTGGGGCATAACCTAGGCTCAACTGTTGCTACTGAGTTCTCATCCACAGACATCATAGAAATACTAGTAAGCATGTCTTCCAGTATAAGCTGGTCCACCTATGGAATAACTTACCCTCGGGCCAATACCATTTTACTATTGATTGATGTCCAGCAAGGTCTGTGAGCAGTAATCATAGAATCATAGAAACTGATGGCAGAAAAGGACCCTCCGGGACCATCAAGTCTGCCCCTGTCCATTGTAAAGTAAAAGTAAAGTTTATTCAAGTTTTCCCACAGGTTCCAAGCTCACCTTTAAAAGTTCTTCCTGTGTTGCATAATCTTTTTCCTTAAATGTTTCTCTGTGCGTTGCAATAATCGTGAACCTATGGACCTGCGGAGCACCAAGCCAGTTTTCTGGCAGGAACATTTACTCCAGGGGCCATTTCAGCTTGCTTTGTGACCCAATGTCATGTGCGGGCAACATGTTTCTGGAATCTTCATGGACCAAATCACATGTGGACTTGCAGCTCAGGTGTTCTAATGCAGGGGAGGTACTGGCAGCCACGAAACAGGAAAGGGACCTGGAGGTAATCATTTCTGATGACCTGAAGGTAGCCAAGCAGAGTGAAAAGGTAGTGGGAAAGGCTAGTAGAATGCTGGGGTTCATAGGGAGGGGTATCACCAGTAGAAAGAAGGAGGTAATATTACCCCTGTACAGGTCACTGGTAAGACCACACCTCAAGAACTGTGTCCAGTACTGGAGGCCCCATCTCTGGAAGGAGATAGGGTGGAGATAGTACAGAGGTGGGCAACCAGAATGGTGCAAGGACTGCATCAAAAGCCCTTTGAGGCGATACTAAGAGAACTAAATATGTACTCACTGGAGGAAAGAAGGGAAGGGGGAATATGATAGAAACATTCAGGTACATAACAGGTATTAATAAGGTACAGAAAGGTTGCATTTTCCTCAGAAGAGTGGGTGAAAAATGTGATTAAAAAAAGATGGACTCGAGGACAAGGGGTCACGCTATGAAGCTGAGGGGGGGAGGCTCAGAAGGGATGTGAGGAAGTATTTCACCACAGAGGGTGGTGGAGACCTGGAACAGCCTCTCAGTGGAGGTTGTGGGTGCCAAAACAGTCACAGGATTCAAGCAGGCTTGAGACAGATACAACAGGACCTTGAAAGTAACACAACGGATTGGGTCAACCGCACATCATGTAGGGGCTGCTGTGGCACAGTAGGCAGGGAAAATGGGCAGACTGGATAGGCCAAAGGGGTCTTTATCTGCTGACAACTTCCATGTTTCTATGAGGTGCTAATGCAATCCTTGTTGTATCTGATGTTTGTCAGGTGTAATTGATTTCACCTCTTTGTAGCAATGTAGTTTGTGATACCTTTATTCAATACAATAAAAGAAAGTTAAAAAAAAAATTACCCCAGGGTCCGACCTTACCAATCAGTGTCCCATCTGCCACATGGTTGCTCAAGACTGATTCTGCCCATTCTTGCTCTGTTTCTGACCTTGTTATAATCCTGCTTAGACCTGTTCTCCCCAGGTGCATTCACAGAGGGATCTACTTCTGTATTACACTGTGTAGTGTATTACCTGCTTACTGTATATCTACTAACAGATGTTTATTTTTTCTTTAGAAACCAGGTAAGGCCTACTAGGCACAAATGCCTGATTTCTCAGGCAACCCAGGAGTACTGGGATGGCTAAGTGAGTTGCTCAAAATCACACGGTATGCAAGTGGAGGTTGTGGGAATCAAACCCAGGCCTGCTGGATGTACCAAGCTCATTCACAGTTTGTTACTTTGACTTTTAGGCTATACTGCCAGCCGGTCCTATGTACTTCCTATTTTCCCCCGTCACTCCCCTCACCCGCTTGCATCTGTATGCAAGATGTTTTCTTAATCTCTGTGCATTTACCTGGTAAAACAATTAAAAAAATAAATATATAAATAAATGCACACAGAAATCAATGTAAATGGTTTTGACAGTATAAGAGACAAACATTTATACTATAACGGGCCTCATTCTTCCCCAGTGTGCAATTCCAAGACCCGTTAGTACTTGAGTTAGCAAAAAACAAATACCCTGATTTAAAAAACAAACCTAAAACAAACTTTGGTCTCTGAAAGCATCATTGGAGCAAATCAAAATAATTATTCAAATAAAGGCAAGGTTTATGGTCTGAGGGACCTGGATTTCTCTCTGGTTTTGTAAAATTCTTCTGAGACCTTTAAGATGTAACAGCCTGCGTATCTTGTTTCTTAAATACAAAATGCTTGGCACTGGTGTGCATGGAAGCACTGATGTATGAACAATGTATGTTTATTTATACGTTGTCATGCTGATGGGTGAGCAGAGGAGTGCCATCACTATCCCTATGGATGAATAATGCACAGAGAATTCAGGAAAGTTTAAATCTCCTAACTTTTGCTGAACTAATGATCACATTCCCACCCTAAATGGAGATTTAATATTCCTTCAGATTTCTGGGATTTATCAAGGGAAGGATTTTTTTTTTTGTTCAATTTTTTATTGAAAATGTATAAATATGTACATACATTATACTAGTTGCACGATAGAGAATATATCAAGGGGGCGTGACAATGCAGGTAGAAATAGGGAATTATCTTAGTGAGGAATTCAATATGTTAGTGTCAGTGGCTCAACAGGTAGCACACTCACCTGTGAGGCCAGAAGATCAAAAGGCTGTGGGTTCTATACCCACACCAAGCATCTGGGTTAAATCCCAATGCTAACATTGTAGTATAGCATGAAGGAGGTGCTGTCTTCTGGATGAGATGTTAAACCGAGGTCCTACCTGCCTGTTCAGGTGGATGTTAAAGATCCCACAGCACTTCTTGAAAAGAGATGGGGAATTTTTATTGAAAAAAAAATTGGACTTCATTGCAATAATAGAAAACAAAAGAAAAACACAAACGCGTACTTCAACAAACAATGTCAAATGATTTAAAAAGAAGACAGTCAATAAATATATAACAAATATCCCACTATAAAAAATCGAAATGTCTTGAGTCAGAGGATCTTTAGTTCTGCCGTACCTCACAATTTACCCAGAAATGTTTGACTTTTTCGACAAAAACGCTCCATATCTAACTGCATGATCCTGTTCAGGGACTTCTTCGTATTAGCCAGTATTTCCTCACATGAGACTACTTTCTGCTGCAAGACCCACATACAACAAGCTCGCCAAATGTGATATTGTAACACTGCAAATACAATATATGTGGTGTCCACATGGTATTTACCCCAGGTACCCGATAGGGGCCCGTATACTACCTCTGGGTATGAAAGGGAAGAGAAAAGGGGCTCAGCCCACTCTATAGCAGTGTGTTCCCAAAACTGTTTTGCATATCCACATTCTAAAAAAAGATGAGACTGTGTCTCTACCACCCGAATACAAGGTTCTCTGGGGCAGTATCTTTCAGTCACCTGTTTATGTTTACCCCTCACGCTTAATCTGCCATAGTTCCCTAGCCAGACACTGTCCCAGACAAAGGGGGGAGTCGGGGGTTAGCTAATCGTTTGAGCACACCCATTTTGTGTACAGCCTGACCCTGTGGAAAGGTAACTTCTGTTTGACATTCTGCTGCTACCATATTCGTATACAATTTTCACCGAATTGCATTTTTTATGCAATCCAATCCATACTGAGGGACTGCCTCCACTTTATTCAGGTGCCTTGGTCTTCCCTGACCCCATGGAGCAAAACAAAGCTGCAACAATTGAGTAACCAGGGGTTTCCATAGTTTTTCACACTGTCTTCAATGCATACCCTATATTGTAGCTAGCAAATAGACTAAAAAAGAATGCTATTAGTGTACTATACCCACCCCACTTTCAGTAACAGCTTGATATGTAAATTCCCTTTTAATGGAGTTCAACCTGGAGCCCCAAAAAGCCTGGAAAAACACATTGTATAAACTTGTTAGTGTCCCCAATGTGGGGGAGGGTGGTAAACATGTCCGAGATACAACAAAATGGGAATCAAAAGTGTTTTGATGAGTATGACTCTTTTCTTTTTGGAGAATTGTTCTGCTTTCCATCCTGCCACCAATCTATCAACCCAGGCAAGTCCTTTTTCCCAGTTTAATAATGCCAAGCCTCCTGGACCATAGTCCACTCCCAGAATTTTCACAGGCTCGTTAGTGATCAGGATGCCAGAAAAAAAGGCTTGTAACAGATAAGGGGGTGTTACCTAGCATGACTCCTCTGCTTCTGGTAATGTTTATTTTAGACCCAGAACTTTTTTAAACCCTTGTAAGGTAGTAGTCAGTGTACGCAAGTGTCAGGTGCCAGAATAAGCACCAATCATCCGCATAAACCAGTGCCTCGATCGGAGGAGAGCTGGAGACTGGGGAGAGTCCCCGAATACCGTCTGTTAGCAGAATCTGCCTGATAAGTATATCTATATCCAAATGTGTACAGAAGGGGACTTAGAGGGCAGCCCTGGCGAACACCTCTATGTACCTGAAGATGTTTCCCGCTCTAGCCATTTACATTTGGTATTATTATCACCCCTTGATACATCACTCTAATCCATGACACAAAAACCTTAGGTATATCAAATGCTTCCAGAGTGGAGAAAAGGTAATCGTGTGAAAGCCTGTCAAAGGCCTTCTCCTGATCTAGCCCAAATACATAACCCTGTAAACCCCCTTGCTCTCCTCTAAAAAAGAGCTCTCTTAAAACTATCAAATTATCCTGTTGTTTTCCCTCTGGAACTGCACAAGTTTGGGCAGATGAAATTAGATATTCTGCAACTGTAGACAGTCTGGCCAGCAGGATTTTACTTAAAATTTTTAAATCAGTGTTGAGGAGACTTAATGGTCTCCAATTACCTATGTCTACTTTAGGGCCTTTCTTATGAAGTAGTACCAGTATTGCTTCATTCATAGAGGCCGGATTCTTTAAAGTGTCTAACATGTGGTTGTACAGTATCACAAGGGCTGGAGCTAGGTCTGTCTGGAAAAGCTTGTATATCCCTGCTCCTAATCAGTCTGGCCCTGGGGCTGTATCCTTCTTTAACTGTGTAAAAGCTATCTCTACCTCCTCTATGGAGACTGGTTTAATGAGCTTTTGTACATCTTGTTCAGTAATCTGTGGCAATATTAAGGCATCTAAATAAGCCTGGGCCTCCAGGGTCTGGGGAGCCTTACCAAATTGGTTTTCAATGTACTGTTCTACCACCCTTAATAAATCATTACGTGTAGAAACAACCTGCTCTGATGGAGTATTCAGGGCCTCAATAGCTCTATTATCTACTCTAGACTTACATTCCTTGAAAGAGTCTAATGATCTCTTTTTATGTTGTCTTGTGCGTGCACAAGCAACATTTTGTGGTAGTAGGGGAAATGCAGAGGTGTGTCAGTGTGGGCAAATGCAGGGCACGCTTTAGAAGGTGCGTCCTTCATTCTCCAATTAGCCAGCATGCTAGCGCTGACAAAAGTATATGCAAAGTGCCACCAACTTGAAAGAAATGTGCTGCTGTAATCGGATAGAAGCTCGTCATGCAGCGGCACAGATGACACACCTCCCATACCTGCCTTTGTTGGTGAAACATTTCAATAAATATGGTGGCAGCTGCAGCCTTCTGCCACACAATCCCCAGAAAGCTGACTTTGGGGGTGCCCAGTCACCCTGTCGGCATGCCCCCTCGCCAGTTCATATTGTTTGCTGACGGAGGTGCCCAATCCCCGTCAGCATAATGCCCCCCCAGTTTAATTTGTTTGCCGGCGGGGGTGCCCAATCCCTGTTGGCTTCGGTCCTCCCAAAAACATGTGGCACACCAGAGCCCACCCAGTGTGCCCAAATGTATGTTTTAGCAAAACTCTGTTAAAAAAAAAAAAACCTTCCCCGAAGTTCTTTTTTTTGTCCCTGTAAAACAGAAAACGGTCCCTCGTCATCAGGATGCCTCTCCTCCTCAACCCGCACCCACCATCTGCACACCCCACCTTGCTGCACCCCCCTCACCCCATACTTACCTCCGGAGGTCTTGCGCAGCGATCTTCAGTGGAGATGGAGATATCTGAAGTCTTCAAAAGCCGACCGCAAACTAAAGTAAATCACGGTAAGCTGTATAATGGCATAAATGGGGGTTGGGGGGCAACTTAGGTGGATATCTCAGCCATTTTTTTGAATTTTGGCTCCAGATTTTCAACATGGGGTTCTTGGGACCCTACCTCATGAACACATGCACTGTCATTTTGTTATTCGGTCCCAAAAGGTATTTCGCAGTCACTGCACAGAATCACCTTTCGGGACTGATTAACAAAGTGACAGTGCCATTGTTCAGGAGGTGGGTCCCAAAAAGTCTATGTTGCAAATTTGGTGAAAAAATTCTAAAAAATGACTATTGCGAGTATGGGTTGCGCAATTTCCATGCACACTCATAACTTTGGCAATTTCTAATATTTTCACTCCAGATTTTCAACATTGCCATTTTTTCACACCTCCTTATGAATAGTATAGCTATCATTTTTCACATCCTGCCCAAAACGTATTTTTGCACATGTGGTGCACAATGGCATGATCATTGTGGAAAATCAATGTTCAGGACAGATTAACAAAATCAAAGTGACACTGTTCTTGAGCGGAGGTCCCAAAATGCCTATGTTGAAAATTTGGTTAAAAATCCCCAAATAATTGCATTACAGGCATGTGTTGCGTAATTTCTATGCACGCTTGTGACTTCACCAATTTTTCATATTTACACTCCAGATTTTGAACATTGCCATTTTTTTACACCTCCTCGTGAACAGTATGGCTGTCATTTTTCACATCCTGTCCACAATGTGTTTTCGCACCTGTGGCACCAAGTGGCACAGTCGCTGTGCAAAATCACCTTTTGGCTAATGAACTGATACTGCCACTGTTCATGAGGTGGGGTCACAAAAAGCCCATGTTGAACATTTGGAGTAAAAAAATCAACAAATGCCTGGGGCGTTAGGGTTTCCAACCATAACGCCCCACCCTGTACAGACTGACAGGCATTAGGGGTATGACTTGGGATTGTTGGCTGTAATGATCACACCAATCTGCCCCAACCCCACTCTGTGGCCACTGACAGGCATCGAGGTATCCCTTGGACTCTTTGACCCCAAACCTCACCCCATTCTCCTATACTGCACCCATCTCAGTGTATTTACTTATGGAATGGGATGAGTGTAAGGCCCAAAGACCCCAAGGCACACTGCAACACTTGTCAATGTCTGCAGGGCGTGACACTTGTCGGTGTTTGCAGGGTAGAGTGAGGTGAAATGGCATGAGCGTTATGACCGATGACCCAAAGGCACACCCCAATGCCTGTCAGTCTCTGCAGGGTGGGGGTGGGGTTGGCATCAGTTCACTACCTCACTGCCATTCCTATTAGGCATCTCTCTAACTCCTGCACTACCAATGCCGATGCCAGCAAGACAACATTCAGCATTGTCAAATCCTTGTTTATCTGTGTGCCAATCCTGAGTTCTTGGGAAAGTGATTTTGCCCTGTTATACTGATTGCTGGCCATTTGTGTTTTATTATTACTTATCTGGCTACTATAATCAAAATTCATGACTTCTGATTGTGACATTAAACGTTGCAGCTGTTGCCTCAGTGTAAGATAACTAAGATAGTCTCTATTTGCAACAAATTGTGCATGGTTTTGAAAGAGAGCTCACCATGATTTTTTTGTGTCTTTCCACCAATCAGTGATGTCATCATAACATTCTACTACTGAGAGATGTGCTGACTATTCTTGTTTCCATCTACGCTGGACTACTGGATCTGCCAATAGGGATTCATTAAGTCTCCAGCTATTTTTTTTTACAGTGTGGAGAATTTTCCCAAATAATCTTCATGGTAATAGCCACATGGTCTGAGAACTCATAAACTTGTGTACTAATGTCTAGGACTTTTAATACTGCTGAAATAAAAATTAAATCAATTTGTGTTTTTAAGATACTCCTAAAATAAGTAAAACCACCTGTGGGATGATGGCTCCGATAGGCATCAGTCAGCCCGGCAGTGACAATAATATTCTGTAGTGCTGTAGAGTCACAAAATAATTTTGAGGCTTTAAGCTCCTTATCTGTTTGACTTAATCCACAATTGAAGTCTCCCATCCAAATGATGAAACGTGAGTGGCCCGGTTGCATAAAAGTAGTCAGACTAGGTTTAAATCTTGTTTCTTGACTTTAAATATGTACTTAGACTTATATTGTTTCAGTCAGTTGCATAAAAAATGACTTGAGATTTTTTTGACTTATTAAGTGACTTACATGTAAGCCTGCTTGGTGCCAGGCTTACTTATTGGATTTTGGACTAAGTTCCTATGGAAACTTAACTGATCAGTTATTTGAAGTTTGGGATACAGTGTGTGAAGATGGCAGGACACATGATTATCGTACAAGATTATCTGAATTAATTGTCTCTTCGTAGAGAGAGAGAGAGAGAGAAAGAGTTTTTCGTGACAGGTCAAACCCTTTGGAGAACCTTTCCAACACAGAAGTATTTGAGAGAATGAGGTTCAGAAAGGAACATGTGTTGAAGGTAGCTGACTTAGTTAAAGAAGATGTAGAACCACCTACACACCGAAATCGCAGCATACCAACATTGCTGCAAGTATGTCTGGCTCTTAAATATTATGCCACTGGTTGTTTCTTAAATGTTGTGGACGATTTTGTAGGGACCCACAAGTCTACAGCTAGCAGAATTGTTAGGAGAGTGTCATTGGCACTGCAGAGAAAGATATACAATTTTGTTAAATTCCCACAAGATACTGCCTGTGTTCCTCAGACAAAGACAACGTCTTTTTAAATTGCCGGATTTCCTAATGTGATCAGAGCTGTCTAACACTCATATTCGAATCCAAGCACCTGCTGTTCAAGAAAGTATATATGTGAACAGAAAGGGTTACCGCTCTGTTAACGTTCAAGTGGTTTGTGATGCAGATTTAATGTTCACCAACATTATTGCGAAGTGGCCTGGTAGCACGCATGATTCGTGCGTACTCCAAAAAAGTGAAGTGTGGGAAGGGTTTGAGAGAGGACATGTTAAGGGGTTTCTGCTTGGAGACAGTGGCTATCCATTGAAGTCATGGCTGCTCACACCTTATTTAAATCCAAGATCTACTGCACAGGAGCATTACAACTCATCTCAGATGAAAACAAGGAACACCACTGAGAGATGCATAGGGGTATGGAAGCGAAGGTTTCATTGCCTGCATGGGGGAATAAGAATGATGCCTGAATGTGTATGTTACATCATTTGTGCTACAGCTGTACCGCACATCATTGCAAGGTAATTGAAAATGGATATGTTCACAATTTAAGCAATAAGGCACAACAGGCTGTGGGTTATTGGGGATTTACCCACGCCTTGTGTGGTGTGTCATGAGGCGCACAATGGTGTGTGAAAATCCTGTAACCTTATTGGTCAAAACATGGCACATGAATGTGGGTACATCCTGCATAACCCACGGCTGAGGAATGGCATGTATAAAAAACATAATTAAACACATTTTTAAATGTAGTTACACATGGGTCCATTGTATAATCGAAATAAGGCACTCCAGGGTGTGGGTTATTGGATGATTTACCCACTTCTTGTGTGGTTAAGTTACTCAGCTGCACCTCGTGACACATCACACAAGGCGTGGGTAAATCCCCAATAACCCACACCCTGTTGTGCCTTATTGCTTAAATAACTCACACCCTGGAGTGCCTCATTGCGATTATACAATAGGCCCCTGAGTAAAATAAATTTAAAATGTGTTTAATTATGTTTTCTATAAATGACACTGCGGGATGAGGTGCTGGACACCACACCTCATGCCACGATGGCAACCTGTGTTCAGGAATGAGAACGGGTCATCATGGGTTGGCAGGGGAGGAGAAGGATTGAATGTCCAGAGGACAGCGCTCACTCTACAGTGAGGGGTGTTCCTGGGTGTTGGCATTCATTAATGTTTGACGTAGGCTAGGGGATAAGGCGTGCCACACCAAGACATGGGTTGGAGCTAGACCAGATGCACATTTCCTTGCATCATTGCATGTCATAGCTCCAATGGGAGTATCATGACAACATACTGCCAACCTTCGCATATGAGCTAGGCATGGTACCCCATCCTTGAGCCTCAAAAGTTCCGCTTTGGTGGCGCCACTGTGGTTGGGGATTTCCTGGGTCAAGTGTTTGGGTACCATGGTCTGGGTAAGCCACTTTGCGGGGCTGACAGGCTTGGTGGCAATAAATGTGAAACACTATGCAAAAAAACAAGCAATGGGAAACTAATTTGTGTGGGGACTAGTCAGATTTACCCACTGGTGGTGTAATTTTCTTGTGAGGAGAATTCTAGTGATGAAACTACACCAGAAATGGGTAAATTCTGACATCACACACACCACTGTCTATAGTATTGCAATTGTTAAATCTTCTACTCAAGTCTATATGTGGAAAAATTAAAGAAAAATATGGTTTGTGTGACATACTAAATGTTTTGTTTTTCATGATCTGTTTACCTCATCCAACGATCATACTGCCATTCTCTCCTTCAGGCAACCAGTCATCACACTGCAGCCAGGACTCATAGTGGTAGCTAGGTTAAGGGGAGGTGGGCTGCCGTCATTCGAATGGCATGCATGCATTTTACGCATTACCTATTGACACTGTCCACTGTTCCCTCCTTTGTAGTATCCCCAGTCTCCACCGGGGTAGCTACAGATCTAGGCTATAAACCCAATCCACATCAGAAGAGGAAAGCATACCTTCTGAATCTCAAATCTCTCCTTCCCCTGTCAGCTCCCGGTGCCCGCGAAGTCTGTCCCTGAACCCGTGTCGAC
This sequence comes from Neoceratodus forsteri, assembly GCA_016271365.2. Lineage (NCBI taxonomy): Eukaryota > Metazoa > Chordata > Ceratodontiformes > Ceratodontidae > Neoceratodus > Neoceratodus forsteri. Next base: position 111,908,792 of record JADMNL010000024.1, read on the forward strand.
GTCGTTGCTTAAGGTAAGTTGTCCAGTGCTTCAGCCCTCTGGGACATTTGGCTGACCCAAGTCATTTTAATGCAATGTATTCTTTTCACTAAAAAATAGTCCGGGTAACTTACTAATTCGTTGAACTAATGGGCAGACTGGATGGGCCTTGCGGTCCTTATCTGCCGTCAACTTCTATGTTTCTAACTACTATACTTTGTCACTTTTCCTTTTACACATCGTTTCTCCTATGAATTGACAGTAATATGAATAACTGTGTATGTGGGCTCACATTTTATTTATTATCCTAGAACTGAGCCACGTTACATTGGTTTTCGGCTCTTCTTATTTTTTGGAATTACGCCTCTCTGTTGTGGGTTTCTTTGCATACAGCTGGCACATGGAGTGTTGGGTAGTATGTGTTGCTATGCGTTATTAAAAAAATAGTGACGTTTTCAAACTCAAATGTGTATGTATGACCAACTGGCAGGCATGGTGGGCGCAATGATTTTTTTAATTGTTAAAGGGGCACTTAGGCTGAATCTTGTTATTTATATGGATACCGCTGCTACTTATTGTATACTTGACAGCCAATCAGCGTTATTTGATTTGAAAGCCCATTATCTGAGTTTAAACTTTGTTTATTTTGAAATATTTGGCCTTTCCGTGTTCTACCATCTCGCACTAACCTCTCGGTCGGTTGTGGATTGCAGGATCCCCACTCCCCTCACACACGTGCCCGATATACTCACCAATTCTCCAGTCTGATGTTCTTTTCCATGCCTTAACAGAAGGCTATTGTAATAACGCTACTCAGATGATCCATCTCAGCTAATCATTGTATTTGGTATTGTGCAAATTTGTAAGTAGCAGTGTCTAGCGGTAGCCATGCAGATAGAGTGGTGTGAACAACAGCATATTCACCCCCCCCATTGCCCAAATTGACACTGGTGATTTGAAGTTTGAACTTGTCTAGATTTGTGTGCTCTCCTCATGTCTATGATTGGCTAGTTCCACTGCACTTAACATATCAGGTACTTGTTATGTTGTGGGCAACACCAACATAGAGGATAATGAATAGTCATCAGTTAACAACATCACTGTATTCACTCCAAGAGGTTACCCTGGCAACTGTGTGAACCTCGAGAGCGAATCTCGAGAGGTTTAGTGTTGCTCTGGTAGCCTTGAGGAGTGAATGTGTCAATGTTATTAACTGATAGCCATGTATTATCTTGTAGAGTGTATGGGCTCATCACAACGAGAACTCACTACTGAAGATTGTCTAACATATAGAAAAAAAAGTGCTGTCTAGCTTTGCCATCCATTCCACCCCCTCCCCCCAAGAATGAGTTACCATTGTCCCTGTCCATCGACTTCAGAGATAACAGTTTGTTTGTGAATGCATTTGAATATGTCTGCAGTTTGGACATTAAACTTCCTTACTTTATGGTGAGTACTTCATTTCCGGGGTGTTCACATTCTGCCTTGTCACCATATCATCCGCATTTTGGACAGCATGTCTTGTATTTCATCTGTAAGTCAGGGCGTTTCATTAGTAAGTGTGTATGATTACTCACATTTTTTTCACTATGATTAGCAATCATTTCATGCATATTCACCAGTGACCAATACACCCTGAATTGAATTCCCTTCCTCATAGTTCATTGACTTCACTGTGTCCATTTCCATTATGTAATGATTTTTTTCTGTACTACCATCTGTTCTCCCTTATTTATCCTCCTAATGTGGGTCCTGGAAGGTTCTTACTAAGTTACTGTCCCAGGCGATGCTCCAGCGTCGTGGATTGCCTCGTGTTGGCTTCTGCGGTGCATGCAGACTCCTCCCTCCCACAGTGGCCTAGTTCTCATCGCATGGAGTTTTCTTCATGTGATAGCATTTGCTACCTGGAAGAGAAGGGGGAGAGAACAAACCCACCAAGTGCATAAACTTTGTTTTACCCCTATATTCTCCCCAATCATGTTGTTATTTGTCTATTGACCATTTACTCTAAATAATCATTATTATGTACTTGTGTTGTGATTTCTTAACAGGATTAGGAGTATTCCAGATCCAGATGAAACATTAGGTGACTACTCTCAATCGGCATCAGAAGTAATCGCTCACGATATGGATGAATCAGTGGCCACTCGCACTGCGGTGACAAACAGTATATTTGCGACGGTATATTTTGATGTTCTTTATAATATGAGCATTGATTGGCAATGCTCATTCTGTGGCTATACATTTGTAAATTCAAGCATTATGAAATGTGTAGGAAAAATGCTGACCCCTGATTCGCCAAGACCGGCTTTCAGCTGGGCTGTTATCACAGCACAAAGGCCTGTCTATAAGTAAAATGTTTAAAGAAGGCATAAAAATTACTAAGAATAACCCATCACATAATCTCAATAAGCCACTCCAGGGGGTGTGTTATGGTGGGATAATGGCCATTCTCGGTTGGTGGTAGTAGGTAGTGATGGACTTTGTTTACTATAAAAATTTTTGTTGCAGTCCCAGTGTAAAAATGTTTTAAGTTAAACTTACAGTGTAACTTGAGGCAGTAAAGCATCTGCTGGGAAAAGCAGAATCTGTAAAGTAGACGAGGTGAACTGAATGTTTTTGTAGCTCTTACCTCAATGTCCATAGGATTTTTGTTTTGTTAGCCAAACAGAAAAAGTATTTTATCTGTGGATGTGATGGGGCCATGCATCATTTTAATAAGATAAGTTATTAATGTTTTTTTCAGTTTCTGTGCCCCCTATCCACCCCTATTTTTACTCGGATCATGGCAAATTTGTTATTTCTATATTTAAAATTGTTAAAAAAATCACCTTCCTTACTGAAATAAATATCTTTGCATACTTTATCTAACACTGTCATTTCTTTTTTTTTTTACAGGTGGAGTAGACCTCACTGAAATCTGAATCTAAGCTGTCGCTTTTTTTCCGAATCAACCTCAGAATTATGTTACTGCATGTATAAACAGTCTGTCCAACTCAATGTTTCCGTGTTTCTATATATGGATTTTATGCGAAATGGATCTCAACTTTTCACTGAGTCTTTTTAGTTGTCAGGGGCTATCTAAGCAGTTGGCATGAAATGACCTGATTATAGTATAATGTACTTTTTATTTGAAATGTTTAACCCTGTTCATAAAATCAGAAAATAAATTATGAATCTGTATTTATTCAGGTTGGTCCACCGGCACAGCGTTTGTACACCTGCTTGCGATGTCGGTGATACATGTTTGGAAGCGGACTCAGGCAGCTCGTGGGCTGGCCAGGGCAGAGAAGGATGAGCATCCATGGAACTGTTCTCTTCCTCTGGAGGAGGGGTTACAGTGCTCGGTGCATGTCTGGCCCCTAGTGGTATGCTGGGTGAAGGATCACCAGAGCCCGCCGAAGTCTGGGTGGAGGGGCGGGATGCATGGGTCGACGTCTTGGCATCGTTACATGCTGCATCCCTCCTGGGGGAAACTTACTATGAAATATTCCCCATGCCTCAGGACCTCTTGGCTCAGCCACCGACCCCGTGCATAGTCATAGCAGGGGTACCCTGGGCATCATCATAATCCGGGATGGCTCCACCACAAGGGGATGAACTCATGAGGTTGGAAGTCCCACGATGGAGTGTGTTCAGGAGTCAGGGGGTAGCCGAGGGCGAAGCATCTGCTGAGGAACTAGAAACAATAAAAAAAAAAAAAATCTGCATTTATTTAAAAAAAGGAAAGATGAGCCAGCCCAGTGCTGTGGAGGGCTGAGGTGCTGGACACATCTTACCTCCTGCATGCCGGTGACCTGGGTTTGGAAATGGAAGTGGGTCACTCATGGGCAGCTGAGGGAGGGAGGATTGAGTGTCCTTAGGACAGCTGTCCTCCCTCAGGGATGGGGATCCATGTGTCCCGCTAGGCGGCTGTTACCTGGAGGTTCTAGGTAGATGGACAGCAGGATGCTAGGGAAGGTGTCCCGCCTGTCTGACACCAGTGAACGTCTCCACAGAGGCGGAGCTTGCACAATGCCTCCCTGCAAGTGCTGCAGGCCTGGGGATGTAAAATGCAGGAAACCCCCCTGAGTGTGAAGGATGAAGGCCCAGTCCCTCACAGGCCTCACACCAGTGCCTGGGCTTTCTAGTCCTCTGATAGAGGACGAGTGGTCAAATCGGTAAGTCCCAGGGAAGTGGGGTGATGGGCTGGGGGGTCCGATATGGAATGGTGCCGGTCAGGCAGAAGGAGATAAACAATTAATAAAAAAAATAGAAGAAAGCCTGTGTGTATATTGTGCAACAGCTGGACACTGTGAAATGCTCACAGCAGCAGGTAGACACGGCTAATAATGGGAGAGGCATCTTTCTTCTACACCCTACCCTCTCCCTCTTGAGTGGTGGCTTTCCCCAGTAAACGTTTTCCATTTCCAACCCCTGCTCCCGAGGAGCAGGAGCCCCAAATAACCCATCCCGCAAAAATATTGCCATCTCGTGCTATTTTCTTGTAATGATTGCTATCCTGCAATACAAGGATGATCAAGAGTGATGGACAGAACAGCCTGGAAGTGTACACAGTCTCAGGAAAGGGATTTGTTCTGTCAGCAACCGCACTCTTGCCTCACACCTCAGATAGAAGATTGCGCGAGGAGCCTGCAGTCTTGTCCAATTTAATCTGAACTGCTATCTCTTGTATTGTATACTTGTAACTTTCAGCCACCGTATACTATGAAGGGGGGCTGGCACGAAGAGCAGAGAAGTAAAGAGTTCTTGTTTTTTTTAGTCTGTTCTCAAGAGCTTGATAAGACATTAGGGGCAATGGAAGGGCAGGAGGAGGTAGGGGAGGCAGAGCTCATGTGGGTTATGCTTGACAAATGGACTGGAGAATCATTGAGGATCAGGGTGGCTTACAGACCTGTGATGCAGGGGGAAGAAGGGGATAGACAGCTGATACAGGCAGTTACAAAGATGGTGCTCAAGGGAAGCTTCTGCTAGTGGGGGACCTAAACCTACCAATGTGGACTGGGGGATTCCGGCTGCAGTATCAGCTAGGAGCAGGGGGATCCTAGAGGTGCTACAAGGTGTATTCATGCAACAGCTGGTCAGGGAGCCCACTAGGGGTGATGGCCCACTAGGGGTGATAACCTACTGGACGTGGTCCTCACAAATGGGGAGAGTGTGGAAGAGGTGGTGGCGGTGGGTGAAGGACTAGGTACTAGTGATTACAGGATTATGAGGTTCAGGGTAAAAATGGGGAGGGAGACAAATCAGATTAGAAGGAAGGTGATGGACTTCAGAAAGTCATACTTTAACAAAATGAGGAGAATATTTGTGGAAGAAATGGGGGAAGGGGAATATAGGGGATGTTGAAGAACTATAGGGAGCTATCAAGGGAGGGATACTGAAGGCCATTGAAATTTTCATTAGGAAGGTGAGGAAGAACAAAAAAAAAGGAGGAGACCGCTTTGGGTCACAAGGGAGGTGGCAAGGGTGGTCAGGGAAAGAAAAAGAGCATTCAGGGAATATAAGACGATGCAAAGGGGGGAGGACAGGGAGGCTTGTAGAGAGAAGAGGAGGGTGGCAGGGTAGAAGATAAGGAGGGCTAAGGCAGATACTGAGCAGAAAATAGCTAAGCGGGCTAAAAGGGGGGATAACACTTTTTTTAGGTATGTGGGGGGAAAGAAGAATGGCAAGGCAGGGGACTAGTAAGGTTATGGGGGAGGAAGGAATACAACTGGAGGGGAACTTCGAAAAAGCAGTGTTGAATAACTACTTCTGATCGGTCTTCACAAAGGAGGGGGGTAGGGGACCAGATCTGGGGGGAGAGGGGCAGGGAAGGCAAAAAGATGGATCCTACTATGTTCAGCATAGACAGGGTAAGGGAGGAACAGGGCTGGTTGAAGGTGGACAAGGCAATGGGGCCGGACGACTTGCACCCGAGGGTACTCCGGGAACTGAAGGAGAAGCTGGCAGTCCCACTGATGAGACTATTTAACTTGTCCATGGATACAGGGAGTGTGCCAAGGAACTGGAGCAGGGTGGATGTGGTGCCGCTGCACAAGGGGGACAGTAAGGAGGCGGCGGAAAATTATCGCCCGGTCAGCCTCACCTCAGTGGTGGGCAAGGTGATAAAGACACTAACAAAAGAAAGGGTGGTGGACTACTTGGTGGACAGTGGACTGCAGGATGAAAGGCAGCACGGATTCACAAATGGGAGGTTCTGCCAGAGGAACCCGACAGAGTTCTTCACTTGGGTGATGCAGGTGGTTGAACTGGGGGCAGTGGACGTGGCCTATCTGGACTTCAGTAAGGCCTTTGACACCATCCCTCACAGAAGGCTAGTAAATAAGCTGGAAATCTTAGGGGTGATTCAATACAACAGAAAGTCGCCCCAACGGCTGGGTGTGCTACAGAGACCATAGAAATTTGCAACAACAACTCAAGCACTACCCACTGTGAAAATGCAAAATAAGCTCACATCACATAAAGTGAATCATAAGTAAAAACTATTTATTTAATACATTTACCAGAGCGTAAAACAGACCCTCAAATCCAAACAGGAGCACATACAGTAGAGGGACCCACCAGTCTCCTACCGGTTTCACCTCAGTGTGTCATCAGGAAGTGTTCAAACAGGTGAATCTCACTGCTTTTAAACTCACAATTTAAAGTAACAGTGCATAAACACATTACAGAAACAGTGCATGATTCACCACCATTGAAAACATTAAAAGAACAACAACCATACTACCTGGTGCACGAAGTTTCCTAAAGAATGCATATCTACTAAATGTAACAGTTACAAAAATATATATCTTATTCAAGATTCAAGACCCAGGGGCAGGTGCAAAGCTGGTGAGATGGGTAGGGAAGTGGCTTCAGGGAAGACAACAGAAGGTGGTGGTGGGTGGGGAGCTCTCACACCCAAGGGTAGTGATGAGCGGTGTTCCACAGGGCTCGGTGTTGGGACCAGTGTTGTTTGGGATATTTATTGCAGACATATCATTGGACATCAAGAGAAAGATCAGTCTGTTTGCTGATGATACCAATATGGGAGCCATGGTGGATGACCTAGGGGGATGGCAGGGGTTGCAGGATGATCTGGCAAAGCTTGAAACCTGGTCAGACACCTGGCAACTGGGGTTTAATGCTAAAAAGTGCAAGGTGCTGCATTTTGAGGTGAAGAACCCAAGGAGGAGTTACCAGCTGGGGGGGAGTGCAGCTAGCCCAGACAGAGGAGGAGAAGGATCTGTGGGTGCTCATTGCAGGGTCAATGAACAACTCGGCACAATGTAGGAAGGCAACTGCAAAGGCCAACAAAATGCTGGGTTGCACTGCAAGGGGTATATCCTCGAGGAGGGAGGAGTTGATTCTGCCACTGTATAGGTCATTAGTTAGACCACACCTGGAGTACTGCTTGCAGTACTGGCGCCCATATCTGAAGAGGGACATTAAGTTACTGCAGAGGATGCAGCGCAGGGTGACAAAGATGATCAAGGGACTGGGGGACTTATAAGAGAGGAGGTTAAGGGCGTTCAACATGAACTTGCTGGAAGAGAGGAGGGACGGGGGGGGGACATGGCTGAAACCTTTAAGTACATGAAAGGAATAAACAAGACAGGTACAGAGGGGCTTTTCAAAGTAAGGGAGGGGAGGGACACCAGGGGCCATGACATGAGACTGGCAGGAGGAAGGTTCAGAAGGGAGATGAGGAGACACTTTTTTTTACAGAGATGGTGGTAGCTGGGTGGAATGCATTACCTGCAGAAGTGGTATCCAGTAGAACAGTGGACGGCTTCAAAAGGGGATGAGACAGGACAAGGGGGAAGGTCAATAGAGGGGAAGGGTGGAAGGGAGGGGCAGCTGCAGAATAAGGGGTACTAGCTGCACATACGAGCAGACTTGATAGACCTCTAGGCCTTTATCTGCTGGCAAATTTCGTATGTTCGTATGTTACTTTCTGAAACAAATTGTTTCATTTCAGTGATAATACTTTCTGAAAAACCCAGAAAAAATACAGACAGGATATATATATAGATCAATAGATTCTGCACATAAGACAACTATAAATGCACATGTACATACCATTTCATATTTATTCCATATGGAACATAGTAACCAAGTGCATAAACAAGCACTTCAGAATGGTTATCATGTGCAATAATAAAAACCTATTTGTATGACATTTGTTTTATTGCACAATGTTAGAATATTCACAATGATGTATGTATAAATGCTTGTGCACTCATATAATCAATTATTATTGTCAAAAATTGAACACCGCACATTACATTCGGATGCTCATTATGTGCATAGTTTATATGCCCTCACTTGTAATTCATATTTGAGCTTAAAATACCATATCAGTATTGATTTTATTGGTTTCATACCAAATCATTTAACATCTCTTGTCCTTCAAATATCGCATAAACTCAAAAAACTCATTCAAGCCCAGTGGGCGGAGAGCACTCAATCTGTACATCCAGTACTGTTTCCTTTTGGATAGAAGCAATTCCTGGTCCCCACCCCTGGGGCCCAATCTGACCCTCTCAATTCCACAGAAGGAAAAACAGTGCAATGCATGTGGGTCTGCACCTTGCAAGTGACAAAACAGTGAATTTCTATCATCCCTTGTACGTATATCACTGAGGTGTTCCCCCACCCTTATCTTGAAGGTCCTAACAGTTCTCCCCACATAGAACGCTCCACACATACAACTAGCTAAATATATAACATATAAATGGAGTACTACAATTAATAAATCCCCTGATGTCAAAGGTCCCAGTGGAATTAACAGATGAAAAACGTTTAGTCTGTTCAATTTTATCACAGTATGTACACCTACCACATCGAAAACAGCCTACTAGTTTGGTTGCTATCCATGTGTGAGGCTGTTGTGTGGGAAGAAAACTGTGTACTAATATATCCTTAAGATTCCATAACCTCTTATATGTAATCTTGGGTTTCTGTGTAGTTATATTTGCTAGTGCTGGTTCAGTGCTTAAAATGTGCCAGAATGTGTTCAATGTTTCCTGTATTATATTACTTTTAGGACAATACTTAGTAATAAAATACAGTGTCTGACCGATATAATCATTTTCCTGGTGTCTATATGCCAGTAGGTTCTCCCTAGGGGGTTGTCTGACCTCCATTTCTTTCTGTTCAATTAAGGCATGATTAAGCCTCTTCTTAAAAAATGCTACTTCAGTTCCTCACTCCTCTGTCCATATTCACTATCCCCAGAGCACACTTGTTTTATTCTTGTGAACTGTGATTTGGGAATATTATTAATGGTGTGGCGGGGTGGCAGCTATTAGCCATTAAAAGATTATTTTTATCTGTTGGTTTCCTAAATAAATCTGTGGCTACAGTGCCATCTGCCCTTTTACTGACGTCAATATCTAGGAAACTAATTTGCCCTTTACTGTAATCAACCGTAAATTTTAAATTAGAATCCAATCTTTCAAGATACTGTACAAAAGAAATAAGCTCTGTAGTGCCCTCTGCCACACCATTAATATATCATCGATATAATCTGCACCACATATAGACTGTGTCAAAAAACAGATTTTTGTCCACGTCATAAATGTGTTCCAATTCCCACCTTCCTAAATATAGATTTGCATATGTGGGGGCTAATGTGGCCCCCATGGCAGTTCCCTTGATTTGTAAAAAATATTGTCCCTAAAAAAGAATGACATTCTTGGTTAGTACAAACTCAGCTAGTTTACATTAAAAATCTACAAACTCCACTGTACATGCTGAGTGCCCCATCAGCCAAAAACAAAGTGCAGATAGGCCACCTTGATTTGCACATTCGAATACAAAGCCTCCACATCCAATGTAACCAAAATCCAATCCTGTTCTAACTGTAGGTCTCCCAGGGTATTCAAAATTTGTGTTGAATCCCTCACATAGGATCTCGATTTTGGTACCAAAAAATCAATATGTTGATCCACAAATTTTGAAAGTGGCTCAGTTAAAGAGCCTATCCCCGAAACAATTGGATGCCCCGGGGAATCTACTATATTCTTGTGTATTTTGGGTAACACATACAGTATATGGTTTGTCTGATAGGATAGAAACATAGAAGTTGATGGCAGATAAGGACCACAAGGCCCATCCAGTCTGCCCATTTCTTTTTCTGCCTTATGAATGTGCCATCAGCCTTTGCTCTGTCAGTGGCCTATCTATTCATACTCATCTGTGTTGCTCCCTTATGCCTATCCCATGCCTGTTTGAAGCCCTGCACTGTATTCATATCCACCACTTCCTGAGGTAGACCATTCCATGCATCCACCACCCCTTCTGTAAAAAATAACTTCCTCACATTAGCCCTTAATTGGCCTCCCTCTAATCTCATGCTGTGTCCTCTTGTCCTGCTATTTTTCCTATATTGAAACATGTTAGACTCTTTCACTTTGTTAATGCCCTTAAGTTGTTTGAATGTTTTGATCATATCACCTCTCTCCCTCCTTTGCTCTAGGGTATGCATATTGAGCTCCGGTAATCTGTCCCCATATGGTTTCTGATGCAGTCCCTGCACCATTTCGGTTGCCCTTCTCTGGACTGCCTCAATTTGGTTAATGTCCTTGTGAAGGTGTGGCCTACAGTACTGCACACAGTACTCCAGATGGGGCCTAACCAGTGTCTTGTAAAGAGTGATTATTACCTCCCTCTTCCGACTTGTGATACCCCTACTAATACACCCCAACATCCGCTAGCCTTACCTACTGCTTTAGTGGTCTGCTTGGATGATTTGGTCATCGGTGATGATGATACCCAAGTCTCTTTCTTCCCTTGTGACTGCCAGCAACTCCCCTCTCAGCCTATAGGTGGCTTCAGGGTTTCTCTTCCCTTTGTGCATGATCTTGCACTTCTTTGCGTTAAACTCTAGTTGCCACTCTTCTGACCATTTTGCTATTTAACTAGATCTCTTCTCATTCTGCCCACCCCATCTGGAATATCTACTCTGTTGCAGATCTTGGTGTCATTTGCAAACAGACAAACCTTTCCCTCCAGTCCTTCTGCAGTGTCACTGATGAAGATATTGAAGAGGACTGGCCCCAGAACTGATCCCTGAGGTACCCCACTTGTGACTTGCATCTCTTCTGACTGTATATCGTTTACCACCACTCTCTGTTTTCTGCCTGTCAACCAGTTTGCCACCCAGTTGACCAACTTTTAACCCACCCTGAACCTGCCCAGCTTATTAATCAATCTTCTATGTGGAAAATTATCGAAAGCTTTGCTGAAGGCAAGGTAGGCAACATCAACTGCTCCCCCTTGGTCCACCACTCTGGTTATCCATTCAAAGAAATCTATGAGATTAGCTTGACAGGACCTTCCTTTTGTAAACCCATGCTGTCTTGGATCCTGTGCACCTATGGATTCCAGGTGTTACACTATCCTTTCCTTAAGGAGTGCCTCCATAATCTTGCCCACTACTGAGGTAAGACTGACTGATCTGTAGTTCCCTGCCTCCTCTCTGCTACCACTCTTGTGGAGTGGGATCACATGAGCTCTTCTCCAGTCTTCTGGGACCTCTCCTGTGCTGAGAGACTCAATAAACAGTTCTGATAATGGCTCTGCTAGTTCCACTCTTAGCTCCTTTAGTACCCTGTGATATATGTCATCAGGTCCCATTGCCTTGTCCACCCTGAGCTTATCGAGCTCTTGTAGGACCCCTTCTTTTGTGAAGGAACTAGTGCACACCTCCCTTCCCCCTGTGTCCATGGTGCTGAGCTGTGGGCCCTGCCCTACCTTCTCTTCATTAAATACTGAGCAGAAGTATCTATTTAGGATAGACGCTTTTACAAGGTCCTCCTCCTCACATGCCCCCATATCCCTTTGATCTTAGCAATACCCCCTCTGGACTTTCTCCTTTCACTGATGTATCCATAGAAAGTCTTGTCACCTTCTTTTACTGTTTGTGCTAGTGTTTCTTCAGTTTGGGTCTTTGCCTGCCTTACTACCTTCTCTGCTTCCCTTAGGGAAGTTTGGTATGCCTCCCTATCTTCATCCTGCTGCGTTCTCTTATATTTCCTGAAGGCCAACCTTTTGGCTCTGACCTTTTCTGCTACTGTTTTTGAGAACCAAAGTGGTTTCCTTCTTCTTTTGCATTTCCTTTTCTCTCTAACACAATGGAATGTTGCTTCAAGTATTGCATCTTTAATGCTTGCCCACTTTGCCTGTACCCCCTCACCTGTATTTCTTTTTTGCCAGGGCTAGCTTAACTCTGTTGGCCATCTTATCAAAGTCAGCTCCTCTGAAGTCCCATATTTTTGCCTTGAAATGGGATGATTTAGTTTTAGTGGCCACATTGAATCATACCACGTGATGGTCACTGGCCCCCAGGTGACCTTCTACCTGGAGATCTGTGATCCTTTCTCTGTTAGTCAGTACTAGATCTAGAATAGCCCTGCCTCTTGTGGGTTGTTGTACCAGTTGTTTGAGTCCCTCCTCCTGCAGGTAATCCACCATGTGTCTAGTTCTGGCAGATGTTCCTGCTGGTATTAACCAATCTGTATCTGGCAAGTTGAAGTCTCCCATTATCAGAACCTCCTCTTTAGCTGTCATGTTTTGTATATCTTCTAACAGTAATGTGTCTATGTCCTCCTCCTTGTCTGGAGGTCTGTACACAACCCCAGTTCGCATAGCTGTCCCATTTCCTGTTTCCAGGGTGACCCACAGTTCTTCTGGTTCTTTATGTGTATTCTGAATTTTTGTAACTTTGATATTTTCATTGACATACAGGGCCATTCCACCCCCCTTTGCACCTCAGTCTCTTCTGAACAGTACATAGCCAGGTACTGAAGTCTCCCAAGTGTGGTTACTGGTAAACCATGTCTCAATGGCTACTATGTCCAGTTTAGCCTCTGTCATTATTGCCTGCAGGTCTGGGATCTTATTTCCTAGACTGCAAACATTTGTGTACGTGATTTTCCATTGGCTAGAACCCCCCCCCCAAAAAAAAATACAGACAGGATATATATAGATCAATATATTCTACACATAAAACAACTATAAATGTACATCTACATACCATTTCATATTTATTCCATATGAAACGCAGTAGCCAAGTGCATAAACAAGCACTTCAGCATGGTTATCATGTGCAATAATAAAAACCTATTTGTGTGACATTTGTTTTATTGCACAATGTTAGAATATTCATAATTATGTGTGTAAAAATGCGTGTGCACTCATATAATCAATTATTGTCAAAAATTGAACACCGCACATTACATTCGGATGCTCATTATGTGCATAGTTTATATGTCCTCACTTGTAATTCATATTTACACAATCAGCACAGGGGTTGTATATAGACCCCCATCTCAGGGGGGAGGAAATGGACAAGGAAATGATAGAAGGTATCCTTAGAATGGCAGAAAAAGGAGAGATATTATTAATGGGGGATCTGAAAATGCCAGATGTTAACTGGAGTGCACTTGCTGCAGCCACATCAAAGAGCGGGGTCATTCTAGATGCCCTACAGGGGGCATGCCTTAGACAACTAGTACTGGAACCCACTCTGGAGGGAGCAATCTTAGACCTGGTACTCTCAAATGGAGATGGAGAGCGGATCACAGATGTAGAAGTGAGTAGCCATCTGGGAACTAGCGACCATCGAACAGTATGGTTCATGATAAACACAGCACTAGAGTCAAGCCATACAAAGGCAATGGTCCTGGACTTTAGGAGGGCTGACTTTGCCAAAATAGGTGACTGCCTAAGGAAAGCACTAGCAAATGGTCAGGAAGGAGGGGTGGAAGAACAATGGGGAATAATCAAAACTGCCATCACTAAGACAACAAGCCTTTGTGTGAAGCAAATAAAACAAAATGAAGTAAAAAACCACTATGGTTCTCAAAGGAGGTGGCAGGGAAGGTTAGGGAGAAAAAAATAACATTCAGGAAGTACAAGGAATCACAGAAGGAGCAGGACAGAGAACTGTATCAGTTAAAGCAGAAGAAAGAAGGGAAGGCAGTCAGAACAGCAAAGGCCCAAACCGAGGAAAAGATAGCCAACTCAATTAAGAAGGTGGATAAAACCTTTTACAAGTACATCAGGGAGCAAAGGAAGACCAAGGGAGAGATATTGAGGCTTAATAAAGGGGAGGGGGTGGGCAGAGGGTGACTGTGAAAAGGCAGAGATACTAAAGAAATATTTTTACTCAGTATTCACAAGTGAAGAAGGGGAGGTACCTAAACCAAACAACAGAAACACTCTGGATAGGGGAGTTGATATCAGCCCATTCACAGAAGAAGGAGTTCTGAAATAACTCTTAAAACTGAAGGTGGACAAAGCAATGGGGCCTGATGGGATTCATCCCAGAATTCTAAAAGAACTGAGGGTAAAACTAGTGACACCACTAACTACCCTCTTTAACAAAGCATGGGAGGATGGGGTGGTACCTGAGGACTAGAGGACGGCAGATGGGATTCCACATCACAAAAGTGGAAGCAGGGCAGAGGCAGGAAACTACAGGCCTGTTAGTTTGACCTCAGTGATAGGGAAAATTATAGAATCTCTTTTGAAGGAAAGAATCGTTGAGTACCTAGAGGTCAGAGGGGCACAGGACCCAAGGCAGCATGGATTCACAGCAGGAAGGTCATGTCAGACGAATCTAATAGATTTCTTTGACTGGGTGACCAAAGTAGTAGATCAGGGAGGGGCTGTGGACATGGCCTACCTAGACTTTAGCAAGGCACTTGACATAGTCCCACACAAAAGATTAATATACAAGTTAGCCAGCCTGGGAGTGGGTCCCAAGAAGGTAGCCTGGGTAAAAAATTGGCTGGAGAACAGGACACAAAGGGTAATAGTAAACGGAGTCCACTCTGAAGAAAGGGGGGGGTTACTAGTGGGGTACCCCAGGGTTCAGTTCTAGGACTGGTCCTCTTCATTGTCTTTATAAGTGACATTGCAGAGGGACTAGAAGGAAAAATATGTCTCTTTGCAGATGACACAAAAATCTGCAACAGGGTTGATACACAAGGTCGGGTGGAAAGGATGAGAAGGGACTTGGCAAGGTTGGAGGAATGGTCAAATGTATGTCAGCTTAGATTCAACACTAAGAAGTGCAAAGTAATGCACCTGGGAAACAAAACCCAGGGGAAGAGTACACTGTGGGGGGTGAGATACTAACAACAACAAAAATGGAAAGGGACATGGGGTAGTCATATCAGATGACCTAAAGGTGGGCAGGCTATGTGAGAGGGCAATAAGGAGGGCTGGAGGGGATACTGGGATGTAGAGAAAGAGGCATCACCAGTAGAAAACAGGGAGTTGTTATCTCTCT
The DNA here is from genome assembly GCA_016271365.2 of Neoceratodus forsteri. Taxonomy (NCBI): domain Eukaryota; kingdom Metazoa; phylum Chordata; order Ceratodontiformes; family Ceratodontidae; genus Neoceratodus; species Neoceratodus forsteri. The sequence goes on from JADMNL010000024.1 coordinate 111,924,057, forward strand.
ATACAGACAGCTGGTGAGACCCCATCTGGAGTACTGCGTGCAGTTCTGGAGAACCAATCTCCGCAAGGACATAGACAGGATGGAGGCAGTCCAGAGGAGGGCAACTAAAATGGTGCAGGGTCTGCAGCAGAAGACATATGAAGAGAGACTTAAGGAGCTTAATATGTATACCCCCGAGGAAAGGAGGGACGGGGGGGACATATTAAAAACTTTCAAGTAACTCAAGGGAATCAATAAAGTCCAAGAGGGTAGCATCTTTCAGAAAAAGAGATGTGCAAGAACAATGGGGCACAATCTGAAGATTGAGAGGGGACGGCTCAGAGGTAAAATGAGGAAGTATTTTTTTTCATGGAGAGGGTTGTGGATGCATGGAATGGCCTTCCTGTGGAGGCTGTGGAGTCAAAAACAGTGGGGGAATTCAAGAATGCATGGGACAGACATAAAACAATTCTAGGGGTTGGGGGTAGGAGGAAGTAGGCTGTTGATTAACTAGGATCTGCAGCTTATCCATTAGGTAGGGAAATGGGCAGACTGGGTGGGCCAAGTGGTCCTTATCTGCCGTCAAATTTTATGTTTCTGTATTTGGGCCTAGAATACCATATCAGTATCGATTTTATTGGTATTATATCAAATCATTTAACATCTCTTGTCCTTCAAATATGGCATAAGCTCAAAAAAATGGTAGGAGGCTGGTGGGTCCCTCTATGTGCTCCTGTTTGGATTTGAGGGTGTGTTCTATGCTCTGGTTAATGTATTAAATAAATCTTTTTTACTTCTGATTCACTTTATGTGATGTGAGCTTATTTTGCTTTTCCACAGTGGGTAGTGCTTAAGCTTAGGGGCGGGATAGAAAATAACTAGGTGGGTGGAAAACTGGTTGGTGGGCAGAAGTCAGAGAGTGGTGGTAAATGGGGTATATTCCTTGGTGAGGGGGGTAACAAGTGGTGTGCCTCAGGGGTCAGTTCTGGGACCCCTCCTTTTTTATATATACATCAGTGATATAGCAGAGGGTCTGGATGGAAGAGTGTGCCTATTCATGGATGACACGAAAATCTGCAATAGGGCGGGCACCCTGGTGGGGGGTAGAGGCCATGAAGCACAATTTGACTCTGGAGGGGTAGTCGGAAACTTGGAAACTAAAATTCAGAGCCAAAAAGTGTGCTGTGACACATCTGGGGCACAAAAATTCATGAACAGCTTACACTCTAGGTGGGGAGGAAATAAAAAAAACAGAGCAGGAGAGGGATCATAATATCAAGCATCCTTAAGGTGGGTAGCCAGTGTAGCAGGCAATGTTCCCTCTAATTTTTTGTCTCTGTGAGTGGGCGACTGATATGTGTGTGCAGCACTTTGTGCAAAAAAATTGATTCATGTGTGCAAATTGGGTGGCCCAAACAAGTGGTATATTTTATTGCCAGTAAACAGCAGAAAATATAACCAAACACTCAAATACTCAATGCAAAGTATAAATATACATTCTGACACAGTCTGAAGCTTGGATGTGCACTGTGCACCATAACAGTATGAACTGGAAACGTGTGCAAACTATATACACTTTAAAGAGTCTTGCATGCATCTAAAAGGGGTGCTGCTGATGATGCATTGCTAAGAAATCAACATTTACTGTTTTTCTCTCCTGTCTTTCCCATTCTTCCAGTGGACTTATATTTTATTAAGATCCATTTTTCCACCAGATGTTAAAAACAATTTTGTTCATATCTAAATGGCTTTCTTCCAAGTGGTTTCTTTGTTTGCTCTTAATGCAGTTCATGAAACTGAAGCCTCTGCACGGTCAGCACTAGGAGCTTTGAATGTAGTAATAGTAGTAGTACAATTTATTGTTCCACATAAGGCAGTTACGGTATACTAAAATCAGGACAAAATACATAGAAACATAGAATTTGATGGAAGATAAGGACCGCTTGACCCACCCAGTCTGCCCATTTCCCTACCTACTGGATAAGCTGCAGATCCTAGTTAACCAGCAGCCTACTTCTTCCTACCCCCACCCCCTTGAATGGCCCTATGACTGTCCCATGCATGCTTGAATTCCACCACTGTTTTTGACTCCACAATCTCCTCCAGAAGACCATTCCATGCATCATCCACAACCCTCTCTGTGAAAAAATACTTCCTTAAATTACCTCTGAGCCGCCCCCCCATCTTCAAATTGTGCCCCCTTGTTCTTGCACACCTCTTTTTTTGAAAGATGCTACCCTCTTGGACTTTGTTGATTCCCTTGAGGTACATAGTAAATATAAATAGACAAATAAATCAACAAGGAACTTAAATATCTTTACAGTGCAATTAAATTTAACAGAGTATCTTTTCACATAAAAAACCTCCACAGAACTTCAAGTCCCCCTAATAAACTTTACAAACGAGTTGAGATGAAGAATCTTGGAAAGCTCTCTTCCATGTTCTTATTTTATACAGTAAACACATATTCCAAAAGATCCTCCAGGGGGAGGCCGAGATCCCCCAGCAGTTTTTTCCTAGTTGATTTGTACCTAGGACACAAGAGTACCACATGTTTGAGATCATCTATAGTCCCCACTCCAGATTTACAATATGGAAAAAGTACCCCCTCTCTTTTGTCTGAAATGAATGCATTGTGCATTATAGTTTTCAGTTCCAAATCTTGTATAGATTCTATTTTGTTTAGGACAGGTTAAGAAAAAGAGAGATATGACTCATATCCCCATGAAATATTTTCTTTTTTTTTTTATAAAATCCATATAGCTTAAGCTTAGAGAGTTGAACACAGAAAGAATTTATGTCTTAAGTCAATAAAGCTCAATTTGACATCCTGCCTAATCTCCTCAAATGGTCTCGTATACATTTATACAAGAGGTGGCCCAATCCAGCTGGCATTATTGTTTCCTTAATAAGTTGAAAAAAGGGATGTACATGTCCCATGCTGGCCAATTTGATGGCTTCCACTACACACATTCTGGGATATCTTTGTAGGGGCCAAAGAAAAAGGTCCAACAGAAAGAGAATCTGTCATTCACAGATGAAAGAAGTCAAAGAACATTGTCCTACCTTCAAGGCAAAATACAGCTTGGAGTTCCATTTTAAAATATTAAGATGTATCTATAGAGTTTATTCAGAATTATTTCTAATTCTCTAACCTTAGTATAACCCCAGATTTCAGAGGCATATCACGTGACCGTTCTTATTTTGGCATTAACAACTCTTAATACCCTGCTCACTGATGATTTCCCCATCTTGCTGTTAAATATTTTTAAGGCATTTACAGAAGATCCCATTTTAAATTGAATAGCCTCCAAATGTTTGGTCTGAGATAGGCTATAGGCAAAATGGGCACCTAAATAGTCATAGCACTTAACAGTGTCTGTATGGTTACCATTTAGCCTAAAGCCTACCGTATTCTTGGTTTGTGAGCCAAAAACTACAATGTCATACATGTGATATCTCCCTCTTTACACAGGAGACTCTCTTTTTTTGACTGAACTCCTCCTCCCTCCCTCCCTCCTGGGAAACAAAATCTCCTGCTTAAGTAAAATTCTGTCCAAAATATCCATGTTTTTTGGTCAGATAAAGACACATAAAATTAAATCAGTGATGAACAATGTATCTGATAACTTTATATAACTAGTTGTTTCTTCCTTTTAGTGCTTATTCTTGACAAAATGAAATGCATTACATTTTTGTAATGACTTTTTTCTTATTATTTTGATGCCATTTAAGGACAAACTCATGATGTTACGGCATCTCCCTACTAGCAGGCCAATCTCCCTCCTAATTTGACCCAAATCTCCCTCTTAAGCAAGTTGGCAGGCCAATCTCCCTCCTAATTTGACCCAAATCTCCCTCTTAAGCAAGTTGGACATATCACATATATGCAATGTTGGTCTTGCTGAGATTAACTTTTCATTTCCTTTGAGAACAGAGAGATTCAAAGTGAGTCATTTTTCTTTTAAGACCTAGGACTGAAGTTGAGAGCAAGACTAAATTGTCTGCATATGCTAAACATTCAATCCTTTGATCATTAATTTTTGCAGTATGGAAATCTGGGTTACCTAGCTGATCCAAGACTGCATTAATGTAGATGTTAAATAGATGGGGGCCAAAAATACACCCCTGTCTGTCCCCCACATTTGTCTCAGATATAGCAGTTAGATGACCATATTGATTATACTGGACCCTTGCCCACATATTTTCATAGAGTCTATTAGTAACATCAAGAAGTGAGGCCTCCAACTTCAGATCCCTTAATGTAGCCCAAAGGATTTTTCTACTAATGCTGTCGAAGGCCAAGGAGAAGTCCACAAAACAGCAATATAATCTGTTTTTTCTCACTTCCAGATCAGGTGCTGAAGCACATAATAATGTTGTACTATAGAACAGTTCTTCCAGAAACCAGTTTGTGCCTCATTCAATATTGAGTTCTCCTTGACCCATGACAGCAATCTGCCCAGAATTATCCTAGAGAAAATCTTCTGTGAAATATCTATCAAACTAATAGGCCTATACATCCTTGGGTCATTCGAATCCTCTTTTTTAAAATTTGGGAAGATAACACTACCTGCCCAACTGGCAGGGTAAGAGTACCCCTGAACCAGGCCATTAAATAGTAAAAGAAGAAAAGGAATCCATCAGTTGGTAAAAACCTCATAGAGATCACCTAGGACCCCATCTGGCCCTGGTGCTTTATTTGCCTTAAGACCAATCAGTGCCATCCGGATTTCGCCCTCTGTGATCAAGATCAGTCTTGGAAAAATGTCATCCTCCTGTATTTTGAAAGCATCAGGTGTCTCTTGCTCTTCATGAGGATAATAGAGCTTGGAGAAATGAGATGCCCAGACTTTAGGTGTAATATAGGCTTTAATCTTATTGGCATATTTATTATATCCCTGGGCAACAATATTCCAAAATCGCCTTCCATCCCTATCCAAAACAGCCTGCCTCAGTTTTTCCCAAAGTCCCTGAGTTTGTTTATGTCTCTCCCATTTTAAAGAATTTCCCTATATTTTTCTCTTTCAGTCTTTAGCTATTTAAAATCTGCTGCAGACTTATATCTTTTCTTCTTATGCTGTCTTAGTTTTCCTCCAAACTCTTTCTTTGCCTATAGGCATACCGAATTAAACTAAGACTTTTTATAAAGGGACCTAGGATGGTACATTGTTTTACATCTAGGTCTAAGTAAAGAATGACTAGTTTCCCAATTCTCCAAAATATTAAAGGCCTTACTTTTGTCTAGGACCAACTCGTGAATATTACCTAAGACTCCTGTACTAACAATTTCTTTGAAACTAGCTTGATGAATTGGTTCCCATCCAATCCTTCTCTTGTTTATGACTTCCAGACTCTCTTCCTGTTGTGCCTCACTCCCTAAAGTTCCAAAAGGGCATTTGATGTTAATTACAATAGCACAGTGTACTGATTCCAATCTATCCATTACCTCTAACTTTTGGATCAGCTTTACTGCTTCCAAATTGGTCCAAACCTAATCAGGGGTTGAAGAGCCAGTAGGTCCTCTACACGGTAAGGATCCAACTAGATTGACCTGAGTTCTACCATTTAAAATACAGAAATTTCTACTGGCTAAGCCCGCTAGCAATTTCTTACCTCTGAGGTTAGATTTTAGATCCTCAGCAGTCCTAGTATATAAGATATTTGGATTAATTACATATATTGTATGGATCATATCTGAATATACATCCTCCAAGAAATGAAAAGGAATTCTGGCATTAAAGTCTCCCAAAATAATTATAGGAAAAGGTATACTCTTATCTGACAATTCGTCAAGTGCCATTTTCAGATCCTATATGAAAAGGTCAGCGGGATCAGTAGCTGTATTGCGAGGGGGAACGTATATATTGCTGAGAATGATCTTCTCTTGTCCCTTGCTGCTCATTAGAGCCAAAATACCCTCTGACTTAGTAGAAATGTTAGTGATCTGAAAATTTAGCAAAGTTTTGATAAAAAAGGAAATACCCCCTTTAAACCTTCCAAACGTTTTATCTTTAGTTGCTGGCAGAGTAAAGACAGAATATCCAGACAATTTGGGAGTTACATGTTCTGTACACCATCTTTCTTGCAGTCCAATAATATCAAAATAATCCAGAAATCTCACTACTTCATGGTCAATTATTTTTTTAAGATGGATGCCCTCAATATTCCATGAAAGTATAGAAAGGGCATCAACATCTTGATCCCCAGCTCCCTTATCCAAATCTAGCTGGCATTCAGAGTTAATTTGTTTAATATTATCTACAGGCTGCATTTGTCAGGCTGAATCAATAACCATCAGTGGTGAGTAGGTATTAGGGTCAATTAGGTTTCCAAAGTCAATCAGGGGGTTATCTATCTCTTGGATTGATTCTGGACTATCCTTGGTCTGTTTAAACCATGAAAAGACTTCACCCAAGTCTAACATGTTAACTAAATGTATTTCCAAACAATCCAGCTTGCTGGCCAGAGAAAGCAAGCTGCTAGCTGTATAAGGATTGTTAAATGTAATGTCAATCTGTGTTGTGGGCTCAGGGTCTCCATATAACTTTATGGATTCCACCATGCTTCTGGAGATATAAAATCCTACTTTCCAAGAGCAGCAACAAATCTTCCCTAACTTTCCTATGAGAATCCTTGTGAGAAACCTTCCACCCAAAGATAGTTATGGTCTTACTCAGCCATGCTTCTCTCTGCTTCAGCATGTGATCCTCTATCACTCCCAAGATTTTTCTCTGTGCTCTTGTGGCCTTCTCACTCTGCACCTATGGAGAATCTCTTCTGGGGAAGGATAAGACTGTGTAGGAACCTCTATGCATAATAGCTTCATGTTTAGGTTGGAATGTAGCACATAAATCAATAAGTTTAGCCACCATACTGTATTGCACATTAGTCAAAGCAAAGTGGATCATGTCAGTAAAGGAATTTAATGATCCTCCCTTTATTTTTTCAGCAACTATAAATCTGAAGTCATTGTACTGGCTAATAATTTCTGCCTGGTCCACTGATGAAAATAAATAGTCCTGATATTTACTGTACAGTCTCTCAATATTTGATAAGCCAGACTCAAAGCTGCAATATGGCATTGCTGCAAAATCAAAGGCAGATCAGTCAGAAAGTTCAACTGCAGGAAATCAGCTGTCCCGATGGTCACATAACAGGCCAATGAATTGCAAAATTGCTGTTGTGCTTACTTCAGCTGTACAATTAGCCAAAAGCAGTTTTACAGGTGGGCTTCAGTAGACAGTTTCACCCAGGTACTGGCTTCTGAACTTTTTTTAATTTTGCCCTAGCAATCTGTACACCTTTCACTTGTTAGACCACTTTCTGAAACATCTTAGACAACTCTGCCAACTCCAAACATACATCATTTAATACTGTTATGGCAGTGTGGTATTCAGGGTTGGACAGCTTCTTAAAGCAGTACTTAGTAATGGGATCTTTGATGGATGCATGCATAATTGTATGTGATGTAATTTAGCCTAGGTATGGTTTACAATGGCTATATTGGGTATTGTCAAGCTCAGTGGGGGTTTTAAAATGTATTTTTGCAATGTAGTGAGTGAGTCAGTGTAAAATGAGAGAGGAGATGCATTTAGGAGACTGTAATTCTCTTCCATTCTGGATCCATACTAAGAGCAGTCTGAATTTATGAAATTAATTGAAAAGGACATTTGTTGCACTACTATTTCTTGTTGTCCATTTTAGAATCACTATCCCCATGTAGCCAATGTGGGCAACCTTTTACAAGCACTGATTCATTGAATCTCAAATGTTTGTATAATGTGAGACCCTGTTTTAAAGAGAAGCACAATCTTATCTCTCTAAACATATGTACAGTCTTGTACTGAAAAAAAATGAACACACTTTCAATGGTGAGGCTTTATATCCATTATAAACACATTTTGTATGTGAGACACTGCTTAAGGAGGAGGCAGATTACACTGAAGTTGTGCAACGTTAAAACTGAAATAATATAATATACACCATATGTCAGAGAATGTCTCGCATTGCTTTGTCAGGGGGAATCTACCAAACAAATAAAACATGCCATTTCTGGGAACAGTAGGGGAGTACTGTTCATTATCAAGTACTGTCTTACTGAAAAGAGGTGTCAAGCCAAAAACATTGCTGCAACTGCAAAGCCGATTGGTTGGAATTTTGCAGAGTGGTTCCATTGTTCAATAATTGGAACAAGAGTGAGATGTCTGGCTTGTTAACTGCTGGCTTGTTAAAGTTAATGAGTTGTGGCCTCAGAGGTGGGCATACAATGTTTCTTTCCCATTCACTTTCATGTCCTGCTGTCTGAGCCTTAAATCTGAGTGATGACTGTAGTCACTACTTCATGAACATGAGGATCCCTGTCAGCTGCTTTGTGCGCTACTACTAAAGCTGTGTGCGGGTTATTTCTGACTGCTGTGCGGACGCACATGCACACACCTTAGAGGGAACATAGGTAGCAGGGCGGTGGGGAAGGCAAATGGAATGTTTTATTTTTTTATACCAGGAGGAACGCACTAAGCTGAAAGCTTGCTTACAGGTGCGATCTGGGAGCACAAGGAAGTTATGTGACTTGCTCGGGGTCACAGAGTATGCAAGTGGGGGCTGTGGGATTCAAACCAAGGTCTCCAGGTTTGCAGCTCAGAGCCTTAAACCACTGTGCTATACTGCCTCCATGTTGGCATGCATTGGGAGGGGCATAACCAGCAGAAGGAGGGAGGTGCTGATGCCTCTTTACAAGACCATGGTGAGACCACACCTGGAGTACGGGGTCCAGTTCTGGAGACCATACCTACACAAGGACATTGATGGGATGGAAAGGGTTCAGAGAAGAGTAACCAAGATGGTGCACGGTATGCAGGGGAAACCATATGAACAGAGGTGTAGGGAATCGGATCTGTACCCATTGGAGACTAGAAGGGAGAGGTGGGACATGATTGAAACTTTTAAATATGTGAAGGGGATCAATAAGGTGAATGAGGGGAGCTTGCTCAGAAGGAAGGAGGAAGCTAAAACTAGAGGATATAACCTAAGATTGGAAGGTGGAAGATATAGAGGCAATGTGAGGAGGTGTTTCTTTACAGAGAGAGTGGTGGAGGCCTGTAGTAAACTACCAGAAGAGGTGGTGGAGGGATTTAAGAGGGCATGGGACAGACATGAGATTGGGAAGTGAGGGGAGGGGGAGAGCTCATAAGAGTGGAAAGGAGTCAGGAGAGGGAAAGAGGCAGACTCAATGGGCCGATGAGGTCCTGTTCTGCCATCAGATTTCTGTGATTCTGTGAAGATCCCCCATCAGTTTCTTCCATTCAAACAAGTTGCACTGTAGTTAACTTACTGTTATGTGCACCTCATTGGCTGGCTGCCCCATAAAGTTATACTGACTGACCCAACCCATCATCTTCAATCCCCCATTATCAGCCTGCCATCAGCTCACAGAGGGTGACAGATGGGGGGCGGGCAGGGAGTCTGACTCTCAGATGCGATGCTGATCACGTCTTGGAATCTGTCCTTCTCATCCCACACCCTCAAGATGCAGTTTAATATAAAAGCAAGTCAAACCCCACAGATGATCGTGTCAGAAAGATGTTGTTTAGTTGCCGTAGTGGTCCTTGTAAGAACAGATCCAGAAGAAAATGGTTTTATACCTTTTATTGGACCAAACTTAGATGTCACAAAAAGAACAGAATGCCTAAGCTTTCAGACCAGGTCCTTCATAAGCATCTGAGGAAGGAGTTGGTTGGTCTGAAAGCTTAGACATTCTGTTCTTTTTGTGACATCTAAGTTGGTCCAATAAAACATGTCAGAAAGGGAAGGGGCTGCTTGTGCTTAAACTACAAATGTTGAGCAGTTGTACCCTGTGCTGCAACAGCCCACCACAGCACTGTACCATGGCAGCTATCCTAATCTTCTGTTGTACCACAGGACAGTTTTACTACATTAAGGTACTGCATCTGGGAAGGCTAAGCAGGGGGACGAGGTAGCAGAGGTGGATATCACAGCAGAGAAAGTGAGGGAAGCCCTCAGGTCCCTTAAGATGGAGAAAGCACCAGGGCTGGATAAATTACATCCCAGAGTGCTGAAGAAACTGGCGGATGTCCTGGAAAAACCCCTGGCAGAGCTTTTCACCATCTCTCTGAGGACAAGGGTGGGTGCCCCAGAACTGGAAGGTGGCGCATATAGTGCCTATCCACAAGGGGGGATCAAGGAAGGTGGCAGGGAACTACAGGCCCGTCAGCCTGACATCAGTGGTGGGCAAGGTGATGGAGGGCATTGTCAAGGAGAGGCTAGAGGGGACCTGGAAAAGTCAGGGTGCCTGGACGATAGACAGCATGGATTAGACCAGGGGAAATCGTGTCAGACAAACCTTGTGGAGTTCTATGACTGGGCGACGAGTGCCTTGGACGTGGGTAGACCAGTGGACGTCCTCTTTCTGGACTTCAGCAAGGCATTTGACTCTGTTTCTCATGGGGGCCTGTTGGATAAGCTGGGAGAAATGGGGGTGGGGAACCAGATGATCAAATGGATAGGCAATTGGCTCCAGGACCGGACCCAGAGGTTCTTCCAGGGCCAGTCATACAATGCCTGTGGTCCACGGACTGCACTGGCTGCCAGTATGCTGGCGAATCATCTTCAAGGTCGGTTTGCTGACCTATAAGGCCCTACACGATCAGGGACCTGGTTACCTGAAAGATCTTCTTTGTCCCCACTGTCCCTCCTGCTCTCTCCGATCCACTGACGAGGGATTGCTGGAGATTCCCAGGGTTCGTTTAAAGACATCTGGGTCCAGATCTTTTAGTTTTATGGCCCCAACTCTGTAGAATTCTCTACCTCATCAGGTGTGAGATTTCCCGACTGTCCAAAGTTTTAAGGGGGCGTTAAAAACATTTCTTTTTAGTCTTGCATATAATGATTTTTAATGTTGCTGCCTTGGATTAATTTTTAACTTTGTTTTAATTATTTATTGATTTTTATTATGTTATGTACAGGCGCCTTGGTTTTGGAAAGGCGCCTTTTACAAATAAAGTTTGATTTGATTTGATCCCCAAGGAGGGTCATTAGTGGGGTCCCACAGGGATCAGTCCTTGTGCCCCTCCTGTTCAATACCTACGTCTCTGACATAAGGACAGGTATCAGGAGTGAGATGAGTCTCTTTGCGGATGACTCAAAACTGGGGGCGGTGGTGGATGGGGAGGAGGGGAGGGGAGGAGGGTGGCCCTACAAGAGGACCTGGAGGCTCTGGAAAAATGGTCTAGAAAGTGGAAGCTGAGATTCAATGCAGGGAAATGCAAGGTACTGCACCTGGGGGACAGAAACCAGGGCCAAGTGTACACCCTGGGGGAGAAATGCTACAAGTCTCGATGGCTGAGAGGGACCTGGGGGTGGTGGTGGATGTCAAGATGAACAACTTGGAGACTTGTAGGAGGGCAGCAGCCAAGGCCAACAGGATGCTGGGATGCATCACTAGGGGGATCACCTCCAGAAGGAGGGAAGTGATACTCCCTCTGTATAACTGCTTGGTGAGGCTGCACCTCGAGTACTGCATGCAGTTTTGGAGGCCACACTTAAAGAGGGACATTGAACTCCTGGAGAGGGTCCAGAGGAGGGCAACCAAAATGATTTGGGGCTTGGGGGACAGGACCTATGGGGAGAGGCTCAAAGAGCTAAATATGTACACATTGGAAGAGAGAAGGGACCAGGGGGACATGATAGAGGTCTTCAGGTACATGAAGGGGGTAAATAGGGGAGGAGCAGTCAGGGTACTTCGAAGGAAGGGGGGCAACTAGAGGGTATGGGTGGAAGCTGGAGGGGGATTCTAGGGAGAAAGGAGGAGGTGCTACTTCACTGAGAGGGTCGTGGAACCATGGAATGCGCTGCCCAGGGGGCTGGAGGAGGCAGAGACAGTGGAGGGGTTCAAGAGGGGGTGGGACAGGTACAGGGGAAGGGTTCTGGAAGCAAAATCCAGTGCAGCGAGAATTTCCGGAACTGGGAAGGGAGAAGCCAGAGAGGGTGAGGGGGGCAGCAAGGTCAGCTCTCGGGGTGGGGGCTGACCAAACAAGCAGACACGAAAGACCGTTAGGCCTATTCTGCTGGCATTTTAGTATGTTAGTATCACTTCACCTTTAGCTCAGTATTCTTCTAGGTACTAAATTAGTTGAAGTGTTACCTTAGTGTACTTAGGCAAGGAGGAAGTGCTGTTATGCATGTACCTTAATGTGGTAACATTGTTCTGTGGTAAAATGGAACATTAGGATAGCTGACACTGTATATACACAGCACCATGGTCTGCATCACCATCTACCCAGTCTGTATTGGAAACCCTTGTTCCAGCCTAGAAGATACACTTTCCTAGCTACAACAGCTAAAGCCCTTTATTTCGTAATTATTTCCTTGTTTTGTGCCTCACTTCTGTATCACTATCACGCAGCTCCAGGAGCTGGCACTGGCCGCTGAATGTGTTCAGTGTGTGTTGCTGATTGCAGTATGTATGTGTGTATGTGTGAACTTGTGTGTATAGACTAGAGACTGCATATTGCCGCTGCTGGAACCAGGCAGGATCACAACAGCGGTACAGCAGAAAAGTGCAAGTAGGAGCTAGGATGGCTGCTGTATCTCCCTTGTCACTGTAAATGCTCTATGTGTACCTTAGGGTTCTCTGCTCTGAAATAAATAGCATGCATTCCTGTTATGTTTTCTTGCCAAAGGCACAGCAAACATAATGGGATCACACCAAGAGAAGGGCTTTTGGAGGCTTAGCTATCCCCAGCCCATCATAGCTCTAGAGTCATCAATCTCTGCCAAACTACCACCTGCTTTTTTTGCAGTAATTATTAGTGGTTTTAATCCCCAGTTCTCCATTACCACTCTCCGCTACTTTGTTGTTAATTACACACTCCTCAAATGTAATAGAAATATAGAAACATGGATTTTGTCAGCAGAAACGGACGTTTAGGCCCATCCAGTCTGCTCCTTGTCCCTGCCTATTCCATCACCACTGACCCTAGTTGGTCATAGGTGTCACTCCCCCCCCCCACACCAATTCCTCTACCTAATATACCCTGTGCCTATCCCATGCATGCTTGAAGTTCCTCACAGTCTTTGCCCCCATTACCTCCTCTGGCACGACGTTACAGTCTTCCATCACCCTTTATGTGAAGAAATAGTTCCACACATCTCTTTTAAACTTCCCCCTCTTGGCTTAATTGCATTCTCCCTTTTTCTAGTGCCTTTCTTTCTCTGAAATAGACCTGTCACTTGCACCTCGTTCACTCCTGTGAGGTACTTGTAGGTCTTAGTCATGTCTCCTCTCACTCTTCTCTCTTCCAGGGAGTACAGTTTGAGTTCCTGCAGCTTTTCCTCGTGTGGCTTCTTGTGCAAGCCTCTCACCATTTTGGATTCCCTCCTCTGTACTGCCTCCTTTCAGTGTGCCTGCAGAGGTGCACCTCCAGAACCAGACACAGTACTCCAGGTGGGGTCTCACCACTGAGCGATACAACGGCAGCACCACCTCCCCCCTCCTGCTAGAAATTCCTCTCCCAATGCATCCCAGCATCATGCTATCCTTTCCTGATACCATGCACCCAGAGATTAGCTTTGTAATTGTAGCCTTTCTGCTGTTGTTTTAAGTTTGTGCCCTTCTCCAGAGGGGGAAGTCATACCTGGAAACGAGCCTCGACGCAACATGTCTCTCCTGGTTACCAGTTTCTAAATAAATAAATCACAGCACTAGAAAATGCAAAGTCGGAACTTCTATGTGTCACTTATCAGATTAGGACTGTTTCTTGTGCTTTTTGTACCACTCTTGTAGTACTGAAGAGCAATTTGTTTCTCTGCTTTGTGGAAAGTAGCAAAGGCATTTTACTTTGTAACTCTGTAAGGCCACTGCCACTGCTATGGCGTTTTGTCTTTGGTAGTACAATTTGTAACTCCAATTATTGATCAGATTCGGGCTTCTGACATATGCTGCTTGGTGCACCTTTGAGTCCAAGCCCCACATGGGGTCTGACTCACAGCATGTAGCCCACATCTCACCTCCACTCACTGTGCTAGCACACTAGTTCACTTGTGTACTTGCTGGCTGCTGTGTAATCCCTCAGGCACAAGAATGGAAAAGGCAGCTTTATTATTTTACTCTGGCTTTATCTGTGTTTCTTGCCTTGGCCTGAGGCTCGAGTTGCCCTTGACACTTCCAGATTTTACTGTACTCACCAAAGTACAATGAGTATGCCTGCTGACACTGATGCCTGCAGATGGCCAGGCCTCAATGACCAAATAGAATGGGCTCCCTTTTTACATTCACTTGCGCTTGTGCAAGGAATGTCCTGCTACTAACGGCATTTTAGAGGCGTGTCACTGCTGAGTCAATTACAGCTGAAACTGTAATGGGCTTGACAGTGTATAGCAATGACCAGGCACTCTGGTCATGACAGTAGTTCTGCTTGCTGATGTGGCATGTTCTGTAGTTGAAAGAAATGAACCACTCCAATGAGAGAGCACTTCATTTCTTTCTGTAGCTGTAACTCCGGGCATGCACATTAGAGTTGACACTGATGCGCATGTAATCCCCCTACAAATGGGGGTTCCCAAAAAGTCTTCCTTGGGTTTGCCTAAATGCCCACTGCCAGGCTGGCATTATGTGTCCTGGTAAGTTAAAAGTGTTTGCATGTGAGTGCCATTAGCCTCTGTGCCTGTCTCTTTAAGAGCTGCCTATTTCGTAGTGTACAATTAATCTGGGTAGAGGCCGAGTAGTTTCAGGCTCGACTCCCACCCGGGCTGCAGTGTTATCACTCCATTCTGCCATCAGTAATTGCGCAGAGGGAGCCCTACTAGAATCTGTGACTGTTTACTGATTATCTACAATAATAATAACAATAATAATATTGTAGTTTGTCTGACCTGCCTTTCTTTTCAGCATGGACATTTCTGTTAATCCCCACCATCTCGGTTCTGGATTGCTAGTTTGGACCAATCAGTACCTTTGGGGACCCTAAAATGGAGTCTGTCCCCAGGGCTATTGTTGGAGTGAATTTCTGTAGGAATTTTAGTTTTTACACTTTGGCGCCTAAATGGACCTGGAGGGGGAGCTCTAGGTGTGACAGACAGATGAATCAATGAATTAAACCTTTTGGATCTTTGGGAAAGTCCCAAGCTGTCTGCAGCTGTGAGTCAATCTATGTTTGGAGTTTGAAGAGTGAACAGCTCAAGACATTCGAGCAGCTGCTTCTGTGTAGTAGTGCAGGAAACTGGTGGGAAGGCTGTGTTGGGTCTGTCTGCCCCATCTTCCCTGTGAGGGATTTTTTAGCATAACAGAGAGACCGGACTCTATCCAAATTGGCTGTGATTGTGACCAGAATCCTGAATTGTGATCGGTGCGATAGGCCTGTCAGGACTTGAGACTGCTGCAGAGCGTACAGTTTGTGCAGACACACTGTGAACTGCAACTGGACTGTCATCTGAACTGTGGTATTTACATTGATTTTACTACAAGTGTGCTGAATGCTGATAGTGGTTGCAATTTGGTTCCCCACTGCTTGAATGTGTCACGCTTGCTGGAAGCTGTATCCAGCACTTACCAGACTTACCGGACTGTCTCTAAACTATTCACCCGGTCTGGACCTTGCCACCTCAGCCCAGACAGCTGCTCACATCGTAGAGAAACAATGGATGAGAGACCCGCCTGGGGGTTCAGCTCCCTGCTCAACACCAACGAACAGGATTGGTACCACGGTGCTTCATGTGGGCCCTGCTTCTCCTGGCAATCCAGCACTTCATCCTGAGGTCTCCATTTTGTCCGTCCTGCATCCTGTACTGGGTAGTGTGAGTAAACACCAGGGTAGCTCTCTGCAACAAAGCTCAAATCAAAGTGTGTCAACTGATTACTTGTTGTTGCTAATCATTTTGGGACTGAGCCATCTGGCTCCAGATTACAAATTGTGGGTTAAGTGCATGCATGTTTTCTTTCCATCACAAGGCCCCAACTAGCTGCAATGCTGGCCTACCCCGGGCAACGCTTCAGGTTAGCCGTAGTTCCAACTGGGTACCCAGAGTGTGTGAGACTGTGATACAGGGACCTTAAAGTGCATGCCTTATAATCTGAATCTTTCAGATCTTGAATCAACCACCAGATTCTGCCCCTTCCCTGTTACTGCCCCCTTAAATAAATCTGATCTAAATCTTTTATTCTGAAACTGGTTATGGTGTACCTCGGTACAAACAGCATTGAAATACTGTCAATTGTTGTGCTAAATCTTATTTTACAGGGGGTCTCCAGGGCCGAGCCAGCTGAACCAGCCCTGGGTAAGTGTAACAAGTGTGGGGTTAAAACTGTTGTCAGCAGTAAATTGCATTGTGTGTTCTGTGAACCATTTAGACCGCTAGAGGGAAAAGAGGGGGGTAACAGTGTCCCAGAGGGCTGTACCCAGGTCAGCTGCACTACCACTAACCCTGTCCTCCGGGTGGAGGCACCCAGTTCAGTACCCAGGCCCCTCAACTTGCACTTGGTCACACAGGCAGGGGTAGTATCCCTTGGGATAGTGCCACCTAGGGGTTACACCCATGCCTGGAGTTACGGCTACAGCTTTTACATATGCAGCTCCTGCTGCCAGCCACATTCTCTCTCCCTGGTCCTCGCTCCTCTGACCCCCCCAAGGCTTCAACATTAGCTGCGGTGCAGATTTACTTATTGGCAGCTCCTGCTGCCTGCTGCACTCTCTGTCCCTAGTCCTCGCTCCTCTGACCCCCCCCCCCCACACAGGCTTCTACATTAGTTGTGGTGAGACTTTACTTACTGGTAGCTGCTGCTGCCCACCGCACTCTCTCTCTCCTCCTAGTCCTCACTCCTTTGAACCACCCCAGGCTTCTACATTAGCTGTGGTGTGGCTTTACTTATTGGTGGCTCCTGCCACCGCCGCACTCTCTGTCCTCTGGTCCTCGCTTCCTCTGAAACTTCTGTGCTTTCTACAATAGCCACGTAGGCAAGTGAATATTCGCATTGACAAATGCTTGTTAAGTAACTGATTTCTCCTGTAGTGTAGCTGCCTTGAAATTTTTTTTTTTTTTCACTGTATTTCTAATTTTTTTGTCTTTTTCTCCTGCCAGTTTGGTTCTCATTCCTTTCGGACTCTCTGATGCCCAGTTTTTCCTAAGCCAAGAAAGCTGCAACTGCATTTGAATGTTGCTATATTTTGCAGTCTGAATTTATTCTTTTGGCAAACTGTTAGTTCACAGCTATCGTTATGCACCTTATACAAAATGTTCTTAGGTTAGCTATTCCTCAGCCACCATACATATTTATTGATAGTGCATGCTTCTGCCATTTTTATGTTCACTCTTGCACTTGCACAAAACAAACATGTTGCTATGATAGTAGATTTGAGAGGTGTGTCACTGTCAGTCCAATTCAGGGCAGTCTGCAAGGGGCTTAACAGTGTTTGATCACTCATCAGCCAAACTTACCATGACACTCTTCTGGTCTTGCTGGGCAGACACTTTCTGTAGTTCAAAGAAATGAGCCATCCAAATCATAAAGCAGCTATTTCCTTTGATCTACATAACAGCCCTCATCATGCAGAACTGATCAGCATCATTGCCAACCTGCTGTGGTCCTCCCCCCAACGTAAAAGCAATTCCTCCCACTCCTTTTTTTTTTTAACCAGGAGAGACACATTAAGCTGAAAGCTTGTTTACTGGTGCGACCTGGGAGCACAAAGAAATTAAGTGACTTGCTCAGAGGATCACACAGTATGTAAGTGGGGGCTATGGGATTCAAACCCAGGTCTCCAGATATGCAGCTCAGAGCCTTAAACCACTGCGCTGTGGCCTCCTTGTTTTCTGACACCAGGGTGCCAAATCCCTAGTGCCGGCTAGTAGCTCCCACCCTGCCATTTTCACTGTGCAACAACAGGGAGTTCACCCCCAGTGCCACCAAACATAACACCGACTCCGGTGCTCAGTCCTCAGTGTCGGTACCTGAAATAAAGAAAACTGTCCCTCATAGTCTTTTTTTTATACACCCTGTAAATAAGAAAAATATCCATCGATGTCTGTTGCTACCACCAGCCCACCACCGCGATTCATCTTTTACTCAGCACCCACCACCCCACACCTCACAGCCCCTGATTTACCTACTGGTGGTCCAATGCTGTAATCCTCTCTGGACCAGAGACACATCTTCACTCTTCATGCTTTGGCTTTGAAAATCGCTTAAAAAATAAATTTTACTACTTTACTTTTTACTTCAATGCCAGACCGGGAACTGAGGAAATCAGGTATGTAGTTCAATGTATGTCAATGGGTTTTGAACTTGTCCTCATAATGTAGTCATTTTTAAATATTTTTCCCCAGATTTTCAACATGACCTTTTTGGAACCCTACCCCATGAACAAGGGTGGTGAAATTATGCAAATCCATCCCAAAAAGCGATTTTGCAGTCACTGCCACAAATTACTTTCCAATAGGATTTGAACATTTTCTCCACCATTGTTCATGAGGTGGGGTCATAAGAAGGCTATGTTGCAAAATCTGGGGTAAAAATATTTAAAAACAACAAAGTTATGAGCATCGTCAGAGAAGAAAAACCAGCACTCCAAGCATCAGTTTTAAAACTTTTACTGTGCACTTAGATTAAGTTGAAAATTACAATATATATATAATATATATACTGTATATATATATATATATATATATATTGCTCCTTGCTATATATTGTATACTTTTATACTGTAATTTAATAATGTCGACTGTTATGTTCTTTGAAACTGATGTTTGATGTTTGTTTATCTTTTTGATACCTGGGACTTCATTGTAAATTAGCGCACTCAACTAAATACTTCCCTTATTCTTATGAATAAAAGATTTACTACTACCACTACTACAATACCTGTTATGTATAACAGGTTCACAGACAAAACAGTTTAGCACTCTGAGGTGCATACCTCTTCACAGGGGCCCCTGATACATGTATTATTGCACCCGAAGCACTGGGCTAATTTTTGGTCTGTGAACCTGTTATACATAACACGTACTGTAATTTGCAACTTAATCTAAGTGCACAGTAAAAGTTTTAAAACTGATGCTTGGATTGCTGGTTTTTCTTCTCTATGACTTTCCATTTACCAGCGTCCAATCTTCACTGTGAGCGCTGCCTTTCTTTGTGAAAGTTATGAGTGTACATTGAAATTTTTCAATGCACATTCACACTTTGGTAATTTTCAATTTTTTGACCCCAGATTTTCAATATAGCCATTTTTTCACACCACCTCGTGAATGTGACAGTCCTCATTCCTAGCCAGAATGTGTTTACACACTTGTGATGTGAATTACCTTTTGGGCAGGATTTGAAAATTTTCTCCACACTTGTTTGTGAGGTGGGGTCATAACAGGGCTATGTTGAAAATGTTGGGTAAAAATATTAAAAAACAACAACGTTTTGAGTGTACATTGAAATGTTTCAATGCACGCTCATAATTTTGGTAATTTTTAGTATTTTGACCCCAAATTTTCAACATAGCCATTTTTTCACACCACCTCATGAAATGACGTTTTTCAAATCCTGGCCAAAATATGTTTTCACACTTGTGACTTGAAATAACACTTCAGCTACCACTTTATGAATGACACCTGTCATGTTCAGAAGGAGTGGTAATAAAAAGACTATATTGAAAACTTGAGGTCAAAATGTTAAAAAACAACTAATCTATGAAGAAACGTTGAATTGTTCCAATGTTTACTCATAACTTTATGTCTGCAGATTTTGGCCTCTAATGTTCAACATAATATGTAACCCCCACACCACTTTTGGCAAGTTGGCACCCCCCATAAACAGAACTAGTACCCACATATGGCATCCACTTTTGGCAGAAATACTCAGATTGGTACCACCCCTAGCTGTGGACTGTATACCAGGCTCATTATCTAAAGGAAGGGGTGGGGGTACAATTACCAAAAATGAACCTTTGTAAAAACAACCAGGTCCAGGGGAGAGGATGCTAGGCATATGCTAAACCTAACTGCTGAAGGGGTCCCATTAATTCCACACAGAAACAATGATCAGATTGTCCAATGCAGCAGCTGGGGTTGTGCAGTACGGCTTTATTCACAGATGTTACTAAAGCACAAGTGGATCCCCAATGTTTTGTCATGGCAAACAAGTACATTCCTTTTCCAGACACTCTTTGCTAGGCAGTACAGTTCTCTGCAAAGACATTTCATTTCTCTTTCCCATGGTGTATGCACGTGGATTGAACCGCACACCCGAACATTTCCATTTCCCAAGAGTGTATGCTTGTGGACTGTTGCCAGACACTCAGAACATCTCCTTTTACCAAGAGTGTATTCTTATGGATTGAACCACACAGTCAGAACATCCTCCTGCAGCAGTGGTCTTTTCCCTGGGAAACCTGGCACCCATCAATGAACCAGTTAGCCCTGCCTTGTAGACTCCAGATGGCATTCCTCCCACCCTTTGCCCCAACTGACAGTCTCTGCCATTCCTTTAAGGTTACACCAAAGAAGCCTTCAATCCACATTGAATTGCTAAAGACTCCAAACTTCACTTCAAATTAACACACTTAGGTGAACAGGGGTCCTGGCTGGTGTGATCTAGCCTTATCTTGGGCACACACACCCCAGACAACCTCCTAAATAGAGAACTTGTCTCCCATTCTGTACTCACAGATTAGTTGCTCCTTCCTGTAGGAATGGAAACAACCCAGAAAGCACCTTTTTCCATGCTAGCTTGTCAGAAAGCCTCACACAAATGTTCTTCTGAAAGGCAGGACCTTCAGGAGATTGTCCCTTAGATCCATTGAACTGGCAGTCTCTCTCACTCCCCCTGGAGTGAAAATCAAGGACTCCTGCTGAAAAAGATCTGCACCACTTCACTGGCAACTGGAGATTTAATCCAAACTAGGGTGAGAAACACAGGGCTCTCTGTGGCAGAGCCCTAACTGGCAGGCCTCCTGCCACTCTGACTTCCAAACTCACATTCTACTGAATATTGTAAACTTCCCCAGAGCAGCTGACTCAGAAATGGTTATACTGCTGCGAGAGTTCTAAATGGCATAATCATCCCCACTCAGGCTAGTTGAGTAAACAATGATGTGCATTATGTAAGAAGCCCTAAATGAGCTCCTTACCAGCTGCCTTTTCACCTGCCTAACACTAGTACTAATGAGATTCTAGTAACCCCAGAAGAATAGAAGCACAGAAATATTTAAACATAGAATTTGTTGACTGATGAGAACTGCTGACCCACCTTGTCTGCCTGTTTTTCCCTACCTACAGTATCACCGTAGACCCTACTTGATCTCTGGCACTTTTTCCCTTCCCTGCTTTCTTTTCACTAAGATCCCCTTATGCATATCCCAAGCATTCTTGAACCCCATCACTATTTTCATTCCCACCACCTCAGCTGGTAGGCTATTCCACAAATCCACTACCCTTTCTGTGAAGAAGTACTTCCTCACATCTCTCCTGAATATACCCCCTCCACCTTCATATCATGTCCCCTTGTTCTTGTGCATCTTTTCTTCTGAAAAATACTTCTTTTGTGTACCTTATTCACCCCAGTGAGGTATTTAAAGGTTTCAATCATGCCCCCCTCACCCTTCTGTCATCCAGGGTGTACATATTGAGTTCCTTCAGCCTCTCTTATAGGGCTTGTGATGCAGACCCCACATCATTTGGTTGCCTTCCTCTGGACTGCCTCTTCTCTGTCTATGTTCTTTTGGAGAAGTGGTCTCCAGAACTGTACACAATATTTTAGGTGAGGTCTTACCAGTAAGCTACATAGGACAACACTGCCTCCCTGGTTCTGCTGGTGATACCCCTCCCTATGCAACCCAGCATCCCACTAGCCCTCCCAACTGCTTTGTCACACTTTCTAGCCACCTTAAGGTCATCAGAGATTATTACCCCCAGGTCTCTCTCCTGCTTGGTGGTCATCAATAACATTCCACCCATTTGAGGTCAGGTGACGGCAGCCTAGCGATCGGCAGCAAGCTCCCACCACTCCGCATCCTATATCTACTGCAAACTACCAATTTGAAGTTCTTTTTCAGTTTAAAACAGGTAATTAGCACTGCTTCACACAAAAGGACTGAGTGTTAAGTTGTAATATGGAAGTCTACATGCGCAAGGCTCTCCCACGGCATTCACCTCCTCCTACTCCGGTGAAAGACAAGGCCGCAAAAAGGCCTAAACAATAGCCTACCAGTACAAATAATGCTCTTGAGGGGACGCCAGCTCTCATAGAGGAATGTTTCTTAGAGATTATGCAGCCGCTGCAAAGCTGCATCGAGGACATCTCAAAGGAGCTACATCAAGTTCATGCCTCGATAGATTCTCTAACACTGGAAGTGACCGACTCTGAGGCAAGACTAATCTCATTAGAGAAAATGCAAGACGAGACGGACTTGGATCATGGTGCGGTGACCAAAAGTCTAAAAAAAAATGGAAGAAAAACCTAGAGGACCTCGAGGGCAGAAGCCGTCAAAATAATTTGCTAATTCTCAGGATCCCTGAAAAAGAGGAAGGCAACTCTCCTACTTTGTTCGTACAAAAATCGTGTGAAAAAGTTGCTGGCCCATCGGCAAGTGATATGACGTACATCATTGAAAGGGCGCATAAGGCCCTACATCCACCACCACCACCACCACCACCACCTGTCTCACCACCCAGACCACTGACTTTTAAACTTTTGAATTTTCTCGACAAGCAACACATTCAGCCCAAGTTAAAACACATCAAGAGCTTCAATGGGAAGGCTGAATTATATGCATTGCACAGGATTTATCTCAGTCGGTCCAAATCAAAAGGCAGGAGCTATATACACTTGTATCTAAGCTTATTGCAGCGGGGAGACAGTTCAGGGTTTGTTACCCGGCCGTGCTCCAAGTGAGGATCAAGGATCAATGGCACACATTTGAAACCTACGATCAAGCACAGGTAGAGCTTAAGAATCTTCTGCCTGATTTGTTTACGTAAGCAGAATCTTGCCAATTCATCTACAGTGAGCTTCATGATCTCTTGGTTTACTACGATATGAATAGTCCACTACTTCCCTAGCTGCTGGAACTCCCTGCTGTTGGCTTTCCAAAGGCACTAAACATTACTTTGCACATTATAGCAGGCTAATCATTCTATGCGCTGCTGAATAGACTCTGTCTCCAGCCGGACCAGTTAGCCACAAGTTACCGAAAGCACAAGTAAAGTACAGAAATCCGGATCATTCTCCCATATTACTCATATTCGTACATTTTCAACTCCACGGCCGGCACTAATCAACCTGCTTTTATAACAAGAATGATACTACCCGAATATAATGAATGAATGTGAAGACGCCTCTGTGCAGTCAGCAGAAATCCAATGGATAAGTAAATATATCTTTGATGCATGTAAATGGCAAGCCTGTAACTTAACTGCACCAGTTTTCGTTCCTTTTTTTATTAGCTTAATATTGTTATTACTCCACAAATGGGACCAGATACTATTTTTTTATTTTTTTCTTTTTCAAATAATTAAAACTGAGCTGTGTCCTTGATATTTGACCTTTAATTGATATGACTGTCGACTTGTTGCCTATATCTTGACTCTGACCTCACGGCAATAAATAAATAAATAAATAGCTTCTTTAAGTACCAAATTTATAATAGCTGATATAGCATAGAGTTTAGACAGGGGGGTGCGGGGGTGGTGGTATGGGAATGCTGAATCGTGGGCTGCACATAGACATCACCTGGCAGAATATTGTAGCCAGTACGGTTAATTGAACTGGGGATAGTAGTTAGTTATTAGTTGTTTCCTATTTGTTTTTAGTTGTTAGTTCATTAGAATTTTAAGGATTTGATGGGGAATTGTAAAAGGGATATAGATAAGGGGAAAGACGTGCCACAGTTGTTTTATTTTAACTACAAAATACACAATGCTGACTGGATAGAACTTATGTTACCTGAACATTATCCCATAGGATGGCTTTCACGACTTTTTCATATTGGGTGACCATGAATGGGTGGTCCTTATAATATCATAACATGGAATATCAGAGGTGCCATAGATAGATGTAAATGACAAATTGTTCTAAATCACCTCTCACACCTATATGTAGGAATTGCCTGTTTACAAGAGACTCACCTTAGGAGAGAGGATATTCCTCTTCTCCGCAGGACTTGGGTTGGACAAGCCTATGGGGCTGGCATCTCTACAAACCGGGGGAGGAGTCACCATCTTAATTACTAGAACAATACCATTTAAGTTACTGCAGGAAATGTGGGATGTGAACGGTTGCTATATATTATTGCATGGTATGCTCCAGTCCTACCAAATTCTCTTAGGATCTATATATGGCCCTAACACAGATTCACCCCTTTTTTTTCTCACCTCCTTAATTTGATAGCCTTGCCAACATAAGAAGTTATCTTGCTTGGGGGGGATTGGAATATAACTCCACAGTTACAGATAGACAGATCCGATAATAAAAGGGTAGGTCCTTCCCCAGCTCAAAGAGCTTTAAGAGATCTGATGTCTGGTGCGGGAATAGTGGATGTTTGAAGAATCCTAAATCCCACAGAGAGACATTATACTTTCTTCTCCTTCCCCTACTGTACCTGCTCCAGACTTGATTATTTCTTGGTTAGCTCTTGTTTACTCCCCGGAATAATTGATTGTACAATACATGCAAGGGCGCTGTCTGACCACTCCCCCATTTCCCTCAATTATATACTAGGTCAAGGTATTAAAAGAGACATCCTATGGCGCCTAAATAGCCAACTACTTAAAATCCTGACAACTCTATCGCATGTTAAGGAATTCATTTCCCAATTTCTAACAGCTAATAGAGGCTCAGTCACCCAAACAGATGTAGTATGGGCAGCTCTCAAGTGCGCCTTAAGAGACGAATGTATTCGCTTGGCATCCACTAGATCCCATCAACTCAAAACTAAAATAGATGCATTATTATTCTCCATTAAATCCATTGAAAGAAGTATTAGTTGTAAATCTCGAGAAGAAGACTGGATCAAACTACACACTTTACATATGCAATTCTATGACCTTATGTCTCAGAAGGCAGAACTTGCACTGAAAAGAACCAGACTTAAGTATTTAGAGTCAGCAGAATGAGCTGGGAAATTACTTGCTATTAGAATTAAGCAGACAGACACATCTTGTGGTATTCCTGGCCACAGACCTGCTGATAATGGTCCCACCATTACTAACCCTATGCAAATTGCCGCTATCTTTAGAGCTTACTTCCAGAATTTGTACACCGTTCCTAGAAATGAAGTTGTTACCTAGGAGGAAATAAATAATTATATGGATTTAATTACTCTTCCCCATCTTTCTCCAGATATAATATCCCCCTTAGGTACTCCCACTACAGTCATGGAAGTGGAACATGCAATACAGCAACTCCCTCTAGATAAATCCCCGGGCCCAGATGGCCTCACAAATAATTTGTTCAAGTCTTGTGCCTCAGAGCTTGCTCCCCACTTGACCGAGGTATTTAATCATTGATATTTCAACTGATTTTTTGAACTGAGCTTCCTTGAAGCAATTATTATCCTTATACCCAAACCCAATAGAGACCCACAATACCCAGAAAATTACCGTCCCATATCACTCTTGAATACCGATATAAAGATATTAGCAAAGATTTTAGCAAACAGACTAAGCCCACTTATGGGTACCTTAAATTGGCCCTGAACAGGTGGGATTTACGGCTGGTAGATCCTCTAGCGACCGTATGCGCCGATTATTGCACATCATTTCCCAGACTAGTACTTCAAATACACCTGCAGCACTGATTTCATTAGATGCCAAGAAGGCATTTGACCACGTCTCCCAGAACTTTTTATTTACAGTTCTAGACAGTCTCGGTTTTCCTAATAACGTTACAAGTGGGTTCAACTTTTATACCACTTATCTACTGCTCATGTCTGGTGCAACGGAATCCTGTCTGATTCATTCACACTGCAGTGGGGAACCAGACAAGGCTGCCCCCTATCCCCTTTACTTTTCAATATATACCTGGAGCCCCTCATCCAGAAATTAATTTCCTCACCAGATATCCTTGGTACAACTGCAGGTACAGATCATCACCTTATTTCTGCCTATGTAGACGACCTATTGATACACATAGAAAGCCCCGTACATGGGGTACCAGCCCTACTCAGAGAAGTTGACCTTTTTTCAATTATTCCATCAGATATTGAAGGGCATGAATTGATATGGGAATCGAAGTCCTTATATTTAGGCATCAAGATTTTCAGAGAGATCTCAACCACAGTGAAAGAAAATTTCACCACCCTAATGTTGTCTATTAAAACAGATTTAACTAGATGGGGTGTATTACCATTCTCGCTTTGGGGCAGAATATCCACAATTAAAATGAATGTACTACCTCGCTTTCTTTATCCTCTTAGTATGCTGGGTGTTTTCCTTCCTAAACAATGGTTCACTAAATTAC
Organism: Neoceratodus forsteri; assembly: GCA_016271365.2. NCBI lineage: Eukaryota > Metazoa > Chordata > Ceratodontiformes > Ceratodontidae > Neoceratodus > Neoceratodus forsteri. Next base: position 111,950,494 of record JADMNL010000024.1, read on the forward strand.
AAACCCTAATCAACCAATACTTATGGAAAGGAAAAGGAGTACGATGAGCATATTTTAAACTTACTACTCCAAAATTGCAAGGCGGCCTCTCACTCCCATCATTTTTTATTTATTATAGTGCAACCCACATTAGTAAACTTGTTAACTGGATCTTAGTATTGGATTGGAGGAACCTGGGTTCGCTTAAACCCTTATGGCTGGATATAGAAATAGCCATGGTAGAACAAACTCACTGTATACTACTGGCTTTATTATATTCCTCACCGCAATATATACCCAAGATTCTTAGGAATACATCAATTAGATGATCCCTTAAGGCCCTGCACCAACTGCAAAAACATTAGAATTTTGATTGGCACAAATCTCTGGAGCAACTACTGCTTGGTAACCCACACTTTCAAATCGGTAAAAGCCCTATTTCTCTTCTATTCTGGGCCCCCCTACTCAATGCCACACTCCGAACTTTGGCCCCTGAGGGTAAAGTACTTTCCTACCCACAGCTTTGTCAAACACTTAAGATACAAGATAGAAACCCCCTTTAAATACTAACAAATTCGACAGGTTATTGTCTCATTTCTGGGTACTACACCGAACATTGTTTCCCCTGTAATAGAGATATGCCCCCTATTATTGAAGGCAAATCAGCCTCATGCTATATCTGTGGTATATAAGAAACTGCAAATGTTAGATCCCAGTTTGCCCAAAGGTGTGTGTCACTACTGGACGAACAAACTGTCTCTATCAACAGATCCCCATTCCTGGCTTCACATCTGGTGTAACACTTACAGGTATATTAAACAAGATAGACTTCGGTTGATACAGTTCAATGTTATGCATAACTTATATTTCTCTCCTGACAGATTACACAAAATGGGAAGGCTTCCATCTCCTCAGTGTCAACGTTGCCAAATGTCTCCTTGTGACCTTTATCATATGCTATGGTCATGTCCAAAAGTGTCAGCTTTTTGGCTCCATATCAAAAACTCATTGACCCGCTATTAGGACTACAACCCCTGTTTACCCCTGAAATCTGTCTCCTTAACAACTTCCCTGTGGGAGTGATCAAAAAATAGGAAAGCCCACATAGCTCTAATCTCAGCAACTGTTACACTGGTTACTATGAGACATTGGAAAGTCGAGTCTCTGCCATCAGTACTAGAATGGCACAGAGATATATTAATGGCCCTACAACTGGAAAAACATATTGCCATGCTGAACAACAGGAACCAGGCCTATTTAGATAAATGGGGACCACTAGAAGCCTTACTTACTATTTGGAAACCTTAAAATATTACAGAACCAGTCAATATATATATATATATTATCATCTTTTTGTACATAACGCAATATTATGGCACACAGAATAATGTTGGGTTGGATGAGTGATAGGGAGGGATAAGGGGATTATTGAGGTTTTGTTTTATCTTACACATTCTTTATTGAGAAATTGTATACAAGAACATATTGTTGATATGTACCACCTTCTCAATCCTTCCTGTGATACCTATTGATGTGTTGTGTTGTACTGTATTGTATGAAAAATTTAATAAAGCATATTAAATAAAAAAAACACTCCACCCATTTTGTACTCTGTCCCTGGGTTTGTGTGCCCCAAGTACGTTATTTCGCACTTTTTCACATTAAAACCCTGCTGCCATACTCGTGACCACTCCTCAAGTTTTCTCAGGTCTCTGATCATCCTTTCTACCCCTTTTCCTGTGTTACCCCACCTCCTGAACATGACAGGTGTCATTTTTCAAATCTCCTCGAAAAATTGCTTTTGCAGTCACACTGCAAAATTACCTTTTGGTTGGGATTTAAAAAAATTCCACCTGTCTCTATCATAACGTCAGGTCATAAAAAGACTGTTGGAAATATGGGGTCAAAATGTGGGAGCCCACTGAAAACTAGATATTGCCTCTCAGTTGGCCTATCCTGTGTAACTACAGTCTGAAAATGAGTAAAAGCAAGACACCACTGAAAATGAGATTTTGCACCTCCTCTGGTTCATCCTGGATAAATATCTGGCACCCCCTCCTCCCTCACATTTGTCTAGGGGTCCCGATGGTAAAATGAGGGGGTGGGGCCAGAACCTGAGTACTCCAGCAAGCAACACACAGCTGCAAAACGATAACATTTTAGACCTTACTTGGCTGGTGGAACTTCAAGCACTAAACAGTCTCATCTCCTCAGGCAGATGATGTTCCACACGCTGCTGCACCCCTCTGCTGAGCTTTGGGAAGGTCAAGGAGATAGGAAGTACCTTTCTACAGAGGGATCAATTAGGTTAGCTCATTAAATAACCCAATACCACCATGAAAAGAAAAAATATAATAACATTTAATTTGAAGGTACTGTATTAATGATTAATAAATATTTGGAGCAGCTCCATGGGGTTGAAAGCATGCAGCAAACATTTTGCAGGCACACAGGTACTAGAAAAACCAGAACAGCTGGATCATCAAGGCCTAGAAAAACTGACTGAAACAGGCTCCATGGATAACTCTTCAAGACAGATTCAAGGCTTACACCTGCACTCTGCATTTCTGAAACTAACCTTTTCCCCAGGAGGAGTGCCTAACTCCCCCTTCCTCCCATCCACCTCCGGACCTTTTTGAACCAGGGCCTAATGTAGCCTATTACCATACCACGGCTGCTCTGTTTCCCTTTTCTCTGAGCCAAAGCCAAATGCTGCTCCCACCTTTGTTTAGGGTCGTACAGTGGCCTATAACAGTGAAAGTAGACAATGGCTCCCTCCTTTTGTTACAGCATTCTCCACTGCATTTTTTTATGAATCTAACACAGGTCCTGCCCCAGACACAGGCATGGCAGGCCTGATAAAGCAAATCCCAGAGTGCAGGCCCTCTAGGCTTACCTCCAGTAGTGTGTCACACAGAAGATGACCTTCAAGCTGCCACCTTCCAGGGGTCCTGATGTGGCACTGCCAGCACCATTGCTACTCCATCCCAAGTGTTTGAGATACAGGGGACCCCAGCATCCTGATGACCTAATCTTGCTGTCTCCTCCAGTCTCCTGCCCACTGCAATGGCAACGGCTCCCCTGACCCCAATGGTCACCAGCTCCTGCCACCCTCCTCCACGGAGATGCACTCGATGCACCACTGCTGTTCAAGCCAGGGGATTTAGGCCCCAGCCATACTACCCTGCCAAACTTGCTCTGTCTCTCCCTCCTCTTCTCTGCTGCCCCTACTTATATAGTGGGCCAGAACACCACCCGACTAGGGGCAGGACACAGGAAATGCCTAAAGCTAACACCTAATGGGAAGTGAGGGAGGGAGAAGAAAAAGGACTGGTAGAGTAAGCCTATGCTGCAAGGGGGGAGCTTACAAATATATAGTAAAAATGTGTATAAGCAGCAAAACCCAGTACAACTGCAATACTAGTGACAAACATTTGGCATTGACAAATGCTTGTTAAATAGTGTTGCGCTACTTTCCTTCACTCTCGCGTCTGACTGCACTGTCACTTTAAATGAGCTTTTGCACTTGACTAATGACTGTATAAATATTGTTCAAACTGAAGGGGGCTCTATTCCCTTGAAAAAGCTCCCAAGGGAGAGAAACATTGAGGGTTTGTGCTTGCTTTCCTCTCTAAATAAAGAAACACTATCTTTTGCACAGCAAAATCTGCATGTCTCAGTGGACTGTTTTTCTGTATGTTGACTGCCAAGGTTTTGCTTTTTTTGCCACTGTACATCTATTCATTTTTATTGTAACCCTCTCCCCATGGATGGGGGCTTACCTTGCTGTCTCCTCATGGTGCCACTCAGCTCTCCTGCTGGTCCTGCCAGTTCCCGGTCCTGTATGGGGCCCCTGAATGCTCCCATAGGACCCATTGTGCTAGTAGATCATGTGGGGACCAGAGGAGCTCAATTATATTGCCACCACCAGTTCGGCAGTTCACCATTTCATTGCACAGCTCAGTCTGCATATCCAGCTCAAACGTGCAAGCTGGCACACTGACTCACAGATTCCAACAGTGCTGTGGGACTTGCTGTAAAAGCCACTTCGGCGGTCCCATTCTGGTCTCTTTTTGTGTGCCCCGGCCACTGTGAGTATAAAAACGACAAAGGGGGTCTGGAGGCATGGGGGGGATTCATTTTTAAATAAGAAGCACACTTGAGTGCTAATATAAACAAGCATTTGTCAATGCTGAATGTTGATTGCGTTGGTCCATTGAGCTCGCTCACTGCCCCTGTGTCACTCACTTGTTCTGTTTCTCCAGGTGCTGCAGGCTACTCTTTTGTACTGAGCTCTTGCCTGCATTAGCATGTTTTTTCTGCCCACAAAGAAATCTGCAGTTGTCCCGACAGAGCTCTATTGAGGTGGGTCTCTCCCCCTCTCTCACTCGCTCATTCTGTTTCTGCTGGCGCTGCAGGCTGCCCTTTTGTACTGGGCTCCCACCTCTGTTGGTGGCTTTTTCTGCCCACAAAGAAATCTGCAGCAGTCCTGACACAGGTCCATTGAGCTAGCTCACTCCCCCTCTCTCGTTTGTTCCATTTCTGCCAGCGCTGCAGGCTGGCCTTTTGTACTGGGCTCCTACCTGCGTTGCCGCCTTTTTCTGCCCAAAGCAATCTGCAGCAATTACGATAGAAGTCTGTTGAACTTACTCGCTCCCCCACTCTCATTCGCTCATCGTGTTTCTCCCGGTGCTGCTGGCTGCCCTTTTGTACTGGGCTTCTGCCTGTGTTGGCATCTTTTTCTGCCCACAAAGAAATCTGCAGCTGTCCCGACAGAGCTCCGTTGAGGTCGCTCTCTCCGCCTGTCTCACTCGCTCATTCTGTTTCTCCTGGTGCTGCAGGCTGCTCTTTTGTACTGGGCTTCCACCTGTGTTGGCATGTTTTGCTGCCCACAAATAAATCTGCAGCTGTCCCGACAGAGGTCCGTTGAGGTGGGTCACTCCCCCTCTCTCACTCACTCATTCTGTTTCTGCTGGCGCTGCAGGCTGTCTTTTTGTACTAGGCTCCTGCCGCTGTTGGCGGCTTTTTCTGCCCACAAAGAAATATGCAGCAGTCCTGACCCAGGTCTGCTGAGGTAGCTCACTCCCCCTCTCTCACTTGCTCATTCTGTTTCTGCCAGAGCTGCAGGCTGGCCTTTTGTACTGAGCTCCGGCCTGCATTGCTGCCATTTTGTGCCCACAAAAAAATCCACAGCAGTCACGATAGAGCTCCGTTGAGCTCGCTTACTCCCCCACTCTCTCATTCGCTCATTGTGTTTCTCCCGGCACTGCAGGCTGTCCTTTTGTACTGGGCTTCTGCCTGCATTGGCACCTTTTTCTGCCCACAAAGAAATCCGCAGCTGTCCCAATAGAGCTCTCTTGAGGTGGCTTACTCTGCCTGTCTCACTCGCTCATTCTGTTTCACTTGGCACTGCAGGCTGCCATTTTGTAGTGGTCTCCTGCCTCTGTTGGTACTTTTTTCTGCCCTCAAAGAAATCTGCAGCAGTCAAGATAGAGCTCCATTGAGCTTGCTCACTCACTCACCCTCTCTCACTCGTTCATTCTGTTTCTTCCGCCGCTGCAAGCTGCCCTTTTCTGCTGGGCCCCTGCATGCATTGCTGCCTTTTTCTGCCCATTAAGAAATCTGCAGCAGCCCCAACAGAGCTCCGTTGAGCTCACTCACTCCCCCTTCTTCACTCGCTCCTTCTGTGTCTCCCACTGCTGCAGGCTGCCCTTTTGTACTGGGTTCCTGCCTGCATTGCCGGCTTTGTCTGCCCACAAAGACATGTGCAGCAGTTCTGACACAGCTCCGTTGAGGTCGCTCACTCCCCCTCTCACTCGCTCATTCCATTTCTGCTGGGGCTGCAGGCTGGCCTTTTGTACTGGGCTCCTGTCTACATTGCTGCCTTTTCCTGCCCACAAAGAAATCCGCATCTGTCCCAACAGAACTCCGCTGAGGTCGCTCACTCCCCCTGCCTCACTCACTCATTCTGTTTCTCCTGGCGTGTGCAGGCTGCCCTTTTGTACTGGGCTTCAGCCTCTGTTGCCATTTTTTTCTGCCCACAAAGAAATCTGCAGCAGTTCCGACAGAGCTCCGTTGGCCTCACTCCCCCGTCTCACTCGCTCGTTCCATTTCTGCTGGTGCTTCAGGCTTCCCTTTTGTATCGGCTCCTGCCTGCATTGCTGCCCTTTTCTGCCCACAAAGAAATCTGCAGCAGTCACAATAGAGCTTCGATGAGCTTGCTCGCTCACTCACTCCCCCTCTCTCACTCATTCATTCTGTTTTTCCCGCTGCTGCAGGTTGCCCTTTTGTACTGGGCCCCTGTGTGCATTACTGCCTTTTTCTGCCCACAGAGAAATCCTCAGCAGTCCCAACAGAGCTCTGTGGAGCTCACTCACTCCCCTTCCCTCACTCGCTCATTCTGTGTCTTCCGCTGCTGCAGGCTGCTCTTTTGTACTGGGCTCCTGCCTGCATTGGCATCTTTTTCTGCCCACAAAGGCATCTGCAGCAGTCCTGACACAGATCCATTGAGGTCACTCACTCCCCTTCTCTCACTCACTCATTCCGTTTCTGCCAGCGCTGCAGGCTGGCCTTTGGACTGGGCTCCTGCCTGCATTGCCGCCTTTTTCTGCCCACAAAGAAATCTGCAGCAGTCAAGATACACTTCCATTGAGCTCACTCACTCCCCCTCTCTCACTCGTTCTGTTTCTTCCAGAGCTGCAGGCTGCCCTTTGGTACTGGGCTCCTGCCTGCATTGGCACCTTTTCCTGCCCACAAAGAAATCCACAGCTGTCCCACCAGAGCTCCGTTGAGGTCACTCACTCCCCCGTCTCACTCGCTCATTCTGTTTCTCCTGGCACTGCAGGCTGCCCTTTTGTACTGGGCTCCTGCCTCTGTCGGCATCTTTTTCTGCCCACAAAGAAATCTGTAGCAGTCCCAACAGAGTTCCATTGGCCTCACTCACTCCCCCTGTCTCATTTGCTCATTCCATTTCTGCTGGTGCTGCAGGCTGCCCTTCTGTACTGGGCTCCTGCCTGCGTTGCCACCCTTTTCTGCCCATAAAGAAATCCACAGCAGTCACGATGAGAGCTCCGTTGAGCTCGCTCACTCCCCCTCTCTCACTCGCTCATTCTGTTTCTCCCACCGCTGCAGGCTGCCCTTTTGTACTCAGCCCTGCATGCATTGCTGCCTTTTCCTGCCCACAAAGAAATCTGCAGCAGTCCCAACAGAGCTCCGTTGAAGTCACTCACTCCCCCTCCCTCACTTGTTCTGTGTCTCCCAGCGCTGCAGGCTGCCCTTTTGTACTGGGCTCCTGCCTGAGTTGTTGCCTTTTCCTGCCCACAAAGAAATCCGCAGCAGTCCTGACAGAGCTCAGTTGAGCTCGGTCACTCCCCAACCCCAGTCGCTCTATCCTAATCTGTCCCAAACACTGATTTCTGACAGCAACTGTGGTATTCTGTGCTGGAAATGCGGAAACACATTTTGGCTACAATGTGAAAAATGACAGCTGTACTGTTCATAAGGAGGTGTGAACAAATGCCAGTGTTGAAAATCTGGCATGAAAATATTACTAATTTGCAAACTTAAAAGGGTGCGTGGAACCTGCACAACACATGCTCGAAACACAGCCATTTTATGGAGTTTCGTCACAAAATTTTCAACATAGGCATTTTAGGACCTCTGCTCATGAACAGTGTCAGTGTGATTTTCTTAATATGGCCCAAACACTGATTTCCCACAGCGACCGTGCATATGTGCGTCGGAGGAACAAAAACACATCTTGGCCAAAATGTTAAAAATGGCAGCTACACTTTTCATAAGGAGGTGTGGCAAAATGGCAATGCTAAAAATCTGGAGTGAAAATATTGCAAAGTTGCGAAGGTATGAACGTGCGAGGAAACTGCGCAATGCACATTCGTAACACACTCCTTTTATGGACTTATGTCACCAAATTTTCAACATAGGCATTTTAGGACCTCTGCTAATGAACAGTGTCACTGTCATTTTCATAGTGCATCCCGAACACGGATTTCCTACAGCAACCACGCTATTCTGCGCCAGAACTGTGAAAACACATTTCGGGCAGGATGTGAAAAATGACAGCTATACTGTTCATAAGGAGGTGTAGAAGAATGGCAATGTTGAAAATCTGGAGTGAAAATATTATTAATTCGTGCAGTTATGAGCATGCGTGCAAACTGAGCAACGTACACTCGTAACAGTCATTTTATGGAGTATCATCACCAAACTTTCAACATAGGCATTTTAGGACCTCTGTTCATGAACAGTACAACTGTCATTTTCTTAATCTTTTCTGAACACTGATTTCCCACAGCGACCGTGCTATTCTGTGCCAGAAGTGCAAAAACACATTTCGGCCAAGATGTGGAAAATGACAGCCGTACTGTTCACAAAGAGGTCTGAAAAAATGCCAGTGTTGAAAATGTGGCGTGAAAATATTGCAGATTTGCAAAGTTACAAGTGTGCATAGCAACTGCACAATGCACGCTCATAAAACAGTCATTTTTGGGGATTTTTACCACCAAATTTGCAGTATAGGCTTTTGAGAGCCCATCTCATGAACACTGGCACTGTTGTTTCGTTAATCAGTCCCAAAAGGGCATTCTGCACAGTGACCGCAAAATCACCTTTCGGGGCTGAATAACTACATGACAGTGCCAGAATTCATAAGGAGGCGTCCCAAAAACCCCATGTTGAACATTTGGTGCCAAAATTCCCAAAAATGCCTGAGATATGTATCAAAGTTGAATAAACCTGTTTATTCCATTATACAGCTTACCGGCATTTCCTCAGTTCGCGGTCAGCTTTGAAGAGTGCAGACGTGTTCTTGGTCCACTGAAGATCATCGTGCCAGACTCTGGAGGTAAATATGGGGTGAGGGGGGTTTGGGGAGGCAGGGTGCACAGTGGGTTGTGGGAGGGGGGCAGGGAGACTGCCAAGGGACCTTTTCCTTTTTTACAGGTTAAAAAAAAGACATTGCGAGACCGTTTTTTATTTTACAGGGGCATGTGGCATGCTGGGGTGGGCTCCCAGCATGCAAATGGGCTCTTTTGAGAGGCTGTAGCCGATGGGGACTGGGCACCCCGTCCAGCACACAACAACAACGGGGTAACATTATGCTGACAGGGATTGGGCACCCCGTCAGCAGACAGCAAAAGCCGGGAGAATTACATAATGCCGACGGGGAGTGGGCTCCCCCGTTGGCAACATAAACCTTGGGGCACTGAAGCCAATGGAGATTGGGGTCCCCATCGGCAAACAAACATGGTGGGGGGGCACATGCTGCCAAGGGGGATTGGGCACCCCCTCGGCAGGGGGGGTTAATATTGTTTGTGAACACGGTGGCAAGCCGCCGCCATGTTCACAAACAATATCAGTGTTTCAAGGTTCCGCCCTGCAATGACGGGTTGCTCCCTCATTGCAGCGAATGGCTGACGCTGCAATGATGAGGTGGCCCCTGACTGCAACGGCTGTAACATTTCAAGGTTGTCGCACACTGACTGAACTAGTGTCAGCAACAGCATGCCACGGCATTGGGGGAAGCGGGCCAAGCCTTTAAAGGCTGTGGGGGCATTGGACACAACAGTGCCGCGCCTTCACAACCTGCTTCTGGAGAAAGCTGCCGCAATATGTTTCTTGTGCATGCACGCAATCAACATAAGAAAGGGCTCTATTACTTTAAGAGCAGCCGAAGCTGTGGAAGGAATGGAAGCACTGCCTGCTACCTGGGGGGATAGTTCTATGGCGCCAGCAATGGGCATAAGAAGCCTTGTTTACTGTCCGCTCTGCCACCAGACACCAGGGTAGAGGGGCACCTATTGAACACTGGGGAGACTGTTAATTAAACTTTGCCTGTACCGTGGCCTTAAAGTTGGGACATTGAGTAAAATTCATTTATTTATTTATTGAAAAGTTTCACCAGGAAAGGCACATTAAGCAACAAATTTGCTGGTTTCCAGGTGTGTCCTGGGGGAAAGGGGGACTGGAGCAACTAACATCTTTACAACTACTTAACATACGTATTTAGATATAGCATACATAACTTACATAAGAGTTAATGCTTACAGTGCTTAAGGTCATCAGGCTAGTTACAGGGAACAGTCTGAATAGGGAAAAGGAGTGGGAGTAACAACATACTTGACAGTCAAACTTGGGATACATACATAATAAGTATGACATCAAATGCCTAAGAACAGTGCTAAAGTTTTTACATTTACATGACTAGATGACTCAGCTGCATAAGGAAATGTGAGATCAAATAGAGAGTCAGAGGACAATAGTGTAACCCCTCACCCCCTGCCTTTTTAGCAAAACGACAGGTGGCATGCTGTTGAAGCTGACAGCAGTACCTGGTAGGGACTGGGTTTGGGGAGGATGAGGTTACTCGGCACAGGGGACCTAGGTTTGACTACTCTGCACAGGGGCACCCAAGTAAATCCGAACACAGGAAGCAATAACTTCAGTGTGGCTTTTATTCACATACAAGCTGACCAAACAAAGCATAGACGGAACCCCACGGGGCTAAATTTCCTGGTAATGCAGATTAGAGACTACAGAACACTTTATCACTATTTCCAGCCGTCAGGCTCTAAACCCACCAGGCACACAGCCCGGACTTGCACGCAGCTTTGGGTACACAGCCCGACTTGTACACTACTTGGGTTTTCCCCACTGGCCTGGCTCCCCCGCCAGCCACTTGATCCGCAGTCCATTTGAGGAATGAACCAATTATCCTGTGGTGGCTCCCCAAACCACACTAGAGTCTTCGACTCCTAGAGGGAATTTTCCTTACAATCCCATGTCTGGGTACTTCCCTCATCACTGGCCAAGTGCCTGAGGTAAGTAGAAACCAGAGAAGAAACGCAGAGGTGGACCTGGTCACTAAAGATGGGGGCCACCCATCTCCAGCTCCCACAGCCCATACCCGGCCATTTCTCTGGAAACGGAACCATTCCTTTACTGAACTTTCAAATGCAGATTCTGGGTAGATGTCTGTCACATCTCCTCTACATAACATTTGCATCCCAACAAGCTCTGGACTTGAACCTACTTTTACTTTGCTTAGCCCATTACTCTAGGCTTCCACTATTTTAGTAGTTCAATCCCCACATTGTCACACAAGTCCCAGGGTGAAAAACATAGGCCCTTTTAGCAAGAGCAGACATTCACCCTCACGTTGCAGGTGCCCCACAGGCGACTCACAAATCTTCTTTTTCTCCCAAATAAACACTGGAACACATAGGCAGCTTTTCCTTCACAAGCAGAACTAGGGGGTTGCCCCAGGAACTTGCAAGGAAACCTTTCCTGCCCCCCCGGAGGGAGGGGGCACTGAGACCCGAAAACAGCGGTCTCCACCACTTCAGTTATCTTTTGTGTCTCTCTTTAAGGTGGAGACACACACCCTTCTACTTAAAAGTAGCCCTCTGTCAGGGCTGAGGCTCCTAGAGCCTTCACTGAGCTGCTTTCTCAGCAAGCTCCCAACTTCACACACACTCACTGAAGACTGACTGAAGACTGACTTCAAAACCTCCCAATGTTCTAACTAACTCCCTTTGCTGCAGATTCCAATGTGGCTCATGCAGCTGTGATAGTTCTAATGGTGATGTCATCCCTCAGTCTCAGCTGAGACTGAGAACAGAGTGAGACAGTGTGAAACCCATTTAACTGGAGTTTCACAAGCTACCTTCCCCGCCTATCACTAGGTCTTACTGGGATTCTAGTAACCCCGGGTAACAAGGGGGTTACAATAGTATGGGAAAATAGTGTAGACAAGCATGGAAGAGAACAGGGGGTAGCTATTAAACACAACTGCAAGTACAGTATGCAAAACAAAGTTATGGAGAGCTGTTGAGATAGATGAAAGCCTTGGGCCTCATGTGCACCTGAGGGTTGGATTAACTACTGATACACCAATCCCCAGTCATACCTTAATGCATAAGTAATGTCTCTTTTCTACTACTGTCACTACCCATTCTGATACAGCCCAGCATCCTATCTGCCTTACTATAGGCCTTGTTGCACTGGCTTGATTAAGGGAATCACTAATGATAACTTCCTGGTCTTTTTCCTCAGCTATATGGTACAGCTTTGTCTCTATCATCCAGTACTCTGTCGAAGGGTCCTTGTTCCCTAGGTGTATCCACCTTGTAGTTTTTGGTGTTGAATATCAACTGGCAAACCTTAGACCACATCTCTAGTCTTTGCAGATCACTCTGCATCTCCTCAATTCCCTCATCACTATCTCCCCTACCACAGAGCTTAGAGTTATCTACAAAAAGGCACAACTTGGCCTGGATTGCTTCTCCAATGTCGCTGGTGAACATATTGACAAGGACAGGACCCAGGATGGATCCCTGTGGCACCCCACTTGTGACCTACCTCTGTTTTGATTTGACACCATTAATCACAACCAGGGCCACAGTAATGGGGGGAAAGTGGGGATGTTGTCCGGGGCCATGAGCTCAGGAGGGGCCCACCTGAGGAGTTGGTATTACACCTGACAGTAGCTGGTGTTGGAAACAGGGGCCCATTCCAAGTGATTTTTCCTGGGCCCCAAACCTCATAGCTGTAGCCCCGATCACAACCCTGTGCTGCCTCTACTTGAACCAATTTCCAACCCATCTTACTGTGTCCCTTGCTACAACCAGATCCTCCATCTTCTTTAGCAGTCTTCTGTGGTGTACTGAGTTTAAAGCCTTCCTGAAGTTGAAGCAGAGTAAATCCACATTGTGGCCCCTATCCAATACCCTTGTCACCCAGTCAAGGAAACTATCAGGTTGGTCTGACGAGACCTCCCCGCCACGAACCCATACTATTTACAATCCTGGAGTCTGTTGTTCTCCTGGTAGTCCATCACTCTCCAGGTAGTCCATGAGGTCTTCTTTGACCAGTAACATATGCCAGCTACCCTCCAGTCTTACAGAAGTACGCCTGTTTGTAATAAGCTGCAGCATAGCCCTACCAGAGCTTCAGCCATTTCTACTGCCAGTTCCTGGAGTACCCTCAGATGCATCCCATTAGGTCTCGAGGCTCAATCTATCTTTAGAGCTGCTAGCCCTTTCCAGACTGTTTTGCTCATAAATACTGGCTGTCTCACCTCTGAGACCCCCTTTATGGCCGCCTTGATGCTGCACTCTGGCAGGGGCCCCACTTTCTTCCCTTGCAAAGACAGAGCAAGTGTAATCATTAAAAATGGCTATCTTTTGCATGGGTGGCACATTGCAGAGGGACTGGAAGGAAAACTATGCCTCTTTACAGATGACACAAAGATCTGCAACAGGGTTGATACACAAGGAGGCGTGGAAAGGATGAGAAGGGACTTGGCAAGGTTGGAGGAGTGGTCAGAAGTATGGCAGCTTGGATTCAATGCAAAGAAGTGCAAAATAATGCACCTGGGAAACAAGAACCCAGGGGAAGAATACACAATGGGGAGGAGGTAGTAACAACAACAAAAAATGGAAAGGGACCTGGGGGTAATCATATCAGATGACCTTAAGGTTAGCAAGAAATGTGAGAAGGCAGTAGGGAGGGCTGGGGGTATACTGGGTGTATAGGGAGAGGCATCACCAGCAGAAAACAGGAAGTTGTTATCCCTCTGTACAGACAGTTGGTGAGACCCCATCTGGAGTACTGCTCCAGTTCTGGAGACCCCATCTCCACAAGGACATAGACAGGATAGAGGCAGTCCAGAGGAGGGCAACTAAAATGGTGCAGGGTCTGCAAGAGAAGCCGTATGAGGAGAGACTAAAGGAGCTTAATATGTATACCCTTGAGGAAACAAGGAGAGGGGGACATGATAGAAACCTTTAAGTACCTCAGTGGAATCAACAAAGTCCAAGAGGGTAGCATCTTTCAGAAAAAGAGACCTGCAAGAACAAGGGGACACAATTTAAAGATAGAGGGGAGGTTCAGGGGCAATGTGAGGAAGTATTATTTCACAGAGAGGGTAGTGGATGCATGGAACAGCCTTCCTGAGGAGGTTGTGGGGTCTAAAACTGTGGGAGAATTCAAAAATGCATGGGACAGACATAAGGCAATTCTTGTGGGGGGTGGGTAGGAAGAAATAGGCTGTTGGTTAACTAGGATCTGCGGCCTATCCTGTAGGTAGGGAAATGGGCAAACTAGATGGGCCAAGCGGTCCTTATCTGCCGTCAAAGTCTATGTTTCTATGGCACGTGAAGTTGGCAACTCTGAAATGGCAAGTCCAAAAGTCAGCGATGGAATTTCGGTGATGACAAAATGGCAACAAATGTTTGATCGCCTCCTTGAGGTGCTATGACCTCAGAGTTGGTTATCTAAGAAAGGGGGTGTGGGGGGGGGGGCAAAGCGCCCTGAAAACAAATAGTCACTGTTTCTGTCCTCGCCAAAATTCCTTCGCGATTCTGGACTGACTGTTTCAGAGTTGCTGTTATCACATAAAACCCTTTGCACATCCTCCTCTTTTGCTTTACCTTCCTCAGGTAGCCTAACAATTCCCCCTCCATTCTTTCTTTTTTCTCTGATATACTGAAGTACTGCTTTTCCCTGTCATTGATCATAGAAACATAGAAACTGTCGGCAGATAAGGACCGCCTGGCTCATCTAGTCTGCCCATAAGCCCTTGTACTAGATTACTGCTTCTGCAATACACAACTCAGTGTCTGCTTTTACCCCGTAACTGCCTTCTTTGCTTCCTTTGTTCTCAGTTAGTATTCTCCCCATTCTCCCTCCCCTGCATTTCCGTGTACCTGGTGAAGGCCTTTTTTTGGCCCCTTTACTATTTCCCTGACCCTTTTTCAGAATCATTGGGCTCAGTTTTATTTGACTACCATTCTCATGCATAACTTAGATGCATAGAGAATTATTTTATTTATTTATTTGAAAGTTTGATAGCTGGGAAAGCCACACTGAGCTGAGGTGCAGTAGGTAAGGCTACAGGGACGTTAGGGTATATTAGTAGGGGTATCACAAGTGGAGGTAATAATCCCTCTTTACAAGACACTGGTTAGGCCCCATCTGGACAGTACTGGAGGCCACACCTTCACAAGGACATTAACCAAATTGAGGCAGTCCAGAGAAGGGCAACCAAAATGGTGCAGGGACTGCATCAGAAAACATATGAGGACAGATTAACGGAGCTCAATATGTATACCCTACAGCAAAGGAGGGAGAGAGGTGATATAGGGGGAGGGAAAGGGGAACTTGTTTAACCAGGAAAGGCACACTAAGCCAGAGCTTGTTTCCAGGTGCAACCTGGGAGCACAAGGAAGTTAAGTGACTTGCTCAGGGTCACACACTATTCAAGTGGAAGCTGTGGGATTCAAACCCAGGTCTGATCTGCTGGATGTCATCAGCTTTGCAGCTCTGTAGGTATGCAGATTTGCAGATATGATTGAAACATTCAAACACCTTAAGGGCATTAACAAGGTGAAAGAGCCTAGCATGTTTCAATATAAGAACAAGAATTTGTCAATGCTGAATGTTTGCTTGCTGGCATTGGCATTGGTAGTGTAGAAGTTACAGAGCTGCATAATAGGAATGGCAGCGAAGTATTGAACTGAAGCCAACCCCACCACCACCCTGCAGACAGTGACAGGCATTGGGGGGTGTCTTTGGGTCATCAGGCATAACGACCATGCCATTTCACCACACCCTACCCTGCAGACACTGACAAGTGTCACGGTGTGCCTTGGGGTCTTTGGCCCTTATGCGCACCCCATTCCATCAGGAAATACGGTGAGATGGGTGCAGTATAGGAGAATGGGTGAAGTTTGGGCCTGAAGAGTCCGAGGCACACCTTGATGCCTCTCACTGGCTGCAGGGTGTGGTTGTGGGTGGAATGGTATGAGCATGACAGGCAAGAATCCCAAGTCACACCCCTGATGCCTGTCATATTCTACAGGGTGGGGCGTTATGTTCGGAAACCCTAACGCCTCAGGCATTCGTTGGTATTTTCACTCCAAATTTTCAACATGTTTTTTTGTGACCCCGACCTCATGAACAGTGGCAATATCAGTTTGTTAGCCGAAAACTGCTTTTGCACAGCGACTATGGCATTTGGCACCACAGGTTCAAAAACACATTCCGAACAGGATGTGAAAAATGCAGCGGTACTGTTCATGGGGAGGTGTAAAAAATGGCAATGTTGAAAATCTGCTGTGAAAATCTTAAAAAAATTGGTGAAGTCACGAGCGTATGAGAAACTGTGCAACGCACACCTGTAATGTAACTAGTTTGGGGAATTTTTTATAGCAGATTGTTAACACAGGCATTTTGGGACCTCCGATCATGAACAGTGTCAGTGTGATTTTCTTTATCTGTCCCGAACAATGATTTCCCACAGCGACCGCGCATCTCTGCACTGAAAGTGTGAAAACACATTTCGGCCATGTTATGGAAAATGACAGCTGTACTGTTCATAAGGAGGTGTGGAAAAATGTCACTGGTGAAAATCTGGACTGAAAATATTACAAATTCATGAACTTACGAGGGTGCATGGAAACTGCACAATGCTCACTCTAACACAGTCAATTTATGGAGTTTTGTCACCAAATTTTCAACATAGCCATTTTAAGACCTCTGCTCATGACCAGTGTCACTGTGATTTTCTTAATCTGTCCCAAACATTGTTTTCGCACACCGACTGTACCATTGTGCGCTACATGTGCGGAAACACATTTTGGGCGAGATGTGAAAAATGGTAGCTGCACTGCTCATAAGGAAGTGCGGTAAAATGGCACTGTTGAAAATCTGGTGTGCAAATATTACATATTCACTAACTTGCCAGCCTGCATAGGAACTGCGCAACGTCCGCTCCTAAAACAGTCATTTTTAGGAATTTTTTCACCAAATTTTCAAAATAGCCATTTTAAGACCTCTGCTCATGAACAGTGTCACTGTGATTTTCTTAATGTGTCCCGTACATTGATTTCGTACACCGACTACGCCATTGTGCACTATTTGGGTGGAAACACGTTTTGGGTGAGATGTGAAAAATGACAGCTGTACTGCTCATAAGGAGGTGTGGTAAAATAGCAATGTTGAAAATCTGGAGTGAAAATATTGAAATTTCGCAAACTTACGAGCGTGCGTAGGAACTGCGCAACGCAGGCTTGTAAAACAGTCATTTTTAGGAATTTTTTCACCAAATTTTCAAAATAGCCATTTTAAGACCTCTGCTCATGAACAGTGTCACTGTGATTTTCTTAATGTGTCCCATACTTTGATTTCGCACACCGACTGCGCCATTGAGCGCTACATGGGAGGAAACACATTTTGGGTAAGATGTGAAAAATGACAGCTGTACTGCTCATAAGAAGGTGTGGTAAAATGGCAATGTTGAAAATCTGGAGTGAAATATTGAAAATTCGCGAGCTTCTGAGCGTGGTAGAGAACTGGCAATGCAGCTCATAAAACAGTCATTTTAGGATTGTCCACCAAATTTCAAATAGGCTTTTGAGAGCCCACCTTATGAACACTGGCAGTGTCATTTCATTACTCATTCGGAAAGGTGATTTCACGCAGTGGCTGCGAAATCACCCTTCGGGCCCGAGTAACGCCATGACAGTGACAGCATTCATGAGAAGGGGTCCCAAAAACCCCATGTTGAAAATTTGGTGCAAAAATTCCAAAACATGCCTGAGATATGCAACAAAGTTGAAAAAACCCTATCTATTCCATTATACAGCTTACTGGCATTTCCTCAGTTACGCAGTCGGCTTTGAAGAGTGCAGACATGTTCCCAGTCCGCTGAAAGATGTCGGGCCAAGCTCCGGAGGTAGGATGGGGTGGGGGGTGGCTGGAGGCGCAAAGTGGGTGGGTGCGGGTTGTGGGAGTGGGGCAGGAAGAAGCGCCGAGGGACAGTTTTTATTTGCAGGTGTATTCTTTCTTTATTGAGATGACGAGACGCTTGCCACGCTGGGGTGGGCTCCCAGCGTGGCAGCTGAAAGGCTGTTTGGGGGCTGGAGCCAACGGGGATTGGGCACCCCGTAGGCTATAACAGATTTTGCCACACTGGGGTGGGCTCCAGCGTGGCACCTGGATGCTTGGGGAGAGCAGTGGAGCCGACAGGGGATTGGGCACCCCTCGGGCCATAACATCATTTTGCCACGCTGGGGTGGGCCCCAGCATGGCACCTGGATGCTTTATGGGAGCTGCACCCGACGGGGATTGGGCACCGCCAGCCATACAGTGTGGGGGAGGGGGATGATGCATGAGCACGCAGTGTGCTGCAAGGCGAGCATGTGTGTGTGGGGGAGAGAGCTCTGCTCACTCAAGCAGAGCTCTCCCTTTCAACTGTATCCCACTGCATTTTCAGCTGTCATAGACAGCTGGAGCAGTGATTGGTGCTCTGTGACCATGCCTGCAAACACACTGACTGAATTGGAAGAGGCTGACACACCTCTGGAAAACTCAGATGATGGCACTATGTTTCTTGCACATGTGTGCAAGCAAACATAAAAATAGCAGGACAAGAGGACACAGCATGAGATTAGAGGGAGGCCGATTAAGGGGTAATGTGAGGAAGTTCTTTTTCACAGAAAGGGTGGTGGATGCATGGAACGGCCTACCTCAGGAAGTGGTGGATATGAATACAGTGCAGGGTTTCAAACAGGTATGGGATAGACATAAGGGAGCAATACAGATGAGTATGAATAGATAGGCCATTGACAGAGCAAAGGCCGATGGCACATTTATAAGGTAGAAAAAGAAATGGGTAGACTGGATGGGCCTTGCGGTCCTTATCCGCCATCAACTTCTATGTTTCTATTTTTCTATGTAAGGTTCATTTCCAGGTGCGACCCAGGGGAAAAGGGAGAGGTATTAGGCATACAGGCAGGTGCAAACATCAGAAGAGCAATTACTGTCAAAAATAAATTCAATATACAATTGGCAACAGTACAGAGCTGCAAAAATAAAGGGAATACAAACTGAGAGGCATACAGTAAAATTTGTGGGTACAAAACCGAATTGATAAGGATTGGGTGAGATAATGCACACAAATGAGTGAGATAGGGCAGTGGTATGGGGCTCCAGTTGTAGGAGCCTACAGACAAAGGGTGTGGGGAGGCTGTGGCAAAAAAGGGAAATGAGGAATCAAGGGGAGGTGACAGGAAGAAGGAGGAGGAGGAGGAGAGAGCCTAAGTAGCTGTTTTAAAGAGTGGTGGAGGGGAGGCAAAGAGGATAGGGGAGCAGGTTCCATAAGGAGGGGAGCTGGTAGGAGAAGGGAGCTTGGCCAGAGCATGAGCCGGGGTATGGTAAGGAGAAGGTGTGGGGGGTCCCTGGAGTGTAGAGAGTAGGAGGAGAGGGAGGGGAGAAGAGGGAAGATAAGTAGGAGGGAAGCGAGACAAACCAGTATTTGGTAATGAAAGATACGCAGTGGAACTGGCTACAAAGAAGTAGGGGGGGGGATTGAAAGTGACCAGTATAGGGAGCAATGGTTGGTGAGGGGATAAGAGTTAGAGGCAAAGCAACAGAAGGCATTGCAGAGGGTGTCCAGTCTGGCAAGAGAGGAGGGGGGGGCAGAGCTATATACACCTCATCAGCACAGTCAAATATTGGGAGGATCATTTTGGTTAACAGTTCTCCGCGGATGTGGGTGGGGAGGCAGTCCTTGGTTCGGTAAAGGGTGCCGAGCCTGGGTGGAGTCTGGTGTGAATGGCATCAATGTGGACAAAGAAATCATGTTTGCTGTTCAGCCAGATGCCCAGGTATTTGAAGGTGGGGACAGACTCCAGGTGGGTGCCATCCAAGGTGGAGAAGGCTGGGGGAGGTGATAGCCTTGCTAGCCTCTGGAAGGTGCCAACGGTCATGGACACGGTCTTTTTTGTGTTGACTTTGAGCTGGTTTGCCTGAAACTAGCATAGCACATTGAGGAAGTCACTTTGAAATGAGCTTCAACTGCAGAAGAAGACGGATCTGATGAATAAATTACCGTATCGTCAGCATACACGTGTATATGGGACGAGACACAGGCAGAGGGGAGATCATTAAGAAATATGGAAAACAGTATGGAGCCCAGGATGGAGCCCTGGGGAACACCATCTAGGATAGGGACGGGGGACGATGGTTCACCAGCCACCTGAACAGGCTGTTGTCAGCCCGTGAGGCAGGAGTGGAACCATACAACTACTAGGGCAGAGAGGCCAGCTGAGGATAATATATTCAGAAGAAGGGGGTAGGAAATGGAGTTGAAATCTTTTGCAGGGTCAGTGAATATGGCAGCACTGATGTGTCCCCCGATCCATTCCAGAGAGAATAGTCAGTGACATGCAATAGGAAGGAGATGGTGGAGTGTTTGTTTTTCTAAGGCCAGCCTGGAAAGGTGAGTGAAAGGACGATGAGTCTGAAAAGTTTGTGAGTCTGGAGTACACTAGGGACTCTTAAAGTTTAGCAAGGGAGGGAAGGAGTGAGATTGGCCTGTAGTTACCCAGGGAGGCTGGGTCACCCCCTTTGTGTAGAGGTAGTACTTTGGCAACTTTCCAGAATGGCTCCATTAATTGCCCCCACTTCTTCTCCACACCTCTGATGCTGTCTGCCCAAACTAACTTGTCCAAGACCCACTCCCTCATCCTGTTGAAACCCATCCTTCTGAAATCAAGTGGGCCAGCTCGAACCATATAGAGTTATGGTCGCCGGACCCCAGTGGCACCCCTACCTGTACTCCTCACGTCTGAGTTGGTGAGCACCACATGGAGAATGGCAGCCTGCCTAGTGCGTTCCTTAACTGGCTGCACCAGCAGGCAGTCTTGCTATGTATATAGTAGGGCCTGACTTCTGGTGCTCTTGGCAGAAGGAACATCCCAATTAACATCCAGCCAGTTCAGATCACCCACTACCACCACTAACTCCCCCTTTGCAACTTCCGTTTGTAGTTCTTCCACACGTTCCCTATCCCTCTCTTCTCCTAGTCCTGGCAGTCTACAGATCACCCGCAACTGTAGTTTTTTACTTGCGGCTACCATGAGCTGTACCCACAGTGACTGTCTCCCCATTACTTCTCCTGATGTATCCATCTTCCACAGCCTCGATTCCTTCCCCAACATATAGTGTTACACCCCCTCCTTTACCTTTTCCTCAGTCCCTCTTAAACATTGTGTGACCAGGGACCGTTGGGTCCCAGTTGTTATTTTCTGAGGCTCAAGTTTTTGTGATGGCTACGAGGTCCATCTCAGTGTCTGCCATCATTGCCTGGAGCTTGCTAATTTTATTACCCAGACTCCTGGCATTAAGGTAGACCCCATTCCATCCAACTTCTGATTCCCTTTTGCTTTTTACTTCCCTTTCTCCTTTATTCCTCTCTAGTCTCCTTAAATTCTTGTTTTCATGTTTAATGTGCAGGATCTGTGAGCCCTCCCTACTCGATCTCTTCCTTTAGCCCAATTTGACCCGTAACCTTATTTTTGCACACAAGAAGGATGTTAGGAAGTATTTTTTAATGGGAGGGAGATGGGTGGAATAGTTCCCCTAGTAAAGTGGTCAATGCTGGGACTTCGGCTAGATTCAAACCACAATTAAAGGGGGGTATTAGGGTAAGCACTCCTTTAGCTTACCGATAAGAGGTCAGGCCTTTCATATTTAGTTGCCTTGCTGGCTCAACTAGTAGCACAACCAAACTATACGGGCAGTCTGGATTCAAATCCCAGATAAGGCACTTCATTCTTTATCTCCTCTGTTTGTTTGGGTTCCACTAAAGGTGCTGGTAGAATACAATGGAGCTGTGGGTCTGTAGCTCATTGCCCTCTGTGACAGGGTGGAATAGAACCCTGTCCCATTTGTTATGGAGAAAGTGTGTCAATGCAAGGATCTGTATTCTTTCCTTTTCTCTCTTCTCTGTCTGGTTGCACAACCAGATTTTCCTGTGAGACTTCGGACTTGATCAACCCAGTCTCACAATTCTTTGCCTCTCACTGTCTCTCACTTTTCTCTTGCTGTCTTTTTTCCTCCCTTGCATATCTAAATCTGGTAATATAAGAATATGTGTAAATCAGTATATGGAAATTAAACTGATAATGGGATCACTTTTGTTTAGAAAATATGGTGTTACTGTTGAAATAAATATATATATATATATATATATATATATATATATATATATATATATATTTATGATTTGAGATGACTGTAGAAAAGTAGAGGTTACTTGAGTACAAATGTCTCAG
Organism: Neoceratodus forsteri; assembly: GCA_016271365.2. Classification (NCBI taxonomy): domain Eukaryota; kingdom Metazoa; phylum Chordata; order Ceratodontiformes; family Ceratodontidae; genus Neoceratodus; species Neoceratodus forsteri. The sequence goes on from JADMNL010000024.1 coordinate 111,972,612, forward strand.
CCTTTTGCATCTGCTGTGGGGACTTCAGGAAGCTCACTGTTCTAGCAGATCCTGCCCGAAAGTGACGAGAACAGAGTGTTTTGCTGGAACAGGATGCTTGCTAAGGATGGGGGTTGAAAAGCCTTATAAAATAGCTAAACTGCAATTGCTTAGGGATAGAGGTTTATTTTGGAAGAACAAGAGATTTTACAAGAAAGATTTTTTTTGCCTCTGTACATAGTTATTATAAACAAGTTTATATATATATATATTTTTTTTTTTGTTATTGCAACTGCAAATAGTTCTGTTGAATTCTACAACTGCTCCTGGTTTTCCCTATGCTTCCTGACCTGTGCCTCGATGACAGATGGTGTCAGCCTAAGTGGGATTTAAGCCGTGCATACCCTAAGACAGGAGTTTGTGCGTGGGTACTGAACCTAGTACCAGGGAATCACTGAGGAAGGTATGGATTCTGCAGCAGCAAGTCCAGGAGTGGTTACCAGGAGAATGGCAGCTAAGCTAGCAGTGACAGAAGCCCAGTCTGAGATTGTACAGTCAACACAAGTCATGGAAAAAGAACAGGCAGCGACAGAACATGAAAGCCTGATGGACTTTTTCAAATGGTGGGCTATACAACAAAAAGAGACTGAGAAGCAGACAGAAAAAGAGTTTCAGCATTTAGAAGCACTGAGGAGAGAAGAGATGCAGCAATGGGAGCAGCAGGTGAGAAAGAGATGCAATGACAGGAGCAGCAATGGCTGGATGCTTTACAATCTATCGAAGGCAGAGGATCTGGCACAGACCCAGATAAGCAACAAAATGCAAGCAACTTAAAGGCCATTAAACTTATTAAGTTGTGTGCCTCAGATGATATCGAGGCATACCTGACAACCTTTGAAAGAGTTGTCACAGCCTGCCAGTGGCCCAAGCAGCAATGGACGATCAGACTGGTACCCTGCCTGACAGGGAAAACCCAGCTTGCCTACAGCAGTATGGACATTGCACAGTCAGAAAACTATGACCTGGTGAAAAGCAAAATCCTGAAAATGTATGACATCTCCGGAGAGACCTACAGGCAGAGATTTCGATCTCTGAGGTACAACTTGGTTGACAATCCTTGAGAAGCCTTCACCTGACTCCAAGAACTCCTGATGAAGTGGATCTAATCAAAGGGCAACACAGTCCCACAGATCATTAACATATTTGCCATGGAGCAATTCATCAACATCTTGCCTACAGATGTGCAGCTGTGGGTAAAGGAACACTGACCAGAGAATAGGGAAAAAGCTGTTTCTTTGACTGAGGACTACCAAATGGCCAGACAGATGCCACAGCAGTGAGGTAGCAGCCAAGCACTGGTAAGAAACTCTTTTTCCCATTTAAATTCCAAGCCTGCTAAGAACTCTGGTGGGGGTAACAAATCTGTGCCAAAATACATTATCTGCTATAACTGTAATAAGCCAGGCCATTTTGCAAGAAACTGCCATAATAGAGAGTGGCAATGGAGCAGATTTGTCCTTGGCAAACTGGGGCAAGTACATAACAGATGTGAAGGTGGGGAGTAAGACTGTAAAGGGACTCATTGATTTGGGAAACAGACAGACCTTAGTGCACGTTAAAGTGCTGGGAAAACACTGTGCAAAAGGACCAGGTACTGGTGTCATCTGCATCCATGGGAACTCTCGATACTATCCCACCACCCAAGTGACTCTGACCATTAAGGGTGTTTTGCACCAAATGAAAGTGGGGGTAGTACCAAAGTTACCTGTACCTGTGATTATTGGAAATGACTTTCCAGGATTTACTGAGCTGATCAAAGAGGGAGTAAATCCTGATGTTTCAGCAGCTGTGGTGACAAGAGCTCAGGCAAAGAAACTTTTAGACAGTGGGGACACTTTTACTTTCAGTGATTTTGATTCGGACTTGTTTGAGCACAGCTCTAAGATCTGTAAATCCAGAAAAGAAAGACAAAGCCTGAAGAAACTATGGCAACAAATGACTAATGGACATGAAGGGTTAAAATATGAAAATGCTGAAACTAAATTGATAACTGATTGTTATTTTCTTTCAGAGCAAGCTAACAATGTTTCTCTCCAGGGTTACTTTAACCAGCTGGGGGTAAAACCAAAACAGGGTGGACCAATGTTTAAAAAATGTAATGGGTTACTGTAGAGTTTGGGTTAAACCTCAGAAACAGGAATAGACAGAACAATTGTTTATACCACAAAAGTATAGAACAGAATTGTTACAAATCGCACATGACAGTCCTATGGCTGGTCACCAGGAGGATCGCATCCTTTGCCAGATTGCTATGTAGATTTTACTGGCCTGGAATTTATGTAGATGTTGCTACCTACTGTAATTCCTGTGCTGAGTGTCAGAAAGTAGCCCCAGTCACTAGAAATGACAAGGTACCCCTGGTGTCCCCCTACCCTTGATAGATGTGCATTTTGAGAGAATTGCAATGAATGCGGTTGGTCCTTTAGACAAGAGTGAAAAGGGTAATAGATTTATCCTGGTAGCATGCAACTATGCTACTCGATACCCAGAAGCAGTTTCAATGTGTACTGTTACAGCCCCAAAAGTTGCAGCAGAGCTTTCCAAAATTTTCAGCAGAGTGGGCATACTTAAAGAAATTATTACTGATCAGAGTAGTAATTTTTGTGCTGTACTGCTTAAAGAGCTGTACAGACTGCTTGGTATCACTGCCATAAGAACTTCCCCCTATCACCCTCAGACAGACGGTCTTGTTGAGCGTTTTAACAAAACCCTAAAACGCATGTTAAAAAGGTTTGTAAAAGGGGAAGGGAAAGATTGGGACCAATACTTGCCTTACCTACTTTTTGCTCACAGAGAAGTGCCACAAGCATCAACAGGGTTTTCTCCATTTGAAATGCTATATGGTAGGCAGCCAAGAGGGCAACTGGATGTGATGAAAGAAACGTGGGAAGATAACCCCACCCAGAAACAAACTATGTCTTCTTATATGTGTGCCCTAAGAAAGAAGCTGGCAAAATATGTTGAAATTGCCCATAGTAATCAGGAAGAGGCTCAAAATCAGCACTAGGTATATTATGACAATTGGGTAAAAGAAAAAGGTTTCGAGCCAGGTGAAAAGGTTTTGCTACTGTTACCTACAACAGAAAATAAGTTGTTCATGAAGTGGCAAGGGCCATATAAGGTTCTTAGACATACTGGCACTGTTAACTCTGAGGCTGAGACCCTTGACAGGAAAAACTCAACTGAGATATACCATGCTAACTTCCTCAAGAAATGGGTTGAAAAATGCCAAAAGCTGCTTTGCTGGTTTTACCAGAAATTGATAAGGAAGATATTGATGTAGCTTATCATAGACTAGAACAAACTGTAAATGCTGATGCTGTAAAGGTGAATGTTTCCTTAACCTCCGAACAAACTGCAGACATTTGTAATGTGCTAAAGACATTTAGCAGTACTTTTGCCACAGTACCAGGCCGAGCAAAAGGGGTTGAGCACATAATAGTGACAAAGAATGCTCGTCCTATTAGACAAAAGTCATACAGGTTGCCAGAGCAGTTAAAAGCTGATGTGGTTAAGGAAATACAAAAAATGAAAGAATTGGGTAACATTGAGGAGTTGAGGAGTGCTTGGTCATCTCCCATGGTAATTGTAAACAAAAAAGAAGGGGGTGTTAGAATCTGCCTTTATTTCAGGAAACGTAATCAAGTTTCAGAATTTGGTAGTTATCCTATGCCCAGAATAGATGATTTAATGGACAGACTGGGGAGTGCAAAGTATATCAGCACCCTCAATCTCACCAAGGGTTACTGGTAAATACCTTTAGCTAAAAAGAATCCAGAGTTAAAACTGCATTTGTCACCCTTATAGGATTCTGTCAGTTCACCACCATGCCCTTTGATTTACATGGTGCGCCAGCTACATTCCAGCGGTGCATGGATGTAATTTTATCCCCTAACACTGGTTATTGTGCTGCATACCTGGATGATGTTGTGGTGTACAGTCCAGACTGGAAAAGTCACGTGGAACACCTACAAGCAGTTATCCAAGCTATCAGAAATGTAGGTCTGACAATTAATCCTACTAAATGTACATTGGGCATGCAGGAAACCAGATATTTGGGCTATGTGTTGGGAAATGGAGAAGTTAAACGAGAGATTTCTAAAATATAAGCTGTAGCTAACAGTCCTGTACCTAAAACAAAGCAACATGTCAGATCATTTTTAGGGCTGGCTGGTTATTATCAGAGATTTGTTCCCAACTTTGCTAAATTAGCTACTCCCCTCACAAAACTAACGAAGAAATAGTACCCAAAAAATATGAAATGGACCCAGAGTGTGATGAAGCTTTTCAAGCCATAAAGGCTGCATTATGTTCAGCACCTGTTTTAAGAAGCCCAGACTTTGAGAAACCATTTCTGCTACAAACAGATGCATCTGAGGTAGGTCTAGGTGCTGTCCTAAGCCAAAATGTCTATGAGACAGAACATCCTATGCTGTACATAAGTAGGAAATTGCATAACAGAAAAGGTACTCCACTATCGAAAAGGGGTGTTTAGCAGCAAAGTGGTCCATGGAGTCCCTCAAAATTTATTTGCTGGGAACTGATTGTGTTCTTGTAACAGACCACAATCCTCTCTGTTGGCTTAACCAGATGAAAGATAAAAATTCCAGAATCACATGGTAGTACCTGGCACTGCAGCCATTTAAATTCTCTGTGATTCACAAATCTGGTAAAGAGAATAGCAATGCTGATTTTCTGTCAAGATATGGATCAGAAATTGAGGGTTCTGATGGTTAAAAAAAACAAAACACAAAACTAATATATGGATTGGAACTGTGAGGTCACGTGATGGCATCTGGCTAGAGAGCAGCTGAGATTCTGAGCTCCCCCCACTGGTCACCTTTTTGAGCTTTTAACTAGCCATCCTGCTCATTTTCCTGACTAATTTGTATAAATATCATTTGGGGAAAGTTCCTACCACTATCCGGTGACTGTGGCAGTTAAAATAAACGGTTGCTGGCTTGAGATGGAGGTAGATAACAGGCAGGCCTCAGTCAGGCATACACCTCCTGCTTCCCCAGAGAAGGCCTCCAAGAAGCAGAGGAACCAGGCCCCTACCAGAGCTGATTGAAGTGGGGATAAAGGGCAGCCGGTTGTACCACTATCCGAAGACAGGTTTCTTCAAGAGCTTACTCCTCTGAAAGATATTCTTCAGGACCTAGCTGGGGAATTAAAGTCACTGCGTAGCGATCTTTCCTCCGTCTCAACAAGAGTCGCAGACATGGAAACTAGGCTAATCTCTTCAGAAGCATGGAGGTCTAGTGCCGAACGGAGATCACTGAACTCAGACAACAAGTTAAAAATTGCAGGCAAAACTGAAGATTTAGAAGGACGAAACGCTGAAATAACCTACTAATTATGGGTATACCGAATCTGAGGAAGGCCCAGACATCATGGTCTTTTGCAAAATTCCTGTGCAAAATTGTGGGCCCATCTCCTATTAGCCCTACCTATCATTTAGAGCGAGCTCATCGCTCTTGAGACCAGGCCTGCTCCAGGATCCCTCCATGTCCCATTATTGTTAAATTTTGAGTTATGTGGAGAGGAACCATGTCTTTACGAAATCCCGTGAGCTGAAAGACATTTTGTGGGGCTCGTCGAAAATCAGGATCACCCAGGACCTACCCAAGGAGACTCGAGAGAAAAGAGCAGCCTACCATCCAGTTGTACAAAAATTGATTGCAGCTTCTATCCCATTTAGAATGGTGTATCCAGCGATCCTGAAAGTTACGATCAATGGCGCTACAGCAAGCTACAGCTCTCCGGAGGTGGCTAACAAAGATTTGGAAATTAAACTGCCGGACTTATTTAAATCGCATGGCTGAAATTCCTGCATGCCCTTATCAGCAGAGTTGAACCCTATTTTTCGCTGGGACAAAAATTATCTTTGCTGCTGTTTAAATTTCATTAAGAGACTTACTTGGTGGTGGCCATGCCCTGCCTCTCGTTATCTCCTCTCTCTCTGGCTTCTCGCTTCTTGCCTTTGCTGTTCTTCTGGTTCTTCCGTTCTCTCTGTTGGGTCCCCCTTTTTTCCCCGATGTGTCGGCCTATGATGGGGTGTGGTGGCGGGCTCCGGTTTGCGGCGCTCCCTGCTTTCTACCTGCCTGCTCGTCATGGAACTTTGTCTCGGCGGTGATAGTTTCCGAGGGGGACTTCCTGGGAGACGGACCTCTGTGGGTCCCTCAGCCTTTTGGTTCCCCTTGGAAACAACGTTCTTGATGGGATTTCGGTTGCATGATGACTTGCATAGCGATTTTATTTTGATTTTGCTGGCTTCCTGGATTCCTTCCTTCTCTTGGACTGCTATGACTTGGGTAGGATTCCTTTTCCTTTCTTGCTATCTCGTTCTGGCTCTGCCTTTATGGTGGTGTTGGGGTACCGCTTGCTGAATTTGTTTGGGACTAGGGGTTACCATAACTGGGTGGTTGTGTTACTACCCATATCTTATTTTGATGGTCCCTCTTCCCTACTCTCCTGTACTCTTCCTCCTTTCACACTTGTTATGGACTATGGGGGAGTGGCGGGTGGGGGTCAAGCTCGGAGGACTTGCTCGCTAGATGTGGAATCATGAGCCATATATTGGGGTTAGCTAACCTCCCTGGTGCTAGGGCTCTCGGGATGGCAACCCTGGTAGCGGGGTTGGCATTCTCCTGGGAGAGTCCAGTTTTGTTTCTCTATGGGTGCTGGTCCTTGGCTCTGGGGTTTGGAGGTTCGCACTAGGGGTTCGGGGCCTGAGCGTTTGGTCGAATGGATAACTTTTGGCGCCACATTCTGGCAATACCCATTGTAAATACTTATGTTTTGTTTGGTTGGGGTATGGGTTGTGGGAGGGGGATTGGGATGTTGGTGGGGGATTCTGGTTTTATTCTTATGACTTGGCTAGATGTTCTTCGAGCTGGGATGGGGATAGGGGAATACTTGTTTCTGAGGATCGACTACTCGTTAAATTTCGGGTCTTCTGGTTTGGGGATGAGGGTTGGGGATTGGGGATTAGTAGTAGTTGTCCCAGACGTACTGCATGATTGTTGGTTTGCTGAGATAGTTCATTTCTGGGTGAGGTTGTTTATTGGGGTGCACCATGCATTTATATATAATATTGCCTCTGTCTGGATGTATATTATTGTTATTATTTTCTTGAAATGGCTAAGAACAATGTCAAGATAGCGTCGTGGAATGTTAGGGGGCTTAGGGATCGGGTTAAGAGATTACAAGCCTTTAACCACTGTTCCTTATTCCACATTGACGTCCTGTTTTTGCAGGAGACACACTTATCCCAAGACGAAACCAGACTGCTCTCCCGATCTGGCTTCTCCCAGGCTTACCTTGCTGGGAATTCAAGTTTCAGTAAGGGAGCTGCAGTTCTTATTAAAAAACAAGTACTGTTTATTAAGGACCAGGTGGTCACAGATCCGGAAGGGAGGTTTGTTTTGGTGAAAGGTACCTTAAATGGTGACAGGGTGGTATTGGGTTCTGTTTATGGCCCAGTCTGGGGTAATCCGTATTCTTCATGGCCTTGGCTAATAAATTGGCTAGCTTTCTCCGGCCCAATTTATACTGGGGATGGAACATGCCTTTTCTCCCACCTTAGATAGGGAACCGCCAGACAAATGCCCACCCTCCCGGTAGCGCGTGCTTTCTCGGATCTGGTCTCTATGTTTGGTCTAAGCGACCCCTGGAGGCTCGCTAATCCTTCCTGTCGTGCCTTCTCCTTCTATTCTCAACCGCATGGAACTAAGTCAAGGTTAGATATGATTTTGGTCAGTCCTCCCTTTTTCCCGAATATTCTTTCTTCTGGTATTGAGCCGATAATTGTGTCAGATCATGCTGTAGTCTGGATACAATTGTCTCTTGATCCTGGTTATTCTCAGGACTCAATATGGCGACTAAATACACAGCTGTTAAAAGATCGCCAGCTTGTCTCTGAAATCAGATCCCGGATTTCCTCTTTTCTGGCTGATAATCTGAATTCCACCTCTAGAATTGACATGGTCTGGGGGCGTTGAAATGTTATCTTAGGGGAACTTATTAAAATGGCTTCTTTTAGGAAGAGGACTAGGATGCGAGGTCTTTGGCTCTGGTGAGTAAATTGGGGGCTAGAGGCTAGCTATTCTGCTACTTCCTCAACACTGGATCTTAAGGAGCTTTTGCTAGTCAAAATGAGTACTCAGACCTCTTAAAAGAAAAAACTGAGTACTGCATGATAAAAACCAAGCAAAGTATTTTGAGTTTGGTGAAAAGGCCGAGTAAATTGTTGGCTTTACGCTGTGTTCATTAGAGGGTTCTAGGATTATTCCTTCTCTGTCTTCTCCTGCTGGTACTGTAGTTTCTTCGCCTAGAGATATTGCGAGTATCTTCAAAGATTACTACTCAGAGCTCTATAGTTGCCCTTCTCCTCCTTTTCCTAGTTCAGCTATTATGGACTATCTTAGAACAATAGACGTCCCTTGTTTGTCGGAGACCCAGCAGGCGAGCTTACTAGCACCTATTTTGGCTGAAGAAATAAGTAGTACTATTGCTTCCTTGGTATCAGATAAAGCACCGGGGCTGGATGGCTTTCCGGCAAACTTCTACAAAGTGTTTGCTGAAGACCTGATACCTATCCTTCTTAAACTATATAATTATCTACCAATCTCTTCTGAACTTGACCCGCATTGTTTGAGGCTACAATTGTTCTAATCCTAAAGCAGATAAAGTTTGACTGACCCGGCTAATTACCGTCCCATTTCTCTTCAAAATTATGATATTAAAATATTAGCCAAGATTTTAGCTGAAAGGATCAAAAAGTATGGATGGGGCTGCTGGGTCCTGAACAAGCTGGTTTTGTTCCCGGAGATCGTGACAGATCATTTGAGAACCCTGTCCATATCTCCCAGTACGCTCAAGCAACAAGCGTGTCCGATAGCCCTGATCTCTCTTGATGCTGAGAAAGCATTCGATCGGGTTGATTGGTCCTTTCTCTGGGCTGTAATGGGAGAGATGGGGTTTCCGGCTTCCTTCTTGGCTATGATCCAGGCACTTTATAGCTGCCCCTCTGCTAAGATCTATTGTAATAGGGTTTTATCTTCTTCTTTTCATCTTTTTGCGGTACTAGGCAAGGTTGCCCTCTCTCTCCTTTGCTATTTAATTTATTTTTGGAACCCTTGCTGATTAAACTTAAATCGTCTCCTCAGGTGAGAGGTATCAGGCTTCAGCAACGTGAGCTAGTTTGCTCTGTGTATGCAGATGATGTCATGCTTCATTTAGTGGACCCAGTAACATCCCTAGAGGCTGCTCTTGATATTATTGGAAAGTATGGCTTCTTTTCTCGTTATAAGTTGAACATTTCGAAGTGTGAGGTTTATCCTTTAAATCACTATGTCAATAAGCAGGACTTTCTTTCTTCGGGATGAGATGGACTCCCAGATCTATCAAGTATCTGGGCATACATTTCTCTACCGACCTTTCCCTGCTGAAAAAACTAAATTTAGATAGAGTTCGGGATTTGATTAGTCAGGATTTGCAACGTTGGACAACTCTGCCTATCTCGCTCTGGGGGCGAGTTAATATTCTTAAAATGAATATACTTCCCCGGATCTTTTATCCAATGAACCTGACTAATCTCTGGATCCCCCTTTCTTTCTTCCAGCAGCTTCATCGGTTATTTTCCAACTTTATCTGGCGAGGGAAGGGAGCTCGACGTTCCTATGCTAATCTCTCGCTCCCTAAGGAAGGAGGTGGTTTACGACTGCCCAATCTTCAGCTGTATTACTGGGCGGCTCACCTTTCTAAGTTGAGAAGGTGGTTCTCCACAGGTACATCGAATTCTGGTCCAATTTGGCTTCAGCTGGAAAAGGACTTTCTTTCTGAACTTGGACTGGATATCTCCGCCTTGTTCTATTTGCCCTTGAGGACTCTTTCTCAGCTGATTCCAAATAAAGTGGTGGCCGATAATCTTAAAGCTTGGGTACAATGTCTTAATTTCTTTCAGATTTCCAATGAATTGGACTTAGGACAGCCAGTGGTGTTAAACCCTAATGTTAAAATCGGAAACTCTTGGATAGCCCCAAGATGGATCCGCAACTTAAAGAGGCTACAGTGGAGCAGTTGTTTAGTCAAGATTTGTTGCTAACATCAGATGAGCTTCTAAATAAATTTGGTATACCAAGTCAAGGAATCTTTAAGGTCTTCCAACTGACACCTAGTGAGCACTAAATTCAGTATTTCCTTTAGGCAATCGGTAGTGCAACCTTTCCTATCTAAGTATTGTGAGTCTTGCTTCTCAGCCCACTCTATATCACTAATTTACTCATACCTATTAAACTTTGGGTTACATGAGGGGGTAGAGGGCTCTTCAGTCTGGGTAGATCTTCTTCCTGATGTTGTCCTGGTTTGGACAAATATTTGGCGTAGTTTGTATAGATATCACACTCAGGATAGGCTGTGATTAATACAGTATTATATTGTGAATAATCTTTATTACACCCCCGTTAAACTCTTTCAGCGTAAAATGATCTCCAGTTCAGACTGTTTTAGGTGCTTGCAGGTGGAGGGCAATCTAATTCATATCTTCTGGGAGTGTCCTAAAGTGGCTCCACTGTGGTCTCTGATCCAAGGAATCTGGATCCCCTTCTAGGTCTTAGTGGTTACTTCTGTCCCGAAGTCTGTGTTTTGGGAGATTTTTCTAACATACATAGTGTAGAATGTCGATACCATATGGCTTTAGTGTCCATGGCGGTTAAGAAACTGGTCTTAAGGCACTGGAAGGACTATTTGGTTTTATCATACGCAGATTGGCTGAAGGAGTTGATGTCGTTTCTCCAATCTGAGAACTTAATTGCCAGCTTTAAAGATCGGAAGGATCTGTTCTATAAAAGATAGGGTAAGCTACAAACTTTATGTTTGAAGTAATATTTAGGCCTGACAACCCGATCCCTTTGCCCTCATATGGCATACTGTATTAACCTGTGTATAGTTGCTGACTTCAGATCTTTTATGTCGCTTTATATGACTTATGTGATGAAAAGACATGCTAATTTGTTACAAATATATAAGGATATCCAGATTTAAGAGGGTTTTCCTTTAGGTCTTACGCTGGTGCACCCATTTGGGATGGGGGGTTATGGGGTCTACAGGTTGTGACTTATATGTTTGGTCGGATCTGTGGATAATTCAGGGGGCTTTCCTAGGGAGGGTATTGGAATTTTCTTTAGAGGGGTGAGGAGTTGGGGGAGGGGTATGGTTTCTGTGGTATGATGTATATTGCATTTATTTGTATACTGTGTTGGGGTTTAGGGAGGTGGGGGTTTGTTTTGTTTGGTTTGTTAATATTTTGTTTTTTTTTCCTTGTTTGTATGTTGAAAACCAATAAAGTTAAATTTCAAAAAAAAAATATTACAACTATTAAAGCAGAGATTTATAAATATGTAAATTTCAAAAAAAAAATGGATTGGAACTGTACGTTTTGCTGTACTGTTAAAAATGGATGCAAATGTGCTTAATTTCTAAAAGTAGAAAATGTTAGTAGAGAACAGAAAGTTTTGGAAACCTGTTTAATAAAACAGGTTCCCTCTTAAAGAGGGGGTGTATATGTGACACAGTAGAATAGGACCCTGTCCCATTTGGTATGGAGAAAGTGTATAAATGCAAAAATCTGTATTCCTTCCTTTTCTCTCTTCTCTGGTTGCGCAACCAAATTTTCCTGTGAGCCTTCAGACTTGATCAACCCAAACAGTCTCGCAATTCATTGCCTTGTCACAAACCCACTCAGCAGGTCAACTCTCTACTCCTAAAGTGCCAACCTCTGAGCGCAGTCTTGTGAACAGTTTAAGAGAACAAGGTAACCCTCTTGTCTGTTTTGTGAGTTTGGATCAACCTTTGGTTTCCAGTCTTGGAGGGATACAAACTGTGAACCTCTTGCTAGCGTACCCAATGCACAGACTCAGATAATTCTGTCTTTGGGGTGGGGGCAGATATCTTTGCCTACAGGCACGTAACCAGGTGTACAGAAATGATCCCTTAAAAACTTTAACAAAGACCTCAGATTTAAAATGCTTCTCTTCCCAGTTTGGTATCACCATTCAAGCTTATGTCTAGTGTCAGCTATAACCATATATACTTTTCCTGCAAATGAAAGAAATTCAAAGACAGACCAAGTATGCTCTAAAAAGAATTTTACTAAAATAGATAAAAATATGTAAACATAAAATACAGAACTATCACATGACATACAAATCTTTTAAAAGAGTAAGGTTTAAACGGTGCAATTACTACTACAATATTTTGATTTCTCTCTCTCTAAATACCTGCTTAAAGTGCTCCAAAGATGTTTTTTTGTCACAGTATAGATAGAAGAGTCTCTGAAGGAAAACAGAATAATCTTTAAAAGCTGGTTTTCCCCACCTATTTGGCATGAGGTCACCCAGCTCCTCCCTGTCAGAATATATAAAAAAAGATATCTATATAAAAACAGGATGACTTTTCCAAGTATTAAATTCTGCAACCTCAGCATGACTTACATTCTTCAAATTACATTTCTTTGATCTATTGATCAGTTTCACCTCACACAGACATCAGCATTTATGATTTCGCACCAGTTTACTAAACCTGGTTTCCTCCTCTTGAAACATCATAAAATGGATATGATTTCCCTCAAAGCAGCTAAAGCTATAATTAACTTAGAAAAGTCTGTAATTAGCTTCTGGCCTGCCATGTAACACCTGTATCTAAAACCTGTGTGTGTGTGTGTGATCTCACATGCTGTTTCAGCCTTTCTCATGGGAGACAGTCAAACCCCATTTTATTTTACAAAAAATGATACAGCACTCAGAACTGGCTGTCACGTCACAATCCTCCCACCTAGATTGAATTTGGGGGCTCTATCCCTGCATGGGATGAGCTTCCAAATCAATTCCTCCTCATAGACCCTAGACAGACCATCTGAGTTCTGTTTTTGGCTGCAGCCCTATTGTACGGTGTCATATCATACCCTTGCAAAGCACAACTCCATCTTAGCAATCTACCATTGTTCTTTCCCATCTGTGTCAGCCAAACCAGGGGTTGTGATCAGTCTGCACCATAAAATGCTGCCCATACAAGTATGGCTCAATTTCTTTATGGCCCACCTCTGACAAATTACTCCTTTTCCACCATGGAGTATGCCTGCTCCTGGGAAGTAACTTTTTACTCAGGTAGGCTATTGGGTGATCCCTCCCTTGGCTGGATGTCTGACTCAGTACTGCCCCAATACCCACATCTGAGGCATCAGTCTGAACTATAAAGGTTCTGCTGCACTCAGGACTTGTCAAAACCAGACACTAAACAGTGCCTCCTTTAGTCTAGTAAAGGCTTCCTCACAGGCTGGGCCCCAGGTCATTTTCTTTGGCATCCTTTTCTTTGTCAGGTCAGATAGGGGGCAGCCAGGGCACTGTAATTGGGTACAAATTTCCTGTAGTACCCTGCTGTCCCTAGAAACTCCTGACCTGCTTCTGTGTTTCTGGTCTGGGCCATGCCTGGATCACCTCTATCTTTATTTGGTTAGGATGGAGCTGTCCCAGGCCTACCACATGCCCAATGTATGCCACTTCTTCCATGGCCACCTGGCACTTCTCGGCTTTGACAGTGAGCCAGCCCCTCTGTATCCTGCCCAGCACTTCCCTAAGGTGGGATAGGTGTTCCTCCCATCTGGTACTAAAGATGACAATGTCATCCAGGTACACCATGGCGTACTCCTCAGCACCATTTAACACCTGGTTCACCAACCTTTGGAAAGTGGCTGGGGCGTTCTTCATTCCAAAAGGCATTACTTCAAACTCAAATAAGCCTATCGGATGATGAAGACAACCTCTTTCTAGCTCTGCCTGTCAACTCTACCTGCCAATACCCTTTGTCAGGTCAATGGTAAAGTGAGTAGGTCGCCCTCCCAACTTGTCCAGGAGTTCATCCATCGGGGCATCGGGTGGGCATCTGACTCGTGACTGCAGTCAGTCCATGATAGTCCACACAGAAATGAGTAGAGCCATCTGGCTTAGGCACAAGGACTACAGGTGAGACCCAGGGCTGTGGGATCTCTGGAGTACCCCATCCAGCATCTCCTCCACTTCCCTCCTAATGTCCTTTTGGACAGCCTCTGTCACCAATATGCTGTCTACCATATGGGTATCTGTGTCCCTGTCTCCCATGATTGCATCACTAAGGGGTTAGTCCAGGCTTGGTGCTAAACAAGGGGCAACGTCTGTTAAAACCTCCCTTACTTTCTGGATCTGGTACAGGGCCAACTGGGGAGACAATTTTACTGCCTCCACAGAGGACTCCTGCTTACTCTCTTCCAGAAAATCCAGAAGGGGTGTCCTTCGCCCGTGCTTCCCCATGATTACACACTGCAAACACCATGTCAGCCCTATTTGCATATGGCTTCATCATGTTGACATGGTACATCCTTTCTGTCTGTCTTCTGTCAGGTAACTCCATAATGTAGTTCACATCATTTACCTTCCTAACCACTTTGTACAGTTCTGCCCACTCAGCCTACAGCTTGTCTTTCCAGACCGGAATAAGGACCATGACTTCCTGACCCACCATGTATGAGCAGGCTCTGGCTCTGCAGTCATACCACACTTTTTGTTTCTGTTGGGCAGCTGCTAGGTTGCTCTGGGCTGTCCCCATAAGCTCCTTTAGCCTTTCCCTAAACCTAAGGATGTAATCCACAATGGGAGTTCCCTGGGTAGTGTGCTTGACTTCCCAGTCCTTCTGGATCAAGTCTAGGGGCCCACTTACCCAGCATCCATATAAGAGTTCGAAGGGGGAAAATCCTGTTGACTCTTGGGGCACCTCCCTGTATGCAAACAACAGGTGGGAAGGTATTTATCCAGTCCCTCCCATGTTGTTCAGGAAACGCCTGGAGCATTGACTTTAGGGTATCATTGAATCATTCCACAAGTCCATTGGCTTGTGGGTGATACGGTGTCGTGCATCTCTGCACCACCCCACACTTCTCCCACAAACATTTCATCAAGTCTGACATGAAGAAATCCCCTCGATCGGTGATAATCTCCTGCGGAAACCCAACAAGGGAGAAAATCTCAAGTAAGGCATCTGCCACTTTGTTTGTCCTCAGTGAGGATAAGGCGACTGTCTCTGGGTGCAGGGTGGCATAATCCACCACAGTCAGGATGAATCTCTTCCCTGAGGAACTGGGGGTATTAAAGACCCCACAATATCCATTCCCACCTCTGGAATGGCTCCTTCACTATGGGTGATGGTATCAGGGTGGTTTAGGTTTTCTTGCCTGCCTTCCCTATTTCTTGGCACTGGTGACAAGACCTGCAATACTTCTTCACCGGCTGGGTGAAGTTAGGCCAATATAAATTCTGGGTCAACCGCTGTGTAGTGCGCGCGAATCCCAGATGACCAGACAAGGGAATATCATGTGTAACCTTGATCAACTGCTCACAATACTCCTGGGGAACGACAAGCTGCCTGCCTAGCATCCCTCCCTCTGTCTGTACTGCCTGGTATACATAAGTCCATTTTCCCAATTAACCTTATGTCTGCCGTCACCTCCCTGTGTGCCATCCAAGTCTACCCAAGCCCTCAGCTTCTCTAAACTAGGGTCACTTCTCTGAGCAGCTGCAAACCCATCGCACAGTCCCAAAGCATGGGACAGGTCCTGTTAAGTCACTAAACTAGGGTCCCTAGCACTAGCGTCAGGGCCTCGGGATCGCTGTCAATCCCAGTCCTCTGACAATGGGTCACCCCTCCCTCTTCAGAGTAACCCTCTGTAACTGTGTGGTTACTTGCTACTGGGGAAATTTCTACCCCCTCTTCATTAGTCTCCCCATCTGGAGACACAGGTTGGGGAACCAGCCTCTTGGCGGTTTCCACAATGGCTTCTGTGGGGTTCAGGGAACTACAATTTACCCTTGCCACTTGGCTACGAGTAAGTGCACATACCATCCCTTGTTTGAGATTGTTGCCCAGGATCACATCCACTGCTAACATTTAGCTACAGCCACCTGTTGCACAGTTCCCCCTGTTTCACCTCAGTCTAGGAGAACACTAGTGAGGGGCAATGTTTTCACCTCCCCAGTGAAGTCCTGTACAGTGACGTATTTGTTGGGTATAAGCTGACCAGGCTGTACCAGATCGTCTTTACCAAGGTCAGGGATGCCCCTGTGTCCCTTAACCCTTGCATCTGTACACCATTCACCATGACTGGGTGCATGTGTTCTCTCACGTTCACTGGCATGCTTCCAGGGACACACAAACAACCTACTTCCTTTCTAGCACCCGGCTGTGTATTATTGCTCACCTTTTTGGGACACTGTCTGGCAATATGCCCAGTTTCTTTACACAAACAAAATTCATTTCTTCTCTCTGAGAAATCTTTTCTCTGAAACCTGGGGCTAACTGGTTTTGGTGGAGGCAGTGAAGGTTTTAGCTGTCCTGAAGGTGCACTTTTCCTTTCTGTGCTGCCATGCCCACCGCATTTGCTCTCAGAGCAGGTCTGCTCTTGGCATAGCGGTCCAAGAGTTCAAGCAGCCTCTTGCACTGTTTGGGATCTCAGTCCTCTAGCCAGGTTTTAGCTCTGCTGGGCATGCCCAATAAAACTGTTCTAATAAAATCACATTTTCAATTTTATCAACAGAGTTTGCTTCAATGCCTTACCACCAACATTTTAAATACTAATGTTGTTTAGTGGCTAGCTCCTCATAAGTCATATCAGGGCTTCTCCTGAGCTTACAGAATTTAGCTCTGTATGATTCAGCAGTTAATTCAAACTTTTTAACAGTGCAGCTTTTAGTTTGCTGTAATTATTACTGTCCTCATTGTCCATTTGACCCAGTGCATCCCAAGCTTTCCGGTAAGTAGTGGGGATAGCTGGAAGCTCAGGACTTTTAGGAATTTTAGCCTGAATACAAACTTTTCAAAAGAATTTAAAAGGCATCCATATCCTCCCCTCTTTAAATTCAGCTATTAATTTGGAATTCAATTTGTAACCCAGTCCTGCAGTCCCAGTTAAACCCAAGACACTTACCTGCTCTGGTGCCGCTGGTTGGAGTCGTAGCTTCTCCAGTTCATGTGCCTCTGGCACTCCTTCTCTTCTCCTCTGCACCTCGCTGACGCTCATGCTCCTCATGGTCTGCATCTCTGTTCTCACTTTGCCTTTCAGCGTTCTTATTCCGCCTCTCATTGTTCCCTACTCTCTTCTTCTGGAACTCCAGCTCCATCCTACGCAACTCAGTTTGCAGCCTGAGTATCTGTGGATTCAGGATACTGGTGACCTTGCCCTGCTGCTGTGGCCCTTCACTGACAGTGGCCCTGTTGCCCTCCTCATCAGATCTGGACACTGCACTGGCCACTAGCCCTGCCACACTCAAGGTTTGGTCCTTTCCAGTCATGGTCCATGACTCGCTGCACTGGGTATCTGCTACCATAAGAGCATCTATGAGGTTCTGCTTTTTGGCTGTCACCTCGAACAGGAGTCCTCTGTCCCTACACAACTGCTTTAAGTAATCTACAGTGTGCCTGCTGTAGTCAGAAGCCATCTTCCCTGACTACTGCTACTCTGACTTGCACTTTAGGAAAAAAAATAAAACGGGTAGGAACTTGACTGCACGCCAAGTGATATAGTTCTGTTTTCTTTTTAAAATAAAACTCTGCCTTTTCTTTCTGCAAGTGAGCTTACGGTCTCAAGCTGATACAGAATAATAAAAGCTTGTGATACCAAAATTATGCCACCGCTGCCAACCAATCTGACACAAACCCACTCAGCAGGTCAGCCCTCTACTCCCAAAGTGCCAACCTCTGAGCGCAGTCTTGTGAACAGTTTAACAGAACAAAGTAACCCTCTTGTCTGTTTTGTAAGTTCAGATCAATGTTTGGTCTCCAGTCTTGGAAGGATACAAACTGTGAACCTCTTACTAGCATACCCAATGCACAGGCTCAGATAATTCTGTCTTTGGGGGACAGATATCTTTGCCTATGGGCACCTAACCAGGAGTACAGAAATGATCCCTTAAAAACTTTAATAAAGACCTCAGATTAAAAGACTTCTCTTCCCAGTTTGGTTTCCACCATTCAAGCTTATGCCTAGTGTCAGCTGTAACCATATATACTTTTCTTGCAAATGAAAGAAATTCAAAGACAGATCAAGTATGCTCTAAAAGAATTTTATTAAAATAGGTAAAAATATGTAAACATAAAGTACAGAACTATTATATCACAAGACATACAAATCTTTTAAAAGAACAAGGTTTAAACAGTGCAATCCCTACTGCAGTATTTTGATATCTCTCTCTCTCTCTCTAAATACCTGCTTAAAGTGCTCCAAAGATGTTTCTTTGTCAGAGTCTAGATAGAACTGTCTCTGAAGGAAAACAGAATAATCTTTAAAAGCTGGTTTTCCCCACCTATTTGGCAAGAGGTCACCTAGCTCCTCCCTGTCAGAATATATTAAGAAAACATATCTATATAAAAACAGGATGTCTTTTCCAAGTATTAAATTCTGCAACCTCAGCATGACTTACATTCTTCAAATGACATTTCTTTGATTTATTGATCAGTTTCCCCTCTAACACAGACATCAGCATTTATGATTTCACACCAGTTTACTAAACCTGGTTTCCTCTTCTTGAAACGTCATAAAATGGATATGATTTCCCTCTAGCAGCTAAAGCTATAATTAATTTAGAAAAGTCTGTAATTAGTTTCTGGCCTGCCATGTAACACCTTGTATCTAAAACCTGTGTGTGTGTGTGTGTGTGTGTGTGTGTGTGTGTGTGTGTGTGTGTGTAAAATCGCACATGCTGTTTCAGCCTTTCTCATGGGAGACAGTCCATAACCTATTTTTATTTTACAAAAAAGTGATACAGCACTCAGAACTGGCTGTCCACATCACATGCCTCTCGCCATCTCTCACTTTTCTCTTGCTGTCTGTTTTCCTCCCTTGCATATCTAGATCTGGTAATATAAGAATATGTGCAAATCAGTATATGGAAATGAAACTGATAATGGGATCACTTTTGTTTAACAAATATGGTGTCACTGTTGAAATGTGTGTGTGTATATATATATATATATATATATATATATACTGTATATGTTTTTATGATTTGAGATGACTGTAGAAAAGTAGAGATTACCTGAGTACAAATGTCTCAGCCTTTTGCAGCTGCTGTGGGGACTTCAGGAAGCTCACTGTTCTAGCAGATCCTGCCTGAAATTGATGAGAGCAGAATGTGTTGCTAGAACAGGATGCTTGCTAAGGATGGGGGTTGAAAAGCCTTATAAAACAGCTAAACTGCAATTGCTTAGGGATAGAGGTTTATTTTGGAAGAACAAGAGATTTTAAAAGAAAGATTTTGTTTTTGCCTCTGTTCTTAGTTATTATAAACAAGTTTATACATCTTTTTTTTTTGTTACTGCAACTGCAAATAAATAGTTCTGCTGAATTCTACAACTGCTCTTGGTTTTCCCTATGCTTCCTGACCTGTGCCTCAATGACATCTCTTTACCCTCCTCCCCCAGGACACATCTGGAAATGAGCCGTTTCAGATCAGTATGTCTTTCCTGATGAAACTTTTGAAATAAATAATAGTTCAATGTGCTTACACAACTGGATAAGATATGTGATAATGCTTGAGTAACTTGATTGCTTTTGTGGCTTTCCACCACTCTATCCATGGGCTATACCAACCTGTAGGGTACGACACAAGGAACCCTAGAGGAGGTCCCCCAACAGGTGCCAGAAATGAATGCATCGGCTAAAGGTAGATTAGGAAGAAGTCCATGGGTAAGAGAGACAAGCCACTGGAAGAGGAGGGGTGGATGGTGGGCAATGAAAATGAATCCTTGGAGAGTCCAGGATGAGTGATGTTTTGAGGTCGATGGAGGAGTGACGTTGTTGCTCCACCCATTGAACCTCGGGCTTAAAGCCCTCCCATTCAATGTGCTTATGCAACTGGATAAGACATGTGATAATGCTTGAGTAACTTGATTACATTTGTGGCTTTCCGCCTCTCTATCCGTGGGATATACCACCCTGTAGGGGTAAGACGCAAGGAACCCTAGAGGAGGGATCCCCCCCTACAGGTGCCAGAAATGAATGCATCGGCTAAAGGTAGGTTAGGAAGAAGCCCAAAAAGAATACCCAAAGATGTCAAGTATCGAAGAGGTGAGGATGATGGCTAATTCTATGGAGAGAAGGGCTAGCTTCTAAGGAAAGAAGGAAAGTTGGGCCACCATCCACCTCCATCCAACAGCAGAACCTAACAAGACGAAAATCACTAACTCTAACTAATATTATGACCACTGGCACTGAGGAGAGGAAAAAAACCCTTTGAGGAGGAAACCTCTGGGGATCCACGGCCTAGGTCACCTTCCCTCCAGGCTGACAACATTTGAATTGAGGATGTATATTTTTAAAAGAAAGGGTTCGGTAACTAGAGGGATACGAGTAGTGTGGATGATGATGGAATAAGAAAGATCCCAAAAGAAAGCACAGATCGAATATGGAACATGAGGCTGCGTGCAGATCGAATGCAAACATGAGGCAAGATTAATACTAATGGTGATGATCATTGCAGGAGGTCAGCGGGTCGATGAGGTAGCATAAGATCGATAATAGGTATGATTGATTGAGTGAGGTGAGGAAGTAGAAATTGAGGTCGATAAGGCATGATTATGTGATGTGAACAATTAGATCCTGTTGTGGTCAATGAGTAGCATCAGGGTCAATGATGGAATGCTCAAGGGAACGATAAAACTAGATAAACCTTGTTGGAACTAAGGAGGGTATGCTCAAGTAGTCAATGTTAGATAGTAGATCTGGAAGCAAGGATAGGAGGGAGTAAATCCATTTATGAGTCAAAGCAGCAAGGGGTATCCAGATGTGCTCATGAGGATTTTCCAGATGAGTCAATAAGGAGACCAATAATATTGTAGACTGGCTTGTTGGAGCGATGCATTTGATAGAGCTATGTAAGTGAGCAGATACTGAGGTTGAAGAGGCATTCTTGATTATGCAATGTAAATGATTAGACCCTGAGGTTGTAGTCGATGAGGTACAACAGTATTGAATGATAGGAATGTTAGAGTAAGTGATGTAAATGGATGAGCTTTGAAGTAATGTTGAGTGAAAGATGACTGGATTCATGAAATCGATATGATTGGAGTTATGAACTCAATGCATTCAGCAGGATGGCCGCAGCTGATATGTGGCATAGGAATTATGATAGGTACACCCAAAAAGAATGTCGAGAGCAGGCCAAGAGTGGAGGGAAGCCTGGATAGCTGGAAATGAACTGGAAGAGGAGGAGATGGGAAAGAACCGAAACTTAAACTGGCACAAAGGAAGTGCACCAATGAGGCACCTTGAAAAGAGGTAGAGTCTGAGGCCAAGAAGGGAGATCAGGAACCAAAGGCAACTCAGATGAAGTGATCGAGGATCAAAACTGGATGAGATATGATGAGGAGTGAGCAAAATTGGACAAAGTATGATGACAGGTGAAGCGAAGAGCGGAGGGAAGCTTATGATGACTGAATCCTGAAGAGCAGGTACGAAACTGGAAGAAGAGGGAATGAATAGGAACAGAACTTAAATGAAGGTATCAGGCACCAGGGAGTAAGACAAACAATGAAACTCCCCAAAAGGAGATGGACACCGAGGCCAAGAAAGTGCATCAGGAACATGAGGATCTATGAACCATAGGGCAAGCACGGGATGGCGATCAAGAGGAGTCAAATCTGATGAGGAGGGAAACCAAGAGTGGAAAGAATCTATGACAGGGAGGATGAGAATAATCACTAGGCTGAGGAAGGGAACAGGAATGGATGAGGTACAATGAGAGATTGACGCCATGAATGCAGGTACTGGAAAGCAAGGTATGAAATGGCAAAGGACGGTAGGGAGGTCAATAGGGTAGCACAGGACCCAGATGATGCAAGAGGAGAACTGCACTGGGGTGATTCGAATTAGGCAGTACACGATCCAGGAGAGGCAAGGTCAGACGGAGTGACAGAACAGTGCAGACTTGGCAGTAAACCATGCAAAGGCATGCCTAGAGAGGTAGTGAACGAGATGAGCATGTCAAGGCCAATCATCATGAAGCCAAGGGGCTAAGGAAATGAAGGATCATCAATGGTGGACGACAAGGAGCGAGTAGACTCCGTGAAGGAAAAAGGCTCCTCAAGGGGGCAGGAAGGCGAACTAGATGAGGTGGTACGGAGGTCCAGGTCGATGGAAGGTCAGATGGAGTCAGCCACGGAAGGCCAGAGGATGTGAATGGCAAAGCAAATGAATGTAGAAATCATGGCACATGGAGATAGAAGCCATGACCGGAGTGAAACCAGAATGGCTGAGGTTGCTGAAAGAGCTGAGGAGGGGGAGCAGAACGAGGGCACGCCGAAGCAGGAGTAGTGGATGGGGAAAGAGAGGCAGGAAAAATGAAGCTCAGAGTCAACTGAAGTAGATGAGCACTGGATGACCAAGGCGAATGGATGCAGAAGGAACAAGAGCTATGCAAAACACTGGAGATATACAAAGTATCAAACCTAGTAGAGAGAGAGAAGAAACACGGACAAGAAGGTAGGAACGCTACAAGGAAAAGACAGGGGAAGCATACAGCTCTGTTGAAGCTGGTGAATGCAAGCAGAACTACAGGGCATATCCTCAGAGAGGGTGGGGGGGGAGAATGGGAAACATCAGAAAAGCACTAAGATATGCAGAAGGCAACAAGCAGCATGTGGAGCAGTCTACTAGGTGAGAGGCTGGAAATGAAGAAGGGTTAGACCTGCAGTACAGAATTAGCAGACTCCCAAGACAGACTAGTATTGAGGATATCACAGAAGAATGCAGCTGGTAGCATTCAGATTCTAGCGATGCAGGATGAGAAGGTAGTCAAAGCGAAGGAAATAGGGCAGCATCCAAAGCTGGCAAGCTGCAGGCCGGAAAGATCAGGAGGAGGCAGTGTGGAAGACCAAAAGAGTCGAGAATGTTGGCCAGGATCAATCATGCTAGGCACTGGGGGTTGCAGAGCCGTGCAGTGGCTGGAGGAGCCAGGACTGCAGCCGCCGCCATTTGGGGCAGCATGAAACCTGAAGCAGGGAGCAGAAGAGCAATGGATAGGGATGCCTGAGAGAGCAAGGTGAGGAAGTAGACAGTGAGGCCGATTAAGGCATGAACATGCGATATGAACGAGTAGATCCGGATGTGTCGGTGATGAGAGATCAGAGGATGCAATACAGTGATGCAAGTAATGAGGCTCCTCGAAAGGAGACATACTCTGAGGCCAAGAAGGCATGTCTGGGACCAGAGGGTATGTAAACCAGAGGATTGATATACTTGATAGAGCAAGGTGACCAAGTAGACTTCTCAAAAGGAGGCAGAGTTGGAAATGAATAGAGTGATGTGATGAAGTAGGCTCCTCGAAATAAGGAAGATTCGGAAATGAATGCAAAAGAAACTTGAAGGATAGTGGATAGCCTCCTGCAGCAAGGGGCAATGGACAGGAAGGCATGGCCAGGAATGGAGACAGAGTTGAATCAAGGTGACTGACACTGCAGGCTAGAAAGAGGCAGCCAAGGCATATCGACGGAGAAATTGAAAGAGATGAGTAAGTTGAGGAGAGATATGGTGGAATGTGTGCAAATCGGACGATGAGGAGGGAAACCATGACAGGAGAAAAACCATAACGGCTGATGATGGAATGTTTCCAGGAAGGGAGGCTCAATGAGAAAAGAAATGGACAATGAGGACCGGAGTCAGGAACCTGATACATGGGCAGGAGGGTCTCAAATCAATGAGGTGGCATGTGAGGTGTGATCGGTATGCCTAAAAGAAATATCAAATACAGGTCAGACAGAGTTGGTGGGGATGAGAAAAGGCACCAGGACAAGTAAGGGAAAAATAGAAAGCAGATGAGGTACAACAATGGATGGAAGCCATTGAGGCAGGTACTGAAAAGCGAGGCATGAAAGGATGAACGATGGTAGGGAGGTCAATGGGGTAGCAGAGGACCCAGCCAGTACGTGGAGATAGCCTTGATTTAAGGTAGCAGAGGTGGGAGGAGGGCGAAGGAGAGGGAGGCAATGGAGAATGATGAGATTGGGTCAGAAATGGGCCAGACACGGTCGGTGGCAATCAAGGAGTAGCACACATGTGAATGATAGGCAGGCCATTGTGGAGGTAGTACGAGGAATGAGGGATGGCCGATTGGAGCTGGGTGAAGAAGGAAGGCTAGTGCCCCAATGACTCATGAATAGAGACCAGAAGGGGGAAGCAAGGCCCCAGAGGCAGCAGGCAACCGTGGAGAAGATAGTTGGCAGAGACGAGAACTGGAGAAGAGCAACGGAGAGGGCAAGGGGCAATCGACAGAGAAAGATGATGCCGTGCATATTTATTTATTTTTTTGTCATGAGTGAAAGAAGAAACTGCTACATGGTCAGGCCCGACCTTGTGATACAGCGAGGCTAGTGCTACTACATGTAATGCTGAGAGGAGAGGTCATACCATCCAACTGGCTCCGATTGCGAGCGATATCCCTGATGTTATCCCGTAAAATTGCATTGTCCCCATCCGTCCCATATAAAAAAGGTGCTGCCCATAGACAGAATGATCTGGAAATGTAGACTTTCAAGCAGAAATTCACAATTTGAGGATGTGTCCCTCATTCATATGGCCTGGTCCCTCAGTGTCCTTCATTTTGAGTGTCCAACACTGCCCATTTCCCCCAGGTCAGTGACAAAAGGTTGAGAGGTATGGGTGAGGTAGAAGCAGAATGGAGGGAGGAAGTGGAGTCCCGGTTAAACAATGAAAGCAGACTCAGAAAATAAACATGAGACAGACATACAAACAGAGACAAACTACTATTAAAGAGAGACACAACCTTCTACCAGTATGCACTGCGTGCTATAGTGCCCAAGGGAGCAAGCCTACCTGGTTTAACCAACCCAAGATCTCCCCCTCTGTAATAGCAGGTCGATGAGCATAGACCCAAACAGCTGGGAGCCCCACGGTGCTGGGGCAGGCAGGAGAGAAGCACTAATACAGAGCTGAAGCTGTGGCCGACTGACAACTTGGGGAAGTGCTGACATGTGCACAGAGGATGTAGGAAGGCGAAGAACAAAAGAAGAGCAACCACACTAGAAACACCATGGAGAAGCTAGGAAATGATACACACAGCTGACTACAAAGCTCCGGCAGGCAGACAAGGACCGGGCGTCACCAACGTATAGGCGGAAGGAATCTCACGGAGAGATGACGAGCCCTGAGAATAGGGACTCTGATAACTAGTGATCATGGTGGGATGGCCAGAAAGGTAGAATTGAGGCAGCAAGCAGATCCAGGAACACGGGAGACGAGGCAAAGAAAGAAAACATAAGGCAGGATTGACGCAGAGAAATGGCAACAAGGCAAGCTGGGAGAACAGAAAGGGGGTAGGGAACAAACCAAAAGCCAAGGCGAGCATACGAGGGGAAAACAGATCCAGCAGTCGGAGGTGCCCCAAGAAACAGGACTATAGTGGTGAGAGGAAGGATGGCACCTCCGGCTGCAATGAAAATGAATCCTTGAGAGTCCAGGATGAGTGACGTTGTTGCTCCACCCATTGAACCTCAGGCTTGAAGCCCTCCCATTGAGGATTGGAGTTGGGACATTATTATAGTATTGGAACTGGTAACTTGCATCACAGGGTATGTGAGATGGGGACTTGTATAGGGGTGTGCTCAGGGGCAAGAAGTTGGTTCGTCCAACTATGGTTGCCTCAAAGGCAGCACTGTCCTGCTTGGGGGGGTGGCAGGAGGGATGTGAGAAAGTTTTATTTTACAGAGAGAGTGGTTGAATCATGAAACAGTCTGCCAGCTGAGGTAGTGGGCACCCAAACCATTAATGGTTTCTAACATGGCTTAGACATTTAATTTAGTTATTTATTTAGTTTTTGTTGACCAGGAAGGAGGACTAGACAATTTTTTGCCTATTTTCAGCTTCGTCCTGGGGGAGGAGGATACAGATGGATGCCAACTTAAATTGAACCAGATTTTAAGCTGTTGGTGGTATTTTTAGTGAATGGGGGAAATTTGGCCATGACACCGGGGAAATTTCCCTACTCTTGCTTCCTGTGAGCAGGGGGGACCCTTTTGTCCATGACTCCAAGATGGCGGACGACAGCCCTGGTGTGCAGGAGGTTGCTATGGATGTGCTTGAGTCTGTTTCTGCCCACACTTTGCCTCTGCCAGAATCTGCTATGGAAAAGTTTGCCGTGGATGTTTCTTTTGAGGATATTTCATTAGAACCTGCTCCTGCAAGTTATGAGTGGTGTGACTCTGTGGTGGGTGATTTGGATCACAACCCTGCTGTACCTTTGGTTTCTACTCCTTCATCTGTTATTTCTGAATTGCCAGAACCTTTGGACTTACCCCACGCTGCTTCGGGAGAGGCAAAAGAATTGCTGCATTTACTCGAGTCAAAGGAGCGGTCATTTAGCTTGGAAAGATCTACCCTGCTGCAGAAAATCTGACAGCTGAAGGTTGACAGTGCATCTAGCCCTATTGAGAAGTCTCCACTAAAACCTGGACTTGCTTTAGCTACTGAGCCGTCGTCTGTGGGGGAGACCATCACCACAGAGTGTGCCTGCTATTTCCCAAACTTCTACTCAGCTGCCTGGGGCTCCGGCCTCTGGTCCTGAACCTTGGTTGGTTGATAAAGCACTTCAAAACATGGGCTGGGAGAAACACACTTCTTCAGGTCAATGAACCTCTGGTTCGTCTCCAATCCGCATGCAATTGTCTCCGATAGCAGTTGCTCCTTTGGTGGGTCCTCCTGCCGTTGCTCCTGACCAAGTTTTGGATGGATCTCTCCTGCCGGCTGATCCTTTGGCTTTGTCTGACGATCTTTTGCTGACCCTGAATCCTAGTCTTGCTTTTTCCTATCCTGCCGTTCACTTCTACTGCCCTACCCCCAGGCCCTAGCCTTACGGCAGCTCCACTTAATGCTATGCCTGATAGGCAAAAAAAATCCTTTTCCTCCCTTTTCCGCTTGCCTGTTTTGCCAGCTAAGAGGCATAATGTGGTTCATCTTTCCTATGTGGGGGGTATGGAGGAACCTTCTGACCATCTTTTTGTGGCCAAGACTTTGCTTAAGGATTCTATGAAGTTTTTCGCCCATGAAATTTATGCCCTTATCCACATTTCTGGAGAGACTACCTTTGACGTCAGTTTTCAGACTTCTAAGGGTTTGGACAGATTTTGGCCTAGGTAACACACGCTAAAGAAGTCTGCCTTATGGCCACCCTTCTTAGTCATTCCCCTAGTGAAGCCTGCTTATAAAACTATTTCCATTCTTTTTCGAAATGAAGGTGTGGACTTGGGCGGATGTTCTCTGCTGGTTAAAGCTCCGATGTACTGTTCTGGGGGACTCTGAGACCATTCTGGATTCTGAAAATATCTGGACTGGTGGCTGGAAAGTTAAGGTTTTACTGAAGTCTGATGATTCTGGTGTCCTTCACCTCCCGAATTCCTTTTTTTGGGGCAAGGACAGGGGGGTTTTGTTTTATCCGCGTCAGCCAAAGGCCTGTCATAGGTGTCGAAATTCTTCACATTTGAGTAGTGTCTGTGACACTGTGAGGTGTAACCTATGTGGGGAATTGGACCATTTGGGTGCATCCTGTCTGAATGAATGTCGCTGTAACCTCTGTGACAAGCCTGGTCACACTTTTCAGAATTGCTCCTGGGCGGCCCATAATCAGGAACACCATGATGGTGGGGCGGACCAGCATTTCATTATTACTCAGGCCCAAAATGCTAATTTCCATAATAAATCATGTCCCTCTGAACTCCCCTGAGCCCCTGCTGGACCCCCTTCATCTACTGTGCCTCCACCTGTTCCAGAGCGTGCTTTGCCTCTGAGTGCCCCGGTAGCGTCAGTTCCCCCCCATGTTTCCCCAGACCCGGTGGTGGCTCACCCCAAGACTCAGACGCTGGTCTGTGATCCCCTGAATGCTATGTCTCCTCCTCAGGAACCTATGCAGGTTGTCTGTCGATGTTCTGCATGTTCCAAGCTGAGAGCTACCCCACCTCCTTCTAAGGCTGTTTGGACTGCCCCTGTACAACTTTCAAACACGTACGATGTTTTGCAGGAGAATTCGGCAGACTCTGGTGAGGATACTGATTCCTCCTCTGTTCTGTCTTCCCATCCAGAAGGTACTACTGATACTGAGGTTTGCTCTATGGGTAGGGGGTCCCAAAAACAGAAAGCCAGATCTAAACTGAAAGCTGTAGGTGGGAAGCATAAGAAAAATTACATTGGTTATTTGCCTTTCCAGTTTTTGCTTTTTCTTGCCATGGCTTCCGACACCTTTGCCTGTTACTCTCTAAATGTCAACAGTATTAAGAGACTGGATAAGCGCAACACTGTTTTCACTTTCCTAGCTTCCTTGCCAGGTGGTATAATATTCCTGCAGGATGTTAGGTTTCATGCTTTGCATGAACAGAAATAGGCTCAAAGATACTGGCTTCTGGGCCCTTCTTATTGATCAGTGGGTCCGGACAGATGTTCTGGTGTGGGGATTTTGGTTCACTTTGTTACCTTTGTGCTTCTCAAGCTTTATGATACTGTCCCTGGTCGGGTGCTGATTCCTGATGCTTTGCTTCACCAGGTCCCTTATCGCCTTATCTGTTTATATGCCCCCCAACTTAAAACTGCAAGGATTGACATTTTTTCTCAGATTCAGCCCTTTTTGCATACTTCTAAACATATAATTTTTGCAGGAGACTTTAACTGTGGGCTTAGACTTCTGGATAAAGGCTTGCATACTACTACTAGGAAGTTATATTGTGATTCCCGCTCCTTAAATTCCATGATTAGCACTGTGAACCTGCGGGATGCTGTCCTGGAATTTACGAGACAACATTCTCCCACTTTTCAGAAGGATGTCTTGGCAACCAGCATTGACTATGTTTTCTGTCCCCCCATCTGGTTCTTTCAAAGGTCTCTGTTGAGCCTGTTGAATATTCAGACCAGAGTCTTATTTCTCTTACTTTTCATGATAACCCCCCCCCCTTTCCAAAGGCCCAGGTATTTGGAAATGTAATATTTCTTTACTTACAGAAGATGTTTTTTTATGCTCCTTGAGTCAATTTTTAACTGCGAGGAAATCTGTGCTCCTATGTTATGAGAACCCTGTACAATGGTGGGAGGATTCAAAGTTGGATCTTTCGAAGCTCTTTCAGCGGTACTGCAAGGCTCAAAGCACCTCAGCATACTTGTCATACTTACAAGATCACTAGCGCTTACAATCCCTTTTGTCCCTTGCTCATACTACTGGCCAAGATGAGTGCGCATATTCACTTGGTAGGCAGAACATGCTGTGCTGTTCTAAAACACGGGCTGCTCACTTTTACTAGCAATATAGATTTGGCACTAAGGGTGCAGCTCATGAAACTTGTCCCTTTACCCATAATAAATCAAGGTTGGCAAAAAAGGCATCACTAGCCTGCTGGACGATTTGGGTACCCTTCATAGCTCCCCATGTGATATTATGCCAATTGTGGCTGATTTTTCTTGTACTTTGTTTTCAGAACTCCCTTCAGATGTTGGGCGAATCAGACAGTATTTAACTAATGTTTTTATCCCTGATCTTTCTCCACAGGTTCTTACAGGTTTAAGCTGGCCTATTACTTTGCCTGAGGTGCTGGATGTTATCTGTCCTTTGAAGCCTAATGTTACCACAGGCCCTGATAGGCTCCCAAATGAATTGTATGAGCTCATGGGTGACTCACTGGGGTCAAATTGGCCCTGGTGTTTAACACTATGTTGGACTTGGGAGATGTTTCTCTTAACTTTACTAAAGGAGCCTTGATTTTTCTACATAAAAAAGGGAATAAATCTGACTTGCATAATTGGAGACCTATATGCATGCTTAATGCGGATTGTAAGATATTGTCCAAAATTCTGGCTAATAGATTGTTATCTGCTGCGGATCTTGTCATTTCATCTGAGCAAGCTTGTGCTGTTCCTCAGAGGAAAATACAGGATCACCTTATTCGGATGCAGGAAATTTTTACCTCTGGGTTTTCTGGTCAGTGTTCAGGGTATGTTGTTTCTTTAGACCAAAAGTCTGCTTTTGACTCCATTTGCCATGATTTATTGTGGGAAATTCTTTTACATTATCATATTCCTCCTACATTTGTTTCTTGGATACAATCTCTTCATTGGACTGCCACTGTGGTCCCTCTGGTCAATGGGTGGCTGGGTCCCTTCAATCAATCAATCAATCAATCAAGTCTTTATTTAACCAGGCGTTCATCGTTGAGCAGAAGCTCATTTGCAAGATGGACCTGGGTGGAGCATGAACAACTGTATATACAGGTCAACACAGGTATTTACAAGGCAATACAGATAATACTCTTTACAGAGAGAAAGAAAAAGGAGTTCATATGTACATAGAATTATACAAATATTGTACAGATTACACGGTATTTACATACATAGAAGTGTCTATAGGAAGATAAAGCAGGTTATCTAAGGTTGCAGGAGGAAGTAACGGAAGAAAAAAAAATATATGTATACACCAGGTAGAGGTGAAGGTAGGGGGGAAGGGAGGAGGTAGGGAGAAAGGCTAGGAGGGCACGGTGCACAGAAAGGAGTTGGTAAAATGGGATGTAGAGAAAGTGGATGGAGAAAAGGAGTATGTGTGAGGCCCGGGATTGAATGCTATAAAGTACGGGGCATGGCAGGATGTCACAACCCAGGGTAGTGAGCTCCTATCCGAGGTTGGGAAAGGAAGAATAAGGGGATGGATGGGCCTAGTGTTGATAAGACAGGGGGATAAGAGAGAGAGAGAGAACAATTAGGCTGGTGAGGAGCAAGCTGTGGGGTCAGTACTAAAATTGGGTCTAGAGTGGCTATATACCAGTGCAGAACACACAGTACTGGCGCTGAGTGGGTGAAGCAGTTACATACTTCTCTGATTGCACGGAAATAAAGCATCTTGAAGGTATTTACCGATTAGAGTGCTTAATTTGAGTTTTTTGTAGATCGCTCCATAAGGTAGGTTGCCGAAGCTTATGGCTGCCCTGCCGAGCTGGTTTTGCTTTGGGTACTTTAAGTGTAATAGCTGAGTAACTTCTTGTCCGTATTTCCCAAGTATACTCAGGGAAGACAGCAGGAGATATAATAAGGCAGCTTATTAGAGCTGCATTACTATATCTTGCTGTCTTCAATGCTAATTAATCAGTAGGAGGTGCCCCCTAAGCCCCTTATGTATATGTCTTTTATTGACTCCTCATTACGTAAATTAAAATCGTCACCAAGTATTCGCCCTATTTCTCATCCTGCTGTTCAGGATACACCCTCCTCTTTAGCTTACGCTGATGACTTGTGCTTGTTGACTGCGGATGCCTCCTCGGTTCAGGAAGTCCTTTCTGAATGCTTTTCCTTTGGTTTGGTCTCGGGACTAGCTTGAATTTGGACAAGTGTCATGCTTTTGTGCTGGGCCTTTCCTCACAGGCTGTCCCCTCTATTGGCCCGATTTCTGTTTCCTCTTCCTCTATTTCTCTCCTGGGAATTAAGTTTGGCCCCCTGGGGATTTATGTCCAAAATTGGGAGGAAAAGCTAGCTATTGGGCATTTTAAGGTTTCTCAATGGAATCGTAGTCAGGTTGGGAAGAAAAAAATGTGTATTTTTGGTGAAAACTTTTCTTCTTCTTATTTTTTTATATTTAAGTTATATGTTCCCTATTCCAAAAAAACTTGAAACCCCTCTCTTGAGTTTGTTTTTCCAGGTGATATAGGGTAGTCGTCTTAACCTAATCAAGAGGGATGTTCTTTGTCTGCCTGTTTCGGAAGGTGGGCTGAACATGGTAAATCCGATTCTTTTCTTTTCTAGTGTTTTTTTCATGTCAAATGTACGACCTCTTTTGATTAATAGACAACATGGGTGGGAGGGCTGGCTCTATGGTAATTGCAGTTCATGGTTCCATTCTTGGGAATGGAACTCTATTATGGTTCTCCGGGGTTCAGAAGTCCTTCAATACCTAAAAGGCACATTCCTCCATTTAAAGCAATGGAAAATTACTCCTCATCAGCTCCTAACAGTTTATTCACGTAAGATGTTTTATAGAAATTTATTGGCTTCTGTCTGTCCCTCCCCTGACCCCTTCCCTAAATGTGATGCCTTGTATAGGGCTTCCCTGAAACTCCTGTTGGTGAATCCTAGGATCCCTGCACATATGTGGGACTTCCATTGGCTCTCTTGCCATGAGAAGATTAACGTCAAGAGTAATCACAAACATAAACAGCTTTCTGAAAGGTTCTGCAGCGGACTGCAATGTACTGCCTCCCTTGAAACGATTGACCATTTATTTTTTCAGTGCTCCTTTATTAAAGATTTCTGGACATATTTAGCTGACCAATGGGGGAACCACTTTTTTCTAGGATTTCATATACAAATCTTATATATGGCCATGTGTCCTCTGCTTGGGGTAAATGGGATTTGGAAACTTTGAATGTTTTATTTTTAATTATCAAATGGAATATTTGAATGTCCTGTTGTTTATTTACTTTGCAACAACACCATTTCACTTATGTTGAATTATGCCACAAGATAATTGCTGATGCCCGTGTAGTATATTTGTCAGACAGCTCGCATCTTTCTGTCCTGGGCCTTTCTGGATTATGGAAGCATTTGCCCTGGATCACTGATACAGATGCGGCTGTTACTTGAACTATGTGGGTATTGGTGTATTCTTTCTTTTTTTCTTTCCTTTTTTGTTTACCCTAGACCTGTTGTACTGACCATTTGTTTTTGTCAGTTTCTTTTTGTCCTGATTCTTGTTTTGCTTCATTTGTGATTTTCTGCATTGTTCTTTTTTTTTTTTTGGAACTGTACCGATTTATTCTTTAATAAAACTTTCCCCTACTCACCAGTGGGGGAACCTTTGTCATCCTGGGCCTTGGCCAAGATGGGGGAGCCTCTGGATCCTGGAGGTGGAGGCGAACGTGTGATGGCTACTGAAGCTTGGGAGTTGGCCTCCTCCCCTGCTTCGTTTTTGCTAGAGGCTTCTTCTGCTATTGTTCCCGACGCTATGGATGTTTCTGATGTTAGACTCTCCGCAGTTTGTTCTGGGGCTGGATTTCCAGCAGGTCCTGCTGATTGTTCTACTGGTTCTGGTTCTGGCTGTTCTCCTCCGTTCTCTGTTGAGTTGGCACCTGCTGCGCTAACTGAGGAGTTTTTGGATTACCGGTCTTTTTCCTCTCTATGTGATTATTTGCGGGAGCTTCTTGCAGAGGAAGAGAGCCATGAGTCGCAACACTGTTTAACAGGCTATGTTTCAGGTTTTCCTCCTGCGGATCATTCTAGGTCTGTAGTACAGTCCTTCACTAGTTACTGCGCTCAGTCTGAAATGCCAATGGAACGTCTGCGTATTGGAAGCCCTGTTGTTCTAGGACCTACCGAACGGCCGCTTGCTGGTGAGGTGGTGTGAGATTTGGGGCTTCCTTTACATGAAGGTACCATGTGTTCTGATGATTCAGTTATTTGATCTTCTTTGTTTGTGGATGGGAAGGTCTCTGGGGCTCCTGCTAGAGTCCTTTTTCCTGGTTCACAGGGCTCTCCTGTTCCACCTACTGACCCACCCTGTGCTGTGATAGTTGCTCGGATGTGCAAGTTTCTGATGTTTCTTTCCTTGATTATGCGCTAATGTCTTGATAACTGGCAGGACTGTGGCTAAAGCCTTAATGGCAACTGGCTGGGTTAAATCAGACCCTGATCTGCCATGGGTATCTCCTCCGGCCTGAGGATGCCGTAACAGATCCTTTAGCTCTTCCTTCCTCCCTGGAACTGACTGGCTCCCTGGTATCATTTCGTGCAGCTATGGTTGCACCCCTGTGTTCCCCATGACCTGTGTCTTTCTCTCCTATTGTTACCACCTCTGCGTCTGCTGAGTTGGAACTTCCACCTGGCATTCCTGCATCGGAACCCGACTGGGCTGCCCCCCCGAGCCTTCACATCAAGATGTTCCTAAGCCAGGTGTTTCTCGAGGTCCCAGTAGGCCATTTCAGAAGACCTATGCAGGTCTATTTCACACACCTCCTGAACCAGCTAAACGCAGGAATGGTGTTTGTCTCAAATATAAAGGCGGTTTAGACTCCTTTCCAGATCGCATTCATGTGGGTCGCACCTTGTTGAAAGACAGCATGGGTTTTTCGGCTCAGGAAATTTATGCCCTGATTCATACCTCTGGGGATCCTAATTTTGATGTTAGTTTTAAGACTGCTGCTGGACTGGAACTTTTTTGGGAACGTTATCAAACTGTTAAACGGAATCCAGAATGGTCTGTGTTTTCAGTGATTCCTTTAACCAAACATGCCTATCAGACGATTACTGTGTTATTTAAGAATGAAGGCGTTTCCATTTCTGACATTTTGTTCTGGTTAAGATCTAAATGTTCAGTGCTTGGCATTCCTAACCCTATCATGGATTCTGAGGATATCTGGACAGGAGAGGGTGATGCATCCAGGTACGGCTCCCTATGGAGAAGAGAGTCATTCAGCATTTACCTAGTTGTTTTTATTTGTGGAGAGATCATGGTTTTCTCTTTTATGCTGGTCAGCCCCAATCTTGCTTCCAGTGCAGAGCGCATACCCACTTAAGCAGCGCTTGTGATAAAATGAAATGCTTGCTGTGTGGAGGAATCGGCCATGTGGCCTTGTCATGCCAAACCCCTATAAGCTGTAATCTTTGTGAGGAGACTTCTCACACTTTCAAGGATTGCCCCTGGGCCTCCCATAATCCTGGGGGTGCTGCTTCTGATATGGAGGATGAGTCTCCTGGTATGCAGCATGATGAGGAGTCCCGCTCAGAAGATTCTTCCCATCGGCCTGATCCCCAGCTTCCATCCCCTTCTCAGGCTACTGTGTCTCCTTTAGTGTCCCCTTATGTGCAAGATGCCTTTCCTCCCTCAGATCTTGTGAAGCTCCCCATTCCTGTGCTTCCTTATATGGAGAAGGATGCATTGGCAGTTGCTGATACTGCCATTTCTTCACAGAGTTCTGTGGCGGATCAAGATATTACTGTTCCTGTTCTGCCTTCTGTCCCTTCCACATCCCAAGCACCTGTCATGCCTCCTCCGATAATGGAGGAATGGGAACAACAATAGTCCAGGCGGATGACGCGCAGCGCCTCCCAGAAAATGGGGCAGAGTATGATTGAACCAGGTGATTCTGATATTGGTCTTCAGAATAGATTTCTTCCTTTGACTAAACGTAAACAATGGGAGGAGGAAGACGGGGATTCTGATTCCTCTTCCAGGATTTCCTCCCAACCTGAGACTATTACTGACTCCGAACTTTCTTTCCAGGACTCTAAAGGGGAGGAATAAAAAGAAAAAAAAATTCAAACGTCTTTCTGGAAAAGTTTTCAAGGCACCATCCTCTGCTAATTTGGTTCTTACTAACACCTGATAATGGCTTTACATTTGACTTTGGGTTCCATAAATACCAGTAGTATCAATAATCATAACAGGAGGCTTATTACTTTCTCTATCCTTGCAGGACATCATATGGATATTTGTATGGTACAAGATACAAGCCTACATACGCTTAGAGAAACTAATAGGGCATCTCAAGATTGGTTTTGGGGCCCTTCTTTTTGGTCTCTGGGGAGGAATCCTATTCTGGAGTTGTTTTTTTGATTTCTAATCCTGACCTCTAAGTCTCTCATCTCATTGATTTGATTCCTGGTAGGGTCTGTATCTTGGATGCGAGACTTGGAGCTCATGACTTACGGTTGATTAATGTTTATAATTATCAAACAAAGTTTCAGAGGGTGGATCTGTTAAAGAAAGTGCAACCTTTTTTGTGTACCACTAAATCTGTGTTTTTAGGGGTGACTTTAACTGTGTTTTGTTCCTTTCTGATAAGACTGGTTGAACGCAGAAATTGTATCCTGATACTAACTTTCTGAACGCCATGTATCAGCAAGCTCGTTTGAAGGACTGTGCTGCTGAAGTACATTGTTTACCTACTCACACCTTTTCTAAGGGGCATTTAATGATCAGGATTGATTTTTTGTTTGCCTTTCAGTGGCTTCCAGTGAGGACTTTTTCGGTCTCTCCATGGAGACTTGGATCATAAATTAATTAAAACTTTGGTGGGCACCCTTTAAATAAACCAAACCCCAATCCTGTTTGGAGGATGAATTTGGCCTTGTTGATGAGGCGAAACCTGGTCTACTATACAGGAGGAGCTGAGGCCAGGTTTTCTGTTTTGAGTTATATGATAACTCATTGTTTTGGTGGCAGGACATTAAACGTGACCTGAAGGACCTTTGTGGCTCCTTAGCAAAGAAGGCTGCTAATACAAAATACCTCACTTATTTACGCCTCTGGGATTGATTATAGTTACTATTGTCTCGATCAGTAGAAACTGGAGAAGTCCTCTCCGATGACATTCAGGCTGTTAAAGCTGAAATGTGTACATATCAATATGATAGGGTACATTCGT
Source organism: Neoceratodus forsteri (assembly GCA_016271365.2). Lineage (NCBI taxonomy): Eukaryota > Metazoa > Chordata > Ceratodontiformes > Ceratodontidae > Neoceratodus > Neoceratodus forsteri. The sequence continues at coordinate 112,009,122 of JADMNL010000024.1, forward strand.
TATTGTTAGAACAGAAATTTGGGACACAGGGTAAAGCACAGAATGTTAATTTGCATGACTGTTGTGCATGTAGGGTGGATTCTAAATTCATGTCTTCCATGCAGAATGTTTCTGGGGCTATAGTGACTACTGGGGATGCTATACAGGTGGTGGTACAGGAGTTTGTAGAAGCTTCATTTTGTGAGAAAGATTTGCCTCTTCCTGGAATTGTTGATTTTTTGCATCAGCTTGATATCCCTATGTTGTTGGAGGCTGATATTGCGATGTTGACTTCTCCTGTGACTCATAAGGAAGTTGATGATGTCATAGGGGGTTTACCAACTGGGTTTTCTCCTGGGCCAATTTGGTATTCCAGGGGAATTTTATAAGAAATCTAAGGGACTGCTTGGCCGGTATTTGGTGTCCGTTTTCAATGATGTCTTATCAGGCCTGGTTCTGATTCCGTCAGCTTTGGCAGATAGCATTTTGATTTTTTTATATAAAAATAAAGGTGATAAGGCGGTTCTTCAGAATTGGAGACCTAGCAGCCTTATAAATGTTGACTGAAAAATCTTGTGTAAAATATTGTGCAAACGTCTTTCTTTGATTGCCCAAGAAGTTATTTCCCCCAGTCAGGCTTGTGCTATTCCCCACCGTACTTTGGGAGACGTGGCGAAAGTATTGAGAGAGGTTTTTTATGATCCTGGAGTATCAGGTTATTTGACTTCCCTTGACCAGGCTAAAGCATTTGATGAAGTCCCACATGTTTATCTTTTTCAGGTTTTGAAACGGTATGGTGTTCCTGACCTTTTTGTTAACTGGCTTAGGATTCTATATGGTGTGGCTTCATCTTGCCCCCTGGTCAATGGAAGACTTGGGAAGTAAGTAAAGATTTGGAGGGGGGTTCGGCAGGGATGTCATTGAGCCCTCTCTTACATGTATTTTCTTTGGACCCTTTATTGCAGGTTTTGAATTTGGGTGTTGGGATCTCACCCATGCATGGCTTACGGGGTTTTTCTTTTCCTGTTGCACTTGCATATGTGGATGATACCACTATTCTGGTGGCAGATAGGGTATCGGGGGAATGGGCCTTGCTGGTTGTGGATGCTTTCTCTGGTATCTCTGGTTCTCAAGTTAATAAAGCTAAAAGTAAAGTTGAGAGTCTTTGAGTTTTGGATGGGGCTGGTACGGCTGTTGGGGGTACCCCTATTGTTGATGTGCCAATTAAGCTTCTTGGGTTTTTGTTTGGAGCTCCGGATTCAGCTTCTGTAGACTGGGAGCAGGCTTTGGCTCTTGCTGAAGACAAGGTGGGTAGATGGAAAGGTTACCCTATGTCTGAAAAAAAAAAACGGGTATATATGTATGTACCGATATGCTACTCGAGAGACAAAGTGTGACATTCAAGTTCCAAAATTTGTTTGGGCCAATTGTCATAACCATATCATATTTACATTGGGTACATGTGGTAGTATTGCAGTCTGCAATATAAAGATAGTTTATAGTTCAGAGGTCCCAAAAAATGAGATTAAAAGTTACCACAAGGCCAACGTAATTTGAGTAACATCGTGTCCTTGACAGCAAATTTGCCATATTATCAAACATATATTTTTTGATATTACTATGCTTATGGTATCTACTTAGGTAGCATAATATTTAACACCTCATTTTTTTATCATAAACTTAACTTGTTGGTAATTATGCCACAATATGTTTCCTGATCGCAGTGTGCCCAAATCTGGACATGTTCAAGTTTAGCTACCACAGTCATGTCCTTGATTTTTTAGCCCATTGTTTTTTTGCACAACTATACTACCCTCATATGAAAAGGCAGAAACCACTGAATTTTCAGAAAGTGAATTATACTTTATTTATAAGGGTTTTTTCCACAGGATGTCACGTGAAAACACATACTCCACAGGACTCACGTGAAGTAACACAGACATGATACAAGAAGACACGTGAGTAACATGGACACTGGAACAACAGTAGTATTAGTATCATACCAAGTGTCTCACTAAGTCATACCAAAGTTATTGCTAATGTTCAGCAAAATATTATTGTCTTACTATGGATATTTGGTATAACATTTTTGAATATTTTGAAGATTGTACTGTAGTCACAATATTATATTGACTTAAAATATTCACAAATGTTTTATGTTACACAGTGTAGTACAGTGTAGTATGGACCGAGTCTCACCTGGTCTGTCTATTACATATACCAGCTGGTCCCAAGCCTACAATAAGAGAGAGGGAACCCAACCTATATCTCTATTAGATGAACGGGGTGTTTGGGAGTAATGCATTCCCTTGCTGCTGGTGATATTCAAGGCTGAAGGCAAAACACCGAAAGTGTATTAATGACTTATAACATGGGGTAGATAAAGACAGGTGAGTGGTAAACAGCCATCAGGTGACCATTGATTACGCCACAATATACAATAACTAGTAGTGAACCACCCCATCCAAAGATCAGGCAGTGTTTCTATTCTGAGCTTGTTATAGTGCCAAAATTGCAGTCTGTGGAGCAGCCATTACTATCCCTGTTTAGTGAGCAAGAGTCGAGGCCTGTAATGTAGTCTCAGGCAGAGCAGCAACAGTGGCTGCAGTGTTCAAAGTTTGTAGTCTTGCTTCTTACCCACCCACACACCCTAGGGATCATCACAGCAAAACCAAATTTCTTGTCTGTCTCATTCTCTCTATGATGAGGACAGCACAGAGAACAGGTGCCAGCCCAGCAGCCATTAAAACAACCCGAGTGAGTGATCAGGAGTGTGGCATATGGTATTTTCTTGTTCTATGTGGGACTTCCAAGGGGACAGAGAGAAACTCACCATAACATTTTATTCAACAGCAGTACCTCTGTTCTCTGTGGACATGTCCTGTGCCACAATGGTTGCCCTCACTGTGCCCCCCCATTAGATCACAGAAAGATATTAAGAATGACGGGAATGCCTGTCTGTGTATGGTACCAAGGAATCAGACAGCAAACAGTACTTGTCCATGCATTACTCTGTCCATGATCACACAAACACCAGACTATGGGACACATGCTCAGTGTACCAGATGGGTTCAGCCTGTGGCTTGTTTTTCCTCTGTATCCCATGTGCAGTACACAGAAGTACCACACAGCAACATCCACTCCTCAAGGACAAAAGGAACATCTACCACATGTGTGTCTGCTGCTCTGCCACTGTCTGTGTCACTTTACTTGGTGACAGTGATAGAGACAGTGAGAGACCCACTGCAATGCAGGAGCAGCAAACATCATCTGTGAGAGTGAGCAGCAAATTGCCAGCAGTCCCCTGATTCCACTGCTGACTGTCTCTATCTTAACTCTTTGCCACTGGGAGGAGAGAGAGAGAGAGAGATGCACAGGCAAGGGGAGCCAGAAGGAGCCAGAGACAGCTTTAAATGAAACTTGACTTGGTGAACTTGTCTCTTTTGCTGTCTCTGTGCCAGTGAGATTCAAGTGCCAATGTGATAAGCTTGTCCCCAGAGTGAAGTATGCGGTCCCAATGGTAATTTTTCTGTCACACAGCCACAATGACAGGTACATCCCATAGTTGTGGCATAAAGTCAGATGGAACAGTGTGAAGAGAGGGATACCCCCTTCCCCAATGATGTAATGCTCTAAAAGTGAGCTTTATGCTGGGAGACAGAGAAACAGAGTGCCAGCAAGACCTCCAGGCTCTGAGTTCCGTTAGTTGCCATTTCTTAATTGGTATAATACAGTCTGGTAGATTGTGTGACTGCACTGCTGGGGAAAATGTTTACTTGCTTGCCATGCATTAATGTAACCACAGACAGAGAGATGGAGCAACTAAGCCAGTGGAGGTACAGACATCTTGTCTGTACCACAAGAGGCAGCTTCATGTTTTGCACTTCAGAGCTACTGTACTGTCTCAGAAAACATTTCACGCACAACAAATGTCAGAGAAAGCATAGTAACACATTCTTTCTGACATTTGTATGTGCATGACAGCAGTTTTGTTGGGAATATTTTTCTAGGCAGCAGAATACAATAATTAATTTGTCTTTTGTAAAAGGAGAAAAAACATTTATGTTGCTTTCTCCTTGTTTTGTAGTGCAGCCTCTAATATAAGTGTACTAGCCCACTCCAGGGTGTGCAGTTATTGGGGATTAATCGACACCGAGGGTGTTGTGAGTACACTCAACCAGCAGCCTTGTGCCTCACAATGCACTCAGGGTATTCATTAATCCCTAATAACTGCACACCCTGGTGTGGGTTACTGCCTAGTAATAGAACTATGCCCTTGACTGGGTTGCTTCAATCTTAAAATGTGTTTTAAGAAATGAAAATGAAATGAAAACTGACTTCAGGGGCAAGATCTTCAAAAGCTTGCCCGTGTGCAAAGCCTAGTTTTTGTGCACAAACCCAGATTTGCGCAGGTGTCCATATTCCAAAGCCCTTTCATCATGGGCAAACAAAGTCTGTGCCCAGGAGATTTTCTGAGGTTGGCACAATACAAATAAAAGGTCAGGGACCTGAAATCTGGTGAAGTCCTGTAATCACAGTGTGCCAGGTCATTTTGCATGGTCCCCTTGTATGGCACAGATATACACAATTATCCCTGTTACTAATGGAGCCATCCCCCTGATCACAGCCACAACTGAAGACACAACCCTTCCTGTTGTAAAATGGTCCCCTCCATGGTCCCCTCACTCACTGTGTCCACAGCATGGTCCTGCAGGTGCATATGGCAACCAGCACATTTTTTTTTGGAGGGGGTGCACTTTTCGGCTACTATAGTGCATGTCGGTAATTGTTTGGTATGCCATACTAGGCTCCAGCCTGTCATGCAGCACATGGCATACCAAATAATTACTGTGAGTCACTGCAAGAGCAAAGTAAGCCTACAAGTGCACCCACAACCTGAATGCAAAAAAAAAAAAAAAAGAACAAAGGGTAACACTTTGGCAGTCATTGACAGCAATCATCCCAGTAAGGAAAAAATAGTATTTTATTTCACTTGTACTGCCATGGAAGCCATTTTAGGCATACCATGTAGAACATGGCCCAATTACTGAGATACGCTGCAACAGCAGCCAAATGAATCTAAAAGTGCACAAAAACAATGAACAGGGTTGATGCTGGTGGCAACTGCAACCCGGTTACCATCAGTTACAGTCATTTTACATCCATTTTGGTGTTTGTGCCCATTTAGGCTCATTTTGTTGTTGCAGTGAATCTCAGTAATTGTTTAATGTGCCGTGCTAGACTCTCAGCCTAACATGCAGCACATGGCACACTTAATGATTACTGAGATTCACTGCAACAGCAAAAGGAGCCAAGTGTGTGCAAAACAACACAAGTAATGCAAAATTATTAGAAACAATGGTGCCGCTTTGGCAGTCACTGCCAGAAAACTCTCCAGTGGAAAAAAAAACAGTATTTTACATCACTTGTACTACCACTGAATCCATGTTAAGTCTACATGCAATATATGCCCAAACAACTACTGAAATACACTGCAACAGCTAAACAAGCCTAAACGTACACAAAACAATGAACATTATATAAAATTACTGCACTAGAGGGTGACTGGTGGCAGCACCATGTGTATCTCCTAGTAAAAGAACATTTCTTTACATCACATTTACTCCACATATGCCATCCTAGGCCACAGGACACACCAAACAGTTACTTTTACTTCCCATATTTTATATTCCTAGTAGACATTAACACACACTGAAACTCAGAATCATGGTATACAATATGATTTTATTTTGCTTCTTTTTTCTTTTTGCTTTTAACTCCATTTAATCTTTATGCCATTATGCTCCTACTGCCTTTCTATTAAAGCCCCTTGTAAGCACGTTTATGTTTTAAGCCCATGACTGCCCCAACACCACCACCAGACTTTACTCATGAGCAATATTTTACGTGTACTGTATAACATGTCCTATTTCAGTTTCATGTCAGTTTAGTATCATTGAATGGTATTGTACTGTACATAGGACAGAAAAAACAATGTGCTGGATTATAAGACCTCCTCCCAACCCACAGGACCATAGAGGACTGCACAGAGAAAAAAAATATGATATTAACCAGGATTTTTTTTAAGTTTAGCAGATAAGCAGGTAGTTTAACAGTATTTCTGGTGTTCTGATGCCTCCCACATAACATAAGCCCCTAAAGAGATCAGGTCTACACAAACTGAGCACCTGCAGAGACCAGGTCCTATTAATTTACTCCCCCAGTACTGCATGTATTTTTTTCTTATTACAGAACTCTCCAAACAGTAGTTTTGGTTTTCTGATGTCTAATACCAAATGAGCCCCAGCACTAACCAGGTCCAATTGATATACTCCCCAAAACTGCAGTTTTTTTTGCCCAGAACAGAACAAACTATTTAGCAGCAGTAACATTAAGGGAGCCTCTGCTAGAGAATAGGATCACACAAAATGCCCTCCTGCAGGGACAAGGCTATACAAAATGAGCCCCATGTAGAGACTTGGTCTATAGAATAGTTATACATGTATAACCATTTAATCTAGGAAACATGCAGTTGTTCAACTTTAAAATGTCTTATAATCAACTCTGTCTGCCCCACCCATCCTTCAACCCCGAGTCCAGCATCTTGGGACTATGAGGCAAGGTCCAACTACATATCTCTGTGTTTCCCAAAAACCAATGTGTACCTTTACAATCTGCAGATGTTTGACACACTGGGGAACAAGAGAGCACCTGAGGTGCACAAAGAATAGCCTACTGTAGTGCCCATAATGTGCATAACTCCAAACTTCAGGAGGACAACATGTCTTGTCCAGAATGTAGGTGGCAGTAAAAAGAATGCAGAACCACCAGCTCCACGGCTTTAAAGAGCCATGGGGTGATGACTGATGGTGTCAGCATGCATTTCTGGTTCTCAACATTCTGGGCTAGTGGAGGAACCAATAGTAATGTGGGTCACAAAAGGACACGAAAATAACATGCCATGGGAAAAGGGAATTTTCTAAATAAATGAGTTATAACAAACTGCAAGGTTTTGGCAGCATGTCATTAACAAAAGAAGGTCACCAAATACAGTAATGCTTTTGGACCAGAGTCCATGCAAATTAAAGGCACAGCCTGTGTAGGATGAGGTACTAGATGGACACCACATGTTATGAAAGTTACAGCTGTATAAAATGATTTAATAAAAAGGAAAAACTTTTATTCTGTACAGGAGTTCATGGGGAGGCTAAATGAAGTAATTAGATAACACATTAACAACAGTTGGGTTTCTAGGGCACAATAAAGAGCTGTATTTAAATACTTAAATTGGGACTGGAAGCAATGTCACAAAATGGAGCCCTATTTGAAAGGGTAAATAGATGTTTGTGATAAAACTGAATGAACACAGTGGAACCAAACTGGGTTATGTTATGTTTAATATCTCTCCTACTGTGGCACTACAAATTAGGGGTGTGATGTGAACCTTTTAACAATTCAGCAAAAAGTTACGGGGTGTCAATGTGTAGTAGGTATGAGTCTCTCAAATACTGTGTTCATGCCTATGTATAAATCTTTTATTGTGCCTTTGTTTCTTCATGTTAGTCAATTATACCCTTTGCCTGTTAAACTAGAGGTCAAGTTATATAGTGTGTCCTTTCAGCTGATTTGGGGAAGTCATTTAAACCCTATTAAGTGGAATTGTACTTACTGGCCTATTGCTCAGGGAGGCCTAAATATGGTAAATCCCTTGATTTTCCTTTTTTCTATGTTTCTTTATAATAATTTTGTGCCCATTTTATTAGGTAAGCAATCTGTTTGGGTCCCCTTTCTCAAAAACAGGTGTCTTTATTTTTGGCAACGGTGGGAGACATTGAATTGTGGTAAATGTTCGGGTATTCCACATGATATGTCTCCTTATTTGCTGGAAGTCTGTCAAAAACTTAAGGCTTGGCATGTCACCACTACAGATCTTTTGCATACTACTAGAAAGTTGGAGTATCAAAGGATTCTGCATACAGTGTGCTTTAATGTTTCTTGCTTTCTTTTGCCTGATTCCATAGTTCTTTCTGATATATTAGGTCAATTGACTGAATCTAGAATCCCCCCAAAAATGTGGGATACTGTGTGGCTCTGTTGCCATTCTCATTTAAATGTCCGGGGTAACCATTTTCACAAGAGTGTTTTAGAGAGGTCTTGTTTGAGAGAGGGTTGTGGATCACTTATTGAAACTATGCCACATCTGTTTTTTTTCAATGTCAATATATTAAGGATCTGTGGGGATTATTGGCCTCTTCTTGGGACATTTCTCAGATGCAGGTCATGACTTATGAGATGTTGGTCTATGGTCAGTATGAGCCTGCTGTTTGGCAGGGTTTATTTATTTATTTATTTGCATAATCGGATTTACAACCTTTGAGCCAGAGGCTCGTTTACAAAATACCGTCGCCAGAGAGGACATACAGAGTCAGCATCGTGCAGAATACAGTCATACAGAGTAACAGTTTTACATGGTTGCTTGAACATAAAGAGTAGTTAGAAAACATTTCAGACTTGACAGGTTGGTACCAGCAGGTACTGGCAGAGGAGATGGAGGCCAAGGGGAGAGGGTGGGGTGGGGTGAGGGGTGGTTTGGCTCAGCTGGCTAAGTCAATAGTGTTAGAAGCAGCAGAGCATCTCTTAGCGGCAGGTGCAGCAGCGGGTGTTGAACAATTGGTTCCGTGGGACAGTTTTGAAGGGACAATTTTGGTGGTGTTGGAAATGGCTGCAGGGGGCGAGTTGAACCAGGATGCAGTTCTGTAGCTGAACAACCTCTGTGCCTGGGTGGTCCTAGTTCTGGGTACCAGTAGGGGTGACCTTGTCAGTAGTTTGAGTAGTGACTCTGGAAGGTGTAAGTTGGATGGAGGCAGAAACCCCAGTGGGTGAGAGCGTGAGTAGAATCTTCTTAGTTAGTAGGCAAGTTTGGTAGCGAGGCATTCATCGAGGTTAAGGAGTTTGGCTATGTCATAGAGCTGACAGGTGTGGGTGAGCCTAGGGGCACTGTTCGCTAGTCTGCAAGCCTTGTTTAGGGTGAGTCAAATCTTGTTGAGGGCTGTGGAGTCAGCAGCACCATAGACTGGAAGGCCATAATGGACAAGGCACATTACTGAGAACATAACGGCAAGTCTGAGGGCATCAGATGTGAGGCAGTCCTTGTGACGGTGGAGGATGCCAAGACGAGCATTTGCTGTGGAAGCGAGGGCTGCAATGTGGGCATGAAAGGTGAGGGACAAGTCAAAGGTGATCCCAAGGTATTTGTAAGAGTAAAGTTGTTCAAGTGGTTGATGAGTGCTGGGAAGGATTTGGAGGGGGCTGTTGCTGGCTGTGTCCTGGTGGTGGGCAAAGAGCATTGCCTTCATTTTTTTGAGGTAATGACTAGTCTGCTCTCCTTAAACCAGTTCTCAGCATCATTGAAGGAGCGTTGGAGGGAGTTTTGGAGGGAGGTGGGATGTCTGTGGGTGGCATAAATAATGGCTTCATCAGCGTACAGGAGAATATTGCCAGAACAGGCACTGGGCAGGGTGTTTAGGTAGAGGCTAAAGAGTAGTGGGCCCAAGATAGAGCCCTGGGAAACCCTTGAGTGGATGGGAAGGGTTTCTGAGAGTATCCCATTGTTTTTGACACGCTGGGAGCGGGCTGATGGGTAACTCGTGCACAAGGCGAGGGGGCCAGCAGAGAAACCTGTGCGGTTGAGGGCATTAAGTAGGAGGGGGTGGGAGACAGTGTCAAAGGCCTTAGTGAGGTCAATGAACACTGCTCCAGCCAGGGAACTGGAGTCCAGGGAGGAGTGAAGGAAGTTGGAGAACTCCATTAACTCTGTACTTGTACTGTGACCAGCATGGAAGCCATGCTGTTCCGGGCAAAGAATGTTGTATTTTGCTAGATATTCGGTGAGTTGAGTGGCCAACACTTTTTCTAAGGCTTTGGGGGGGATGGAAATTGGACAATAGTTGCTGGTGGTGGACCTGTCACCTCCTTTGTGAATAGGTGTGACTATAGCTGTTTTCCATGCTGTGGGGAATTGTCCCAGGCAGAGGGACTGGTTTAGTAGATCAGTGAGTGGGACTAGGACATCATCCAGGACCAGACAGAGTATTTCTGGATCCAGGGAGTCGCTGCTAGGACTGTTGCTGTTTAGCGCTTTAAGCAGGAGTGGTCTGGCTTCCTGGACGGATATTTTGCATAGATAGAACCGGGGCACAGAGGATCTGAGGGTGGTGGGTCAGGGTTGGGTCGAAAAAAGTTACTCAGGCAGACAGGGCTAAGATCTGTAAAGGAGGAGTTAAGACAGCTGGCAATATCAGTAGGGTCAGTAAAGATGGAGCCATTGACCACAAGTTGGGCTGGGGGAACGTGATTTCCCATTTATTTCTTTTATATTGTCCCAGAAGTTCAAGGCACACCCCCATAAGGAGGTGAGGGTGGCCTGGTAGTGGTTTTTCTTGGCTTTTCAGATGGCCCACATGCACCTGTTATGTGTGGCATTATATGCTTGTCTGTCAGCCATCCAGCCAGTCTCAGTGGCTATATGCCAGAGGTTATCCCTGTCCCTGAGCAGTTGGAGTAGGGCAGGGGTGACCCAAGGTGCGTTTTGCCTTTTGGAGTGGATCATGGTGAAGGGAGCAAAAAGATCACAGGCCTTGTTAAAGGCTTGTGAGAAGAGGTCGAGGGCAGTGTCAATGTTGATTGCATGGTGGATGGGAGACCAATCAATGAGAGCGAGGAACTGTTTGAGTTTTATCAGTCTGCCTAGGCAGAGATGCCTGTGGTGGGTGGCTTGGGCTACATGCTTTGGGGTGGGGGCAGACCAGAGGAATAGGAGAGGAGTGGTCACTTAAGGAGTCTGGGAGGACCTGAATATCCTGAATCTTTTGGGGTGGTTGGAGACAATGATGTCTAGGAAGGTGCAAGTCCCTGTAGTTTGGTTATGTCTAGTGGGTTGGGAGATGAGTTGGGTCAGGCCTAATGCAGCGAAGGTGTCTCTTACTGGTGAGGCAGAGGGACTGAGCCGGTTCACGCTGAGGTCTCCGATTAGGACTTGTTGTGCTTTACTGGGGAGGGAGGAGAGATATTCAGTGAGAGATGATATAGCTGGGGTCTGGTTCCTTGGGGGTATATAGGAGACTGTGAGATAGAGATGGCTCTTGTAAGGGTCTGGGATAAATTTGAAGGTAAGGGCCTGGGCACAGTCAGCTAGCTTGGGGGCAGGGAGGGTGTGGCCAATGATGGTGTCACGAGCGTAAAATGCACAACCACCACCACGTTTACCTGCTTGATCCTCGCAATATAGGGTGTAGCCTGGAAGGGAGACAAAAGAGTCTGGGATGGACTTAGTTAGCCAGGTTTCTACTAGAGTTATGATGTCTGGTTGGTGTTGTATGACGCAGCACTGAATGGCAGCGGATTTTTTCAGCAGGCTGCAAATGTTCATAGAGGCAATGCAGAGTCCATTGGACCTGGTTGGTGGACTGGCGGTGACAGGGCCTGGGTTGGGGTGGATATTGCCAGAGGAGTAATAGAATGACCAAGGTTCTAGCCCTGGGGTGGCAGTTTGTTAACTTTTGGGAGTACTCTGAGAGGCAGGACAGGCAGTAGGGGAGCACAGGGTGGGCAGGGTTTGGAGGGTCAAGAAGACACAAAGGTGGTGAAGCCAAGGAAGCCAGGGTGAGTGGCGGAGTTGGGGGAGCTAGGGGTGGATGCAGGGGTCCAGGGTGCATTGACCTGGTTAGGGGTGAGTGGGTTACACTGGTGAGGTATATGGGTGCAGTTGACAAAGGGCAGGGGTAGGTCTGGCTGGTGGGAGGTGGGCCTTAGGATGCTTATGAAGATGAGACACATAAGGTGCAGGTGAGCATTCATGGTGCCAGGTAGCCTTGGAGGCAGAGCAAAGTGGCTGGGAGTGGGGAGCCAAAGCTTTAAGAGCTTCAAGAACCAAGAGAAATTATCTTGACTTGGTGGTAAGGCTGCTGACTTTGGTTTCAAGAGTACTGGGTTTGAGACCTGTGGTGGGACAGCAGGAGTATTTTTAGTCGATTATGGAACCAAGAGGCTTTATGAGCTTTAAAACCAAGAGAAATGTATCTTGGCTTGCTGGCCTAGAGGTAGAGCTGTTGACTCTGGTGTCAAGCATACAGGGTTTGAGACCTGTGGTGAAACAGCAAAAAGTATTTTTAGTCAATTATGGAACCAAGAAGCTTTAAGAGCTTTAAAAACCAAGAGAAATATATCTTGGCTTGCTGGCCTAGAGGTAGAGCTGCTGACTTTGGTGTTGTGTGTACAGGGTTTGAGACCTACAGTGGGATACCAGAAAACTGATTTTTAGTTGTCTGTGGAGCAAGAAGCTTTAAGAACTATGGAACAGAGGGAGTAAATGGCCTGAATTGTTGGCTTGGTGGTAGAGGTGTTGACTATGGGGTCGGTGGTATAGGGTTTGAGACCCACGGGGGACTGTAGTAGAGATTAGGAGAAATGCAGAGTGGGGAAAACAGCAGCTAGGAGGATGCTATAGTGACTCCTAGTGACCAGAGACCCAGTAGTAACAAATAGGGAGTGGATATGAGGAAAGTGAACAGAGCGGTGTCTTGAAGGGCACAGCAGCAACCCCTAGTGGTCAGAGAGTATAAGCTGCAAATGGAAAAGTGGACACAATAAGGAGAGATCACGTGATATGTCATGTGATCTGTAAGCAGCAATAAATGTAGAGCCAACCGTGGGGGTAAGAGCTCTCCACAAGTAGGCTGGAAGGAAGGAGGCTTTATCTCTTAAAGGAAATCTGTACCATGCAGGCTCACATTGTAAATATGTGAACCTTACAAGGTCATCTGTTAACACATGTTAAAAACTAGAGGTGCTAGAGCCCCTAAATATAAGTTTTACAGCCATTAACACCCCCAAAGCACAGCACCACACACTTCCATTTTCACTCCGTTCGGGCATTCTCTGCAACAAACGTGGCTCCCGTGATGACGTCCATGCCTCACCACCTAGTGAGAACACGGACGTCTATGTTGCAGTCCCCTTACACTGAAGCGCACATTGAGCTCATTACTCCACTCCCCAGTAACAGTGTACATACCCCAATGCTCGTGCCCCTGACCCTCTATTAGCTTGTGTGGGAAACGGGTGAGAAAACATCCTTCTGTGCTTGCAAATTCATTTTGTGTGCAGATCCTCGCATCTCCATTGATGTACGCAGCTTCTTTCCATGATGCGCTGGCCCCAGCAAGCTCGGCAGTGAGCGTGCACATCTATGCCTGCTGTATGCTTTATAATGGAGCAGATTTGAAAAAATGTAAACACTACATTATTAATATGAATTTTGATACAGGACAGCTATATGAGAGTCTATTGTGGTGTCTTCTGTTAAACCGAACACTGGAATTCACAATATAACAATTGTTTATTTCAGTACTGTGAGCGCGCGTCATGGACGTCTCCGTGATGTGTGCTCACATACTGAGATTCACGTACTGGGTTCATTTTCAAGTGATACCTCTCACAAAACAATCCTTTAGAATTATTACTGTTTTATTCAGGAATGAGGGTGTCAATATCATTGATATTTTGCATTGGTTAAACAAAAAATGTGAAGTGCAAGGGGCTCCTGAACCCATTTTAGACTCTGAAGGGTTTTGGAATGGAGGGTAGCATTTTAAAGTGAAATTGTTTCAGCGTAACAATGGATTTTCAACATCTTCCAAATTGCTTTTTTTTTTTAGAGAGAGAAAGAGGGTTTATTTTTTATTCAGGACAACCTAGACGCTGTCATAAGTGTGTTTCATTACATCATATAACTCATTGTGATGTCATCAAGTGTTTTCGCTGTGGAGAACTGGGTCATGCTGGTTTAGATTGTGACAATGCTCCAAACTGTAATTTTACGAAGAACTTGGTCACACGTTCTGGATTGCCCATTAGCATCTCATAATATGGAAGAAGCAGATTTTGCAATGCAAGATTTCTATATTAAATCTGCTTCGGAAAGTCCCAGTTGACCTGAGACCCCTAGGAAGGCAATGACCTGAGACCACAGTTGTTATTTCAGACCCATTGTGGTCACCCAGGAAAGACCTGTCTCAGTTACACCAAGAGTTCAGGAGGTAGTACCTGTGACTGATGATTCATTACCCCTGATTAGAGAAGGTACTTTACTTTCTCACACATGGTCACATAGTTGGTTCTATGGTGCCACCCCACTGAAGACACTCCACAGTGGTCAGAATGTGGTGGTAACTACAATAGGGGACACAGTAACAGCAATGGTTTCTCATCCCTCTATCTCTTTATCAAATAAATTTGAGGGCCTCCCGTAGAGGAGACTATGGAAGAAGTAGACTCTGATAATGCTTCCAGATCCTCATCCCAAAGGGATCCATCCTCAGACATGGAACATGGTCCCAAAACTGCTAGTCTATCCAAACCTAAAAAGAAATTACAGGGCCATAGAGTGGGAACAAGGAAAAGCACTTGAAATACATATCCCCATAGGTTTAGTTATGACTATCTTTGATGTCTTGTGGTTTAAACATTGCATTTTAAATGTAAATAGTATTAGATCACACAAAAGAGGCTGGCCACTTTTGACCTGTTTATTAAATATGATTTAGAGGTGGGGTTTTCGAGATACAAGACTGTATTTGATACATGACTATGACACTGCTTCTAATGATTGGATTAATTGAAAATGTTATTGGTCTGGGGAGGGGATGTGTTATGTTCTGTGTGGAATTTGTTTTTAACCATGACATTAATGTGACAAATATGGTTGATATCGAACCAGGACGATGCTATTGTTAGATGTTACTATACAAAACTTTGATTTTCATTTTATTAATATCTTTTACTAGGAAAAATGTGTTTGGTGGGGATTTTAATATTAACAGAACCCTTCAAGACAGGGGTGCTTTAGGCACTAAACTATATTGTGACACACATTGTTTAAATGATTTATTAATGCTCACTGGTTTAAAAGATGGATTTTCTGACTTTGGTAATGCACCATCCTGTACTTACTTTTTGGGCCGGCATAAAACCAGAATTGATTATTGGTTTTTGTCACCAAATCTAAATGTCCGTTCCCCTAAAATGATCCCTGTAGCTACTTTAGATCATGTATTACTGCAATTGACCCTATCAAATTCTCCTGCCTCTCCCAAAGGCCTTGGATATTGGAATTTAAATATATCCTTATTAGACATACCTGAAGTAAGACAAGGTTTCATCTCTTTACTATTAGTGAGAAAATCAGTTCATTTTTTATATGATTCTCCCCAGCTGTGGTGGAATGATACAAACATGATATTAAAAACTATTTTCAGCATATTGGAAGAATTTTAGGAAGAGCAAAACAAAATGAATATGGTTTACTGCGTACAAAATTGCATAGCCTGTATTCAAAACTCTCCATGGGTGACTCTGTAGATCCTGCTCTTATTTCTGATTTAAAAAATAAGATGACACATGCTCAATATGATAGGAGGAAGCTAGATATTGAACAAAGATTTGGTACACCAGGAGCTCACGACAGTAATCCATTTGAAAGTTGTGCTGCCAATGTAAAAAGATATAAAAGCTTTGGAAACATCCTCAGGTGACCTTGTTATGTCACAAACAGAAATATTATCTGAATTAGATGCATATCTAAGTCATCTCTTTAAGGCTGATTCCAAAATAACTGCAGAAGGTTTAGAGAACTGGTTATGTTCTTGCACCCTGTCACTTGTACCTGACTATTTGGTGCCCCCTCTAACCACAGCTATTACCTAACAAGAATTAGAAAGTGTGTTGCTTGGATTACCTAAAAATAAATCACCTGGGTATGCTGGTTTGACAAATGAGATATATCTGATAATTTATAATGTTTTGAGACAGGAACTGTTACACCTATTTAATAACATTTTAGACACTGGATTGGTCCCTAATGACTTTCATAAAGGGCTGGTGATCTTTTATACAAAGTAAGTATTAAAGAAGGCCTTGGAACTGGAGACCTATTACGTTGTTAAACTCAGACAGTAAAATCTTGCCTAAAATTCTGAGTAATAGGTTGTCATTGATATTGCCTTTTATTGTTAGTCCTTCCCAATTTTGCTCTGTGCCAGGGAGAAAGATTAATGATGCTCTAATTATCATTAGAGAGGTAATGGAATGTGGTAGCTCTGGAGAACTTAGTGGTTTCTTGCTCAGTTTGGATCAATTAAAGGCTTTGACAGGGTTTCGCACTGTTATATATGGTTGTGTTTAGCAAAATATGATATCCCTTCCCAGTTTATTAGATGGCTTTATAATTATTATAACACTACAGAAGTGGCCCCTTATATGAATGGTTGGATTGATAAATTTAGAAAGCATACCAGGGGAGTTAAACAGGGTTGTCCTCTGAGTCCACTTTTATATATTTTAACTTTGGAACCATATTTGGCTCGTATTAATGCTGATATACACATTAGAGGTCTTTCTTTGAATTGACATGGAGGAATTAAAAGTGTGGCATATACTGATGATATTTGTATTTTTCCAGCAGATTTGCAGTCCAGTAACGCTACTGATGCTGTAACATTAAATTTTATGGAGTGTACAGGAGCAAGAATTAATCGACATAAAAGTAAGTATTTTGTTCTGGGATGGAGATGTCTACATATACCTCTGTGATGGGTATTCAGGTACAAACATCTGCTGCAAAAATCTTGAGACTTTTTTGGGGAGTTGACAATATAGCAGAATTTAACTGGAATGTCTTGATTAAACTGACACAAAATAGAGTTATGCTGTGGAATAAATGGAGGATGTCTAAACTCAAGAGAGTTTATATGATAAAAACATTTCTGTTAAGCAGCTCCTTGCATTTAGCTGCAATATATCCACTCCCGAAACATTTGGAAACTTTAATTTTTAGTCCTTTTCTTAGTGCAGTTTGGGGAAATCGGTTGAATCCAATAAAGAGGGTGTCTTATACCTTCAAAAAGATCAAGGGGGTCTACAAATGGTAAATCCTGTCTTTTTTTTCTATATTTTTGTATTTTAATTTGAAACCCTTTCTTTGCAATATTTCCAATATTTGGTCCCCATGGTGCAGGACTATATCTTACCATGGTTAAATAACTGGCCTCTGAATACCCCAATTATGAGGCAAAACCTATTCAGGTGTACCATCTCATTTTTTGAATGTTTCAAAAATTGAAATTGTGGAAAATTACGAAATCTGATATTCTTCATTCTACAAGAAAGGAATTCTATTTTTGTTTTCAATCTTGTTTCTTTTCAATGGCCTCATTATAATTGTAGATCTCCTTTAGATAAAACTTTTAGAAAAGAGATGTGACTTTACTCTCATATGCCTGGTTATATGTGGGATGTAACATGGCTAGGAGTACATAATAAATTGAATGTCAAGGTAACCTATAACATAGAAGGATGGAGAAAGGGCTTGTCCCAGGATTCCTCTATGTTATGTAGCTATAGAAACTATGGAACATTTATTTTTCTTGCCCATGTATTAAAAATTTTTGGGATTTATGGAATTCATATTGGCCCACTTCTCCCTTAAACACTTTAATATGGATATTTTGTTGCTTGGTATTCTTCCTACACAATGGTATCAATATGATAAGCATATTATACATGGAATATTAGGATGTATCAGATATTACATATGGCATATTAGATGCCAATGATCACTACAACATCGTTTTGTTACGCAACTTCAGTTATTTTTTATGATCAAAGATGCAATTCTTGGAATCCGTCTTAAAGACAAGCAGCAGTTATCACCTGAGCTTTATGGGAAAAAATGGGAATTGCTTTCTTGGTTAGATACAGGTTAATATATTTAACAAATTTTTCCTGTTAAAATGTTTGTTATGAATTGTTGGTGCTGCCTTATGGTTTTGTGGGGATATTATGTTGTTTATAATTATCTAAAAAAAATTCTAAATTTTAAGGAAGGGTACACATTTTATTTTCCTTTACTTTGCAATTAATAATTTTCTGTTACATTTTTCTTTTGTTTTCAGTATGAAATAATACTTCTTTATGATTCTGATTTTGTATGATTGAATACATTGTTGCTTGATTTGTATTGTGATTTTTGAATAAATAATTTTTCTATTCTTTAAGCAGAAAATGGGGATGAGGTTTGTCCAATATATTTTATTATACAAAATTGTCTGTAGGCTATAATATTGCTTCTGTAATTTTCTTCATTCTGGATTTTTTCTTATTTTTTTGTATGATGTTAATACTGTTTTGTTTATCAGTTCTTTTTGACTTCTGTAAACATTCCCCTACACTTTTAGTAGGGTTGTTTTTTTTTTGTATATATAAGAATTACTTATGTTTGAAGTTACTGTATGTTGTAATACCTATTTATGTTCTTGTTTTTTTTCATAATGATTTTGTATGATGTAATACAATTTTGTGAATTTCATTTTGAGTTTTTGAATAAAAAATTCCCCTATTCTTTGTAGGGAGCACTGTGATTTCTGGTTAACGGTTGGTCTGTGACAGTTGTAAACATGGAGAGCCGGGTGGAGGGGTCTGCTTTGTTCCCCACCTGACACGTTACTGAAGCCCAAAATGGAATTACTTTGCAGGCATGGGACACTATTACGCCTGAGATGAGTATCAGTTCTGCATCTCCTGTGCAGCTCGGTTCTGTCAAAGTCAGTTATTTAAAGGAAGCAGACTTTAGTAGCCGATAAGCGTACTTACAGGTGTTGTTGGAGGAGGAAGAACACCAGGTTCAGTCCACAGGCACCAGTGAATTTGAACAGATGGAGATTGTTCTTTCCAGTGACAACCCCCAAGTGCAGCAGTCACAGATATTGAAGGATGTGACAACCGCAGAATGCAAGGTTCTGCTGCCCCTGGCCATAGACCTGCCTACTGAGGGAGATGCATGGGCAGACAGCAGACGAGTGATTCAGGGAAGTACCTTACATGATTTAAATAATGGGGAAATGTTGGTAGCAATGGCTGTTATTGATTCTGAGGTAGCTGAAAATGGGAGTCAGGCAGAAAAAGCTGCTACTGGAGCTGTGGGCTGGGCTACAGAAACTGGGACTGTATTACTACAGGACACTGAGCAGGAGATACAGGGAAATACGGGATTACTACCACCGTTAGAAAGGTTTAATTATGATGATAATATTCTGGACTTGGGCTTGTATGTGGCCGATGCATTAAAAGCAGCAGGGTGGGTGCAACATTCAATACACCAACCCTGGGTCTCTCCTGAACGGCTCTGTGAGAACGCCAGTGATCCCCTAGAACTTCTACCATCCCTGGAACTTGAGAATTCTCCCAAGTTATTCACAAAGACACATGTACAAATGATGTCCTCCCCAGCTCTTAATCCACCTAATTCAGCAGGTACCTCTGAAACTCATGCCCCCCCCGAGCACGGGCCTCCCCCCCAAGAGCTACCCCTCTCCACCTCTAGGCCTTAAGGCACTAATGATTCTGGCTTCAGACCATCTAATACTAGGGAACGTCCATCCTCCAACAGAAAGTTTGCAGGTCTCTTTCATACACCACCAGAGCCTGCTAAATGGTGAAACACTGTAAGGATTAAATATAGGGGGGGGGGTCTTGCTACATACCCGGACCGCAAATACATGAGTAAGACACTGCTTAAAGAAAGTCTGGGATTTTCAGTCCAAGAAATCTACGCCCTTATACATACCTCAGGGGACCCTAACTTTGTCACCAGCTTTAAAAACAGCGGCAGGTTTGGAGCTTTTTTGGCAGCGATAACAAAGTGTAAAACAATCCCCTGAATGGACTGTATTTTCAGTAATTCCCTGGCTAAACCAGCTTACCATACCATTACAGTATTATTTAAAAGCATTTGTCAATGCCGAATGTTTGCTTGCTGGCATTGACAGTGGTAGTGTAGAAGTTACAGAGCTGTGAATAGTAATGGCAGTGAAGTATTGAACCGAAGCCAACCCCACTACCCTGCAGAGAGTACAGGCATTGAGGTGTGCCTTTGGGTCATCGAGCATAACGACCCGCCATTTCAATTTTACACCCACCCTGCAGACACTGGCAAGTGTCACGGTGTTCTTTGGGGTCTTTGTCCATGCTAATTCCCCATTCCATTAGGAAAACACAGGGATGGGTGCGATATGGAGAATGGGGTGAACTTTGGGGTCGAAGAGTCCAAGGCATACCTCAATGTTTCTCACTGGCTGCAGGGTGTGGAATGGTATGAGCATTACAGGCAAGAATCCCAAGTCACACCCCTGATGCCTGTCATTCTCTACAGGGTTGGGCGTTATGGTTGGAAACCCTAATACCTCAGGCATTTGTTGGTATTTTCACTCCAAATGTTCAACATGGTTTTTTTTTGACCCCACCTCATGAACAGGGGGAATATCAGTTTCTTAGCCGAAAGCTGCTTATGCACAGCGACTACAGCATTTAGCACCACAGGTCAAAACATTCCGAACAGGATGTAAAAATGACAGCTGTACTGTTCATGGGAGGTGTAAAAATGGCAATGTTGTAAATCTGCAGTAAAACATTTAAAAATGGTGAAGTCACGGCGTACATA
Organism: Neoceratodus forsteri; assembly: GCA_016271365.2. Taxonomy (NCBI): domain Eukaryota; kingdom Metazoa; phylum Chordata; order Ceratodontiformes; family Ceratodontidae; genus Neoceratodus; species Neoceratodus forsteri. The sequence continues at coordinate 112,029,652 of JADMNL010000024.1, forward strand.
GAAACTGTGCAATGCACACCCGTAATATAATTATATTGGGAATTTTTTACAGCAGAGTGTCAACTCAGGCATTTTGGTGCCTCCATCATGAACAGTGTCACTGTGATTTTCTTTATCTGTCCCGAACAATAATTTCCCACAGCTGACCACGCATCTCTGCGCTTGAAAGTGTGAAAACATTGATGCTCATTTAGTATTCACAGGTACTAAATGAGAAAAAGACCGAGGTAGACAGGTCAGTGGGGGATGCTGCAAAAGAAGGTAAAGCCATCAAAAAATGGAAAGCAATGAGTACCAATGCCCGTAGTCTGAGTAACAAGCTTCCTGAATTAGTGGCCTTGATGGAGGAGGAGCATCTGGATATCGTGGCAGTCACAGAAACATGGTACACACAAAACCATGACTGGGACATAAACATACCAGGATACACTATCTACAGGAGGGACAGGGAGGGTAAAAGAGGAGGATGAGTAGCTCTATACATAAGGGAAGAAATCAAGGCAACAGAACAAAAGTGAAAACAGGGAGGAGAAGAAGCACTGTGGGTAAATTTGGAGTCCGGCAATGGCACCACAATCCGTACAGGGGTTGTATACAGTCCCCTTCTCAGGGAGAAATGGACAAGGAAATGATCAGAAAGAATACTTGGAATGGCAGAAAAGGGAGATATTGCTGATGGGTGATCTGAATATGCCAGATGTTAACTGGAATGCAGTTGCAGCAGCCACTTCAAAGAGTGGGGTTATTCTAGATGCCCTACAAGGGGCATGCCTTAGACAACTAGTATTGGAGCCCACTCGAGAGGGAGCAATCTTAGACCTGGTTCTCTCAAATGGAGATGAAGAGAGAATCACAGATGTAGAAGTGGGTAGCCATCTGGGAACTAGCGACCATCGAACAGTATGGTTCACAATAAACACAGCAATAGAGTCAAGCCATACAAAGGCAAAAGTACTGGACTTTAGGAGGGCTGACTTTGTCAAAATGGGTGAGTGCCTAAGGAATGCACTAGCAAATGGGCAGGAAGGAGGGTTGGAAGAACAATGAGGGATAATAAAAACTGCCATCACAGAGGTAACAAGCCTTTGTGTGAAGCAAATTAACAAAACGAAACGATGTAAGAAACCACTATGGTTCTCAAAGGAAGTGGCAGTGAAGGTTCAAGAGAAAAAGAAAGCATTCAGGAAGTACAAGGAATCACAGAAGGAGCAGGGCAGGGAACTGTATCAGTTAAAGCAAAAGGAAGCTGGGAAGGCAGTCAGAACAGCAAAGGCCCAAACCGAGGAAAAGATAGCCAACTCTGTTAAGAAGGGGGATAAAACCTTTTATAGGTACATCAGGGAGCGAAGGAAGACCAAGGGAGGGCTAGTGAGGCTTAATAAAGAGGAGGGAAGGTGGGCAGAAGGTGACTATGAAAAGGCAGAGATAATAAACAAATATTTTTGCTCAGTATTTACAAAGGAAGTGGGGGAGGCACCTAAAACAAACAGTAGAAACACTCTGGATACAGAAGTTGATACCAGCCCATTTACAGAAGAAAGGGTTCTGAAAGAACTCTTAAAACTGAAGGTGGACAAAGCAATGGGGCCTGATGGGATTCATCCCAGAATTCTAAAAGAACTAAGGGTAGAACTAGTGACACCACTGACTACCCTCTTTAACAAATCATGGGAGGATGGGGTGGTACCCGAAGACTGGAGAAGGGCAGATGTGATTCCCCTTCACAAAAGTGGGAGCAAGGCAGAAGCAGAAAACTACAGACCTGTTAGTTTAACCTCAGTGGTAGGGAAAATGATGGAATCACTTCTGAAGGAAAGAATTGTTGAGTATCTAGAGGCCAGAGGGGCCCAGGACCCAAGGCAGCATGGATTCACAGTGGGAAGGTCATGCCAGACAAATCTGATAGATTTCTTTGACTGGGTGACCAAAGTAGTAGATCAGGGAGGGGCTGTGGACATGGCCTACCTAGACTTTAGCAAGGCATTTGACACAGTCCCACAAAGATTAATATACAAGTTAGCCAGCCTGGGAGTGGGTCCCAAGATGACAGCTGGGTAAAGAATTGGCTGGAGAATAGGACACAGAGAGTAATAGTAAATGGAGTCCACTCTGAAGAAAGGGGGTTACTAGTGGGGTACCGCAGGGTTCAGTATTAGGACCGGTCCTCTTCAATGTCTTTATAAGCAATATTGCAGAGGGACTGGAAGGAAAAGTATGTCTCTTTGCAGATGACACAAAGATCTGCAACAGAGTTGATGCACAAGGTGGGGTGTAAAGGATGAGAAGGGACTTGGCAAGGTTAGAGGAATGGTCAAATGTATGGCAGCTTAGATTCAATGCTAAGAAGTGCAAGGTAATGCACCTGGGAAACAAAAACCCAGGGGAAGAGTACACAATGGGGGTGAGATACTAACAACAACAAAAATGGAAAGGGACCTGGGGTAGTCATATCAGATGACCTAAAGGTGGGCAAGCAATGTGAGAGGGCAGCAAGGAGGGCTGGGGGGATACTGGGATGCATAGGGAGAGGCATCACCAGCAGAAAATAGGAAGTTATTATCCCTCTGTACAGACAGTTGGTGAGACCCCATTTGGAGTACTGCATGCAGTTCTGGAGACCCAATCTCCGCAAGGACATAGACAGAATGGAGGCTGTCCAGAGGAGGGCAACTAAAATGGTGCAGGGTCTGCACCGGAAGACATATGAAGAGAGACTTAAGGAGCTGAATATGTATAGCCTCAAGGAAAGGAGAGAGAGGGGGGACATGATAGAAACTTTCAAGTATCTCAAGGGAATCAACAAAGTCCAAGAGGGTAGCATCTTTCAAAAAAAGAGGTGTGCAAGAACAAGGGGGCACAATTTGAAGATAGAAGGAGGGTGGCTCAGAGGTAATTTTAAGGAAGTATTTTTTCACAGAGAGGGTTGTGGATGCATGGAATGGCCTTCCGGAGGAGGTTGTGGAGTCAAAAACAGTGGTGGAATTCAAGCATGCATGGGACAGTCATAAGGCAATTCTAGGGGGTGGGGGTAGGAAGAAGTAGGCTGCTGGTTAACTAGGATCTGCAGCTTATCCAATAGGTAGGGAAATGGGCAGACTGGGTGGGCCAAGCGGTCCTTATCTGCTGTCAAAATCTATGTTTCTATGTTGAAAAATGCCACTGGTGAAAATCTGGACTTAAAATATTACAAAGTCATGAACTTACGAGGGTGCGTGGAAACTGCTTAATGCTCACTCGTAACACAGTCATTTTATGGACTTTTGTCACCAAATTTTCAACATAGCCATTTTAAGACCTCTGCTTATGAACAGTGTAACTGTGATTTTCTTAATCTGTCCCAAACATTGTTTACACCAACAGCACCATTATGTGCTACCATGTGCAAACACATTTTGGGCGGCATATGAAAAATGGCAGCTGTACTGTTCATAAGTAAGTGTAATAAAATGGCAATGTTGAAAATCTGGAGTGAAAATATTAAATTTGCAAACTTTGAGTATGCATAGGAACTGCTAGCACATCGTAAAACAGTAATTTTTAGAATAGTTTTCAAATTTTCAACAGCCATTTTAAGACCTCTGCTCATGAACAGTGTCACTGTGATTTTCTTAATTTGTCCCGTACATTGATTTAGCACACCGACTGCGCCATTGTGCGCTACATGGGTGGAAACACGTTTTGAGTGAGATGTGAAAAATGAGAGCTGTACTACTTATAAGAAGGTGTGGTAAAATGGCAATGTTGAAAATTTGGAGTGAAAATATTGAAATTCTTAGAACTTACAAGCGTCTTGGACTACGCATAATGCATGCTTCGTAAAACAGTCACTTTTTGAAATTTTCCACAAATTTTCAAAATAGGCTTCTTGAGAGCCCACCTTATGAACACTGGCAGTGTCATTTCGTGTCGGTCCCGAAAGGTGATTTCGGCGCGGTGACTGCGAAATCACCCTTCGAGCCTGAATCAACGCAATGCAGTGACATCATTCATGAGAAGGGGTCCCAAAACCCCACGTTGAAAATTTGATGCAAAATTCCAAAAATGTCTGAGATATGCAACAAAGTTGAAACCCCATCTAGCCCATTATACAGCTTACTGGCATTTCCTCAGTTCGGATCGCTTTGAAGAGTGCAGACGTGTTCCCGGTCCACCAAAGATCATCACGCTGAGGTCGGAGGTAAGAATGGGGTTGGGGGTCTGGGAAGGGAGGGTGCATGGGTGGGTGCGAGTTGTGAGGGGGTCAGGGAGACTACGTGGGACCGTTTTCTTTACAGGTGCTCTTTTGTTTCCAATGACGACGCTGGACATTTGCCATGCTGGGGTGGTCTCCCAGCATGGCACAAGGATGGTTGGGGAGGCATTCAGCCGATGGGGGATTGGGCACCCCCATCGCCCAAAGTATCGATTGCCATGCTGGGGTGGGCTCCCAGCGTGGCACCCAGTACTGGGGGGGTGAGGACAGTGGAGCCGACGGGGGATTGGGCACCCCCTGCTATATCATGAGTTGCCACACTGGGGTGGGCACCCAGCATGGCATTTGGAAGGTGCTGGGGGCAGGGAGTGCAGCACAGCTGATGGGGGATTGGGCACCCCCATCGGCTATACAGTGTGTGCGTGCGTGCGTGCGGGGGGGCGTGCATGCCTGTGTGTGTGTGGGGGGCAGCTGCACATAAGCAAGTGATATCTTATCGCTGCTCACTGAAGTGTAGCTCCCCCTTTGAACTGTATGCCACTGCATTTTGGAGCTTGTCATAGACAGCTCCAGCATGCATTGGCTTACAGGGGCCGCGCATGCCAATACACTGATTGAATTGGAAGAGCAGGTGACACACCTCCAAAATCACGGATGATGGCACTATGTTTCTTGCACATGCATGCAAGCAAACATAAAACATAATAAATGTATCTTAATTTTTGAAGACCTTTTTTTTTTGTGCATGCATATGTAACGTATGAAGGAGGGATCCACTCACTGTAGATCAAGAGAGGATGTGAAATGGTGCAGGTACATGGTGGGGGTGAACGAGCGGTAGACAGTAAGCCCTACCAGAGCTTCAGGCTGATGTAGCACAGCGATACATGGGGGTGTGAACAAAGTGGTAGACAGTAAGCCCTACCAGAGCTTCAGGCTGATGTAGCACAGCTGGACTAAGGCAAGGGAGGATGTGAAATGGTACAGGTACATGGGGGGGTGAACAAAGTGGTAGACAGTAAGCCCTACCTAAGCTTCAAGCTGATGTTGCACAGCTGGACTAAGGCACAAGCACCCACGGCATGTTCTTATAGTCCCTATTTATATGTCCATTTATGTTCTTACAGTGCTGATTGCCTAACTGAGCCAAGATGTAAAACAGATACTAAAATGTCAGGTTTATTTCGGGTGACCATGTTCTTATAGTCCCCATTTATATGTCCATTTATGTTCTTACAGCACTGATTGCCTAACTGAGCCAAGATGTAAAACAGGTACTAAAATGTCAGGTTTATTTCAGGTGACCAGGATCGTTATGGGGAGAGGGGGCAAGTGAAACAATGTCCTGAGAATGTGCTTACACTTATTAACTGTTGCTGTGCCATGGAGTGATACACCGGTCCAGAATCCCTATACGTTCGAATTATGTTTGCAGCCTAAAGGTGCTTAGGTGGATTGGCATTTACATTACTCAGCGGCAAATCTTTTTCATACTTTTTGTGATCATCGGTTAAGATATAACCACTAACTGATGAGACACTTGGGGGCATGAAACTGTGCTACCAGCCCTGAGTATTTGTCTGTTGATAATGAAATGAAAACTGTCAACTGATAACATTCAGCCACTGTCCATTGCACAGAATAGACATCTCACTGATAGATCTGGAGCAAAGGGACATGCACTTGCCAATAACGCCACTACAGCTCCAGACACTGAAGAAAGAAGTTCATGCATTTTCATGACTGTTAACTTTTTCAGCATTTTAAAACAGTTACTTAGCATCTGCACTAAGATGTTACACGTTGTTGAACTGAATTGTGACACCAGAATCCCTGCGATCAACATCTGTCAGCAAAAGTGAATTGAAAAAAAATTAATAGATGTATTAGATGGTAAGTGACATGAGTCAATAACATCATATCTGCATGTAATACTTGGCTTAAAATTTGAGCACCACCATATTACGCACCACAGCGTCAAACAGGGATGCCATTTATAATTCAGCTAATGTCAAGCAGTTTTCGAGCCATAAAAAGTATTACTGTATCAGTATGGTGGCAGAAACAGGATCAGGAAATTATGAAATAAAATGCAACAGCACCCCGTCGGCCATATGTTGTGCGGGTGGAGGGAGTGCATGAGCACCCAGGGGTAGGCTGTTAGGTGGCTTCAGATTCACCGGAGAAAAGGGTGGATTCGATTGTGAGCTACGGTTGAATTTGTGTTTTCTTTTTCTATACCTAATTTTCGCTATTTTGTTAGGGCACATGTCCAACCCTAAGATGTTTAGGGTCACAAGGTGATGTGACTTCATTGAGCATCTGATTTGAGAAAGAGCTGTGTGATTCTATCTAAATGCCAGCCAATGGTAATTCAGAGAAAAAAAAATATTTTGAAGCTGCATTACCAGACTAAGTGTGAATTTTAGTGAATTACCACACAGGGGTGTGTATATGACAGCACTAAAAGGTGCATTAAAGTGCTTCAGTCATGAAAACCTCCCCCACTGGCTGCTGCTGAAATGCATAGCAGTATGTTCTCCTTTGTGCATTCTGGCAGTTCTTTGCTTCAGCTGCAGGTAGTACAATCGCTCAAGTTCGTTTGCAAAGGTTTAGCAGCGGGAGTTCACATCGACAGAGTCTAGTAAGAGAAAGCGCTGGAATTACACATACAACGAAGCCTGAGTTTTCACATCAAATGCTGAGGTATTTTTCTTCTGGAGGATTAGAACCCATGGAGTCCATGAAGGTGTGCTTTGGAGAGCTGGCGGTGTAAGGACTGTTAGGCACCCACATATTTTGGTGGTTCTGCTTGGCAGGGAACAGTTTATTAAAGTAATGATGTGTGGCTTGTCTCTCTAAGCTAGACAAGACTACACCATCCTATCAGGCAACTGACACAGTTGATCTGTGTGTGTGTGTGTGTGGGGAGCTGCTCACTGAGCGTAGCTCCCTCTTTCAACTGCATGCCACTGCATTTTCAACTGCTGTCATAGACAGCTTCAGCAGTGATTGGAGAACTGTGACCACGCCTGCAAACACACTGACTGAATTGGAAGATGCTGACACACCTCTGAAAAACTCAGACGATGGCACTATGTTTCTTGCACATGCGTGCAAGCAAACATAAAAATGAAGGGGTGGCAGTGTCAGATATCTTGTTCTGATTACATGCAAAGTGTTCTACTTGGACTTCCTGATCCTAGTATGGATACAGAGGACATATGGACGGGGGGGGATGGCGAATCAGGGTTCAGCTGCCACTAACCAATGGCAAGATACAATACTTGCCAAGCTGTTTCTATCTGGGGAGGGACTGGGAATTCATCTTTTATGCTGGCCAGCCAAATCCTGCTTTAGATGCGGGGCATACACACACTTAAGCAGCATGTGTGACAGGATGAAATGCTCCCTGTGTGGAGGGAGAGGACTGCGGCTATTAATTGCCCAGTGCCAATGGTGTGTAACCTATGTGACAACATGAATCACACCTTTAGAGACTGTCCCTGGGCATCACATAATGCTGAGGAAGAAGCTCCTGAGTACAGGGAAAGCAACACTGCTATGAGACAAAGTTTTGCAACTCCTTTGGGAAATGGAGGACGGAGTTCTCTGTAGCCTCTAACCTCTTCACACAGGCACCTGACTCCCCTACCACATAGCTCTGCAGAGTCACCAATGGATCTGCATAATACTACCCCTACAGTGGACAAGGATAACGTGCTACCTCAGAAGGTGACACCTTAGTGGACACTGAAGAGTCCCAACCCCCCCTCAAAGTTTCACATCCTGGACATGGCACAGGGAAGAATGAGCAAGTTGGCTTGCAACGGGGATCATCTATACCCTGCGCATCTACATCTGTTATGCCACCTCCCCAAACAGCTGAGTGGGAACAACGGAAATCTAAACATGTGACCAACAGTAGCTCTCATAAAAAGGGAGAGCTCCTTAATCCACATAAAAATGAGGAAATCTGTACCAGGAATAGATATGTGCTACTAGCTAAACAGAAACAGTGGGAAGGAGAAGGGGAAGACTCAGATGCTCCTCCTTGATATCCTCTCAAACAGAGGACATGATGGATTCCGACGTGTCATTAAGGGATACCAGATTGGTAAAGAAGAAGAAAAAGTCAACAAAAGTGAATTCAAAGTCCTTTACGGATGATGATGTTGACAGCCACATTTGATTTGCTAGTTCATGATGGCATTTCATTTAATAGTTGGATATATTAATGTGAATAGCATCAAGAATCCTAAAAGAAGAAGCACTGCTTTTGCTGTCCTTGAGGATTGTCGAATGAACATTTATTTTCTACAAAATACCAGGGTTCATACCTTTCAGGAAGCACACCAAGCATCCAAGGATTGGTTCAGAGGCCGCTCGTTCTGGTCCCTGGGGGAGGAACCATGCTAAGGGGTGGGGTCTGTTATTATGACACCCGATCTTCGAGTTTCCCGACTGATTGACTCAGTCCCAGGCAGAGCCTGCATTTTGGATGCACAGATGGGCACCCAGGATTTATGTTTAATTAATATCTACAATTTTCAAACAAAATATCAGTGGATAGAACTGATGAAAAAATCCAACCTTATTTGTACACCTCCATATCTGTGTTCTTGGGAGGGAACTTTAATTGCATTCTTTCTATGTCTGACAAAACTAGGGTCATGCAGAAATTGTACAGTGACACAAATTTTCTAAATAGGTTATATAAACAAGCCCAACTTAAAGATTGTGCATCTGACCATGGCAAAATTCCAGGTCATACTTATAAAGGGAAACTATCCACCCATACTGATTTTCTGTTTGCCTCCCAGTGGGTAATGGTTGTGTCTTGCAGAGTATTACTTTTTGAAAATTCAGATCATAGACTTCTCAAAGTAATTTTGGGGTGTCCAGATAATAAGCTATATTCTAACCCAGTCTGGAGGCTCAATATTTCCTCCTTGGAAGATGCAGAGATGTGGTCTGAGATCCAGGCTGATTTAGAAGCCAGACAGTCAGTCTTTGACTTCTATGACAATTCGTTGTTCTGGTGGCATGATACTAAGATGAATATAAAAAACTCTGTAGTATGATAACAAAAGGGCAACAAATATCAAATACCTTAATTATTTAAAATTTAGAGAGAAATTTCAGGTTTAATCCTCAGAGGCAATGGAGATGGGGAGTTTAGCTTACTCAGATCCAGGACATCAAAAATGAGATGTGCAAATATCAATATGACGGGCACGCCAGTGTTTATTGAGCAAAATTAGGAAGCCAGGGTAAGGCCGAAAAGGTAAACCCTTATGACAGTTGTGCTTAGCAGGTTGCATCTAAATACATGGGTAATCTTAGAAATGAGGTAGGGGAAGCAGTACAAACAGGAAGAGAAATAGAGCAAGTAGTGCATGAGTACGTGGAGAAGTCCTTTGGGGGCCATGTCCCAAATCCGGCAACTTTGACTGTTTTTTTTTACAGCAACTAGATGTTCCTGGGCTTTCAGAAGATGACAAGCGGCAGTTTGTATCTCCTATTTCTAAATTGGAAATACAGGCTGTTATTTCACAGCTAAAGAATGGTGTATCACCTGGCCCAGATGGACTGCTGGGAGAGGTTTATAAAAAAAAAACTGTGGATATCATGATAGAATATTTAGTGGTTGTGTTTAAAGATATCTTAGGGGGAGTAGTCCCTTTTCCAGCCGCACTGGCTGATAGCCTGTTAATATTTTTGTACAAAAAAGGAGACAAACCAGATTTGAGGAACTGGAGACCAATAAGTCTCATTAACGTAGACTGGAAAATCCTGTGTAAAACTTTATGCATTAGATTAACTAGGGCTGCGCAGGTTGTGATTTCCTTGGCTCAAACTTGCGCAGTCCCTCAATGTTTTATGTGTGATGTATTAAACACTGTTAGGGAAGTCTTTGATAGCCCAGAAACATCCGGTTTTCTACTCATACCTGATCAAAACAAAGCTTTTTATGTGGTACCACATCATTATCTATTTGAAGTCCTAAAAGTCTATGGGATTCCTGAGACATTTATTTTTTGGATTCAAAGAATATATAATGGAGCCTCCTCAAACCCATCAGTGAATGGGAGGGTAGGGAGCCACGTTAATGTAACCCCTAGGTGGCACTATCCCAAAGGCTACTACCCATGCCTGCTTGGCTAGTAGCAGGTTAAGGGGCCTGGGTAATGAAACGGGTGCCTCCACTCAGAGTTCAGGGTTGTCAGTGGTCACGCTAACCTGGGCACAGCCCTCCGGGACACTGTAACCCCTCTCTTTCCCATCTAGTGGCCTGAACAATATACAATAATTACTTTCACAATGACCCTTATTCACTAGGCAATTACCCACACTGTTTGCACCTACCACCAGGACTGGTTCCTCTAGCTTGACCCTGGTGACCCCCTGTAAAACAAGGTTAAGCACAGCAAATAGCAACAGTACAATACTTTTAGCATAAACTGGAACCACAGTCAGGTTAAATGCAAACAAAATTAAATCTGATTTATTCAGGGGACTTGAACAAGAGAGGGGCGTAATCAAGTTGATTTGCTTAAAAGCTATATTAATCAGACAGTTATGCATGCAGTTCAGAGTCCCTACACAGTCATGCACTCTGGGTACCCAGGTAGAAAAATGGTGGGCTAGCCAGGAATGTTGCAGCTGGTTGGGGCCCTGTGATGGAAGAAAGCAACATGCACAACACACACTGTTTGTAACCCTCCAGGTTATTTTAGGCACCAAAAGCCCAAAACTACAATTCCTGCAAGTTTTGGCCCCACCAAGCCCCTGTAGGCAGTCTCCATTTTAGAGTTCCAAATGTACTGATTAGCCCATTCTGCAGTCCAGGACCAAGATGATGGAAATAAACAGAACTGTCCATGCTGCAAAGAAGGCAGGTTAGAACAAACTGCAATAGTATTACTACTCTAACAAATGATCAGCAACAAGTACATCTTCTAACAGAGCTCCCTCTCAGATTAATTATGACTGCAATCCAGGTAGCTCTTAAAGAGACAGTACACAGAGGCTATACAGGCACTCTCTGGCAATACATTTAAACTGCTAAAACGCAGACCACCAGCCTGACAGTGAGCATTTAGGCAAGCTCAAGGAAGACTTTTTGGGAACCCCCATTTGTAGGGGGGTTACATTAAGATATGTAAGGGGGTACGGCAGGTGTGTCCCTTGCGCCCCCTGCTGTACGTCTTTTCCATTGATCCCCTGCTTCGCAAGTTAAACAGAGGTGAGGGGATAGTCCCTATTCACTGCCCCAGGGTACTGACATTTCCAGTCGCCGTGGCCTGTGCAGATGACATCACCTTACTAATAGCAGACGCAGCCTCAGGAGCATGTGCATGGAAACAGTGGAGGCTTTTTCAGACATTTCAGGATTTAAAGTAAATAAACATAAAAGTAAGGGCCTGGAAATTCATAGTGTAGGGAACCATCAGCAAGACATTGGGGGGATACAGATGATTTCCCCACCTGTAAAACTTTTAGGTCTCCTTTTCGGGATCCCGGATTCAGGAGGTACCAACTGTGACACAGCTATAGCGCAAGCTGAAGAGAAGGTCACTCAATGGAAAGATTTTCCTATTACAAAGAAAAAACAGGTTCATATGTTTAAAACTTTAATAGTCCTTTTATTTCTGTTAGTTAGTCAGGTTTTTCTGCTTCCAGTGCACCTAGAGGTTAAGATCTATAGTACTGCATTTCAATTATTATCGAGTAGCCGACTAAACCCAATAAAAAGAGGGGTCACATATTGGCCAATTAAACAAGGGGGACTCAATATGCTGAATCCAGTAATATTTTTCTTTTCAATATTTGTTTAATCTATCGCCTATATTAGCCAGGTCTCATAAAGTATGGGTGCCGATTTTTCAAGACAGATGTGCCTCTCTCTAGCGGAAATGGGAATCTCAGCAGTGGGGACCTTTCAGGGGTGCCTCAGGGAACGGTTCAGTATTTAACAGATGTGAGTAGAAAGTTGAAGGGGTGGAAGGTAACCACCACAGAGGTCTTGTACACCACTAGGAAGAATTTTATTCCAGGATTCTGCACACTGAATGTTTTGGGAGTCCACGTTTTTCCCGTACCTGAGAATATAAAAATAATGGAGGTAACAGCACAATTGGTAGATCTAGGTCCCACCTAAAATGTGGGACTCCCTTTGGCTCAGCTGCCACGACAGATTAAGTGTTTGAGGAAATCATTTCCACAAAAGTATCCAGGATAGGATATGTTTAAGAGAGGGTGTGGGATGACTACAGAAACAATGTCCCACTTATATTTTGATTGTCCATATATGGGAGTTTGTTGTACTTCATTGGCTAGAGCATGGGAATCCCTCAATTTCAGCAGGTGAACTATAAGATGTTGGTGTATGGTCAATATGAGGGGAAGGGGTGGAAAGACGTTCATAAAAGAACACTCAGCGTGGTAATAGCTATAACCAAATGGGTGGTCTGGCACACTAGGTGTCTTTATGTGTTACAGAAAAAACAATCCACTCTGGTTTGTCTGCAGGAAATGTTAGAAAAGGAGATCTGGGGTGTCTATGTTAAGGAATGGGCCACTCTGCCTCAGTCTGTTGTTCAAGTGTGGTGGACGGGATGGCTGGGGGAACCCCTTATGTTACAACAAGCAAACCACTGACAGTCAGTGGGGATTGCTATGGAGGCCCTCTAGTATATGGGGGGAGGAGAGAAAGGAGGTTTGGAGGCACGCTGAGGTTTGGGGTGCATGAGGCATGCCTGCCTTTGTTTAAATAGGAGATTGGAACACATTATTTAGGGGCTACCTATCTGAGGGTCCTTAAGGCTGGAGTTGATTTTCATTTTTAAGGGGTATGAACCCTGGCATGTCCTATACTCTGTTACTATGTATTCTATAGAGGATTGTTTTCTTAGTGATTAGTCCAAGAATTGTTTTGGTAGTACAGTATAGTATAGTATAGTATAGTATAATATAGTACAGTATAGTATAAAGGCACCTTCTTCTCCGCATTTATATTTACTGTTTAACCTACAGGAAAGTGACATTTAGTTTATCATGATAGGGTGTAAAACAGAAAAAGATCACACTGACGTGCCCTCTTTTGAAGAATAAGGAGGGAAGGAGTCTTCTTTTTGGGGTAAATTTTGTATGCCGGGGAAACAATATTATGTTTTTTGAGATTTTGACAATGTTTAGAGTCCCTTCTTATATTTCAATATTTATAGAATTTTTGTAACTGAGAGTATGATCCACATTTGTAACCACTGGGTCTCCCATAGTTTGTATGCCATATTGGAAAGTAAAATTTTTTATGTTGATTGCGCATAGCGCAAGAAACACTTTGCGGCAGCTTTCTCAGTAACAGGCTGTGGAGGCATGGCACTGTTGTGGCCAATGCCCCACAGCCTGCAGGCTGTCCTGCTTCCCCAGTGCCGTTGCAGGCTGCTGGTGACAGCAGTTTTCGAACGTTTGCACCAACTTCAGACAAATCAGCTGCTGCAATCAGGGGCTGCCTTGTCATTGGAGCGTCAGCCATCTGCTGCAATGAGGGAGCGACCCGTCATTGCAGGGTGGGATGTAAAAACCCTGATATTGTTTGTGAACATGGCGGCGGGTTGCCGTCGTGTTAACAAACAATATAACCTCCCCCCACCGTGTTGTTTTGCTGAAGGGAGCCCCAATCCCCATCAGCCTTGGTGCCCCTGTGTTTCTGGTGCCAACGGAGGAGCCCACTCCCTATCAGCATTCTGTAACACCCCGCCCCCCACCGCTTTTCTTCCTGCTGACGGGGTGCCCAATCCCCATTGGCATAATGAATCCCCCCCTTTGTGTGCCAACGGGGGTGCCCAATCCCGCTTCGGCTACTGCTGCCCCCCCAAAAGAAAGTCATTGGTGGCACACTGGGAGCCCACCCCAGCATGTCACATGCCCCTGTAAAGGGAAAAATGGTCCCGTGAAGTCTTTTGTTTTTTTGTTTTACCTGCAAAAAAGGAAACGGTCCCTTTGTAGTCTCCCTGGCCCCCACCTGCAACCCGTACCCACCCTCGCACCCTGCCCCCACCCCATACTTACCTCTGGAGCTCAGCGTGATGATCTTGTGGACCAGGAACACATCTGCACTCTTCAAAGCCAACCACGAACTGAGGAAATTCTGGTAAGCTGTATAACGTAATAAATAGGGTTTTTCAACTGTAGTGCATATCTCAGTCATTTTTGTGAATTTTTCTCCAAACTTTCAACATGGGGTTTTGGGATCCCTCCTCATGAATTCTTGAACTGCCATGGCGTTAATTGGCCCTGAAAGGTGATTTCACGGTCATTGCTTGGATCACCTTCGGGGCTGACTAGCGAAGCGACAGTGCCAGTGTTCATGAGGTGGGCTCTCAAAAAGCCTATGTTAAAATCGTGGAAAAAATCCAAGAAATGATTGTTTTATGAGCGTGCGCTGTGCAGTTGCTGTGCACGCTCGTAACTTCGTGAATTTGCAATACTTTCATGCCAGATTTTCAACATTGCCATTTTTTCACACCTCCTTGTGAACAGTACAGCTGTCATTGTTCACATCCTGGCAGAAATGTGTTTTCGCACTTCCGGCGCAGAATAGCACGGTCGGTGTGGGAAATCAGTGTTCGGGACAGAATAAGAAAATTATAGTGACACTGTTCATGAGTAGAGGTCCTGAAATGGCTGTGTTGAAAATTTGGTAATGATACTCCATAAAATGACTGTGTTACGAGCGCAGGTGCGCAGTTTGCACGCACACTCGTAGCTTCGTGAATTTATAATATTTTCACTCCAGATTTTCAGCATTACCATTTTCCGACACCTACTTATGAACGGTGCAGCTGTCATTTTTCCCATCCTGGCCGAAATGTGTTTTCGCACTTCCAGCACAGAATAGAGCAGTCACTGTGGGAAATCACTGTCTGGGACAGAATAAGAAAATGACAGTGATACTGTTCATGAGCAGAGGTCCTAAAATGCCGTTGTTGAAAATTTGGTGATGATAGCCCATCAAATGACTGTGTTACAAGTGTACATTGCACACTTTCTACACACCCTTGTAACTTTGCAGATTTGTAATATTGTCATGCCAGATTTTCAACAGTGACATTTTTTCACACCTCCTTATGAGTAGTACAGCTGTCATTTTTCACATCCTGACTGAAATGTGGTTTCACAGTTGGGGCACAGAATAACGCGGTAGCTGTGGGAAATCAGTATTTGGGACAGATTAAGAAAATGACAGTGGCACTGTTCGTGAGCAGAGGTCCTAAAAGCCCTATGTTGAAAATTTGGTGACAAAACTCCATAACATGACTGTGTTACAAGCGTGCATTAAACTGTTTCCACACACCCTTGTAACTTCGCAAATTTGTAATATTTTCACGCCACATTTTCAACAGTGGCATTTTTCACACCTCCTTGTGAACAGTACAGCTGTCATTTTCACATCCTGGCTAAAATATGTTTTTGCAATCCTGCCGGAGAATAGCACGGTCGCTGTGGGAAATCAGTGTTTGGGACAGATTAAGATAGAACGACTGTGGGGGGGGAGTGACCGAGCTCAACTGAGTTCTGTCGGGACTGCTGCGGATTTGTTTGAGGGCAGAAAAAGGCCCCAACGCAAGAGCCCAGTACAAAAGGGAAGCCTGCAGCACTGGGAGAAACAGAACGAGAGAGCGAGTGAGGGAGAGGGAGTGAACGAACTCACCGGAGTGCTGTCAGGACTGCGGCAGATTTCTTTGTGGGCAGAAAAAGGCATCAATGCAGGCAGGGGCCCAGTAGAAAAGGCCAGCCTGCAGCGGTTGGAGAAACAGTACAAGTGAGTGAGACAGGGGACTGAGTGAGCTCAACGGAGCTCTATCAGGACTGCTGCGGATTTCTTTGCGGGCAGAAAAACGCCATTGCAGGCAGGAGCCCCATACAAAAGGGCCACTTGCAGCGCCAAGACAAACAGAATGAGTGCGTGACAGACGGAGACTGAGCGACCTCAAAGGAGCTCTGTCAGGACAGCTGCGGATTTCTTTGTGGGCAGACAAAGGTGCCAACGCAGCCAGGAGCCCCGTACACAAGCGCAGCCTGCAGCACCAAGAGAAACAGAACGAATGAGTGACAGCGTGGTAGTGAGCCAGCATAATGGAGCTGTATTGTGCCTGCTGCAGATTTCTTTGTGGGCAGAAAATGTGGCAACGCAGGCAGGAGCCCAGTACAAAAGGACAGCTTGCAGCGCCGGCAGATACGGAATGAGTGAGTGAAAGAGAGGGGGAGTGAGTGAGCTCAATGGAGCTGTGTCAGGACTGCTTCAGATTTCTTCTGGCTGTGAACAAGTCCGCCAATGCAGGCAGGAGCCCAGTACAAAGGGCAGCCTGTGCAGCAGGGAGACACAGAACAAGTGAGTGAGGGAGGGAGGGAGTGAGTGAGTGAGCTCAATGGAGCTCTGTTGGGACTGGTGCAGATTTGTTTGTGGGCAGAAAAAGGCAGCAATGCATGTAGGGGCCCAGTACAAAAGGGCAGCCTGCAGTGGCGGGAAAACCAGAATGAGCGAGTGAGAGAGGGGGAGTGAGCGAACTCAATGGAGCTCTATTGTAACTGCTGCGAATTTCTTTGTGGGCAGACGAAGGCGGCAAAGCAGGCAGGAGCCCAATAGAAAAGGGCAGCCTGCAGCACCGGCAGAAACGGAATGAGTGAGTGAGTGAGAGAGGGAAAGTCAGCAGGCTCAACAGACCTGTGTCGGGACTGCTACAGATTTCTTTGTGGGCAGAAAAAGCCAACAACAGAGGCAGAAGCCCAGTACAAAAGGGCAGCCTGCAGTGCCAGGAGAACCAGAATGAGCGAGTGAGCGAGGGGGAGTGAACCACCTCAACGGAGCTCTGTCAGGACAGCTGCAGATTTCTTAGTGAGCAGAACAAGATGCCAACGCAGGCAGGAGCCCAGTACAAAACAGCAGCCTGTAGCACGGGAAGACACAGACTGAGCGAGTGACAGAGGGGCAGTGAACGAGCTCAACACACCAACGCAATCAACATTCGGCATTGACAAATGCTTGTTTTCTCAGTTTTGCCCAAATATTAAATTCCCCTAATTCCTGTATGGTTAAAACAAAGTGGAAATGAGGTTAGGCAAATATGGTGTTGATATACCCCGGTGGTCTCCTCTGTGGGTCTTTATGAATATATCATTATACACATTCTGCATGTAGGCAGAAGTTTTATGACTGATCATGTATGACTTTTTTTTTTCTATTACAGGATATAGGGGAAGGGGTGAGTCTTTGGGATAGGTAATATTCACTGTGTGTTGGGGTAATAACTTATCGATATTATGAAATGTAGTGTTACTGTTGCATTTCCTTAACAGTTTGTATTTAGGTATGGGGATATTATGCCTCTGACAATGAACTTATTGCATATGACATTTTATGAATTGTATAAAAGATTGGTATCTAGTACTATTGCAGTTTTGTCCAATAAAAATTCCCCCTACTCATTTTGAGAAGTGCCATGGGATCTTTAACATCTACCTGAACTACCACCAGAACAAGCAGATGGGACCTTGGTTTAACATCTCATCCGAAGGGACCTCATGCTGCACTACAGTGTCAGTATAGGATTTAGCCAAGTGCCTGGAGTGGGGATAGAACCCACAGCCTTCTGATCTTCTGGCCTCAGATGGAAGTGTGCAGCCTTCTGAGCCACTGACTGTAGTTAAGGGCTTGGTGGTTACTCAGAGGGGGTAGTAGTAAAACAAGGAGAAAGGCGAGGGGTGGATAGTGTAGACAAAGACCCCGTATTGACTGAAGGCCTCATGATATGAAAGGGTGTTACAGGCCAACTAGATAGATTATTGGTCTTTTTCTGCCATCACTTATGTTTCTGTTAAGATGTTATCAATCATAAGGCTATAGGACAGACTTGACACAATTAGGGTCTTTTCCTGCTTGATTATTCTGTGTTTCCTTAAATTCCCAGTATGTCCTGCGTATGCTTCCTGATTGTAAGAATTCATGGATATATATCTAATAACATTCATCTTATTAAATGTACAGCTGTGCATTCTCTCAGAGTCAGGTCATCAATTTGTTCATTGCCAGTCAGAATTACAGACCCTTGCACTTAAGTCTCGAGAGGTTTTTGCCACAGGCAAAACTGAGAACAGAGCCTTTAGTGTCTGTAGCCCCAGAAGGCAAGTGAAATCTAATGCTGATCTATTCATTTTGACTGGGAGTCCCACCCCAGCACGCAGATCCTTCTATAACACTGCCATTGTTGTGGAGTCAAGGGTGTTGGCCTGAAGAAAGTAGAAAGTCAAGAGTTAAGACTGTGGGTAAAAGTGATATGGAAAATTGTGTTGGGGGGGCATTTCCTCTGTATGTGTTGACTTTTTCCTATATAAGTCTAAGTAGAAGGAATCAATTTTAGATGTACTGGAACTGCAGAAGGAAAATGTTACAGAAATTCTAAAAATAGGGTGCTGTAACCACACCCCACAAACAAACCCCCTCTAAATCCGGAATCTTTTGATGTGCAATTATATTTCAAGACAGAGTTTTTTTTTGGGGGTGGGGGCACAGAAAGAGTAGCTTTCTCAGCCCAGACAATAACAGAGACAGAGAGCGATGTCAAAGATTGAGGCTAAGTCATGCAATGGTGCCTGGAGGCACACCTCTCAACCTTCTGTCGCTGACAAGTGGATCACAGAAGCTCTAAATGTGGGGCAGTATGGGGTATGGGCCCCCATAATGTGGAACATATGGTCAAACATGGAGATGCAAGCTCTGAACACTTTGGTCACCAATGCTTTTATCTGTGCAAGGTGTAATTTTAATTTAGTATCATAAAGTATTATGAATTTTGGCTTTAATGTCAGAGTTTACAGCACCTTCTCTGTATCCTAAATCATTTCAGAAAGCAATGAGGAAGATACTGGTAGTGCTGGGACTGTAGAATAAGCGGGACCACTTTTACTGGAACTGTAGAACAGACTTGAATTTGGATTTATATAGTGCTTTTCAGACCCACTATATCCCAAAGTGCTTTCAAAACAATGAGTTAGATACTGTTAGTGCAGGGACTGTCAAATAGAATTCATATCTATATAGCTTCTTTCTTACACACTGTATTCTAAAGTGTTTCAAAACAATGAGTTAGATACCAGCAGTGCAGGAACTGTAGAACAGAATTTTTTAGACAGTACCTTTCATGCACATTATACTCCAAAGTGCTTTACAAAGCAATGAGTTGGATACCGATAGTGCAGGGACTGTAAAATCGAATTTGGATTTATATAGCACCTTTCATACCCACTGTATCCCAAAGTGTTTTACAAAGTAATGAATTAGATAATGGTAGTGCAGGGACTGTACAGTATAATGGAATTTGAATTTATATAGCTCCTTTCACACAAATTGTATTTCAAAGTGCTTTACAAAGCAATGAGTTAGATACAGGTAGCGCAGGTGTAACCCCCTTGTGGGTTACAATGCCTTTAAAACTCTTTTGCATGCTCATAAATCAAATCATTTGCTATCACCAATGAAACATAGAAACACAGAAAGTGATGGCAGAAGAGGGCCTTGCAGGCCCATCTAGTCTGCCCATAATCCTACCCTTTCCCTTAACTGCTTTTTAGTGTTATGGTGCCCTTGTAGCTATCCCACACCTTCTTGAAAGTTTCCACTGTTTTGTCCCCACTGTCTCCTGTGGAAGGCAGTTTCATGGTTCGACCACTCTCTCAATGAAGAAGAACTTGCGTATGTTGCCTCTGAATCTATCCCCCTCTAGCTTCATGTTGTGCCCTCTGGTTCTTGAGTGATTTCTGATATGGAACAGATCCTGGACCTGCACCTTGTTTATTCCTTTTAGGAATCTGAAGGTCTCGATCATGTCTCCTCTGTCCCTCTGCTGCTCCAGGGAGTACATGTTTAATTCATGCAGCCTCTCCTTATATGATTTGTCATGCAATCCGTAAATCATTTTAGTAGCCCTCCTCTGCATTGTTTCCAGTCTAGTAATATCCATCTTGGGATGTGGTCTCCAGAATTGTACACTGTACTCCAGGTGTGACCTCACCATTGATCTACAGAGTGGAAGGATGACCTCCTTTCTCCTGCTGTAATCCCCCTTAATCATTCCAACATATACTCATTCCCAGGTCGTACTTGAAAATAGGCAAATGTCTTGTCTAGTGTACTTACCTTGTCAACAAAAGCTAAATAAATAAATAATTTGCCCTCAGTGCTGCTTTCTCGCATTGCTTGGTCATTTTTAGGTCATGTATTATAATTATTCCCAGATCCCTCTCCTGCTTAGTGGCTTCCAGATTTTCACTCCCTAGGTAGTAATCCACTCCTGGGCTAGTCCTTCCGAGGTGCATGATTTTGCATTTTTTTTAGTATTGAAGTTTAGTTGTCACATTCTTGACCACTTTTCTAGAGATTCCAGGTCAGCCCTCATCTTCTCCACTCCTCTAGGGTGTCCACCTGTTTCCCATCTTTAGATGTTGAATAGGATTGGGCCAAGCACTGAACCTGTGGAATCTGTTAGTTGCGTGTCTCTTCCTCTGAGAGTGAGCCGCTCACTAATACCCTCTGGGTCCTACCAGTAAGTCAACCCTTACCAAGTTTACCACCTGATGACCCACTCCCATGCTGTCTAATTTGCCTTCTATATGAGACGGTCAAAGGCTTTGCCAAAATCCAGGTACACTACATTTACCGCACCTTCCTGGTCTACTATTTTCGTTACCCAGTTAAAGAAGTCAAGTAAATTGATTTGACATGACTTACCTGTGGTAAAGCCATGCTGTTAAGTGTAATTTGTTGCTGTCCTTGAGAAAGGATATAGTCATCTCCTTGAGAAGGGTTTCCATTGTTTTGCCTACAATTGATGTGAGGCTTAGTTGCCCGCACTCACTCTGCTACCGCTTTTGCGTAGAGGGATAACTGTGGCTATTTTCCAACCTTGTGGGACCTCGCCCAGCTCAAATGATAAGTTAAAAAGATCAGCCAGTGGAGCTGCCAATTCTTCTCTTAGTCTAGAGTGCATTTTGTCTGGTCCCATGGCTTTGTTTGTATTGAGTTTCTCCAGTTCCTTTAGGATTTCCTCTTTTGTAAAGGGTCCTGAGTATACTTTGTTGCTGCCTTTATTCTCTCCTGTAATGGTGGGTCTGCAGCCCTCCTGCTCCTTTGTGAATACAGAGCAGAAATATCTGTTTAGGATTTCTGCTTTGCCCTTGTCATCCTCAGTGGTCTCACCATCTTCGCCGTGTGGTATGACAATAACCCTGTGGTCTTTCTTTTTCACTAATATAGCTATAGAAGGTTTTGCCTCCTTTTGACTTCTCTGGATATCCTCTCCTCTGTCGTTGTTTTTGCTGTTCTGATTTCCTTGCTTGCAGCCTTATTTTTTTTATAGTCTTCCTGGTCCTTGTCAGATCCTGTTTTCTTGTATTTGCTGAAAGCAGCCCTTTTTTCTCTAACCCTAGTGGCTACTTCCTTAGTAAACCACAGTGGTTTTCTCTTCTTTTTTGCTTTGCTCATCTTCTTTATGCAATGGTTTGCAGTCTGAAGTATAGCTGCCTTGAGATGTGCCCAGTACTCTTCAACGTCCCACCCCCAAACTATATTTGCGAGTCTCTAAGACCTTCCTGCATTGCCACGAAATCTGCTTGTCTAAAGTCCATGACTTTAGTTTTAGAGTGTTTGTTTCTGTTTTGTCTTGACATGAAACTGCACCATGCAGCAATCATTGGACCCTAGGTGGCTTCCCACCTTACTTCCACAACATTGTCCCCATTCGTTAGCAGCAGATCAAGGACAGCATCCCCTTGTTGGGTCCTTTACCAGTTGCTTCAGGCCCGATAAGTACAGAGCCTCCAGAAAGTCTTTGCTTCTGATTGATCTTGTTGTATGGGTACCCCAATTTATGTTGGGTAAATTGAAGTCCCCCAGCACTGTTACTTCACATTTTATTACTCATGTTTTGAATGGCTTTCAATATTTCTTTGACTCCCTCAAACCCTATTGTCGGTGGTCAGTAATATACTCCTACTCAAGTTATTACTCCATTTCCAGCCTCAAGAGTGACACAAAGTGACTCAGTTTCTGTGTTGACATTTTAGATTATAGTCACTAAAGATTTATGCCTTCCTTAATATACGTAGCAACCCCCCCCACCCCCCTTTTTGCCCAGTTCTGACCTTCCGGAAGAGACAGTGTCCTGGAATAGTCATTTCCCAGTCATGGTTATTGTTTAACCAGGTTTCAGTGATGGCAATCCAGTCCAGATTCACTTCAGCAATGATGGCTGTGAGGTCAGTATTTTATTTGATAGGCTCTGTGTGTTAGTGAACAGCTTTTCAAACTTCATCCCTACTGTTTGCTGTGTCCTGCTTTATTTGTGACTGCTTTTTATGTTATCCATCCCTTCCCCAATTGGTGAATCCTCTTTTTATTATTTGTATCAGTTTCCTCACCCATTTGGTGAGTTGTTTTTTTTGCTTGTAACCCTGATTTGGTGGTGTTTTGGGGAGAGGTTGTTGGTCCTTTTGTCACTGCTGATCCTCCCACTGTTCAGTTTAAATGTCCAATGCATACATCCAGTTTCTGCCCTAGAGCTCGCACGCCTTCCTTAGTCAGGTGTAGACCATCATATTTCAAGAGACACCTGTCCCAGAAGTCCCACCAGTTCCCTATGAATAGGTACCCCCTGTCTTGGCACCAGCCCTGGAGTCAAGTGTTATGTTCCTCTATTTGATCCTTGCGCATCTTTTGGTTACTACCTCCTTTCCCCCATACTGGGAGGATTTCAGAGAAGGCAATAGTTGAGGAGTGTGAGGTTAATGTCTTATGTAAGTGAGATACTGTATGTGTTGTTTGGTCTCCTCAAGTGTCTGGTTTGCCAGATTGTTTATACCTATATGGATGAAAACGCCTGCGCATTTACTTTGCTTTTTTAGTAACCTGTGAATGCGTTCTGTATCCCTTTTTGCAGAGGCCCCGGGTAGGCATCTGACTTCCACCTGTGTTTCAGGACCCTGATTTATGTGTGGCTCCACTCCATGGATCATGGAGCCCTCCACAATAAGTATTTTGGTTTGTTCCCTCTTGTTTATGTCCTTTGTATTTCCTTCCTGGTTTGACATTGTTGTATGTCCTAACTGGCAGTGATTGGTGTTATGTCCATGTTCCTCCTCCTTTGTGAGAGGGGTGTATCTATTTGCTGTTATGGTCAGTGTGACCATTTGTGCCACCTGTTGTCAGAACCGGTGCTACTTTCTTCTTCTTCTTCCCCTCTTACCACCTGCCAATCCCCAGGACCAGGGGTGGTGAGGTTTTGAGAGATGGTTCCCTGGTAGAGCTGGTGAGGTGTAAAAGGGTGAGCAGGTTTGAGGCTGATAATCAGGTTGTGTAGAGGTTTGATTTGCTCCCATGCCTCTCTGAGTTGTGCCCTCAGATCTGTTATTGTCCAGCATGTGGGGCAGTGCCCTTTTGCTTGAATGCATGCCCTCTGAAAGGATGCCCCGCATTACTGGCATGTAATATTTGCCATGTTGCTTGAGGATCCTAATGTGGATGAAAGAGAATAAGGATGAAGAAAGAATAGGAAAAGTACCAGAAATAAAGATAATTTTTTTGTTTTGATTAGTTTGCTCTGTTAAGACACCTCCCCTTCCTGTAGGGGGCAGGAAGCTTGGGTGCGTGTCAGCAGCTATAAATGAACAGTTGCTGGGAGGGCGGGATTAGGGGGCAGGGTGGGTGGGTAGTTCCTCTGTCCCTGTTCAGACGAGCAACAATCAGCCACGAAGTAAAAACAAAGCCGTGTGCTGTATCCAGAGCAGGGCACTTGCACCACCCTGCTAACCTTGCCATTAGTCCTGTTGTTGCTCTGGGGGAAAAAAGTGTTCATTTAAGCCTGTCAGAGGCTGAGTGAGGGAGCCGAGAGCTGCTTCTGTGGCCGCTCCTAGCCTTGCACCAGACCTGTTACTCTGGCAGAAAAAAGCGTTAGTTTTGTTTTTTATGTTTAAGCCCTCCTTGCCTGCAGTTGTTGTTTAAACCCTGCCCTCAGTACCTGAACTGTGCCTGAAACTTCGCCTACCACCCACAATGACACACAGCTCCTTTTGGGTCTTTATGCTGTCAGCGGCTGAGTGAGGGAGCCGAGAAATGCTTCTGTGGCTGCTCCTAGTCTCACGCCTCCTCTCTCTTGTGGAGACTGGCCATCTAGACACAAAATTTGCCTGCATCTGAAGGGGCGTAGGTGCAGTGTTTCTGCTGCTCCAGTTCCCTTGTAGCCTGATGCACAGCTGTGGCCAACTGCCTAGGTCACTGACTTTTAAAGCCAGCAGTTCTGTTTGAATCCGGCACTGCACTCCGATTGGGTGGTTACCCCTTACATCACACAGGGAGTCAATTCCCTGAGCCCCAAGTCTGTCAGCGTCAGTCCCTTCTGTCCCCAGTTTGGACAAAAAACAGTCAGCCGCTAAGTAAAAACAAAGCCGTGTGCTGTATCCAGAGCCGGGCACTTGCACCACCCTGCTAACCTTCCCCTTAGTCCTGTTGTTCCTCTCTGGGAAAAAGGTGTCTGTTTAGGCCTGTCGGTGGCTGAGTGAGGGAGCCAAGAGCTGCTTTTGTGGCTGCTCCTAGCCTTGCACTAGACCTGTTACTCAGGGTAAAGAAAAAGCGTTAGTTTTGTTTTTTATGTTTAAGTCCTCCCTGCCTGCAGTCGTTGTTTAAACCCTGCCCTTATTACCTGCACTGTGCCTGAAACTCTGCCCGCCACCCGCAGTGACACACAGCTCCTTTCAGGTCTTTGTTCTGTCAGCGGCTGAGTGGGGAGCTAGCGATGCTTCAGTGGCCACCCTAGTCTCGCTCTCTCCTCTCTTTCATGGAGACCGCTATCTAGACCCAAAATTCATGTACAATGGAGGGTGAGTGTAGGGCAGGGTGTTTCTACTGCTCCAGTTCCCTTGTAGCCTGATGCACAGCTGTCAAGAATCCTCTGCTTCTGCACCTGTTGGAGTCTGCCTTCCTCTGTGATTGGTCTCTCTCCCAGTTGGTGAAGATCAGTGAAGCTCAGCAGACAGTAAGGCTAGAGGCTGGACCGCACTTAGTGTATGCCTCCTAAGGTTGCCCTTTGTGTCTGAGCTGTTGCCTGGAGCCAACACTGCTCTTGCAGTGGCTGTAACAACACTGTTGTTGCAGTAACTGGACCAAGAATCACCCTCTCTGCTGAATGACCACCCCAGACACGATTATGCAGCTGTACAGGACTGGTGCAAGATGTGACCCAGTGTTTGAACTGCATACTTTTTGTACAGTAAATCAGGACTTTTGTGAGGACTGCCTTTGAGACTACAAAAAGGCAACTATGTTCAGCTCCCGTTGACCCACCTTGCCATGGAGACCGGGCTAAAGGACATAGTACCACCAATCAGGATGTATGCCAGCTCAGGGAGCAACAGGGCTCAAGGACTGCAGGTGGACCTAATTAATTCAGGAGCCTTTGTAGTGGCCAATTACCTGTTGTATAACAGACCCAGGACTGTCCATCTTGATTGACAGTCCAAATGGACCAATCAGATTTTCTGTTGTCCCTTGAACAGCAGGGCTGAGCTGCCCTCAGGGCAGATCTGTGGAGATCTCAGCAGAGCTGTATCCCTGTCTGGGCCCAGAGCTGTGATGTGACAGGCTGTGCATTTGCTGGAGATGAACTGCAAGAGCAGCTGTTTCACTGCTCAAGTAAAGAAAGACATTCTAGTTCTAGCCAGTGTGATATCAATGCTGAAGCATCTCCAGTGCAGAGAGGTGGACTGCTATCCCTGACTGCATGTCATGTCATGTGGGATTTGATGGTGAGTACAATAGCCTGGTACCAGACTACTATGCCCAGAGGGCCTGGATACCTAGATGTGGGGGTTGACCAGGATTTTGTGGGGCCTGATCGACCGGTGAATAGCTGTACCTCAGATCTGCATCATCAGTACTGATGCATTTTGAGAAACTAAAAGAGAGAGAGTGAAAGTGAGAGACCAATGGACCAGCTGCCAGGGAGGAATTGTTACAAGCTGTAACTGAGAACCTCTGCCTGGTGAGGGAGATTCTTGTACAGTGGAACCATAAGTAAAACCAGTCTTGCCCCTGCAACTGGGGGAGCTGTACTTTGGTTAGAACACCATTTAACTGGATGCGGCCTGCCAGCCAGCCGAGGAGTTAAAAATACCTCCATCTGAAGTTTTGCCAAGTTTTGCAATTGCATGGCTCTGAGTTTAGGGTTTAACTGAGTGTTCTGAGCACTGTTGCTATTTTAAATTAAAATGCACCAACCCTGGCCAGCTACATGCGACCCTAGTAGTCTGATGCTGATTCAGCAACTGGGTACCCAGTAACTTATTTGGGAGCTCTCTAAAGGTTGAAAAAGGAATCACATTGGTTCCAGTGGTGAGGGGGTAGCCTTCCAGCACAGGAGATCAAGATCAATATTGTATTGCACACTGTTTGGAGGGGGAGGCTGCATGCCAGGGCTGTGACTAGGAGGGAATGTTTTAGATACACCCTAGGGAAGTGTTTATTTTGGCTGTATCTGCTTGGAGCATGGAAAAAGCAGCAACTGGTATTGTGCAGGGCCTCTGTAGGGCAGCTGAAGACCAGCTTCTTGCAAAAAAATATCTCATACTGTCCACTAACCCCTTTCTCCCCCTAAGGTTTTTCGCCCAAGTAAACCTGTCTTTACTGTTCACATACATTTCTCTGCAGTAATCTGTTTGGAGCTAGGTGCAAGCTAACTAGGGGCTGTACAGCTATTGTGTGGGTTAATGGGAGGAGTGACTATGGGGGGGTACCGCATTCCAGGGGGTTGTACCCTTTTTTTCACCAGCCCTATTATAAATCTTTCTCTGGGTGGAGGCATCACACGATTTTCTTTCTATCAATGGATACAACCCCCAATCTATTGATGGAGAACTAACGAGCCCAGGAGTCAGTGTGATATCTACAGTGACCTGGTGGCAGGTAAGATTGCTGTGGCCTCGTGCCTCTAAAGGCATCTGGCAGGGCACCCGCCACACAGAAACTGTGACATAGAATAGAATTTGATTTAAAACAGTACTTTCATAACACAGAGTACTCTGAAAGTGCTTTACAAAGCAAATAGTTAGATACTATAATACCATGGACATACATGAACAACCAATGAAATCATCACACTGGCAATTTACCACCGTGTAAATCCTCTGATAACCAACGGCTGTTGATGAGACTATCCAAGTAATCATCTGCAGCACAGGAATAAATACAATAAAAATAAAAAGAACAAAGCAACCTTTTAAAAGTTGTATTTTATTACATAAAAATGAACCTTGAGATAATCACAATAAACCACTAGAGAATGTGGGTTATCAGGATTTACATGGCTGGCGAGGATTTACCCACTGGCTGTGCCTCTTGGGCAAACCACCCAGCCGTGGTAAATCCCCTGATAACCCACACCCCCTCGTGGCTTATTGCTTAAGTAGTGCAGGGACTTAAGAAGAGAGTAACATTTGGATTTATATAATGCCTTTCATGCACACTGTATTCCATACAAGGACTGTAGAATAGAATAGAATAGAATAGAATAGAATAGAATAGAGAAGAGAATATGATAGGATAGGAGATAAGAGTATAGAGAAGAGAAGAGAAGAGAAGAGAAGAGAAGAGAAGAGAAGAGAAGAGAAGAGAAGAGAAGAGAAGAGAAGAGAAAATGTAATATAATAAAATATAGAATAGAAGAGAATATGGAATAGAATAGAGTCTAGAATAGAATAGACTAGAATAAACATACTGTACAAGGCCTTGTATTCCAGGACACCTGAAATATCTTCTGTCCTGATACGCCCTGTCCACCCTCTTCACTCCACCATGGCTGATTCATTGGCTGTCCCCTTGAGGCTCAAACTATCTGGGGAGTGGGACTTGGTGTGACTGTACATCTATTCTGAAACTCCGCCACCCCACATTTGTGCTGCCCACTCAGTGGGGGCCTTTCCGGAGCATTAAAACCTGACCTGTTTTAAAAATCTATAGTACTGTACATATCATATTTTTATTTATTTGAATTTTGGTAACCGGGTAGGCCTACTGAGACAGAATGTCCCTTTTTCAGGGGCGACCCGGGGGTGGGGTAGTAAAAGGAGAGGTACAGAGAAACAATACATAACTGCGAGAGATAAGTGCACAAAAGCACTTTTACAATAGTCTGTAGAACACAATAAATATACCAAATACAAGTTGCATGTACAGTATTTACAAAAATTATACAGAATAAGCAAGCACAGAGGTAGCAATTTTCAATAAATCAAGGTGCAAGGGCAGAGATTTTTATAGTTCATACAGTAAGTTTTACAGATAAAACAGTACATGCTGGTACAGAAGCAGAGAAATCAATAACACTGGATCACAGTTGAAGTGGGAGTGAAACAGCTCAGAGCCAGAACATGGCAGAGCAAGAATGGCACAATAGGGTACAGCAAGAGAGAGACAGGAAGAGGCAAGGGAATAAGCTGGAAGCCAAGGTGGGATAACAGGCACAGAAGCACGGCTGAGGGGACGTAAGGTGGGATTTAAGAGAGCTCTTGAAGGAGTGGATGGAGGGGAGTGTCAGAGCTGCAGCTGGTTGGGAGTTCCAGAGGGAGGGTCCAGAAAAGGCTAATGCACGTTGACCCAGGGCCAGGCTGTACATTTATTTATTCTACAGTATTTATTACCTGTCCCACATGTATGTGTTATTCTCCTCAAATGGTGCCCTGAGCCCGTGGGATATTGTGCCATAGAAACAAAACTGCCTTGCCAAAGTGCTTTACAAAGCAATAGGTTAGATACTAGTAGTGCAGGGACTCAGAATAAGCTCACTTTTCACGTGACTAAAATCAGCTAGCATGCAAAAAATACTGCTCCCTGGCTTTATGGAACAATGTAGATTTGTAAACAGTGGAGAATAATGATGATCGCATGGGGGCAGCCATATTTAAATAAGTGCTTCTCTTATATTTTCAGATCTATAAAGGAGGGTTAAAGCAGACTCAGAATGGGGAATAAAAGACAATCTAAAATAGAATTAAAAATTTAAGTTCAATATTGTTACCATAACATGCACTGCTGCTTTAGTAAAATGCTACCTGTGTTATGAGAACAAACAGCCCTTCATCCTGTGGTAACCCAAGATGGCCCAGGAGGGCGCTCAATTATGGTGGAGTATGAATTAAATCAGTAAAAATCCAACAAGAGAACTCAAGACATCTGCTGTAGAGGGAGGGGAGCAGACTGGAGCCCTTCCCATTACCAGAACTCAAAGACAAAAATATGATATCATCCTAAAAGCAATAAGCATGAGGTAATCGACCCTAACAACCCTATAATTGCCATGCCTAAATGAGGAAGACTTTCCGTGAGGGTGCCTGACAGACATAAGCAAGTACTTATGACATCAGAATGAGCACACACAGGGTGCCTTATTCTCAGAAATCCATTGAACACCAGTGAGATGGCTACCTACACAAAGCTGACCTCCAGAGTAATTTAGGGACAAATATGAAAGAAGAGGAGATGGAAAGATCTGACTGAATCGCATATGGAAACAATTAGCAGGCTTCAGGGTGGCACCACAACACTGTTCACAGAGTCCCTTTTTAGGGAAGCCTTTCTAAAATGTTGCCCCCACTTGAATCATGTTGAGCAGCTTTCTGTGGGCTGCATTCATCATACAGCCAGGAACAACGATCACCAGCTGAATGCACAGCCTGCAGATCAGTTACAGTCCCATTTTTCACAATTCGTAACTGGATAATTAGTTCTGTTTATTTTTCTTTACAGGGAGGACAAACTCACAGAAGTCTGAGTTCATCTCTCACCATCTTGCCTCGAGGACAATGATGATGATGATGACTTTTTAGCCCAAATTTAAGCTCCACAAGTTGCCACAGAACTCTGTAGAGCCTTTATCTGGTAAGGACTCTACGTGTGAGGGTGGGCATGCAAGGGTGCTTGTAAGTAAGCTTTATTTACAAAGCGAGCATTCCCTGGGGCTCAGCATGCTAAGCAATGTTCAGGACAGCACATATCAACAGATAATATAATATAAAATAAAACACCCAACTGTAACCCAATAAAATACAAATCAGAATAAATACAGATCAAATAACTCATAATAATACTAGAATACATTCTAACAGATAGACAATGAATTAGGTGCCATTGCCTCTAGTCAAAAGGCCTCATTGAATAGATATGATTTCAGGCCCCTCTTATAGGCCTCCAATGAGAGGACCTCCCTCAATGATATTGGAAAAAAGCTCAACAGGGCTGGGGACCAGTTACCTTAAAAGTTATGTCACCAGATGATTTCAGGTGGGCCCTGGGAACTGCAAGGAGGCCGACCTGTGAGGAACAGAGCGAGTGGTGGGTTAGATGAGGAGCCAGTTGGTTACACAGACAGCAAGGACCCAGTCTGTATAAGACTTTATAGGTCAGTAACCTGACCTTGAAGAGGATTCAACACCTCACAGGTAGCCAATGTAGATCACGCAGGACCAAAGTCACATGACAAGACCTCGGAAGGCCAATCAACAACCCAGCCATCATGTACTGCACCAGCTGCAGGTGACATAGGACCCTTCAATTTATCTAGAGGTACACAGCATTGCAGTAGTCAAGTCTGGAGGTCGCAAAAGCATGGACTTGTGAGGGCAAGTTATCAGGCTGGATCAAGATTTCAATCCAGACGACGTTCCTAAAGTGATAAACTGTAGGTCTGTTTAACTGGGGCACTGCACATGAACTACTGCTGGACTTTTAAATTCTGACAGAACAAAATTCTGCAGAATTGTAGAAAGTTCTGCTTTATTCTACACACCCCTCTGTAGCAGACTTGAAATTTGGCAGAGGAATTTTTTTCTGCAGATTATATAAACTGTGAATACTTTTTTGCAATCCTTAGAAAATCATTCCATGGTTACATAATCTGCAGAAAATTATCTGAGGTTTGTGTAATCTGCAGAAAGTTATTCTAATGGTTTACTTAAATCTGTGGAAAGATATTCTCTGGTTTATGTAATGTGCAGAAAGTTATTTTGTGGTTTGTGTAATCTCCAGAACACTATTCACTGGTTTATGTAACCTGTGGGAAATTATTCTGTGGTTTATGTAATCTGCAGGAAATTATTCTGTGGTTTATATAATCTGCAGAACGTTATTCTGTGGTTTATGTAATCTGCAGAAAGTTATTCTGTGGTTTGTGTAACCTGCAGAAAGTTATTCCCTGGTTTATGTAACCTGTGGAAAATTATTCTGTGGTTTATGTAATCTGCAGGAAGTTATTCTGTGGTTTATATAATCATCAGAAAGTTATTCTGTGCTGCATGTAATCTGCAGAAAGTTATTCTGTGGTTTGTGTAATCTGCAGAAAATTATTCCCTGGTTTATGTAACTCAGTAAAAATTATTCTGTGGTTTATGTAATCTGCAGGAAATTATTCTGTGGTTTATATAATCTGCAAAAAGATTCTGTAGTTTATGTAATCTGCAGGAAATTATTCTGTGGTTTATGTCATCTGCAGAAAGTTGTTCCCTGGTTCATGCAATATGTGGAACATTATTTTTTGGTCTGTATAATCTGCAGAAAATTATTCTGTGGTTTACATTATCTGCAGAAAGTTATTCTGTGGTTTACATAATCTGTAGAAAATTATTCCCTGGTTTATGTAATCTGTGGAAAGTTATTTTGTGGCTTATGTAATCTACATAAAGTTATTCCCTGGATTATAAAATCTGTGGAAAATCATTCCCCTGGTTCATGTTATCTGTGGTGTTATTCTGTGGTTTATGTAATATGCAGAAAGTTATTCTGTAGTTTACGTTATCTGCAGAAAGTTATTCCCTGGTTTCTGTAATGTACAGAAAGCATTTCCCTGGTTTATGTAATCTCCAGAATGTTATTCCCCAGTTTATGTAACTTCCAGAAAGTTATTACCTGGTTTATGTAATCTGTGAAAAATTATTCTGTGGTTTCTATAACCTATGGAAAGTTATTCTGTGATTTATGATATCTGCAGAAAGTTATTCCCTGGTTTATGTAATCTGTGGAACATTATTCTGTGGTTTATGTAATCTGCAGAAAGTTGTTCTGTGATTCAAGTAATCTGCAGAAAGTTATTCTGTGGTTTATGCAATCTTCAGAAAGATATGCTGTGGTTTATGTAATCCACAGAAAAATTATTCTGTGGTTTATATAATCTATGAAACGTTATTCTGTGGTTTATGTAATTTGATAGTTATTCTGTGGGTTATGTAATCTGCAGAAAGTTATTATGTGGTATATTTAATGTGTGGAAACGTATTTTGTGGTTTATCTAATCTGCTGAAAGTTATTATGTGGTTTACGAATCTGCAAAAGTTATTCCCTGGTTTCTGTAATGTGCAGAAAGTAATTCCCTAGTTCATGTAATCTCCAGAATGTTATTCTGTGGTTTATGTAATCTGTGGAAAGCTATTTTGTGGTTTACATAATCTGCAGAAAGTTATTCAGTGGTTTATGTTATCTGCAGAAAGATATTCCCTAGTTCATGTAATCTCCAGAATGTTATTCTGCGGTTTATACAATCTGTGGAAAATTATTCTGAAGGTATATGTTATCTGTGGAAAGTTATGTCCTAGTTTATGTAATCAGCAGAAAGGTATTGGGTGGTTTATGTAATCTGTGCAAAGTTATTCTGTGGTTTGTGTAATCTGCAGAAAGTTGTCCATGGTTTATGTAATCTGTGAAAAGTTATTCCCTGGTTTATGTAATGTGCAGAACATTATTCCCTGGTTTATGTAATTTGCGGAAAGTTATTCTGTGGTGTATGTAATCTGTGGAAGATTATTACCTGGTTTA
The DNA here is from genome assembly GCA_016271365.2 of Neoceratodus forsteri. Taxonomy (NCBI): domain Eukaryota; kingdom Metazoa; phylum Chordata; order Ceratodontiformes; family Ceratodontidae; genus Neoceratodus; species Neoceratodus forsteri. The sequence goes on from JADMNL010000024.1 coordinate 112,062,753, forward strand.
TGCAATCTGCAGAAAATTATTCCCTGGTTTATGTAATCTGTGGAAAGTTATTCCCTGGTTTCTGTAATCTGCAGAAAGTTAATCCCTAGGTTTATTTAATCTGCAGAAAATTATTCCCTGGTTTATATAATCTGTGGAAAATTATGTGGTTTATGTAATCTGTGGAAAGATATTCCCTGGTTTATGTAATCTGCAGAAAGTTATTCTGTGGTTTATGTAATCTGTGGAAAATTATTCTGAAGGTTTATGTTATCTGTGGAAAATTATTTCCTAAATTATGTAATCTGCATAAAATTATTGGGTGGTTTATTTAATCTGTGCAAAATTATTCTACAGTATATGTAATCTGCAGAAAGTTTTTCTGTGGTTCATGTAATCTGTGGAAGGTTATTCCCTGGTTTATGAAATCTATGGAAAGTTATTCTCTGGTTTATGTAATCCACAGATAATTATTTTGTGGTTTATATTTATTTATTTTTTTGTTTATGTCTAGGATTACAAAGGACCTTTGAGCCAAGGCTCTTTTACAAAGGTTCCATGTCAGGCTGGTTACAGGGTAACATACACTCAAACATAAAACAGTTACAGGTACATGGTTTCAGACAGTAACTTTGCCTGATATAATCAGACTGAGTGATATGTAACTCAAGAAACAAATAGGAGGAAGAGGGCAAGAAGGGGAGAGGGCTGAGGGTAGTGGAAGGCATAGGTGTAGAGGGGCAGGGTGAGGCAGCCGAGGGGCCATGTCAGGACAGACACAGGGAAAGTGCATTAGAAGTTGCATTGGACAGGTAAGTGCAAGAAGATAGGACAGAAACTGACACCTATAAGGTTGGAAGTAGCATAGGGGATAACGATGTTATAGGGTGCAAGCACAGGTAGTGGTGGAGATTTTTTTTTAATGCTCCAAGCGTTGCTATGGATGAGGTGTCACTAGAGAGCTTGTTCAGCCAACTCGGAGCCCTGTATGCAAATGACCTTTGGCCTTGGGACGTACAGCAGCGGGGAATTTGAAGGAAGTGAGGCTTAGATCTCCTGGTGTTACGGTTGGTGATTTTAGGTTTAAGGAGGGTGCTGACTCCTGAAGGTGCCTTTCCCATCATGATTTTCTTAGCAGTGATGCAGGTTTGGTATTTGATTCGTTGTTCAGTTGCAGCCAGCCTGTTTTGGAGTAAAGGTCGCAGGTGTGGGTGAGACGGTGGGAACCAGTAACGAGTCAGCAGGCTTGATTGAGGGAAGCTGAAACACACCTGAGAGAGAAGGTTGTGCCAGATCCATAGATAATGAGACCATAGTCAATGATGCTGATGATAGAGCTCTGGACAGCAATGGACAGAGCTTCTGGGGTTAGATGTTTCCTATGTCGGAACAGAAGGCCCATCCTGGTGTTGGCTACTTTTGCCACGCTATCGATGTGGGACATAGGAGAGATTACAGTCGAGGGTGAGGCCAAGGTATTTGAAGGTATGAACTTGTTCGAGGGTGATTCCTTGCTTGGTTTTAATGGAGAGTTGATATTGTTTGTATTTGTTTTGGGGGCTGCAGAAGATCATGGTCTTTGTTTTTTTTCTGGTTGAGGATAAGTCTGTGTTTTGTGAACCAGTTTTCGACTGCAGAGAAGGCCTGTTGGAGGTTACCTTGTAGATGTACTGGGTCATGGTGGGATGCCAGGATGACAGCATCATCCGCGTAGAGTAGGATCTGTTCCAGGCAGGATTCTGGCAGTAAGTTAAGAAAAAGGCTGAAAAGAGGAGGGCCCAAGATTGAGCCCTGTGGGACACGGAATAGACTAGTCTTTGGTCTGAGAGTGTGCCAGCAATTCTCACTCTTTGGGAGCAGTTGTCTAAGTAGCTTTGAACCAGTTCACTGAGTTAGTGACAGCACTGCTAATCGAGCTAGGCAAGTAGGAGATTGTGGTTGATGGTATCAAAGGCTTTAGTTAAGTCGATGAAGGTGGACCCAGTAAGATGACTGTTATCGAGTGAGTAATGGATTGCACCAGTGAATTTGAGTAGCGCCTTGGAGGTGCTATGGCCTTTTCTAAAGCCATGTTGCTTCTTGCACAGGATGTTGTGATTGTCTAGGAAGTCGGTAAGCTGGTTTGACACAATACACTCTAGAGCCTTGGAGAGTGGAGGAAGGATAGAAATTGGATGGCAATTCTCAGTAGCTGTTTTGTCACCACTTTTATGAATTGGGGTTACCATGGCAGATTTCCATAATTCAGAGAACTGGCTTAGGCTGAGGAAGAGGTTGAAAATCCTGGTCAGTGGTCGGAGTAATTCTTCAAGGGTGAGTGATAGCAGTTTGAGGCCGAGGGAGTCACTGCTGGCTCTAGAGATGCAAATGGCTTTGGTAACGTAGCTGTGGACTTGATGCATTTTTACTGCTTTAAAGTAGAAGGGAGAGTGGCTGGAGGTGGCTGGGGAGGCAAGGGGAACAACTTCATCAAAAAACCCTGTGGGAGAAGAGCACTGAGGTCTGTGAAGGTGTCATTGAATGAATTAGCAATGAGTTTCTGGTCAAGTGTAGTTTCACCATTTATGCTGAGTACTGACAGGGTGATTTAGATTGCTTCCGGTGACTTCTTTAATGTTATTCGAAGTCCCTACCATTGCCCCATGAGTTAGTGAGAGCATTATGGAAATAGGTGGTCTTTGTATCCCGGATATATTTGGTGCAGTCATTTCATGCATGTTTATAGTTAGCAATATCAACTTGTCTCCGGTGTTTTGGGCAACTCTCAGAGGTGGTCCCGAGGCTTTTAGTTATCTAAGTGGGTCTCCGAGGTGAGCCAGGGGTTACATGGGGCCTTGGCCTTGTAGCCTGTGAGGGGTGCAAATGTGATGATGTTTGGTTGAAGATCCTGATGAACTGTTCCAGTGCAGTGTTCACATTGGTTGCTGCAAGGACTGGGGACCAATCCTGTTGACGGAAGGAAGGTTTTGAGATGAGGTAGCTTTGCCTTCTAGGCAGAACTCGGCTAGTAATGGTTTTCAGGGGCTTGATGAATTTATTGGACCAGGAGCAGGTGACGGGGAGTGGTCACTGAGTAAGTCAGGAGGACAGTGGTGTTTGTGATCCTGGTGGGATGGCTTGTTAGATCCAATCCAGAAGGGTGCTGGTACCCATTTTATAATTTGTGATTTACATGATTTATGTAATTTGTGGATAGTTATTCTGTTGATTATGTTATCTGTAGAAAGATATTCAGTGATTTATGTAATCTGCAGAATGTTGTTCTGTGGTTTACATAATTTATGGAAAGTTATTTGGTGGTTTATGTAATCTGTGGAAAGTTATTCTGTGGTTTATGTAACCTGCAGAAAATTATTCTCTGGTTTGTATAATCTGCAGAAAGTTATTCTGTGGTTTATGTAATCTGTGGATAGTTATTCTGTGATTTATGTAATCTGCATAAAATTATTATGTGGTTTCCATAATCTGTGGAAAGCTATTCCTGGTTTATGTAATCTGTGGAAAGTTTTCGATGGTTTATATAATTTACGGAACGTTATTCTGTGTTTTATGTAATCTGTGGAGGTTATTACCTGGTTTATGTAATCTCGAAAGTTATTCAGTGGTTTATGTAATCTATGGAATGTTATTCTGTGGTTTACATAATCTATGGAAAGTTATTTTGTGGTTTATGTAATCTGTGGAAAATTATTCCCTGGTTTATGTAATCTGTAGAATGTTATTCTATGGTTTATGTAACCTGCAGAAAATTATTCTCTGGTTTGTGTAATCTGCAGAAAGTCATTCTGTGGTTTATGTAATCTGTGGATAGTTATTATGTGATTTATGTAATCAGCAGAAAATTATTCTGTGGTTTCTATAATCTGTGGAAAGGTATACTCTGGTTTATATAATCTATGGAAAGTTTTTCAGTGGTTTGTGTAATCTGCGGAAAGTTATTCCATGTTTTATGCAATCTGTGAAAGGTTATTCCCTGATTTATGTAATGTGCAGAAAATTATTCCCTGGTTTATGTAATTTGTGGAAAGTGATTCTGTGTTTTATGTAATCTGTGGAAGGTTATTACCTGGTTTATGTAATTTGCCGGAAATTATACCCTGGTTTATATAATCCACAGAAAGTTGTTCTCTGGTTTATGTAATATGTGAAAAGTTATTCTGTGGTTTATGTAATCTGTGGAAAGTTATTCCCTAGTTTATGTAATCTGCAGAAAGTTATTCAGTGGTTTATGAAATCTGCAGAAAATTATTCCCTGGTGTCTGTAATCTGCAGAAAGTTATTCCCGTTTATGTAATCTGTGGAAAATTATTATGTGGTTTACGTAATCTGTGGAACGTTATTCCTGGTTTATGCAACTTGCAGAAAGTTATTCCGTGATTTATGTAGTCTGTGAAAGTTAGTCCATGGTTTATATAATCTGCAGAAACTTATTCTGTGGTTTATGTAATCTGCAGAAAATTATTATGTGGTTTATGTAATCTGTGGAAAGTTATTCTCTGGTTTATGTAATCTGCAGAAAATTATTCCATGTTTTATGTAATCTGCAGAAAGTTATTCTGTGGTTTGTGTATTCTGCAGAAAGTTATTCCATGGTTTATGTAAGCTGTGAAAAAGTATTCCATTGTTTATGTAATTTGTGGAAAGATATTTTGTGTTTTATGTAATCTGTGGAAGGTTATTAGCTGGTTTGTGTAATCTGCTGAAAGTTATTCTGTGGTTTATGTAATCTGTGGATAGTTATTCTGTGGTTCACGTAATCTGCATAAAATTATTCTGTGGTTTCTATAATCTGTGGAAAGGTATTCTCTGGTTTATGTAATCTGTGGAAAGTTATTATGTGGTTTGTGTAACCTGCAGAAAGTTATTCCATGGTTTATGTAATGTGCAGAACATTATTCCCTGGTTTATGTAATTTGTGGAAAGTTATTCTATGTTTATGTAATCTGTGGAAGGTTATTACCTGGTCTATGTAATCTGCAGAAAGTTATTCTGTGGTTTATGTAATCTGCAGAATGTTATTCCTTAGTTTATGTAATTTCGGAAAATTATTCCTGGTTTATGTAATCTGCAGAAAATTATTCCCTGGTTTATGCAAGAGAAACATAAAGGTCACAGAAATGCATGGGGACAGAGTTACAGAGATACTGGGTCACCGTAGAAATAGGTAGGGGATGGCTGTTCAAACAGGGGTACTCTACAGGCCTCTAGCACAGCAGGAGGAGGGAGATAAGGATATGATGGAAGAAATCCAATGGATGGCTAACAAGGGTGAGGTATTGCTAGTGAGGGACTTCAATTTACTGCAATAGTTCTCAGACTTTGTCACAGTGAACCTCCCCAAATCCATGGAAAAGATTTTGAGCCTCCCCCAAAAACTGAAATAGTCTTGGGTCTCTCCAAAGAAACATAACATACTGTACTTTGCGCAGTACACCATGAATAAATTGAAACCCCTTTAAGTACTTGGCTCACATTCAGTTCTTTGTCTTATACTGACATGGAACCTTTGAAAAAGAGTTCATGTGCTCAAAGGTGTTATCTGAATAACAAATAAATAAAATAAACAAATATTATTATTCAGCTTATTGTAACCTCCCCCCTTCAACAGGCCAGCCTACTTGCTCTGCTATTTTCATTCTTGAACCATTGTTACCTCTTGTTGCAGTGCCTTCATGGGTCGCACTACTTTCTCTGTTTCCTCCTGAAATGAGCCTTGGCTCATTCACCTTCCCTGGTCACCTATTAGTAAATAAATACATAAAATTCACCTACTATTATCCTCTTTCAGTTTGCTTCATCTCTTCACACAAAATATATAAAACTCAAAATTTAAATACAGTACTTTTTCAGACTTGCTTGAGCCTCTCCTGGAACAGGTTGGGGCCTCCCCAAGGAGGCTGGTCTCACCATTTGAGAACCCCTGATCTACTGGATATGGAAATTGAGTCTCCATGCTGCTGCAGCAGCAGTTAGAAGTAGGGAAATCCTAGACTCTCTGCAGGGGGCGTTCAATAGGCATACTAGTTAAAGAACCCACTCATGAAGGGGTCATACTAGACCTGGTACTATCACACAGTGACAGTGTCACTGACGTCACAGTGGGAAACCACCTGGCAACCAGTGATCGTCATACTGTGTGGTTCAATACAAGGACCAGTATGGAATCTGACCACACTAAAATGAGAGTCCTGGACTTCTGGAGGGCTGATTTCAATAAAATGGGAGCGTGCCTCAAGGAAGCCCTAGCAGGAATAGGGAAAATATGTGGGGTAGAAGATAAAATTGGCAAAAATAAGTAACGCCATCAAGAAAGCAACCTAACCTCTGTGTCAGGCAGGTCAGAAAGAGCAAGAGAAAAAAAGAGACTGCTATGTTCTCAAAGGAAGTGGCAGAAAAAATAAAGGAAAAGAAGCAGGCATTCAAAGGTACAAGTTGACACAGAGGGAAGAGGATAGGGATAATTATCAGGAGAAACAAAGGGAGGCATGGAAAGTAGTTAGGAGAGCAAAAGCACAGATGGAAGAAAATATTGCCAAGTCAGTTAAGAAGGGAGATAAAACATTCTTTAGGTACATATGCAAAAAGAAGAAAAGCAAGGCAGAGATAGTAAGACTAAAAGGGGAGGGGGGAAGTGTGAAAGAGAACCAGAAGAAAGCATATTGAACAAGTACTTTTGTTCAGTATTCACAATGAAAGGTGTAGGTGACGGGCCACAGATAGTAAAAAAGGGCATTAAGAAAAGGAAAGTGGACACTAGCCCTTTTACAGAGGAGAGAATTCTCACGGAGCTAGTAAAACTAAAAGTAGACAAGACAATGGGGCAGACGGGGTCTGAACGAAAAAGGATGATGAAAAAGGATCACTTGGCACAAAAAAGGATTTCAGACTTTGCTTTTGTCCGATTCTTTCTTCGTGTCAAGGAATCCTTTTTGCTTTTATGTGGCAAAGGATTGCCTGACACAAAAGGATTTTAATTTGCCTGGTGTCCAGTGGTACCCCCACCCTCCAATTTTATCCGGTCCCCATAAACTTGTTATATGTTATCCCTAGTGTCTAGTGGCACCCCCACCCTTCAATTCCTCCTACACATATGTTTGTTATCCTGGTGTCCAGTGACACCCCCACTCTCCGATTGCTGTTGCCCTGGTGTCTAGTGGTAACCCCCAACCTCCCAGGACCTGTACATGCTGAAAATAAGAAACCGGTTCCTCAATGTCTTTTATTTATTTATTTATTTTTTGCTTCTGAAAACCAAAAAAGTCCACCACTGATGTGCACCCGCACCCCCACCTGACCTCCCACTGTGTACCCACACCTACCTTGACCACCCCACACACCCACACTCACCTGAATTGGTCTCACTGTGAAGATCCAGTCTCCAATCAAAGATACTTCTTGCTGCTGGAACTGATGATTGGTAAATGCGGTTCAATGTATTTCAACAGGGTTTCAACTTTGGTGCATAATTTTGTCATTTTTCAACATTTTGACAAAAAATTTTCAACATACCCTTTTTGAATCCTTATCTCATGAACAATGTTGGTGTCATTTCACAAATGCTGCCCAAAGGTGATTTTGTGGTTGGTTGGTGAAATCACCTATTGGGCAGAATTTCACAATTTTCACCATACTTGTTCATGAGGTGGGGTCATAAGAAGGGTAACTTGAAAATTTGAGGTCAAAATATGCAAAATGCCGAGGTTGTGTGCATCTGTTCACATTTCGCTATGCTCGCTCATAACTTTCTTAATTTTCAATATTTTAACACTAAATGAACAACATAGCCATTTCTTTACACCACCTCATTAATGTCACAGGTGTAATTTTTCAAATCTTGCTGAAAATGTGTTTTATGCTCCTGGCACAGAATGATGCTGGGGTGGCGTGGAATGATGTTTTGGTGAGCAGTTCACAATTTTTACTACCGTGTTCATGAGGTGGGGTAATAGGAAGGCTATGTTGACAATTTGGTTGCTGTCCTCCATAATCGTACACATATGCACCTATGGAGGGATGGGAGCACAGGGACCAGAGGGCCCTGCACTGTGTAAGACAAATAAGGATACAATTACACTATCTCGTTTTAGATGGCGGTCACGCTGGACTAGCCCTCACTTTGTTTTATTGTTTTACTGGGTTCATTTTAACCCGTTTTATTTGTTTTCACGTCTTTATTTTTAGTTATTAGTTTTACTTGCTTTATTTGCCTTAGTTGTGCTGTCGTTGTTTATTTTTCTCCGTTGTCTCCTGGTGTGGTTACAGTGGAAGGAAGTGGAAGGAAGTGTCGGTGAGGAATTGCTCTATACGAGGAGTTGACTGCCGTTTTGTTTTGCTGTTTCACGGAGAATCTGCAAGCAATTTTATTGAGACCATTACAAGGAACTTTGGGGGCATGTACTTATTTTCTAGTGTCTTTATTGACTGCCATTGCGTTGCAACTATGTGCGGAGTTTGGGATGCTAGCGAGTCGACTTCAGCCGGATTTGGTCTCCGTGGGTTTTTCCGCTTCTGGCCCTATTCTGGGATTATTGGCTCCAGCTCTATCACGTACGTACATGCTGGATCTATTGGGACCATCTCTACAGTATTTCATCTGGTGAAAGATTTTGTTTAGTTTGTGGTGACTGTTTCTATCTCTTGGAGAATAATCTGTACATTCAGCTGTATCGTGAGTACTAGGACCTGACTCTCCATCATTGTCCTTTACTTATCTGGGACCTTAAATACAAACTTAAATGCTGTGTTAAAGGCTCTGGGGGGTATATTGCCACGGTGTTGGCTTTCGGTTCTGAAAGTTTATCTCCCCCCCCCATTGCTTTTATTCTTTGCCTGGGCGTTTGGTGTTGTGCTATCTGGGACCAAGCAGGAGCCTCTCCTGCTCCCTCAAGGAGTTGAGGGTTACTGGGGGCTTCTAAGCTACCCTGGGGCAGGCCTTTTTTGGCTTGTCTAGGGGTATCTGAAGCTGTGGGTCTCAGTGGCATAACTGGGCCTTATTAGGCAGTGTTGGGGGTGGGGAGGAAACCTCCAGATGCCTCACAGCTAAATTGATACCATCTTCAGAGAGCCATTCTCTCCTCCCATGCATAAGGTTGCATCACATTTTGTATTTTATTACATTTTGGATTTTACTTTTACTTATCATCAACTCTATTGGATGAACAGTGTGTGCAGTGAGAGGCCTCACTGTCCTTATAAACTTGGATTTTTCAATACTTTACTCATTGGCAGTGAGGTGCCAAAAATAACTATTTTTCTTTACTATATAATGGAGCGATTGGGTGCGTGAGAGGGGCCCCCCGTCCTTTTTATATTTATATATTTTTATTTGGATTTTTAATAATTCGCTCATGGTTTATTTGTGGTTGTGTAGTTCGTAGGTGGGTTTATGTTTTGATGGGGGTTTTAGTATAAATGTAATTAGATTGGGTACTTTATTTTTGTGATACTAGAACATCCTTTGCTTGCAGTTCGTCTGTTTTCCCATTTTGTTATGTGTTACTCTATATTACCCAGTGGCATTATTTGCCCTCCGACCTCCACGCCTCCGCTTCTTTTCCTCCCCCTTCCATTTTTACTTATCAGCTTTGTCGGGCACTTGGTATTGCCCGTGGTAGGGGGGGCGGGTGGCGAGTCATGGACGATAGGGCGAATGAACGGACTGTTCGTGATTGGGTGGTTAGTTCAGAAGATGCCCTGGGGCTAATGGAGCCTGGAACGTGGTTCTCCATGCCTAGTCTCCATACCCAAGGGCCCTCCTATTTGGATGGGCAAGTAAGTTGGGATGGCTTCGATCCTTGTCCAACTCGGGCGGTGTTGTGCAATGCCAGATCTGTTAAAACAAATCAGCTATTATTTCTGATTTTGTTGAATCGGCCGATCTGGCTTGCATCACGAGACCTGGCCTGGGCAAATGCGGTCCTTTTGGCGTCTGTTCCAGCTTGGTACTCGGTGATTCACCGCCCGAGATTGGATCCTTGAGGGGTAGCGGTCTGTTTTAAGACCAGCTTGGGGCTCCACGGGTGTACCAGTTGAGGAAGCAGAATCCTTTGAATGTACCGTCGTGGCGGTGTGGGCTGCAGGATAGTTCTCGCTACCGTCCACCAGGAGCGAACGATTCCTGCAGGAAGTGGCAGACTCGTCGCCGCGATGAGCGATGTTGGAGTCGCCCAGACTGATGGTTCTGGGCAACTTCAATGCCTGCTGACGACTCATTTTCTGCCTTTGGTCAGCACTTCTCCAGTTGATGTCATCACTGGGTCTTACACAGATTGTTTCCTCGGCCACGCATAATCACGGCCATTCCTTGGATTTAGTTTTTCTCCTGGGGATTGAGGCCTCTGATGTGGTGGTGGAACCTGTCAGTTGGTCCGATCACTACACCATGAGCTTCAACTTCTTTGCTCCTTCATAGGTCTGCCCCTGTGGAGATGGTTCGACACCATTACGGGATGTGTGCCCTGAAGACCTGATGGTGGTGTTGTCCTCTCAGAGTTTCCAATTGTTAGCATGGGTCCAGAGGCCATGGTCTTGGCTTATAATCAGGCCATTTCCTTGGCTCTGACCGAAATTGCTCCTGTTCGTGTTCGCTCCTCTCGCTTGCCCTCGGCCCCATGGTGTGATGGGTCCTTGAGGAGTTGCGATGTGTGGCGGACGGTTAGGCGTCATTGGAGGAAATCTGCTCTGGATGCCACCGCTTTAGTTTGGAGGAGCATTATCAGCTTTACCACTCAGTGATCTCCCATAAGAAGGCAGAATTCCTATCCAGGAGATCTCTGTCGCTCAGAATCGACCAGCTCAGCTCTTCAGAACTGTGGACAGTCTGTGCAACCCAGCCTGTCTCCAACTCACGAGCTTTTCACAGAAGGAATGTGAAGAGATCGCTCAATTCTTATGTAATAAGGTTGTCAACATCAGATCCGAGATCCAGCTAACACACTCTAAGGGGGAAGCTTTTGGTCGGCATTCGGCCACGAAACCTTCTGTCTCCTGGTGTTCCTTTGACCTGCCGATGTTCAATGATACTATGCGGATCATCCAGGGGATGCGCCCTACATGCTGTAGTTTAGATCCGGGCCCTACCTCCCTAATTTTGGGTTGTATCGAGATCGTTGGCCCGTTTCTGGTTCAAATAATCTGGTGCTCCCTAGAATTGGGTGAGTTTCCCAGCTCCCTAAAGGAAGCTGTGTTGACTCCCCTTTTGAAGAAGGCTTCTTTGGACCCAGATGTTTTTTCCAACTACAGACCAATCTCAAACCTTCCCTTTATTGGGAAGGTTTTTGAGAAGGTAGTGGCAAACCAGCTGGATGACCATTTGACCATCCATAGTATCTATGAACCTCTCCAGTCTGGTTTTCGTAAGAGGCATAGTACCGAGACTGCTCTGGTTCGGGTGCTCAATGATCTCCTGATGGCGAGAGATCAGAGGAACCGTTCTATCTTGGTCCTCCTTGATCTCTCTTCAGCCTTTGACACTGTAGACCATGGGGTTTTGCTCGAATGCCTGGAGTCCATCTGTGGCCTGTCTTGTACAGTGCTCAGATGGTTTTCATCTTTTTTATCTGGGAGAATGCAGAGAGTTGTGTCAGGGATTTTTTCTTCTGACCCCTTCCCTCTGCATTGTGGTGTTCCCCAGGGTTCGGTGCTTTCCCCCATGCTGTTTGCAGTGTATATGCTGCCCCTCAGAGACATTGTAAGAAGGTATGGGCTGAGGTTTCACTGCTATGCCGATGATACCCAGCTCTACCTGTCTTTTGCCCCCGACCAGGTTAGTGCTCTCTCGGAATTTAATAGCTGCCTCGCTGAAATCAGGACTGGATGAATGCGAATTTGCTAAAGTTGAACGCCAGTAAGACTGAGGTTTTGGTTGTGGATCCGGGCGTGACAGGTGGGTTGGGGTCTGGTCAGCCTCTGGCATGACATTGGGACCCGATCCTTTCCTCTGAAAGGTGCGCAACCCTGGTGTGGTACTTGACGACGGGCTGACCCTTCGTCATCAGGTGTCAGCTGTCGTTAAGTCCGCATTTTACCATCTTAGGAATATTGCCAGGGTGAAACACCTCATTCCATCTAGCGATTTACCCATGTTGGTCCATGCCTTTGTGACATCTCGCCTTGACTACTGCAACTCCCTATACTTGGGTCTTCCTGGGGTTGATATCCGCCGCTTGCAGCTAGTGCAGAACGCTGCTGCAAGATTAATGACGGGGGTGACTAGAAGGACACATATCACCCTGTGCTGTGCGATCTGCACTGGCTGCCTATACAGTGGCGGATCACCTTTAAAGTAGGTCTTTGACCTTCAAAGCCCTGCACGGATCTCGGCCCTGATTACTTGAAAGAGCTTCTGGTCTCACCGCCTTACACAGCCTGCTCAGCCGATGAGGGGTTGCTAGAGGTTCCAAGGGTTATTTTGAAGTCCTCTGGGGCTGGCCTTTGGTTTTGTGGCCCCTACCTTTGGAACTCTCTGCCTCGCTGGCTTAGAGAATGCACGACTGTGGAAGTTTTTGCTGGACTTTAAGACTTTCCTATGGGAAAAGGCTTTATTGATTGAAGTTTGTTTGTTTTGTCGATTTTATTTGTATATTTTGATTTTATGTTCTGTTTGTACAGCGCCTTGGTTTCTGAAAGGCGCTAAATAAATAAAGTTATTATTATTATTATTATTACCTCAAAAAGTACAGATGTATGGCAGTGCAGGACCTGAAGGGCCCTGCACTCCAAGAGGAAAATAAGGATACGATTATACTATCTAGCAGTGTCAGTGGCTCAGTAGGTGGCACATTCACTTCTGAGGCCGGAAGATCAGAGGGCTGTGGGTTCAGTTCCCACATCTGGCACTTGGGTTAATATCCCAGTACTGACACTGTAGTGCAGCATGAGAGGGGTGCTGCACTTCTGAGGTGCTGTCTTTCAGATGAGATGATAAACCGAGGTCCCATCTGCCTGGATTGGTGGTAGTTCAGGTGGATGTCAAAGATCCCATGGCACTTATCGAAAAGAGTAGGGGAATTTCCCCGGTGTCCTGGCCAAATTTCCCTCATTCACTAAAAATACCACCAACAGCTTAATCTGGTCCAAGGTCAGTTGGCATTCATCTGTATCCCCTCCTGGGTTGTGCCTGAAAATAGGCAGGATTTGTCTAGTGCACTTACCGGTCAGCAAAACAAAATAAAAATAAAATAAAATCTCAAAAATAAGAAATTCTTGCAAAAAACTGTGTTACTGCAACATTTAGGGTTCAGGCTAAAGCAACAAAGTATGGAAATGTGACTTTGGGTTTCAACACTAACCTTAACTTCACCTTAAACAAATCAGGGGCAGAGTCTTCCTAGGGGTTGTCAACCTTAAAGCTCACCCTATTCTGTACACTTCAGAAACATACACACCCAATGGTGTGAGCTTTAGGGTTGACAACTCGTAGGAAGACTTTGCTCCTGATTTGTTTTAGGGGTAGGGTTGGGGTTTTAGGGCTGGAAACCCTAAAGCAACATTTCCCTACTTTTGTCACTTTAGCCTGAATCCTAAATGTTGCATTAATGCAGTTTATTGCAAATAATTTCCTTACTTTTTGAGATAGTATAAGTATAACTGTATCTTTATTTGCCCGTGGGCCCTGCACTCCCATCCCTCCATAGATGTGCATATGTATGTTGCTGTGGAAGTACAGGGCCCTTCCATTTGTAAGACAACAGCAAACAACTTGTCAGCATAGCCTTCTTATTACCCCATTTCATGAAGCCAGTACTAAAGATGTTCAAATCCCCACCAAAATGTCATTCTGCGCTACCGCAATGTCATTTGGACATTTTGGCCAAGATTTGAAAAATGACAGCCATCATGTTCATGAGGTGGTATAAAGAAATGGCTATGTTGGAAATTTGGGGGGAAAATATTTAAAATTATGAAAGTTATGAGCCATCATAGCAAAATGTCAATGGATGCGCATAACTTTGCCATTTTAAGATATTTTTGACCCAAATTTTCAACATACTCCTCTTATGACCCCAGCTCATAAACAAGGGAGGTGAACATTTTCAAATCCTGACCGAAAGGTGATTTCACCAACCAACCGTGACAGTGTTTTTTAGCCTGGATTTGCATAATTCCACTAACATTGTTCATGAGGTGGGGGCTCAAAAATGCTATGTTGAAAATTTGGTGTCAAAATATGCAAAAATGGCAAAGTTATACACTAAAGTTGAAAACCCCACTGAAATACATTGAACTGCACTTACCTTACTTTCTCATATAAGTAAGTGTTTCCAGCAGCAAGACATGTCTATCATCAGAGAGTGGATCTTCACCCTGGGACCAATTCAGGTGAGTGAGGGTGTGGGGGTGTAGGAGTGTAAGTGGTGGTGGTGCTGAGTGGGAGGTCAGGTAGGGGTTCGAGTGCCAGGGGACCATTTTCTTTTCACAGGTTTAAATCAAACAAAAAAATACATTGAGGGACAGTTTTCTTTATTTCAGTGACAACCAGGATCAGGGGGGTGGAGGATGCCACTAGACACCAGGGAAACAAAGTATCAGAATGGGGACAGCGATTGAAGGGTGGGGGAGGCACCACTAGACACCAGAGAAATGTATTTAATTGTGGGGACAGCAATCGGAGGGTGGGGGGGTGCCTCTAGACACCAGGGAAACAAAGTATCAGAATGGGGACAGTGGTCGGAGGGCGTGAGGTGCCACTGGACACCAGAGACAAAGTAATTAAGTATGGGAGCAGTGAATGGAGGGTGGGAGAGTGGTACTAGATACCAGAGAAATAATTAATTATTATGGAGACAGTGATTGAAGGGTGGGGGGTGCCACCAGACACCAGAGAAAGAAATCATTAAGTATGGAACAGTGGTATGCGCCCAGGATGGTGACACTATTAGAGTGAAAATGTTGATGCCGACAACATCGATGTTTTACTGTAATAGACCACCCGAGACCCGGTACTCTCACTCCCAGTCTTGCACCCCTCCCAATCCAACTCTGACTTGGAGTTAGAATCCTAGAGATCAGGGTGGGGGGGGCAGAGCCCCTCATTGGGGTCTCGGTGGCAAAGCCTCACGGTACCAGGATTAAGTCAGATTTATGTCAACCCCAAGTTGCGGTTAACATAAACCATCGCCAGGATGGCAGTCAACAACTAGTTGTTGAACCGGCATCGTGAGCCTGGAACAGTGACCAGAGGGTGGGGGTTCCACTAGACACCAGGGACAAATTAATTAACTATGGGAACAGCAACTGGATGGTGGAGGGTACCACTAGATAGCAGGGACAAATTTAATTAAGTATGGGAACGGCAACTGGATGGTGGAAGGTGCCACTAGACACCAGGGAAATAATACATTGTTATGCGGCTGGCAATTGGAGGATGGTGGGTACCACTAGACACCAGGGAAAGCATTTTTCCATTACAAAAAGGATCTTTTTTCATGACTCTGTGATATGAAAAAATAATCTTTTTTTTGTATCGTGAGTCACAAAAAAAGATTTATGATCTTAAAAAAAAAAAAACATTTCAAGGGCATTCCTCCAACAGTGAAGTGCAGAATCCTGCTAAGAAGGTCTCGATGATAAGCAAGCTACATGTGTTGGTCTCAATACTGTGGAGTTTTGTGGGGTTTCTTTTTTTTGTTGCTGAAAAAAATGAAAAACAAGATGGCGGCACATGAAAAACCTCACCATAAGGATTCTCCATATGAAAACTTCATATAGCTATTTTGTTAGGCAGACTGAGCATGCTCAGAACCCAAACTTTTAAAATTTAATAACTTTGGAATTGAGTAATATTTTTTCACCAAACCAAAGGAAATCCTTCTGAGGCAAGCCCTTTCTACCCAGAAAATTTCAGACCAAAACTTCAAACCGTCTGGGCACCATGCAACCAGGGCCAGACTTACACTGCCATGGGCCCTATGCACAGTGCTGTGTAAGGGCTTCCCCTTTCACTGTACAGCAGCAGAGCGCCGCGGATCGGTGCTCCATGACAACCACACTGCAAGTGAACATGCTTCACCACATCTAGTTTTACCTTATTTTAATCACTGCCTGACTCCATTAGCCAGCCATGAGATGTTGAAAGTAGTAGTAGCAGTGGCAGCAGACTCAGACAGAGTCTGAATCGACTGCATCTGCTGCTGCTAAGCTACCTACCATAAATAATATTTTCCCAGTCTCGTGCAGACAGTGATTGAGTAAGGCAGCCCAGCACAGAAAACAATATTCAGAATCAGATCCCAAAATCAAAATGTAATCAGTTGCAATAACAGGACTGCGACTGTTACATTTCATGACAGCAACCTTGGGTTACCTTAATTTACCATCATTACTAAATTTACCCCGCCCTAGAACACATTAAATATATATTCAATTAAAATCTCCAGACTCAAACTCCAACCAACCTATGTTAAAAAAAATATATCCATCATTCAGTCAAAGTAAAAAGACAAATAAAGAAAACATGCTATTAGATATATAATTATATTTTAAATTATTAAGATGAATGTGTTGTCTGAATCTGAATTGATCCATTCTCCAGAATGGCATGATGTTATGAACACACAATGGGTTGGCTGAGCAAGGTCAGAAAAATAAATAGTACAACAAAGAGTCAGAGAACAAGTAAATTACGTTACCGAGTCCCAGACCCTCTCCCGCCACCAGAGAATCACTTACAGTAATACATCCGATCTCACTCATTATACCACTTCATATTTATGTATGATTTTAGAAAAAAATCATAGCAATGTCAGAACATAAAACAGAGCAATCAATAGCTGAAACTGTATGCTTTTCAAATTTAGGTGCACAGTACCTAAAAACCTAAAGGAATACTTTTCTTTTTTTTTTTAACTCAGTTTTATTAAAGCAGAGCCCCCACCACCACCAGTCCTCATTGTGTACATGTTGCTGTTAATCCCAAGCCTTTTATTACTCTTTAGAACCAGATTCTCCCATATGAAAAAACTGATACTCAACATTTAATATCACTCTGCCAAAGCTGACTATTGCACTTACTCAGCTGAACCACCTTAAGAAAGTTAATACAGCTATCTACCACATCCCACATACAGTACTTATAAAAAATGCTCTGGTCATGAGATCAGGCTCCAAACTTCATTTTCTGCTTAAAACATGTACTGTATGTGCAAGGGTGGAGAATCTTACCTAAGGGTGGGTGATCTAGGATTGTCTATGCCACAGAAACTATAGAGTTTTAAGTACACTATGATGCATTTTTGTGGCCACTAGTAGTGCCACAGACCAACCATAAGTATAGGGCAGGCACTAGGCCCTGTCAAATAAATTACCCAGTCCAATAAATTAAGTGTGCATGGATGGATGGCAAACTAAGATGACAACAAGCCAGCCAGGATGTTACTTTCTAGCCTGGAGACCTCTGCTCACTTTAACTTTGTCATTAAGGCAAGGCTGACCCTGGCAAGCTGTCCAACTCAAACAAAGCAAGCTCCTTCAAAACTAGGCAGATACAAGAAGGGGTAAGAAGGAGCCTAGCCAATGCAAAGAGCAAATTCAATTAAACATGAAAAAATAATAAAAATTATAATATTAATGTGGGGTTGTGAGTTACTTCTTTCTTCAGTTCTCGGAGTCGTTGACACAGCGACACATCACTCCACTCTCCAGCGGCTAAGGCTCCGCTCCGAGGGCCAAGGCAATAATGCATGATGAACTGAAGGCGAGAACTGGACAAATAAATGAGCGGCACTGGCGATAAGCAAGGTGGGCAAGGTGCAGCCAGGCCAAGTCAGCCAACTCAGAAAGTGACTCGGAGTTGGCGAGTCAGAGTGGGACAGTCGGGGTCAGGGACACAAACAAAATTAATTTATAAGCCAGGAAAGAACACTGTGGCAATTCTGAAAATCCACCCTAGCATCACTGCCATCCAGGCTGCAATCGATCACTCTCTCTGGAGGGCAATTCTTCAGTGCCTCTGTCTCTCTCCAATCTCTGAGAACCTCTGAAAAGGAGGTGGATGAAAAGTTACAAAGCGCTTAGCTGCTCCCTCGCCTCTGACCAGCTCCATCCTCGCGCATGCTCTCCTTCACCTAGGTATGGACTGACTGGTAACTATACTGTGGCAGCCTCAGCAGCTCATAGGTCGGCATCAGTTGGGTGAGGAAAAGGCGGGCCGAGTGTGCTCACTGCTCGCTCAAGAATACTACTGGTGGAAGTAGCAAGCTGAGGAGGGACAGCCTCAGATCACTAGCTAGTAACTACTGTGTCTGTAGCAATAGCATGCACAAATTGGCACACGATGATGACTCAGTACATTTCGACAGATTATGTGTTGACAGGTTCCCTTCCCATAGTCAGTCAGACATCCATCTGGGTGGGCGGGGCCACAGCTGGAAAAAATAAATAAGATTTAAAGTGGTGGTTACCGGCAATGGGGTCGGGCCCCCTAACAGCTTGGGCCTTACACACATGTGTACTTGGCATAGCGATAAATCTGGCCCTGCACACAACAGCAAAAAAGCAGCAAAAAATGGTGCTCTTTTGCATTTTTTCATTGCCCACAACTTGGAATCCACTCATCTGACCGGAATGAAACTTAGCAGATCAAAATATCTACCCTCACGAGACTGTGCATGCAACATTTCATGCAAATCCATTGAATGGTTGCAAAGTAATTAAAGTACAAAATTTGGGGTTTAACATAGAAAGCCTTGCGTAACCCTAAATATAGTGGTGCCACTGCGCCACTATAATACATTTATGTTGTTTCTTTTTTTTTTTATTCTTCGTAACCAGGTAGGCCCACTAGGCACAATATCTGTTTCAGGAGTGACCCAGAGCACTGAGGAGGGTAAAATGACTTGCTCAGGGTCACACAGTTTTCAAGTAGAAGCTATGTGAATCAAACCAATGTCTGCTGGATGCACCAAGCTCATTTACAGCTCATTACTCTAACCCCTAGGCTTTATTGCCAGCCCATATATCACAATCTATGTAAGTAGTACTACATATAATTTATAGCAATTACTCTGAAGAATTTTTTCATTAGCAGAAATGCATTCTTTATTTTATTTAAAATGTTATTTCATGCTAGTACCAAAATCATGTTTGTTCTTTTTCCAGGGAGCCATTTTACCCTAGTGGTTTGAGCACAAAGCTGTGAAACTGGAGGCCCCGGTCTGAATACCACAACCGCCATGTAGTCACTGTCACTACACCTCCTTGTTCCTAACATCTCAATAATATCTCTCTATGTTTATCTCTGTGCTCCTTTCATCTCCCTGAGTACTGACATTGACGACAACATTTCTGCCCACCTTCTCCTGAATGCTGTATAGCACTTAGGAATGCAGTTTTTATGAAAGGAACTATATAAAACCAAATTCCTTTTTTGTTCTGCCTTTCTTGTTTGCATGTTGATCTAATCCCTTTACAACACACATACTGTGCAGCTCTGGAACTAGGCACACTCTGGGACTATTTGTACAGCTCTGGAACTAGGCACACTCTGGGACTATTTGTACAGCTCTGAAACTAGGCACACTCTGGGACTATTTGTACAGCTCTGGAACTAGGCACACTCTGGGACCATTTGCTGACCATCCTGCTCAGTTGGGTACTCACTGTATGCCAAAAAATATTTGAAAACTTCTCCCTAAACAAAAACAACTGCTTAGTAAATTGAAACTAACCCTCCCTGCCTTCACAACTGTTTTTTTCACTACGTCAGGAAATTCTAGCAGAGATTTGCCAAAGGGAAACCTGACCTATAAAATCCCAATTGCTAAAACAATAATAGACCGTACATCAGCACATTCAGTTAATGACCAAGGAACATTTCGATAATGGGACTTGATGAGGGTACAAATCTACTCTAACCTTGCTAATCATTGCCACATAGTTGAAGGTTATTAATTCTGAACTGCGTCGTCGCAATTAACACTTTTCCAGTCCGCGAGGCAGATCGTTATTGCTTTAAATGAACTTGGGGCTGGCCTTTCTTTCCAACAAATGCAACCCACTTGGAAAATAATTTGCATTATTTATTGGAAAGCTCTAATTGAAAGAAGAACAAATGGAGTCACAGGCAATTTGACAAAAAAATGCTGTGGATTAAAGAGCTTATTTTGCATAAAATTTGCCTAAACCGCTGTTCTCAGCAGTGTACTTTGAAAAAGTGACACAAAGTGATTGGCTACAAGGCACATTTGAAATGGATGGAGGGTTTATCAGCAATAACTGACTGATGAGTCCTTGGATAGCTCAGAGTAACCCCATCAAAGACCTGATCAGAAAAGAAAAGAAGGCAATCTGGTTTTATGTACTGAAACTCTTCATAAACACTGCATACAAACATTTTTTTGTCCTGCAAATGAAGGTGGGGAGAGGATGGTGCTGCTGTTTAAGCTCACTGGGAGACTCAAACAGCACGGAGGCAGATTAGAGGGCTGGTACTGAGAGGCTATCAGTAAGGAAGTGGCAGCTGTGGGATTCAGACCTGGGTCTCCAGATTTACACAAAGTTCTACACTCTAACCACTAAGCCATCTGCCTCCCCACAGACCAAGTTCGATTTCCTGTATATGTTGATTAGGGATGGGCAAGGCAGGCTGTAACATAGTTTTGATTCAGAACTGGATTTACAGGAATTTGACATGCAATATCCAGCCCAGTCCAACTCAGCCATGCTTGGAGGTGGTTCGGATCACAGTTGGGCCATATGTGATTTTATATGGAACAAACCAGTGGCCTAACTCCAGCTCAGATCCAGAGTGGCCCAGGACCAGCTTGGATGTTCTGAGCAGACCCAAAACACTATGACAGGGGGGAGTGGAGGGGAGGGGAGGATGTCAGGATCAGCCTCCTAATGGATCAGCCAGTATCTAGTTGGGATTCCATTCGAACTATGGTAACCAAACCAAACTGTAGACTGTCAGAAACTGACTGAATAGTTTCTCCCTTTATAACTCTGCCATCATAGATAGATAGATAGATAGATAGATAGATAGATAGATAGAGAGACAGACAGACAGATCCTGTCGAAAGATAGATACTGTCTACAGAAAGACAGATCCTGTTGAAAGATAGATACTGTTGATAGACAGACAGACAGACAGATAGATAGATAGATAGATAGATAGATAGATAGATGCTGTCTGTAGATGGAGAAATAGATAAATAGACAGACAGACAGATAGATGTAAGCAATAAGACCTGACAGGGTGTGGGGTAATGTTGGATACCAACTTGCCCAGCGGCACAATGAGGCCCAATGCTTGCAGGCAGAGGGCCTTACAGCCCCAGAAGTACAGCTATCCACCAATACCCCACACCCTTAAGGGTCTTATTGTGCTTAGAAAATGAGTTGGCAAATTAAGCAAAAAAGCAATCTCTAAAGATAAACAGCATTTTCAATGCTGAATGTGATTGCGTTGGTATGTGGAGCTCGCTCACTGTCCCTCTGTCACTCACTCCATCTGTGTCTCCCGGTGCTGCAGGCTGCTCTTTGTACTGGGCTCCTGCCTGTGTTGGCACCTTGTTCTGCCCACTAAGAAATCTGCAGCTGTCCCGACATAGCTCCGCTGAGGTGGTTCATTCCCCTGCTCACTCGCTCATTCTGTTTCTCCTGGCACTGCAGGCTGCCCTTTGTACTGGGCCCTGCCTCTGTTGGTGCTTGCCCACAAAGAAATCTGTAGCAGTCCCGACACAGGTCTGTTGAGCCTGCTGACCTCCTCTCTCACTATTCCGTTCTTGCTGGCGCTGCAGTGCCCTTTCTATTGGGCTCCTGCCTGCGCTGTCAGCCTTTGTCTGCCCACAAAGAAATTTGCAGCAGTTACAATGAGCTCCATTGAGTTCGGCCTCACCCCCATTCTGGTTTTCCCACCACTGCTGGATGCCCTTTTGTACTGGGCCCCTGCATGCATTGCTGCCTTTTTCTGCCCACAAATAAATCTGCACCAGTCCCAACAGAGCTCCATTGAGCTCACTCACTTTTCCTCCCTCACTCGCTTGTGTCTCCTGTCTGCAGGCTACCCTTTGAACTGGGCTCCTGCCTGCACTGGTGGCTTGTTCTGGCCAGAAAGAAATCTGAAGCAGTCCTGACACAGCTCCATTGAGCTCGCTCACTCCCCCTCTCTCATTCACTCATTCCATTTCTGCCAGCGCTGCAAGCTGGCCTTTTGTACTGGGCTCCTGCCTGCATTGTCGCATTTTCTGCACACAAAGAAATCTGCAGCAGTCACAATACAGCTCCACTGAGCTCACTCACTACTGCTCTGTCACTCACTCATTCTGTTTCTCTTGGCGCTGCAGGCTGCGCTTGTGTACGGGACTCCTGGCTGCGTTGGCACCTTTGTCTATCTACAAAGAAATCCGCAGCTGTCCCGACAGAGCTCCACTGAGGTCACTCAGTCTCCCTCTGTCACGCGCTCATTCTGTTTGTCCTGGCATAGCAAGCGGCCCTTTTGTATGGGGCTCCTGCCTCCATTGGTGCCTTTTTCTGCCCACAAAGAAATCTGCAGCAGTCCTGATAGAGCTCTATTGAGCTCACTCAGTCCCCCTGTCTCACTCACTCATATTGCTTCTCCCACCGCTGCAGACTGACCTTTTCTACTGGGCCCCAGCCTGCTTTGACACCTTTTTCTGCCCACAAATAAATCCGCAACAGTCCTGACAGCACTCCGGTAAGTTCGTTCACTCCCCCTTCTTCACTCACTCTCTCGTTCTGTTTCTCCCAGTGCTGCAGGCTGCCCTTTTGTACTGGGCTCTTGCGCTGAGGCCTTTTCTGCCCACAAACAAATCCGCATTAGTTCCGACAGAGCCCAGTTAAGCTCGGTCACTCCCCCCTCTCACTCGTTTGATCTTACTCTGTCCCAAACACTGATTTTCCACAGTGACCGTGTTATTCTCCGGCAGGAGTGCAAAAACATATTTTAGCCAGGATGTGAAAAATGACAGCTGTACTGATCATAAGGAGGTGTGAAAAACTGCCACTGTTGAAAATGTGGCGTGAAAATATTATAAATTTTCGAAGTTACAAGGGTGCATGGAAACAATTCAATGCATGCTTGTAACACAGTCATGTTATGGAGTTTTGTCACCAAATTTTCACAGGCATTTTAGGACCTCTGCTCATGAACAGTGCCACTGTCATTTTCTTAATCTGTCCTGAACACTGATTTCCCACAGCAACCGCTTATTCTGTGCCGGCAACTGTGAAACCACATTTCAGTCAGATGTGAAAAATGACAGCTGCACTGTTCATAAATAGGTGGGAAAATGGCAGTACTAAAAATCTAGAGTGAAAATATTATAAAATTCGCGAAGTTACGAGTGCGTGCAAACTACTTAACTCTACACGTGTAACATCATTTCAGATGTCGTTACCAGATTTTCAACTAGCCATTTCAGAACCTCTACTCATGAACAGTGTCACTGTCATTTTCTTAATCTGTCCCATCAGTGATTTCCACAGCGACCATGCTATTCTGCTTCAGAAGTGCAAAAACTCATTTCTGCCAGCATGTGAACAATGACAGCTATACTGTTCACAAGGAGGTGTGACAAAATGCCAATGTTAAAAATCTGGTGTGAAAATATCACAAATTCGCGAAGTTACAAGCATGCGTAGCAACTGCACAGTGCACACTTGTAAAACAGTCATTTTTTTGATTTTTCAGCCAAATTAGCAACATAGGCTTTCTGAGAGCCCACCTCATGAACACTGGCATTGTCGTTTCGTTAATCGGCCCTAAAAGGTGATTCCACGCAGTGACCATGAAATCACCTTTTGGGGCAGATTAACGCCATGACATTTCAAGAATTCATGAGGAGGGGTCTCAAAAACCCCATGTTGAAAATTTGGTGAAAAAATTCCCCAAAATGCCCGAGATATGCACTAAAGTTGAAAAAAACCCTATATATTCCATTATACAGCTTACCGGCATTTCCTCAGTTCGCAGTCAGCTTTGAAGAGTGCAGACGTGTTCCCAGTCCACTGAAGATCGTCT
Source organism: Neoceratodus forsteri (assembly GCA_016271365.2). Taxonomy (NCBI): domain Eukaryota; kingdom Metazoa; phylum Chordata; order Ceratodontiformes; family Ceratodontidae; genus Neoceratodus; species Neoceratodus forsteri. The sequence continues at coordinate 112,086,712 of JADMNL010000024.1, forward strand.
CTGAGAGCTCTGGAGAGTAAGTATGGGGTGAGGGGTGTGGGGAGACAGGGTGTGCAGTGGGTGGGCACGGGTTGTGGGTGGGGGCAGGAAGACTCACGAGACCATTTCCTTTTGCAGGAAAAAACGGCGTCACAGGACCGTTTTCCTTTACAGGGCATATGGCATGCTGGGTGGGCTCCAGTGTGCCACCAGAGGCTTTCTTTTGGTGGGCAGCAGTAGCTGATGGGAGAATGGGCACCCCCGTTGGCACACAAGGGGGGGGGTATCATTATGCCGACGGGGATTGGGCACCTCATCGGCAGCAATAAAAGCGGGGGGGGGTTACAGAATGCTGACAGGGAGTGGGCTCCCCCGTCGGCAACAGAAACACAGGGGCACTGAAGCCGACAAGGATTGGGGCCTCCGTCAGCAAATAAACATGGTGGGGGGAGTTTATATTGTTTGTGAACACGGCAGCAACCGCCGCCGTGTTCACAAACAAAATCAGGGCTTCTATATCCTGCCCTGCAATGACGGGTCGCTCCCTCATTGCAGCGGATGGCTGATACTGCAATGACGAGGCAGCCCCTGATTGCAGCAGTGAAATTGTCACAAGTTGGTGCCAAGGTTCCAAACTTGTGTCAGCAGCAGCATGCAACAGCATTGGGGGAAGTGGGACAAGCCTAGGCAGGCTGTGGGGGCACTGGCCACAACAGTGCCACGCCTCCACAAATTGCTTCTGAGAAAGCTGCTACAATATGTTTCTTGGAACAGGCGCAATCAACATAAAAGAAACAATACAATAAAATATTGCTAGAAAATGTCAAATAGTCCCTCCACAGATTGTTTCTACCTGTCAGTCATTTGTCTTTCTACACATGCAGTGGAAGGTTTGTTTAATATGGAACATAAGAATTCAATAAGCTGCATCTCTAATAGAATGCTCACTTCCTCCCCAAGCATGGAATGTTAACATGGAATGCATGAATTCAAAATTCTGCAAAATTCCACTGGCATAAACTCACACAGACACACAGGCCTCATACTGAACCACAGCATCAGTCTTAACTGGGGCAGGATCAGCAGAGATCACTCTGTCAAGCTTGTTAAGCTATGGGGTGGTATCCTGTGATAAGGGCATAAGCGCAAGGGCTATTCACAAGACAGTGATGGCATAACGGTGACTGGGGCATGCATGAAGAGTATGGAAACACGATGTGCAGATGGGTCAATGCCCCAGTACAGGGGTGACAGAACTGCGATTGGCATGCAGGGCGAATGCGTTTAAAGTGATAGGAAATGATGGCAACAACATGTATGACGACAGAGGAAAAATGGCAGCAAAGGAAAAGGCAACAGCAGACATGGGTAGAGAAGATGGAGCATGCCAGTGTAGGTGCAAGGGGCACAGCCCCCCCCATGTGGGCAGACCACAGACGCTGTAGCCACCACCCCACAGCAGTGCACAGGCATGCGCCCCCAACAGTGAAGGTGCAGTACAGCGGCGACACCCCCTGAACCACCGCTGTAGCTCACGCCGTCCAGCCATGCTGCCAACATACCTGGGGTGCCTGCTTGCTGGAGTATCAAATCACAGTACCGGACATCGCCACAGACAAGGCCTACACACACACAATGCTGTAATCAGTAAGAGCACCAGATGCCAACATGGCACAGCATGGACACCAGTGGAGTCACCTACCTACGCCCCAGGGCCACAGGGGACTAGGCTACGCATGCACACAGGTGTGTGTCCACATGACCCACCCCCCAGCCAATAAAACAGTGTTATGTGGACAGGTCGGTCTTCTGCTACTATGGCAAACTGGAGAGATGGCCGAGACTTGGTACATAGTGAGCCAGAAAGGAAAGTCACTCCTGTCCCACCAGGAATACCTGTACCAGAAGGACAAGGAGGTCAAGGGAAAGATATGTTTTGCTGCGTGAGGACCACCACCTGAGCTGTCCTACATGCATGCACACCATGGCAGATGCCGTGGTGTTTACAGGACAGCCCCACAACCATGTCCCGATGCAGGGAGGTGGGTGTCCATGAGGTTCTGACAAGGGTGCATGAGCGGCATGCACCAGCGGAGGGCACATTACAGGTCATAGCACGATGTACCACTGGCATGCCCCACGCCATGGCTGACAGGCTGCCAGCACTGCCCACATGAGGCTAATGGTGCAACAAGTGTGGTAGGCCATTAGGGGTCGCCATGCCACACCTGCTATGCTGCTGGATCTAGTGATCCCCCAGAATATGCCATCACTGGGGCAGGGGACATGTTCCTGTAGCATGACAGTGGTCCTTCTGAGGACCGCATACTGTTGTTCATGACACAGCGGGCACTGCAGTACCTGTCACATAGCTCCAACTGGTTCCTGGATGGAACATTCCACTGCTCACCACCACTGTTCAGGCAGGTCTACATGGTGCACAGCATGCACGAGGGCATTATGCTACTGGCAGTCTATGTCCTCATGCCCAGCCATTCGGAGGGGGTACACACAAGTGTTTGGTGAAGTCAGTAGGCTTATAGGAGTGTTCATCCAGAGATGGCCCTCATGGACTTTGGAGCGGCCACCTGGCATGTGTTCTCATCGACCTTGAGAGGCCCATGGTCAGGGGCTGCTTTCCACTTTGCCAGGCCATCTGGCGAAAGGTCTAGCAGCCCTGAGCTGCATGCCTGTTACGCCAGGAATGAGGAGTTTGCCCTGAACATCTGTGCATGCTCCCGCCTCCTGGCGATGTGCTCGTGGATGCTGTGAGGGGGCCTATGATTAGCTGCTGGATATCCCATTATACAGGTCCCAGGAGGAGCTACTGTGTCCCCTCATGGAGTACATGGAGGCAATGTGGGTCGGATGGGCAGTGGACAGGACGGCAGACCACAGACCCCTCTTCCTGGTGCCAACCTGGAACATGTACCAGGCAATGCTTGATGGCCGTGCCAGGACAAACAACTCGGTGGAGGGCTGGCACTGGGGCTTTTCAACCAGGGTGGGTGCCATCCACCCAGGCCTATGGCAGTTTCTGGACTGCCTGCTGGAGGAGGAATGACCGATGGGGACCTGGATAGAGCAGCTGCTGTCTGGTGTGCTCCAACATGCCCGAAGAGTCAGTACCACAACCTCACACTTCAACTCGAGGTGCTTGTCGCAGACTACAGCAAAGGGCACACCCGACTACTTGCATGGGCTTGTTCACAACTTCCAGCTGCAGGGTGTCGTTGGGTGAGGTGCATACCTAGATGCTGCCTTCTCCATGGGTCATCCTGCTGCACAGCCTCCACTCCCGCATCCCGCCTTGTGCCCTTCTGCACCCTGAGTGCACCCATCATCGCCCATCCTGCTGCCGCACTCGGGTGTCACCAGCGGCCATCCTCCACTGCACCCATGCTGCCCTGTCCCCTGCCGTGCCTCTGTCCCATTGCCCTCGGTGGCATCCCCTGCCCTAGTCATCGTGGGCAGTCACCATCCCTGTGCTCCTCCTGTGTTGCCCCCTTGGGTGTTGCTTTGTTCCCCCCCACATGTCGCTTACGCCTCATTAGTGCTTTTCTCCATCTGCGCCCTGTGGTGATGCAGTGTTTTATACCACCCCGTTTACCTTTCTGTCGCTCACGCCCTTTCCTGCACGCCATCCCTGGCCTCTGCCTTGTGCCTGCACCCTTTCCTGTGTGCTCTGTCTTGCCCGGCTGCCATTTGCATGGTTGCCTTGATGCCATTTGGGCTTTTTCTGTCCTGTGGGTGCCATGTCAGTGCTCACGATTGCGCTTTCACCCTTCTCACATGGAACCATGGGGGGCAGAGGACATGGTCATCTAAGAAACACCAGAAATAAAAAATCTGAATAGTGCTTGATTTCTTTTAAATTTGTTTGTGTCTAAGAAGAAGGTCATGAGTAGAAAGAATACTAAATTATTTAGAGCCTAGTTGAAGGTTTTATGTAAGATTGAAGGTGGCAGCCATGTTTGTGATAGAAATCAAGAATGAGAGAACTGGCTCATGAATTCTGTATGTGATTTGTCCAAATTCCAGATCACGTATTGAACCTTTTTCTTTACAGGGGATTATGTACTGGCACATAAACATATGTCAGTGGAATGGCAACAGCCAATCTGAATGCAGTATTTAACTTGCCCATCATAGATAGATAGATAGATAGATACTGTTGGTAGGTAGATAGGTAGACAGACAGACAGACATTTCCTGAGACTAGATTCACAAACAAGAAAAATACAGTAGCAAATGTAACATTAAATTCACACAGATATTAAAAGAAATGTTTACAGTTAAAACTCAGTTTACAATGTCCACAGCATTATTTACAAAACTTCCTCCAGCTTACAAGGTAGATAATTCAGTCACCTAGAAACACTATTCCAAAAAAGCCAGGTTTCTTTTCAGCTTTGAAAATTCTATCAAGGAGGCAGCACAAATAGATCCTGGCACAGCATTCCAAAGCATAGGGCAGCAACCAAACACACTTAGTTTTAATTTTTGAAGGCGGAACCTTTAAAAGTCTTTGAGTATCCCAGTGAAAGATTCGGTCCCCCCCCCAACCCCAAGACCTTCCTAGTCGGTTGCAAGTAGCTCCCAAATATAGAAGGCGCCATTCCATTTATGGCCTTAAAAACCAGGAGTAATATTTTAAACTTAGCTTACCTCTTCACTGACAGCCAGTGTAACTCACCAAGAGCAAGTGTGATCGCCTAATTCATAGCCATGAGGTGCCCCGCTGACATTTGTAATCAATTGTCAGAAACTGGTTGCAGTTACTATTTTGCACCAGTTTTCTTCCTGGTGCCCTGTGGGTTGCAAGCCTTTCCCTGTATGAGTGCTATGTGCATTGCAACCATGCAGAGAAATGGATCAAGTTGCCCTGGAAGTGTGCAGTTGGCATGCTAATACCACACATTGGCCACCGCACCCCCGGTTGCAAGCCACAATGCACCTTATTAGTGTGGAACGGGGGCATGAGCTCTTGAACTGGAAGAAAACCTACAGAGGGAGACGGTAGAAGGCAATGCACAGCTCTGCTGAATAGACCTATGAAAGCTAACAGGGCTGGTGGGGGTTCTGAGGGATACCAGGAAAATTAAGAAGAAACAGTGTGATATGAGGGTGCACTGGTTCCCCCAGGAATAATTGTAGCAAGGAAAGCCAGGATAGCCCAGAAGGAGGCACACGGTGAGAGGTGAAAGAGTGACTGGGAGAGCAGTACCACTGGCCCGAGGATCAGGACATGGCACAGCACCAGACAACTGGAGCACTGTCATTCCTCAACCCCTGGGGCTGCCATAATCCAGCATGGTAATGGCCGATAACCCAGTTAAAGCCCACTAACATCTAGAGAAGCCCAGCAGCATTTAATGTTGAGTGACATTGTTGCTGGGAACTCCAGTCAAAGTATCCCCAAAGTGCGGTGGCACTGTGGGGTATTCCTCTATTTATTTTATTTCAGTTTGTTTGTTTTTGTTTACCAGGTAAGTGGTACACTAGAAATACAGATGCCTATTTTCAGGAACAACCCTGGACAGTTACACAGCAACCTGGAGAACTGTTTGTAGCTATATTGCTCCTTGTACAAACAGATGAACAAAGTAGGTGACTTGATACCTTTATTGGACCAACAAGACATGTTCAGAATAAAAGTTTTCAGGCTACAGGTGTATGTATGTATGTTTATGCATAGAAATATACATACTTTTCATTTTCTCTCATTCTGTCTCTCTCACTTTCCCAGCCCCACCATTTTCTCTGATTCCTGTAACCTGGTTTCATTACATTTCAATAGAGGTAAAAGTCATCCTGTCTTTAGTCTTACAGCTCCCTTTTAGGACTGCAGTGGCAGAGCCCTGCAAACCTCTTGGTATCAAAAAGGACTCTGCATTCCTTCTGACCTGAACAACTTGTTGGAGTTGCACCACAGTCGCCTCCATGTCCATATTTTTATTTAAAAAAAAAAAATTGTCGGTATCCTGATAGCTTAAACTGGGGGATTTTGCACCCCCAGTGTAACTCTTATGTTTCTGAGGGAAAGGGGGTGGTGGGTATATCTCAATTTTAAAGAAAACAAACAGCGGTCTTGGCAGAACACGACACCCATGTCCAAAATGGTTGTTGTATTTCTACTGCACATGCGCTTAGTAGTCGGACATGCATGCACATAGAGGGTGGTGGCCATCTTGTACATGACGGAGTGTGCCGTGGTTCTGCCCTGACCACCGCATTGTTTTACTTTGAAATTAGAGATATCCCCCCACACAACCCTCCCTCTCTGCACCCACCCCTCCCAGAAACATAAGTAACACTGGGGATGCCCAGTCCCAGTGTTGCAACCAGGATGGTGCTGTTTTGTTTCACTAAGTTATACATACCCCCACCCGACACTCCTCTCAGCACCCCCAAAACATAAGAGTGATACTGGGGTGCCCAGTCCCCAGTGTCCCAATCAGGATGTCTCCATTTTTGTTTTTACATATTCCCCACCCAACCCTCCCTCTCAGTGCCCCTCACCCTCCAGAATTTGAAGTGACACTGGGGGTACCCAATCCCCAGTGTCACGATGAGAATTCTTGGTCCTGTTTTTTTCTTTTTTACACCTGTAAAAAGAAATCCATCCATCAATGTCTTTGCACCATTCCTAACACCCACGCAACCCTCCCAATCAGCACCCACTTCCTCGCACCCCCCATGCCCTTACTTACCCATCAGGGGACCAACTTCATAATCCTCTCTGGACCGCAAACATGTCTTTACTCTTCAAAGATGGACCATAAACTGAAGAAACAGGTATTCAATGGGGGTTTGAACTTAGTGGCATAACCTGGGCATTTTTTGCATATTTTTGGCCCAAATGTTCAACATGCCTTCTTTGGGACCCTACCGCATGAATAATTGAATCTTGCATTGGCAGATCTCATCCAAAAGGTGATTTTGCAGTCCGTGCAAAATCACCTTTTGGCAGGAGCTGCCCTTGTTCATGAGGTGGGATCATAAAAAGGCTATGTTGAAAATTTGGTGTAAAAGTATTACAAAACAAAAAAATTATGAGCTTACGCTGAATTTTGTGAACGAAGGCTCATAACTTTGGTAATTTTCAATATTTTTACCCCAAATTCACAACATAGCCATATCTTTACAGCACCTCATGAATGTGAAAGCTTTCATTTTTCAAATCCTGGCAAAAAATGTTTTTTTATATCCTAAGGTGATTTTATGCTCCTGCGCCGAAATCACCTTTTGGGCAGGAGTTGAACATTTTCTCGCCATCGCTCATGAGGTGGAGTCATAAGAAGGCTATGTTCTCAATCTGGTGTAAAAATAATTAAAACAAAAGGCTATGCTGAATTTTGCAAACGCAGGCTTGTAAGTTTGGTAATATTCAATATTTTTAACCCAAATTTTCAACATAGTCATTTCTTTACAGCAGCTAAGGAATGTGACAGCTGTAATTTTTCAACTCCTGCCCAAAATGTGTTTTTACATCCCAAAAGCTGATTTCCCAGTCCCTGCTTGAAATCACGTTTTGGGCAGGATTTGAATATTTGCTCTGCTCTTCTTCATGAGGCAGGGCCATAATAAGGCTATGTTGAAAATCTGGCATACAAATATTACAAAACAACAAATTTAGGAGCCTGCATTACATTTTGCTAACGAAGGTTCATAACTTTGGTAACTTTCAATATTTTTACACCAAATTCCTTGCCTGTAGCCCAATTGGCTCTGGCCAGAGTTTGTTATTTATGCTAATAACTAGTTGTAGATTGCACTATCCACTGAATACAAACTATACTTTTTGTAGCAAATGTCATCACCTGAAGAAGTGCTCTGTGTAGCCTGAAAGTCAGTATTTTAAAATTTTCTTCTTGGTGCAATAAAAGGTAAAATCACCTCACATTGTTTATCTTGTGGTAACGATATAGTAAACAGTAGCAAATGCAAAACAATACAAATTATACAATGGGTAAGGTAAAATCCTGCAACCCGATTAGTTTATAGCCATGCGAGTAGTGTGTAAGGCATGAGTATAAGCAGTCCAATGACAGAATTCTTACTTAAGCCATATTTTATTCCACAAAGCCTTGCTCATCTGTTTAAAAATTCTGAAGAGAATTTTACAGGTGGCAGTATGGTGCTGCAGTTTGAGGCACTGAGCTGCAAACCTGAAGACCTGGGTTTGAACCCCAGCCCCACTTGCCTACAATGCGACCCTGAGCAAGTCACTTAACTTCCTTGTGCTCCCAGATCGCACCTGGAAACAAGCTTCAGCTTAGTGTGCCTTTCCTGGTTAAACAATTTCCCCTTTCCTTATAGTTTAAAATGGCCACCATCTTTCTGACCACTGTTACTGGCTTTCAAAGTACTCAGTGACCCCCTCACCATTTATTTGATAGCTTATTAAATGGGGATGAATCACCTGACTAGACTGACAAAATGATCCCTGAAGCACCACTGCAGTCAGTTGCAAAGTAACACAGGGACTAACTTCATGTTGCATCTCTTGAAGATAGTTTTTATTTTTGCCCCGCCCCCCATTCCCAACAATCACTTGCATGCACAGTCCCTGATGGAAAATGTGACAGTTGTTGCAAGTATCTCCTTTGCACAATTTGAGATGGAAAGAGTGTGCACTCTGAATGACAGCAAACCACAAAAAACTACAACAGAAGCCTACTTAGGGCAAAAGTCATGAAGCAAAAACACAAGCCCTGACAGGACTGTATAAGCAGGTGAAGGAACTACTTTAGGAAAAACTAACCTTTTTTAATATTTTAAACTCAGGATTTTTATTTTTTCATGCATGTGAAATGCAGAAAGCCGTTTAATAAGTGTAATAAGACACTCCAGGGCTGTGCACTGCACAGGTGTAACACATTTCTAGGAGCCATAGGCACTCTGTCTGTGGTGTTCTGCCTAACTACATCCCTGGGTGAGCGTTAGACGTGCAATGTACAGCTCCTCATGTTTTGTTGCTTACATATCAGCAGGTACATTACAACAACCAATAGTAACAAGCATTTGTCAATGCCGAATGTTTGCTTACTGGCATTGGCAGTGGTAGTGTAGAAGTTACAAACTGCGTAATAGGAATGGCAGGAAGTATTGAACTGACAAACCCCACCACCACCCTGCAGAGAGGTGACAGGCATTGGTGTGCATTTGGGTTGTCAGGCATAACGGCCATGCCATTTCACCACACCCCACTCTGCAGAGACTGACAAGTGTCACGTGTTCCTTGGGGTCTTTATATATGACCCCCATTTCATTAGGAAATACGGTGAGATGGGTGCACATAGGGAGAATGGGGTGAAGTTTGAGGTCAAGAGTCCAAGGCATACCTCGATGCCTCTCAGTGACTGCAGGGTGTGGAATGGTATGAGCATCACAGGCAAGAATCCAAGTCACACCTCGATTCTGTCATTCTCTATAGGGTTGGCTGATTTAGTTGAAAAGCCTAATACCTCAGGGCATTCGTTGGTATTTTAACTCCAAATTTTCAACATGCTTGTTTGTGACCCCACCTCTATGAACAGGGGAATATCAGTTTGGTAGCCAAAGCTGCTTATGCACAGTGAGTACGGGATTTAGCACCACAGGTGCAAAATATTCGAACAGGCTGTAAAAATGACAGCTGTACTCTTTCATGGGGAGGTGTAAAAAGTGGCTATGTTGCAACTGTATAGTAAAAAATTTAAAAAATGGTGAAGTCACGGTGTACATAGAAACTGTGCAGCGTACACTCGTTATATAAGTAGGTTGGGGATATTTATAGCAGATTGTCAACTCATGCATTTTGGTGCCTCGATCATGAACAGTGTCACTGTGATTTTCTTTATCTGTGCCGAACAATGATTCGCAGCGACCACGCATCTCTGCACTGAAAGTGTGAAAGACACTTCGCCATGTTGTGAAAATGGCAGCTGTACTGTTCATAAGGAAGTGTTGAAAATGGCACTAGTGAAAATCTGGACTGAAAATATTACAAAGTCATGAACTAACGAGGATGCGTGGAAACTGCACAATGCTCACTGTACACAGTCATTTTATGGACTTTTGTCACCAAATTTTCAACATAGCCATTTAAGACCTCTGCTCATGAACAGTGTAACTGTGATTTTCTTAATCTGTCTTAAACATTGCCGCGACACTTAACAACAGCACCATTGTGTGCTACATGCGATACACATTTTGGGTGTATATGAAAATTGCAGCTGTACTGTTCATAAGGAGTTTAATAAATGGACATGTTGAAAATCTAGAGTGAAAATATTAAATTTGCAAACTTACAAGCATGCATAGGAACTGTGCAACGCACACTCGTAAAGTAATTTCTAGGCATTTTTCCACCAAGTTTTCAACATAGCCATTTAAGACCTCTGCTCATGAACAGTGTCTGTGGTTTTGTTAATGTGTCCCATACATTGAGCTTGCACCGACTGCTTTCATTTAATAAGCTACATGAGTGGAAACACATTTGGGCAGGATGTGAAAAATGACAGCTGTACTGTTCATGAGGAGGTGGGAAAATGGCAATGTTGGAAATCTGGAGTGGAAATATTGAAAATTTGCAAACCTACGAGCGTGCGTGGGAACCGTGCAACGCACACTCGTAAAACAGTCATTTTTAGGAATTATGTCACCAAATTTTCAACATTGCATTTTAAGATCTCTGCTCATGAACAGTGACACTGTGATTTCCTTAATGTGTCCCATACACTGAGTTTGCACGACTGCGCCATTGTGCGCTACATGGGCGGAAACACGTTTTGGGTGAGATATGAAAAATGACAGCTGTACTACTCATAAGAAGATGTGGAAAAATGGCAATGTTGAAAATCTGGAGGTAAATATTAAAAATTGCAAAACCTATGGAGCGTATGTAGGAACTGCACAAAACACGCCAGAAACAGTCATTTTAGGAATTTTTTCACCAAATTTTCAACATAGCCATTTCAAGACCTCTGCTCATGAACAGTGTCACTGTGATTTTCTTAATTTGTCCCGTACATTGATTTCGCACACCGACTCCGCCATTCTGCGCTACAGGGGTGGAAACACATTTTGGGTGAGATGTGAAAAATGACAGCTGTACTACTCATAAGACGGTGTGGTGAAATGGCAATGTTGAAAATCTGGAGTGAAAATATTGAAATTTCGCGAACTTCGAGCCTGCGTAGGAACTGCATACGCCGCGGCTCAGTCAGTAATTTTTGAATTTTGGCACCAAATTTTCCAACATGGGGGTTTGGGCCCCTTCTCATGAATGATGTCCCTGTCATGGCAATATTCAGTCCTGAAGAGTGATTTCGCAGTCACTGCGCCGAAATCACCCTTCGAGAGCCCGAAATACTGCCATGACAGTGACATCATTCATGAGAAGGGGTCCCAAAACCCCATGTTGAAAATTTGGTGCCAAAATTCCCAAAAATGCCTGAGATATGCAATAAAGTTGAACCCCTTCTATCTAGCCCATTATACAGCTTACCGGCATTTCCTCAGTTCGCGGTCGGCTTTGAAGAGTGCAGACGTGTTCCCGGTCCACCGAAGATCATCGCACCGGAGTCCGGAGGTAAGTATGGGTGAGGGGGTGGGGAGGCTGGTACAGTGGTAGGTGCGGTTGTGGAGGGGGTTCGGGAGACGCTACCGGGGACAGTTTTGTTTTGCAGGTGAAAAAAAAAAAGACGTCATGGGGACCGCTTGCCACGCTGGGGTGGCTCCCAGCGAGGTACAACGACTTTGGGGCGTTTCGCTGACGGGGATTGGGGCACCCCTGGCAAAACCCTCTTAGACATTTGCCACGCTGGGGTGGGCCCCAGCGTGGCACAAGGACTTTGGGAGTTTCAGCCGACGGGGATTGGGCATCCCTGTCCGGCAATTATTGATTGCCACCCTGGGGTGGGCCCCAGCGTGGCACCAAATACTGGGAAGGGGAGGGAGCGATGCAGCTCAGCCCGGCGAGTTGGGCACCCGTCGGCTACTCTGTGCGATGCGAGAGCGCGCCTGCGCCTGCGGCTGGGGAAGCTACAGGAGCAGCTTCTTATCGCTGCTCACTCAAGCGTAGCTCCCTTTCAACTGTATGCCACTGCATTTGGAGCGTGTCATAGGCAGCTCCAAATGCATTGGCTACAGGGCCGCTGCCAGCTCGCTGCCTGAATTGGAGGAGGAGGTGACACACCCGAAATCTCCGTTGATGGCACTATGTTTCTTGCACATGCGCAAGCAAACATAAAGGACAAAATTAAACATCAGAAATGCACAAATCAGCAAATATGATACAGCACAAAGCAGGGACCAGTAACAGGATCACAAAAGAAACAATCCTTAGCATTTAGGAAGATGGATCATAATGACAGGTATGGGAGCAATGTGGATACATGAACTGCCCCACAGAAACAGCAACAGCAGATTGTGAATATCTAATTGATAAGTGCACAGTGTGGAAGAGGGGCATCCCACAATTAGCCGGAGAAGTTAAGAGATATCTAGGTCAAAAAAGTAAAGAGATTGCAGGCAATCACCATCTTCAAAATCTTGAATGAGGAGTCTGGCCACAGATGGGCATGTAACCCTCTTGCCACTTATACGAAAATGCCAGCAGAAACAGGCCTCAGTCATGGTCCATCGGGTCTGCTTGAGTGCACAGCTAGCACCTTATAATGCTGCTGCCCCCCCATCCCTTCCCCCATCATATTACCCCTTCCCCTATCCCAACCCCTCTTCAAGATGTCTACCATCTTGCAGGCCACTACCTCACCCAGCAAGGAGTTCCACTTGTCCACCACTCTTTCTGTGAAAAAATGTCTCATCTCTCTCCTGAATCTACCCCCCCTCCAGTCTCAGTTGGTGTCCTCTCTTGTCCCTCCCCTTTCTCCTCTGGAAAATCCCTCCTGTATTAGTCTTGTTTATTCCCTTCAGGTACTTAAAGGTCTCAATCATATCTCCTCTGTCCCTCCTCTCTTCCAGAAAGTACATATTCAGCTCCCCCAGCCTTTCCTCATATGGCTTGCCCTCTAATCCCTGGATCATCTTTGTAGCTCTACACTGTACCCCCCCCAACAATTTGATGTCCTTCTTCAGGAACAGGTGCCAGTATTGCATGCAGTACTCCAGGTGGGGCCTGACCAGCGACCTATAAAAGGACAGGATAACCTCCCTACTTCTGAAGGAGATGTCTCTAGCTATACACCCCAGCATTTTGTTGGCTTTTTCGCACTCTTTCTGCATTGAACAGAGTTGTTCATGCTCCCTGTTATGATCACCCCAGGTCCTTCTCTTCTGTGGAGCAACCCAACTGAACTCCATTTGTTATAATCCCTCCCTGGTTCCGGGCTCCAGTGCAGAACCTGCACTCTTGGTGTTGAACCCCAGCTGCCATTTATCTGCCCACTCCTGCAGCTTATTCAGGTCTTCCTGCAACCCTCCCCCAAGTCATCTACTACAGCTCCCATCTTGGTATCATCTATAACAGACTGATTTTGCTCTGATCCCATTCAAGATATCTGCAGTGAAAATCCTGAACAGTACTGGTCCCAACACAGATCCCTGTGGTGTTCTGCTCGTCACTGCTCTCGGTGATGAGAGTTTCCCCACCACCACCACCACCCTTTGCTGTCTTCCCCTCAACCAGTTCCTGATCCAGGTCACCATTTTTGGTCCTGCCCCCACATACTCCAGTTTCCCTCCCAATCTCCCATGCGGCACTGTATCAAAGGCCTTACTGAAGTCCAGGTACAAGATGTCCACAGCATGGCCCTTGTCCAGTTCTTGTGCCACTCAGTCATAGAATTCTACCAGGTTTGTCTGGCACGATCTGTCTGTGACAAACCCATGCTGCTGGTTATCCTGGATACCATTTGCCTCCAAGAAGCTCACAAGCTTCTCCTTTAGGATGATCTCCATGAGTTTGCTCACAATCGAGGTGAGGCTCACTGGCCTGTAGTTCCCTGATTCATTATTTGGCCACTTTTATGGATGGGCACCACATGGGCCATCCTCCAATCCTGTGGCACACATCCTGTGTCCAGGTATGTATTGAACAGTTCTGTCTGCAGCCCCGCAAGGACCTCTGCCAGCTCCCTCAGTACACTAGGGTGAATGCTATCCAGCCCAGGTGCTTTGTCTACTCTTAATGCCCTCAACCTCTCCAGCACCCTGCCCTCTGTAATCCCTACATCTGTTGTCCCTCCCTTACCCATCCCCCACTTGCCTGAGGTATTTGTCCCCTCCTCTCCCAGGTGGAACACAGAGCAGAAGTACCATTCAGTGCCCTGCCTGCTCTAGACCTTTCTCCACCCCCATCTTTCTTGATCCTCACAAGCTGGTCTTTGCTTCTTCTTTTCTCCTATGTGACAGAAGAAGTCTTCTCTCTTTTGATCCCTGTGCCAGTCTCAGCTCTCTAGATGCTTTGGCCCTCTTGACCAGTCTGGTGACCTCCCTAGACTTTTTCCTGCATACATCTTTTATCTTCCTCTCCCTTTGCTACACTTCAAATGCCACCCTCTTGGCTCACCTCTTCCCTGACCTCCGTGACAGCCAACTGGGTTTCTTTTGCCCTGTATTTCTTGTTTTTTTTTTCCTAGTACAGGTCTCTGCTGCTCCACCAGCCCTTCACTTATTATATTCCATTTCTGATCTGCATCCATGTGTTGTTGGATGTCTGCCAGGTGCTTGCTCAGAATTTCCCCCATCATCCTAAAGTCTGCCTCTGCCCCCCTAAACTCAACCACCCTTGTACCCGTGCACCCTGTGTCCCTTCCCATGTTGAGTGTGAACCACACTGAGTAGTGGTCACTCCCAGCAAGCGGTTCCCCCACTTCTAGGTTCCTTACAGCTTTCCCATTATCCAGTATGAGGCCCAAAGTCCTTTCCTCCGTGTCGGCCCCTGTACCAGCTGTGTCAAGAAGCTGTCCTGAAATCCCCCACCACCACCACCGTGCTTCCCTTCCTGCTTACTCTTCAAATTTGATCTGCCAGTTCCCGGTCCAGGTCACAACCCTGTGATTGTGGCCTGTACACTACCCTCATCCTCAGTGTCCTATTCCTCGATCCTGAACTGCATCCACAGAGCTTCTGTCCCCCTGCCCTCTTCCTCCCTTATGCACTTAATCTCCTCCTCACATAGATCACCACCCCTTCCCAATTCCCCTTGGCCTATCCTTTCTGAATAGTCTGTACCTGGGATCATCATCTCCCAGTCCTGGTACTGCATGGCCCATGTTTCTGTGATGGCTGCTATGTCCACCAATTCCACCGTCAAAGAGAGCCTGTAACTCCACAGTTCTGTACCTTAGGCTTCTTGCATTCAGTGAAACCACCTTCCACCCTGTTACCCCCAACCTTACCATTCTTCTTCCCCCCCCTTGGTCCTCTCTGTGCCCCCTTCTCACTGCTTTCACCTCTAACTAGGGGGGTAAGCACCCTATGCCTCCCTTTCTGGACATTGTTTCTAACAACGGTCCCCTCGCCACCCCCCCTTCCTAGTTTAAATCCACCCTTGTTGAAATATACCCCTCTTATCCCTGTTTGAGTATGCTCTTGCCCTCTTTGTTTAAATGTAACCTGTCCCCTGCATATAGATCGCTATTGTCCCAGGTCCTAACCCAGTCTGACACCAGTCCATATTTCCTGGTTCGGGACCAGTCCCTCAGCCACACATTGAACTCCTCTATCCTTTTTTTCCCTCCTGTACTTTGCACACGTACCAGTAGCACCTCAGAGAATGCTAGCGATATTTCACCTCCTCACACTGCCTACCCAAGTCCTCGAACCTCTCCTTTACCACCTCCGCCATTTCCTCAGCCAAGTCATTTGTTCCCACATGCACCACCATGTATGGTTTCATCCTCCTTCTGCTTTCACACTTGAGAAGTGCCTGCTCTGCCTTGTCTGTGATCAACCCTGGAATTACCTCGACCCAGATGTGACTGTGCCTTTCCCATCTTCCTCCCAAAATTATCCCCCTTCAATATGGAGTCCCCCAGCACCAACACCTTCCCCATCATTCTGATTCTGACCCCACCTTCCACTGTGATCCCTGTCCACCCCCGGACCTTCCACTGTGATCCTGTCCACTCCCCGAACCCCACTGCCTCCTCCTTATATCCCTCATCTGCACATTTTGTGCTCTTTGCATCATTCCCCCCTATTGCTTCCCCTCCTGTTACCGCCTCTCCCTCCTCCTTATAGCAAGTTGGACACCCCCCATCAAATCTGACACTAGTTCCCACACATGGCATACCATTTACCTTTAAAAGGAAATTGAAAGGTTGGTACCACCCTAGGTATTAGGATGTATGCCAGGCTCATTTCTAGAGGAAGAGGGGTGGGGGTACAAGAACAAAAACACATGAACCTTTGTACATTACAACCAGATCCAGAGTAGAGGCTGCTAGGCATATGCTAGATCTAAACTGCTGAGGGGGCCCCATTAATTCCATGCCAGAAGCAAGAATCAGAATGTCCAGAACAGGAACTGGGATTGTGCAGTATGGCTTTATTTAACAGATGGCAAACTAAAGCAGGTAGTGGACCCCCAAGGGGTTGGTCAAGGCAAGACAGGTACAACTTTCGCGAACTCTCCTTGCATGCAGTACAGTTCAAGAACACAAACTTCTTTCCCATTCCCAATGGTGCACATACGTGGAGCTAGCCACACACCCAAACACATTCTCCTCCCATGAGTGCAGTTACATGGAACACTAAGCCACACACTCAGAACCATTTCAGTCTCTGGGGTGAACACTGAACATGTACTTCTCACTGGGGTGAACATTGAACATTTCCTTCACTCACTGGGGTGAACATTAAACTTCCTTTCACACACTTGGGTGAACACTGAATTCCTTTCACACACTTGGGTGAACAAAGGGCACTAATGGGTGCGATCTAGCCTTCTCTATGGGCACTTCCAAGAAATGAAACCCTAATTTTGGAGAACTTGTCTCCAAAAACAGTACTTACTGACCAGTTGTTCCTTCCACTGGGCAGGGAACAACTAAAAGGCACCCTTTCCTGAGTAGCATGTCAGATTAGTTTCTACACAAGTCCTTTCCAAAGACAGCTGAAAACAAGCAAGGATCTTCAGGGGATCGCCCCTTGATTTCCTAAAATCTACAAACTACAAAACACTTCACTCCTGCAAAGAAGAACAGAGTGAGACATTGTACTACACCATTACATAAAGCCTAACAACTCTACACAAAAGAGGACTCAGATGAGTCCCAAAAAATCTTCCTCTGTGCTTCCTGTCTTCTTTCAGGAACACCTGCAAAAGAAAACATTGCAAAAACACATTCTGCAAACAACACAACCTGTAAAACCAAATACAATGACCAAAACCCTCCCACTGTGGATA
This sequence comes from Neoceratodus forsteri, assembly GCA_016271365.2. Lineage (NCBI taxonomy): Eukaryota > Metazoa > Chordata > Ceratodontiformes > Ceratodontidae > Neoceratodus > Neoceratodus forsteri. Next base: position 112,104,053 of record JADMNL010000024.1, read on the forward strand.
CTGCACAAACCCAAAAAGCATTTTAAAAGGATTTTTTTTTATAAAAGTACAAAAATAGAAAACAAAAAAGCATTTACAGAAACATTTTGGGGGAGGGGATCGCTACAAGTCTGATGACTGTGGAGGAGTCCAGGGTGCCAAGGCACTACAAATAGAGTCTCTCCTAGGCTGGAGCCTGCTGAAGCACAGTTGTTGAACAGGTACATAACCGGCTAGCACTGCAGTCCAGTTCTAGAAAGTCTCATAGGTGAATAAAGTTCCAAGGGCATCCTTAATTGCAGGAAAACAGTCAAATTAAAATGAAAATACCTTACCAGTTTCTAGGCAACAAATAGATGTCAACATCACCTCTTTGGACCTGGCCTGATGATCTTCAGCTGCTGGACAGAAGAAATCTTGGATCAGATGCTTCCATGACCCTACTGGACCTGGACTAGAAATCTTCTCCTATTGCTGGCTGGTGAACCTGGATGTTGTTGCAGCCGAACCTGGATGCTGCTGGACCCAAAACTGGATGCTGCTGAAGACGAACCTGGATCACCAGAAGAAAGACACCTCCATCCAGGGTTGCCGCCTCTTTGGTGGCAGATTGGCTTGGCATTGTTGCATTTACTTGGCATGTGGGCACATTGGCTGATGAGTGGCACTATTCAGGGTAGTACCAATCAGGTGTGGGATATAGACTGTTTCCTCATCAGGATGAACCACAGGAACATTGTAAAATGTCTCTTGGCCAGCTTTGTGCACTATTCCTATGGAATCAATTAACAAAGTCCTGCCACGCTTCCAGAATTGCAGTCTTTCATTACACACTTTAATTTTGACCCACTTGTTTACTTTGGGATGCAGGTTGGCACAAGCTTCCTTCCACAAGCAGGCTTGCCTGTTTTCCTCATTTCTTCCCAGGTTTGGTGAGAGAAGAAAGGGTATGAGGGTTCATACTCAGCCACAGCTCATCTACGAATGATTCTTTTCTCTTGTTGCTTTTAACCAACTCCAAACCAGTGTCATGGCTTGGTGTGCTTTCCTGGTTGAGCCAGCTTTGAACGCAAAGCACAGAGTAAAAAGCAGTCCACCCCTTGTTGGTGCATCTCTAGAGCCTCTCATCCATTTCTTCCTCAGAAGGCTCCATTGAAGCCAGTGCTAATGGTGAATCACAGGTCCCACCATAGCCATTGCATCTTCTTTTCTTCCACAACATCTGCCCAGGAGCTGACAGTTGCTCCAGCTCCCGAAATTGTCCATTCCTCACTGCCGCCGGAGGCATTGGCCTCCCAACACAATGCTTCTTCTACCTCAGACTCTCCCACGAGGCTTGGGCTTGGGCCTTCCACCCAAGGATCTGCTGAACCTGCAGCTGCAGTGTCCAAATCCACCCTTTGTGGCATGGAAAATTCTTCTTTTTCCTGGCCTTGCAAAGAATCTGCACAGACATTTTCCAAGAACTCTTAACCTCTATGGGGTCTCCCTGACTGCACCCAGCCTACTGCTGCTCTGATCTGACAGGGTCTCCTGCCAATGTCCAAGTGGGAGCTAAACGGATGTGTTTTGCTTCAGCTACCATCGTGCCACCTGACTTACTCATTCCAAATCGCTTTCAGCAGTCTGTGCAATGTGGAATTGCCAAAACATCTCTCCCTGGCTTCAGGCACACAACACACACATTACCATACTAACATACTAGATGCCATCAGAGTAGGCATATTGGTCTATCAAGTCTGCTCGTGCTTCCAGCACCCTGATTGGATACTGTAGCCATCTATATGGCTCCTTCCTCTGTTACTCCATCCCCAGTCCCGACCCCCAACAGGTAAGCCATCCTCTGCTTTACCCTTTGCCTATACCTATCCCACCTCTCTTGAACCCTTCCACCGTAGCTGCCTGTACCAGCTCCCCGGCAGTGCATTCCACGGTTCCACCACTCTCTCGTGAAGTACCTCCTCCTCCTTTCTCCCTAATCCTCCCACCCTCAATCTTCCAACTGTGTCTCTGGTGATTCCACACACCTTCCACCAAAAGATCCCATCTCGGCTTACCTTATTTACTCCCCTGAGGTACTTGAAGACCTCAATCATGTCCCCCCGGTCCCTCCTCTCCTCCAGCAAGAACAGGTTGAGCTCCTGTAGTCGCTCCTCATATGTCATATCTCCCAGGCCCCGGATCATTTTGGTCACTCTCCTCTGAACCCTCTCCAAGAGTTGGATGTCCTTCCTTAGGTGCGGCCTCCAGAACTGCACACAGTACTCCAGATGTGGTCTAAACAGGCTGTTGTACAGTGGCAAAATCACTTCCCTGTTCCTAGAGGTAATTCCCCTAGCGATGCAGCCCAGCATCCTATTTGCCCTGACCGCAGCACTCCTGCACTGCTCTGAATTATTTATGTTCACATCCATCAGGACTCCCAGGTCTCTTTCCCCTGCTGTGGTCTGCAACTTATCCCCACCCCAGGGTGTACACATAGTTGGGGTTCTCATGCCCTAGATGTAGCACCTTCCACTTAGAGGAGTTAAATTTCAATTTTCAGGTGCAGGACCACCTGTCCAAAGTATCCAGGTCCCTTGCAGGGACAATCTTCCCTCCTCCCCATCCACCACTGCCCCTAGCTTAGAGTCATCTGCAAACAGACTCATTTTGCACCCGATACCTTCTCTGATATCGGAGATGTAGGCATTAAACAGGAGCAGCCCCAGAACTGATCCCTGTAGGACCCCACTTATGACCTCCCTAGGAGACGAGACCTACCCCCCGACCACTACTCATTGAGTGTGCCCATAAAGCCAATTTCCAATCCACCTAACCATCAGTGGGCCTACCCCCGTCCTCCCCAGCAGGCCATTGTGAGGGACAAAATAAAACGCCTTGCTGAAGTCCAGGAACAGTACATCCACTGGTTTCCCCCTGTCGAGTGCTGATGTCACCCACTCATAGAATTCTACAAGGTTAGTCTGACACGATCTATCTGGTACAAACCCATGCTGCCGGTCATCCAGATAACCCATCTCCTCCAAGAACCCCCCCCCCAAGCCTTTCCTTAAGTATGTTCTCCATTATCTTCCTCACCACTGACGTCAGACTGATAGGTCTACAGTTTCCTGGCTCTTCTTTTGATCCCCCATTATGGATGGGCACAACATACGCCAGTCTCCAATCCCTTGGCACCTTCCCCATCTGCAGTGACATGTTAAAGAGATCCGCCAGTGGCACAGCCAAGAGATACACCAACTCCCACAGTATTCTGGACTGAATAGCATCAGGCCTGAGATCTGTCCTTTTTTAGGGACTTGAGGGCTTCCCACACCTGACCAATAGGAATACCAGCATCTGTCCCTCCCCCCTTCAGCAAAACCAGCCTGACGTCTCACCCCTGGACTTTCCCGGCAGCTTGTTGTACAGCAGGTACCTCAATAAGTAGGTCTGCTGCCCCTTATGTGTCCTGCAACCCCTTTTGGGGTAGTTTCCCAGCCTCCTCTCTAGTGAACACCAAGGCAAAGTACTTATTTAGAACCTCCGCCTGCTCTCCAGCCCTTTCCACCCTCCCCCAGCTGACCTCAACCTACTGAGCTGGCCCTTGACCTTACCTCTCCCCAATATACCTAAAGAACTTCTTTCCCCACCCTGATCCCCTGTGCCAGCCTCTGCTTCTTCCTGGCCTTTGTCCACCTCACCACTCTGGAAACTTGCCTGGCTGCCAGGCGATAGTTTTCCTATCCCTCTCTCCTCTCATTTTTGTACCTACCATAGGCAGCCTTCTTCTCCCCTACTGCCTCCTGGATCTCCTTGGTCCAACAACATGGCTTATGAGACCTACCGCCCTTGTGCCTCACCTTTGCACAGGTCCTGGTGGCCTCCTGTAGCCCCTGCTTTATGATCTCCCACCTGCCTTCAATGTCCATACCTGGTTTTATCTTCTGTAAATGCCCCTTGAGTATTTCCCCTATGCTCCTAAAGTCTGCCCCCTGAAAATCTACAATCATCGTCCTTGAACAACCCCCCCCCCCCATTAAGCCAAAACCAGACCTGTGTCCTGGTCACTCCCAACCAGGGGTTCTTCCACAACTAGATCCCGTATAAGATCACCATCTGCTAAAACCTCATCCAGGATATGACCTAGTTGGATCCATCACCTGCTGATTGAGGGACATGTCCTAGAAGCCATCCAGCAGCTTTTGCTCCCTGGTCACAGTGGACGTCATAGTTCCCCAATCGGTAGCCAGCATATTAAGGTCCCCTATCAACATCACTCCTTCCCCTTCCAGTCTACACTGACCCTTAATGTTAGTCAGCAGGCATGCCTCCAGGTTCTCTGCCAGCCTTGGGGGGCTATATACCACCCCCAACTTAATCCACCCTCCCACGGGGGTTCACAAGGTGACTCACAAGGCCTCCACCCTGCCCTCTGCTTCCTCCACTCTAATAATCTCAATATTATCTCTAATAAACATTGCCACCTCCCCTCTGCCCACCATTCTATCCTCCCTAAGCACAAGGTACCCACTCAGATTAAGATCCCAGTCATGGCCAGGGTGGCACAAGTTTCAGTGACCGCTGCTACATCCAACCCACTCCTCAACCAGCGATCCTGGAATGCAGGCATCTTATTCCCCAGGCTCCTGACATTGATTAAAACTACCCTCCAACCCTTGTCCCCACCCACCTTAACCATCTCTTCCCTGGATCCTTCATATGTCTGTCCACTTCCCTCTCCTAGGGTACCATCCCCCCCCCCTTTTGGGGTGGAGGGCCAGTCCTACCTGTGATATGGATGGCCGGATCAGCCCCACATTTCAACCCTCTCCCCTTCACAAGCTTAAACCCCATCAAGCCTGAATGAAATCCAATATCCCCATTTGAGAACTTCATTTCCTACCAGATTTAGGGAGTCTATGCCGAGCATGCAGTCCCTTGTCTTCCACAATCCCCAGTCTCCCAACACCCCAATTCCACATGCTTCACCCACTGCCTGAGCCAGTCTTTATCTCCTGATCTTCTGTTTGTTCTCCACCATGGCCCTTGGCACTGGCAGGATTTCTGAGAAGGAGACTGTGCAACCATTGTCATGACAGACCCTGGTCAGTTCTTGTAACCGTGCCTGAATTTCCAGTACACTATTCTCCTCAATATCATTTGTCTCCAGATACATCAGGAAGTCCAGTAATCCACCACAATCCCTCACCAACTCATACACTATGAACTTCGCTCCATGCACAGTCAGACCGGAAATACCCAATACCTTAACTTGACTGGACTTTCCTCTCCCAGACCCTCCCAGTGAATACCCCTGATCATGGAGCCCCAGCAGAAGTACCTTAGTGTCCCCTTGGGCATGGGTTCACCTCCTTTGACTCCCTCCAGTCCCCATCACCTTCCCTCCTGAGACCACTTCCCCTGTTTTCCCTCTGGACACAGCTTATAAGCGAGTACCCGGCCCCTCAGTTTAGCCTCCACCCCACTCCCACCTCAGTCAAGCCTTCTTCTGTAACCTCCTCCCTTAAAGTTCCTACCTCACCTGCTCCTACCTCACTAGACCCCTGTGACAGGGTGTCCCTGTCATGGATGAGGTGCCCTGGTAAAGAAATGAGGGTCTCACCTTGCCCTCCCTTTTTGGAAAGGGGCTAAAAGCCTTTGAATGCGCTGGACTGTTGGCTAAATAATACAGTGCTAACAAAGATGCACCTGTAGGACTTAGTGCAGTTAATATTATTGCTACCTGTGTATTGGGGGATAATTATATATAGTTATGGGTAAAATGCTCCCATATGTATTTCTGTGGAGAAGGGAATAAAGCAAATCAGTAAGGTATTTGAAGTACTTGAAATGTGCAGATCTGTTGTAACAGAATGCACCATTAGGTGTTAGTTCAAGTAAAATTAATGCCAATACAGTCTAGCATAATGTGATAATGTGTAGCAAAAACATGTTCACTGGATATAAACTGCAGTACTTTTTGCCTTGAAAGAAAAGAGAAATGATGCAGTGCTTTGAAAGCAATTAACGATTGAAAGTACAAGTAAATGGCCCCGATTCTAGGAAGGTGGCAATTGTCACCGCCAAACGCAGAACTTGCCGCTAATTCAAGAATCAGTGACATTGACCCTGCACCCTATTTTAGATGGGGCAGGGTCACATTAAGTCCTGTGACTTATGATATGGGCCAGGTACGCCAAACTGCGGCCCACTGGCAAGTATGTTGCAAGCTGCAACAGCATTGTGGCACAGTCAACCCCTCCTGTGACCCAACCCTGAGTCGCCAGCTGCAAATGCGGCATATACCCAGGAAGCCCTGGTAGTCTAGCAGCCCCCGATCAGTATAATATTAATAATGGTCACTAATCCCTGGTAGTCTAGCTTCTCCCCAATCAGTATAATACTAATAATGATCACTTAATCCTGGTAGTTCAGCATTCTCCCATCAGTATAATATTAATAAAGTCCTCCAATTCCCTGGTAGTCTAGTGGCTCCCCACACCCCCACCCAGCCATGCCAGTCCACCCAGCACCCCCTCCACCTGTCCCCAGCCGGTGACTGGCACAGCCCACCTCTCACCTCCATGGCCAGCCCCCAACTGAGTGCTGTAGGAGCGCTACCGCAAAGACTCACTCAGAAATTAATTTATGAGCGTGTCTTTCCAGTGAGCACTGCTACGGCACTCAGTCGGTGGCTGGCCATGGAGGTGAGAGGTGGGCTGTGCCAGTCACTGGCTGGGGATGGGTGGGAGGTGCTGGGTGGACTGGCACAGCTGGGTGGGGGGCCACTAGACTACCAGGAATCTGAGGACTTTATTAATATTATACTGATCGGGGCTGCTGACTACCAGAGAAGGGTAACTGCCGTGACATGCGGCCGGGCGATTTGCGGGTTTGGGGCAGGGGAGTGGCAACACCGCCTGTGGGACTTGTGCCAATGGGTGGTCCGGGATGGGGGATGGGTAGCTCTGCAGGCCCCACTGTGGTATGCTGGCATGGGGGTGGACAAGGTGACATGTCTGCAGGTGGATCTACAGGACCCCCAGGGGGATCGGCCATAGGTAACACCAGCTAAATGCTGGTGTAACTTACATTGTTGGTTCTCCTCCGGGGGTTCTTGTAGAATCCCAATGGTGGGGACTTTGTTGCTGCCCTTCTGGAATGGGGTGCAACTGCTGCCGTAAACGCCCTAGCGCCATGTCACAGGGGGTTTATGGCACAACTGGGAGCGTAACTGCTGTTTGGTGCATGTGGCCTGCAACATGTCGCAGGCCACTTTATAGAATCGCCAGATATCACAACTGCTGGCGCAGTTACACATGATGCACCATCTCATGGTGCAAGTGCTGTTATGCCAGGCGTGAACGGTACTAGAATCGAGCCCTGTGCCTTTAAATTCCAGTATACCAGTAGAAATAAAAGTAGTATAAAATGTAAACCAAAACTGTGTGGCTATTATGCCCATGAAAGTTAAATGCAAGAGAGGTCAAGTATATGACCTCCAAGGCCTTATGCAGGCACGACAAAATAAGGTGCATTAAGAGCATAAGGTTACTTAGGTAGCCTGAAAATACAAGAAAGAGCTTAAGAGAAAGCATTGTGAGGTTATTAAAGTTTGTATAGAACATTGGGTTCTAATAGTGCAGAGAGCCTCCTGTAGTTATGTAAAATGGTTTTGTGTAGCAAGAACTGTAAGAAAATGCTGCAACATAAAATACCCTTCATAGGAAATAAACAGGAGGAGAAGAGCAGTAAAGAAAACAAAATGCATTACTCCTTCCCCTTAATGAAAACCAACCCAAAAACAAAATGGACACTCTAAACAAGGCAAGACAAAGAATGAGTTTTTCTAACTAAGGTTACCTGGGAATTCATTACTAGTACTTCAGGCAGTCTTATGCAGTGGTGCCAGAACGGTTTGAAAAGTGGTAGGGCCAAGGGCGTAAGGGCTAAATTTTTCCCTATTAAATATTTTACCATGATAGCAAAAGTGGTAGGGCCACTTATAAAAGTGGTAGGGCCATGGCCCTAGTGGCCCCTGTTCCGGCACCTATGGTCTTATGTGATTAGACGAATGCCCAGGAAGAGATTTTGAGTTTGTTGGTTGTTAAAATCAAAAAAGTAAAATTCTGTCCTACAACTCTGGAGAGCAAAATGAAGCCAGTCTTACCTGGAGTGGAGAGACTCTGTTAAGTTCCAGTCCAGGGACCCTATAGGCCAGCAGCAGCCTCTTGTGGGCAGTTTTAGAGGAGGGAAACGTCAATCAAAATGAGTTGAAATTTCACTTCCTTCTCACTTTTAAATCTGGTCCTAAGCTATTTTATTTACTTATGATTTAAGGACTGTATTAGTAGTATGTTTAGAAAGCCCTCAGTATTTGTATAAATTAAAAAGAGGGCTTAAATATATTTTTTGTTTTAGTGATGCTAAAGTTACCTGACCACAAGGGGTGGGTATAAAAGGTCCTCCTGTGCTTCCAGATTCAGATAGGGTGTCAGTGGAGAGCTGACTGTGTGAGGTGTCAGACCTCTGATGCAAGAGTGTGTGTTTGCACACTTGATGCTGTATAGTGACTTTTACTTTAAACCTGCTGAACTAATAATTTTCTTAAATTTGTTCAACTACTGATCATTTTATGAAAGGAAAATAAATGATAAATGCCACCTGGCACTTTTTATGCACTTTAGCTGTGGTCTGCCTGAATTTATTATCCTGAAATCCCTACCCTACTACAATTGGTGTCAGAACTGAGATTTCTGGCTGAACGTCCAAGTCATACTGAGGGAGTTCAGTTGGGGGTGCTAGACCTAGAACCTCAGGATAGGCAGAAAGTGCATGGTGACAGAGAAGATGTGGAAATATGGAGATGGTGGTCTGGGCAAGGCACCACAGGACCAGATGGTTGATCAGATGCGATTGTTGTGCTGGGTGAACAAACGCTGGTTGGAGGCAGACAGTCGCTGGAGAGACGCAGAGCTCTAGTGCAGGGGCTGAGGATCCACTGCAACAGGCCAGAGACTCATCCAGGAGGGAACCAAGGCAAGTTGATGACACCATGTCAGAGGAGGAGGATGTCCGGCTATGGTGGAGGAGGACCCAAACTGATTAATCTGCTGATGTTGCAAATATTCCCAGGATGTTATCTGGAGGAGGACTCCCAAAGGAACTTTGTGGTCAGTGCTTCCTGAACTGCCTATATTTCCAGGATGTTACCTAGAGGAAGACCGCTTGACAGAGACCAGTCCCCAGGTAAGACTGTTCTTGTAGAGTCTGGGGTGAAGACTACAAGCAACATAGAAGAGGCTGTAATAGTCGAAGGATTTTAAATGTGTTATACCCTCCCTTGAAATGTGATGATTTACATATGGTAAATTGGAGAAAAGTACAGTTAGAGCATCCAGAAATCACTAAGCTTGGGGCGATATCAAAATTCAAGATGAAAAGCAGGTTGATGGGGGTGTCAAGAGGAATCAACTATGGTGGTATGAGAAGAGAGATGAGGTTCTCTACCATGTGAGGCCAAACCCCCGGACAAAACAAATGTATGCAAGGGTTGTAGTACCCGTAGACTTGAGACAGAAAGTACTGGAGACTGCAAGAGGCAGCCAGTTGAGGCCTGTCAGCCATGGGGAGGTATTGTCCCGCATCACGCCAGCTTACTATTGGCCTGGCATGTATCGGCAGGTGGCCGACTATCTAAAAGTTGGTGCTGAATACAAGTCCAGAAGGGTATCAGAATGGTGGAGGGGTGGAATCACTTCCAGGGGTGAAGACAAAGGTATATGGCACCCAGGGAAGAGATGGTGATTCCAACATAGTGCCACTAGATCAGGATGGTAGCCTATGTAAACCCTTTCTGTTTAAATGTTTCTGACTATCTTGGCAGGTGGTTACCCAGAAGGATTAATTCTGTAAAGGGGCAGGTTGTACTTAAGAATTCCCCCAGGAAGTCTATTGTGAATATAGGGACCACTAGAGATGTGTCTAACATTTGAGTCTAAAGATCTAGTATATGGTAAAATGTAGGAAGCGTCTGTTTGAAATGTCCATTGCATGAAAGTAGCGTTAAGCTGCATAAAACTGCAGTACACTTTCTAGCAAGGTTTAAAAGACCAGTAAATCAGTCTCAGGGAAATGTATGTACAAGTGACAAGGATCTAGATTCCAGGTGTGAATGTATTGTCATAATAAGGACCCTGAGATGGAGCCAATGGAAGAAGGTGAGCTATGGCTCCATCCCTTCCAGAGTGAGGAAGGTGGGAATAAAATTAACTTTCATTTTCTCCTTTTCAAAGAAAAAAACTGCTGTTGCAATAGTCTCTTCTTCTATTCTATTTCTTTACATTTCTTCTAAAGTCTGAACAGTTGGCCACTGTCGGGCGATTCCTTCTCCTTCTATTTGAGCTTTCTAAAACTGCTGATCCTTTTAAATCTTCTTCTGGTTCAGAACATAACCACCATCAGTATATAAGGTATAAGGCATGTAATTAGTGTGTGTTTTGGATATGGGTGCCTGTTAGCACCATAACTAAACAAATAGGAATATGGATTCTGGGTGATGAAAAGAATGCAAGAATTCTCCGATCAGTGATGACTGGTACTGTTTAGAACTGTATAAATTAGATCTGTTAATTAAGACATTTACTATGTTTAACAGGATAGTAGATAGCCCCAGGGTAAATATTGTATTGTCAGTATTGTTGTGTAAAGATGTTCAACGTTATGAATTCTGATTTATGGGATCCTGGGGTGGAGCTTCATGGTGTGGGTGGGCCGGACCTCCGCCAAACCCCTTTAAGGGTTGGTTGACAGTATCAGACAACCATGGGATGGTTGCCCTCTTAGGTAGGGAGGAATGTGACAGGGTGTCCCTGTCATGGGTGAGGTGCCCTGGTAAAGAAATGAGGGTCTCACCTTGCCCCTCCCCTTTTTTGGGAATAAAGGCTTAAAAGCCTTCAAATGTGCTGGACTGTTGGCTAAATAATACAGTGCTAACAAAGATGCACCTGTAGGACTTAGTGCAGTTAACATTAATGCTACCTGTGTATTGGGGGATAATTATATATAGTTATGGCTAAAATGTTCCCATATGTATTTCTGTGGAGAAGGGAATAAAGCAAATCAGTAAGGTATTTGAGGTACTTGAAATGTGCAGGTCTGCTGTAACAGAATGCACCATTAGTTGTTATTTAAGTAAAATTAATGCCAGTACAGTCTAGCATAAAGTGATAATGTGTAGTAAAACATGTTCACTGAATGTAAACTGCAGTGCTTTTTGCCTTGAAAGAAAAGAGAAATGATGCAGTGCTTTAAAAGCAATTAACGATTGAAAGTACACATAAATGAGTGCAAACTGTGCCTTTAAATTCCAGTACACCAGTAGGAATAAAAGTAATATAAAATGTAAATCAAAACTGTGTGGCTATTATGCCCACGAAAGTTAAAATGTAAGGGAGGTCAAGTGCATATGACCTCCAAGGCCTTATGCAGGCATACACAAAAATAAGGTGCATTAAGAGCATAAGATTACTTAGGGTAGCCTGAAAAACACAAGAAAGAGCTTAAGAGAAAGCATTGTGAGGCTATTAAAGTTTGCATAGAACATTGGGTTCTAATAGAGCAGAGAGCCTCCTGTAGTTATGTAAAATGGTTTTGTGGAGCAAGAACTGTAAGAAAATGCTGCAACATAAAATACCCTTCATAGGTAATAAACCGGGAGGAGAAGAGCAGTAAAAGAAAACAAAATACATTACTCCCTTCCTCCCCTTAATGAAAACCAACCCAAAAACAAAATGGATACTCTAAAACAAGGCAAGACAAAGAATGAGTTTTCTAACTAAGGTTACCTGGGAATTCATTATTAGTACTTCAGGCAGTCTTATGTGATTAGAAGAATGCCCAGGAAGAGATTTTGAGTTTGTTGGTTGTTAAAATCAAAAAAGTAAAGTTCTGTCCTACAACTCTGGAGAGCAAAATGAAGCCAGTTTTATCGGGTGCGGCTCAGTTAAGCGCTTCATATTTTAGCACTGTAATGTTCAGCGCTTTTCATTACATCGCCGCCAATTACAGCGCTGCAACAATTGGCAGGTGCTTCACTTCAGCGCGGTTTATTTCAAAGCTTTCTATTGCACTTCTATTGCATTGCTTTCCATTTTCCCGTGATCCACATTGCCAATTAGCTAAGAATTCCACACATTGTCAATTAGCCAAGAATCAAAACTCTAGTTCTAGAGCTCTAGTTCCACAAATTGCTTTCTATTTTCCCCTGATCCACACATTGCCAGAATCAGCACATTATTAATGATGTTCAATCAATGAAATTAGCCCACTATTTAATGATGGGCTACAGCCCTTGATCCACACATTGCATCTGAAACCATGACCCGCACAGTCCATAGTGCCAGAGGGAAGGAGCTGATATTGCATGATGACTATATTTATCGACTTGACCGGGTTATTGCTGGAGGTAAAAAAAGGTAACTTTCAAATACTATATTTTTAAAAAATCAGTACTTTCTGGAGACACAAGACCACAATCTGATAACTACCCCTTTCTTGTGTAGGAGTTGGCACTGCACAACAGACAATTGCCTTGGTGGCTACACACAGATGTATCTAAGTGTTCAGAAATTCTGGTGGGAGAGCATAACCATGAAGCAAATCCAGATGCAGCATTCAGAACCAGGTTCCTCTCTATGCTAAAGGGTGAAGTTACCGAATCCACTGCACCAGTACCAGGCATATATGACAAACATGCTCGTACTGCAATTACCAAATCATCCAGTGCTGCCATCCCGACATTTGACTCCATGAGAGCCTCCCTCTATCGAGCAAGACATAAAAACTTGCCCCCAATTCCTGGTGAGATTAGCTTGATCCCCTGCAAGCTACCAGATGCATTCAGTGACACTCTAAATGGGCAACGTTTCCTGTTATTCCAGCGACAGGACAATGTTGCAATATGCTTTTGCACTGATGAAAGTTTGAGGCTGCTGGCTAGTAACTCTGAATGGCACATTGACGGGACTTTCAGTGCTGCACCAGTTCCTTTTGCACAGCTGTTTACTATACATGCATTTATCGGTAATAAGCAAGTCCCTTTAGTATATCTACTGTTAGCAAATAAATCCCAGGAACTATACTGTGATGCACTACAGAAATTAGTTTTTGAAGCAGCTGCCAGAGGATATGACCTTAACCCAACAATAATCGTCTCAGATTTTGAATCTTGTCTTATACGTGCATTACCAAAGGTGTTCCCCAGTGTAAACCATCGAGGCTGTTACTTTCATTTCTCACAAGCAATAATAAAGAAGTTAAGCGCACTATCACTAAAATGTCTATATCAAAATGAACCTGCTTTTAACCTTGAAGTGAGAAAGCTGCTAGGGTTAGCATTTTACCCCCACAGATAGTACAATTTAATTTTAACAGTTTAGTGACATATGCATTAGCAAGATGGCCAGAAGCAAAATCATTTTATGAGTATTTCCACAAACAGTGGCTTGTAGACTGCCCGGTGCGTTATTGGAGTGTGTATATGGTTGACCGTCGCACAAATAATGACCTAGAATCATGGCACAGACGGTTCAACTGTAAGGTTGGTAGGTACCATCCTAATTTGTGGCAATTGATAGGGTTCCTAAAGGATGAGCAGGCTCTAACAGAGGTGATAATTACCCAAATTATGAAAGGTCATGTAGTTGTGAGGAAGAAACGGAAGTATGTGTCCCTAAACAGTAGACTAGCAGCAACAATAAAGGAGTACAATTTCTGGTAGCTGAACAGCTGATGAGCTCTTAGAAGGCATAGCTAGAAATGTCAGGGGCTTGTAGGATTTTACTGTGTTCATTTGTATTGTAGCCATGTACTGTCATGTACAGCCATGGATTTCTTTGTTAACATTAAATACTGTACTGTAGCCATGTACTGTGTTCAATTTTAGCCTAGCTTTGCATTACGTGTACAGCCATGGATTTCTTTGGTAACATTAAATACTGTACTGTAGCCATGTACTATGTTCAATTTTAGCCTGGAGCTTTGCATTCAATGTACAGCCATGTATTTCAATTTTAGTAAGGATCGTAGCATTACATGTACAGCAATGGATTTTTTTGGTAACCTTACATGCTGTACTGTATTGAATAAATTACTTTTTTAAACTAATATCCGATTTGTTAATTCATTTTAGAATGGAGAGCATTTTAGAAAGGAGAGCAATGCAGTTAGCGCTGAGATCAGATGGTGCTGTAGTAACACAGCGCTTAGTAAGTTAGCACTGAACTGACGGCACTGTATTATTCAGCGCTAAAGTATGATGCACTGAACTGGGCTACACCCGTCTTACCTGAGTGGAAAGACTCTATTAAGTGCCAGTCCAGGGGCCCTACAGGCCAGCAGCAGCCTCTTGTGGCCAGTTTTAGAGGAGAGAAACAGTCAATCAAAATGAGTGTAAATTTCCACTTCCCTCTTCACTTTTAAATCTGGTCCTAAGCTATTTTATTTACTTATGATTTAAGGACTGTATTAGTAGTATGTCTAGGAAGCCATCAGTATTTGTATAAACTAAAAAGAGTGCTTAAATACATTTTTTGTTTTAGTGATGCTAAAGTCACCTGACCACAGGGGATGGGTATAAAAGGTCCTCTTGTGCTTCCAGATTCAGTCAAATAGGTTGTCAGTGGAGAGCTGACTGTGTAAGGTGTCAGACCTCTGATGCAAGAGCGTGTGTTTGCACACTTAATGATGCTGTATGTGTGCCACTGGGCACAACAGTGCCTTTTGACTTTAAGCCTGCTGAACTAATAATTTTCTTGAATTCTGTTCAACTACTGATCATTTTATGAAAGGAAAATAAAATGATAAATGCCACCTGGCACTTTTTATGCACTTTAGCTGTGGTCTGCCTGACTTTATTATCCTGAAATCCCTACCCCGCTACAATCCCCCCCAATAAAGCACTCCTATCACCATCACCCCACCTACCTCACCCCTGTCCTCTTGCCCCCTACCTTGCCTACCTGCAGGACCTATTTTCCTGGGCCTTCTCTGTATGATCCTCCCTCGAAGGCACACCTTCCTTGAATAAATGTCCCTCCTTTTCATCGAGTGAGCCTGCAGCCTCCACACCTTGCCCCTGCTGGTTTCCTCCCTTCTGTGACATTTGATTTGCCCTTCCCCTGCTAGCATGTTTATTTGGATTACCAATGCTCATCCTTGTCCAATTCCCATATCCCCCCCCACCCTCCTTTCCTCCTCCACACACTCACCATGTCTTCTCCACCCAACTTGCTCAATGGCTCAAATTTATTATAGCACGCAAGTCGACCTCTTTTTCTTGCTCAGGTTTCCCACTATCCACCCCTCACCCTCTGGTAGGCTCCTGTCACTCCCAACCCACCTGTTCCTCCAACCTCCTGTGATTTATACAGTTCTCTACCAGTTTCCTCCCAAGTAGATACTCGCTAGCTACCAGTCCCCACTCCCAAAGTTCTCCCTCCTGCCTGATGAAATGGATCCAGGTCTCCTCCATCACTGCCCTCCTGCCCTCCACAGGCCCTCCCAGACATGTTTATTCCTCCCCAACATCTCAGATTTTCTCTTTACCCAGTCAGTCTCTCCCCTGATCTGCAAAAACTGCCTACATGCTGGTCAACACCCCTCCCTCCAGGCCCAATTCAGAACCATGGCTGCCCAACAGCCAGTGTGCCCTACAACCCTGCCAAAGATGCCTGCCCTGGTGGGTGGGGGCCATCCCCAGAGACCCTCTCCAGACATTCTTGGACGTGCCCCCTTGACCAGGTCCCCACCCCCAGGTAGCCCTATCCACAACCCTCTATAGGAAGCCATACGAGGAGATGTAGCCAGTGCAATTAAAAACACAGCCCTTAGACCAATCTACTAGGCAGAATAAATGAGAATGAACACAGAGTTATAGCCCCAAAACAGTTCCAAGAGAATGAACAGAGTTCCACCCCAACAGTTCCACCTCCACAGAGATCCACCTTCACAGTTCCAAAAATAGTCAGAGTCACAGCTGGAGAGAGGGCTCCACCAAGATCTTCCCTCTCCCAGATCCCCCAACCCAAGTACAGCCACCCAGCCAATCAGTGACCTACCTCCACCTGACCCCTCCTCCTCCGAACATTTTAAAGAGATCGGGGCAGGGGATGGCAGGTGGAACAAAATAGCTCCTTGGACCACCAGAAGCAGCCTGCTGATGTGGCCTACATAGTTCCCCTACTCCTCTCGATCAGTGTACCAATAGCGGCTGGGCGCGTCCCTTTTAAAGGCCCAGCCGCAGGTTCCAAAGATGGCGCCCTTGCTTCCTACTGGGTGCTCGCCTGGCAGCAGCTCCACACAAAGATCCTCCTCACCACTGATGTGGCCACCCCAGCCCCAAACTGCAGCTCCTCTACCACCACAGATGCAGCCGTCTCAGTCCCCCAGCTCCTCAGACCACCAGAAGTAGCTCACCAATGCGGTTTGCATAGTCCCCCGATACTCTCGATCAGTGTCCCAATAGTGGCTGGGTGCATCCTTTTTAAAGGCCCAGCTGCGAGTTTGAAAGATGGTGCCCTTGCTTCCTATTGGGCGCTCACCCCGGCAGCAGCTCCACACAAAAGTCCTCCTTGCCACTGATGTGGCCACCACTGGCTACAAATTGCAGCTCCTATACTGCCACCGATGCAGCTGTCTCAGTTCCCCAGCTCCTCAGACCACCAAAAGCAGCCCACCAATGCAACCTGCATAGTCCCCCTACTCCTCTCGACCAGGATCTTAATCTGAGTGGGTACCTTGTGCTTAGGAAGGGTAGAACAGTGGGCAGAGGGGGAGGAGTGGCAATGTTCATTAGGGATAAAATCAAGATTAGAGTGAGGAGGCAGAGGGCAGTGTGGGAGGCCTAGTGGGTCACCTTTGCAACCCCATGGTCAAACTGGAAGTTTGGCAAAGCCACCGGATGGTGCCAAGTCTGCTGACTCACAGTCATACAGATGCTCAAAATTAGCTAACTCTTGTCGTGCCTGAAAATAGTCATGCCTTGGCTAATGGCACTTACCCGTAAACAAAACTAAATAAAAATAAATAAATTATTCTTGCTGGGCTACCCACACCCTGGCGTGGAGGGTAGAGGGATGCTGATGCACCATTTTAGTAAATAAACACACAAGTCCCGAATTACTACTTTTGCAATCACATTGAGGTTTGGCTTTCAACATACTTGAATCTAGTATGCAGTGGTTTAAGGCTTTGAGCTGCGAATCTGGAGACCTGGGTTGGAACTCACAGCCCCACTTCTTCATACTGGGTAAACCTTAGCAGGTCACTTAACTTCCTGTGCTCCCAGGTTGCACCTGTGAACAAGCTTTCAGCTTAGTGTGTCTCACCTGGTTAAACAATTGGGGAAAAAAAGATTTTTCACAATAATTAGCAGAACCACTTGGAACTTTGGATCTGAAACTCTGTCCAAAATTGAGCTGCATTGTTTACATTGCTGACTATTCCTAAAATGGCAACTGCAACTTTTTCCATTTACACTTCAAAATTGCTAGAAATCTTGTTGGATCATTTGCATTCTAACTGATTTTCTCAATGCACAACTTACTTTTACTTTTCCTCTATCCAGCACATTTATACTATCGCTACAATCATCTTGGACCAGAAGGATTGTTTTGTCTTAAAGTTCTCTCTCTTTGAAACAGTACTTTCACACACACAGTCCAAGATATTTTAAATTTCCACAATACTCTCTCTCAGTAACTTTGCTGCATTTGCTTTACAGTTCTTACACAGTTTTCCGACTTTGGCCAAAGTTCATTTACTTTTGCACAGGGTACTTACTAGGCAGTAGTTGGTTCCCGCTGATGTGAGAACTGCTGCTGCCCGATTCAAGGAAGGCTTCTGGGGTGAAACAGGCTGGTGGTCCCGCCGATCGTAGCCACGATCGCCTCGATCACTCTCCAGTCGGTTGGAATGTGAGTTTAGCCCAGTTTTACTGTGAAAAGTTCAAAAAAACTGCTGATTTTGAAATGCTGTCTGCTGTTAGTACTTCCTCCTGCTGCTGCACGAACTATCACACTGTTTGCACACTGCTGGCTGCTCCTCCTTGAATGCTCCACAACTCTAAGACTCAGGCAATGCGCGGGGCTTATGTTCACTGGACCAATCACACAACTCCATGCAAATGAGCTCTCTCTCTCTCTCTCCTCAGCCACACACTCTGCGTGACGATCATCAAGAAGGCAGATTTAAAACGCAAACTGTCACTTTTTTCCTTGGCTGGCAATTTCAGTGGGGCAAGCATTTTAAGGCACTTTTCACTCAGTACTAGGTGCATTTTCCTTAGCAACTCCCTCAATTGTCACTGTACACACATGAAGCTTTCTGGACATGTAGAAAAGACTGTATTTAAAGTCCACAAATACTTTTCTCAGGAAATTTCCAACTTTTAACAGTTTTCAAACTCTTTAAATAACAAGGCAAGGACAATCATTGCTCAGCTCAACAGTCTATATCTCCAAGTTAGACACACAAGCAGCACACCATTTTCCACTTTCTTTTCACAGAAACACAGGCAGCAAAAGATCCTCAGGTTGCATTTTTCATGGCACATACTTTGCTTTTCTGGCAACAATCTTCTGTTTGTGTGCACTGCCACCAGACAGTACAATCCCAGACATACCCTCAGCATTTTCTCTCACCCAAAACATATCCTTTTGGACGGGCCCCCATTTTTTGTAACCCCCATGCCATTATAGCAAGTTGGACACCCTCTAAGGCACTAGTACCCACATATGGCATACCATTTACCTTTAGAAGAAAATTCAAAGGTTGGTACCACTCTTGGTATTAGGATGCATACCAGGCTCATTTCTAGCAGAAGAGGGGTGGGGGTACAAGAACAAAAACTCATAAACATTTGTACGTTACAACCAGGTCCAGGGTAGAGACTGCAAGGTGTATGCTAGATCTAAACCGCTGAGGGGTCCCAGTAATCCCACGCCAGAAACAAGAATCAGAATGTCCAGAACAGGAACTGGGATTGTGCAGTATGGCTTTATTTAACAGATGACAAACTAAAGCAGGTAGTGGACTCCCATTGGTTGGTCAAGGCAAGACAGGAACAATTTTCATGAACTCTCCTTGCATGCAGTACAGTTCAAAAACACAAACTTCCTTCCCATTCCCAATGGTGCACATACGTGGAGCTAGCCACACACCCAAACACATTCTCCTCCCATGAGTGCAGTTACACGGAACACTCAGAACCATTTCAGTCTCTGGGGTGAACACTGAACATGTACTTCACTCACTGGGATGAACTTTGAACATTTCCTTCACTCACTTGGGTGAACATTAAACATTTCCTTCATTCACTTGGGTGAACATTAAACTTCCTTTCACGCACTTGGGTGAACACTTGAATTTCCTTTCACACACTTGGGTGAACACAGGGCACTGATGGGTGCAATCTAGCCTTCTCTTTGGGCACGCGCATCCCAGAAATGAAACCCCTAATTTTGAAGAACTTGTCTCCTAAAACAGTACTTACTGACCAGTTGTTCCTTCCACTGGGCAGGGAACAACTAAAAGACACTTTTTCCTGGGTAGCATGTCAGATTACTCTCTACACAAGTCATTTCCAAAGGCAGATGAAAACAAACAAGGATCTTCAGCGGATGGCCTCTTGGACCCAGTGAGATAGCAATTCCTTCCACTTCACTTGGAGTAGAAATCAGTAAATCCTGGTGATGAAAGGTCTCCACCACTTCACTGGAAGCTGGAAACTGTAATCCACACTAGGATGAGAAATCCTGGGCCCTCAACTCAGAGCCCACTGGCAGACCTCCTGCCAGTCTCACCTCCAACTGAATCTACCCCAATATTCTAAGGCTCCCCAGAGCAGCTGTACACAGAAAAATGTTATGCTGCTGTGAGAGTTCCAAATGACAATCATTTTTCCCTCAGGCTAGCTGAGTAAACAATGATGTCATTGTGTAAGAAGCCCCTATTGAGCTCT
Source organism: Neoceratodus forsteri (assembly GCA_016271365.2). NCBI lineage: Eukaryota > Metazoa > Chordata > Ceratodontiformes > Ceratodontidae > Neoceratodus > Neoceratodus forsteri. Next base: position 112,124,037 of record JADMNL010000024.1, read on the forward strand.
CTACCAACTGCCTGCTCCCTGCTTAACACTAACACTGATAGGATTCTAGTAACCCCAGGTACTGAGTGGTTACAGACACAAACACACTGAACAAGAAAGTGTGAATAAACAGCTTCACGGTTCATGTATAAACAGGTATATTATTGGGATGAGCAAAAAAAATATATATGTTTATATATGAATTTTGAGGTGTTCTCGTCACCTGGAGTGGCCCACCCTCATTTTTTTGTTTTGCAGATATCTGACAGCCATATTAGTCAGATTTGGAACATGTGTGTCCAATGGATAGCAGCGAATAGCGCCATCAAACTTTCTTCAACTGTATGTCGGGTCTGCAGTCTTTCATTGCGCATATACAATTGATTGTCTTGTAATCCGTTTTGCTCATGTAGTTAGCTGCATACCTAATGTCATTTTTCCTTCTTTCCATGGTCTCAACAATCTTGGACAAAGAAGTATACAGACAGCTATACTCCCTGTTTATCCTCTGACGACTTTCTATCCCCCCACCAGTCTGCTTTCAGATTGTTCCACCCCACCACAACTATTACTGGATTTCTTGAAGACTGTTGCCTGAGCCCTGGAGGATAAGCAGTGCATGGGGGCAGTATTTGTGAATCTAGCAAGGTGATTGATACAGTGGACCATCATATATTACTAAACAAAATGTTAAAAATAGGCATAAGCAGTGATGGGCCTGAGTCCTATTTTCAGGACTGCACTCAGCCACTCTGTGTGAACAGTACACATTCTGACATTAGAGGTATCAGCAAAGGAGTGCCAGAGAGCCCAAAGGGTCTGACTTGGGGCCCCTATTATATGTCTTTCTCCTAGATGGTTTATGGCAAGTTATAAGTAACTCTAAATTAAGCTTATGCAGATGACACAGTGCTCCTTGCTCTGGCACCTAACCCCATAGAGGCTTGAGACAAGCTACAGCTGGACTTTAATAACCTACAGCGTTGGTTGTTGGACAACAAACTTGTAATGAAGACTAAGAAAACCAGTGCCATGCTCTTTGGTTCTTCAGCTAAAACACGGAGACCAAACTGAATGGATTTTAGAATCACAGCCACAGATGATTCAATGTTAGTACATGTCTCATTTTGGAGATATTTAGGCATGTAAGCAGACCAGGAGCTTAAAGTGAATTTGCACACAACCCAGCTGTGCACTAAGATCTGCCAAAAGTATGGAGACCTTAGAAGATTCAAGCATTGTTTGTCTGCAAAAAACAGACAAAACAAATTGCAGCCTCATCTATTTGTCCCCACTTGGATTGTGGCTGTCTGACCTACTGGTATCCAAACAAACCAATAAAGTCTGTTGATAAAGCCCAACAAGGGGTTTCAGCCATGCTTTACTGGTTCTCCTAGACAGCTCCATCACTACTTCACAACTTAAACTGGACCTCTCTTTAGGGGCTCACATGTCAGACCAATGCTGGAGGGGCTGTGAGATGGTAAGTATGCTTACACATATTTGGGGGGGGGGGTTGCCCAACCCTTTACTTCTGGGCAGGGGTGGAAGTGGTCACAGGTCAAATCTTAGGAATTATGCCACCTGGTAAATTTCAAAATTGGATCCTGGGATTGGCACCTCAAGGGGCAATGGACAAGACGAAAAGATATCTTGTTAACATTTTCTTGGCAGTGGCCACAAAAGCAAAAATCCAGTTATGGCTACTGGCTGCTCCTTCCTCCCTGGACTATTGACTGAAGAACTGCCAAAAGCTCCAGAAAATGGAAAGGCAAGGCAAGGTAAATTTTATTTATCAGGCGCCCAATCCCTGAGACTCTGGGTGCCTTACAATAAAGGTAGGAAAACACCACAACATAGAGGATCGCTGCCTGGCTGAGATACAAAACAGACAAAGCCTCTGGCTCCTTTCTTAAATTACATGGCACACAGAGAAGTATGTGACATTCTGAATGTCTTAGCTGGAAGACACTAAGGGAAGGCAACGGGATGGTACATCCTGCTGGAGGAGTTTGCCAACACCCTTTAGGCCTCTTACTCCCTACAGTCCTAGGTACCCAGTCCCTAAGCCATGATAATGAGAGGTTTTGTCTATTTAATTCAGCAGAACATAAAGGAATTGTACATTGCTCCACCTATCTTTTTGATGTACTGCTTTCTTTTCTGGTGTTCTAATTTCATTTATTCATTCTTTTGGTGCTGTGACTTGTTGTAACCTAAGCATTCATTTGATCTTTGTTTCTGCATTGTGCTGATATTGTTTTCTGTTGTTCACAGAAACTGAATAAAGTTTGAATTTAAAAAAATATATAAAGTGGACCTCTTTTTCTGTTAGAAGAGAGCAGATATGGTTTGTGTTTTTTTTAATTGACCAACTGCACTGCTGCTGGTTACTTATGAGAACTACTAGTTTTCTTAGAGTCTCAGTACTGCTGGAGGTATGTTCCGGGTAGGGGACTCACTTTATCAAAAACAAGGTCAGGGTTTGGTCAGATGGCTTTCTCTCATACAGCAGCCTCTTCCCGGAATCAACTATCTACTCATCAGCATCAGTTATCTACATACTCCCAATTTAAAGCCACCGTCTTAGACTGGATTCCTTTTGCATGCAAGTATACCTGATTTGGCTCCTATAATATATTATTTAAGCAATAAAGCATGAAAGGATGTGCCTTATTGTGGGTAAACGGCGTGCATTGGGAAGTGAGGCACAAGGAAACACCAAATGTCTTATATAATTCTAGGAGTGCCCTTAATCCAACAATTCTGCACACTTTGGAGTGCCTTTACTGCAATTACAAAATGGTTACTCTAATTTTATTTTATAAACTGAGTAATAAGGTTTGGAAAGTTACGTTTTTCTGACTCATGCTTTTGTGTCTTAATGCACGATCATGTAATCACATTTCACCAGTTAGAGGTCTTGCTTTCTTTTACCCATTTTATAATGTATTTTAATATCTGTATTTCTGTGTACTCGATCATGTAATGTTTCCTACCCAGGATGACCCTGATAATTGACTCATAGCCCTAAACCTGCGAAAAATAGCAAAACCTCCATTTAGACACCTATAGCCACATAGTAAATAAGTGCAGTGGGTTAGATAGTAGTAAATGTCTTTGGAAGGGATGACAAATTTAATCCCATCTTTACCAGAAGACCCATTTGAATGTGATAACAAGTTACTATCAGCAGCAAATCTGTTCCTCTTAGACCAGTAGTAATTCAGTAACTGGTGAGGCTTTGGCATTTCAAGAAGCATTTAAACAGCTTGAAAAACCCACACATGAAACACATAATGTTCACTGGATCTGGGTTAGTCTGGAAGTCTATCTTAAAGTATCTTGAATCCCAAGGGGTCTGAGAATTATTAAAAATTCTTCCTATGGGCACAGTGAGAAAGACTTTATGAGAAGACGGAGAGTTTTTTTTTTTACAGAAGCTAGCATAAAACTAATTAACCTCATTTCAGAACATGGGAGGGAAGTAGAAACAGCACTTAAGGAGGAAATGAAACTGAAGGAAACTGAAGTCTGAACATTCGCAAACAGCAATGAGTTTGAAAGACTTAATCAGAAGCTTAAAGATTCAATTCAGAAAGTGGACAAAGAACTACAGGTACTGGAACACAGAAAGTTTATAAGAGACAAAGAAGATCATGAAAATGACAGAATATTTTCATGGGAAAAAAGTCAACAAAGGTAGAGGGATACTGAAAAGAGACCGTAGGGTATCCTTTAACTTCAGCACAGGTATACAGTAGTTGGCTCTGAACTACAAAGTATTGAAATTCCCCAGCCTTTTTTCAGAACTGGACAGGCAACAAGGAAAACCCCCACTGAGATGAAGTGCCAGAAAAAACAAATACCAGAGTCCCAGAGGCAGGCAATTTCCAGAAAGGCAGTAGGAGGAGGAGTAAGACAAGGAGGGGCTGGAGAACAAGGACAAAGAGGATGGACCAACAGGAGTCAGGCGCCAGTACAAGCAGAGAGAAACCGCAATATCAGAGCCATGAACAAGGACAAGGGAGACAGTGGAGGCATTAGAAACATCAAAAGTGATAAATTTATCACAACATGAATTAACAGATACCGAACAGTCCTTGTTAAATAAGGGTCCATTATTTGTACCAACAATGCCTATTAATAGATTTCAAACAGTAACAGACCTACAGATAACATGCTGTAAATTAAGCTTAAAGTCCTTTTTAACAATAAAGACTCAACTTGAGCTTCACAGGCACTACAGTTGTAAGTGTAGCAACAAATGACAGACCCTAGTGTGACAGAAATAGAGATGGGACAACTCAGAAAAATCAACTCTTGCCCTTCCCCAAGTTTGACCATACTGGCTTTCCAATATTTGGTGGAAAATGACCTAGCTGAATTATTTTAAAATTTGTCAATGTTACATTTCCAACATCTCACCAACACCGAGAAAGTAGCACTGAAAGCCTTGCAACAGGCCCAGTTTTTGGTAATTAAAAGTGCAGACAAAGGAAGAAGTGTTGTTTTGATGGACAGATATAACTATGAAAGAGAAGTCCATAGACAGCTAAGTAACAGCAAGTTTTACACTAAATTGATCAAAGACCTGACAGTGGAGTTCAAGTGGAGTACTGATGAAACCATTAAGCAAGCATATGACAAGGGACACATGGGGGGAAAAAAACAGGAGTTTGAGTTCCTGGCAACAGAACATCCAGTAGGAGTAACTTTCTAGTACTATCTAAAGTACATAAGAAAAATTACTCACCTTAGTTATTGTGTTTCTTCTAATGGAGTCTTGCTGTATTCTTTTTTTTTCCTATTTATTCTTTATACCCTGCCGCCGGTAGTCGGCATTTTCAGCCGGTCATGCTTCCACTCCCCACATCGGCCTCGCACTCCGATACCCGCGGGCTTACCCCCACGGTGGGCTGCGGCACTGGAGCCACATGCCATAGGCATCAGACTAGGGTCGGAGGGCTGGCCTGAGGGGCTAATTGAAGCAGTGACGGCTTCATCAAGGCCCTGGCATTCTCCCTTTTTCCTTTTTCCGGGAGGCGACGTGCAATGATGCGGGAGTGTCCTGCCCCGCCTCCCCGATACGCACTGTTGAGGTCGGCAACGCGCACACCTGGTCTCCACCAGGAGTCGCGCAGGACCCCGAGCACTTCCCCATCCCTCCCTCGAGAAGGAGAGCAGTCCATAGGACGCCTATTCTTCTCCCGGTAGCTCCCAGCGACCCGAGTCCGCTCTCAACCCGGTCGCCAGCGCCGCAAGCGGAAATCCCATCCGCTGTGCCGACGGGCCGGCCCTCCGAGTCTTGCTGTATTCTGACTTATGCAGTCAGCCCCAGCACTTGAACTGCTCCAGAGAGGAAAGAGTTAACTCTATGCAGGAAGCATAGAACATTGAGATCGAGCTTGGTTCAAATCTCTGTCTGCAGAACTTCAAAGTGGATCCGTCAGATTCTTACGAGCTAATACTAACTAACTACATGTCTTAAGTGGAAATTGTAAAGAAGATAGCCAAAAGGCCACAAATTCTTGGGTCCCCCAAAAGACTCAAGTCGAGAACCCAAAATAATAACCAGGTAGTGAACCAACATATAGCTACCAAACAACATAAAAACACTCTCCCCTGTCTAAAAAGGAGGAGTGCCAAGTACACCCCTGAGGAGCAACACTGTACCTGCCAGCCAACTTCCCAAAAAACAGGTTCTGAGAGGGGAGGGAGGTCATAATACAGCAAGACTCCACTAGAAGAAACACAGTTACTAAAGTGAGTAATTTTTTTCTTCAAACAACAAGAAGTCTTGCTGTATTCTGACATATGCAGACTGTCACAAACTCATTCAGCAGGTCAGACCCTCTACTCCCAAAGTGCCAACCTCTGAGTGCAGTCTTGTGAACAGTGTAACAGACAAGGTAACCCTCTTGTCTGTTTTTGTGAGTTCAGATCAACCTTTGGTCTCAGTTCTGGAGGGATTCAAACTGTAACCTCTTGCTAGCATACCCAATGCACAGGCTCAGATATATATGTCTTCAGGGGGCCAGATATCTTTGCCTATGTGCACCTAACCAGGTATTCAGAGATGAACCCTTAAAACTTAATAAAGACCTCAGATTTAAAATGCTTCTGTTTCCAGTTTGGTACCACTATACAAGCTATATGTCTGCTGAACCATAAATATTTCTTGGCAAAAGAAAGCAATTCAAAGACAGACCAGGTTTGCTCTAAAATTAGAGTTTTTACTAAAATATATAATAATATGTCAAACATACAATGCAGAACTCTTATAACACAAGACATACATATCTTTAAGCAAAACAAGGTTTAAAACAGAGCAATTCCTACAACTATATTTAGATTTTGTCTAGCTTTCTAAATACCTGTTTTCAGTGCTCAGATGTTTCCCTAGTCAGTGTCAGATACAAATGCATCTCTACAGTGAAAGAGAATAATCAAGCAGTATTGGCCAACCCATTTTTGATGAAGTCATCCAGCCCCTCCTCTGGTCAAATATCTAACAAAAATATATTTTTATACAACCACAGGATGTAATTTTATTAATCTATACTATACAGCTATACAGGATGTATTAATTCTGCAACCTTAGCATAACTCAAGTTTCAATTACACCTCTTTTGATCTCATGCTGTACCCTCTTCACACAGGCTTCACAGGGTCATTTACAACCTTACACCTCTATGTAACATCCTAGCTTCCTTATTTTAACGTCTATAAACCTAGTTTATGATTTCTCTCAACAAAATTAACTTAACAACTCTGTAATTAGCTCAGAGAAACAGGATCCTTAATAAAAGTCTTCCAGTAACACACTGTCTCTAAAAAGACTGAGTGTGTGATACAATGCTGTCAGCAGTTCTCTTGGCCTGCATCTGTCAGCTAAAATCTGGGGAGGGGGGAGAAGAGAGAGGTCATTCTTAGAGCATTTGAATTTTCAGCAGAGACATTAATACATTTTATATTAAAAAAAATATAATACAGATCTCAGAACTGGCTGTCTATGTCACACTCCTCCCTACCTAGACTGAATTTGGGGGATCTATCCCCTACATGGGATAAGCCTCCCAAATCAGTTCACTCCTCATAGATCCTAGACAGCCCATCGGCGTTCTGATTCTTAATGCCTGCCCTATGTATGATTGTCAGATCATATCCTTGCAAAGCAAGACTCCATCTTAGCAGTCACCCATTGCTCTCTCCCATCTGCATCTGCCAAACCAGGGGGTTGTGGTCAGTCTGCACCACAAAATGCTGCCCATACAAGTATAGCTCTAATTTCTTCAGGGACTACACTATCACAAGACACTCCTTTTCCACTGTGGAGTACGCTTGCTCCCTGGGGATAAGCCTCCTGCTCAAGTACACAACTGGGTGGTCTGTCACTTGGCTAGACGTCTGACTAAGTACGCCCCTAATACCCAAGTCTGATGCATCCATCTGAACTATAAAGATTTTGCTATAGTCCAGACTTCAAAACAGGAGCACTGCACAGTGCCTCCTTCAGTCTGGTAAAGGCTTCCTCACAGGCTGGGCCCCAGGTAATTTTCCTTGGCATCTTTTTCTTTGTCAGGTCAGATAAGGGAGTAGCCAGGGCACTGTAATTAGGTACAAACTTTCTGTAGTACCCTGCTGTCCCTAGAAAGCTCCTGACCTGCTTCTGGATTTCTGGTTTGGGCCATGCCTGAATCACCTCTATCTTTATTTGGTTAGGACAGAGCTGTCCCCGGTCTACCACATGCCTGAGGTATGCCACTTCCCCCATGGCCACCTGGCACTTCTCAGCTTTGACAGTGAGCCCAGCCCTCTATATCCTGCCCGGTATTTCCCTAAGGTGTGAAAGGTGTTCCTCCCAGCTGGTACTGAAGATGGCAATGTCATCCAGGTATGCTACGGCATACTCCTCAGCACCATTCACCACCTGGTTCACCAACCTTTGGAAAGTGGCCAGGCAGTCTTCATTCTGAAAGGCATTACTTTAAACTCAAATAAGTCTATCGGAGTGATGAAGGCTGACCTTTCCCTAGCTCTGTCTCTCAATTCTACCTACCAATACCCCTTGGTCAGGTCAATAGTCATCAGGTAGGTCGTCCTCCCAACTTGTCCAGGAGTTCGTCCGTCTGGGGCATTGGGTGGGTGTCGGACTTCATGACTGCATTCAGTCCATGATAGTCCACACAGAAACGAGTTGAGCCATCTGGCTTGGGCACAAGGACTACGGGTGAGACCCAGGGACTGTGGGATCTCTGGATTACCCCTAAATCTAGCATCTCCTCCACTTCTCTCCTAATGTCCTTTTGGACAGCCTCTGACACCCAATATGCTGTCCGCTGTATGGGCGTCTGTGTCCCTGCCTCCACATCATGTGTTGCTAAGGGGGTTAGTCCAGGCTTGGCACTAAACAAGGGGGCCAAGTCTGCTAAAACCTCCCTCACTTTCTGGATCTGGTCCGGGGTCAGCTGGGGAGACAATTTTACTGCCTCCACAGAGAACTCCCGCTTACTTTCTTCCAGTAGATCCAGAAGGGGGTCTCCTTCATCCGTCCCCTTCCCATGACTACACACTGTGAACACCATGTTAGCCCCATTTGCATATGGCTTCATCATGTTGACATGGTACATCCTTGCTGTCTGTCTACGGTCAGGTAACTCCACAATGTAGTTTACATCATTTACCTTCCTAACCACTTTGTACAGTCCTGCCCACTCAGCTTGCAGCTTGTCTTTCCGGACCAGAATAAGGACCATGACTTCCTGACCCACCATGTATGAGCGAGCTCTGGCTCTGCAGTCGTACCACACCTTTTGTCTCTGTTGGGCAGTTGCCAGGTTGTTCTGGGCTATCCCTGTAAGCTCCTTCAGCCTTTCTCTAAACCTAAGGACATAATCCACAATGGGAGTTCCCTGGGTGGCGTGCTTGCCTTCCCAATCCTCCCAGATTAAGTCTAGGGGCCTACGTACCCGGAGTCCATATAAGAGTTCAAAGGGGGAAAATCCTGTCGACTCTTGGGGCACCTCCCTGTATGCAAACAACAGGTGGGGAAGGTATTTCTCCCATCCCTCCCATGCTGTTCAGCAAATGCCCGGAGCATTGACTTTAGCGTACCACTGAAACGTTCCACAAGCCCATTGGCTTGTGGGTGATATGATGTCGCGCATCTCTGCACCACCCCACACTTCTCCCATAAACACTTCATCAGGTCCGGCTAGAAGGAACCCCCACGATTAATGACTACCTCTCTGGAAACCCAACAGTGGAGAAAATTTCGGTAAGGCATCTGCCACTCTGTCTGTCCTCAGTGAGGATAGGACGACTGCCTGTGGGTACCGGGTGGCATAAACCACCACAGTCAGGATGAATCTCTTCCCTGAGGAGCTGGGGTATTTAAGGCCCCAGAATATCCATTCCCACCCTCTGGAATGGCTCCTCCACTATGAGCAGGGGATCAGGCGGCTTGGGTTTTCTTGCCCGCCTTCTCTATTTCTTGGCACCGGTGACAAGACCTGCAATACTCCTTCACCTGCTGGGTGAAGTTAGGCCAGTAGAAATTTTGGGCCAACCGCTGAGTAGTTCATGCAATTCCCAGATGACCAGACAAGGGAATATCATGTGCAATTTTGAGCAACTGCTCATGATACCCCGGGGAACGACAAGCTGCCTGCCTAGCATCCTCCCTCTGTCTGTACTGCCTGTGTATACATTAGTTCATTTTCCCAACACACCTTATGTCTGCCATCACCTCCCTGTGTGTCCTCAGAGTCTGCCCAAGCCCTCAACTTCTAAACTAGGGTCACTTCTCTGAGCAGCTGCAAACCCCTCACACAGTCCCAAGGCATGGGACAAGTCCCCTTCAGTCGCTAAAGTAGGGCCCTAGCACTCAGCATCAGGGTCCTCAGGATCACTGTCAGTCCTAACCCTCCGACAATGGGTCACCCTCCCTCTTGGAGTCCTTCCGTAGCTGTGTGGCCACTCACTACCAGGGAAATTTCTACCCCCTTTTTATCAGTCTCTCCATCTGGAGACACAGGCTGGGGAACCAGCCTCTCCGTTGTTTCCACACTGGTTTCTGTGGGGTTCAGGGAACCACTATTTTCCCTTGCCGCTTGTCTACGGGTAACAGCACATACCATCCCCTGTTGGAGATTGTTACCCAGGATCAGATCTACCACTAATGTTTTAGCTACAGCCACCTGTTGCACAGTTCCCCCTGCTTCACCCCAGTCCAGGAGAACATTGGCCAGTGGCAATGTTTTCGCTTCACACGCAAAGTCCTGTACAGTCACGTATTTGTTTGAGATAAGCTGACCAGGCTATACTAGATCCCCTTTCACCAATGTCAGGGATGCCTCTGTGTCCTTTAACCCCTGTGTCTGTATGCCATTTACCATGACTGGGTGCAAGTGTTCTCTCATGTTCACTAGCATGCTGTCAGGAATACACAAACAACCCACTTCCTTTCTGGTGCTACTTTGTGTATTATTGCTTGCCCTTCTTGGACACTATCTGGCAATGTGCCCACTTTCTTTACATAACCAACAAGCATTTCTTACTTCAGAGAAATCATTTCATTGAAGCCTGGGGCTAACTGGTTTTGGTGGAGGCAGTGAGAGTTTTAGCTGCCCATGAAGGCGTGCTTTTCCCTTTCTGTGCTGCCACGCCCACCCCATTCGCTCTCAGAGCAGGTCTGCTCTTGGCATAGCAGTCCTAGAGTTCAGCAGCCTCTTGCACTGTTTTTGGATCTTGGTCCTCTAGCCAGGTTTTTAACTCTGCTGGGCATGCCCAATAAAACTGTTCTAATAAAATCACATTTTCAATTATATCAACAGTGTTTGCCTCAATTCCTTCCCACCAATGTTTTAAAAACTGATGTTGTTTTGTGGCTAGCTCCTCATAGCTCATATCAGGGCTTCTGCTGAGCTTACAGAATTTAGCTCTGTATTATTCAGCAGTTAATTCAAACTTTTTTAGTAGTACAACTTTTAACTTGCTGTAATCATCACTGTCTTTATTGTCCATGTGACCCAATGCATCTCGAGCTTTTCCGGTAAGTAGCGGGGATAGCTGGAAGCTACAGGACTCTCTAGGAATTTTATCCTGAATACAAACTTTTTAAAAGAATTTAAAAAGGCATCTATATCCTCCCCATCCTTAAACTCAGCTATTAATTTAGAGTTCAATTTGTAACCCAGTCCTGCAGTCCCAGTTAAACTCAAGCCACTTACCTGCTCTGGTGCCGCTGGTTGGAGTCGCATCTTCTCAGCTCGTGTTGCCTCTGGTGCTCCTGCTCCTCATGTCTGCGTCTCTGTTCTCATTCTCATTCTCTCTCCTCTACATCTCGCTGGTGCTTGTGCTCCTCACAGTCTGCCTCCTTCTGTTGTCGCTCTGCCTCTCTGCATTGTCGCTCTGCCTCACGGTCCGCCTCTCGCTTCTCTCACTCTCTCCTCTCCTGGACTCCAGCTCCATCCTGCACAACTCAAGTTGCAACCTGAGAACTTCTGGATTCAGGATACTGGTGACTCATCCCTGCTGCTGTGGCCCTTCACTGACAGTGGCCCTGCTGTCCTCCTCATCGGCTCGGGTCCTCTCACTGGCCACTTGTTCTGCCACACTCAAGGTCTGGTCCCTTTCAGTCATGGTCTGTGACTCCCTGCTCTGGGTATCTGCTACCATAAAGGCCTCTATGAGGTTCTGCTTACTGGCTTTCACCTCGAACAGGACTCCTCTGTCCTCGCACACAACTGTTTTAACTGTTCTACAGTGTGCCTGCTGTAGTAGGACGCCATATTTCCTAACTACTGCTACTCTGACTTTGCATTTTAGAAAAAAAAATAGGTAGGAACTTGACTGTACACCAAGTGATATATAGCTCTGTTTTCTTTTTAAAATAAAACTCTGTCTTTTTCTTTCTTTACAAGAGAACTTACGGTCTCAGCTGACAGAACAATAAAGTTTGTGATACCAAAAATTGCCACCACTGACAACAAATCTGTTCACAAACTCACTCAGCAGGTCAGGCCTCTGCTTCCAAAGTGCCAACCTCTGAGTGCAGTCTTGTGAATAATGTAACAGACAAGGTAACCCTCTTGTCTGTTTTTGTGAGTTCAGATCAACCTTTGGTCTCAGTTCTGGAGGGATTCAAACTGTAACCTCTGCTAGCATACCCAATGCACAGGCTCAGATATATCTATCTTCGGTGGCCAGATATCTTTGCCTACAGGCACCTAACCAGGCATTCAGAGATGAACCCTAAAACTTAATAAAGAACTTCGGATATAAAATGCTCCTGTTTCCAGTTTGGTACCACCATACAAGCTATATGTCTGCTGAACCATAAATATTTCTTAGCAAAAAAAGCAATTCAAAGACAGACCAGGTTTGCTCTAAAATTAGAGTTTTTACTAAAATATATAATAATATGTCAAACATACAGTACAGAACTCTTATAACACAAGACATACATATCTTTAAACAAAACAAGGTTTAAAACAGAGCAATTCCTACAACTATATTTAGATTTTGTCTAGCTTTCTAAATACCTGTTTTCAGTGCTCAGATGTTTCCCTAGTCAGTGTCAGATACAAACGCATCTCTGTAGTGAAAGAGAATAATTTTTTAAAGCAATATTGGCCAACTCCTTTTTGATGAAGTCATCCAGCCCCTCCTCTGGTCAAATATCTAACAAAAATATATTTTTATACAACCACAGGATGTAATTTTATTAATCTATACTATACAGCTATACAGGATGTATTAATTCTGCAACCTTAGCATAACTCAAGTTTCAATGACACCTCTTTTAATCTCATGCTGTACCCTCTTCACACAGGCTTCATAGGGTCATTTACAACCTTGCACCTCTATGTAACATCCTAGTTTCCCTTATTTTAACGTCATAAACCTAGTTTATTATTTCTCTCTTAGCAAAATTAACTTAACAACTCTGTAATTAGCTCAGAGAAACAGGATCCTTAATAAGTCTTCCAGTGCACACATTGTCTCTAAAAAGACTGAGTGTGTGATACAATGCTGTCAGCAGTTGTCTTGGCCTGCATCTGTCAGCTAAAATCTGGGGGGGGGGGTGAGAGAGGTAATTCCTAGAGCATTTGAATTTTCAGCTGAGACATTAATACATTTTATATTAAAAAAATATAATACAGCACTCAGAAATAGCTGTCTACATTTATTTATTTATTTAGTTTTTGTTAACCGGGTTAGGTGCGCTAGCCAAAGTTGACTATTTTCAGGCACGCCCCGGGAGAATACATACATAAAATGAGATGAGATTATACAATACATAGTATATAGTACACGTACATAGTATATAATTTCAGGTAGGTTAGAATACAGATCAAGTCAGACAGTACTGAGATAATACATACAGCTATGCAGAGATGACAAGTGACATTAGTACATGCAAATAACTGAAACTGGGCTAAGTGGCAGCTATAAAGACATTTTATAGCAAAGCTTGTTTAGAAGTGCAGCAGTGTCTTGGGCGAAATAGGGTGGTTAGCTGTGAGGCATTAAGTGGGATCAAAGCATGTGCAGGGGTCCCGGGATAGGTGGCGATATAGTTCTGTTTTGAAGATTGGGTGGGAGTTAGCCTGCCTCAGGGCATAAGGGAGGGAGTTCCAGGTGGCTGGAGTGGTGCAGTGAAATGCTCTAGAGCCTTTTGAAGTAAGACACCTGGGTATGGTGAGTAGAAATCTGTTTGCTGAGCGTAGCCCATGGGCAGGTGTCTGTGGTACAAGTAGAGCTGCAAGGAAGGAGGGGGTTTGGTTATGGATTACAGAGTCTGTGAGGGTCCCTAGGGAATATAGTCAGTAGGCAGTTGGGGAGAGCCAGCCTAGGTCACTATACAGTGTGCAGTGGTGCTTGAGGTGATGGGAAGAGGAGGCATACTGACAAATGTTGTTATACACAACATCCCATTTATGGAGAGCAGTCTTATGGGCATTATCAAAAGTGGAGACACCATATGTCAGCACTGGAAGCAGAATACCCTTGGCAATTGCCAATTTGGTGGATGGTGTTAGCAGGTGACAAGTCTTATAGGCGATTCCAAGTTTGGCATTTGTTGCTTTACAGGTTGACTGGATGTGCAGACTGAAATCAAGGGATTTATCAAGGAGGACTCCCAGGTATTTGAAGGATGTGACACAGTTGATGAGAGACCCCCAGAGTCATGGATTAGGAGGTTCCTTACAGGACCTGAGTTTGGGGCAGTGCCAAATAGCATGGCTTGGTCTTTTTGTATTGAGGATGAGCTTATTAGCATTTAGCCATGTTTTACATTCTCAAATCCGAGGAGAGGTTTTTGTTAATGATGTTAACTTTGTTAGCACTGTAGTAGAGGACAAGATCATCAGCGTATAAGATAGCTGAGCAGGAGAGTATGGCATAATCTATGTTGTTGATGTATAGCGAGAAAAGAAGGGGTCTCAGGATGGAGCCCTGGGGTACTCCGATGTCAGTGCTGGTCACATCCGAGTGAGCGGAGTTGAATTTAACAAGTTGTAATCTGTTTGATAGGTAGTTGTTAAACCAGTCAAATACTGAGGATGAGAAGTTAAGTCTATGCAGGATTGAGAGAAACAGGGGATAATCAACAAGATCGATAGCTTTGGTAAGATCGATAAGTACTGCTCCAGTGAGTAGGCCTTTGTCCATGTTGCAGAGTACATCTGTGGAGAATTTGAGAAGAGCGGTTGAGGTACTGTGCCATTTTCTGAAACCATGCTGAGTGTCTGAGAGAAGGTTGTTCTTTGTGAGATAGTCAATGGTTTGGGTTGCAACAAGCTTCTCCAGTAGCTTGCTTAGAACAGAGGATAGCTATGGGCCTGTAGTTGTTGATATCCTTTGGGTCTCCTTTTTTAAGGATAGGTGTAACTCGGGCAGTCTTCCAGAGATCTGGGACAATGCCAAGACAGAGAGACAGAGTTAAAATCTTGGCCAGTGGCGAGGCAATCAATGGTACCGCTAGCTTCAGGAGTCGTGGCTCGAGTGAATCTGAGCCTGGGCTAGTGTTGTCGGATATGTTTTGCAATAGCCTTTGGACCCCGATCTAGGTATAGCTTTAAAGTGGAAAGGGGGTAGTAGTTAGTTGGTAGTGATCAACACCAAATGCAGATCTCTGGGGTGTGCAGTAAGGCTGAGATGCTGTGGGAGCTGAAGCAAAGGACGAGGTGTACTGAGACAGGTCCGTGAATAATCTGTTAAAGGCATTCGCTATAGTGTTCGAGTCATTGCAATGTTCACCATTTAGGATCATATCCCCTGGGGTCAATGACTGGGTAGCCCCAAGAAAGGTCATGATGTGTATTCAGAATTTTCTAGGGTCACCAGCAGAGTTTGTGAGCAGTTCCTTGCAGTAGATGCTCTTTGCTGTTCTGATTTGTTTTTTACAGGTGCTCCGAGAGGCCCTGTAGGTATTGTAATCCTCCGTAGTCTGGACAATACATCACACAGACTACCAAGCAGTATCAAGCCCCCATGTGGGGAGTACCAAACCTATTTTGGAATAGGCTCTGCAGTACTGCTGTTCCAAACTGAGCATCACCCCAGCCTAGCTATCCAGAGAGTAATGCTTGGTAAAAGTACTGACAGTTTGCCAGGTGGCTGCTTTATATATCTCTAGTAAAGGTATATTCCTGGCAGCAGCCAGAGAAGCAGCTATATTCCCTAGTTGAATGAGCACTCAGGCCTGAGGGGTATTTTGCCTAGCTTTCATAGCAGAATTGTATGCAGAGACAATCCACCCGGCAATAGTCTCTTTAGTAGCAGTTTACCTTTCCCACTTCACCATAAGTGAGAAACAATTGAGGACAGTCAAACCTAAGTGCCTTAGTATGCTCAATGTAGTAGCTAAGTGCCCTCTTAACATCCAAACTGTGTAATCTTCTTTCTCCTGAAGAAGAAGAATGATCAGTGAAGAACACAGGAAGAGACATGGGCTGGTTCAGATGAAAATCTGATACCACTTTGGTAAGAACCTCCTGTTGGTTCTAAGGACCACCTTATCTCTGTGGAATGAGATAAAATCCAGCTCCACTAACAGAGATTGTAATTCACTAATACGCCTGGCAGAAGTGACAGCTACCAGGATCCCAGTTTTCCAAGTCAAGTACTTGAGTTCTGCTGAAGCCAATGGCTCAAAATGGGGTTGCATAAGCTGAGCAATGCAAACATTAAGATCCCAGCAGGGGTAGGGTCCCTAAAGTGAGGTTTGATATGGACCAAACCTTTAAAGAACTTACAGAAGACAGTATGAGATGCCAGGGAGGAAACCTACTGCACTGACAAGAATCCAGAGACAGCTGCTAAATGCACTTTCAGAGTGGTTTGCCTGAGGCCTAGGCCATTGAGATGAACCATGTAATCCAGAACTGTAGCCAGATCGGCAGTGTCTGGTAAGACATCCTTATTGGAGCACCAAATGCTGAATCTCTTCCATTTGGAATTATACGTTTTTCTGGTGGCAGGTTTTCAAGAGGCTTTAAGAATATCCAGAACCCCATGAGACAGGTGCAGACTTGTATACTCTAACTCTTCAAGAGCCAAGCCTTGAGGTTGAGAGACCGAAGGTTGGGGTACCAGATTCTTCCCTGAGAGGAGGTTAACAGATTGTGCTTCTTGGGAAGAGATAGAGGGAGATGGAGAGATGGACTGCTAGGTACAGCAACAGAGGATACCAAGGCTGTCTGGCCCAGTCTGGTGCAATCAGGATCACCTTGCATGGTTGTGACCTGATCTTGAGCAGTACCTTGAATAACAGAGGAAAAGGAGGAAAGGCATACAGGAATCCCCCCCCACAAATCCAGAACCATAGCATCCAGGAGAACTGAGCCCATTACTGGAGGTCTACAACAGAAGAGAGGAAGTTGATGATTGTCTGGAGCTGCAAAGAGATCTATCTCTGGAGTGCCCCACCTGGAGAAAATTACTCTCAATATGAAGGGGTCCAGGGTCCATTTGTGATGGCCCTGAGAGATCCTGCTCAGGGCATCTACTAGCACATTGTCCTTCCCTGAAAGATGGACTGCTACTAGAGATGCCTGCAGGGCATAAGTCAGAGACCATATTTTCATTGCTTCCATGCACAAGGCCGTAGACCGAGAGCCTCCCTGCTTGTTGATGTACCACATGGTGGTGGTGTTTTCTGTCCTGACCTGAACCACCTTGTTCTTTACTGAGTCCAAGACAGCTTGGAGAGCCAGGAATACTGCCCTGAGTTCCAGAAGATTGATATGAAGTAGAGACTCCTGAGGGGACCACACCCCTTGTGCTGTGAGAGCTCCCAAGTGAGCTCCCCAGCCCAGGAGAGAGGCATCTGTGGTCAACACCACTGAATGAGTCTGACTGATGAATGGGACTCCTTGTCTGAGATTGTCCTGATCCAACCACCATTGGAGAGCTCAGACCAGAGTCTGAGTCACTGGAATCAATTTGGTTAGAAGATCTTTTTTTTCTGAGACCAAAAGGACCTCAGATGGAACTGAATGTCCCTCATTTGAAATCTGGCTCCCTGTACCACCGCAGTGGAAGCTGCCATGTGGCCCAGGAGCTGAAGAAAATGTCTTGCTGGTCGAGACACCAGAAGGCCGAAAGAAGAAGCGAGGTATGTAAGGGCCTTCACCGTTACCAAGGGAAGAAAAGCCTTTGCTTGGACAGTATCCAACTCTACCCCTATGAAGGCAAGGAGTTGTACTGGTTTGAGAACTGACTTTGGTAGATTGAGAAGAAACCCTAGGGAAGTGAGCAACTGTTGTGTCATGTGTAGGTCTGACTTGACGTGGTCTGGAGACTGTCCCATGATGAGCCAGTCATCCAGGTATGGAAAATGGAGATATTCTGTCTCCTGAGAAAGGCCACTACTACTGCTAGCATTTTGTGAACACCCTTGGAGCTGATGTTAGGCCAAAGGGCATTGCTCTGAACTGATAATGGCCTGAAGGCCATTCGAACCTGAGGTGCCTTCTGTGGGAGCATCTGATTGGGCTGTGAAAGGAGGCATCCTTGAGGTCCAGGGAAGCTAACAATCCCCTGGCCTTAGAGAAGGAAGAATTACTCCCAGAGTCACCATTTTGAATCTTGGCTTTAAAAGGTGCTTGTTTAGGTATCTTAGGTCTAGGATGGGCCACCACTCCCCTGTCTTTTTTGGGTTAATGAAGTATCTGGAATACAGACCCTTGGCCCTGTACTGAGTAGGGATCCTCTCTTCAGCCCTGAGGGTTAGCAGAGAAGACACCTCTGCTTCTAGAGCAGTGGTCTCGGAAGGATTTGCAGGTGGAAAGGACTTGGTCCTCAATTTTGGAAACTTTGCAAAACTGAGAGCCAATCCCTGGCTTACTACCTCCGGGACCCACCTGTCTGAGGTAACAGACTTCCAGACTTGGAAGTAGTAAGCCAGCATGCCTCCTACTGGGATTGGGGAGTCAACCCAGGCTGACACATCAGGGTGTCTGCTTGGCAGGAGCCTTGGACTGAGAGGAGGATGCAGCCCTGCTCATTCCCCTTCTGCCTCTCCCTTTGAAGAACCCCTTCTAAGAAAATGGAGAGGAGACCTGTGCCTGGTAGAAAGGCCTGTGAAAAGGCCTGCCCCTGCCCCTAGACTGCGGCCTCTGATGAGTTGCCTGCCTTTCCTTGGCCTGTGCACTCCTGTAGGTGGTCCAGTATTCATCCATTTTCTTTATGTAATTCTCTGTCTGCTCTCCAAACAGAGAATTGCCCACCACAGGGAAATCCATGGCCTTAGCCTGAGTGTCCTGTGAGAGGCTAGTACATCTGAGCCAAGCAAACCTCTGAACAGACACAGACGTAGCTGTGACTCATGATGCCACATCATTTGAGTCCACAGCAGCATGAAATTGAATCTTGAATGCCTCAATCCCATCAGCAGCCACCTCCTCCAGCTCTTTGGCTAGCTGGGAGAAGGCCTGTTTAGCCAGTTCCAGAACAGTATCCCATCTGGACTTCTGGTATCTGGCTGTGTAGACCATATAATTTGCCTGCCTGAGTCCCAAGGAGGATGCCAAGTACTGCTTTTTGGCCATAGCATCCACCTTCCTGGATTCTTTATCTGGGGTGTGTGAAGCCAAAGGTATGTTAGCCTTGTCACAGGCTGCAGCCTGCACTACCCCACCATGGCTGCATTGGTGGAACAAGAACTCTCTACCTGAGCCTGAAAGCATATACCTCCTGTCCATTCTTTTATCTACAGGAGGTAAAGAATTTGGTGTTTGAAGAACTTTCTGTGTCTGTTTCCCAAAAGATTTATGATGGGGAATAGGCAACCTTTTGGACTCTGGGATGTCCATCATTTTCATGAAATCAGGCTCCTCTTGTTCCTCAACAGCTTCAACCAATGGAAGCTGGAGGTCTCAGCCACCTTTTGTGAAACAAATAGTGGGATGGGGACTCAGAAAGCCTGAGAGGGGAAACATTAGAAGGCCTGTCTGGGGAGATTTCTGGTTCAATGGGCTCATCCAGACCTTCATCACCATCATCATCATCATTGTCATCCTGTTCTTCCTCCCCTTCCCATTCCAGTTCATAAAATTCATCTGGAACATATTCCAGAACCGGGGGAACCGACCAAACTGAACGCCTACCGAGTGGTGCCGGAGTGGACGGAACCGGACGGAGCGATTCTACAATGCTTATTGCCCTGGCTATTTCTTCGGTGCTTGGATGCTGTGGTTCTGGATCTGAACTGGCTGACTTCCTTTTTCTCTTTGATGGAACCAACCCCTCAGGATCGACTTTCTTCTTGCCCGAGGAAGTATCACCCAGGTCAGTTGGCACTCCCTCAGGTTTGGTCGGAACCGAACTGGGCTGGCCATCCGGATTAGCGGACTTCTCGGCCTCCTTTTGCCTGAGCCTACCCAGCCTCTTTTCTAGGGTTGCCTTTGGGAAATGTTTACAGATTTGGCAGTCTGAATCGAGGTGGTCAAACCCCAGACAATAAACACAGGTGGTGTGAGGGTCTGCCTTAGCAAAGGCATCCCCACACTCACCACAGTGTTGAAACCCAGTGGGCCCGTTTTTTTGCTTGGGTTTCTCAGACATGGCCAGGCTACAAACTTACCCTTTACAGCTTAAAAGTCAGGTAAGACCCTCCTTTCGGTTATCAACCATGTTACGGGTCATGGAAAAAATGTATAAAATGCAATTGTTTTGAAACCGATAGGAACCGGTACCTCACACTAGAAAAAAGAAAACAAACCCTATCACAATTGGTTCCTAACAGGACCGATCGACAGGTTTTACAAATTCCACACAGAAAATTATACACTATAAACCTAAAGTCCACTACCTACAACACTTACTGTACCGCAGACAGGAATTTGAAGCTGAAAAATAAACTAAAACGGTATTTAAACCAATGGATTTTCAAACCGAACCGACTAAGCGAAGGAGCAATCTCCAGAGCGACTATTCAGTTAAGCGGAGTAAAGAATCTGACGGTTACACTTTGAAGTGCTACAGACAGAGGTTTGAACCGAGCTTGAGCTCAATGTTCTATGCTTCCTGCATAGAGTTAACTCTCTCCACTCCGGAGCAGTTCAAGTGCTGGGGCTAACTGCATATGTCAGAATACAGCAAGACTTCATGTTGTTTGAAGTCATTGCTAGACCCCTGGTAGGCTAATAGTAAGTGACATAGGGTCATTCATTGAACCATTGTCAGAATTTGTAGACCTATGCATAAGGTCCAGTGTCACTTCACAGAGGTCCCATTTGAGACACTAAAGATGTCCTGAAAATTATGGAAGACATTGTAGTGGACAGGTAACGCCATTTGTTTTGAAATGTAATGTTTTCACATTTATGGGACATGTATACAGTCAGACAAAGGGACTGCAATGGGCCTCATGTATCCTTCATTTGCAAATCTATATGTGGGTATGGCAATAACAATATATGTATATGACAGAGACGTGATCCTATTTGAGAAACTGTCCCTTTGGCGTTGTTTTATTGACAATATAGTGGAAGTGTGGCATGGGGACCTGACAGAGTTAGAGGAATTTGTAGCATACCTGCAGGACAGAACCAAACTTAAAGTTCTCTTATATAGCAAGTAAAAAGAGTGTAGATTTTTGTTGAGATGTTTGCGCAGCCAACATCTGGCGTAGTAGATTTGAGGCGCTGTCACTGTTGGTGAATGCAGGCACGCAACAGTAGGTGCATTCCTCATTCCCAATCAGTCTGTATGCCAGTGCCACACCATGCATACATAATGTGACAAACACATCTAAGGAAAGGTCCTCTCGCAATCCGAGCAAAGCTTGTCTACGTAGCGGACCTCCCAACATGCTTCCCGGCAACAGAAACATGGCGGCACACTGTCTGCCAAACTGCCGATGTCAGGGGTGCCCAATCTCCTAGTCGGCTTTACCCTGCCCCCAATGTATGTGCCGACAGGGGAGTCGGTCTCGGCCAGCATAAAGAACCCCCATTTGTTATATGCCAAATGGGGTGCCCAATCCCTCGGCTCTTGCCCCGCTTCCCTTGTGTGCCGATGGGGGTGCCCAATCCCCATTGGCATGAAGTAATCCCCAGCACATTTGTGTGCGATGGGGGTGCCCAATCTCCCATCGGCTACAGCTGCCCCCAAAGACTCCATTGCACGCTGGGAGTCCACCCAGCGTGCTCCTGTGAAAACAAAATGGTCCCGCGATGTTTTTTTTTTATTTTGTTCCCTGTAAAAAGGAACAGTCCTCAGCAGTCTCCTGCCCTGTCCCCACAACCCGCCCACCACTGTGCACCCTGCCTCCCACCCCCACCCCATGCCTCTGAGTCGGGCCCGTTTGATCTTGATTGGACGGGGTAACGTCTGCACTCTTCAAAGCCGACTGCAACTGAGGAAATGCCAGTAAGCTGTATAATGGAATAAATGCGGTTTTCCAACTTTGATGCATATCTCAGGCATTTTGGGAATTAGGACACCAAATTTTCAACATGGGGTTTTGGGACCCCTCCTCATGATTTCTGACACTGTCATGGCGTTATTCGGTCCCGAAAGGTGATTTTGTGGTAAGAGCTGCCTGCCCTTGAACAGGGCTGCTTCAGCTCCCCCACGGTCAGACGGCAGCCAGTTGACCAAGACCAGGACGCCCACCTGCAGCTCCTTGGAAGCTGCCTGCCCTTGAACAGGGTTGCTTCAGCTCCCCCACGGTCATACGGCACCCAGCTGACCGAGACCAGGACACCCACCTGCAGCTCCTTGGAAGCTGCCTGCCCTTGAACAGGGCTGCTTCAGCTCCCCCACGGTTGGACAGCACCCAGCCGACCGAGACCAGGATGCCCGCCTGCAGCTCCTTGGAAGCTGCCTGCCATTGAACAGGGCTGCTTCAGCTCCCGCACGGTCGGACAGCACCCAGCAGACCGAGAACAGGATGCCCGCCTGCAGCTCCTTGGAAGCTGCCTGCCCTTGAACATGGCTGCTTCAGCTCCCCCACGGTTGGACGGCATCCAGCTGACCGAGACCAGGACGCCCACCTGCAGCTCCTTGGAAGGTATGGTGACAGCGCAGTCAATTGGAACACGGGCACTTCCAGCAAACCCACTCCGATTGCACAGGACTTTTTCCCCTGCTTTTGCTGCCTGGTGATTTTTACAAGTAGATTTAGCTGCAACTAAGCAAAATTCAGGTGTCTCATAGAAGGATTTCAACTGTATTAGCTGGATTGTAATCTACTACTGTTTTAAAAGTGCTTACAGCTCTTCTGTTGTTTCCTTGCTCCTGCACCCCACCCCACATCCAAGCACTCTGCCTTGGCACCTAAAAGTCTCACTTTCCTTTGTCTTGCTAAATTGCTCAAGCTAAACCTGTCCTGCCTCTCGCTGTTTAACCCCTGCTATTTTTCTTCTCAGCTGCCTGCCTTGAACAGAGCTGCTTCCAGCTCCCAAGGTCGGATGGCACCCAACCGACAGAGACCGGACGCCCACCTGCAGCTCTCGCTTGATGCGGTGACAGCGCAGTCAATCAGAACACGGCTCTTCCAGCAAACCTGCTCTGTTTGGCCAGGACTTTTCCCTGCTTTTGCCACCTGGCGCTTCTTTACAAATAGATTTAGCTGCAACTAAGCAAAATTAAAGTGTCTCATAGAAGGATTTTCATCCTCCCACCCACCCCCACCCCCACCCCCACTGATTAAATACACCTATTGTCACCCACATTCCTCTCGCTCCATCATTGGTTAGTAAGCCTAGCAGCACTGGCTCCCTCATTGGCTAATAAGCCTAACAGCACTCTTTCGCTCCCTCATTGGCTACCTAAAACCCTCATTCCCTCTGCTCCCCACTGGTTCCTAGTCCTTACTTGTCCCTATCATTTCCCTGCCCCGCATCCCAGCCCTTCACCTTCCCGCTAAGTAACCACAACAGTAGGGTCCTCCTAGCACCTGGATCCGGCCATGATTCATTTACCAGGCCACCTGACCCTGCTCATCCCTATTCTCTTCTCCCTCCTTCCTTCTCCAACATGCCACCACCTCCAATGCCCCCTCTCAAATCCTGCCAAACCTCATTGATCTCTCCCACCCCCCAGCCCGGCGTCCACCTCCCTTTTCACCCAAGCATGGACACACTCTGCCACACATCCCAGCCCATTTCTTTTCAACCCATCACTCCCCTGGATCATTTTCAACTTATTCCCCTATGCCCAGCTCATACACACCATTAATCTAAGAGCTGTCCACTCACAGTCAGTCATACAGCTGAGTCGCTCACTCAACTCTCACTCTCCTGCTCCTCACAGCAGGTGACATCCACCCAACCCCAGCCCCAATACTACCCCAATGCCCCTCTCCAACATTGGCCTCTTCTTCACCTCACTCTGGGGACCTTCTCCCATGTGGCCTGTGCCTCCTGCACCTAAATATAGAAGCCTTTTCCACAAGCTTGACTCCCTTCAGGTTCTTGCCATCACTACTCCAGATATCCTCACCTTGTCCGAAACCTGGTTCAACAAAAACATCAACGACTCCTCTGTTGCTATCCCAGTCTACACTATGGCCCACCAGGATAGAGCCTCTAAAGAAGGCGAATAGCCATCTACGTAACTCGGACTTGAACTATTCTAGTGGTCCTGGCCAAGTTCGAACCAAAATTGAAGTAATACTCAATTCAGCTTTGTCCTTCCCTTCTCGCTACCAATCTACATTGCTGGGATATACTGCCAACCTGGTACACCAGCTTCGCTGTTACCAACCTCCTCAAGCAAATCTTCTGCTCAACCACGACAGCAGGAACTCTACATTATGGCCGATCTTAACCACAATTGGCTAGCTCCTGCCCTCAACAAAACCAGGACTGAAATTTCCACCCTAAACCTCTCACAAATCATTACTGAGCCCACCCAGCTTAACCTAAAATCTGGTAACCACTCACTCATCGACTGGGTCCTTACCACACACCCCACCTGGTCAAACAAGCCGGTATTCTTCCTGACTCCCTCAGCGACCATCACGTAACCTTCTTAGTGCGTAAAATCCACTGCCCAAAATCCCCCATTAAATTTGTAGTCCAATGCTTCTATAAATCCCTCAATCTAGCCCCTGTATCAGATGACCTTGCATTAGCAAACTGGGCCCCTGCCCCTCCTACGATCTCCATTGATGATGCCTTCCTACACTTTAAAAACACATTCCTCAGCATCTGGAACACACACACCCCACTGCGTCAGTACAAGAGATGAGAAACACCTACCTTGAATCACCCAAGAACTGACTGCATGTCAAATCAAGACGGGACAAAGCCTGGAAACGCATAAACCTCATGCCTCCCACAACACTTCTCCACATACCACATGCTCCGTAACAAGTGCACCAGATCCACTCGTCTTGCAAAAGCAGAGTACTTCAGCAGCTCCCTCCAGTCAAACCTAAATAAACCCTCAAAATTCTGGAAGGTCATTCACTCCTTTTTCACCCCACCAGCTGCCAATCCCACTCCAATGCTAAATGTTAATAACTCTCTCCTATCAGAGCCCACAGCAGTTGCCACTGAGTTCAATGTGTACTTCTCCACTTGTGCTGCCACCCTCCTCTCTTCCCTGCCCAACACTACACCTCTCGCACCACCTACAGACATAAAGACCCAGACTAGGCCTCGCTCCTTTTCCTTCAAAAACATCTCTGCAACTGAGGCCCTAGATGCATTCTTTCTCTCAGCCCTTCAAAAGGCAAATCCCCAGATGGATTAGACCCCAAACTTCTATACCTCTCCGCCCCTGCTATAGCAACTCTGCTTGCCAAACTCCTAAACCAATCCTTTGTTGCCGCTGCCATCCCCCATGCATGGAAGCACTCCATTGTCATCCCTCTGCCAAAAGGAGGTGCCCCTACCTCCCCCTCTAACTACCACCCTATCTCCCTCCTCCCAGCCCTAGCAAAACTACAAGAGCACCTTGTGCTCACCCAACTTACCTCCTTCCTCACTGACTCCAAATTCTTCACACCTTTCCAGTCTGGCTTCAGGAAGGGACACTCCACCACCTCCTCCCTCATAAGGCTTACAGACACAATCCTGACAGGCATGGACAGTGGACTGATCACCTCAGCCGCTTTTGTCAACCTTGCAAAGCCTTGACACCGTCTCCCACCCATATTGCTCTCGAATCTCACTGAATCAGGCCTCTCTGTCACAGCCACAAACTGGTTCAGGTCATACCTCTCTGACAGAACTCAGTCCGCTAGAGTCTCAATCGATCTTCACCCCTTCCCTTAACTACTGGTGTCCCACAGGGTCGGTTCTTGGTCCTATTCTGTTCTCTATATTCCTAAATGACCTGCCACTCATCTGCTCTACTTCCTCATTCCACATGTATGCAGATGATACTGTACTCTACTACTCGGGCTCCGCCCCTGATGTGGTACAATCAAACCTCCAAGCTGACTTCAACAAGGTACAGCAATGGTTTTTGAAGAACTTTCTGTGTCTGCACCAGCTGTCCCTAAATGCAAAAAAAACCTGTCATTATGACCTTCGGCACACAACAATGCCTGGCCAGACTCTCCTCCCTTCCCTACTTCACCACCCTGGATGGCAAAAAACTTGAAGATGTCTCCTCTTTCCTTTACTTGGGGGTCTGGCTCGACAGCCATCTCTCCTTCTCTGACCACATCGATGCTATCTCAAAAAAACTATGCCCCATGCTCAGTGCACTATATAGGAACCGCAGCAGCCTCCCTCCACAAGTCCAGCGTGAACTGGTCCTGAAGATGATACTGCCCTCCATCGATCATCAAGACACTGTACAGTGCAGCCCTAAGTCCACCCTATCTAAACTGGACATACTTATAATGCCTTCTGCCGCTTTGCTCTCAATGCCTCCCCTCACCCACCACTGCAACCTGTACAAGCCTTTGCACTCACCGTCCCTCAAAACTACCGCATCTCTCACTGTGCTAATTTGTCTCCAACCTATGGCTCGGGTCCATCCCTCCTACCTTGCCACCGTGCTCAGATGCCCCTCCCCTCCCATCATCTTAGATCCAGTGACTCTCGCCAACTTTGAGTCCCTAGGTGGAAGACCTCTGCCGGGTCAAGCTGCCTTCTCACACCGCCAGCCCAAGCTCTGGAATGCCCTCCCACCACAAATTCGGCACTCCTCCTCTTCCTACTCTCTCTGTCTACTGCCCTAGCAAACTTCTTACTACAAATTGCTTCTGTCCCTGAACCTGCCATGCCCCACTATCCTCCCCAATGCCTGACCAGCGGCCTAGCCTTTCTAAGCAGAAGCTTTGCATATAACTCCAACCTTGCACTTATGTCCTGGGCCTATTTTGCCCTATCTACTGTGTATAACTGTATAACTGTGATATACGTCCTCTGTTGTTTACAGCTGTTACTACTGTGCTAATTTACCTCGTCTGCTGCTTCTTGTCACAAAACTTTTTATTTTACACTATAATATCCTAAGCATTCAATGTGCGTATATTCATGCAATCGTGTATCCTTATGCTGCTTTTTATTTGCTTCTGTTAACTGTTCACTTGATAACCTGCATGTTATCGTATCCATGTGTACCCCCCTCAGGTCGCACTGGGAGACTAGCATCTTGTTGCTCAGTGTGCCTTTCCTGGTAAAACAATTGCAATAAATAAATAAATTACCTTTCGGGACTGAGTAATGACACGACAGTGCCACTGTTCATGAGGGGGGCTCTCAAAAAGCCTATGTTGCAAATTTGGTGACAAAACTCCCAAAAATGGGTGGTTTACGAGCGTGAGTTGCGCTGTTTCTACGCACACTCATAACGTCATGAATTTGTAATATTTTCACTCCAGATTTTCAAAATTACCATTTTTCCCCACCTCCTGATGAACAGTACAGCTGTCATTTTACATATCCTCTGCGAAATATGTTTTCGCAAGTCCAGCACAGAATAGTGCAGTCGCTGTACGAAATCACGTTTCGGGACAATTTGAGGAAATGACAGTGACACTGTTCATGAGCAGAGGTCCTGAAATGCCTATGTTTAAAATTTGGTGCCGACAGTCCATAAAATGACTGTGTTGCAAGCATGTGTTGCGCAGTTTCCACGCACCCTTGTAACTTCGCAAATTTGCCAGATTTTCAAAACTGGCATTTTTGCACACCTCGTTATGAACAGTACAGCTGTCATTTTCCACATCCTGCCCAAAATGTGTTTCCGCACCTGTGGCGCACAATGGTGTGGTCGCTGTGGGAAATCAACCTTTGGGACAGATTAACAAAATCGCAGCGCCACTGTTCATAAGGGGAGGTCCCAAAATGCCTATGTTACAAATGCGGCTACCAAACTGCAAAAAATAATTGGGTTACGGACATGTGTTGCGCATTTTGTATGCATGCTCATTGCTTCACCAATATTTCATATTGTCACTCCAGATTTTTAACGTTGCCATTTTTTTACGACTCCTCATGAACAATACAGTTGTCATTCTCCACATCCTGCCCAAAAATTTGTTTTCATCCCTCTGTCACCAAATGCCAGAGCCGCTGTGCAAAACCACCTTTCAGCTAACAAAGTGATTGTGCCGCTTTCATGAGATGGCCTGACAAGAAGCCCATGTTGAAAATGTGGAGTGAAACTACCACCACACACCTACAGTGTTAGGGTTTCCAACTGTAGCACCCCACCAGGTACAGACCGACAGGCATCAGGGGTGTGACTTGGGATCATTGGATGTAACACTAATGCCATTCCACCCCCCCGCCCCCACCCTGCAGCCACTGACAGACATCGTGGTGTGCCTTGCACTGTTCAGCCACAAAGTTCACCCCATGCTCCTATACTGCACCCACGTTCATGTATTTCCTTATGGAATCGGATAAGTATAATGTCCAAAGACCCCAAAGTACACCACAACACTTGTCAGTGTCTACAGGGTAGGGTGAGGTACAATGGCATGAGCGTTATTGCTGATGACCCAAAGGCACACCCCAATGCCTCTCGCTCTCTACAGGGTGGGTGTGGGGTTGGCGTCACTTCAATACTTCACTGCCATTTCTATTATACATCTCTAGCTCTGGCACTGCCAATGCCAATGCCACACGACAACATTTGGCATTGACAAATGCTTGTTTGGATCTAAAACTGGTCAAACAAGAAGATGGAACAGTTATTTCAGTTATTTGCAGGAAAGATACAGATCGCAATATGTTGCAGGCGTCCAGTTGTCACCCATGCCACACTGTCTCAAATATTCGAAAGCGAGAAGTTTCTCAGATTGAAAAGGAACTGTGGCAATGATGAACTTTTCGGAATGGAAACCCAGAGACCAGATTAATGGAGGGGGGTATGGCCAAGAAGTAGTAAGACAGGCTAGTGAGTTTGCAGAAATGCAGAATAGAAATTATCTGATTTTGGGGGGGGGCCGGAATAGATAGAGGAATGACAAATGGTTTAACTTTACCTCATTTTCAGCTAATGTGGGATACTTTGAAAAAATTATCAAACTAAATTGCCACGTGCTAGAAATGAATAAAGGACTATCAGAAGTGGCTAAAGATCTCAGAGGATGGCATTCAGAAGGGCAACCAATATTAAAGATGCATTGGTTCAAAGCTATCATTGGGCAGTTCAACCCAAAACATGACTTGAAAAAGATCTGAAAAGCTGCTTCCAGTGCAAAAATTCAGCTACTGTAAGTACATTATACAGGGAAATAATACTCTGAAAAATCATATGAAATCTGCCAGTTTAACACTTGTGACAGCATGGGGGTGACATGCCTGGCACAATGCTCCTCCAGTGCTTTATATGTAGGTAAAACAATAAGAAACCCAAAGATCTGAGTGGGAGAGCATTGCAGGGCTTCAGAAAAAGGTCAGAAAAGTCAAAGTACCGGCCACATGAAAAAAAGAATTAAAAGTTCTTTTCAAGTGTTATTTTCACTTTATCACTCAGCATTGTGTACCCACACAGTGTCCAATGTTTCACCCAATACGTTGGGCTTCCTGAGGGGAGGCAATCTGCATTTAAATACTTCACGCATACGTCATTAATACTTCATAACAATAGTGTAATACTTTTCCCACAAACACTTCAATATATATTAATATTTTAAGGTCTAAAGTAATACATTGGTTGTATTTATGAGCAGTGATATTATTGCATACATAAGAAGAATTATACCACATGAGCATGTCCCTTCGTTAGGAATGTATAACTAAGAACAAACGGAACTTTTCTTACGTCTTTCTCTGAAAGTTTTTTTTTTTTTATGTTTTTCACAACTGTAACAGATATGGTGTACATTAGGAAAATTATGGCACCTACGTAGCGGAATATATACTGAAGTATTCACAAGAAAATGATCACAATATTGTTATGAAGTATTAACTGTGTATTTTTGAAACATTTAAACACAGATTGCCTCGAGTCAGGAAGCCCAATGTACTGGGTGAAATGCTGAACACTATGTGGGGACATCATGCTGAGTGACAAAGTGAAAATAAAGCTTCAAGAGATCTTCTAATTATTTGCTTGTGAGGCTGGTACTTTGACTTTTCTGATTGTTGTGATGCCCAATCAGCCCTGCAACTACAGACTAGATACAACATATAGAAGGGGACCCACCTAACCCATGCTCTGGATTTACTATAGAAAAAGGTGACATGACATATGCAACAGCTCAACGTGTACAAATGTCCAGAATCCAAAGGACCATATACAGTATTTGGATTCAGGGCTATTGATAAAATGATACTGAATCTTAGGGTGGGGACTATGACTGTGTGATCTCAAACGAGAAGCATTTTGGATCTATTGCTTGTAAGCCACAGCATTCCCAGTAGAGATATTGTGAAGTTAAACTTTGCCTGTGAATTTTGCAAAAAGTGTCAAAAATGTGTGCTTCGCGGAGTTTTGGAAAAACATCGGAACTTCCATTTGCGTGCTTTGCATTAAATTTTCACTGTGATTCGAAGTTTTTTACCGTGAAGCATGAATTTCACTAGCAAAGCATGAAATTCACAGGCAACATTTTGCATTTTGCAGTGTGATCTGTGCAAATTTCATGAAATTGCTTTGTGAAATCCATGAATTACCTCGCGGAGTGAATTTCGCAGACTTCGCATCTCTCTAATTCCCAGGATAAAAAACAGCATTCAAGTTAGCACAGTTTCTGAAGAAATGAGAGCAACAAGATTTTCTGATTAAAAAAAGTATTTTTGAAGTTCAAATATTAACCATTTGTATCCTGTTCTTTTCTCCCCAGAGTTGTTGCAAGGACCATGAAGTATGCACTGGGATAACTACATACAGGGGTTGCTACCTCATGTCATACTGCACTACTGCTGGTTTTGCAACTCCAATTTTTATAGCAGAAATAATATTTATTTTATATTGAATAAAGCAACTATTCCAAAAATGCTAAAACAAATTCTGAACCATTTAACTAATATGTGTTTTAGCAAGGGTGTAATTTATTGCAATCACAAAGATATGAACTATAGCCACTACGATTAATTAATCGATCAATCAAACTTTATTTAACCAGGCAATTACATCATTGAGCAAGCTCATTTGCAAGATGGTCCTGGACACACACAGAATTCAGTTATAGTTTATGGCAGCATTTTGGAACATAATATGCAAGAAAAACAATACGAATAAAATAACATTACCGGTAGGTGATATTGGGAACACCACAGATAGCAAAGATTGTATACATATATAATTACTACATAATAGAGTGTTTGGGGACAGTAGGTGAGCAAGGCATGAAATGGTGGCAGTGACACATAGGATACAATGAGAAGGGGATAAAAAACATATAAGGGGAGGAGGGGTAATTAATTATAGTCATTCAAGGTTTGTTTTCAAGTTTTTTATAAAACAATGACTGTGTGTTGTAAATAGTATGCCTTTAATTTTTTCTTTGTCACTTTGACTGCACTTACACATAATATGGAAGCCATGCAATTCAGGCATGGCTTTTAAATAGCCATTTAGCAATCAAAACTAAGTCAGGTTATTATAGTATCACTAAGTGCTACTATTTAAATTGCACCCTTTCAGTATTGCATTGCCTTGCCTTGCCTTGCCCTTGATAAAGGATGTTGATACAGATCTGAAACATGTTAGGTGGCTTTCTGGAGTCTTCTGGCTTTTTATTCTGCATTTCATCAATAAATTGAACACTTCTGAACTTTAGTGAAATTGAAGTGGTGGTGTCATTTCTTGAAATACCAGAGGTAGGGAGTGCCCAATTTTTTTTTTTTTTTTTTGTATTTCACTGTTAAAAACCAGTACTGAGGGCACCACTGTTGTTGTGTGTATCTTTTTAGTTCTACTGTGCCTTGCACACCCTAGGAATGCCCTTAGTCCTATAATTATGCACACCCTGAAGTACCTCATTGCAAATATAAAATAGTTACTCAAATTTTCATGTTCACCCTAGTGCTTGTGAACATACTGGTACGACAGTGGAGTTTGAGAGATGTGTCACTGTTGGTCCAATGCAGGGCGGTTTGCAAGGTACTAGACAGTGTCACACCAATCATCAGCCAAATTGAACATGATACTCTTCTGTCTTGCTGGGTGGAAACCTTGTGTAGTTCAAAGAAAAGAGCTGCCCAAATCCTAGAGCATCTGTTTCCTTTGATCTGCATAATTCCACCCAGCAAGCAGAGCTGATTAGCATCATGATCAGCCAGCAGTGGCCCCCCAATGTAAAACCAGTCCCTCTCATCCTTTCCTTCTTAATTTTCTGACACTGGGATGTTCAAGCCTCCATACCTTCTAGTACCCCTAACCTGTCCATTTTCACTGTGCGACACCAGATAACCCACCCCCTGGTGCCGCCAAACATAACACCAACACTGGGGTGCCAAATCCCTAGTGTCAGTACTTGAAATAAAGAACACCATCCCTCGTAGTCTTTTAAAAATTTTTTATACACCCTGTAAAAAAAGAAAACTGTCCATCAATGTCTGTTGTCACCACTGGCCCACTGCCGCCATTACTTTCCCACTCAGTACCCACCACCCTACACCCCAACCCTTACCTACCTACCAGGGGTCCAATACCGTAATCCTCTCTGGACCGGCGACATGTCATCACTCTTTAATGCCAGACCAGAAACAGAGGAAATCGGGTATGTGATGCAATGTATTTCAATGGGTTTTAAACTTGTCCTCATAACTTGGTCATTTTTGCACATTCTTTCCCCAATTTTTCAATATGGCCTTTTTGAGCCCTCACTTCATGAACAAGGATAGTGAAATTATGAAAATCCATCCTAAAAGATGATTTCATGGTCACTGCATGAAATCACCATTCAGGCAGGATTTGAACATTTTCTCCACCCTTGTTCATGAGGTGGGGTCATAAGAAGGCTATGTTGAAAATTTGGGGTAAAACATTTTTTTAAAATAGTTATGTGCATACGTTGAAATTTTTCAATACATGCACGAAACTTTGGTATAGAAACATAGACTCTGACATCAGATAAGGACCGCTTAGCCCACCCAGTCTGTCCATTTCCCTACCTATTGGATAAGCTGCAGATCCTAGTTAGCAAATAACCTATTTCAACATCTTGATCTGAAATTTTCAACACAGTCATTTCTTCACACCACTCATGAAGGTGTCAGCTGTAATTTTCAAATCCTGTCTAAATGTGTTTTCACACTTTTCAAGCAGGATTTGAAAATGTATCCACCTTTGTTTATGAGGTGGGTTCATACATATGTGGTAAATTTGGGGTAAAAATATTAAAAAACAACAAAGTTGTGAGCATACATTGAAAATTTTCAACACACACTCGTAACTTAATTTTTAATATTCTGACCCCAAATTTTCAGCATAACCATTTTTTCACTCCAGCTCATGAACAGGACACCTGTCATTTTTCAAATAATCTCCAAAACTTGTTTTCACGATTGCATTGCAAAATCACCTTTTGAATGGAATTTAAAAAATTGCACCTGTCTTGATCATAATGTCAAGTTATAAAAGACTGCTGGAAATTTAAAACATAGATACTGACAGCAGATAAGGATCGCTTGACCCACCTAATCTGCCCATTTTTCCTACCTACTATAATACTGCAGACCCTACTTGATCTCTTGCTTTACCTCTCCCCCCTTTCCCTACCTCTAAGGTTCCCTTATGCTTATCCCATGCAATCTGAAGCCCTGCTACCATTTTAGCATTTTGGTGCAAATGTGGGAGCCTGCTGAAAATTAGATATTGCCCTCAGCTGGTCCATCATGGATAAATACATAGAAACATAGAAACACAGAAGTTGACGGCAGATGAGGACCGCAAGGCCCATCCAGTCTGCCATTTATTTTCTACCTTATGAATGTGCCATAGGCCTTGCTCTGTCAATGGCCATCTATTCAAACTCATCTGTATTGCTCCTTATGCCTATCCCATGCCTGTTTGAAGCCCTGCACTGTATTCATATCCACCACTTCCTGAGGTAGGCCGTTCCATGCATCCACCACCCTTTCTGTGAAAAAGAACTTCCTCACATTACCCCTTAATCGGCCTCCCTCTAATCTCATGACGTGTCCTCTTGTCCTGCTATTTTTCTTATATTGAAACATGTTAGACTCTTTCACCTTGTTAATGCCCTTAAGGTGTTTGAATGTTTCAATCATATCACCTGTCTCCCTCCTTTGCTCTAGGGTATACATATTGAGCTCAGTTAATCTGTCCTCATATGTTTTCTGATGCAGTCCCTGCACCATTTTGGTTGCCCTTCTCTGGACTGCCTCAATTTGGTTAATGTCCTTGTGAAGGTGTGGCCTCCAGTACTGCCATGCAGTACTCCAGATGGGACCTAACTAGTGTCTTGTAAAGAGGGAGTTATTACTTCCCTCTTATGACTTGTGATACCCCTACTAATATACCCCAACATCCCTCTAGCCTTACCTACTGCTTTAGAGGTCTGCTTGGATGATTTCAGGTCATTGGTGATGATGACGCCCAAGTCTCTTTCTTCCCTTATGACTGCCAGCAACTCCCCTCCCAGCCTATAGGTGGCTTCAGGGTTTCTCATCCCTATGTGCATGATCTTGCACTTCTTAGAGTTAAACCCCAGTTGCCACTCTTCTGACCATTTTGCTAGTTTATCCAGATCTCTTCTCATTCTGCCCACCCCATCTGGATCATCTACCCTGTTGCAGATGTCAGAGTAGATGATCCAGATGGGGTTTGCAGAATGAGAAGAGATCTGGATAAACTAGCAAAATACAATCTAAAATGTGTAAAGCAGGACATCACTGAAAATGAGATACTGCATCTCATCCGGTCTATCTTGGGTAAATATATAGTAAAGATGTGCACAAGCAAGACCCAGTACAACAGCAATGCAAGCATTAAACATTCAGTATTGACAAATGCTTGTTATTTTAACAACTGAGTAATAAGGCTGGGAAAGTTAAGTATTTCTAACTTGTGCTGTTGTGCCTTAACGCACAATCATGTGATCACATCCGACCAGTTACAGGTCTTGCTTTCTTTTACCCATGTTATAATGCATTTTAATATCTGTATCTCTGTGTGTTTAATTGAGGAATGTTTCCTATGCAGGATGATCTGATAACTGGCTTATACCCAGCAGTCTAAACATGCGAAAATATGTAATCCTCCGCTGGTGCAGTGACTGGGTTCACACCTTGCCTGGTGACTGTAAAGGGCACACCTATTTGAGGGAGCTGAGTTTGTTTGTTCTCCTGTAGTAGGAGGACTCATCCCAAATTAATAAATAGCACGGTGCCTCCACCCAGAGAGAATAAGTGGGTCAGATGTTGTGTGTAGTACCTCCCTCTGGGGTGCAGTACCTACCCACCTGCCTACACTGGACAAGACCACCTACTGGGAACCACCAACCATTGTCACCTTTACCAAACAATAATCCAGTCAGGTTGCACAAATTGAGGGCACGCACAAAATCTAAACAATTAACAGTGTTTTATTTGCTATCACAAGCCTGGAGAGCTTGAGAAGGAAAATGGGTTAAGTACTTGCAGGTCAACAGCAAAGATTTCCCTCCATATAGCAGTATGTCATGCAACAAGTGCATCTGCACAAGCAAGGGCCCCCAGAAATGAATTATATTACACAGTGTGCAGAATACTCTGTGACTGGTACCAGTAGTAGAACTATAGACTTGAGTATAAAAACAACTACCAATTAGACTCTGGGTACCCCAGAGTGATACTAAAGTCCTGGTACAGGCCCGGTTATTACGTTGCCCGGTTTCTTTTGGTGGTGCACATGAGAAAAATTGGCAAGCATGCATGTTAACCCCCTCAACAGACCACAGTGTGCTAGCACACATTTAATAAGAAATTTAAATTCCAACAAACTTGCCTGAACATTCAAAAAGCTTTAAACCCCAATTGTAATCCAAGCAGGCAGAGAGAAAAATTCCAGCCAAGAGTGCCAGCACTCACGTGACCCTTGGATGCAGCAGACCAGACCCAACAGGGAGCTGTACAGAGGAGCAGGATAGCAGTTCAGAAAAAGGATAGCAGTTCAGGAGCTTTCGATTCTTTCAGACAGGTCACAACAGTTAGGTCCTTCTGGCTCTCACACTTCTCTGGCTGCAGCCCTTCTGGCTCAGCTTCTCTGGAAACAGCCCTTCCTGCTCACCACATATGAAGTGGGAGCACTATGCAGTGGCTTCCCAGTTATCAAGGAGCCCAGACTCCAGCAGCAACCCCATGGTTTGACTCCCCAAAGGATGGAGAGTACATCCATACTCAGGCACGTCCCCGTGACTTCTTGTTTCCCAGTCCACCCCACTGGGTAAAGCCTAGCAGGCCCTTTACCTGGCTCCTGAGTAGGCTAGGAAGGAGTGCAGTTATCTTTATGCACTCAGAGCAGCTCAGAACATTCGGATGCAGCAGTGTCCCCCTGTTTCACATTTTCAGTAGTTTCTCCCGCACAGAGCTCTCTGGAGCAGGCTCTGCATTTGCTGAACCCAGTGAAAGGTTCACAAGAGGTATTCTGACTGAACTCTGGAGATGGCTTACAGGATTTATCGGCCTGCCTAGGCCTCTTGCTTTCTCTCGTCAGCAGTAGATCTGCATCCTTCTCACTCCGTCTCAGAATGTCCCCCAGCTCCTCCAAAGCCCAACCAACTCTTTCTCTCCTGCTACTCTCTAATTTGGCAGACAAGGTTGTACATCAGTACTTCTGCCCTGTCCTGCCCTCTGATCAGCTCAAAAAGCCTGCCAGTCCAACTGGGAGGGTCCTGCTGTACCATCCTCCCACAGTCCATTGCGTTGGCTTGCTGGGTGCTGATTGGCAGCGTCCAGGTCAGGGGTCACAAAGATGGCTGCCCCCTTGCTTTAATGGAGCCCTGCTCCAAAGTATTTCATTTTATTTTATTTAATTCTGCCCCCTTTAGAGTGCTGGTCCCTGGGTTTGATGGGCACAACAGTGCCTAGCGATCTGGTGGTGAGGAGTTGGTCCAACTGCCATGCTCCCTGTTGGCAGCTCCATTCTCTGATCCCACCGTCTCTTCAGCAATCTCTGGGTGGCTGGCAAATCACTCTTTTTTTAAAGATGCTGCATGCCAAAGTTGTCAAGTTCAGTACTTTCTCATACCCTACTCCTAGTGCCTCCGAGCTCCCTAATGCCCACTCGTGTGACTGGGGTTGGAGCACTCTAGAGGAGGTGCCAGCTGACTGCTGATGTGGCTCTCAATACCTCTGGCTGGTGGGTAATTCCAGTACCAGATATATTTGAGCTGCTGAGACAGCTCGCAGATTCGAACAGGTGGCTGCTTGAACATGCGCACATTCACTGTGCGAATGTGCAGCAGTTGTCTGCACCGGCTCCTCCAGTCCCCTTCCTAGCTGCAGTCCTGGGTCTGCAGTGAGCAGGAGAGATGGCCCAATTTTTGGGGCAGCGCAGGCAGCATCCAGATAAGCCCCTTTATGAGGACGGGGCTACAAATATATAAAAAAAATAAACATCCAATTCAAACTAAATACACAAGGCAGGAATTTCTGTGGCCTGTATCCCCCAGTGCATTCAGTGGCGTTCCAGAATAAGGATGCTTGCAAACATCCCACCTACCACCATGTTTTGTCACCTGCAGGACAGGATGGGTCCCCAGTAGAAGCATCCGAGTGATGTGAAACATTGGGGAGTTGATTGCTATCAGTTCAGCAGGTTTTGCCCTATATAGGATAACATGTGCCAGTTTGCACGTTAATTAAAAAGCATTGCACCTGTACAGCCTTGTGCATGCACTGAC
The DNA here is from genome assembly GCA_016271365.2 of Neoceratodus forsteri. Lineage (NCBI taxonomy): Eukaryota > Metazoa > Chordata > Ceratodontiformes > Ceratodontidae > Neoceratodus > Neoceratodus forsteri. Next base: position 112,161,748 of record JADMNL010000024.1, read on the forward strand.
CCTTTTTAGTGTTCCTTGGCCCTTACCATTGTGTAACACTTGCTTCTTTAAATGACTCCATGCATCCACACTTGCACAAATATTGCTCCAAAGGAGGCTGAACATTTGCAACCCATTCAAGGTGCTGAAAATCATTTGCACAGGAGCTGTGACACATCTTGGAGACTAGTCCCTACCTGCACATTTGGACATCCAGCCCTCCCATCTGTACTTGACAGCTACTGAGCACCGGCACCCCCTTGTAATTAAGATATTATATCCTGAGAAATAAAACATAAAAAACATAAATGAAATAGTAAACATTTACTCTTCTCTCCCCCCAGGCACCCCACACATTTGGGCTCCTCAGGCCCCCACTGCCTGCCACAGTCACCACATCCACTCCCTCCGACACCTGTTGCTGTCAGAGTCCCCAGGTATTCCACTGCTGCAGATCTTCTGTGCATCCCCTGGGGTACCCCTTCTGCCACAAGAAAAGAGGAATAGTCACTGAATTGGAGCAGTAGCCACAGTGGGAGTGGATCAAGGGGTAAATGTGGTGCACCAAGATGTTTGGTGGTATGAAATGTGCCTGGGAGCCATTATCTGGCATGCCTGGGTCAGGCATGAATCTGTTTCCATTTTAGGTTTCCTTTACTCCCGCCCTATGCAGTAGTTTGCTGATTATCCTGTCTTGGGGTCAGTGTGATACAGAACCATGAGGTCATCTTCATCTCCTTGTGCCCCTCCACCATTGCAGCACCAGAGAATGTGTGTGGATGCTCTATCCACTCCACCATTTCAGCACTGGTGAATGGTTGTGTGTGAATGCTGTGTCCTCTTCACCATTGTGGTACCGGAGAATGTTTGTGTGCGGATGCTCTGTCCCTCTACCATTGCAGCAATGGAGAATGTTTTGTGTGGATGCTGTCCCTCCACTATTGCACCACCAGAGAATGTTTGTGTGTGGGTGCTCTGTCCCTCCACCACTGCAGCACTAGAGAATGTTTGTGTGTGGATGCTCTGTCCCTCTACCATTGTAGTACTGGGAATGTTTGTTTGTGGATGCTCTGTCCCATCTACCATTGCACCACCAGAGAATGTTTGTGTGTGAATGCTCTGTCCCCTCCACCACTGCACTACTAGAGAATATTTGTGTGTGGATACTCTGTCCCCTCCACCACTGCAGCACTGGAGCACTGGAGAATGTTTGTGTGTGGATGCTCTGTCCCCTCTACCATTGCAGTACTGGGAATGTTTGTTTGTGGATGCTCTGTCCCATCTACCATTGCACCACCAGAGAATGTTTGTGTGTGAATGCTCTGTCCCCTCCACCACTGCACTACTAGAGAATATTTGTGTGTGGATACTCTGTCCCTTCCACCACTGCAGCACTGGAGCACTGGAGAATGTTTGTGTGTGGATGCTCTGTCCCTCCACCATTGCAGCACAGGAGAATGTGTGTGTGGACAGTCTGTCCCTCCACCATTGCAGCATCAGAGAACGTTTGTGTGTGGATGCTCTGTATCCTCCACCATTGTAGCACTGAAGAATGTTTGTGTGTGGATGCTCTGTCTCTTTCACCACTGCAGCATTGGAGAATGTTGTGTGTGGACACTCTGTCCCCTCCACCATTGCAGCATCAGAGAATGTTGGTGTGTGGATGCTCTGTATTCTCCACCACTGTAGCACTGAAGAATGTTTGTGTGTGGATGCTCTGTCCCTTCCACTATTGCAGCAATGTAGAATGTTTGTGTGTGAATGCTCTGTCCCCTCCACCATTGCAGCACTGGAGAATGTTTGTGTGTGGATGCTCTGTATTGATGCTCTGTCCCATCTACCGTTACAGCAATGGAGAATGTTTGTGTGTGGATGCTCTGTCCCATCTACCATTGCACCACCAGAGAATGTTTGTGTGTGGATCCTCTGTCCCATCTACCATTGCACCACCGGAGAATGTTTGTGTGTGGATGCTCTGTATTGATGCTCTGTCCCATCTACCGTTACAGCAATGGAGAATGTTTGTGTGCGGATGCTCTGCCCCATCTACCATTGCACCACCAGAGAATGTTTGTGTGTGGATGCTCTGTCCCCTTCACCATTGCACCACCAGAGAATGTTTGTGTGTGGATGCTCTGTACCATCTACCATTGCACCACCAGAGAATGTTTGTGTGTGGATGCTCTGTCCCCTCCACCATTGCACCACCAGAGAATGTTTGAGTGTGGATGCTCTGTCCCCTCCACTACTGCACCACCAGAGAATGTTTATGTGTGGATACTCTGTCCCTTCCACCACTGCAGCACAGGAGAATGTTTGTGTGTGGACACACTGTCCCCTCCACCATTGTGGTATCAGAGAATGTTTGTGTGTGGATGATCTTTCCCCTCTACCATTGTAGTACTGGAGAATGATTGTGTGTGTATGCTTTGTCCCCTCCACCATTGCAGCACAGGAGAATGTTTGTGTGTGGACACTCTCTCCTCTCTACCACTGCAGCATCAGAGAATGTTTGTGTGTGGATGCTCTGTGTTCTTCACCATTGTAGTACTGGAGAATGTTTGTGTGTGGATGCTCTGCCACTTCCACCACTGCAGCATCAGAGAATGTTTGTGTGTGGACACTCTCTCCCCTTCACCACTGCAGCATCAGAGAATGTTTGTGTGTGGATGCTCTGTGTCCTTCACCATTGTAGTACTGGAGAATGTTTCTGTGTGGATGCTCTGTCCCCTCCACCATTGCAGCACCAGAGAATGTTTGTGTGTGGATGCTCTGTCCCTCCACCATTGCAGCACTGGAGAATGTTTGTGTGTGGATGTCTCTGCCTTCCACCATTGCAGCATCAGAGAATATTTGTGTGTGGATGCTCTGTCCCTCCACCATTGAAGCACAGGAGAATGCTTGTGTGTGGACACTCTGTCCCTCCACCATTGCTGCATCTGAGAATGTTTGTTTTGTGGGTGCTCTGTGCCCTCCACCATTGTAGTACTGGAGAATGATTGTGGATGCTCTATCCTTCCACCATTGCAGCATCAGAGAATGTTTGTGTGTGTGACTTCTGTGTCCTTCACCATTGTAGTACTGGAGAATGTTTGTCTGTGGATACTCTGTCCCTCCACCATTGTAGCACCAGAGAATGCTTGTGTGTGGATGCTCTGTCCCTCCAACAATGCAGCACAGAGAATGTTTGTGTGTGGATGCTCTGTCCCTTCCACTATTGCAGCATCAGGAGAATGTGTGTGTGTGGATGCTCTGTCCCTTCCACTATTGCAGCATCAGAGAATGTGTATGTATGTGGACACTATGTCCCCTCCACCATTGCAGCTCAGTAGAATATTTGTGTAGATGCTCTGTCCCTTCCACCATTGCAGCATCAGAGAATATTTGTGCGTGGATGTGGTTTGGGTATTTGAGACAATGATTATACTGGAAATGAGGAACTGCACACCACACAGCAAGGTTTATTGAACTAACACAATATACTGAATTAACCATGGCAACCCAGCTTACAAGGTACCAATAATGATCAGTCACTTTCCCTTGGGATGTGAACCAGACAGTTGTCATGGAGGTTTCAATACTTCATTTAGGGGTGCATAGTTCCTCACTCTCCACCTCTCCCAATTCATCTTATATACACTTTCCACTAGCTGTTATCTTTACAGAACTCAGCATATCTCCATACAAGGTAATCCTTTGCTGGGTACTTTACTGTATTTTTAAGTCCAAGACAGCACATTTTACACACATAGCCCTTGCTATCTCTAATTTTGTTTATGTTCAGCATTTTGTACAAGCTGTACACAGTGTACTAGCTACCAACTCTGTTTTTGCAATAGCAAGGACATTAGCTCAGAAAAGCAGAAAGTCTTAGAACAGAAAATATTCTCATTAACCCTTTTCCTTCTACCATGACTTTGCAATATTTTCTTTATATCAAACTGCCATGTCCCTACAGTCCCCCGCTTGATGCATGCAAAGTACATGCATCACCATCCAAATATGATAATCCAATATGTTTTATATATATATATGTATATCTATATATATCTACTGTCTGTATCCTTCGCTCGGTGGCATAGCTGGCATACAATGACAATTTGATCTGTTGCATAGCATGTAAAAAGTGTAACTTGGTGATGCTGAGCTAAAATTTGCCACAAGCAGCAAACAATTATAATCATAATAAAAATATTAAGACAGTTTGAAATATTACAAATACCTTAAACGTAAGTTCTAGCCGTGTACTGCAGAGAACCAAGTCCAAGTCACCATCATTTAGTAACCAATTCAGTACATTCTGAATCAATACTGAGGAAGTCAGATGTGGTGGAGCTGGAGCTGTGATCTGTGAGTTGGATGGGAGTGATTATGAAAGCAAGAAGAGCATCAAAAAAGATCTGGAATTTGGAGAGAGGTGTTTTGTTGTTGTTGTTGTCGGGTTTTTCTTTTTGTCAATCTGTTTCTTTTTTGCTTTTAGCATTGCCCAGTGCACTAGTCGGTGTACAGATATCTGGAGTGATGAATCTGTGAAATGGGGGGGCATGTTTGTAACGGGCGTGGACGCTCTGAGCCACCATTCCTGTTACAGGTGCTGTCTTTAACTTGGAGTCTCAGCTAGCAGTTAAGATGAGGATGTTTTTTGACATTAGCTTTATTTTGCTGACAGTGCAGTGTATAAAGCATATGGGCAGTGTTTGATATATGCAGGTGACATATGCACTGGCCGACAGTAGTGCATAGTAAGGCCCTCATTGTAATGAATAGGAGCAATAACAAATGCAGATTATGGCTCCCTTTAGTTTGTCATAGTAAGGGGTTACCGTACTGCTAGTATTGTAATGTTGGTAACTTCAAAGCTGTTTGTCAGTGTCTGCTTTACAATATGGTTTAATAGGGGCCTTATATGTGTTAATTCTACTGGGGTGGAAGTGTTGGCTGTGGTAAAATTATCTTTTAATTTAGAGTAGAACACAGATGAGCCTGAATGTACATTAAAACAGCCTAACATGGAGAACACATTGTGCTGGCTAAATTAGAAACTCCTAGTAAGTTTTCAAAACAGCATTACCTCTCCCACCCCATTGACAAGGAGATGGAATAATTGTTTTAAGTGCCTTTCTTAGAAGTCGCTCAGTTGAATGACAGGTGTGAATGACCTCAGCCTTTCATCACTTCAGCAACTTATTCAGTGTGCAAACCTCACAACAGTGCACTATGACCCAGCATCCAGCAATCCTGGAAAAAAGGACCACAACAAAAAGGCACATAAACAAAATATTGTCAGCTTTGTTACAAAACCTGAAACACACACAGTTTTTAAAGCAATGTTTACTGATTGGTGCTGCCTGTTTTACTTGTGAAAACCATTACACATGATCTTTACAACTTTGGAGAAACACGTCCTATAAGCTTGCTGACAGAGAATACTAGACTGTGAGGTCCTGAGATGACATCAGCAGCAGCTTTTCACTGATACAGGCTGTTTTGAACAGACAGTGAAATTAGGGTTACAAAATAGCTCATAACTTTAAAATGAAGCAACATATAAATCTAGTTTTGGTATGAGATTTACTGGAGGCATGCTTATTCTAATTCTGCAATGTAGCTCTTTTATTTATTTTATTTATTGAATACTATCAGAATTACAAACCTTTGGGTCACAGACTCTTTTGCAAAGGCTCCACGTCAGTAAAGCGACCAGATGGTGCCAGTTGCTCTTTAAACGCCATGCATATTAACCCAAATGTTTTGTCAATGGGCCTTGTTTTGGGGAATGTTTTTACTGATGTTGACATTTTGCTATATCTTTCTTACTTGTAATAATTTATTTATCACACAAATAAAAAAAGCTGCCTGCTTTTACAGCTCTTCTGGTTTCCTTTTTTATATCTTTTTATTTAATTTTCAAGGAGGGATCAAGGGCAAGGCCTCACAAATTTTTTCTAAAGTGCCATGTTGGTCTCCTTGCAGGGATCCCAACCCACTAGGAGACCAACATGGCACGGTCAAAGAGTCCCATATTCAGAAGTGGCAGGTGGTATTGACTTGCACCAGCACAAAAGAACGGATATTCAGAGAGTGCACCAGCAAATGCGATCGTACAAACATGGCTGAATATCCTGCATATGCATTATCATGCAGGAGATGTGCAGCACAGCAGGTGATCTGTGACCAGCATGGAGCATACAGAACTGCACAATGGGAAGTTGCTTGTGCAGTGTGCAGGTCTGCAGTATTCAGCCAGGATATGCAAATAGCCTCATTGCACAGTCCGTGCTCAAACAGCACATTTGCATCGCATTACTGGAATGTAATCAGCTCATTTGCATGTGCAGTTCCAGATATGCAGGGTAGTGCCACCACTCCACAGAGGTGACCAGAAGGTACTGCAGCCTTGCAGACAGGTGAGGAGTCATGTTTATGTCTGTCTGTAATGCACTGGTCTGTGTACAGTGCTGTTACCCATGGCTATGTTCATGCCCAAGGTGTCTGCAAGCACAACACCAGTGGGTCTGGTGTCTTAGCGGCATGCCTGTAATGCCTCCAGGCCACAAGTGGTGCTATCTCTGCCTTACACTGCCTACAGTTGCACAATGTCCACATCCAGTAAACCACAGTGACCCACCTCACAGCCCCTGTGGCATTGTCACAATGCATGGCTGGCATCTGGGACATGGATGTGGTTCCTGGTGGTGTGGGACTGCCATGTGTGTGTTGAGTGCACCTGTGGTATACCACTGTGGGTATGTGCCAGTGGTCTATCCCTGACCCGTGTCAAGCCACCAGTACCACCATGCATCTTTATCACTGGCATCCCAGAAGTGGCTGTGGGTGCATGCCACCATCAGGTGGTACTCTGCTGGCCACATGGGTGCCGGCAATAGCACCTAATACATGTGCTGCATTGTGGCTGTCTGCACCACTGGTGTGCTAGTGTGGCGACTGACCTCACTAGCATGGGGCAGCTGGGCATCTATGACCTGGGTGCTGTGTTGGAGGTGGGTGACTGGGTGCTGCTGGTGGTGTCTCCAACTGGCATCTGGCAGGTGCCTGTGGTGTGCAGGCACAGCATAGCTGTGGCTTTGGGCACTACCGTCCTGGCATGCCTTCTGTGTGTGAGTGCCTGGAGCTCATCCTGGAGCATCTCACAGAGCTGTCTCAGGATATCCTGCCTGCAGTTCAGCAGCCTGCCTGTTGGTGTCTGGCTGATGCAGGGCAGATCCTTCCTTGCCTAAGTTTGCATGACAAAATGTAGGATGCATGACACGTGCGCCATGCAGTTCCTCTAAATATGCACATGTGCAGCACATGCAGGTGTCTGCCCCCTTTTTTCTGCGCGCCATACATTACTTGTGAGTGATCTCAGAATAGGATATGTGCAATGCGGTTCACACTTTTGAATATCGCACAATTTCCAGGATGCGCCGTGCATCTCCATATTGTGCCACGCAAGTCTTTTGACTATGGGAGCCAAAATGTTTTGGTTGTGTGGCTGCCTCAATGGTCCAGGTTCAGGATGAGCAGAGCTGGGCTGGTGCCATGGGGTGTTTGGGCTCATGACTGAAAATGCCTCCCTGCTGCCTCAGTGATGGTGGTTTTATGTGAGAAGGGCAGCTGCAGAAGAGCAACCCACACAAAGCGATGGCAACAGAGCCAATGCAGAATGGTACACGCAAGGTGGGCAAGCATCATAATGGCAACCACAGCCATTAAAAAAAAAAAGAAAAACGCTGCCGCACCCGCAGGGGAACGGGACAATAGAGGATGCACTGCGCAACCGTGGCGGATATGGAGCGTGCACAGACAGACAGTGGGTATTCAGCACACACACACACACACACACACAATGGAGGCAGGCACGTGGGACATCAACAGAGCAGAAGGCATGAGGTGAGGCCCCCAGGGACTGGGGACGGAGACACAGACGGGCACACAAGGGAGGGGTTGTGAGGCCAATGAAGCACAGGAAGCAGTGGCAGGGCACGGTCCTGAACAGAAGTGCCGGGGATGCATCCGCATGCAGGTGGCCAGGTGCAGGCAGCTGGCACCCACGGTGTGGGGCACCACACACGGGGGAGCTGATACGTGCAGGTGGTGTGGGAGGGTGTTGCACGGACGTGGCATGGGGCTGGTGGGCCAGAGTGTAGGGGTGCTGAAACAGCGACCGGGGTACTGCATGGGAAGGGGCACACTGACAATGGGTGCACAGGTGAGCGTGACAAAGGCGCAGCAGAGATGTGGACTGGGTAGGCTGCATGGGTCAGGATATATGGGTGTACAGGTGCGGTGGAGGGCACTGGTGTTCTATGGCAGCCACAGGTTCTATGGACTATACCTGCATTTAAAAGTTGTGGGCAAGGCCCCCTTAGGTAGTCCATCATGCTGCACACACTGTATTCCACCACTATGGCCTCAATGAGTAGTGTCAGGTCCCTGTAGGACTTCTTAGGCTTGCTGGACCCGGTGCTGGAGATGAGCTACTACATGTATGCAGCAGTGATCTGCTGCTCCTCTAAGAGGCAGTCCAGGAACCACCAGATGTTCAGGTGACTGGCACTGAGGCGGGTGTTAAAGGCATGGTGCCATCCCTCCACCACATTATTCGTCCTTGCTTGACCACTGCGTGTCACCCCATACATGTTCCACATCGACACCTGGAATAGTGGGTGACACCAGGCGGTACATCCCACTGGGCGACCGACCCAAGTGTCCTCCATGTAGTCAAGCAGAGGACACAGGAGTTCCTCATTTGCCTGGTAGTAGGACATGTCCACAAGTTTAGCATACACCGCTGCCACATCATCCGGTGGCATGAATGCAAGGGTAAGAAGCATGTAGGGACCTGCAGTGCAAAGTCCGCACCCACGGAGTAACACTCAAGTAGTGCTGCACTGCCCTGCACATGACACCACACAGCCTGGCAGAAGTGAAAGAAACACCCCCGCACATCGATGCCCTCGAAAACTGCCGTGAAGGCATGCCAGGCAGCACACTTGAAGTCCATAAGCATGGACTGCGGCTGTGCACCACTCAGTAGCCGATGCAGTTCCATGAAAGCCCTTGTGTAGGTACCTTCCATCCGGGTACACATCAGGATGTACACGGATGGCAGGATGATGCCAGACTGCATGCCATGGACGGAATATAGCTGCCCGAATAGTGGTGGCATGGCGTGAAAGGTGCCATCCAGGAACCAGTCCTGGCACCCGTCAGAACATCAGGTCATGCTGTGTCGAGAATATGAGCATGCGGCCCCTGCTGGACTGCTGTCATATTGCAGGAACTGTACTCTGTCACATGTGACCATGTATGCCTGGGGCAGGGTGAGTTTGGTCAGGCTGCCAGGCATAGTGGACAACCTCGCAGCTTGGTGCACATGCTGCACTGTGCACGCAGCAGGGGCATGGCTGGCAGCCTGCCAGTGATGGCATCTGACACCCACCAGGGGCCTGCACAATGACCTGAGTTGTACTCTCAGGCTCGTCTGTGCATGCTCCCACACACTCGCCATCACACCACGGACATCAACCTCCCTGCATCTGGAGCGTGATTGCATGGTCGTCCAGTATACACCACATGGTCAGCAATGGTGGCCTGTGGCCTGCCCACACCTCCAGTACACCTTCCCATACTTCTCCTTGTCCCTGCAGTACAGTATCGCGGTGGGCATGGAACAGTCTCCCTTGACTGGTGAGATAAGTTGCAGTATCCATCTGTCACGGCTGATATGGAGTGATAGCAGTATGATGTGCTCCATGCTCCCTTTATGTGTGCGGTGTGGTCTTGTACCTATCTGCCATGCCTACAGCCCACCCCAGTGCAGTCAAAATGATGTGCTGCCAGCGGTCACGCCCTCTATGCGCATCAGACAGTGCAGTGGCATAACAAAATGGCATGGGCACTCGCCCCATGCTGTGCGGCGTGTGCAGCGTGGAGGTGTTGTATGGCCACCTGTCCTGTGGGGTCTGCTGTGTCTGCTATAACTCCGGTACTGTGGTCCGTGGTGTCTGCAGCCACCGACATCACCGACGTTGCCCGGTGACTACAGATGTCATCCCTATCCCTGCTGCGGTGTCCTACTGATTGTGGCTTTTCTGATGTTTGTCCAGCTGTGGTGTTCAAACCCACATCGGCTGTGTTGCAGGTACTGGTGGTGGCACAGTGCTGGTGTATGCCACAAGAGTGGCTTGCCTGCAGCCTGTCCGCTGGGGCATTTCACTGCATTGTGGTTGTCTGTGTGTGCTGTGCGGGGGGGGCACTGGATGCAAGCAATGGTTGGTCTGCGAAGGGGGGTGTTGCTACATGTCTGTGGTGTACAGTGCTGGGGGGTTGCTGTGGTGTGGCACTGTCACCAGCTGGTTGTTGTTTTGTGAGGGTGCGCGCACACATGCACACATGAAAAAATTAGTGGTCACCATTCAGGCAGGGTCGCCATAATGACCCAGTCACCGTAATGACTCAGTTGTCATAATGACCCAGCCACCGGTATCACAGTAGCCATAGAAGCAGAGCCATTCTGCAGGAAGCCGCTCATCAGTAGCTCACATCACAGGCTACCGTAATGGCCCACAGAGCCTGAATGAGGCATATCCCATTGCCTGTCTGATTACAAGGCAAGGTATAGCCCTGTCTGTTTTGAGGGTATATCCTTTTCTGATTACAGGGTATATCCCTGTGCACAGCAGAAGGGAAAATTAAAAAGCAATGTTTTGATTTCTAAAATGAAAAGAAACAGCCAGCCCATAGCAGTACAGTACCATCAGTACTGCAAACTACTCAATGAACCGAGTTTCCAAATGGACCTTGGTCACTGAGAGAGACCGACAGGAAGAGAGGATTGAGCAACCCATGGATGGCTTTTTCTCCAGGAAGTGGGGCACAGACAGTGTCCCTCAGGGATGCCACCATGCCCTAGTGTAAGCTGGGTGCTGGGTGGTGGCAACTGAGCAAAGTGGATGTGAGAAAAAAGAAAATAAAATGAAAGGATTTTAAAAGAGCAATAAAAGCAGGCTGTCTTTTTTATTTGTGAGATAAATAACTGCAAGAAGGAGCCGGCCCAGTGACGCTGAGGGTTGGGGCGCTGGACGCCACACCTCGCGTCACGCTGGCAACCCAGGTTCGGGGTCAAGCCCGGGCTGCTGGGGGTTGCCAGGGGGGAAAGATGGAGTGTCCGTAGGACTGCTCTCTCTTCCTGGGAGGTGTGGGATGCGATCGCTCTCAGAGTGGCCTCTGGCAGCCGTTGGGGACGCCTGACATAGCAACGCTGTGAATGCTGGGGGGCGGAGTTGCGGCATTACGTTGCCTTGATAAGCCGCACTCCACGGGGGTCAGAAAATGGAAAAAAAGATTAAAAAAAAAAAACCCCAGCCCTGGGGATAGATGAAGGGCTCTTGATCTCCCTAAACCCACACTTCCAAATCCAGGCTACCTCCTCTCCGCAAGCAGACTCATGTACTGGGCACTTTGCCCTATAGATAGAGTGCCCAGGTCAGATAGGGTGGCCCTACCTCCGGAAGGTTCAGACCCAGAGGTGGTGATCTGGAACGAGGGAGAGGACTGGTCACGGAGGAGGGTAGAGGCTGGGAGCCCCAAGGTTGCTGGAAGGAGTTCTCCAGGAGGAGATAAATAAAGTTTAAAAAAAAAAAAGAAGGAAAGGATAGAAAATGATGAAAGCAGCAGAAACAGCCCGTAAACAAGCTGTATCTGCAAAACATTCGGGCAATGTGGTAACTGGGAAACAAGAAGATTTGGGAAATGTTTTTGTGAGCTTTGTCAAAAGCAGAGCGGTGAGTGATGGTAGCACCATGCCGTGCACCTAGTTCACAACCTTATTGTTATAAGTCATGACATGAGCAAGTTATTAGCACTCACTGGGCTTTGATTTACCTTGGGGCTGTTATAGCTGTGTTTGTTCAGCATCCTTGCTGTTTCTAAGATACATAATGATAACGTATTAAAACAACAAGAAGAGAAGTTATATCTTATTCAGAAAAAGTTAATGTATTTAATTCAACAACATCGACAAAAGTATGTCAATCATTAAAATCAAAAGACTGGTACAACTAAAGAAACATCATACTCTGTTTTATAAGTGATATTGCAGATGGACTGGAAGGGAAGGTGTGCCTATTCGCGGATGACACGAAGCTCTGCAACAGAGTAAACAAACCGGGGAGGGTAGGAGAATGAGGGACAATTTAAAGAAGTTGGAAGAATAGTCATGGGTTTGGCAGCTGGATTTTAATGCAAAAAAGTGCAGTCATGCATATGGGGCACAGGAACCCAGGGGCAACATACCAAATGGGCGGAGAAGTACTGACAGTCACAAAGCAGGAAAGGGACCTGAGGGTGATCATTTCTGATGACCTAAAGGTAGCTAGACAGAGTGACAAGGCACTGGGAAAAGCTAGTGGAATGCTGAGATGCATAGTGAGAGATATCACCAGCAGAAGGAGGGCGGTAATATTGCCTCTGTATAGATCACTGGTGAGACCCCACCTCGAGCACTGTGTATAGTCCTGGAGGCCCCATCTCTGAAAGGACATACAGTAGATAGGATGGAGGTGGTACAAAGAAGGGCAACCAAAATGGTGCAGGGTCTACATCAGAAGCCCTATGAAGAGAAACATAGAAACACAGAAGTTAACGGCAGATAAGGACCGCAAGGTCCATTCATTCTGCCAATTTTTTCTACCTTATGAATGTGCCATAGGCCTTTACTCTGTCACTGGCCTATCTATTCATACTTATCTGTATTGCTCCCTTATGCCTACCCCATGCCTGTTTGAAGCCCTGCACTGTATTCATATCCATCACTTCCTGAGGTAGGCCTTTCCATGCATCCACCACCCTTTCTGTGAAACAGAACTTCCTCACATTACCCCTTAATCGACCTCCCTCTTGTCCTGCTATTTTTGTTATATTGAAACATGTGAGATGCAGTGATTAAGCTTGAAACCTGGTCAGACACCTGGCAACTGGGCTTTAATGCCAAAAAGTGCAAGGTGCTGCATTTTGGGATGAAGAACCCAAGGAGGAGTTACCAGCTAGGGGAGTGCAGCTAGCCCAGACAGAGGAGGAGAAGGATCTGGGTGTGCTCATTACAGGGTCAATGAACAACTCGGCACAATGTAGGAAGGCAGCTGCAAAGGTCAACAAAATGCTGGGTTGTATTGCAAGGGGTATATCCTTGAGGAGGGAGGAGGTGATTCTGCCACTGTATAGGTCATTAGTTAGACCACACCTGGAGTACTGCGTGCAGTACTGGCGTCTGTATCTGAAGAGGGACATTAAGTTACTGGAGGGATGCAGTGCAGAGCGACAAAGATGATCAGGGGCTGGGGACTTATCATACGAGGAGGAGGTTGAAGGAGTTGAACATGTACTCACTGGCGGAGGGAGGAGAGACAGGGTGACATGATTGAAACCTTAAATACATGAAAGGAATAAACAAGACAAGTACAGAGGGCTGTTCAAAGTAAGGGAGGGAGGGACACCAGGGCTATGATATGAGACTGGAGCAAGGAAGGTTCAGGAGGGAGATGAAGAGACACTTTTACAGAGGGTGGTGGCTGGGTGGAATGTGTTACCTCCTGAAGTGGTATGCAGTAGAACAGTGGACTGCTTCTAAGCGAGGATGGGACAGGACAAGGGAGGGTTAATGAAGGGAAAGGGGTGGAAGGGAGGGGCAGCTGCAGGATAAGGGTGCTAGCTGCACATTAGAGGCAGACTTGATAGACCTCTAGGCCTTTATCTGCTGGCAAATTTCGTATGTTCAGTATTTCAATATATACTCCTGGAAGACAGAATGGGGTATGATAAAGAATGGGAAGAAGGAATGGGAGATATGATAAAGACATTCAAGTTCCTAACAGGGATAAACAAGGTACAGGAAGGGAGCATTTTCCAAAGGAAAGATGTTCAAGGATAAGGGACACAATATGAAACTGGGGGGTGGGGGTTCAGGAGAACCATGAGGAAGTACTTCTTCATGGAGGGTGGTGGACACTTGGAACAGCCTTCAGAGGAAGTGGGGGCTAAAACAGTCACCAGATTAAAGAATGCAAAGGATAGACACAAGAGAATCTAGAAGCAAGGAGGATGGGCAGGGGGCCAAGTAGGGTCTCTGTACAAGTATATGTAGGGAATTTGGGGCAGACTGGTGGGTCAAGTGGTCCTTATCTGCTTCGACAACTTCTCTGTTTCTATGTACCACAACTGAGCACAATGGTGAATTGATCAACTCCTCATGGAAATTTCTACGATAATTTAATGATTTTCTTGGTAATTTGGATGAGTATAAGAATAACTTCAGGGATACAGTGATCAACAATGTACACATTTATTTAAACAATCGTCCCCACCTTTTATTTTAGGATGTTGTTCCTTTGTTGCTTACTGAATATATTCAGAAAATAAATCCTAAACCATGCATTGGCTCTGATCTAACAGATTTTCACTTGATAACAAATGGCTTGTGTCTGGTTCTGTTCCATTAACTTATTTAATGAACCATTCACTGTGGTATGGGGCAGTACCCAAAAGCTGGAAATTCACCATCATTAAAGCTATTCATAAATCTGAATCCATTAATATCTCAAATTATCGTCCTGTTTCATTACTACCACCATTATCCAAACTATTTGAAAAAGTTGTCTTTGATTACGTTAATGAACATTTGTACAAGTGCAATCTCTTTACAGGGACACAGCATGGCATCAGATCCATGCATAACACAGAGACAGCCCTGGTAGGGTTCAAGACTATGTACATGGAGCCCCTGACAAGAGGCTCCATGTGGCATCAGTTTTTGTGGACCTCACCAAGGGCTTTGACTTAGCAGATCATGAATTGTTGTTTTGTACTTTGGCCAGGCATGGATTGTCAGAGGGTGCTGTGTCCTCATTTGGAGGGTACTGGCATGGGAGAACACATGGTCCCGTCATTGAGGGCATCCATTCTGAGAATAATGAGATTAAATGCGTATACCTCATGGGTCCATTTGGGCTCTTTATTATTTTGCTTGTTTTTAAACACAATGACTGTGGTGATTTTTCTGCAAAGTTCATTTTATATGCCGATGATGCAGTTATTTTTGCTTCTGATAAAGATATACTTAAAATTCGACAAACACTTCAAAATTATTTTTACAATGTGCATAACTGTTTTTTTGTCTCATAAACGTCTTCTAAATTCCAAAAAAAACTAAGTCTATGGTTTTTCACGTTCTAATGGATCTTTCACTTGGGATTTTAAAATATTGGATTTTAGAGGTAATCTGATTGAAAGGGTTGACAATATCTATTATTTAGGCATTCATTTCAAAAATTGATTTACTTTTGAAATTCATATAAATCAGTTAACATTACACAATAGACTTGGTATATTGTATAGGATAAGCCAGTTTTTAATACCAGAATCACATAAATTACTAGCCACTAGTCTTGTGTTATCAACATTTGATTATGGATGCCTTTTTTTTTTTTTGTGAAAACGTTTTCAGTAGACTGAATACACAATACAATTCTATTTGTAGATTTGCTCCCAGAATGAGTAGATCAGTTTACCATTGTACTCTCTCTCTAGGGAATTAGGTTGCCTGCCTCTTAAGGATTGTTTCCATTATAAATCTTCAATCTTTTTGCATGAGAGTGTGATAGGTTAAAATGCCACATTCTGTTATTGAAACTTTTCCAACATGTACCAGCAAATTGTTTACCGGAACTGAAGAAAGGTTTGCTTTTTTCCATACCACTCCTTGCATTCTCGCTTGGGCAAAGAGCTTTGAAACATAATGCAAAGTTGATTAGTATTAATAATAATCTTCCAGAATCTATTTTAGAATATGAATAATTGAGTGTATTTAAAACCAAACTGTAGAATAATTATTGGAACGTTCAGATTGCTCATGTTTTTAAGTAAGATTTGTTAATCATGAGCATGTGTTGATATATGCTATTTTATACACTGGTCACTGTGAAAAATGGCAGTTCTGTCAATCTGCTTACCAGTTCAAATAAATTAAAAATGAAATGAAAATGAAATCATAATGAAGGTGTGTGCATTAAACACTGCAGGAAGGAAGCAGAGGGGGAACGTATGCCGCAGGTTAACTTTATGAAGAAAAACAGTCAGCAAAAGCAGACTTAGAGACTACATTTCTATTTTTATGGCGGTAACTCATATTTGTACCCAGTAGTAGCAAGTTATACTTGCTACTGGACATCTTCAAGGTCTAATGTTGAACAATGAGGCTCAACAATATCACCCGCTGTGCTAAACATCTTCTTGGATGGCACACTTGTAGTGGAGGAATTGATGCATCTCATAGCCAGGTGCACCAAGTGAGGGGATGAATGCATCACCTGTGACCAGTAGCCTAATGGATCAAACTGAAATGTCCCAAGAGACTTCACAAAATAGCCATTCAAGATATTTTTTTAGAAAAGGGCTGTGACTGTGTCCTCTTCAGTTGCTCTTGATGTAAGGATATGATGAGCAGTGTCCACTCACTCCCATCAGTACTGCTGTCGGTAACAGGTATTTTTCCCCAATCTCCACCAGTGGAACCAGACCTGCCAGATTGCATCCCTGCTCTATCATGACTTCCTGCACCAGCCCTGGTGTCACCAGTCCCTGCATACAACCAATCAGAGCATCACACAGCCCTTGTCAGAGCATGAGTCACTGTGTGGCTGTCCTTAGTCATGTGAAGGATCGCATTGGAACCCAGGGATCCAGCATGGTTGCAGAAATGTGGCTGTGACTATTCAGCACTTTCAAAAACCTTGCAACCAATTCGCTTGCAGGCACTCAATGAGCACAGCAGCCCTCATCTGGAATCTCCGCTTTCCCCTCACATCACTCCATGGATGTTTTCAGTATGTGCACTACAGGGATCCCCGACTCAGAGTGGCACTGGATGCACTCAGATCATGGGCGCCTCTCAAATGGCTCAAGTACTCTCACCATGGTATCAACCAGTGACCACTCCCAGTCACCTAGAACTCCTACAATGTTGCACTCCATTTCCATGTCATGAAGTGTGAGCTTCTGTTCTAGCAGTCTTGACAGCATCAGGTATGATGAATTCCATCTGGTACTGACATCCTGTATCAAGCCATGCTGCGACAGACCAAGGCATTGTCGCACGTCTCTTAGTTGGTTAATCACCTCTACAGAGTAATGAAAATGAGCATGGATGGAGCGTGCTATGGAGACATTCTTGCTAGCCTCAGTACTATGATGTAGTGCAGATGTGACCATTAGATTCAAGATGTGGGCAAAGCAATGAATGCCAGTAAAATTCCCATAAAAAAAAGATTTCACCATATTTGCTGCGTTATCTGTAATGAGAAAAACATTTTAGACTGGTACCAACTGTCCATGATTGCAACATGTCTTGAAAGAATGTCAGGATGTTCAGGGATGTGTGCTCTTTCTCCATTAGCCCAACATTTAGAACAGCAGACCTGGAGTGACTACCAGGTTGTGTGGAGAGACGAAGGGAGAGCCAGTGACACAGAGAGAAGGAGGAATCCACAACTGGAAATATAGAGTGTGCACCATATATAGCACCAGTGTGCAGTCAGAGGAGAGATATGCATACATGGAGTTTGTAGCAGAAAGGAAGTAGAGACGGAGGGTTAAAAGCTCCAATTTTACTGCCTTTGGGCACCTTTATAAGGAGAAGCCAATGCCAAGCTGTAAAGGGTCCAGGTCCATTCAATTTAAAAAAAACACTTTGGAGTGTTTGTTGTTTCTCCAGGGTACCAGACATCGTCAAGGGTTGGAGACAGGGCAGCAAGGTCAATATGACAGACCCTGAGCAACCAAGAAGCAGCACAAAGCAGAACATAGGTTTAAAAGCTCAATTTTACTGCTTTTGGGACCGCTTTTAAGGAGAAGCCAATGCCAGGCTGTAAAGGGTTCAGGTTGATTCTAATTAAAAAATAATCTTTCAGTGTTTGTTGTTTTTCCAGAGCACCAAGTCCAGGTCAGGGGTCAGAGGCAGGGCAGCAGGATCACTCAACAGACTGTGACCAATGGGGAAGCAGCAGAAAGTCTCACAAGGAGGATAAAAAGCAGCCAGTCTAGCATGTCCCAGCACGTTCATGTCCCAGCTAGTGAGCGGAACTGTGAAGGAGTGGAACAGGTAACTGGCATCTTAGATGTCAACAGAAGGAAGCAGGAAGTGGGAGGTCTCTGCCAGTCAACAAAGATAAGGTACCTGTTTACTCCTGTTGTTGCATTCACTGCCGGGATGGGTAAAAGATAAAAGGTAGGCCAAAACAGAGAATAGGATCAATACCCTGTCTAGGGTAGGTGTACAAAGGGGATTAACAAACAGCACAAGGGGTAAAACTAAAAACACCCCATCAGGGGTAAAGGGTGCACAAGGGACAGGTGAAAGCAAAAGGGTAGGCCAAAACTAGGAATCGGAGCAACACCCTATCTAGGGTAGGTGTATACAGTAAAGGGGTATAACAAACATCATAATGGGAAAAACTTAAAAAATGCCATTAAGGGTAAGGGTCCATATATATTTCCAGGTAACACAGGGAGAGTAGGAATTGGGAATGCTGGGAGTGGTGCAGTGCAGTGCAGTGTCTGTGGGATGGTAGTTTTCAGAGACCTTCTAGAGATGGCATGCTGCCCTATCTGCATGTACCTCTCTGAGTTGAGGAGGAAGTCACTGACTCAGGCTGAGTTCACTAAGATTTGGGGACCTTCCCCCGGGCCACCAGGTCTGCCACGATTACTTCAGAGTATCCCAGGGAGGAGGAATGGCTGCACTACATGGCCTCTGGAAGAGTGGCAGTGGTGGGCTGAGGCACATTCTCAACTGGTGCCACTACAAAATTCCTCGCTGCTCTGGGAGGGCAGGACTGCCTGGAAAGCACCCATGGTAGAGGCCAGGGAGCATGTGAGGGTTTTCATAGTGGAGACCCCAAGGAGGGTGGGAGAGGACCCCAGAGGAGGAGGAAGCAACTTCTAATGGGGACTCTATTGTCAGGGGATAGATCCGGGAATAGGAATGGGGAGGAGAGGGGCAGGTGCCTATATATAGCCATGGACTGGAGGGATAAGAAGCAGATCCTGGGGATTGCTAGGGTGGCAGGAAGGAAGGGGGAGCCGGATGTTATTCTCCATCTGGGGCTCAATGACCTGGCTAGGGACAGGGCTGGGATGTTGCAGAGGGTGTTTAGGGAGCTGGGAGTGGTCTTAGGTAGCACACTCCATGGCTTTCATTGCGGAGCTGCCAGTCTGTGACAGGGGAAGGAGAGGGATCTCCGGATTCAGCTGCACTGGTGACTGGAAATCCACCTGGGTGGATGGGGGTGTATACAGGGGTGATGGTCTGTATCCATCTGGGAGGGTAACCACAGTCCTCGGTGGATGGTTTAAATGTTACTTTGATGAACATTGAAACTAGCCATGGGGGGTTTGGAAGAAAATGGGGAGGCAGAAACTGCACCCCTCCCCCCACTGGCTGAAGTAGAGAGCAGGGAGAACCTGAGCTGAGAGGAACTCATCCAGGGTACAAATTAATAAAGGAAGCAGGTTGACAGAAACAAAGGGGGGTGGAAACAGGAGCATTAAAAAGAGGGGCGGGAGGACAAGGCAAAAATTAAAAAAGGGGATAACAAGAAGCATGCTAACAAAATCTGGAAGGCCATGTGTGTGAATGCTAGAAGTCTAAGAAATAAGATTCCAGACCAAGAGGTCATCATGGCAGGGGCCAAGCTGGATACTGTGGCCATTACTGAGTCATGGTGCACTGAAAACCATGACTGGGACATGGCCGTGCCAGGCTTCTCTTCATTCAGGGAAGACAGGTGGAAGGACAGGAGGGTATGGTGCTTTATGTGATGGAAAGTATAAAAGCAAAAGAGATACAGTGATTATGGGGAGTCAGAGGTACAGTGGGTCTCCCTGGAGATGGGGAACAGAGCCATTATTTGCACTGGTATGATCTACAGACCTCAGCATGGTGGAGGAGTTAGATAAGGTACTGGTGGAAGCCAATGGCAAAATGGCATAAAGTGGAGATGCTGCTGGTGGACTTCAATCTCCCAGATGTAGATTGGAGCCTCCAGCTGTGGCTTTAGATGGAGGCAGGGACATCTTGGACTCCTGCAAGAGATGTTCCTCAGGCAACCAGTCAGTGAAACTACTCACTGATGGGGCAATATTGGACCTGGTACTGACTAACAGGGATGGTGCTGCAGATGCCAAGGTGGGAGCCGCCTCCAGAACCAGTCATCATCTTGCAGTGTGATTCAGTATAAGGATGGCTGCAGAATCGAACCACACAGGGTGAGGATCCTGCACTTCAGGAGGACAGATTTTATAAATATAGGGAATGCCCCAGGATGACCTGGCAGGAGGGGATGGCCTGAGGATGGAGGAATGGTGCGCAATCTAAGAGGGGGCATAGTTAAGGTGATAAACCTCTGCACCAAGCAGGTGAGCAAAAGCAAGAGGAAAAAGAGACCGCTATGGTTCTCGAAAGAGATGGCAGAAAAAGATAAAGGCTAAAAGGGTTTCATTCAGAAGGTATAAGGCAACACAGAGGGAGGAGGAGGAGGAGGATAAGGTTATCAGGAGAAATAGAGGGAAGCATGGAAAGCAGTAAGGAGTGCAAAGGTGCAAACTGAAGACAGAATAGCCCAAGTGGTAATATATGTAAGCGAACAGAGGAAGATCAGGGGAGGGAGTGCAAGGTTAAAAAGGGAAGGGGTGGACTGTGCAGAGTGGGACTAGGAAAAGGCAGACATCCCGAAAAGATACTTCTGCTCAGTGTTCAGAGAACAAGGAGGGACCACAAAAAGTAACAGAAACTTTGGAGTGGGAGGTGGACACTTAGTTCTTTTCAGAGGTGAAAATCGTGAAGGACTTGCAAAATCTGAAACTGGACAAAGCAATGGGGTCAGATGGGGTGCATACAAGGGTTTTGAGGAGCTCGGAGGTAATGGCTGCACCTCTGACAGTACTATTTAAGAGCTCACAGGAAACAGGAGTGATTCCAGAGGACTGGTGGATGGCAGATGTAATCCCACTTCACGAATGTGGTAGCAGGGAGGAGGCTGGCAGTCATAGGCCAGTCAGCCTGACATCAGTGATGGGAAAGTTAATGGAAGCACTGCTAAAGGAAAGGATTGTGGAATATCTTGAATCCAGTGGGTTACAAGATCTAAGGCAGCATGAATTCACGCACAGAGGAGATCATGTCAAATGAATCTGATAGATTTTTTTGATTGCGTGGCAAGGGTAACACTCCCTTTAACAAGCCCTACTGGCCGGGCTGTGACTGAATGCTTTTCCTTGCAGAGCAGAAACAGGCCTAGTATTTGGGGAAAAACACGCCTACTATATTTCATAATAATATAATCACAATTTAATTTCATCTTCCTGTGAGGAATACAGCCATTGCAGACAGAGGATGTACCAAAACATGTAGCTGGTCTAGAAACCCCAGCAAAGCTGCAGTATGTGTAGAGTAGCAAGCATTCAGTCATAAGTGCAGCGAGAGCAACTGTCAGTGTGTAGTCACCATAAAAAATTATTCTACATACATTTTTCTGACCCAGACATAACTTAGTATTTGTAATACATGTCATTATCGATATGTTTGGGGTGTGTATATACAAGTAAGACATCTGAAGAAATATGGGATCTGTCCTTACACTACTTAAGTAACCAGATCTAATGATTCCTTGAAGAGGATGGATGCTTCCTTTCTGTCATGTATGAGGCTAGCACATGTAAATGTGGCTTAAAATACATTATTGTAGTTATCTGAAAGATCAGAAAGGTAGCACAGTATCGCACAGAAGCAAACAGCCAATAAAAGAATGCAAGAATGTTATAATACCTAAATCTAGAACTGTTACGATTGTAGAACAACATAAATGTAACATGTATTGAATTATAGTGTATAGGAAAGCCTTATTGCCGATAGCACTCGGTGAATGGAATCAGGTTGTTGTGCTGCACTCACTACGTCATGATGTTGTTGTGCTGCACTGGCTACATCACTTGTTCAGCACAACACAGAACGTTTCTGTGCATGCACAGTAGTGAATCCACCACACTTCAGGAAGCGGCCACGGTGGTGAGCACTGATCCAGGATATGAGCAACGACGGTAAAAACAGATCAGTAAGGACACAATCCTATCATGATTGGTTCCCATACACCAGGGGTGTTCAACCTTTTCGGAGCTGTGAGCCACATTTAAATTTCTGGATAAGATGTGAGCCACAGCGACTTGTGGCCTGTACCATAACCAACGTGCAGCCCTTACAATACCCATATTTATCCATATTCAGCCATATTTAGGAGTTAAAATAATAACATAGTCATAGGAAATAGTCAATAATCAGATTTTATTAGTAACAGTATTTTTAAAAAACAGTTGTAATTTTAAAATAATTATTCAGAGCACTTCTGGAGCTTTAGATTTGCTTGCAGGCTTAGTAAAAGTAGCTTGTTGAGCACTCAGGGCACTTTTCAGCTCCTGTACTTTGACTTTTCTCAAATTTAAAAGACTGTGACGTGTACTTGACATCTAATTGACAAACCCTTGAGAGCCACATCAAACTGTTTCGAGAAGCAACATGTGGCTCGGAAGCTGAGATTAGCCACCTGTCATACACTATACAAGACTGTGCATGCTTGAAGAGCACAACTAGATAACAATCTCTGCAATTTAACTTAGTAGAATGCCAAAATAACAACAGTTGAAATAAAGAAATGTCAGTTTTTAGGTGCTACGTTATGTAAAGTGATAGTCCAATTAATGAGTGTTGACACCCAAACATAAATATGTATCCATGAATATACAGTGGATGATTGTAACTATCAATATTTTTAATAAAGCTGAGTTAAAAAAGAATGTGTATGAGCTATCACATAACATAGCTCTGTTTCAGTCTCACGTTTTCAGTGGTAACAAGACCTCCTCGAGCTGTGCTCTGGAGGTCTCTTGTTACCGCGAGCTACTCGATTGAAACATAACCTTGTGTATGATTAAGCAATATACCCGACGGGGTGTGGGTATATTGGATTACTAACGCTGATGGTTTGGTCACGAGGCCGCAGGCCGAGTGACTTAACCGCACCAGCCGTGGTAAATCCACCAGTATACCCACACCCTGGAGGGGTATATTGCTATTATACAATGGTAGGAATAATTTTTTTATTTGTTGTTTATTTTTATTATTTGTTTTTGTGAGTTATGTTGTGATAATGATGGATATATTCTTCCGCTGAGAAAAATAGTTCCTTTTTAGTATTGAATATAGAGACAGGTAAAATGCTTTGAAAAGGTTTTATTTGTGTAAAT
This sequence comes from Neoceratodus forsteri, assembly GCA_016271365.2. NCBI lineage: Eukaryota > Metazoa > Chordata > Ceratodontiformes > Ceratodontidae > Neoceratodus > Neoceratodus forsteri. Next base: position 112,185,079 of record JADMNL010000024.1, read on the forward strand.
AATAATTTTTAATGATCATTTGAAAAGGTTTTATGTCATTAATAATTTTAATGAACATTTCATAAGTGCAAGATGTAATTAGTTATTTTTCTTAAACAACATTAAATGTTTTATTTGTGAAACAACATTTAGGAAATCAATTGTGTTGAAGTAACATTTTATAGCTTGTATGAACTTTTACATGTCACATTTTCATTACATTGCTCACAGGTTTGATATTTGGTTGTTGTTTCTTTAAGAAGTTAGGTTGCGATTACTTTGTGAGCATATGTTTGGTGTGGAGAGCATGTGAGTTGGTCGGTCGGTGCGTTGCTTTTTGTTTTGAGCCAGTCTAAAATACATTTATAGCCCATTTTATTTGTTTTTTTGTGCTTGCTGCGACGTTTAACATTTTTTTTTATAGGGAACGCTGCTTCCGTCCATCAGGAGAATGCCGGTATTGCAGTTGAGGGAGAGGGGCGGCTGCTGCTTCATTGGCGGGTAAGTTTCTGCTGTTGTGTCACTAGTTTTGCAGGCCAAGCCGGGAGATATTGCGACAGGTTTCTGTGGAGTTTTAATGCTCCGTTTGTTAACTATGCTGCCGTTTTCTGGATCGGATGGCTAATTTTTGGCACTAAATATATTTTGTAGCTCTTAGAAATGTAGCAAGTGGTATTTAATGTTTTTTTTTTTTAAGACGTTTTTACTTTCGGTGGTATGCGGCGATTAGAAATGGCGGCGGTTCGTTTGAAGTTTGACGGCGGTAGTGATATTTGTGATGTGGTAGTAGTGCTTGTTGGCTGGCACCTTTTCCAGTGGGTATATTGGAGGATTTATAACTGCTGGAAGGTGCCAGACAACCAATCAAAGTGCAGGGATTTCTGCTTGTTTCTGGGTCCATGGTATAATTAAGCAATAATGCGACAGGGTGTGGATATATCGTGGGATATAATCACGCCTCGGGTGGTTGGGCACGGGCCGCGGGCAGTGCGTCTAACGACCAGTAACCGATATCTCGATCTCACCCTGAGTGCATTATGTTATTATGAACTGGATTAATTGATATTTTATGCCTTTAATACAAAAAGTAAAGTTTTTAATATTTTATTATTGTTTTATATGTGTAGGTAGACATTTAAAAAAAAGTTCGTGAATTTCATGTTTTGGCCAGTAGGTGGTGCTGTTGCAGGAGGATTTTGTTACAGGCTTAATTGTTGTGGCATTGATCCCCCGCCCGGAAGTTTAGTTTACTGAGGTACGTTAATATTGGGTTTTTTGTTGAGGAAGTGAAGATGAGTCGTGCCCTACTTCAGGAAATGGAGAAGGTAAGGGTCAAGCCTGAGGAGCGGGTTGTAGCTTTGCCATTTAGCGAGGCAGTGAGGTAGCGATAGTTGGTGCTCCGAATGCGAAGCAGTCTCGCACAAAAGGGAGATTTTTTTTTGTGTTTGTAGCGTCTGGTTTCTCGCGACCTGTATGGGGCAGGCAACTGTGAGGATGTGTTTTTGGCCTGTTAGTTGTAGTGGAGGTCTGACTTGCTTCGCTTGTGGGAAGTGGAAAGATTGCTCTGGGAGTGAGCAGGCTGGTGGCGGAGGTTTTCCGGCTGTGATGATGTAGCCCGGATATCATCAATGGGCCAAAACACTCTCGCCAATCAGGTTATTGCTCGACTACGATCACGTTCATACATAGTTTCCTACACAATCCTCTATGTTCTATTGTATTGGTTTTAGAAATGGATCATCCATGACCCCTGCTGTTGTATATATGTTAACTCTATTATGTTACGAATGTTATTTCTTTGTTACTTTGCTAAAACTAAAAAAATGTATGAAGTAAAAAAGGAAAGTCATTGCTGTAAGTTTGTGGCTTCATGCGTAAGAAGAAATTTAAAAACAGAAATATTTTTCTTCATAGTTTATTTACTAGTCAGGCTCAACTATTAGCAAGTGAGAGTTGTCATCTCACTGGTATTTGCCACAGGGATTATATGGCTTACATTTAAACCAGCAGTATTTGTTTGTTGCAATATAGATTGTTCAATAATACATACTAGAGTCAATCAGGAATTTACATAATTAAGCACAATAACAAAATAAAATAACTAGATAGAGGGGGAAATGCTGGCAGAACTGGCCCTACAATAAAATGATTAACAAGTAGGGAGCAAAACAGGAGAAGGGAAGAGAAAATAGGAATAATGTGACACGGACTGTATCTTATAATAACATATTATAAAATGGCAAGGCGAAATCTAGAAATTTCATTGGCAAGAAACATCGCCTGACTGTGCATTAAATCTCTTTATAAAATGGCCATTAATGAAAGGTCAAATGCTGACATGCCATTGGCCAGAACATATCAGCTGACCATTCATTAATGCCTGGTAGATGAACAGTTGGCATGAGGATCTTTTTCGGCTGGCACATAAAGCCGAATGTCAAAATAAAAAAGTAATGCCTTCGCATTCTCCCGCTTTAACCACTGCCATTGACAATTGCAGGTGAAGCGAGAGAACATGGAACGATGGAGCAAGCACAAGAAATATGCACAGAATTTGACATTTTTGAGGGGTCTGATGCCACATGTTTAAAATACTTACAACCAACAGTTCCTGCGTAAACTCTTTCACTTTATGAGAAATACGATCGGCATGTTTTTTTTTTTTTCCAAAACCCACCCACACGTGACTGGCAACCAATGAGAGCCAGACAACAAAAACTTTTTTTTTAAAGAGACTTACATTTTAAGGCGAATGGGCAAAATGCACAAAAAATACAATTTTGAACGATTTTAAAATATTTAGATTAGTTTAAGCACTTGCAAAGCGTACCATTTTATAAGTGCAATAACCCACTCCAGCCCATAGGTGTATGAGGGCATTAATGCACTTCTGGCTGGTTAAAATCACTCAGGCAAGCCCTCATGCCTCACAACTCACCCGGGGTGTGCATTAATGCCCCGATACACCCATGGTCTGTCATGGGTTATAGCGTACATAAATGCAGTCAGGTGCAGAATCTCCTTTTACTCCCCAAAACCCACTTAGAGCCATTTTATAGTTGTAATAAATCCTCCAGGGTGCACATACATAGAGTGCCTTACTATACAGCCTTCAGCCTCATGCCTTATTACAACCCTGGGGGCATAAATTAAAATCCTATAATGCACACCCTGTCATGTCTTATTACTTGCATATCTTTGTCCCCTCCAGGACTGGGTTCATGTCATAAATGCTGGCATCTGAGTTCAGTATGAGTAGGGGGTGCTGTACTACAGAGGTTTTACTCATTGTTCTGGCCAACATTCATGTTACAATAAAACCAGCTCATGCAGTTGCCCGAGGCTGTGCGGGGGAGTTAATGTCAAAATGGCTGTCACTATACATGTACGGTCATTCCACTATCATTCTCTCATTGCTTGTGCTCTGGGATACAATGTGTAGGAAAAGTGCTACAGAAAAGCTGAGTTTTCTTCTTTTTTTCCACTGATTTATTTATTTAGTTTTTGTTAACCGGGTTAGGTGCGCTAGCCAAAGTTGACTATTTTCAGGCATGACCCGGGAGAATACATGCATAAAATGAGATGAGATTATACAATACATAGTATATAGTGCAGGTACATAGTATATAGTACAGGTAGGTTAGAATACAGATCAAGTCAGACAGTACTCGAGATAATACATATAGCTATGCAGAGATGACAAAAGTGACATTAGTACATGCAAATAACAACTGAAACTAGGCTAAGTGGCAGCTATAAAGTCATTTTATAGCAAAGCTTTTAGAAGTGCAGCAGTGTCTTGGCGAAATAAGGGTGGTTAGCTGTGAGGCATTAAGTGGGATCAAAGCATGTGCAGGGGTCCCGGATAGATGGTGATATAGTTCTTTTTGAAGATTAAATGGAGTTAGCCTGCCTCAGGGCAGGAGGAGGGAGTTCCAGATGGCCGGGTGGTGCAGGAAATGCTCCAGAGCCTTTTGAAGTAAGATACCTGGGTATGGTAGTAGAAATTTGTTTGCTGAGCATAGTCCATGGGCAGGTGTCTGTGGTACAAGTAGAGCTGCAAGGGAGGAGGGGTTTGGTTACAGATTACAGAGTCTGTGAGGGTCCCTAGGAGTATAGGCAGTTGGGAGAGCCAGCCTAGGTCACTATACAGTGTGCAGTGGTGCTTGAGGCGATGGGAAGAGGAGGCATACCGACATATGTTGTTATCGCGACATCCCATTTATGGAGAACAGTCTTATGGGCATTAGCAAAAGTGAGACACTGTATGTCAGTGCTGGGAAGCAGAATACCCTTGGCAATTGGCAGTTTATGGATGGTGTTAGCAGGTGGCAAGTCTTATAGGCGATTCCAAGTTTGGCATTTGTTGCTTTACAGGTTGACTGGATGTGCAGACTGAAATCAAAGGATTTATCAAGGAAGACACCCTGGTATTTGAAGGATGTGACACAGTTGATGAGAGACCCCCAGAGTCATGGACTAGGAGGGGTTCCTTACAGGCCCTGAGTTTGGGGCAGTGCAAGTAGCATGGCTTGGGTCTTTTTGTGTTGAGGATGAGCTTATTAGCATTTAGCCATGTATGCATTCCTGAAACCGAGAGAGGTTTTCACACGATGTTAATTTGTCAGCGCGGAGTAGAGACGAGATCATCAACATATAGAATAGCTGAGCAGGAGAGTATGGCATAATCTATGTTGTTGATGTATAGTGAGAAAAGAAGGAGTCCCAGGATGGAGCCCTGGGGTACTCCGATGTCAGTGCTGGTCACATCCGAGAACGGAGTTGAATTTAACAAGTTGTAATCTGTTTGATAGGTAGTTATTAAACCAGTCAACTACTGAGGATGAGAAGTTAAGTCTATGTAGGGTTAAGAGAAGCAGGGGATGATCAACAAGATCGAAAGCTTTGGTAAGATCGATAAATACTGCTCCAGTGAGTAGGCCTTTGTCCATGTTGCAGAGTACATCAGTGGAGAATTTGAGAAGAGCGGTTGAGGTACTGTGTCCTTTTCTGAAACCATGCTGAATGTCTGAGAGAAGGTTGTTCTTTGTGAGATAGTCAATGGTTTGGGTTGCAACAAGCTTCTCCAGTAGCTTGTTTAGCACAGAGAAGATGGCTATGGGCCTGTAGTTGCTGATATCCTTTGGGTCTCCTTTTTTAAGGATAGGCATAACTTGGGCAATCTTCCAGAGATCTGGGACAACGCCGAGAGAGAGAGACAGAGAGAAATCTTGGCCAGTGGCGAGGCAATCAATGGTGCCACTAGCTTCGGAGTCATGGCTCGAGTGAATCTGAGCTGGGCTAGTGTTGTCAGATATGTTTTGCAATAGCCTTTGGACCTTGGATCTAGATATAGCGTTAAAGTGAAGGGGGTAGTAGTTAGTTGGCAGTGGTCAGCACCAGATGCAGATCTCTGGAGTGTGCAGTAAGGCTGAGATGCTGTGGAAGGTGAAGCAAAGGACGAGGTGTACTGAGACAGGTCCGTGAATAATCTGTTAAAGGCATTTGCTATAGTGTTCAAGTCATTGCAATGCACCATTTAGGATCATCCTCTAGGGTCGATGATCAAGGCAGCCCAAGAAAAACCTGATGTGTGTTCAGAATTTTCTAGGGTCACCAGCAGAGTTAGTGAGCAGTTCCTTGCAGTAGATGCTCTTTGCTGTTCTGATTTGTTTTTACAGGTGCTCCGGGAGGCCCGTGGGTATTGTAATCCTCCAGTAGTCTGGACACTTTACACTTCTTCCAGAGTTTGTCCCATGTCTAAGTTAGCTAACAGGTCCTGTGCCATCTTGTTTTTACCCTGACACTTCTGGTGACCTTCCGGGTATGTTCATCCTGAAGTGCTGTGAAATTATCAATGAAGATATCAAGGGCTATTTGAACATCATGGGAGTGATAGATGTCTGACCAGTTGATACAGGATACATCATAGAGGGAAAGCTTCCATGTCCAGTTTGGCAAAGTTGGTAATTGTGATTTAGTAGCCGGAGGGTGGGGAGCAGTTTCCAGGCTCCATACACAGAAAATGGGGAGTGGTCTGTGATAGCATCTGCAAGATGCCTGCAGTTTGCACATGGTCAAGGCGATTCACCAGCACCCAGTCTATGAGGGTGGGGTAGTTACAGAAGGGGTGGTTCTAGTGGGTTCAGTTAAGATCTGGTGCAGGTTATAGCTCTGTTAGTGTCAGCAGTGTGCTGTGAGTTGGTCCCAGCCAGTTTAGGTTAAAGTCACCTAAGATACCACCAATGTGAATGTGTCCTCTTCATCCTTTACCACTGACTACAGGATGACCTGTGGTGGGTTTGAAATAAGCCTACTAGGTCATGAAACCAAACTCTGCAGAATTCTGCAGGAGAGTTACTGCAGGAAACAAACTTTGTTCTTTTCTGTAACATCCATGTTGGTCCAATAAAAGGTATCAAATCATTTGTTTCTGGATCTGCAGGAAACAATAGAATTTCATGGCAGTTAATCCATTTTGTTATGCTGGAAACTGTGCTGCAGCACTGTGTTTCATGGATTCCACATTTTCAACACATTACAGTCATGTTCCACATTTTTTTCACCAGATTCACGTTCCATATTTTCAACACATCCAGAGGTTAAACTGGGCAGGAAATCACAGGACCTCAGTTCCATCTCCTCTGTCACCTGTCTCCATTTAGTAATAATATGGACAGTTCCACCTCCTAGGGATGACAGTTCCACCTCATCCAAATGTAAATATTACAGTTCCACCTCCTTTTTTTTATGCACTCTTTTTGGCCCTCAGTGAGTGGCTGGGTGTGACCCCGGTATCCAGCTTGGTCCCAGCATTCACTGAGATCTGGGCATCATGGGGCTGCACCAAGTTTTCTATTTTGTATGACCACCCCCCATGACCCCCGGAATGGGGGTGGTCATGCAATGTTCTCGACACATGGTTGGATGTGATCCCACCCCCGACATGCAGAGGTCTGTTGTCCCTGCCCAACAAGGCCAGACAGCATGGTCCCCCTTCCATACCCCCCAGCCACTGCTAGGGGTCAGTAGATACTGGACATGAGGTCCCCCGGAGAAGGCAAGCAGTCCCAGATGCTCATCCTCCTCCCCTGGTCAACCCTCCAATGTCCAGATCCGGTCCCAAACCGGTCGTCAGCACTGCAGGCAGTAGCACTCACCGCTGTGCCAGTGGGCCAGCTACAGTTCCACCTCCTGACATTTCCAGTTTAACCACTGACCATATCCCATCATGTTCCACATTTTCAGGGACTGTGTAGTCAAACTGGCAATTGCCACACTACACTTGGAGGCTGTGGGGAGACCTTTCCACTGCACCTCAGACATCTGAAGCAGTGCAAACTCCATGCATGCATATCTCTCCTTAACTGCACACTAGTGTGTGCAAAAGCCTATGTCTCCTGCTTGACCCATTGCTTACATCTGTGTCACATCACAGTTCTAAGGCTAGCACAACTATCTTCACAGCACGCTCCATCCATGCTCATTTGCTTCACTCTATAAGGGTGACTAACCAACTAAAGAAGTGCAACAACAGGCCAGCCTGGTGGCACTGAGGGTGGAGGCCGGACATCTTACATGCCACGCCAGTGACCCAGGTTCGTAACTGACTCAGGTCATCGAGTACAGCATGGGGGAAGGGCTGGAGCAGGATTGAGCAGCCGGAAGGCAGTTCTCATCTCCGGGAGTGATTGCCCCCGTAGTCCTGCCCAATGGTCAGCGTGAGGCAGAGGGGAAACACGTAGTGGGTGGGTACCTCGAGATACGGTGTAAGATGCCTCCAAATGCGGCGACATCTGAGGTGGGGTGGGTTATGGGGAGAAATGAAAATACCATAAACTAATGACGTAAAAAAAGTACAACAATGCTTGGTCTGTCTCAGCATCAACTGATACAGGGCTGACCTGCCTTCAGTGAGCCTCCAAAGTGGCCTCTAATTGGACGGGAATTTTCAGGAGATCTTGTAGTCTCACAGCCAGTTCCAGTGGCTGAGCTGAATAACAAAGCATGAATAACGAATAATTGGGGCCCTGAATACAAATGCTTGGAGAATATTTGAAATAAGGTATTCACACATCCCTAGCATGCATTCCCTGTCAAGAAATATACAAAAAATAATTTGCTGGCCAGTAAGGACTGCTTGGCTACCTAGTCTGCCCATGTTTCCCTGTCACAGTATCACCGAGATCCTACTTGATCTCCAGCCCATTCACCCCTGCTTTTCCCCAAAATTCCTTATTCCTGTCTCATGCATTCTTGAACCTCACCACTGTTTTCGCCACCTCCACTGGAAGGTTGTTCCAGGAATCCACCACTCTTTCTGTGAAGAAGGATTTCCTTACATCTCCCCTGCATCTACCCCCCACCAGCTTCAATATATGTCGCCTTGTTCCTGAGCACCATTTTTTCTGAAAAATATTTCCCTCCTGTACCTTATTTATCCCGTGAGGTATTTAAAGGTCTCTGTCATATCTCCCCCTCCTGCCTGTCTTCCAGGGTGTACATATTTAGGTCCTTAAGTCTCTCCTCATAGGGCTTCTGATGCAGACTCTCCACCATTTTAGTTGCCCTCCTCTGAACTGCCTCTGCTCTGTCTATGTCCTTCCGGAGATGTGGTCTCTGTAACTGAACACAGTACTCTAGGTGGGGTCTTATCAGTGATCTACACAAAGGCAACACCACTTCCTTTTTCCTGCTGGTAATATCCCTCGCTATGCACCCCAGCATCCCACCAGCCCTGCCAACTGCCTTGTGGCACTGCCTGGCCAGCTTTAATTCATCAGATATGATTACCCCAGGTCTCTTACCTGCTTGGTGGTTGTCAGTATCACCCACACATTCTGTACTCTGCTCCTGGGTTTCTGTGCCGTAAGTGTATTATTTGCATGGCTGCCAAGCAGTAGTGGGTGGGGGCCTGGGTTTGATCCTCAGAATGGAACATTTTTCTTTTCGCTACAATTTATGTAGTATGAAAAGAAACTGTAGATGTCATTGCTGATGTAAGTGACAGCATTTCAGCAAGGTCTGAAGTTCTATATTGCTGATAACTTGAAAAGTTCCAGTTGAGACTTTGAGGTCTGAATATAACTTGGGAAACATTACTTCAAAATGACAGACTGTTTGTAACTAAAATTCAGTGCAGCTGTGTGTGGGGGAGGAGGTCTACACTCACTGCTGGATGACCTTTGCCACAACATGCACTTCCAGGCAAGGAACCTTAGTACAGAAGTAGAGCTACAGAGGTTCCATGTCATAATAGCAATCGCAGAATAGCAATCGCTATTATGGCAAGTGCATATCACTGAAAAGCAAATCAGCGATATACACTTTCAGGAGACCCGACATCCCGAATTGAAAAAAGTGTTTTTGTAGGGGAGCTGTGCACCCCCCATATAAGGATTATCAACTCCAGGGGTGTGCATGTTGGGGAAGGGGCAAAATCCCGCATCGCATGAAAAATTATGTGCCAGAGCTGCAGGCAGAGACAAAAGTTTTACGTACCCAGTCCCAAACCCTATACCTGCTGCACCACAGCTAGCCACCCACACCACACCACATGGCTAACTTGGCAGCGGCATGTACACCCATCCCTCAAAACCCGTTCCCTGTCCCTCCCCTTCCCTTCGCTATCCCCCCCTTCCTGTCACCATATACTACCGTAGTGGTCATGTACAGTTGCTACCCTTGCAAGGTAGCCCATGAGTATAGCGCCCAATATGAGTTGTCGTTTTGACATGGTGCCCATATTCAGTCAGTATACTCATGGTATACTGCTATGGGCTACCAAGTAATAGTGGGTAGGGGGACTGGGTTTTTTCCACAGTGCAGAAAGAACAGTTATGTACTGACTGTAACAGTTGATCTTCAAGAGAATATCTTGTATCAGGCCACACCTATGGAACTATAAGCCACCAGGCGCTAGGACCACATGAAAACTTTTGCAAGCAGACCACCAGGGACCATCCATGATAATGTCAGACACTGGCTGCTACATAAATGTGGGTGGCCTCTCCTCACCTCAGTTCCCCACCAGAGATCATGGCGGAGGACCTCTCTATAGGGAACCAGGAGAGAAGTTAGTACTCTGCCAATCCAGGTGAGGCAAAGAGCTATAAGTAGACCACAATGGAAATGAAGACAGCAAAGTTGTAGTCTTAGGCCCTTGGGAGAGGGGCAGGAGAGAGGATGGCTTGGCCTGATGAAAGAGATTCTCCTACAGATCTGCTGTTACAGGAAGTTTGCAACTGTTTTATTTTCTTCTAGGATATTTCTTTCATCAAGCCACACCCATGAAACGAGTCCCAAGCAGTAGTGACGTAAAGAGTCTGGGTGACTGGAGCCTACAAGACTAAGAAAGTAGGCCTTGAAGCACAGCTAGACTGAAGCCAGCCCTTGTTCAAGAGACAATGTTCAGACTGTAGTGTTTAGTAAAAGTGTGGACAGTATTTCATGTGGCAGCAGAAACATTTTTGAAACAAGTAACAGAAGTTGCCATGTCTTTTGTGGAATGACCACGAACCACACGAGGAAGTTCCTTACCGTATGTCCTGTAACAGAAAGTAATACAGTTTGCTAACCATTTGGACAGGCACTGTTTAGAAACTGGGGCACCCTCTTCCCAGATGTGAATAAAACAAAAAGCTGCAGGACTTTCTGCAGTCCTTCGTGTGGTGTATATAATACCTGAGTATTCTATGTACAGCTAGAGTATGGAGCAATGATTCCCCTGGAGTGGCATGCTCATGATAATAAACTGGTAGGTGGATGGTTTAATTTAAAGTAAACTCAGACACCACCTTTGGTAGAACTGAGGGCAGGCTTTCACGTTATGGTCCAGGCCTAGGCAGCAAACACAGCCATCGTGGGAGTCACCAGTGTAAATCTTCTCACCGCAGTCACAGTAGTGGAACAATTTCAACAGTTCCTTTGATGACATACAGGTCATCAAAAATCACTGAAAAAGTGATTACTTTTTCTATGAAAGAAAATAAAATGGCAGCTAATGCAGCAGCGTTTCCGTCAGTGGTCCGATAAGTATGATCGAGGGCGGGAAATCAACTGAGGAGAGAAGGGTCCACCCATGTTTATATAGCAGCTAACGCCTGACTCATCGCGGCAGTCCCTGGTGGACTGCTTGCAAAATGTTCATGTGGTCCTAGCACTTGGTGGCTTATAGTTCCATAGGTGTAGCCTGATGAAAGAGATATCCTCAAAGAAGAACATATTTTGTCATTTCTCCCAACAATTTATGTAGTATGGCAAAATTGTTATTCATTTCAGTTCAAATTTATTTCAGCAGGAAGAGGCTCCATTGCACAAGCTCATTTTCAAGGAGGTCCTGGATAGGACAGCATACAGTAAAACAAGATACAGGTACAGAAGACTACAAAAGTGGGGAGATACAACTGCAATGCCATCACTGATGAACCATCTATACATTGTCATTTGGACCAGTCTACACTATACACAATAAAAGGGAGAGTATAATTTTAGTAAAGTAATGGATATACAGAATAGATAAAAAACAAAATCAGAAAGGATCTATTGAGGATAAAACAGAATTTAGTAAACCTATACCAGATATTAACTAATATACAGTCATTTAACAGGTCATAGCTGAAAAGGAGATTCAGTGATGCTTTTGCTGTACAAGTATACAAGTGTATATGTTGTTTCTGCTGGATCAGGTCAGCATACTTCATTGTTTACATCACATTGTAATTACAGGAACATAAGTCTTTGCATACATTTTCCAAAAGTGATCTGAAGACACCTACGCTTACTGTGTTGCTCAGCTTGGGTGTATTTTGCAATTTTTTCTATGCCATAGGGGTGATGCTACTGATAGATGACTTTCCATGGAAGGTGTTGAACCTTCATGTCTCTAGTATCATATAAGCACTCCTTCTTAATGAGTAACTACTGTGTGAGCAAGAAATGAGTTCTAAGATATAATGTGGCAGTTCATTGGATACTAATTTATAGGCTCATATATAGAGATTTTTGAATCTCCTCGAGGTCAGCGATGTCCACCCTGCTGCAATATATAAGGTATAATGCTGAGTTTTGGGCAGAGAAGTTGCAATAAATCATAGGGCCTTATGGTATAGTGCGTCCAGTTTGTTAAGGTAAATAAAGGGACAGCAACTATAAATCAGATCAGTGTAGTCCAGTATCAGAAGGAATGTGGCTTGCACCAGCCTCCTCCTAACATCCTGTGGGAAACAACGCTTGTGCCTATAGAAAAATAACAGCCTGATTCTTAATTTTTGCAGATGTTATATATGAGTAGTAAAGGACAGGTGTTGTCAAGCCATATGCTGAGATATTTGTAACTGCCCACTACTTGAAGGTATCACCCAATAACGTGGGTACAGTGGGAGCAGATGTGGAGGATGCTGCCATATTCATAGGCTGGAAGAACATAACTTTAGTCTTCTTCGCATTTAAAGAGCCACTGATGCCTTGAGAAGAACTTTGAAAACGTATTTTGATATAAAGCAGTTTATATTTCTCACTAGGTCTGTATTTCTTATTCCCATTATTCATTACTGAGATCATATGCATGAAAAGAGGTAGTTGTTCCCTGAGAGTTCTTCAGTTCCTATTGCTTCTTCCCAACCTGATGCTACATTACTCTGCTATTGACGCAGTTATTCCTGTGGCAACAGACAGTGATGTCACATCAGAGCATACAATTTCAAGTAGGAATAAGCTATAGAGGCAGACAAACTCTAAGGAATAAAGAGCTTGTTTTATGGGGAATTTCTTCAGTAATAAATAATGGAGATTAGAAATATATGGAAGATACATGAAATATAAGCTAAAGTGTGTCTAAATATTATGTTTTCCAAAGTTTTCCCAAAGGCAGCAGCTGCCTTTAAAAGCAATTGGAATGAAAACGATTCATCTGTAAAAATTAAACTCTGCTTGGAGGTCAGTATAGACACTGTCAAGGGTTGGTCTGAATATATACAGGACTGTGTCAGCAGCAAAAAGGTACAATTTGGCTTTGTCAATGTTTCCACTGAGGTCATTTATGTAGATTGTAAACAGCAGAGGACCCAGGATAGAGCTCTGTGGTACTCCTCTTGGTAGCATTGATAAAGAGGAGAATTCCCCTTCTGCTTTGATTTGCTGTTGTCTATCCAGAGGTAACTTGCAAACCAAGAGAGTGTGGAAAAGCCCAGACCTATCCCCTTAAGTTTACAGAACAGTATATTATGATCTACTGTATCGAAGGCTTTATTGAGGTCTAGGAACACAGCTCCCATAGGGTGCTTACAATCTGGGGCTGTTAGTCAACCATTAATGCTGATGTAGTACTATGCTTGGGTCTAAATCCAGACTGCATGGGGTTTACAGTTATTACACTCCAGATAGTCCCAAAATTGGACATTAACTAGTTTTCTAGGAGTTTAGCTAGGACAGGAAGTAATGATAAAGGTCTATAATTATTTAAGTTAAATGGGTCACCGCTTTGAAAAGAGGTATGATGTGAGCAGTTTTCAGATTGCTGGGAGTTCATTGCTGGCTAGTGATAGGTTAAAAAGGTGGGTTATTGGTGTCGTAAGTTGGTAATAGCCATTTCTCAAAAATACTGGGTCTAGCCCATCGGCGACGGCATGTTTTTTGACATCTAGGCTGCGCAATAAATCTTCTACCTGTTTAACTGTTACAGGCTGGAAGGAAAGTTGATTGTTTAACAATGTGTCAGCATAATTATTTTCCGAGTTATTGATAGGAATAGGATACTGTGCAGCAGGTGAATTGTCAAATGCCATTCCTGGTGTGGCAAAATGGGAATTTAGCTTTTCTAAAATAATTTGCCTGTCTGTTATTATTTTACCTTGCCAGTTAATCTTCATCGGGAGGGAAGGGGGATATTTTTTGGCCTTCGGTATTCTTTAGTACCTTCCATACTTTGGCTGTATTACCTTTAGAGCTGTCCAAGGCAGTTAGATAAGAAGTTGTTTTTGTTTCCCTTATAACTTTGTTATATGAATTTCTTGCTTTCTTAAATTCTACACAATCTGATTCTGATTAGGTGCACCTGGCTCCAGCCCAGAGGCCATCCCTAATGTGCAGTGTCCTTTTTAGGTCACTGTTAAACCATGGACAAGAACTCTTTTTGACCCTCTGTTTTATCAGTGGAGCACACCAGTTTATGACTTCAAGTTCCAATTGGTTGAAAAGGGTGGTTGCTTCATGAATTGTATTAGTAAGGTATGAAGTTCAGGAATGAAGTGCACACAGGTACAGCAGTGCTAAGAAAAAGCCACAAACTTAAAGTAAATACAAAGAAGAACTCAGAACTCATGAAACTTGAATTCAGTAGCTTAGCACAATTTTATTGTGTGGCAGGGTGCCAAACAAAAACCTTCTTTGTATTTATTAGTAAGGCAAAACTGCTGCCATTTATGGTACCCAGATCAGACAGAAAGTTAACTATATTCAGTCTGGCTAATCTCCTTTTGGTGATGAATTCTGGGATATGTTTGTGCTTTATAGTGCCCCTAACACAAGGCGACTATGTTATGGTCACTAACGTCATTGTGGAAAACTGTAGCATGCATGTACAGTGGGTCCCTAGGATGAAACCCACTTTTAAAGCACTCTGCAGTATGCTGCAATAGACCTACTGAATAAAGCAATGTAATTTCAATGGCAATTAGTCCCTTTTGTCATGCAGGAAATTGTGGCATTCACTTCATCCTGGCAGTGTCACATTTTCCTGCACGACAAAAGGGACTAATTGCCATTGAAATTACATTGTTTTATTCAGTAGGTCTGCCCCAGCATTCTGCAGAGTGCTGCAAAATGCTGCAGAATTGGGTTTCATCCTGTGGGTCGTCGCTACTGTATTTATGATGTCTATTTGTTAAAATGAGGTCCAATGTAGTATCAGTTATAGGGTTTTTAATACTCTGACTTGTAGGCTCAATGATTCATTGTGACAGACCTAACTCATCACAAAGATTTTTAAGTTGTTAGATACCATTGTTGATGTAATAAGTTGTTAGATGTCATTGCTGATGTAAATCATAGATTTTCAACAAAGTTTGGACTTCTATGTTGCTGATAATCTGAGAAGTTCCATCTGAGACCTTAAGGTTTGAATGCAACTTGGGAAATATTTCTTCAAATTGGCAAAATATGCTGACTCCAGAGGCCCTAGTGCAGGAACTGATCAGATTAAAAGTTCTGAGTTTAGTGTATGGTGTGGGGTTTGCATGTTTATTTTGTGAGATGTATGTATGAACTTACGTGCATGTACATGTCTGTATTGTGCAGAATCTGCATCTACATTGCTTAGCATATATATATATATATATGTCTCTTACTATACAAAACTGACACATCTATTCTGTGACACCTCAGTACCGTTGGTACTTTGATTCATTCTGCTTTTACTCAGTTCCTTTCTGCAGAGACTGGTTGCATTAATTATACCCTCCCATATTTTTCCCCACTACCCCTCCCTGGCAATTTCCTCCTACTAGGTAGTTTCTGAGCCAGTCTACAATGTCTTTAAAATCTGCCCTCCTAAAGTCCAGGACCCTCAGCCTCATGTGGTTTTCCTCTGCTCCCATCTTAATGTTAAACCACACTGTACAGTCATCACTGGTACCTAGGGGCATGCCCACTGAGACTTCCACAATGCCATCTCTGTTTGTAAGCACCAGGTCCAGCACCGCTCCATCCCTAGTGGGTTCACTGATTAGCTGCCTGAGGAAAGGCAAGTGTTACTGAACTCTGTTTATATTTTGTAAACTATGACTGTTATTCTAAAATGTCTTTTATGTAAATTGTTTTATCTATCTACTTGTTGCAAATATAAACAGGCAAATTGCTCATCTACTTACAAGTATAAAAAAATAAAACAAAGCAGCACAAGTCCCTTGTAGGGAGGCAAGGATGGCCCTACTCCTTGCCGGGCTGGAAGGCTGCAATCACATCTTAGCAGACTGAAGTCACCAACTAGCAGCACTCACCCTTACTTTCCATCCTGATGATGGTTTCTCAAGTGTCTTATCCAACTCGTCTCCCTGTGTTGGATGTCTATAAACCACCCCTGTATGTACAGCGGCCCCAGCACCAGTCTCCAGGATGACCCACAACACTTCCAGTCCTTCCTTTTCCTCAGGATGTCACATACTTCGATAGCCATGATTCCCCCTTTCACATATAGTATAACCCCTTATCCCCTCCTCCCTTCCATAACTCTCCTGAGTAGAGAATAGCCTGGTCTGGCCATATCTCAGTCATGGCTGTTAGTGCACCATGACCCTGTTATGGCCACCAAATCCAAGCTAGCCTCCTTCATGATGGTCTCCAGGTCCAGAATTATATTTCCAGACTCCTTACATTGGCACACATTGCTCTCTGTACCATACGCCATTCCTGCCTGCTCCCCCTCCTGCCTGTGCTGTTCCCTGAAGCTCTTCTGAGCCACCTCTTCCTTGTTACTTTCTCCGCTACCTGCCTCCTTTACTTTCTTTTCTTTCTTCCTGATTTATACCCACATGCCCCTCGCCTTTGTCCCCACACCTGGCTTCTGCACACCTGCCCTGGGGATATTTCTCCCCTTGGGCCCTCCCCTTGCTGCTTCATCATCTAGAGGGAACAATTGTTTACCTTGGTTTTACTGCCTCCTCCCAGCTAGTTTAAATGTTTATCTAAGTAGCATTTAAACCTCCTACTAAGGAATGTGGTGTCCTTCCTGGAAGGATTCAGGTCAATTCCCTATAGAGGCCTATATCCTTCCAGGCCAGCCCTCAGTCCCAGTGTAGCTGAAGCCCTTCTCTATGCACCATACCATCAACCAGCTGTTAAAGCCCTTGTGCGGAGTGCCCTTTCTCTCCCTCAAGGTACATGTGGTTACACCTATGCAAAAGCCATCACACACGCCACCTGCTTGAGGTCCCTCCCAGCTCCCTGAAATTTCCCTGTACTGTCCCTATCCTATCCCTTGCCAGGTCATTTATTCCCAGGTGGACAATGACATCTATCTCTCTCTCCCATCTCCTGCTGCCCTAGCAATCCTCTGGATCCATGCTCAGTCCCTCCAAGCTGATGCACCACAGAGGCATTTCCCCTTCCTCCCCCCACTCCCAAGTCCACTCCCTCTAACAAAAGAGTCCACTACCAGCAGCTACTTCCTCCTTGGCTGGGGCCTCTTCCTCCTCCTGGGGCCTTCCTTCTGAAGATCCCTACTTCTTCCTTTCCCACTGCTGTAGATGTCTCCTCCCAGTTGCCCCATCCCCCAAGTACAGTGAAGTAATTGTGCTGTGGTACAGGCTGAGGAGTGTGCACTCTTCCTGCCACCCTTACCCTCCCAAAGCCCACCCAACACCTGCCATTACCTCTTTTCAGTACACCCTTAAAACGGTTGCCCTTGGTAACTGCCTAATTATCCTATCCTTGAGGCCAGCCTTGGGCCTGGTGCTTGTTGGAGATGTTGGGAAGTTTTACTTCTCTGGAAAAGTTCTGGCAAAATTGAGAAATTCACCTGTCACAGACAGGGTCTCCCAGAACGTAGTCCCCACTGCACTACCAGTTCTCACAACTCTTCAGATGCCTGAAGGTCACCTAAATATGCTGCCACCATCTAGTCTGACTCTCACTTAGGGTATCTTTAGGTCAGAGTCACATCGCAGCCACTGCTCACACAGTATAGTGACTTTTCCTAAAGAAGAAATGACCCACCCCATAGTCACAGCTGGGAACACTTTCCTGTTAACAGTTAGTAGCCTGTCTCTTTGGAGATGGATCATGGACTTGCCGACACCCAGGTTATCTATACTTTAAAAACTGTCACTGAAAGCATGGAGTATATAAAAATAATATTTAATACTCCACAATATTTACAAATGGTACAGGATTATACACACTAAAGACTATGAGAAATACAGTACATTACAACAATGGAAACCAAACATTTAAACAATATAGGATTCACACAGAATAACTTCACTAAGATAACTTATAGGTAGATTGTTAAACTTACCCCATCTGGGATCTAGTGAGTCTTAGCAGACTGGACTGTGATGGTGATGCTTACATATCCCAAGATATGACTGATTTTCATAACAGAATACAGAGCACAAATACCTATGGCAGGCCAGCCCTTTGCCTGCACCATCTGCCCTCGCGTATTGGCTGGGCATTCATTTTGATCTGTGAAACCACCTCTACAGCAGAACTGGTATGAGCTGTTATGTGTCTTCAGACTCTAGTTCATTTGCCCTACATAGCATCCAGCACCACATGGTTCAATTAGCTTGGCCAGCTATTTGCGTATACCCAAGACATAGCCTCTTTGAGATGAAAGGCGCTCAGCCCTTTGTTGTTGCTCAGAACATAGAGTCATTTAGATCAAAATAGCTCAGCTATCTACACACAGCTTGTTCTCAAGCCTCGGACAACAAACTTGAATGGAAATTTAATTTCAGTTCCCCACATACCTCCCACAACAACTAAAATGTTTTACAAACAAAACAGTTAACACAATTAAGAAAAAAACAACATTTTCCAGGTGTTATATCATCTTTGCAAAAACTTTGTGAATTGCCCTCTTTGCCACTTTGCCATGTGTTTTCCTGAGGAAATGACACTTTTTCAGGAGTGGTCAGAAGTCATGATGAAGTTGTAACTTTGCCAGTGAATGTGCATGCGTTGTTGAAAATGTGCCTTCGCCTACTGAAAGCGTTGTGAAGTACTTCGTAATACAGTAAACACTGACTTTGTACACCTCTAGTGCTGACTAGATGGTCCCAGCACTGGTGAAGTCACAGAACTTACATGACCTGGTATTGACTAGCTGATCCCATCAATGGTGTCGTTACAGAGCTCATATGAACTGGCATTGGCTAGCTTGTCCCAGCACTGGTATAGTTTCAGAGCTCACATAACCCGGTATTGGCTAGATAGTCCCATTACTAGTGTGGTTACAGAGCTCACATGCCCTGGTACTGGCTAGCTGGTCCCATCACTGGTATAGTTGCAGAGGTCACATGACTTGGTAGTGGAGGTGATGCCGGAACTGGTGTAGTTACAAAGCTCATATGGCCTGGTATTGGATAACTGGCCCCATCACTGGTATAATTAGACAGCTCACAGGGTTTGGTGTTGACAAGCTGGTTATATAAGGAGAAGAGGAACATAAAGGATGAGATTTTCATATTAAAAAGGAAGGGGTTGGGCAGAGGGTAGTGAATAAAAAGTGGAGGTACTCAGCTAATACTTCTGTTCAGTCTTCACTAGGGAGGAGGATGGATCACTGCCACAAGGGAGCAGGGGGGTGGGGGCTGGGAGTAGAGAAGTCATGGATGGTGTAATACAAGCTGCCAGAGTACTTAAGGGCCTAAAGGCCCTATAGGTGGATAAATCCCCAGGGTCAGACGGCATGCACCCAAGGGTCCTAACTGATGGAGGTTCTGGTGGTTCCCTTGGCAGACCTGTTTAACACCTCTCTGGAGTTGGGGAACATGTCCCAGGACTGCAGAAATGCACATGTGGTGGCTCTCTCCATAAAAGTGAGCCAAGGGATGAACCAGGGAACTATAGGTCAGTCAACCTGACCTCAATAATGGGCAAGCTGATGGAGACCATCCTGAAAGAAAGTTTAGTGAGCTTTCTGAAGGATAATGACCTCCAGGACACAAGATAGCAAGTTTTTGTGTCGGGAATGTCCTGTGAGACTAACCTAAATGACTTCATTGACTTGGTCACCAGTACAGTGGACAAGGGCCAAACTGTTGATGTCCTGTATCTGACTTTAACAAGGCCTTCAGCTCAGTGCCTCATAGGAGATTGATCAGAAAGTTGGAAGACCTGGAGTGGGGGCTAAGCTTGTTGGATGGGTCAGAAGCTGGCTGTAGGACAGAAGCCAAAAGGTAGTAGTCAGTGGGAGGAATTCCCAGAAGCTAGGCCTGTGACCAGTGGGGTCCTGTTGGGCTCTGTGCCCCATCCAGTGTTGTTTAACATCTTCAAAAGTGACATTGTGGATGGGATCAAGGGAAAGATCTGCTTATCCACGGGTGACACAAAGATCTGTTGGAGGGTGGATACGGAGGAGGCGAGACCGGAACTCAAGGATGACCTGGCTAAGTCACAGAAGTGGTCTGGCATTTGGGAACTATGGTTCAATGCTAAAAAGTGTAATGTTATGCACTTGAGGGAAAAGAAGCCAAGGACCAAATATTGGCTAGGTGGTGTGCAGGTAACCAGGTCAGAGGACGAAAAGGACCTGGGAGGAATTATCACGAGTGACTTGAAACACTCAGCACACTGCAAGAGAGCAGCAGTCAAAGCAAATCAGATGCTGGGCTGCATAGCCAGGGGAATTATCAGCAGGAAGGTGGAGGCCATGCTGCCTATGTACAGGTCTCTAGTAAGACTGTACCATGAGCACAGTGCGTATTATTGGCACCTTATCTAAAAGGATGTCAACTTGCTGGAAACGGTCCAGAGAAGGCAACAAGGATGATCCAGAGCCAGCAAGGCAACACCTGTAGAAGAAGTTCAGGGGCTCAACAGCACGGGGGGACATGATTGAGACCTTCAAATACCTTAAAGGTATAAACTGGGTAAGCAAAGAGGGCCTCTTCAGCCTTAGTGGGAACATGTCCACTAGGGGGCATAGCCTAAAACTGGTGCGGGGGAAGGTTCAGGAGGGAGAAGAGGAGGCACTTTTTCGCTGAGAGAGTGGTGGCCAAGTGGAATGAGTTGCCAGTTGAGGTGGTATCCCTAAAAACAGTAGACAGCTTCAAGAAAGGATGGGACAGGGTGAAAGGGAAAGTTGCAGGTAGAGGGAGAGAGTGGGGTATTGGGGGGGGGTCTCAGCACTGGTGTAGATACAGAGCTCGCATGGCCTGGTACTGGCTTACTGGAGCCACCACTGATGTGGTTATAGAGCTCAAATGACCTGGTATTGGTAGGTGGTCATATCTTTGGTTTAGTTACTGAGTTCACAAGGCCTAATGTTATCTAGCTGGTCCCAGCACCGGTGTAGCTACAGAGCTCATATGGCCCAGTATTGACTAGCTGGTCCTAGCACTGGTGTAGTTACAGAGGTCATATGACCCAGTATTGACTAGCTGGTCCCAGCACTGGTGTTGTTACAGAGCTCATATATATCCCAGTATTGACTACCTAGTTCCAGCACCGGTTTAGTTACAGAGCTCACATGGCCTGGTATTGACTAGCTGTTCCTGGACTGGTGTTGGTATAGAACTCACATGGCCTGGTACTGAGTAGCTAGTCCATAACTGGTGTAGTTATAGAGCTCAAATGACCTGGTCTTGGCAGGTGGTCCCATCTCTGATGTTGTTACTGAACTCACAAGGCCTAGTGTTAGCTAGATGGTCCCAGCACCGTGCAGTTACAGAGTTCACATGACCTGGTATTGGCTAGCTGGTCCTGCAGAATGGTAGTTACAGAGCTCACATGACCTGGTACTGGCTACCTGATCTCACCACTGTGTAGTTACAGAGCTCATATGGTCCAGTATTGCCTAGCTTGTCCCCTGTACTGATGCATTTACACAGCCCAGATGGCCTAGGATTAACTGGCTGGTCCCATCACTGGTGTAGTAAGACAGCTCACATGATATCTGCTCTCAGGAAAATCATGGATCCCATGTGTTTGCTTTCTGTGGCATTGAAAGAGTCAGAATTGGTATAAGGGGTGGGAATCTCAGTACTCTTACCCTCAATCGTGAGGCCCTGTAGATCACACAGTTAGGAGCACTGTTTAAACGTGGACTGAATGAATCTACTACTGTTAACCAGAGTAGAATTAAGAAATAAATTCTAAAAACTGTTCTGCCAGCTGTGTGCAATTAATAGAGATTCTTTCTCTTTCTATCCTTTAGCTTTCTAGGTTTCCACACCTACACCAAGATGTCACATGGATACACAGAAATTATTCATTTATAATTAACGTGAAGAAAAATGTTGGAGATTTCAAAAGCTTATTCTTTTCATTTAATAATAGTTTTTCTGCTATTTCCACATACTCTATGTGCCCCAGTATAGTTCAAGCTTGTTTTTTGTTTTTTGCCTTGTATTAGTTTTTGTCACGTTTAGTGCTTTTAAGGTATTTTTACATGCATGTTATTTGATTCATTACATGCAATAGTATATGTTCCTTGGTGTATTGTCACTTTAATGAACCACCTTATTTAAATAGAGCACCAGCAGTAGGCAGGCACAGACCCCTCTGAGGAAGCCTGAGCGAAACCAGTCGGGAGCTCCGCCCCACTTTCTGCTGTGTTGTCTGTTGCTATTTTACTGATTTGTGAGTAATCACTGCAATAAACAATTTATGCATTTGACCTGCTACCCATCTTTTCTGTTTTGCATGTTCGTTGCAAGCTGGGGCACAGAATTCACTGTGGAGCATTTCTTGTTTGAACTGAGCTCACAAGGCCTAGTGTTAGCTAGATGGTCCCAGTACTGGTGTGAGTTGCATAGCCTCATGACCTAGTACTGGCTACCTGGTCTCACCACTGTGTAGTTATAGAACTTATATGACCTGGTATTGACTAGCTTGTCCCAGCCCTGGTATACTTACAGAGCTCATATGACTTAGTATTAACTAGCTGGTCCCATCACTGGTGTAGTAAGACAGCTCACATGATTAGGTATTGGACAGCCTGTCCGACCACTGGTATAGTTACACAGGTCACATGATCTAGTAGGTGGTGCCAGCACTAGTGTAGCTACAGAGCTCATATGGCCTGGTATTGGATAGCTGGGCCCAGCACTGGTGTAGCAAGAGAGCTTAAACAGTCTGGTACTGACCAGCTGGTCCCAGCACCAGAGTAGTTAGAAAACTCATATGTCTTGGTATTGGATAACTGGTCCCAGCACTGGTGTAGTAAGAGCTTATATCATCTGGTACTGACCAGCTGGTACAAGCACTGGAGAGTTAGAAAGTTTATATGACCTGTTATTGACCAGCTGGTCCAAGCACTAGTGTAGTTAGAGCTCATATGGTCTGGTACTGATTAACTGGTCCCAGCACTAGTGTAGATACAGAACTCATGTGATTTAGTACTGACTAGCTGGTCCCAGCAGTGGTGTAGTTACAGAGCTCATGTGTAGCTACAGTACAGAGCTCAAATGACCTAGTATTCGCTAGCTGGTCCCAGCACTGGTGTACTTACAGAGCTCATATGCCCTGGTATTGGACAGCTGGTCCAAGCATTAGTGTAGTTACAGAGCTCACATGGTCTAGTACTGACTAGCTGATCCCAGCAGTGGTATTCAAGTTCAAATTTATTGCAGGAAAACTCCATTGAGCAAGGTCATTCACAAGGAGGTCCTGTGACATATAGACTTAACAATGTACAAACATAGATGGTAATAACAGTATATACATGAAATCGCATTACATGATACAGACTGGATATACATACAAGGGCTCCACAAAGGATGACCGTGAGGTGGTAGACACTAATGTAACACAGGGAAGCGACTTACAAGGTTGCATACTGATAAATGAAACATGGTGACTGGTGTGTGCAATACATATATTTTGGCAGCTAGAACAAACAACAGAATACAACTGATAAGGGGGTAGGAGTGATTTGATAGTGTAACAGTGGAGTGTAAACATAGATAAAGCCAGGAGTAGAAGGAAGGAAAGCAGTTAATATGACAAAGCAATAATACCTTACCAGTGGATAAATATGGCACACATGGGGAAGGAAGAGGCAATGACAGTTACAGGTGTCTTTTATTTTGGCTGGTATAGTTACAGAGCTCATATGACCTGGTATTGGCTAGCTGGTCCCAGCACTGGTGCAGTTACAGAGCTCATATGACCTGGAATTGGCTAGCTAGTCCCAGCACTGGTGTAGGTACAGAACTTGCATGACCTGGTATTGGCTAGCTGGTCCCAGCAGTAGTGTAGTTACAGAGCTCATATGGTCTAGTTCTGACTAGCAGGTCCCAGCAGTGGTGTAATTACAGAGCTCATGTGTAGTTACAGAGCTGATATGACCTGGTATTGGCTAGCTTGTCCCAGCACTGGTGTACTTACAGAGCTCATATGGCCTAGTATTAACTAGCTGGTCCCATCACTGGTGTAGTAAGACAGCTCACATGATTAGGTATTGGACAGCTTATCCTACCACTGGTATAGTTACAGAAGTCACATGATCTAGTAGGTGGTGCCAGCACTGGTGTAGTTACAGAGCTCATATGCCCTGATATTGGATAGGGGTCCCAGAACTGGTGTAGTTAGAAAGCTTATATGACCTGGTATTGGACAGCTGGTCCCAGCACTAGTGTAGTTACAGAGCTCTATGCCTAGTATTGATAGCCGGTCCCTGCACTGGTGTAGTTAGAAGTTTATATGACCTGGTATTGACCAGCTGGTCCCAGCACCAGCACTGTGTTGTTACAGAGCTCATATGGCCCATTATTGACTACCTTGGTTTAGTTATAGAGCTCAAATGACCTGGTGTTGGCTATCTGGTCTTAGCACGGTGTAGTTACAAAGCTCACATGGCCTAGTACTGAGCAGCTGGTCCCAGCAATGGTGTAATTACAGAGCTCATGTGTAGTTACAAGAGCTCATATGACCTGGTATGAAGCTAGCTAGTCCCAGCATTGGTGTACTACAGTGCTCAAATGACCTGATATTGGACAGCTGGTTCCAGCACCAGTGTAGTTGCAGAGCCTATATGACCTAGTATTGGACAGCTGGTCCAAGCACTATTGTAGTTAAGAGCTCACATGGTCTAGTACTGACTAGCTGGTCCCAGCAGTGGTGTAGCTACAGCGCTCATGTGTAGTTACAGAGCTCATATGACCTGGTATTGGCTAGCTTGTCCCAGCACTGGTGTACTTACAGAGCCTCATATGGCCTAGTATTAACTAGCTGGTCCCATCACTGGTGTAAGACAGCTCACATGATTAGGCATTGAACAGCCTGTCTGACCACTGGTATAGTTACAGAGGTCACATGATCTAGTAGGTGGTGCCAGCACTGGTGAGTTACAGAGCTCATATGCCCTGATATTGGATAGCGGGCCCCAGAACTGGTGTAGTTAGAAAGCTTATATGACCTAGCCGGCCCAGTGACGCTGAAGGTTGAGGCGCTGGATGCCACACCTTGCACCGAGCTGGCGACCTATGTTCAGGAATAAGCACAGGCCACTAAGGGTCGGCAGGGGAGGAGATGGATCGAGTGTCCGATGGACTGCTCTCCATCTCTGGGGAAGGGGGTGGAATCAGTGTCCAGTGCACACCTGACCCCTAGCGGAGGCTGGGGCTCTGTGACATTGAGCCGCAAAATGTGGGGGAGACACAGCAGACACTTGATGTGGGTGTGCATGGGAGCATGCGCGACCCCGTCGTAGGCGTCATTGCACATCATGCACCCGCAAGGAGGCAGGAAAACCAGGAAAAAGCAGCAGTGCGGCAGATGAAGGAGGATGCCTCGCAGGCCCTGCTCCCTGCTAGCCAAGGCACTGGCCACACTAGATCTGGTCTCTGGCAGGGGTTGGGGAACCCTGCTGGCCCCACTGGGGGGGGCAAGACCTGGGGGTAAGTGCCAGTGCCAGCTGGTGGACGTCAGGGGACGGGGCTGGGGGCGCCCGCCAGATGGCGGACCGCACTGCAGGAGAGAAAATAATAGCTATATAAAAAAAACATATATGACCTGGCATTGACCAGCTGGTCCCAGTACTAGTGTAGTTACAGAGCTCATATCACCTAGTATTGGACAGCTGGTCCCAGCACTAGTGTAGCTACAGAGCTCATATGACCTGGTATTGACTAGCTGGTCCCAGCACTCGCATAGTTACAGAGCCTGGCGTGGCCTGGTTTTGGACAGCTGGTCCCAGCACCAGTGTAGTTACAGAGCTCATATGCCTGATATTGGATAGCCAGTCCCAGCACTGGTGTAGTTAGCAAGCTTATATGACCTGGTACTGACCAGCTGGTCCCAGCGCCGCTGCTGTTACAGAGCTCATATGGACCATTATTGACTACCTGATTTCAGCACTGGTTTAGTTATAGAGCTCAGATGACCTGGTGTTGACTATCTGGTCTCAGCACTGGTGTAGTTACAAAACTCACATGGCCTGGTACTGAGCAGCTAGTCCCAGCACTGGTGTAGTTACAGAGCTCATGTGTAGTTACAGAGCTCACATGGTCTAGTACTGACTAGCTGATCCCAGCAGTGGTATTCAAGTTCAAATTTATTGCAGGAAAACTCCATTGAGCAAGGTCATTCACAAGGAGGTCCTGTGACATATAGACTTAACAATGTACAAACATAGATAGGTAATAACAGTATATACATGAAATGCGCATTACATGATACAGACTGGATATACATACAAGGGCTCCACAAAGGATGACCATGAGGTGGTAGACACTAATGTAACACAGGAAGCGACTTACAGGTTGCATACTGATAAATGAAACATGGTGACTGGTGTGTGCAATACATATATTTTGGCAGCTAGAACAAACAACAGAATACAACTGATAAGGGGGTAGGAGTGATTTGATAGTGTAACAGTGAGTGTAAACATAGATAAAGCCAGGAGTAGAAGGAAGGAAAGCAGTTAATATGACAAAGCATAATACCTTACCAGTGGATAAATATGGCACACATGGGGAAGGAAGAGGCTTAATGACAGTTACAGGTGTCTTTTATTTTGGCTGGTATAGTTACAGAGCTCATATGACCTGGTATTGGCTAGCTGGTCCCAGCACTGGTGCAGTTACAGAGCTCATATGACCTGGAATTGGCTAGCTAGTCCCAGCACTGGTGTAGGTACAGAACTTGCATGACCTGGTATTGGCTAGCTGGTCCCAGCAGTAGTGTAGTTACAGAGCTCATATGGTCTAGTTCTGACTAGCAGGTCCCAGCAGTGGTGTAATTACAGAGCTCATGTGGTTACAGAGCTGATATGACCTGGTATTGGCTAGCTTGTCCCAGCACTGGTGTGCTCACAGAGCTCATATATGGCCTAGTATTAACTAGCTGGTCCCATCACTGGTGTGTAAGACAGCTCACATGATTGAGTGTTGGACAGCTTATCCTACCACTGGTATAGTTACAGAAGTCACATGATCTAGTAGGTGGTGCCAGCACTGGTGTAGTTACAGAGCTCATATGCCCTGATATTGGATAGCGGGTCCCAGAACTGGTGTAGTTAGAAAGCTATATGACCTGGTATTGGACAGCTGGTCCCAGCACTAGTGTAGTTACAGAGCTCATATGCCTAGTATTGGATAGCCGGTCCCTGCACTGGTGTAGTTAGAAAGCTTATATGACCTGGTATTGACCAGCTGGTCCCAGCACCAGCACTGGTGTTGTTACAGAGCTCATATGGCCCATTATTGACTACCTGGTTTAGTTATAGAGCTCAAATGACCTGGTGTTGGCTATCTGGTCTTAGCACCGGTGTAGTTACAAAGCTCACATGGCCTAGTACTGAGCAGCTGGTCCCAGCAATGGTGTAGTTACAGAGCTCATGTGTAGTTACAGAGCTCATATGACCTGGTATAGGCTAGCTAGTCCCAGCATTGGTGTACTTACAGTGCTCAAATGACCTGATATTGGACAGCTGGTTCCAGCACTAGTGTAGTTGCAGAGCTCATATGACCTAGTATTGGACAGCTGGTCCAAGCACTATTGTAGTTACAGAGCTCACATGGTCTAGTACTGACTAGCTGGTCCCAGCAGTGGTGTAGCTACAGCGCTCATGTGTAAGTTACAGAGCTCATATGACCTGGTATTGGCTAGCTTGTCCCAGCACTGGTGTACTTACAGAGCTCATATGGCCTAGTATTAACTAGCTGGTCCCATCACTGGTGTAGTAAGACAGCTCACATGATTAGGCATTGAACAGCCTGTCTGACCACTGGTATAGTTACAGAGGTCACATGATCTAGTAGGTGGTGCCAGCACTGGTGTAGTTACAGAGCTCATATGCCCTGATATTGGATAGCGGGCCCCAGAACTGGTGTAGTTAGAAAGCTTATATGACCTAGCCGGCCCAGTGACGCTGAAGGTTGAGGCGCTGGATGCCACACCTTGCACCGAGCTGGCGACCTATGTTCAGGAATAAGCACAGGCCACTAAGGGTCGGCAGGGGAGGAGATGGATCGAGTGTCCGATGGACTGCTCTCCATCTCTGGGGAGGGGGGTGGAATCAGTGTCCAGTGCACACCTGACCCCTAGCGGAGGCTGGGGCTCTGTGACATTGAGCCGCAAAAATGTGGGGCGGGAGCACAGCAGACACTTGATGTGGGTGTGCATGGGAGCATGCGCGACCCCGTCGTAGGCGTCATTGCACATCATGCACCCGCAAGGAGGCAGGAAAACCAGGAAAAAGCAGCAGTGCGGCAGATGAAGGAGGATGCCTCGCAGGCCCTGCTCCCTGCTAGCCAAGGCACTGGCCACACTAGATCTGGTCTCTGGCAGGGGTTGGGGAACCCTGCTGGCCCCACTGGGGGGGGCAAGACCTGGGGGTAAGTGCCAGTGCCAGCTGGTGGACGTCAGGGGACGGGGCTGGGGGCGCCCGCCAGATGGCGGACCGCACTGCAGGAGAGAAAATAATAGCTATATAAAAAAAAAAGCTTATATGACCTGGCATTGACCAGCTGGTCCCAGTACTAGTGTAGTTACAGAGCTCATATCACCTAGTATTGGACAGCTGGTCCCAGCACTAGTGTAGTTACAGAGCTCATATGACCTGGTATTGACTAGCTGGTCCCAGCACTCGCATAGTTACAGAGCTCATGTGGCCTGGTTTTGGACAGCTGGTCCCAGCACTAGTGTAGTTACAGAGCTCATATGCCTGATATTGGATAGCCAGTCCCAGCACTGGTGTAGTTAGCAAGCTTATATGACCTGGTACTGACCAGCTGGTCCCAGCGCTGCTGCTGTTACAGAGCTCATATGGACCATTATTGACTACCTGATTTCAGCACTGGTTTAGTTATAGAGCTCAGATGACCTGGTGTTGACTATCTGGTCTCAGCACTGGTGTAGTTACAAAACTCACATGGCCTGGTACTGAGCAGCTAGTCCCAGCACTGGTGTAGTTACAGAGCTCATGTGTAGTTACAGAGCTCATATGACTTAGTACTGAGCAGCTGGTCCCAGCACTGGTGTGGTTACAGAGCTCATATGACCTGGTATTAGCTATCTGGTCCCAGCACGGGTGTAGTTACAGAGCTCATATGACTTGTTATTGGATTGCTGGTCCAATCACTGGTGTGGTTGCAGAGCTTAGTGATCTTGTTTTTACTGTCTGGTCCCAGCAGTTGTTAATTCACAGAGCCCGTGTAGCCTGGCATTGGCTAGCTGGTCCAATCACTGAAGTTACAAAGCTCACATGGCCTGGATTTGGCTAGATGGTCCCAGATACAGAGCTAACATGGCTTGGCATTGGCCAACCTAGATCAGTTCAGAGCTCACAGTGCCTAGTGTTGACACGTTGGTCCCACCACTGTTGTAATTACAGAATTCACATGGTCCGTCTCACCACTGGCGAGTTACAGAGCTCACATTACCTGATACTGACTAGCTGGTCCCATCACTGGATTCAACCCTCTCATCTTGGTATACTCAATGCTGCACTTTTAACCTCTCCCCCTTCCTACATTCCTTCTCCCCTCCCTCTTCCCTCTCCCTATGACTCTGGCACTTCTTATCTGCTGTCTATTTTCTCTCACAAATACTGCTGGCTGCCTTGTTACAATGCTACGCTTGAATTGTATTAATCTACTCTGTTCTAATGTCCACATTGTTGTAATGTCTGTCTTGATGTTCCCTATAATTTGTATTTCTCTGACGTGGATCCTTTGTAAAAGAGCCAAGGCTCAAAGGTATTTGTAATCCTAGACTTGATAAATAAATAAAGTTACAGAGCTCATATGGCCTAGTATTGACTAGCTGGTCCCATCAATAGTGTGGTTACAGAGCTCACAGTACCTGATGCTGACAAGTTGATCCCACCATTGGTGCAGTTACCGAGCTCTAATGACCTGGTATTGGATAACTGATCCCAGCACTGGTGTAGTTACAGAGCTCATGTGTAGTTACAGAGCTCATATGGCCTTGTATGGCTAGCTGGTCCCAGCACTGATGCAGTTACAGAGCTCATATGACCTGGTATTGACTAGCTGGTCCCAGCACTGGTGTAGTTACAGAGCTTATATGACCTGATACTGGCTAGCTGGTCCCAGCACTGGTGTAGTTGCAGAGCTCATATGACCTGGTACTTGACAGCTGGTCCCAGCACCAGTGTAGTTACAGAGCTCATATGACCTGGTATTGGACAGCTGGTCTCAGCACTGGTCTAGTTCCAGAGCTCATAATGAGCATCACTACACTGGACGAGGGGTAACTGATGCTGGGAAGCACCTAATACATGGTAGATGTAGAGTAAACATAGCAGGGAACAGTGCTCCCCCTCAAGGACATTAATTCTGGATCTCAACACTGTGTTGTTCAAACTAGCAGCAGGGAACAATACTCCCCTCAAGGACATTAACTCTGGAACTCAAACAATGGATTTCGGCCAGATGCGGTCCTACGCGAGGAGAGATTGGCAGGTATCGATCAGATTGAGTGCGTGGAAGAACAACTGGGTGGGTTTAAGGGGGTACTTCTGGAGGTGACAGAGTCTTGTGCAAGGAAGGTCATCAACTGCAGCAGGGCTGACACTCCGGGGGTGTGTGTGAAAAGATGAGGAGGGACTTGGGCAGGCTGGAGGATTGGTCAAGAGTGTGGCAGCTGAGACACAATGCAAAAAAGTGCAAAATGCTGCATTTGGGGCACAGAAACCCAGGAGAGGAATATATGATTGGGGGTACTGATGACCACCAAACAGGAAAGGGACCTGGGGGTAGTCATATCTGACAGCCTAAAGGTGTCCAAACAATGTGAAAAGGCTGTGGGGAGAGCCAGTGGGCTGCTGGGGTGCATAGGGAGAGGGATCACCAGCAGAAAAAAAGCAGTGGTGATGCCACTGTACAAATCATCGGTGAGACCTCATCTAGAGTACTGTGTCCAATTCTGGAGGCCACATCTCTGGAAGGTCATAGACAGAGTAGAGGCAGTTCAAACAAGAGCAACAAAATGGTGCCGTGTCTACGCCAAAAATCATATCTAGGAGAGATTGGAGGACCTCAATGTATACCACCTGGAGGAAAGGGAAGAAAGAGAGGATATATGATATAGCTGTTCAAATACCTCCAGGGCATAAATAAGGTACAAGAGGGTAGCATCTTCCAGAGAAAAAGATGTTCAAGAACAAAGGGGCATGATAGGAGGCTGGAAGGGGGTAGACTCAGGAGTAATGTGAGGAAGTATTTCTCCACAGAATGGGTGGTGAACACATGGAACAGCCTCCCAGCAGAGGTGGTGGGGCAAAAACAGTTGGAGAATTCAAGAATGCATGGGATAGACACAAGGGAACCCTAGCAAGGGGAAAGAGTAGGTAAGCCGAAGACCAAGGGATGCTGCAATGTGGCAGTAGGTAGTGATCGTGTGCAAACTAGATGGGCCAAGCGGTCCTTATCTGCCATCAGTTACTATTTTCTATGTTTCAGAAGCTTCCCAGAAATAGAAAAAGGGCCACAGTAAAACAGCAGTGGCAGGGGCAGGTGACACGTGGATATAGTGAGTGAGGAGCCAAGCAGCAACTGTACAAGTACTAGAGGGGGTAACAGATGGGGTGGGGGGAGAGTGGATGGCATGAAGAGGGGATCAGGTAAGGAAAGAGGGCATGAGATGGGTGAGTGGAAGATGCTTTACCTAAAAGCCGGAAGTTTAATCAATAAGATCAGTGAGCTGCAGGCATTGGTGGCAGAGGCTAACTGAGGCTTAGGGACCATCACTGAGGCGTGGGCCAGTGGGAACAATGACTGGGGTCTGGCAGTTCCAGGATACCCTTGCTTAGGAGAAACTGGGCAAGGTTAAAGGAAGGGTAGCCCTATATATTAGAGAAAGTATCAAGGCAACAGAAGATGGGATTATTTAAATTTGAGGGGATTGAATCCATCTTGGCATAGCTGACAACCACTATTGGTAAGAGGATTAGGTTGGCGGTGGTCTACAGACCACTAGGACTGATAGAGGAAGGGGTCAGAAAACTGGAGGAGGAAACTGGGAGGAGCAGCAAAGTGGATCTAGTATTGGTGGGCGATCTGAATCTGCCATGTATAGGCTGGATATCCCAGGGCAAGAGCACCTGGAAACAGGTACTGCTAGTCACTGCTAGGACTGCCTTGTGGTAGAGGTGGTCAGGATCCCACATGGCAGGGACACTGTACCAACTATATTCACCAATTTGGATATGTGGGGGCAGTCAGAAACCTTTGGTGTCCACAGACCACAATACCATGTTGTTCAAACTGGCAGCAGGAAACAATGCTCCCCCTCAAGGACAGTAATTCTGGACCTCAAACAAGTGGATTTCAGCCAGATGTGGGACCTAGTTAGGGAGAGACTGGCAGGTATAGACCAGATTGAGTGCATGGAAGAACACTGGGGTGGGTTTAAGGTGGTACTTCTGGAGGTGACCGAATCTTGTGCAAGGAAGGTCATCAAATGGAACGTGCACAAAAAGCCAATCTGCTCTTTGAAGGGTGTGAGGAATAAGGTTGCTTGGATAGCTGGTTAAAAAAACAGTTGCTTCAGATAATAGTGAAAATGTAGTATTTAGGGTTTTCAGATAAAGCTGCTGAAAATCCTAAATCCTAATTCTTACATAAAAAAAACTCCACCAATCACCCAGCGTTATTAAACCCCCAGCCAAACAAGTCTGTAACCCACAACTTCCTTCTCCCATCAAGTCCATTGATAGCAGTCCTCCATATGATAAATATACAGTAATTACCAGTAAACTGTATCCACCCCCCACCAAAATCATAGCTGCCCCCTAAAGCCCATCACCCTGATTTAATAAAGAATCCCCCCACCCAGCACTCCCACTAACCCCTACCTCCCTACTCCCCCCAGCCGACTGATAGTGTTACAATTAATTAACTAGCAGTGCCCTCCGTATATTAAAATTACAGGTAACTTAAATCGCAACCACCACCACCACTAAATCATAGTCTCCCAACCTGGCACAAACTAGAAGGTCCTCGTCACTGCAACTGAATAAAGAACCCCCCATCCAACCCATCCACTAGCTCTCAACTCCCCCCCCCCAGACAGGACCTGAAGTAGTAAGAAACAGATCATCTTCAAATCCCAATTTAGAGTGGTTTGTGCTCATCTTCATTCTGTGATGTATGAATAAAATGACATCCTCCTATGACAGTAGTAACATCTGACTGGCTTGTGGGAGGAGGGAGGTTGTGGGTTACAGGATGGTTTGAGTGGGGCATTGGGGGTAAGGGATAGTCAGATTTTAGGATATTTAAACTTAATCTGATGACAATCGACATTAGGATTGGATGTCAATCAGATTACAGATTATCCTAATATTCAACTAGCCTAATTCAGGTTGGATTTTAGGTGTCCATGCACCCTGGTGAGGGAAGCTGTGAGGGTGTAAAAGAATGGCCTTCATTAAGTATAAGGGGAGAAAGCCTGCAGAATAAAATCAAAGAGGCAAGAGTGGTGGTCAGGAGGGCAAAGGCAGACTGAGCAGTGGACTACTGAAGGAGTAAAGGTGAGTGAAAACAAGACTGCCTCTGGGCATGCAAGTACACACCCCACATGTCCTAAATTATTTTAGGCAGAGACACAGGCTCTAAGTGGGGACCATCCTGTGTGCAATGTTTGGTAGAGGTGCCACTAGAGTAAATATTTTTCAAAAGTTTGCTTATCATTTTAAGGTCATGGGGTAACCCGGGATAGATACATACAGGAAAACAGGAAGATGAAGGATAGGCAGACTAGTTCATGGGGGAGGGTAGTGGAAGGTGATGACCAGATGGCAAATCTGATGAACAAGGATTCCTGCTCAGTATTTATGGTAGAGGATGAATGACCTCTACCAGACAGTGGTATCAAAGCTGCCACATTGGGGGCGGGGCAGAAAATGGGCAGTTTAGAGATCAAGGTTGATTAGGTAAGAAAGTTTCTAGAAGCTCTCAGAGTAGTCAAGGCGCCAGGCCTGGGTGGCCAGCACCCATAGGTACTTAGGGATTTGGCTGCATGATTGGCAGTACCCTTTACCTCACTAATGACTCACGGAAGTCTGGAGAGGTGCCAGCAGATTGGAGATCCGCCAATGCAGTACCACTCCACAAGAGATGGACATGGAGGATCCAGGCAACTACAGGCCTGTCAGCCTTCCCTCCACTGTAGGTAAGCTGATGGAGACCAAAATCAAAGAAAGCTTGGTGGCATACTTAGAGGACAACAGAATGCAGGTCATTAAGTAGCAAGGGTTTCTGTCAGGGAGGTCATGCCAGACCTACCTGATACTGTTTTTCATCTGGGTCACCAAGGCGATAGGAAGAGGACAGGCAGTAGAATTCCTCCAGTAAGTCTTCATCAAGGTCTTTGATTCATTACCACACAGGAGGCTGCTGAAAAAGTTGGAGTACTTAGGAGTGAAGTGAGGTTTAGCCAGATGAATATGAAATTGGCTCGGGGGTGACAGTAAAGGGTAGTGGTGATCAGGACTAAGTTTGGGGACAGGGAAGTCACAAGTGGGCTGTCAGAGGGATAAGTCCTGGGACCCTTCCTATTTAATAAATTCATAAGTGACGTAGGGAAAAGTATTCAGGGCAAGCTGTGTCTCTTTGCTGACACTTTGCTCTGTGGCAGGGTAGATTATAAGGAAGGGGAACAGCAGCTCCAGATGGACCCAGAGAAGCTAGCGAAATGGTCTCACATCTGACAGTTGAGATTCAATGCTAAGAAGAGCAAGGTAACGCACTTAGGGAGATGGAAACCAATCACAGAATTCTGGGTTGGAGAATTAGGCTGGCCACAACAACACAGGAGAGGATTCGGGGGGAGAGCTTGATCAGTGACTCCCTCAAGCAAACGAGTCTCTGTAACAAAGCACGCAGCAAGGTGTCAAGGATGCTGGGGTGTATTGGGAGGGGTTCTGATAGTAGAAGTGAGTGGAGTATTGTGCTCAGTTTCGGAGTCCTCCTCTGACGAAGGAGAAAGACAGACTGGAGTCAGTGCAGAGTGCAGTCACAAACGTGGTCCAGAGCCAGCAAAACAGATTCTTTGATGATCAGTTAATGTCCCTAAATATGTACTCGCTGGATGCCAGGCATAGGAGGAGACATTAAAACATGTAAGTGTCTTAGGGGTATAAACATGGTGAAAGTGAGAAGTGAGAACCTTTTTTTTTTCCATAAAACTTTCTACCTGGCTGGTTAGACACAGGCAGGCTCTCAGTACTGTCCCTGCCCCTCCATCTGGCAATCACCAACCCAACTCAACCTGACCCAGAGACCCTACAGATTGCCCTGGGACCAGGTGAGGGAGGGTTGTCCTCCTCCCACCCAGAAACTCAAATCTAGTAATGAGTCTGCGGTCTAACGGTGACACAGGATGGAGGGCCAGCATGCAGGACTTCCGCTCAGCCCATGCCAATCATTTTCAGTTTTCTCCTGGATTTCCCAGCTGTGGTGGCATGCTGAGCATGTGTGCATCATGGAACCATGGCACGCTCCCTGTTATTTTTGCCACTCAAGCATGGCACTATCCCCAGGCCTGGTGGCAGCCAAGAGCTAAGGCAACACATGACACCAACCTTTATTTATTTATTTATTTATGTCTTTGTTTACCGGGTAAGTGCACTGATCCATAGGACCGTTTTCAGTCACGACCCGGGCCACAGGGTGGCAAGCAACAGAGAAACACAGCAACACATACAGGACAACTTCAATCTATACTGTAAATTCACACCTCGGGCATGAGGTGGTGTAGAAAAAAGAAATACAAATAACATAATAGTACAAGATAATGGCCAGGCACACATAGTGTAGTGCGGCCACATAGTAAATACAAATAATATGAGATACAGGAGCCACATTACATGCTGCAGGAGAACATATGTAGCATTATAAATATGTCGTGAGACCAGTTTAATACAGTCATCAGTAAAGTTGTGCGGGTTCATATAGTTAGAGTCTACATCAGTTCGAGGTTTGAGGTAGCAAGGGAAGGAGGGTTATAGAGAACTACAGTGCTGAGGGAGGGGATGAACAGGAGGCATGGGAGGAAAGGAGACATGGGCATTAGGGTGCCTTAGAGTTACTTACTCAGTGCAGTGACAGTCAGCAGCTGCTAGGAGCCAGGTTTTCATGGCCTGTTTGAAGGCAGAGTGTGAGGGACGCGCGGATAAACTGTGGGAGCTTTGTCCATAGGAGGGTGCAGAGACGGAGAAAGCTCTACTTCCCATTGCTGTGGAGACACGGGGTGTCTCCAGTGGGGGGACTGAGGATGCCCTAAGTGTTCTAGGAGCCACTCTGTCTGTCAAGAGGAGAGAGTAAGGGGATAGGTGTCAGTATCTTAGTGCATTGTCCACGAGACAGCCCATCGCATAGTCAAAGCGACCTTGTACAGGGAGCCAGCCCAGTGACTGGTAAAGAGTACAGTGGTGGGTCTGGTGGGGAGCTTGAAGGATGAAACAACAGAGTTATAGGTAGTGTTTAGTCTTGATTTCAAGGTGGGGGATATGAGGGAGTAGACTGGGGAACAATAGTCAAGTACAGGCAGTAGGTTGCCCTGGGCGATGGCAAGGCGTGCTTCAGTCGATAGAAGGTTTTTGAGTCTGTAGGCAGTGCCAAGTTTTAGGTGGATTCTCTGCACAGTGTTGTCAACATGCTCAGTGAAAGAGAGGGAAGGGTCAAGAGTGACACCTAGGTATTTAAATGATGGGACGTTCTCAAGCGGGGGCCCTGCTGAGGTGCGTACAAGGAGGGAGGAGTCAGATTTGGCAGCTTTGGCGAGGAAAGGCTTGGAACCAAAAAGCATGGACTTAGTCTTCTTTTCATTGACTAGCAGCCTGTTGGCAAGGAACCATTTATGAGCAGAGCCATAGTTGTGTGTGAGGATAGAGGAGATGAGCATTTATCTCTGTGGTAGAGAACCAGGTTGTCTGCATAAAGGAGAGCTTGACAGCTGAGGCTATCCCTCGGGAGTGAATCAATGAAAATGGAGAAGAGCAGGGGTCCTAGTATGGAACCTTGGGGGACTCCAGTGTGTACAGGGAGGGCAGCAAAGGAGGCATTGTTGACGATGATAGATTGAGATTGACTGGATAGATAGCTGCAGAACCAGGCTGCAGTTCCGCTGGAGCAGCCAAAGACAGACAGGGTTGAGCGGAGGAAGAGGTGGTGAACAAGGTCAAAAGCCTTTGAAAGGTCTATGAAGACAGCTCCTGTGGCTTTGCCTTTGGTTCTATTTCTCAGCACATGATCAGAGAAAAGAGCCAAAACAGAAGAGGTATTGTGGTGCTTGCAGAAACCATGCTGAAGAGGACATAAGAGGTTATACTTTTGAGATGCTCTGAGAACCAGAGGTACAAGTTTTCAAGCAGTTTGCTCAGGTGAGGAGAGGAGAGGAGAGCAGCCAGTCAGCGTTGATCCTCTCCTCAACCAGCCCCCAGCGACTCGTGTTCATTCCTCGAACATGGGACTCCAGTGCGGCAAGGCAAGGCATTCAGTGCCTCAGCCCTCCACACCACTGGGCCAAGTGAGAACCTGTTTATAAGAAATAGGAACACAGTCACTTGAGACATGATTGAGATTGAAGGGACAAGTTGAAGAGAGACATGAGGAAGTTTTACTTCATGGAAAAGGTGGTGGAACCTGAAACAGACTACAGGCAGAAGTGGTGGGGTCAGCTACCATAATCAGGTTTAAACATGGCTGGGACAGGTGGGAGGATGTACAGTCCAGGGGCACCATGGGAATGAAGGGGAAACTGGGGAAAACAAAAAACAAACCACCAGTACAGTAGGTTGGTGGGGTGAGGTACTATGGAAAACATGATGGACTTTCTG
Organism: Neoceratodus forsteri; assembly: GCA_016271365.2. NCBI lineage: Eukaryota > Metazoa > Chordata > Ceratodontiformes > Ceratodontidae > Neoceratodus > Neoceratodus forsteri. The sequence goes on from JADMNL010000024.1 coordinate 112,223,033, forward strand.
TCTCCTTCTGTCTTTCACTATAGATTGCTAGGGGCCCCACCTGGAATACTGTGCCCAATTCTGGAGTCCTCAACTAAGGAAGATAGGACAGGCTGGGGACAGTGCAACACAGGATCACCAAAATGATTCAGGGCCAGCAGGGCAGATCTTACGAGGATCGGCTAAAGGCACTGAACATGTACTTGCTGGAGGCGAGATGAGTGAGAGGAGATATGATAGTGACCTTCAAGTTCCTTAAAGGAATGAACAAGGTAAATCGTGCAGAACTATTTAGCATAAGTAGTGGATCAAGAACAGGGGGGCATGAGTGGAAACTGATGGGGGAAGGTTCAAGAGGGAAGTGAGAAAGTTTTATCTTACAGAAAGGCTGGCAGAGCCATGGAACAATCTGCTAGCTGATGTGATAGGTGCCAAAACTAAGTGGTTTCAAACATGGCTGGGACAGTGGCAAGGGTTTAGTGGTTGCTTTGGGTGGTAGCAGTAGTGTGGGGAGCATGGGGTGGACAGTGTGGGTTAGAATCTGTATGGACAATAGGCCCTGGGATTGTTAGGGTTCTGGGTAGACTGGATGGACCAATGGTCTTTTCTGCCACCACTGCCTGTTTCTATGTCTTTAAATTCTATGTTTCTATGGTATTGACTAGCTTTTCCCAGAACCAGTGTAGTTACAGAGCGTTGTCACTGATACACCTAGGTTCAAAACCCAGCATATACAACACTCTCATACCACTGACAGGGGAACCACCTCTAACAGACTGAACCAATATGTGAGGGGTCTAAATAGGGTGGGAATACTCCAGGAGTCCACCCCCTGAGGAAGGTCCACTGAGCGAGGCGCCAGGGCCCCTGGTGTTTAGCCATTACTATCCTGCTCTTCTGTTCCATGTTATTTGGACTTGCATAATGTGCTCAATAAATATGTAACTGCTGTTTATCCATGATTAGAGTCCTTTCTGATGTGCAGCTGTATTCTTGCTTCCTTGACTGTTTGGTGGGCTGGCCAGCCTGCAGCAGCACCCCACCAGGAGGGCGAGCTAAGTTCCTGACTGTCTAGTTACAGAGTTTATAGTGCCTAGTGTTGACAAGCTGGTCCCACCACTAGTGTACTGACAGAGTTCATGTGGTCTAGTACTGACTAGCCGATCCCATCACGTGTGTAGTTACAGAGCCCAAATGACCTGGTGTTGACTAGATAGTCCAACGACTGGTGTAAGTTCCAAAGTTCATATGGCCTGTTATTAGTTAGCTGGATCCAGCACTGGTGTAGTTACAGAGCTCACATGACCTGGAATTGGCTAGCTGGTCCCATCTCTAATGTACAGTAGTTGCAGAACTCATATGGCCTGGTATTGGCTAGCTGGGCCACCATTCACTGGTATTGTTTCATAGCTCATATGACCTGATACTGACTAACTGTTGCCAACCAACACAGGTGTAGTTTCAGAGCTTATATGACCTAGTACTGGCTTAAAGCTGGTTCTATCACTGGTGTAGTTACAGGGGTCACATGGCCCAGTATTAGCTAGCAGGTCCCATCATATGTGCAGTTACAGAACTCGCATGACCTAGTATTAGCTAGCTGGTCCCATCACATGTGTAGTTACAGAGCTTACATGATCTGATATTGACTAGCTGGTTCCATCACTGCTGTAAGTTTTAAAGTTCATATGGCCTGTTATTGGCTAGTGGTCCCATCGCTGGTGAAGTAACAGAGCTTACATGATGTAGTTTTGACAAGCTGGTCCCATCACTGGTGATGTTACAGAGCTCACATGACCTGGTACTGACTAGCTGATCCCATGTCTGGTGTCTTGTGTGTGTCATTCTCCTTACCAGCCATAGGGTCTGTGTGTGCCATTGTCCTTGGTCATCAATGAGTTCCAGTGTGCATTCTTGTCCTTAGCCATTCCCAGTCGTGTGTGTGTGTGTGTGTGTGTATCTGGCATTGTCCTTAGTCCTCCATGGACCCTGTATTTCTACTAAAACAGGGCAAGTAAACCCATATAAGACCAGGAGGCTACCGTACATGTCTGTTAGGCCAGTTCTATCACTCTGTCTCAGAACTGTGTCCATCCTCTTCCTAGGAAATATTTTCCAAAGCCACTGAAACAAGCATTATTGGCTGGCCAGGGTCTACCATGGTATCCATTCCAATTCAATAGGTTACAAAACTTGAAACTGTCAGACACATGCTCTTCAAAATGAAGAAGATTACAAACCTGCATATGGTTCAGCTCATTAATCTGAATGCCCTTGTAGACCCAATCAGACCTTTTTTTATTCTTTGGGAACTGGCAAGGCCCACCAGGGCAAAAGTGCCTGTTTTCAGGGAAGCGACCTGGGAGCACTGGGTGTTAACTGACTTGCTCAGAGTCACACAGTATGCAAGTGGAGGTTGTGAGACTCAAACTCAGGTCTGGTCTGCTGGATGTACCAGGGTTGTTCACACCTCATTCCTCTAACCTCTAGGCTATACCACCAGACCTGCCATCCCTAATGTGGACCACTATTTTCTATCATACAGTATAAGGTATACCAGTATTTACTAATGTTTACTAATGTGTGTAATGATGTACTGACAGACTGCCATTTAGCAAACATATATTAGTGGTCTTAACACGCCATTCACTGTTATTAGACATTGCTACAATGCTTAGCATATATTACTGTGATTGGTATACTTAGTTATGTTTATGAAATATTTGTGGTCTTAGACCTCCACCAACAGCCATTAGGCACACTGCTACCATCAGCATGTTTTATCACTTGTTCCATTGTTCTAATAGATAGCTATAGTCAGAGAAATAGTTATCACTGTGTAAGTGCAACACATAACGGCCTTGGGTGTGAGACTCCCATCGCTACTCCAATGAGAATGTTTTACCTACCATCTGTATTGCGCATATGAGCCCGTTACCAGGTAATGGGATTTTCCTATCTGCCATATATAACTTTGTGTAAGACCTCCGCTTTTTGAGTTAGGTCTGTTTATGACGAATGTGACACCTGGTGTTCGACTGTTCTGGACTCCCAGCAGGTATTATCGCTGTTCTCTTATTCGCATCAGGCAAGCACCTCATCCTCGTTAGCTGCTTTTAAGCTTGAGCTACCGCCGACTACAGCGGCGAGACCGAGCCTGTCTGCTGCCACACCCGCCCACTGCTCTCCAAGCACAGGTAATTGCCGGCCAGATCTTCAGCCTCAGCTGCTGTGAGCAAGATCCTGGATTGTTTTTCCGAATTCCTGGTGCCATCTGACTGCAGTGCCCCCATTGGCTGCTCACCATCTTGGTGAACTCCTGAGTGGCTAGCTCTGGAATCCAGCATGGCTGCTCCCAGAACTAATTGCATGCCCATGCACAAATTTTAAAGTCTGTGCTGCTAGCCCTCGCTACTAGTGTGTGCACATAATACCAATTACAGCTAAACTGAAAAACGAATTCCTACTGCTGATTTTTGTTTGTTTATAGGACCGTTACTAGCCTGTATTTGCTCATTCTGGTAGAAAAAAAAGAGAAATACTGTTTGTTTGCTTTCTTTTAGCCTAGCTAGACCCCTTAATCTTCCCATTCTCTCCTTTGTGTGTCTCTGTGTGATCCTCCCACCCCCTCCTCCACAAGTTCTTAAATACACCCAACCTCTTCTGTGCACCCTCCCATTGGTCATCTTGCCCACACAAATTTAAAGCTGCAGAACACCTCCTAGAGTGCGGTCCTGCCCACAGAACTACATTTCTAACAGCCCCTTGCCTCACCACTCCCTTCTCTCCCCCTTCATAAGGCTGACCACGCTAATTCTCTCCTACTACTTCCGCCGAGAACCCTCCAGGGCTCCCAGCTCATCCGCCGCAAGAACCGAGGCCACCGGGCGGTTGGCGCTCCCAAAGCCACCACCCGAGACCACTTGCTCAGACTCCAGACCCAGAGAGGTACGGCGAAGCTGCAAACCAATCAGAGTGTGAGTGCCTTCTACAGGCTTGCTCTGATTGGTCCTTCACCCTTCTTATCTTTTCTCTGTCTCCTGAGATAAAAAGGTGCTGTTTTTTTTTTACTTACATTTGCTAATGTGTGTAACCCCTGCAAATGGGGTTCCCAAAAGACTTCAGGAGCTTGCTTGAATGCTCCAAGCCTGAATGGTGTTTGGCATTTAAGCCATTTATCAGTGAGTGTTTTAGAGCCTCTGGTACTGTCTCTTTAAGAGCTGTCTGCTTGCAGACATAATTAGTTTGTATGGGGACTGTGTGCTTCTCTGAGTACCACTCGAGCTGCTGCCAATTCACTTCATTTTTGCAGTCACTAGGAGTGCAAAGGGAACCTATCTGAAAGATGTAACTGTTTGCCAGAAATTATTTAGAGTAATAATGAAATTACAGTTTGTCTAACCTGCTTTCTTTGCAGTCAGAACTGTGTCTGCTAGTTCCCCATTCTAGTTTTGAACTGCTGAACTGGACCAATCAGTGTGGAGTAAGCTAGCTCTAAAATGATGCCTTGGACGAATCAGAACTTGGACTCATAATCTGAGCCAGCCACAAGAGGATTGTATGGGCAGTGACTCTGGGAGATGTGAGTTTAGACTTCAGTGCCTTTTTGGACCAACAGCAGCAGTCTATTGTGAGTGACAGCTAATCCAGTCAAGAACTGGGAGGAACTCAAAGGAAGTGCCCAGTTTTGTCGGTTGGAGTTTCAGTTTGAGCTTTGGCAGTGAAGAAGGAAGGAGCCCTGTGCTTTTCAGTGTGCAGTTTTAGTCAAAAGCGTGTTGAGGCCAGAGTTCGGTCTGCAGCTTGTGTAACAGCTTGTTGGGACTGAATCCGTCCTGTGAAAAGAATCAAAGGATCTCTGAAGAGTAGAAACCAGGCTCACCCTGTAGAAGACTGGAGGAATTGCTGAAAATTGCACTCGGTCTGTCAGGAACTGAATCTGCTGTGTGTCTCCGGGTGTTGTGCAGTAATGCGATCGGGATACAGATGCAGCCTGCCTGGTATAGTGCTTTCTTTTATATGGATGTGTGAAGAGGTTTGTGTACCTCAAGTGAGCCCTGCTGACATTGAAGGACCCTATCTTATTTGGAGGTCGTGAGTACTAATTCAGGGTCGCTCCCTGTTGAATTGCCACATTAAATCCAAATGGAATTACTGTACTGCTGACTGTTTAATTCTCCTTTCTCTGTGTGAGGGCCCCTACCAGCTGCCACGGTTTGGACTAGCCACTGGGGCTTGGGTACCCAGGGACAGTAACTGATAGGGATAGGCCTGTGCACAGAGCCATAGGTAGATTATTAGAGTGATAAGCTAATTAACCTGATTTCCCCGTCCTTGTTATATCCCCTAAATAAATCAGAGCTGCTTGTTTCAGCAAAGTTATACTGCCTGAGGTATTTGTCTATGTTAAAGTACTGTACTGTGATTGTTGCACTGTATCTCATTTCACAGGAGGTCCCAGTGCCGGAACCAGACCTGGGGTAAGTGTATACTGTGAAGGTAATTCTGATATATTGTGTGGGCCACTAGTGGGAAGAAGGGGTTGCAGTGTCCCAGAGGGCTGTGACCAAGTTAGTTTAACTATTGCAAACCCTGACCTCTGGGTGGAGGCACCGCCATTGGATCCAGGCCCTCAACCTGTTGAGTGGCAAATCAGGCAGGGGTAGTAGCCCCTGGGATAGCGCCATCTAGGGGTTACATATGCCTATTTTGTTAGACTCTGCCTGTAAACTGCCTAAAAAAAGCTGTAATACTTGCAAACTGCTCTTGCTAGATTGATTAAGTGAAACAGCCCTTTCCTTTGTCTTTGTAACTGCCGCCCAGACTTCAGGGCACCAAGGAAATTGACCCGTTTCATTTGTAAATTAGTTTTGTCACTGGGTAGCTCGACCATTGTCTGGGACCAGTACTAATTGGCTGCTTTCTCTTCCCCTTCAGCTGAGAACCCTCCAGGGCTCCCAGCTCATCCGCTGCAGGAACTGCGGCCACCGGGCGGTCGGCGCTTCCGAAGCCGCCACCTCAGACCACTTGCTGGGACTCCAGACCCAGAGAGGTACGGCAAAGCTGCAAATGTTATGCCCACCCACCAGTCCCCCTCCCTGACCATTATTATATAGACCTCCTTGCCCCGCCCTCCCCTGCCATTGGCTTTCCTACAAATCTATCCACCCCGCCTCCCTAGGACGCCCACAGACATATAAATTTTGGGCTGCCGCTTCAGGTTCAAGTGTCCCATCCTAACTAATCCACCATAGTCTCCCCTACCACTCATCTCAGATCAGATTTGTGACTTCTTATTACTGTCCCTAGTCGCTGTGTCATAGTAAATTCTCCTTGCTCCCTACAAGTGGTTTCAGCACCTACATCCCTTTGCTGACCCTGTGGTGTGTAGCCTTAGCTGGTGATACTTCTTAGATCAGGTTTACGACTTCTTGTAACTATCTCTAGTCACTGTGCCATAGAAACATCTCCTTGCTCCCTTCAAGTGGTATCGGCACCTATATCCCTTTTCAGACCCTGTGGCGCGTAGCCTTACCTGGTGATACCTTGCCCAGATTAAGCCCTTACAATTCTTTCTCTTTCTGACCCCCAGACTTTAACCATGGAACTTGCAATCTGGCTCTACCTATTTACCGCCTTATGCACCCTACCCTTATTAAGGGTACACGCCAGATGAAATTTACCCCCAAGAGGACTCGTATCCTACCACAAGAATGTCTACCATGGAGTCCCTTGGTACAACCCGTGCTATGCCCCCATGTTGTCGTACCCACTTTCAGCTAAGTCTCCCTCTGGGACAGCCACCGGCATCTCGTTACCTACCCAAGGAATGTTACCTACTCGGCCCAGTACCTGCATCTACTGGTGTCATACGGCTAGGGTCTTAGCATGTGTATCACTAGGACTGAATGGTACAAAGAATAGGTCCTTGCATTCCTACGTCAATACTTCCACTAGCCAAATAATAATAATAATAGTTTTATTTATAAAGCGCCTTTCAACATATCAAGGCGCTGAACATATTAAAACCGTAATATCAGATACAAATTAATAAAACATAAATAAAATCATACCATAACATCAAATATTAAAATCAAATAATAAAATATTCCATAGAATCATAGCATAATGCAATTAACTTAATCTTCCAAGAAGGCCATTTGCCACAGGTAAGTTTTCAGATTCTTCTTAAATACCTCCACGGAGGTGCACTCCCGTAACCGGCGTGGTAGAGAATTCCAAAGAGTGGCTGCAGCATAAGAAAATGCTCTGCTGCCAGAGGATTTTAAACTCACTCTTGGAATCTCTAACAACCCCTCGTCGGCAGAGCGGAGCGATTGGCCGGAGCAGTAAGACACCAGAAGTTCTTTCAGATAGGTCGGACCCTGATCGTGAAGGCCTTTGAAAGTCAATAAAATGACTTTAAAGGTGATCCGCCACCGTATAGTTCAAAGAAGGTTTAGTTCTTCAAAATTACCACTTGTTGCCCTGAGGAAAGTTGTGCTCCTCCTCTTGCTATGCTCAGGTAACGTTAAACTTAACCCTGGTCCTATACAAGCAATTCTTTCACCGTCTGAAGTCACGAAGTATAAAGGTATCAGCTTTATGCATGTTAATGTGTGTAGCCTCTTAAAGAAACTCACCTCAATACAGGCTTGGGCTATCCACACAGAGCTGGATGTACTTGTCATATCTGAATCCTGGCTTCATCCATCCATGCTAGACAAAGAGGTCAATATCCCCAACTATCTGTTATTCAGAGCCGATAGACTAACCAGAGGCGGTGGTGTAGCCATCTATGTTAAGGACAAGTTTTCGGTTGCTACCCTCAACACTACATCAATTGCCAATGCCTTTGAATGCATGTCCTTAAAAATAAAAATGTCTACATCAATGGCCCTCTGTGTCAAAGATGTTATAGATCCCCGTCCTCGGGGTCACAGCTCCTGTCCCACCTATCATCTACTATGAGTACCGACACAATGGAAACAATTATACTACAGGACCTTAACTATGACTGGCTGTCAAGTGCATCTCTTCCACTTAAATCCTTCTGCGACTCTCATGGGCTCACTCTACTTATTAATGAACCTACTCATATCAATAAGAAAAACCCTACGAAAAGTACACTATTAGATGTACTTCTAGTAAGCAAACCCCATTTCTTCTCCCATGCTGGGATCTTTCTGCTGATGTTAGTGACCATTGCTTTATTGCTGGCATAAGAGCAGTCCCTAAACCAACAGCCTCAGCAAAGTTCTCTACCAAAAGATCAAAACGGAATTTTGACCCGTATATATCAATGACCTGAGAAAGCCTCCCTGCTTTGGCAGACCTTCTATTTAGCCAAATCAGTAGAAACAGCATATGTCATTTTCCACGAAATTGTATCCAGTACTCTTAACACCCATGCACCCTTAGTCAAAACCCGCATAAAGGCTAGAAAGTGCCGTTGGTTTACAGCAGACATCAAGGCAGCACTATTAAAAAGAGACATACTCTGGAAGCTAGCACGCAAATCCCACAAAGCCAAAGACTGGCATTTTTTCAGAACAGCCAGAAACCACTGTACAAAGCTAATTCGGAAACCAAGTCCAACTTCTATTGCTCTGAACTCTACACTGCCTCCAACTGCCCTACCAAGTTCTGGTCCACAATAAAAGAACTTTCTGGTAATACCACAGAAACACTCTCCCCTCAAAAATTATTTCTGACAATGTAACTATCAACAACAATAAAGAGATACTACAAGCCTTCAACAATCACTTTGCTACTGCAGGGCTAGCTTTTGATAACTCAGCTGCACTCAACCTACGCTCCCAGCTTACCACGCAACCTTCAGAATCTAGTCCCTCAGATGCAGTCTTTTCATTCTCTCCTGCCTCACTAAAAGAGTGAAGATCTCCTCCTCCAGTTGGACACCAGAAAAGTGCTGGTGCTGACATCTTCGATCCATACTACCTAAAGATTGCCTCTCATGTCTTGGCGTACCTATTAGCATCTATTTAACTTGTCCCTTTCTCAAGGACCCTCCCAAACTGTGGAAGACTGCACATGTTATTCCGTTGTTTAAATCTGGAGACCCCTGTAATCTAAACAACTATAGACCCATCTCCCTTCTCCCGGTACTATCAAAACTTCTGGAAAGAATCGTGAATGCCCAGCTGAAATCTTTCATAGATGATACTAACCTGCTAAACCCAATGCAATCTGGTTTCAGAACTGAACATAGTACAATCACGGCCCTGGCCAAGGTGACAAATGACAGGCAGCGTGAGCTAGAGAACAAAAAATTTGTCTGCACCATTTTTCTAGACCTAAGTAAGGCCTTCGACACTGTCGACCACAGCCTCCTTCTTTCTTCATTAAAAGCTATTGGTCTAGATTTTACCTCCTTGCGTTGGTTCCACAACTACCTTTCTGATAGGCACCAACAGGTCAAGGCCGAAGGTGAACTCTCCCCCTCAAATCTGTTAAAAAGAGACGTACCGCAGGGATCCATCCTGGGGCCACTCCTATTTGCCATCTACATCAACAGTATAGACCCAGGCATCAATGAGGCGAAAATTCATCTGTTCGCAGATGATACAGTGATCTACCTAAGCCGTACAACTCCTGAAACTGCTTGTAGCGACCTGAAAGCTGACTTCAACATACTTTAATACCAGCTCCTTAGTAAAAAATTGCTACTTAACACCAAAAAGACAAAGGCAATGCTATTTTCACCTATTAACCATGCACCTACCCTGCTCTACCCCCATCACCACCCTCCTAGGAGAAACCCTGGAATTTTTACCGAAATTCAAATACCTGGGGGTCTGGCTAGACTTCAAACTCTCCTTTGCAGACCACCTGGAGGATTTGTTAAAAAAAACTGAGGCAGAGACTAGGTCTCTTCTTCATGTTAAACTGCCTACTAACTACAGAGGCCAAGAGACAGCTAGTTCAGTCTACGTTCCTTTCCTTAATTGATTACGCCGACTTTATATACAGCCAATGTGCTACTTCATACCTCGGTAAATTGGACATACTTTACCACAGAGCCCTGCGCTTCATCACTGGTCTCCCCTTCTCCGCCCATCACTGCTCTTTATATGCTGCCATAGGTTGGACCTCCCTACACCACAGATGAAATAACAATGCAGCTCTCTGGACATACAGAGCTATCACTGGCAAACTTCCACAGTACATTGTTGATTGCCTGACTCTCAATATGCCTGGAACCTATGCCCTAAGAAGCTATTCACTGATTTCTCTGAAAGTGCCTAACGCGTTTTGGGAGAGCTGCCATAGGATTCGTTCTACTGTCACTCTGGAATGTGCTACAGAAATCACTGAAACTGAGGACTCCTGTTAGTCTCACTGTGTTTACGACCTTATACTCAAAATACATTACAGAAGCCTGCAACTGCTCCCAATGATCCTAGCTTACTTATAACCGCCTTCCACATCCTCCCTGCTTTTCCCATCCTCCTTCCTTCTTGTATCAGTGCGTAACTTGTCCCTGAGCCACCTACTTATCTACTACCCTAAATCTCACTCTCCCTCACCCACCTATTCCTTGTGTACCCACAGCATCTCATTCCTTCGTTCCTAGTATTATTTCAAGTTCCAGACCCCCACTGGCTGCCCACTTCTCCCGACATGTCTCCCCTTGATACGCCTGGGTCTTTTTAAACTGACTATGTATGTCTCTTCGCTTGTAGCATCCACTTCAACTAATCTCTCTTGGACTATAATGCCTTTTACCTTACAGGAATACTAAACCATGTATGTTGTTGTATCTGGTATAAATTTTTACTGACTTGCTACCCTATTATTATGTATACCCTTACCGACTGTCTTTTACCTGAACCCAAATGTTTTTTTACTTATCCTGTCTATCTAGACCTACCTGTACTGTTGTACTCTTGCATCCACTGTCTATTTGTCTGTATATAAATGCATTGTTACTTGACTTGTGTAATGCAGGTCCACCTTGTAAATGAGCTTGCTCAATGGTGTTCACCTGGATAAATAAAGAATTTGATTGATTGATTGATGTTTAGTATAATAAATCTTTATTCTACACTCCTGTCTCCTGTATTGTGATTTGCCATCAGATTTACATCCTGCCAATCCAACAAATGGTGACCGTACTGCAGGACCTGATTGGTCAGATCCAATACAGTTGAGGAAAAGGTATTTAGGGAAGGGGAACGGGGAAGGGATCATGAAGGGATTCAAACCTACATCCACCTGTTTAATCACTTTAGACTATCTTTCAGGCCCTCCGTGCCTGAATGTGATGGGACAAATGAAGGTGTTCGAGCCTACGCCCCGTGCTCTACGGCAGCACTGGTCTAGGGGACTCTGTACCCTAAACGTGTAACTGGCTAGTTGTGAAATACAAGCAGGATCAATACTTTGAATTTCCAGGCTAGTGCAGGAGGAGGCAAACTCACAATGGCCATTAACGCTGAGCTCAAGTTAGATGTCTCAAACTTGTTAGCCTTCCACTGAGGTTGGGGAGATCTCGATTTGGACACAAGTCACAAGCCCACCTGATACAGTATGTATGCACGCTGTATTCGGAGACCAAACCTATGGTTAAAAACATGACCAAAAAGGAATGATAGTTGCTGCCCTGTACGCTGCCCTGCAGGCAGTTGAAATGGAGTCCTGGCTTTGAAAAAGAGCTTGGTTCCAAATCCGAGAAATGGGTGAGCAGCAGAGAGAGTTGGAACAAGAAACTGAATGTCTCAGAAATGAGATGCAGAATGAAATGCATTGTACAGTACAAGAAAGAGATAGATAATTGGTTAGGTTGAGAGATGACTGTGAAAAGTTACAACAGGATAAGAAGTAGGCATTACAGCTGAATGATGTGTTGGCTGATTCGAATGAAATGTTGTGAAGTGAGAATGAGGAGTTGTATGATGAAATGCAGAAATGTCAGATGGCATTGGACAGGGAGATCAGGGAAACTCACGAAGTGTGTGCTGTGTATAGAGTTTTGCAAAACCATGTTAGCAAGGCACAGTACGAAGGCAGAGTAGATCATTCCTGGTGTAGGGCAAAACTTGTGAGATTACATCAGCAGTTGGCAATCCTAAAATGTCACTAGAAAGCTTTCCCATATCTCTGCCTATCAACCTGGTGTCATTGATGGATGACAAAGGCAATGACAGAGATTTCAAGATGGCACCTCAGGACACCAGAGAGTAGGCCTCGCCACCTCCAGTTGCCATCTTGAGTAAGTCCAATAAGACCGAGGTTGAGGCCTTGATTGAACAAGCGGTCACCAAGGCAGGAGTCACCAAGGCGCAATCGCCGGCGGTCCATCAGGCCTTGACTGACTTGTTAAAAAGGGAAGTGGAGCAACACACCCTAGTTCAGGATGTGGCCACCACTACGGCTGAGGCAGTGGTCAAGTCCACTCATGTGCAATCGGGAAATGCCCCGAATGAGCTGCAATCTGCACAGGTTATCCAGACCATTGCAGACAAAGTGGTCCGGATGGCCCCTGGCGACAGTTTGAGTTGCCACCTGGAGAAGGTTCGAAATCAGTGTGAAATGCTCAGCCTTCCACCCAAGCATAGAGTACAGGTTTTGAACCAGACTATAGATCCCAAGTTGTGGGCCAAAATTTCAGAAGCAGTGCATCAGAATGCTGAGGCCCAGTTTGATGTAGTCACAGCCAGCCTCCTGCCAGTGCACAATCCCAACCTAGTCAGCGTGATGCTAGCTCATCCAGTGAAGCAGTACACCAAGGACACCCCGGCCCAGTATGACAGTCACTTGTGGCTTGCCTACCAATCAGGCAAGGAACTGGTTGATGAGGCCATAGGCGAGATTCAATTGAGTATAAAGCCAGTTCTTGAAAAATGCTGCCAGGTCTTCGAGACAAGAGTTGAGGCATCAGTGTTCCCAAAAAGGACCACTTCTGTAACATTATGAATAAAGTGGAACGTGCATACCAAATTTATGCGCATGACCAGGCGGCAGACGCAAAGGCCAAAGTGGCCGCACTGCAGAGCAGCATCGAGCATTCCACACAATACGTGGTGGAAGGGAAACAGAAAGATTTCCAACAGGATAAAACCTCATACCAAAACAAAGGAGGCAACAGCAAGAGCAACGCCAGGAGCAGTGTCGGCTCTAGCAGCAGCAGCAGAAAGAGAAAGGGGACAACAGGCAGAAACAACAGTGGCCCGGCCCTTCATACAAAGAATTGGATGAGCAAAACAACCGGCTCCAGGAGTTTAAAGCCAAAGTCCAGTCACTTTCTGCAGCCTTTCCACACAAGCCCATAGTGGCTATCCCACCCGCACCTCCACTGCAGGATGAGCCTGATGAGGGAGAACAGTCAAAATCCCCATATGCGGAGTACACCAAAATGCTCCAAGAAGTAGACCCCCACCCCCCCATCAGGACAAGATGAATTGGACTGACGGTGTCAGGCCCCAGTTCACATCATCACCACCGTGGTGACTGATGATTTCGGCCACCCATGCATAGAAGCACAGGTTGGAGGCCACCAGCTTGCCTTCTAGATACGGGTGCTGCAGTTTCAGTGCTGCATCAAGATGAATCACAGTCCTCTTGTTGGTCCACAGGGAAGCCTACTTCCGCCCAGACCTTTGAAGGGGCCATATTTACAATGTACCAGTCCAAACCCATACCAGTCATCATTGGTACTTTGGAAGTGACACATCGATTTGACCTCATGGTCTTACTTCACCATCAGAGGATCCTGGGAATTGATTTTCTCACACGTCATGGATGCGTCCTGGATTTAGCCAACAGACTTTTGTTTCAGATACCTGGCCAATACCCCATCCTTCTCATTTCTGACTTGCATGTGGTAGCAGCAGTGAAGATCAGTGACGTGGAATATGACATCATCCTTATGTTCCAATACCACAAGCTTTTCCCCCAACTAAGGCCAATATTGGAAAGGCATAGTGATTCCTTTGCCAAACACAATCATGAGTCTGGGATGATAGACACCCTTATACAAGTCACTGGTGATGAACCACCTTGCCAGAGGCAATATCCATTTCCAGCAGAAGCAGTACTCTCTGAGGGCCACCATTGACTTCCTTTTGAAACAAGGGTCATCAGACCCTGTGTGTCCACAGTCAACTCTCTCATATGGCCTGTAAAGAAACCCAACAACAGTTGGAGGCTCACCATTGATTATGGAAGACTTAACAGTCACCCCTACTTGTGCACCAACCATGGCCTCAGTTCCAAACATGCTCAAACGTCTGAAGCCGAACACAAATGGTTCAGCACATTAGACATTTCAAACAGTTTCTGGTCACTCCATTGGTTCCAAAGAGTCAATACAGGTTTGCCTTCACCTTTAGGACATCAGTACCGTGTAATTGTCTCCCACAGGGATTCCACAACAGTCTAGTCCGTTTCACATTCGTGATGAGAGATGTCATACTTGGCTTCTGTACCCCAGAATGCCTTTGCAGTATGTGGACAATCTTTTTTTTGGCCACAACCGGCCTAAAGAAGCACTCAGAGCTCCTAGATGAGCTCTTGACCTTCTACAGAGAGCAGGCCTTAAATGCAACCCTGCAAAGGTACAGCTATGCCAGCCAGAAGTTTTCTTCCTGGGCCTTAGCATAACTGGAGAGGGCAGGAGCCCCACCTTGATCAAAGTTCAGGGTATCCAGGATTTGCCACTACCCATTAGTGTGTGGTTACCCTGAGACATTTCCTAGGAATGGTCAACTATTCCAGGGAATTCATTTGCAACTTTGCACAGAAGGCCGCACCCCTGTATGACTTGCTGAAGAAAGATGTCCCCTGGCAGTGGGGACCAGAGCACTCAGCTGCTGTCACCTTTCTGAAAAAAGCTCTGGCTTCTGCTCCAGCATTGGTCATCCCCAACCTAGAACTCCCATTTCACTTGGAAACTGCCACCTCTGAGGTGGGCATGCCAGCAGTTCTGGCACAACAGGCAAACAGCACCTGGAGGCCTATTGCCCATGCTTCCCAAATGCCCTCCCTGGTAGAGCAGAAGTACTCCCATGTGAGAGGAACCTCCTGACAACCTTTTGGGCTGTCAAACACTTCACCTACATAATAGGACTCTACCCTATTATATTGCACACCAACCACACCCCTACCAACTGCGTGTTAACAGACAGGCTCAAGGATGGCAACATATCTAACACCAGACTCACTCATTGGTCTCTCCTTTTACAGGATAGAGACATCACTGTACATCCCACCAAAATGCCCTCCATCTTGGCACATAGTCTCCTATTTGAAGGAGATCTACATGAGTGTAGCCTAGAGCCACCCACCCTGCCAGAACCAGGCCATTCCTCCCTGCAAACAGAGAGCAAACTAAAGGACCCTGCACTCGTTGCATATTTACAGATGGATCCTCCTCCTACCATAAAGGAAAACAAATTGCAGGCTTTGGGGTTTGGTCCTTCTTCCAGCAGGAGACACCTTTGAGGTGTCTAGGAAGTGCATTGTCAAATCCTCGTAGTATGCAGAACTTGCTGCAGTTGTCTGTGCCTTGGAAATCATCCATGGCCAAGCAGAAGACGATAATATCCTTTTCTGTGATTCTTCCTGTGTGTACAACTCCTTGACATAATTATTTCATTTCTGGAAGGCCCATAATTGTGCCTCTTCAGAGGGAACCTCCATGAAATACAAAGACCTGTTCATTCACATTGTCAGCCTTGCTGAGCAATTCATTTTTAGGCTGTACATCCACAAAGTCAAGGCCCACTCCAAAACTGAACCTTTCCATGAGTACAACGAGCAGACACTTTAGCCAAAGATGGTGCTCATGGGGGAGAGATATAGACAATGCCCTATTCTACTGCAGCACACACAGTTGCTGCCCACAAAAAGACCAAAGTGTCTCCCCTGGATCTAATTGCAGTCCAACTAGCAGATCCAGAGATAAAAGAGGTACATGAATACCTCTCCAAGGAAACAGAGAAAGAAATGCCTGTGAAAAGTCAATTCAAAAGACATTCTGACAATCTCATCTTTCCCAGAATCAGAAATTGGTCCTATATGAGGGGCGTGGCCAGCAGCTGACTGGAGAAGACGTGCCTTTATTTGCTCCAGACCGCTACAGCACAAAAATAATTGATAATTACTCAAAACTGACCAGATTCAATAGTTGGATTTCCAAGCTAAAGCTATCCCGAGGCTGCCAACTGATTCTCAGGTGATTTGAACCATGGAAAGAATAAAAAATTACTTTTCTAAAGACCGAGGTAAAGGCCCTGCACCTACCATCAGTGGAACGCAGAGCAATGCGGCTGTGAGCGGGAAGTCAGGAGACTTAGAAACCACAGTTAATGCAATCATTCAAGCAGTTCAGCAAATCGACAAAAAACTGGAAACGTATAATGCAAGGCTTACACAGGTGGTACCTAAAGTTCTTAGTTAAGAAACAAAACAGACTGAACTATCTACCTTCGTGGCTAAGGCAGTAACAGTGACTGATGGTGTTCTCCGAGAAAATAAATTGCTTCATTCTCGCCTAGAATATCTAGAGAACAATGTTTGAGCCTGCAACCTTAGATTTCTGGGGATACCAGAAGGAATGGAGGGCGAAAACAGGTGGAATACATGACCCTGCTTCTGCAAGTGGTTCCAACTACAAGATGCTTATCTGATCAAAGAGCTTACCGTATAATCCCCATGAAAGCCAAATAATCCTGATCTCCCCGGACTGTTCTGGTAGTCACCACAGGAATACAAATAAGGGATTTGGTCAAGTTACAATAAAGCCAAGTTAGCAGGGACACTCGTTTTACCGGAGAGCTCTGTAGTTCACCGTTTTCCTGATCTCAGCTACTCTATGAGGATGCGCTGTCGAGGATTTGATGCCATCCAGGCAGGCCTGAGAGAGCTGGGAGTTAACCACGCACTCCAAATGCCAGCCCGTCTAAAGATTCTGTAAGCTGGGAAGACATACCTCTACAATGATCCAGCCGATGTGGCCCATAAGCTGGATCTGATCCGTGCAGATTCTGCCAAATCAGGAGCTTTGGATGTGGAAGGAGAAGAGGAGGATACTTGAACAGGACATTTTCTGGACAGATTTGTAAATACTGTTTATCGCAGTTAGGTTTGAACCTCTACAGTATTCAGTTCTGGTCTACCCTGAGATAAATAAAGATATTACATATATTATTTGTTTCTCTGCTTTTGTAACTGTACTGGCTGTTTCATATGAAAGTGGAGGTTTACACCATAATTGCAGTTTATAGCACCATGTGTTAACTGCATACGTTAACTTTCTTTTACTCGTGTTAGCACCATCTGGTGGGGAAATTGTGTCAGCTCAAATTCTCTTACTGTACATGGGACCACGTTATTGTTAGCAAAATAATTTTGGATGGTCTGACAGCAATTAGAAAGGACTTTCTATAACTTGTATGAAAGGAACTAGTTTCTCTCTGTTTTTGACTTTAACATGGACTCCTGGGCCACATCAAGTGACAATGGCCTCTCCGTAAAGAAAGGACTCTCTGGACTTTTCATAAAATACTCTGGTATGATTGTCCTTGGTCTTGCTGCAACACTCATTTCTTTACCACATACGATTGTATTAAATTGAGATATACCCCTGTATGTTGCGACAATGGAAGAAGGGCTCAGAATTACCTATCATAGTGTATCTGTTACAAACTCCTATACCTGGAATCATATATGGTATTTTGTATGTTTATCTACTAATGTACAAACATAGAAACATAGACTTTGACGAGCAGATAAGGACCACTTGACCCACCTAGTCTGACCATTTCCCTACCTAGAGGATAAGCTGCAGATCCTATTTAACCAACAGCCTATTTCTTCCTACCCTCCACAAAATTGCCTTATGTCTGTCCCATGCATTCTTGAATTCTCCAAGTTTTAGACCCCAACCTCCTCAGGAAGGCTGTTCCATGAGTTGACAACCCTCTCTGTGAAAAAATACTTCCTCACATTGCCCCTAGGTCATCCCCTTCTATCTTCAAATTGTGTCCCCTTGTTCTTGCGCATCTCTTTTTCTGAAAGATGCTACCCTCTTGGACTTTGTTGATTCCACTGAGGTACTTAAACGTTTCTATCATGTCCCCCCTCTCCCTCCTTTCCTCAAGGGTATACATATTAAGCTCCTTTAGCCTCTCCTCATATGGCTTCTCTTGCAGACCCTGTACCATTTTAGTTGCCCTCCTCCGAACTGCCTCCATCCTGTCTATGTCCTTGCGGAGATGGGGTCTCCAGAACTGGATGCAGTACTCCAGATGGGGTCTCACCAACTGTCTGTACAGGGGGATAACAACTTCCTGTTTTCTGCTGCTGATGCCTCTCCCTATACATCCCAGTATCCCCCCAGCCCTCCCTACCGCCTTCACACATTGCTTGCCAACCTTAAGGTCATCTGATATAATTACCCCCAGGTCCCTTTCCATTTCTGTGTTTGCTTGCACGCATGTGCAAGAAACATAGTGCCATTATATGAGTTTTCCAGAGGTGTGTCAGCCTCTTCCAATTCAGTCAGTGTATTTGCAGGCATGGTCGCAGGGCGCCAATCACTGCTCCAGCTGTGTATGACAGCTGAAAATGCAGTGGCATACAGTTGAAAGGGAGAGTTCTGCTTGAGTGAGCAGAGCTCTCCCCCCACACACGCGTGCACGCACACTGCGTGCTCATGCGCCTTCCCCTCCCCTCACACTGTATGGCGATGGGGGTGCCCAATCCCGTCGGCTCCGCCCCCCAAAGCATCCAAGTGCCACGCTGGAGCCCACCCCAGCATGGCAAAATGATGTAATAGGCCAAAGGTGCCCAATCCCCATCGGCTCCACTGTCTCTCCCACATGCTGTCACCGACAGGGTGCCCAATCCCCATCGACTTCACTGTCTCCCCACCCAGTACAAGGTGCCACGCTGGGAGCCCACCCCAGCGTGGCAACAGATGCTATGGCCGACGGGTGCCCAATCCCGCTGGCTCCAACGCCCAGTAGTCCTTCTGCCATGCTGGGAGCCCACCCCAGCGTGGCAAGCGTCCGCGTCGTCTTTTCAAAAAAAAATAAAACCTGTAAAGAAAAAGCGGTCCTCGCTGTCTCCTGCCCCCCACCACCAACACCCACCACTGTGCACCTTACCTCCCCACACCCCCTCACCCCATACTTACCTCCCGAGTCCGTCATGGCGATCTTCCAGTGGACCGAGAACACGTCTGCACTCTTCAAAACCCGACCCATGAACTGAGGAAATACCCGTTAAGCTGTATAATAGGATAGATAGGGGTTTTCAACTTTGTTGCATATCTCAGGCATTTTGGAATTTTTGCACAATTTTCAACATGGGGTTTTGGGACCCCTCCTCATGAATTCTTGCACTGTCATGGTGTTACTCGGGCCCGAAGGGTGATTTCGCAGCCACTGTGCGAAATCACCTTTCCAGAATGATTAACAAAACGACACTGCCAGTGTTCATAAGGTGGGCTCTCAAAAGCCTATTTTGAAAATTTGGTGGAAAAATTTCCTAAAAATGACTTTTATGAACGTGCGTTGCGCAGTTCCTACGCACGCTCGTAAGTTCGTGAATTTTCAATATTTTCACTCCAGATTTTCAACATTGCCATTTTACGACACCTTCTTATGAGCAGTACAGCTGCCATTTTTCACATCTCACCCAAAATGTGTTTCCGCCCATGTAGCGCACAATGGCGCAGTCTGTGTGCGAAATCAATGTACAGGACACATTAAGAAAATCACAGTGACACTGTTCATGAGTAGAGGTCTTAAAATGGCTATTTTGAAAATTTGGTGAAAAATTCTAAAATGACTGTTTTACAAGCCGCAGTATTGTGCGGTTCCTACGCATCGTAAGTTTGCAAATTTTCAATATTTTCACTCCAGATTTTCAACATTGCCATTTTATCACACCTTCTTATGAGCAGTACAGTTGTCATTTTCACATCTTGCCCACAAACGTGTTTCTGCCCATGTAGCGCATAATGGCGCAGTCTGTGTGCGAAATCAACGTACGGGACACATTAAGAAAATCACAGTGACACTGTTCATGAGTAGAGGTCTTAAAATGGCTATTTTGAAAATTTGGTGAAAAAATTCCCAAAAAGGACTGTTTTAGGAGTGCACGTTGCACAGTTCCTACGCACGCTGGCTAGTTTGCAAATTTGTAATATTTGCACACCAGATTTTCAACAGTGCCATTTTACCACACTTCCTTATGAGCAGTGCAGCTACCATTTTTCACATCTCACCCAAAATGTGTTTCCGCACATGTAACGCACAATGGTACAGTCTGTTTGCGAAAACAATGTTTGGGACAGATTAAGAAAATCACAGTGACACTGGTCACGAGCAGAGGTCTTAAAATGGCTATGTTGAAAATTTGGTGACAAAACTGCATAAAATGACTGTGTTACTAGTGAGCATTGCGCAGTTTCCACGCACCCTCGTAGGTTCATGAATTTGTAATATTTTCAGTCCAGATTTTCACCAGTGGCATTTTTCCACACCTCCTTATGAACAGTACAGCTGTCATTTTCCACAACATGGCCGAAATGTGTTTTCACACTTTCAGTGCAGAGATGCGTGGTCGCTGTGGGAAATCATTGTTCGGGACAGATAAAGAAAATCACAGTGACACTGTTCATGATCGGAGGTCCCAAAATGCCTGTGTTAACAATCTGCTGTAAAAAAATCCCCAAACTAGTTACATTACGGGTGTGCGTTGCACAGTTTCTACGCACGCTCGTGACTTCACCAGTTTTTTAAAGATTTTCACAGCAGATTTTCAACATTGCCATTTTTTACACCTCCCCATGAACAGTACCGCTGTCATTTTTTCACATCCTGTTCGGAATGTGTTTTTGCACCTGTGGTGCCAAATGCCATAGTCGCTGTGCAAAAGCAGTTTTCAGCTAACAAACTGATATTGCCACTGTTCATGAGGTGGGGGTCACAAAAAAACCATGTTGAAAATTTGGAGTGAAAATACCAACGAATGCCTGAGGCGTTAGGGTTTCCGACCATAACGCCCCACCCTGTAGAGTATGACAGGCATCAGGGGTGTGACTTGGGATTCTTGCCTGTCATGCTCATACCATTCCACCCCACCCACACCCTGCAGCCAGTGAGAGGCATCAGGTGTGCCTCGGACTCTTCGGGCCCAAACTTCACCCCATTCTCCTATACTGCACCATCTCACCATATTTCCTGATGGAATGGGGTCGTATAAAACCAAAGACCCTAAGGCACACCGTGACACTTGTCAGTGTCTGCAGGGTAGGGTGTGGTGAAATGCGTGGTCATTATGCCTGATGACCCAAAGGCACACCCCAATGCCTGCCACTCTCTGCAGGGTGGTGGTGGGGTTGGCTTCAGTTCAATGCCATGCCTTTCCTGTTATGCAGCTCTGCAACTCTACACTACAAATGCCAGTGCCAGGAAGCAAACATTGGCATTGACAAATGCTTGTTGTTGTTGTTACTACCCCCAATTGTGTAATCTTCCCTGGTTTTAGTTTCCCAGGTGCATTACTTTGCACTTCTTTGCATTGAATCAAGCTGCCATACTTCTGACCATTCTGATCATAAAGTATTAAAGGAAAAAAAAAAAAGAATTGGTCCTATGCCACTCAGGTGATCAAAAACTTTGTGCGATACCTCAAGCACTCTGATCAGAATTCATCCATCAGGTCCACGACACCCCTACAGGTGGACACCAAGAGATAGATAAGACCCTTCAGAGACTGAAGACTGTGGGCTGGTGGCCTGAATGACAGCAGAAGTCAACATTACGTGGACAATTGCATTACCTGTGTACAGAACAGCCCAATCCCTGGCAAGAAAAACACCAAACTGCATCCTCAGAGCCAGTCAGGCCCCGGAATGCAATTCAGATTGATTTCATCAGACCTTTACCCACCACGAGTAGAAGTATCAAGTATGCACTTGTGATCACTGTCCTGTTTTCAAAATGGGTAGAAGCCTTCCCATGTAAGGCTGCCATGACAAAAGCCACTAGCAGGATCTTGGTAGAGCAAGTACTCATCAAGTGGGGCCTACCTCTTAAGGTGAACTCTGACAAAGGGACTACTTTCACAGGAGAACTAATGCAGGAATGTTTGGAGTTATTGGGAGTGAGCCAAAAGTTTCACATAGCATACCGTCCTCAGTCATCAAGACAGGTAGAGAGAGAGAGCTAATAGACACATAAAATTGATGTTGAGTAAATTTGCAGAAGTGAATGGGTAAAGTTGGTATACTTTTCTGCCCTTTCTCCTAATGGCAATTAGAGGTAACCCTGCTGCATCCACCCATTGTACACCCTTCGAGGTAATGACTGGCAGACAAATGAGAGTACCAGAACACCTCTTGATTGACCGTAACATCCCCACTGTGGATAGAGTATCAGCAGATACTTATGTCATGCAGCTGAGAGATAATTTGGTCCAGACCCACCTGTTTGCTGCCAAGAATTTGGGCCAAGTCCAACAACAGTCCAAAATGTACTTTGATAAAAATGTCAAAGAAGTCAACTGGCAAGTAGGAGACCAAGTCATGGTACTAAAATGTTCCACACCTGCACATCCATTTGCAGTAAATGGGCAGGCTCCTATGATCATCAACAAACTGGAGCTCGCAGTGTACCAAGTGCGTATCACAGAATGCAAGAAACCCATAGAAAGTGGTTCCATGCTAACCAATTAAAGTTATACAAAGGTGTTTAAATGTTCTCTAAATGCTCCTTCCCCATCGAGAAGGAGAACACATATGTTTACCTTTTGTTTTCCTTCATTTCTGCAAAGTGGCCATCAAACTAAGACTCATTCTGATGACACTGCTCCTTGACCTCTGCCTAGGTGACCTGACCCTGGTACACGTGTTAGATAAAGGACCCATCCTAAAGGGCAAGGAGTACCAGGAACATCTCAGTGCCTTTCTTCATGCCATGAATCCTTCAGACCCAGCCTACTCACCCCTTACCCCTGTCACACCTCCTCCAGGCACAGGAGTAACCATCAACGTACCATCTATCCATGTGACTGTCCATGAAGGAAGAGATGCCTACATGATCGCCATGGTGGTGGCACCAGGTCATTCCATTCTACAGATAGAATGGAAAACAAATGACCTAGCTGGACAGCAACTTCCAGTAGCCCGACTTGCAAAAGGAACTTTCCAAGATTGGCCTAACACATATTTGCTCCAATGGAACTTTATGTGTCTGCCAAGTTACCCCACAACACACTGGCCTTTATAAAATCACAGCAAAAATGAATAAAGACTTTTGCACATGATTCCATAACACCAGCATGCTCAAATGTTATTTTAACCACACAATTTCAACAGCTGCAATTTTCCTTCCCGTCATCCCAGTATCAAAAGACGAATGTCTACAATGCCCCACTATGGAGCCAGGCCAGAGAGTGACCTAGTAGCAACACCCATCCCTGGGACTCCAATTAATAATGTACAATTTTGCGTTCCTGTTATTATGAATCTCACCTACTGGAACACATCAAATTTGGTCATTGTTATCCCAACCAATGTGTAAGATTCCATACTGTAATGTCGTTAGATTTAATGGCAGCATATCAACTACGAGCACAGGAACCTGTAGCTGGGCATCACACAACTGAACCCTGAGGGGTGTTCAGGACTAAACGTCAAAAACGGACTGTAGGTGTAGCTGGCATAGCAGGCCTAGCAGGTACTGTTACAGGTATGTTTGGGACTGGAATGTCAATTTGAAACTGAGCCAATTTGTCCTATGTCAAAGAAATAACTACATTTTCTATTCCAGATTAGCCAATGATGTACAGTAGCTGAGCCCATGCTACATAGTATAGATGGTATTTCCTAAGAGGAAAGATTCACATTGTATAACATATACGATTTTGCACATTTATTTGATGAGACCCGAAACAAACTCAATGAATTGTTTTTTTCTAAACAATAAAGAGGTTAGAGAGTAACACATAGGCAGGAAGATCATTTGTTCTGCATATGACAATTCTGCAATTAGCACTATCACCAATCTCTTCCTGGATTTGGAATCCAGAAGGATCCCAGATTTGATCCAGGATAGACTTATGACCAAATGATATTGCCCCATTGCAAAACCCTATCATGTACTACCAAATGCATGGATAAGATTGTGTCCTTTTCTTTGGCCACTGCACGAAACTTGGGATATGTGACTCCACACCCAAATCAAGGACCTTGCTACACTACCAGTCAATGTAGTATTCAGGACACTATGTATGTTGCATTCACTTTTTCTCTTCCAGTTTTTGACAAAGACTGCAGTTTTTGACAAGCTTGTCACCATTCACTCCTTGGGACATCTAGAGGGCAGCAGCTACCGAAAGTGGATTAATTTACCTCCTTTGCTGGTGTTTCACCCTTGACTCGATGCCTGTGTGGCTCCACATACTGACTGTTGTGTCAAAAGGGGCTACCACTATCTGTGCAGATGTGATGTGTTTGATGTAACCACGCCAGTTTGCGGTTACTCACCAGACTCTATGGACTGGTCATTAATGTTAGATGATGATCTATTTCCTAATGAGACTGCTAAAAATGTCACTGTTCCACTGGCCCAGTGGTGTGGAGGGTTGAGGCAGTGTTGCCTTACTTCCTGCCACACCGGCGACCCATGTTTGCGGTGCGAGTGGGTCATCGGGTTTCGTTGGGGAGGGAGAGGATCGAGCATCCAGAGGACAGCCTCCTCTCCCGGGAGGGGTGGGATGGAGTCCACTGCCTGTCTGACCCATAGTGGTCGCTGGGGGCTGGCACAATGAACCCACACAAGAGGGGGAGTGGGGCTGAGTTAGACGCCTGGTGTGCCGCGTATGGAAGTGTGCACGGCTCAGCCATTGGCATCATTGCACACTTTGGCTCTGCGCTCAGGGGTGGGACAAAATGGAAGTGAAAAGAAGCCGACCGGCAGGATGAAGCCAGTCTCCCCGCTGCACAGGGTCAGCTGGTGCCTCAAATTGGCGAGAGGCAATGGCCGGTGAGTAGCTTGGTGGCGGTGATGGGGGTGGGCTGGTGGAAGGAGGCCAGTTGGCAAGAGATAAACAAAGCATCAAAAAAAATTTCACTGTTCCTGTTGTCAAGTTCAATGTTAATGTTTCCAGATATGCCCCCAGAGATGTCACCCAAGAAGATGTATGATGCATCACCAGCCACAAGACGAATGCTTCCATTACCTGCCCTGTCCAGGTCATGAAGTGGCACCTTCCTCAAGTTCATGTGACCTACAATTCTGATAGACGATACTGTGTTGTAACCAACTACGAGACCTTCACCTATGGACCTCTTGTATGTGACATCACTATGCCCAACTTCTGTTTTGTACCTCATGAACGTTCTATCATTGGCCATACAGTTATCACCCCAGTTCCCACCCCAGAACATGATTACATTGATAGTGACCCTGACTATCTGAATGCTATAGCACAGTATTTATCTGTTTTAATGTGCATATCGACTCACTCACCCTGACTCTTAAATCCTTATTGGAAAGAAAGAATACACATTTCATTCATATTAGTAATAATATTACTAAGGCAGGTGATTCTTTAAATGCACTATTTCATCGTGGTGATCTCAGCACCGCATTGTCCAACACACAGTCGGAACTCACATTCAAAGGTGTTGTTATTCAAGTTTTCTTAATTGTTTTTCTTATTATTACCTTATGCTGCCTCAAATACACTCTCAAACAATATCGTGCTCAACTAAAATTTCTCTATGAAACTCACTCAACCTGCATGTAACCTACCATACCTGTAGTAGGGTCGTTGGTTCAGGATACAAATTGCAGGCAGACAACAAAAATCAGTGCATAAAAAATGCCAGGATGGCATTTATCATTTTATTTTTATACTTCATGAAATGATTCAAGTTCTTACAGAAGAGAAAAATTGTCATTAGTTCGGCTTCAAAGGATCAACTATTCCACCCAGCAGTACTCTGATGTCTTACCCTCAGACTCACAGTTCCAGACTGACTCCCTGGTCTGGTCTGTCTCTCTCTCTCTCTCTCTCTCTTTTAACACCCTAGTGGCAGACTTTTATACATGTAGGTGGGGTCATCTGACCTAGCTATTATCTAATTTACAGAAATAAAACTACCTGGGTTAGTCTAGATCACCTGGTAACCCACCATACCTGTCTAACATACTACCCCACATAGTTTTATAGCAACACCCCTCTCTTTGTATGCAACACTGAGCTAGAATAGCCAAAATATACCTAATTGTATCATTAGGTTCATTAAGGGATTAGGTCCCTCCCATTCTGGAGTGACCTCACTTCCTTACTTCTATAAAAGCAGCCATTTCTGGGGCTGCCAGCCCTATAGACAGTCCTGACTGCAGAACCAGGTAATGACTACTACTATTCTTTATGTATAGACCATAGGTATTCCTGAGTTGGACAAGTGAATAGAAGAATAAGAGTGCGCTCCTTATTTTCTTTCCCTTTGTCAACTTCAGGATACCAGGCAGTAACTGAAAATAAACTAAAACAAAAGGAAGGAAAATTGTTTAACCAGGAGGCACACTAAGCTGAAGCTTGTTTCCAGGTGCAACCTGTTTGCACAAGGAAGTTAATTGACTTGCTCAGAGTCACACAGTATGCAAGTGTGGGGGTTGTGATATTCAAACCTAGGTCTCCAAGTTTGCAGCTCAGAGCTTTAACCACTGTGCCATACTGCTTCAAAGGAACAATGTTCTCTTGTACTTTTCTTTCTGTAAGGGCTTTATTTCTTTAGCCCTCACCTTGCTTATTCTAATTTTCTAATTCACAAGGGTTTTTTGGTAAGCTCAGGATATTTCACCAACCCCTGGTAACTTGCAACTTTATATGTTTCACAAGCCGGTGGCTGAAATATCAGCCCAATGGTAAACATTTCAATTCGCCCCATTTTGACTTTGTTTAATGAGCTGCATTCTGGCAAGCTGCCAGCTGCTCACTATCACAGGCGCATTGCACATTAGAGCTAGGAGTCTAGGGGTTTTACATTAACCCTGTAGTCAACTGTTTTGACTCCTAATGCCTTTTCCATGTTTTAGGGCACTGGCATATTATAAAGACTCACGTCCTGTTTCTTTCATACTCCCTCTGGAAATTTTGCACCTATAGTGCAACATGCGCTTCATACAGAATCAGGGCATACTTTAATGCTAGCAGCGCAATAGGACCTGCTAATGACTTTAGAGGCTTTCCTTTTTGTATACTGGCTATTGGACAAGGAACAGAACGGAAAGGGCACAGATAATAAAGGGGTTGCTACTCTTGTCCTTACAAGTGTTTGTGGCAGGATGCAAGGGTGTCCTCCTACCATGAAAGATTGCTATTTTGTGCAGGGTAGTACAGGAAGGGATGTTTCAGCACTGTTAACAGTCAAGTTACAGTCAATATCATCCCTTTATACCTAGGGACTTTATTTCTTGGGGGGGTATTTATTAGAATAACTGGGCCTCTACTCATCACAGGGAGCACCCTGTGACATTCCTCCCCACCTAAGTGGGCAACCACCTACTGGTTGTCCAAGGACCCATACCCATCCCATCATCGGGGTATGGTGGAGCTCCGGCCCACCCTCACCAAGAAGCTCCACCCTAGGGCCCCTTTAATCAGATTGCATAGTACTAAAACAGCTATACAACACAATAACATATACCCTGGGGCAATTATACAGTCACACCTAGAGTCTGCTATGTACTACATTATATATTTCACTTTAATACTATCAGGCACCCAACTACAGTATATCATCTGATAGAAAAGTCTCAGAGGTCATATTATGTTTTAAGCGGAGAAATACATAAATCAACAGATTGAAAAATAGATCAGAGAAAAGAAACAATCGCCTGAAGGTGGCCAACCCTCCAGTCGATGGAAAATATTTGAAAGATAGAAAAGAAGATTGCTGCAGCACAGAAAATAAATGAACAATATAATGAAATTGCCATTGACAAACAATTCCTTAATCTGACTTTTACTCTGGGGTACCATCTAATTAACTGTAACTTGCACACTCAGTTTTGATAAAAACCGAGGTTACCCTAGTACACCTCTATCATAGAACTCTCTTTATCATTGTGGCAGGATATATCCACCTTCCTTTACCTGGAAGGGAATGGAGCTAGGCCCACCCTCACCAAAGATCTGTCTCAGGGACCCATAATAGTGTAACACATTTAGTCAATTGTAACACTCAGAAACAACTTATTCCCTGAGACTAGTCTGTACTTCCCCCAGTACATAATCTAGAAGAAGTGTCCCCACAGCATTTTTAAGCTGCTGTCTAGCTTCCTTTTGTCCCCCATCTAGTTGTTCACTTCACAACCCTTCAACCAGTTTGTAGTTCTGTTTATTACTGAGACAGTCCCTTCCATACATGTACCCAGCAGTTTCTCACTTGTATTAGTATAACCCATCGTACACCTAATATCTATGGCTTCCTGGGGTCTGTGTCAGACACCAAGAGATAAATAACCACTCTTCTGAAATGCATTCTTACCACCAGTACCTCCCAATCTACGTTGGTGCTTCCCTTCTCCAAAGGTTGCCATCTCTTTTGGCCTTCCACCTTTGGTTTCCACCACCTATCGTTTGGCAGACACCCTGGCACACCTCTCTCCTTTCCACATAAGTAACTATTTGCGGTACATTTCCTGGCCAGTAGAATGCTGAGGTTAACTCTGCCAGGACCTCCTCATGGCTTAATGGCTTAGAGTGGCTGGAGCAGGCATTCTCCATCACCACTTCCCTATAAGCAATTGGAACCACTATTCTAGCACACAACCTTTTCATGTATGGGGATTAGGCTTAACATAGTAAAGAAGGTACCCTGCCTGTCTAACCCTCCATAATGGTTTGACCCTTGTTTGACCGGTACCCATACCCCCTTCCTGATCCTTGATGTAGGAAGCTAGAAGAGCTACATCAGGATCTCCCTTTTGTAGCTTTCCCCATGCTTTACTTGGGTCACTGCATTCAGATTTTGGTTTATGTTTAATAACAGTCAATGGTATATGAGTCCCTTCAGCCCCATTGGCTTCTTCCTGCTTTCCATCCTGAACTGTGACATATGCCCCTAACTTGTGACGTCAGGATCTTCCTTTTGTTCTTTTTCCCAATTTACTCTAAATAAATCATTACATTGTGAATCAGAGAGTCCAATACATTTTAAAGTCCCTTCAGCTCCTGGAGCCTTTTCTACGTTGCTTGTATTCTTCACCCCTAGGTCCATAAAAACAGTCTTACCTGGGGACTCCATTGTCCTCAATCCAATACATTCCTGGGAAAATAGGAAGGATAGGAAGTTCAGATTCTGAATGTTCCATCTGGGTTGTCTCCATGTCCATAATCCAAGGCTCATCTCTCTGGATACATCCCTGGCCTGCTCAATTGGATCTCCAGCTCTTGGCATCTCTGCTCTGCCTCCCTCCAGCGTCGCTCTGCCTCCATCCAGCATTCGTTCATCCAGCAACATCCTCCTCTGGTCCACCATCTGGTTTGTGGTGCCTCGCCCAGGTCACCATTTCCACATATCCTCATCTCTACTGGCGCCATGCACTTTTCTGCCTCTCTCTGAGGTACTATTTCCAGTACCCTGACTGTGCTCTCCCATGTATCCTTCAGACACTCAGCCAGGAATCTCACTTTGACACCAACTGTAATAGGGTCGTTGGTTCAGGAGACAAATTGCAGGCAGACAACAAAAATCAGTGCATAAAAATGCCAGGATGGTATTTATCATTTTATTTTTATACTTCATGAAATGATTCAAGTTCTTACAGAAGAGAAAAATTGTCATTAGTTCGGCTTCAAAGGATCGACTATTCTGCCCAGCAGTACTCTGAGGTCTTATCCCTCAGACTCACAGTTCCAGACTGACTCCCTGGTCTGGTCTCTCTCTCTTTTAACACCCTAGTGGCAGACTTTTATACATGTAGGTGGGGTCACCTGACCTAGCTATTATCTAATTTACAGAAATAAAACTATCTGGGTTAGTCTAGATTGCCTGGTAACCCACCATAACTGTTTAACATACTACCCCACATAGTTTTATAGCAACACCCCTCTCTTTGTATGCAACACTGAGCTAGAATAGCCAAAATATACCTAATTGTATCATCATTAGGTTCATTAAGGGATTATGTCCCTCCCATACTGGAGTGACCTCACTTCCTTACTTCTATAAAAGCAGTCATTTCTGGGGCTGCCAGCTCTATAGACAGTCCTGACTGCAGAACCAGGTAATGACTACTACTATTCTTTATGTATAGACCATAGGTATTCCTGAGTTGGACAAGTGAATAGAAGAATAAGGTGTGTGTATTTTCTTTCCTTTGTCAACTTCAGGATACCAGGCAGTAACTGAAAATAAACTAAAACAAAAGGAAGGGAAAATTGTTTAACCAGGAGAGGCACACTAAGCTGAAGCTTGTTTTCAGATGCAACCTGTTTGCACAAGGAAGTTAATTGACTTGCTCAGAGTCACACAGTATGTAAGTAGGGGGTTGTGATATTCAAACCTAGGTCTCAAGTTTGCAGCTCAGAGCCTTAACCACTGTGCCATACTGCTTCAAAAGGAACAATGTTCTCTTGTACTTTTCTTTCTGTAAGGGCTTTATTTCTTTAGCCTCTCACCGCTTATTCTAATTTTCTAATTCACAAGGGTTTTTTTGGTAAGCTCAGGATACTTCACCAACTCCCTGGTAACTTGCAACTTTATATGTTTCACAAGCCGGTGGCTGAAATATCAGCCCAATGGTAAACATGTCAATTTGCCCCATTTTGACTTTGTTTAATGAGCTGCATTCTGGCAAGCTGCCAGCTGCTCGCTATCACAGACGCATTGCACATTAGAGCTAGGAGTTTAGGGGTTTTACATTAACCCTGCCAAGCAACTGTTTTGACTCCTAATGCCTTTTCCATGTTTTAGGGCACTGGCATATTATAAAGACTCACGTCTTGCTTTCTTTACATACTCCCTCTCGGGAATTTGCACCTATAGTGCAACATGTGCTTCATACAGAATCAGGGCATACTTTAATGCTAGCAGTGCAAAAGGACCTGTTAACTTTTAGAGGCTTTCTTTTTGTATACTGGCTGCTGGACAAGGAACAGAACGGAAAAGGCACAAATAATAAAGGGTTGCTACTTTTGTCCTTACAAGTGTTTGTGGCAGGATGCAAGGGTGTTCTCCTACCATGAAAGATTGCTATTTTGTGCAGGGTAGTACAGGAAGGGATGTTTCAGCACTGTTAACAGTCAAGTTACAGTCAATATCATCCCTTTATACCTAGGGACTTTATTTCTTGGGGGGGGTATTTATTAGAATAACTGGGCCTCTACTCATCACAGGGAGCACCCTGTGACAATACCATCCATATTAGTGTTGCCTCTTTACTCAGGCAACAAAGGGGGGAATATATAGACCTACCAGACCTGCCATCCCTAATGTGGACCACCATTTTCTATCATACAGTATAAGGTATACCAGTATTTACTGATGTTTACTAATGTGTGCAATGATGTACTGACAGACTACCATTTAGCAGAGGACTATTACTGGCCTTAGCGCACCACCTACTGTTATTAGTCATTGCTACAATGCTTAGCATTTTTTTTTCCAATTGTTTAACCAGGTGGGACACACTAAGCTGAAAGCTTATTTACAGGTGCAACCTGGGAGCACAGGGAAGTTAAGTGACTTGCTCAGGGTCACATAGTATGCAAGTGGGGGCACTGGGATTCAAATCCAGGTCTCCAGATTTGCAGCTCAGACCCTTAAACCACTGCGCTATATTGCCTCACACATATATTACTGTGATTAGTATACTTAGTTATGTTTGTGATATATTTGTGGTCTTAGACCTCCACCAACAGCCATTAGGCACGCTGCTACCATCAGCATGTTTTATCACTTGTTCTAATGTTCTAATAGATAGCTATAGTCAGAGAAATAGTTATCACCGTGTAAGTGCAACATATAACAGCCTTGGGTGTGAGATGCCCATCACTGCACCAATGAGAAAGAACTCTTGAAACTGAGGGTGGACAAAGCAATGGGGCCTGGTGGGATTCACCCAAGAATACTAAAAGAACTAAGGGTAGAACTAGTAACACCACTGACTACTCTCTTTAACAAATCATGGAAGGATGGAGTGGTACCTGAGGACTGGAGGAGGGCAAATGTGATTCCACTTCACAAAAGTGGGAGCAGGGCAGAGGCAGGAAACTACAGACCAGTTAGTTTGATTTCAGTGGTAGGGAAAATGATGGAATCACTTCTGAAGGAAAGAATTGTTGAGTACCTAGAGGCCAGTGGGGCACAGGACCCAAGGCAGCATGGTTTCACAGCAGGAAGGTCATGTCAGATGAACCTAATAGATTTCTTTGACTGGGTGACCAAAGTAGTAGACCAGGAAGGGCTGTGGATATGGCCTACCTAGATTTTAGCAAGGCATTCGACATAGTCTCACATAAAAGATTAATATACAAGTTAGCCAGCCTTGGAGTGGGTCCCAAGGTGGTAGCCTGGATAAAAACTGGCTGGACAACAGAACGCAAAGTGTAATAGTAAACGAGTCCACAGTGAAGAAAGGAGGGTAATCAGCGGGCACCGCAGGGTTCGAGACTGGGACCGTCCTCTTTAATATCTTTATAAGTGACATTGGAGAGCACCTGAAGGAAAGGTATGCTCTTTGCAGATGACACAAAGATCTGCAACAGGGCTGATACACAAGGTGGGGTGGAAAGAATGAAAAGGCACTTGGCAAGGTTGGAGGAATGGTCAAATACGTGGCAGCTCAGATTCAATGCAAAGAAGTGCAAGTAATGCATCTGGGAAACAAAACCCAGGGAAGAGTACACAATGGGGTGAGTTAATAACAACAACAAAATCGAAAAAGACCTAGGAGTAATTATATCAGATGACCTAAAGGTGAGCAAGCAATGTGAGAAGGCAGTAAGGAGGGCTGGGGGGATACTGGGATGCATAGAAAGAGGCATCAACAGTAGAAAATAGGAAGTTGTTATCCCTCTCTACAGACAGTTAGTGAGACCCCATCTGGAGTACTGCATGCAATTCTGGAGACCCCATCTCTGCAAAGACATAGTAAAAGTGGAGGCTGTTCAGAGGAGAGCAACCAAAATGGTGCAAGGTCTCACCAGAAGACATCTACGAGGAGAAACTAAAGCAGCTTAATATGTATACCCTTGAGGAAGGGAGGTAGAGGGGCGTGATAGAAACTTTCAAGTATCTCAAGGAATTAACAAGGTACAAGATGGTAGTGTCTTTCAGAAGAAGAGATGAGCAAGAACAAGGGGCACAATTTGAAGATAGAGAGGACAGCTCAAGGTAATTTTAGAAAGTATTTTTTCACAGAGAGAGTTGTGGATGCATGGTACAGCCTTCCTGAGGAGGTTGTGGAGTCAGGAACAGTGGGAGAATTCAAGAATGCATGGGACAGGCATAAGGCAATTCTAGTAGGGGGCAGGAGGAAGTAAGCTGTTGATTAACTAGAATCTGCAGCTTATTCACCAGGTAGGGAAATGGGCAGAATGGGTGGGCCAAGCGGTCCTTATCTGCCGTCAAATTCTATGTTTCTGTTTCATCTGTATTACGCATATGAGCCCACTACCAGGTAATGGGACTTTCTTATCTGCCGTATATAACTTTGTGTAAGAGCTCCACTTTTTGTGTTAGTTCTGTTTATGATGACTATGACACCTGGTGTTCGACTGTTCTGGACTCCAACAGGTATTATCTCTGTCCTCTTATTCTTGTTTCATATAATAAACCTTTATTCTACACACCTGTATCCTGTATTGTGATTTGCCATCAGGTTTAGATCCTGCCAATCCAACACCCTTCATAAAAGACCACAATTCTGTAATAAACAATATTGTTACATACATTCCACCACAGTTTATAAAGCCCTATAACAATGTTTTGAATAACATATCACTGCTATGTACTTTGAACACAGTGACTTAATACCATGAAACACTGAGGGGGAAGCATGAGAGGAAGCATGGCATAAGGAGGCAGTATAGCACAGTGGTTTAAAGCTCTGAGCTGCAAACGTGGAGACCTTGGTTTTGAATCCCACAGCCCCCACTTGCATACTGTGTGACCCTGAGCAAGTCACTTAACTTCCTTGTACTCCCACATCACACCTGTAAACAAGCTTTCAGCTTAGTGTGTGTCTCCTGGTAAAACAAAGGTGTAAAAAAAAAAACTTGTTTCTGTGGCATATGAGCCACTGGTGCTGTAATTACCTGCACAGCTGCACTGCAGAAGCACAGAAATGAAAGCAGAAAAAGAAAGCAATTATGCATTGGAAATGGCCCTTTTGTTTTTCTGAGTAACTTGCTTCCAACCTGGCAGGCTGCAGAGTTGGTAGAGTGCGGCGTTTCTCCTTTGGTCTTTGTCTACATGCTTTAATTACATGGCAGAGCAAACTAAGTATCTTTTATGCTCCACCGCCATTGATGGTGCTTCAGTGGCAGAGCTTTTAATTAGACCAGTAGGTCTACAAACAAACTTAGAAATGTAAGGAAAGCATTTCTTGGACGCTAAGCATGAAAAATTCATAATTTAACAGTGACACTAACAAACGACGTTCATTACTTATTTTCCATGTGACCAGATCTGATCTCTGATGTAGATGTTGAAAAACTCCCAGTAATTTTATTTTAATCATTTCACTTGGTGTGGTGAAAGATGGGGAGCAGTCAGGAGTAAAGCAGCTTTGAACTGAAAAAATATGGCAATTTTCAATAGAACAAATGACACAGATAAATGGCTTACAGAAGGAATGTGAAAGTGTGTTTTTGCTGTATGTTGGTAACTTGAAGAATACTGTATCACTGAAAGGCATAATTGGTGACCCAAGCTAACTCCTAGGCTATGACAAGCCCCATTTAGACTGAGCACAAATCAGTTAATTTCAGCAGAAGCACAA
Organism: Neoceratodus forsteri; assembly: GCA_016271365.2. Classification (NCBI taxonomy): domain Eukaryota; kingdom Metazoa; phylum Chordata; order Ceratodontiformes; family Ceratodontidae; genus Neoceratodus; species Neoceratodus forsteri. The sequence goes on from JADMNL010000024.1 coordinate 112,258,009, forward strand.
TACTGTGGTTCCATGCCAACCACCAGGGTGAAGGTCTGTTTAGACACCTCGAGACCAGGGAGTTCTTTAGGATCTCAAAACCTGTATTTTCACCTTGAGCCATGCCTTGACCCTTTCAATATCAACGATTGCCAGTGAGTAGGCCGTGTGTCCTGCAGACCGATGAAATCACAATTCTTCAGACTGGGAGGCTATACCTTCCCAGCAAAAGCTTCAGCAATGAAGTGGTCCCTTTATAAGTCATGGGGCCATGAATCGAGAAATGACATCATATCTGACAACAGATTGCTTTCAGGATTGGTGGACCACACAGTATGGGATCCACAAAGAATGGAAAATAAGGGGTGAATTAGGACGCTGAATCTGTTCTTGGTGTTGCAATTACAGTGCTGTAATAAACTAATATCAACACAACAGGAAAGGAGTTTGGATTAATAGAGTGCCTTTCATAAAAATTGTGTCCCAAAGTGCTTTACAATCCAAGGGAAGGAGAGGAGAGGAGAGAATATTGCAGCTGTTTAGGAGCACAGAGAGATTCCAACAGCGCTGAGATGGTCCGGTCCACTGGTTCAGTGTGGTAGCACTACCATTCATGATGCAGGCAGCCTGGGCCCGGGAATGAGATGGAGTCATAGGACGGCCAGTTGGGAGAAGAGGATCAGTCAATCCAGAGGTCATGCTCCTCCTCGGGGAGGGAGGAATGCTGCTCTGTCTGCAAGACCAAAGCCTGCGGGACCACAGGTGGCGCTGCAGGCAGGAGCACCTGGCAGGGTGGGAGAGAAGCCAACTGGCTGCGTAGGTGTGTTGCCATGCCTTACATGTGCGTGCATCCACCTCAAGCCTGGCATTTCTTCTCTGAGGGAATGGGAGGTAGAAAAATAGTGAAAAACACCCAATGAGTATACCAGATGAAGCACCATCAGTACCCCCGGCCCCAACACGCTGATTTTCCGCCTGACCCCAGGAACTGTATTGTTCACTGGGGGCCTTGCCCACTCCCTATTACATAGAGAGATAGACTCTGTCAGCAGAAAAGGATCAGTAGAACCATCTAGTCTGCCCCTTTCCCTGCCTATTCTGACACTTCTGACCCGATCTGGTCACTGGTTTCCCTCCCTCCTTCCTCTGCCCACTTTGTTCGTGTATCAATTCCACACATGCTTGAGGATCCCCACAGTTTTTGCCCTCACTACCTCCTGTGGCAGGCTGTTCCAGTTGTTCACCGCCCATTCTGTGAAGAAATCTTTCTCAACTCTCCTAAACTTCCCTCCCTTAGCTTCACTGCAAGCCCCCATGTTCTAGTGCCTTCTTTTCTCTGAAAGAGACACCCCACCAGCACCTTGTTCACCCCTGTGAGGTGCCTGTGAGTTGTTCTTCTTTCCTCCAGGGAGTTCATGTTGAGTTCCTGCAGCCTTTCCTTGTATGGCTTTTCATGCAATGCTGGCACCATTTTTGTTAACCTCTCTGTAATGCCTTCACCCTGTCAATATCCTTGCACAGCTTCAGCCTCCAGAACTGGACACAGTACCCCAGGTGGGGCCTCACCAGTGGGTGCTGCAATGGCAGCACCAGTTCCCTCCTCCTACTAGAAATCCCTCTCACAATGCACCCCAGCATATTTCTAGCATCCTCCTACTAGGAAGGGGAGGTCTGAGGTAAGATGGGGCAGGGTAAGTTGCAGAGAAGGCATGGGGGGCTGAGAGTTCGCTAAGAGTAGGTGCACATGGGACAGCTAAGGGCAGAATGGGAATAAGAAAACAGCATAGAGATAGACAACTGAAAGAGATTGCAGAGAGGTTAAATAACAGGGATGTTAAACATCCCCAGACAACCTAGGGGAAACTTCAAAATAACACAATATTTAGACACAATTCAGCTTATGTTACATAAATTTCCTGTATTAAATGCCCTGTTCCCACTGTCATTATGCACATTGAATGACATCATAATTATCTGCTTGTGACTTCACAGTCATTTCCACAGTGACTGCCTAACATGTCATAAACAGAGAACGGTGACGCCAGGTGCAGGCAAGCTGCCAGAGCAGCTGAAGTCAAGGAACAATGATCCTTACACATAAAATAAGATATTGCTGCACTGCCAACTTTGCTTTGCCCATTCAAATGTATGATATCAAATAATCAGTAAGAAAGTGCTGTGTACTCATGAAAAAATGCCAACTCAGAGATTAATGAGGTCATAATTAATTTTGGCCTTTGGCCTCATGGCTTCTTTATTTCTTTAGCTTTTTGTTGACTGGGAAAGGAGGGCTATTCCTATTTTCTGCGTCGTCCCGGGGGAGTTACAGATGGAAACCAGCTGAAATCGATCCAGATTAAACTGTTGGTGGTATTTTACTGCATGGGAAAAATTTGGCCAAGACACAGGGGAAATAAATGCCTCATGTCTTTTCAAGAAGTGTCATGAGATGTTTAACGTCCACCTGAACAACCACCAGAACAGGCACTGCATCAGGGAGATTGTGTCAGATTACGAAAATTTGCTGATTGGTTGCCTTTGTGGTTAAGCAAAAGGGATGGGACAGGTCCTGTTATTCTTTGGGAGCAACTGATATAAAGCATCACTGACCAGGAGCTTGAAAAGTTCCTTGTTTCATTACTGTTATTGGAACTGAATGTGATCTCCAGCTTTACCACCCGCCCCCCTTCCTTGCTTCTAAGGTTCCCTTATACCTATCCCATGCCTTCTTAAATCCCATTATAGTTTTTACTCCCATCACCTCCTCAGGAACGTTGTTCCATGCATCTACCACCCTTTCTGTGAAGAAGTGTTTCCTTACTTTTCCCCTGATTCTACCCCCTCCAGCTTCATCACATGACCCATTGTTCTTGTGCATCCTTTTTCTCTGAAAAAGGCTTCCCGCTTGAACCTTATTTATGCCCTTGTGGTATTTGAAAGTCTGTATCACACCCCCCTTCCTCCAGTCTGTATATACTGAGGTTCTTTAGTCTCTCCTCACAGGGCTTTAGATGCAGATCCTGCACAATTTTAGTTGCCCTCCTCTGGACTGCTTCAACACTGTCTATGTCCTTTCGGAGATGAGGACTCCAGAACTAAAGTAGAAGTTTTTTTTTTTCTTGGCATTCTCCAACTCTTTTCCAGATGTGCCATGGGATCTTTAACATCTACCTGATCAACCACCAGAACAAGCAGACGGGACTTCGTTTTAATGCCTCATTCAAACAATGACACCTCAGGAGTGCAGCATACCCTTTTACTCCAAGTTCCTGGTGTGGGGCAAGAACCCCCAACCTTCTGATCTTCCTGTCTCAGAGGCGAGTGTGCAACCTGCTGAGACCTCATTAGCCCCCTTGATGATATGATTTATTTGTATACCACTCTTTCCTAGCATTTATTGATATTAACATATAGGCTTTTTCCCATAAAAAGTGTGATAGTTCCCTTATAACATATTGAGAAAAATATTGTCTGGTGCACCCCCCCCCCCCAAATGGGGGTTCCCAAAAAGTCTTCCTTGAGCTTGCTTAAATGCTCACTGCCAAGCTGGTGTCCTGCGTTTTAGCAGTTTAAATGTGATTGCAAGAGAGTGCCTGTATAGCCTCTGTGTACTGTCTCTTTAAGAGCTGCCTGGATTGCAGTCATAAGTAATCTGAGAGGGAGCACTGTTGAAAGATGTAACTATTTTCTGAAAATCATTTAGAGTGATAATGATAATGCAGTTTGTCTAACCTGCCTTCTTTACAGCAAGGACTGTTTTCTTTATCACCACCACTTTGGCCCAGGACTGCCGAATTGGACCAATCAGTACTGGCGGGACCTAAAATGGAGCTGGACTACAGGGGCTGTCTAGAGTCAGAATCTGTAGGAATTGTAGTTTGGGGTTTTTGACACCTTTTTGCACCTGAAGGTGGAGCTCCTGTTGTGACTGACAGATGAATCAGCCAACCGAACCTTTTGGATCTTGGGGAAATTCCCAGGCTTGCTGGCAGTTGAGTCAGATCTAAGTTGGGAACAGAAGAAGCAACAGCACGAGACAGTCTCTGTGGAAAGGCCTGAGTTTTGGCCTGTATGCCTGCCTGCTGCCCCTGAGAGGGAGAAGAGAATCAGTTCAGACTGAATCCGAGTTTGTGAGAACAAAGTAAGCCACTGAGTTGTGACCAGGATCAACCTGAAGAAGACTGAAGATTTGCTGAATGCATCGGCCTGTCAGGATTTCCAGCTACCCCTAAACTCCCGGTGTGTGCACAGACTTTGCGATTGTGACCGGAGAGCGGTGTGCCTGGTATATTAGAATCCTTTACATGTAAATGTGCTGTGTGTTTATAGTGGGTCGTCATTTACATATGCTATGCATCAATTTGTCTTACTTTACCTGCCAGCTTAGCTAGTCTATTACAAGCCACTAGTCTAGTCTCTCAGTGATATTTAGTGCTGTGCAATCTAGTGCTGGACAAACTGTATTGTATAGTAGCTGATGTTTGACTGCTGGACCTAGTTACTGAGCAAGACTGCTGCAGTTTTCCATTTCTGCCCTACTGACAAACCCTGACCCTTCCCCACACTGGTCACTCTGCTAATTATTAATTTCTGTGCCCCACTTGTGATGCTGTCTCTCTAAACACCCTACTTTCTTCTCTGCCTTACCTACAAACCCTTCCCTTACACCCCCCTGCTGCTGCTGTCCTCCTCATACATCCCGGTGCAAAGCACGGATCCCTATTAACTCCTCTTCTAGCTCTAAATAATTGCCCTGCATTTACCACCTCTTTACCTCATGCTTTGTCCTACCCCATTGCCTGCCCCCCACTGGACTTGCTATTGTACTGTAACTGTATTTAATCCTCTGCGTTTCCCTCCTTGTTCCACAGACAGCCCAACTGCGGGCTTCCTAAGCTGCTCCTGTGGCCCTGGCTCTCTCCGAGCAGGCCACAGCTAACAGACCACCCAACCGACCCCCGGACAGATTCAGGTACACACCGGACCTCCGAAACTCGTGGTTTTGAATGCCGCTGTTTTGACTGGACATCCAGTGGAGAAGCCACGCACTGATTGGCAGCTTTGCTCCTTGGCTGATTTTCCAACGCCTGGCGCTTCCTGATCTCAGGGGAAATCTCTTTCTGTGCTGTGTTTTGGACTGAATTTTTTCGCCCCCCCCCACCTTCTCACAGTAGTAAGTAGACCCTTACTCCACCCCTTTCCTCAGCCTAGCAGCTGATTGGTCACTCCACTGCTTCACATTTTCATGCTATTGGCCTCCCTGTCTTCAATACCTGACTTGACCCACTTTCTCACCACCCCTTTTTAAAGCAGTCCCACCCACAGGAACACACACTTGCTCTCAACATTTTCTCCAGCCACTCCATCTAACTCCTCTCAATTACTGCTCTACCTGCCCTATTGTTAGGGACCTCACCCTAATTCGACTATATACCGTTTCAACTATAAACCAGCTAGCAGTTAAGCAGGCCAGCAACACCAAACAAACTACCATGGGGTGCAACCACCTACTACTACTACTCACTACTTCTTTTGGCATCGCTGGTACCATATACGAATTCAGACCACTCTGAATCCTCACTGGGTGCAAGCTGGAAGAAAAGCATACACATGGCCACTACCACTTCTGGTAAAGATAGGCTCTTTATCCTCCTGCACCTCCCAAACACAATTATCGCGAAGCCAACCTTCCAAACCGTAACCTTAACAGTTAGCTTTCCCCTAATTTAACACAGGCGTATAGACACCTCCCCCACCTGAAGCGCAGGTGACGGAAGACACGAGGGAAGATAAACATCACCCTATCTGCCAGAAAGGTTATCTTTCTGCTACTGCTACTCTCTGGCAATGTTCACCTAAACCCTGGACCAACAACCCTGAGGAGCAGGGGGGTCCATACAGTGAACGGCCTAAAGATAGCATTGCTAAACATCTGCAGCCCAACTGCCAAATTCAACCAGCTCCAGGCTTGGATGACCATCCATGCCCCTGACATACTCTGCCTAACTGAAACTTGGCTGTCGGGTAGGATCAAAGATGGTGAGGTGGCCATCGAAGGATTTCAAGCATTTTGACTTGATAGAATAGGCAGGAAGGTGGCGGCTGCCTCCTCTATGCCAGAAACTCACTGAGTTGCTCCGTCCTCCCCATCTCCAAAGTTGTGGAGGATTATGAGCTACTAGTGGTAAAAATACAAGTTGGCCTAAAAGGCAAGATCTTACCATCGCCACAACCTACCTGCCCCCAAGAAAGCCAAGGAAGGCCTTCATCTTGTTATGGAAGAATTTAGCGACTCCAGAAAGGGCTCAGAACTCATCTTGACCAGTGACTTTAATATTAACTGGTTATGTAAGGAGGCAACACCCTCCAGAGACCTAATCACCTCCCACAATCTCACGCAACTCATAACTTACCCCACCAGGCAGAACTACAAGGCTGGTACCAGCACCCTCATTGACTGGGTCTTAGCTAGCTCACTTACTCGATTCTCAGAACTCAGGGTTCTCCCGGACGTGCTAAGTAACTACTCCCCAATCTCCTTTATATGGACCACTAAACTTGCCAAAAGCCCACCCTGCCTCATCGACAGCAGGGTTCTGCAGAAAGGCAAACTTGGATCCCTCAAATTGGCCCTGTCTGCCTACAACTGGTCCCCCATCAACAAGGCATCTACGCTGGACCAGGCCCTTAGTTTTTTCACTGAGGGCTTCAATTCCATCTGTGATATCTATGCACCACGCACAAAACGGAAAATTCGGGGGGAGGTTAATGGCTGGATTGATGGCAGGCTCCTCTCCCTCCTAAAGGAGAGGGACTGCCTCTGGGAAAAAGCCTTTAACTAAGGCAGCAAGCATGACCTACAGTGATACAAAACGGCTAGAAATCGGTGCACCAAACTTATCAGGCTCGCAAAAGCCAATTTCCATAAGACCCAGCTTAACAACGCATAGGGAGATGGGAAGAGGTTTTGGGATAACATCAAGAACATCCTTGGTAAAGATCAAAAGCAGCACCCTAAGATGCTCGACATTAATAACTCATCCTCCTCAGATCTGCTAGCCATTGCTGATGCCTTTAACCAGACCTTTACAGACCTGTCCTCAGTGCTGCCTCCAGACTACCTTCTGCCTGTGGAGGACCAAGGTTGCGCCAACCTGATCATAACTAACCACCCAGCCTTCTACTTTAAGAAGGTGACGGTGAAGGAGGCCCTAATGATGGTCAGGAAAGTCCTAGGCAAAACCAGATTGGGGAGTGACGGGCTAGATATGAAGTTACTATCTCTCACCCTTGATGTTCTTATCATGCCCATAACAATGCTATTTAATAAATCCTTGGCCCTAGCTTAATTTCCAGAGGTATGGAAGCAAGCCCTGGTAACTCCAGTGCATAAGAATGGTGACAAGATGCTGGTGTCAAACTACAGGCCAATATCTGTCCTCTCCCCACTATCCAAAGCTTTGGAAAAAAATCTCGGCAAGTCAACTCACAGAATACCTCAATAAGTACAATCTGCTCTGCACAAACCAACATGGCTTCAGGCAAAAACACAGCACCACCACAGCACTGCTGGAATACACTGACTATGTGCACAAGGCGCTGGATGAAGACAAACTGGTGGGGTCCATCTTCATTGACCTCACCAAAGCCTTCGACACCGTCAACCACCTTCTACTAGTACTCCAGCTCCAAAGATTGGGTGTGGCACCAAACGCAGTGAATTGTTTCAGTGACTACCTAACACACAGGAGCCAGCGAGTCAAAATCGGGCAGACGTTATCCAGCTCCAGAGATGTACTCTTAGGAGTCTCTCAAGGATCAATTCTAGGGCCCCTGCTTTTCAGCCTCTTTGTAAATGACCTACCCACAGCCTGTGACACCAAACTTATTCTGTATGCAGATGATGCCGTGCTGCTGAGCAGCAGCACCTCTCAGGTTGCCCTACAAACAGAACTACAGAACTATTTCAATAAACTCGAGGACTGGTTCAGTAGGCAAAAGCTGCTACTAAATTACAAGAAAACCAAGGCCATGTTACAATCCAGCCCCTACAACAAACACAAGCATGCTCCCCTCATAATCACCAACAAGGCTGGTGAGCAGATTGAGCAGGTGCACTTGTTCAAGTACCTTGGAGTCACCATTGATGACTCTCTCACTTATGCACACCACATAGACTCCCTTGTCAAAGTGGTAAACGCAAAGATCGGGGTCCTCTATAGGCATAAGAAATAACTCACCCCGGAAGCACTCCAAATCTCAGTCTCCAACTCCATACTCTCCACGATAGACTACGGGCTGGTGGTCTATGGAGCTGCTACTGATACAGTGCTCAAAAGGGTCCAAATTGCACTCAATATGGCATGCCGCCTCACCCTGTGTGCAGATCACTACACTCATACTTGCACTCTGTATGAGCGTACATCTGGCTTAACCTAAAAGACAGGATGAAATACCAAACTTTCCTCCTGGGAAAGAAGGCACTCCTCGGGAAAAACCCACCCTGTATAGGAAACCTGCTCTAGGCTTCTCTCTCAACACACATCACCAGACGAAGGAAGAATGGAGCACTGTCCATACCATTCCGCCGAACCTCACTAGGGCAGCGTGCTTTCTCCTATCGGACCCCCCTCTGGACAAATGAACTCCCGATGAAATTACAAACAACAGCCTGTCTCAATTCAAAGTAGGCCTCAAACAGCACCTAATGTCTAACTCAAAATGCACCTGCTTCTCAGGCCCCACTTGACAGACAGGCTTACCTCCCAAGGTAACACCCAGTAGGGCTACATAGAAAACCCTGCCTCCATTCCAGCCTAGCCAAGGGCTTAAGTAAGCTATCAGTCCTCTTTAAACGCACTTGGTACTGCCCTCCCAAACCCCCACACACACACCATACTCGACAAAGACCTCTGGAGCTTGCTCCCCCATCACAGCCCCCACCGTTTCACTATCCCCCACCTCTCGCCTCTGCGGTTGGTTTCAATCCCAATCCCCTTGTTTCACTGTCACCCAGCCTCTCGCCATCTGGGATAGCATTAAACCCTATTCAGTTACTCTGCCATAGTCTACCAATGGATTTGGAGGTTTCCAGGGGTGTGCTACCTAGGGCAACTGATTAGAAATAGTTTAGTTTTCAATTACAACTGCTCAGTTTTTTTCTCCTATTTGTCTTATTGTCATGTAATCGCTCTTTAATGCCTAATGATCAGGCTTCTGTAACCACTGAATATGAGTATTGTCTTATTGTCCACCCTGACATGGAACCTTTGTAAAAGAGCTCACGCTCAAAGGTCTTTCCGAAATACTAATTAAACAATTAATTTGGTTCCCCACTGTGTGTGTTCTGCTTGCTGGAAGCTGTATCCAGCTCGACCAGACTGAATCCGCGTTCATCTCCATACGGCCTGGGCCTTGCCACACTGGCCCTAGCAGACTACCCCACTGCACAGAGAATGCCATCGACAAGAGACCTGCCTGGGGATTAGCCCCCTGTTCCACGCTTGAACAGGAATGATGCCTCGGCGAATCATGTGGGTCCTACTTCTTCTGGCACTCCAGATCAACCACCTGCAGTCTCAATTTTTGTCCAGCTTGTGTCCAGTCTTGGGTATCGTGAGTAACCATCAGGTTAGCTTCCTGCAACAACAGCTTAATCTAAGTGTGTCATCTGATTGTGTTGTTGTTTCTTTTCTTTCATAAACTGAGCCCTCCAGCTCCGGATTACAATTAGTGTGTGTGGTGCATGTTGTTTTCTTACATCACAGGGCCCCAACCAGCTGTGGTGCCGGCCTACCCCAGGCAATGATCCTGGCTAGCCCACCTCTTCTTCACCTGGGTACCCAGAGTGTGTGACTATTTATGGACCCTGAAGTGCATGCATAACTGTTTGATTGATACAGCCTTTAAGCAAATTAACCTGATTACGCCCCTCCCTTGTTCAAGTCCCTTAAATAAATCAGATCTAACTCTTTTTGCATTTAGCCTGGCTGTGGTTCCAGTTTGTGCAAGAGTATTGTACTGCTGTCATTTGCTGTGTATAACCTTGTTTTACAGGGGATCCCCAGGGTCAAGCCAGAGGAAAGCCCTGGTGGTAAGTGCAAACAGTGTGGGTACTTGTGTGGTGTATCAGGGGTATTGTGAAAGTAATTACTGTGTATTGTTTCAGCCACTAGTAAGGAAAGAGGGGGGTTACAGTGTCCTGGAGGACTGTGCCCAGGTTAGCTTGACCATTACTGACCTTGACCTCCGGGTGGGGGCACCCGTCTTAGAACTCAGGCCCCTTAACCTACTCCTAGCCAAGCAGGCAGGGGTAGTAGCCCTTGGGATAGCGCCACCTAGGGGTTACATCTTGGAGGCTCACCGCTGGGATTTTGTGCCTTCTAGTGGCCAAAATTATGAATCATTGTTAAAGATTAATGGCTACCCAGTAGAAATGGCTGTATACCAGTTGGTGGGTGGTGTACTGGGAGGAGATCGACCTCAAAATGCTCTGCTTATACTGGATATTCCTCGGTACCAGTGAGACACTGTAGAAGGAGTACTTCCAAAGTTGAATGTTTAAAAACCTCTGGGTGGTGGGGTCAACAGGCTGATTTGATCGCCCAAACTTTCACAGCCTTAGTAGAGTGTAGTGATCTCGTGGACAGCTCTAAAGTGCCACAGACTATTGCCCCAGAAGGGGTTCCAGCTGCCTGGAGAGTGATAACAAAAGACAGTAAAGACCCGGGGAGGATGAGCTCCCACTATTATCTGAGACTTTTGAGGAGACATTTGCTAAATTGTTGCTGGAGGAAGGGAAAACCGTAGAGGACTTTAAGAAACTGTTCCTGCCACCTGGGGGTGTTCTTTCCCCAACACCCCCTCCCACTCCAGCACCTGTTACTGCACTGCCTTCTGTGCCCATGCCAATGCTGGCCCCTATATCTGTACCCACCATTAGTCATGACTCCTACCAAAGGCTGAGAATCTTCTCGGGCACCCTCCCCACCCCCCAAGGGAGGATGTCTGGGAGACCTGAATCGACTATGTTGCCCCCTTGGTACCCGAGTGGCAGTGTGCGGAGGCTCAAAAGTGGCAAACAATCATAGAAAGTTTGAGGGGCCCCACCCTTGAAGCCATTACATTTTTGAGGTCCACGAACCCTGATGCATCTGCTCAGAAGTACCTATCTGTACTTGAAGGCAATTTTGGGAGCACTGAGTCAGGGGAGACTTTGATGTGGAAATTCCAAGGTACCAAGCAATGGAAGGGGGAAAGTTTGTCTGTGTATGTTACTCACCTAGAAAGAGCTCTGCAGAAAGCTTACTGGAAAGGTGGGTAGCCACTAATGATTTGAACCATGTGAGATTGGGACACATGCTGCAACATGCCAAGCATTCTAAACTGCAGATCATCCAGTTAAGGCTCCAGGACAGGAGAGCAGGGTTTTATTTAACTCTAAAAATTGATTAGCGTTTTGCTCATAAAAGTTCTAAAACACTGTGAAAATGCATAGCACTTGCCTCACTGTGTTTAACAAACATAACACTTCTAGAAAACCTATATAAATGCTTTGTGTAGAGTTAGTATTGTCCCAACAAAAAAACTGCTAATCAATTATTTAAAACCCTGGGAGAGGTAACCCACCTGACTACTGTGACTTGATAAAAGAACTCCGGGAGGTAGAAGGTAAAGAGGGAGATTGTAATTATGGGGTGAGTGCAGCCCAAGTGATCATGGCACTGGAAGGCCCTTCCGAAATGGAGACCATTAAGAGTGTCCCACCATGGGCTAAACGGTGGTGGGAGGAGTTGCTGAATGAAGTCAGAAAAGTACAACCAGGTGCGTTTGCTGAGGAATCCCCTGCTGACAGAGACCCTGGTCCCTGTCAGAACCTGGCTGTTATGGGGGTGGGGGTGCACCCTCAGGCATCCTCTACTGAGGGTGGCTTCTCGGCTGAGCTCAAGGAATTGACTGCCACCCTAAAGGAACTTTTGAGACATGGTACACTACCCGGAGAAGTCAGATCACAATCTCCTGTCGATGCTCCAGCATCCCCTGCTATGTTTTCCCCAAGAATGCCCGAGAGCATGTCATCTGTCAAAATTGCGGCACGGATGGCCATATGAAGAGGGAATGCCAGTCTTAGAAGGACTTAGAGAAAGTGGTGAACCAGCTTCAAGGAGAGCTTTGGAAACGAGTCAGTGGTCAAAGGGTGCACGAAATGACGGCAGTAAAGGCTTCAGCCATCCTAACTCAAACCCCTCTGTGGCTAAATCATCTGTCCAGGCCCCTGCTGTTGTCCCTCCAGATTGGTCCAAGACAGTGGGCCCTTCAATGGAGACTACAGTGACTGGGAATGGTATTCATACTTGTGCTGTGCTTGACAGTGGGTCGCAAGTGACCATTGTATTCCAGGACTGGTATGACAAATACTTATTTTTTGTGCCTTTGCAGTCCTTGGAAGGCCTACATGTGTGGGGCCTGAGTGACAAGTCTTATCCATATCTAGGATATGCCCACCTCTGGTTGTCTTTTCCTGCAACTGTCACTGATGTAGTGGAGCAAGTAGAGACACTGGCCCTTGTGTGTCCCCCCACCGGACTGTACAATGGGGTTCCCCTGTTAATTGGAACAAACGCCCACATGTTTGGGAGACTAGCACAACTCTGCCATGAGAAACAAGGACAGCTGACTGGATGGGCCCTAAGAATTCCAGCCTTAGTAAAAAGGGCTCATGACTAGCAACAGAGACCCGATGAGGTGGACCCAGATGAACTGGTGGGGATTGTGTGGAAGAAGGATCCAGAGTCAATGGTACTGGCCCCTAAAGCCCAGTGTACCATTCAAGGGGAGGTCCACCTCTGGAAAGATGTCAAGAACAAAATACTGATGTTGGATGCGCCATGCGATGGAAAATTGCCAGAAGAATTATTGGTCAAGCCCAGCATCTTGCCTGCTCGTGCCCATGCCTATGCATGACGAGTGATGGTTCAGATTCACAATGTGTCAGATCAGGAGATCCAGGTGAATAGAGGGTGCACCCTAGCTATGGTACGCTACACAGACACTGCAGTGTTGCCCATCAACAAGCGCCCTAGTGAGAAGGAGAGAGTGACCCCAGACTTGTTTGACTTTGGTGACTCCCCGTTGCCAGCTGAATGGAAGGCTAGAATTAGCAAGAAACTTGCCCAGAGAGACCAAGTGTTTTCATTGAAGGAATATGACATGGAATGTGTCCAGGGTTCAGTGCGTCACATACACCTGCATGATGAATGGCCATTTCGAGAGAGGTCCCAGCGCCTAGCCCCAGCAGACATAGATGATGTGAGAAGACACCTGCAGGAAATGCTCACAGCTGGCATGATACAAAAATCCAGGAACCCATACGCCTCTCCCATTGTGGTTGTGCATAAGAAGAATGTGTCTGTGAGGATGTGTGTGTGATTATAGAGCCCTGAATCAGCGGACCATCCCAGAACAATACACTATGCCTCATATACAAGACGCCCTGGACTGCTTGAATGGGAGCAAATGCTTCTCGGTTTTGGGTCTTCGCAGTGGATATTACTAGATTCCAATGGCCCAGGAAGGCCATGAGAAAACAGCCTTCATCTATCCTTTGGGGTTCAACGAATTCCTGAGAATGCCACAGGATATTGGGCGCCCCAGCCACCTTTCAGCGACTGATGGAACGTGAGGTGGGAGATATGAATTTGCTGGAATGCCTGGTGTACTTGGACAATGTCATTGTGTTTGGAAGCACCCTAGAGGAGCATGAGAACTGACTGTTTAAAGTCCTAGGCCGACTAGAAGACTTTGGCCTCAAACTGTCTATTGACAAGTGCCAGTTTTTCTAAACCTCCGTGAAATATGTGGGGCACATAGTATCTACAGAAGGGATAGAGACTGATCCCAATAAGGTTGAAACCCTAACTACTTGGCCCCAGCCCCATAATTTGAAAGAACTACAACATTTCCTGGGGTTCTGTGGCTACTACTGCAGGTTCATAAAGGACTATTCCAAGGTGATTCACCCACTATTGAATCTTACCCAGGGTTACCCTCCTACCAATCGAAAATACAATAACGGGACCGTCAAAGAGCCAGAAAAAGTATACTTCCACCCAGATGAACTCTTTGGGCCCAGCTGGACACCCTACTGAAGCAACCTTCCATGAAATCATGTACCAGCTCACCCACGCCCCCATTTTCACCTATGCTGACCCCACCAAACCCTACGTGCTGCATACTGACGGTAGTCTGCAGGGTCTAGGAGCTGTGCTGTATCAAGACCATGAGGATGGCTTGAGACCAGTGACTTTCACCAGTAGGAGCTTGACCCTGTCAGAGCGAAACTACCCTGTACATAAATTGGAGTTCCTTGCGCTAAAATGGGCCATCGTTGACCAGTTTCATGAATACCTCTATGTGGCAAAGATACTGGTGAAGACTGACAATAACCCATTGACCTACGTACAGACTTCAGCTAAGTTAGACACCACTGGGCACCGGTGTCTTTCTGCATTATCAACCTATGATTATGCTATCGAATACAGACCAGGGCCTGAACCATATTGATGCTGATGCCCTATCACGAAGGCCCACTTCCAGGAGTGATTGGGTCATGCTGTCTGAACCTGACATCCAAGCATTGTGCCAAAAGTTTGATAGAGATGAGCAGATGTCTGTGGACACAGTGGACTGTTTAGTAGATTGCTTGGGCCCATCTGGCACCTGCATATTGGCTGCTTATTGCCACTTCTCTGCTCTAGATATTAGTGCGCTACCTCAATTTGACAATGACAGCATTCAGGGGGCTCAATCCCAAGATCCTATGATTCAGCCAGCACTTGATGCCCTGCGTGCAGGGAAGGATGTATCTAAGTTACGTTCCACTGACTTGCAAACTGCTTTATTGTTTAAAGAAGGCCCCAGATTGAAGTTGCTCAATCAGTTGTATAGAGAGACAGTAGATCGTAGTGGCAAAGTAGACAAGCAACAATTGGTCCTGCCCACGACCTTTAAAGATTTGGTGCTGAGGTCCCTCCACAATCACATAGGGCACCTCGATATTGACAGAACCCTTGACCTGGTACGATCTCGCTGCTGCTGCTGGCCCAAAATGGGGGCCGATGTTGAGCACCATGTAAAGACTTGTAGTCACTGCCTGCAAAGAAAAGCCCTGCCTCAGAGGGCTGCCCCCTTGTTAATATTACTACCAGCACTCCCATGGAACTAGTCTGCATAGACTTCTTGTGTTTAGAACCTGATCAGTGGAACATTGGCAATGTGTTAATGGTTACGGATCATTTAACACGGTATGCACAAGCTTTTCTCACCAAAGATCAAAAGGCATCTACCGTGGCCAAAATGCTAGTGGAAAATTTCCTTGTCCACTATGGTGCCCCCCAGTGGATCCACTCTGACCAGAGCAGAGACTTTGAGAGTTGACTAAGCAAAGAAATGCTCTCTCTATGGGGGGGAGTGGAAGTCAAGAACCACCCCATCACCCGCAGGGAGGTCCTCAACCAGAACGATTTAACCGCACCCTGCTAGACATGCTGGGCACCCTCCACCCAAAGGACAAGCATAAATGGAGCCAACAGATTAGCATCTTGGTACACGCATATAATTGCATGAAAAATGATGTTACCGGGTTCTCCCCCTACTGCCTCATGTTCAGGAGAGAGGCCCGGCTGCCAGTTGATGTCTGTTTGGGGGTCTCTCCAGATGGGGTCCTAGCCAAAAACTACCTGCAATATGTACAAAAACTGAAAGCTCAATTGAACCATGCCTATCAACTGGCCCAGACAATGGCCGCCAAGAGAAATCTAGCCAACAAAGAGAGGCATGATAGAAAAGTAAAGACTCAGGAGCTTCGACCTGGAGACCGTGTGTTGTTGCGCAATTTGGGACTGCATGGTAAACACAAAATTGTTGATCGATGGAACATCTTCCCTATGTAGTAGTCAGAAAGTTGGACGATTTACCAGTGTACCAAGTGTGCCCAGAGAATAACTTCAAAGCTGTCAAGACCATGCACCGTAACCACTTGCTACCTATCGGCCACGTCATAATTGAGGCTGAACCCTCAGAGATTGATTCCCTTGGGCCGGTGACTCATGCTGCTGCAAGAAAGAGACAGAGTCAACCTACCCCAGTGGTTACAAGTTCAAGGTTTCCCCCGCAGCAGGTTCAGAATGATAGTGACTGTCAGTCCACCTCGGACAAAAGTGAATGTAATAATAATAATAATAACTTTATTTTTGAGCGCCTTTCAAATACCAAGGCACTTTACAGTGTTAAAACATGATTCCAAAAAACTATTACAATTAATGAATAAAACAACAATAACGAATAATAACAGTTCACTGAAAAGCCTGACTCCACAAAAAACTTTTAAGTGCCTGTTTAAAACCCCCCACGGTCACACATTCCCAGAGCTGAGAGGACAGAGAATTCCAGAGGGTAGGGGCTGCAAAATAAATGCACGGGTCCCAGAAGATTTCAAAGTAACCCTTGGAATCTCCAGCAACCCCTCATCAGCTGAGCGGAGCTGTCGCACAGGGGTGTAGGGAATCAGAAGCTCTTTCAAGTAGTCGGGACCAAGTCCGTGTAGGGCTTTGTAGGTCAATAAACCTACCTGAAAGGTGATCCACCACTGAATCGTCAGCCAGTGCAGATCGCGCAGCACAGGTGTGATATGCGACCTCTGAGACACCCCTGTCAACAATCGAGCAGCAGCATTCTGCACTAGCTGCAAGCGGCAGATATCAACCCCAGGAAGCCCCAAGCAAAGGGAGTTGCCTTAGTCAAGGCGCGAGGTCACAAAGGCATGGACCAACACAGGCAGATTGCTGGACGGAACAAGGTGTTTGACCCTGGCAATGTTCCTAAGATGATAAAAGGCAGACTTAATGTAACCCCTAGGTGACGCTATCCCAAGAGCTACTGCCCCTGCCTGCTTGGCTAGTAGCAGGTTAAGGGGCCTGAGTTCTGAAACGGGTGCGTCCACCCGGAGGTCAGGGTTGGTAGTGGTCAAGCTAACCTGGGCACAGCCCTCCGAGACACTGTAACCCCCCCTCTTTCCCCTCTAGTGGCCTGAACACTGTACAATAATCACTTTCACAATACCCCTGGTACACCACACTAGTACCCACACTGTTTGCACTTACCACTAGGGCTGGTTCCTCTGGCTTGACCCTGGGGACCCCCTGTAAAACAAGGTTATGCACAGCAAATAGCAACAGTACAGTACTTTGAGCACAAACTGGAACCACAGTCAGATTACATGCAGAAAAAGTTAGATCTGATTTATTCAGGGGAAGTGAACAAGGGAGGGACAGAATCAGGTTAAATAGCTTAAAGGTTATATCAATCAAGCAGTTATGCATGCGCTTTGAGTCCCCCCCACACAGTCCACCTCTGGGTACCCAGGTGGAGAAGAGATGGGTTAGCCAGGACCGTTGCCCATGGTTGCAGCTGGTTGGGGCCCTGTGATGGAAAACACAACATGCACAGTATACAATATTTGTAATCCGGAGCCAGAAGGCTCAGTTCGAAAAGGAAATGAAACAACAAGACAATCAGATGACACACTCAGATTAAGCTGTTGTTGCAGGGAGCTACCCCAGTATTTACTCATGATACCCAAGGCTGGACGAAAATCGAGATTGCAGGTGGTTGATCTGGAATGCCAGGAGAAGCAGGGCCCACACGAGTCGCAGAGGCCTCATTCCTGTTCAAGCGTGGAGCAGGGGGGCTGATTCGCAGGCAGATCTCTCGTCGATGGCTTCTCTGTGCAGTGGGTAGTCTGGCTGGTTCAGTCTGGCCAGGCCCAGACTGCATGGAGACAGATTCGGATGCAGTCCGTTTTGGGCTGGATACAGCTTCCAGCAAGCAGAACACAGCTCACATAGTGGGGAACCAACTCACAACCCACTAGCAGCTCATAGCATATTTACATGTACAAGAATTCTACTGTACCAGGCAAAGTGCTCCCTCGTCACAATCGCAAACTCTCTGCACACACCGGGAGCTTAGGGGTAGCTGGGACTCCTGACAGGTTGATCGCATTCAGCAAAATCTTCGGTCTTCTTCAGGTTGAGCCTGGCCCACTTCAGCAGCTTACTTTAGTCACACAAACTTGGATTTAGTCCAAAATAATTCTCTTCTCTCCCTCTCAGGAGCAGCAGGCAGACATGGAGGCCAAACTCTCAGCCTTTTCATAGTTCTCCCATGCGAATCCACTCAGGATTGCTCTCAGAATCACTTCAGAATCACTTCAGCTCCTCTCCTTTTACTTCCCAGATCAGAAACTAACTGAAAAACTGCAAGCAGCCTGGGACTTCCCCAAGATCCAAAAGATTTGGTTGGCTGATTTGGCTGTCAGTCAAAGCAGGAGCTCCCCCTTCAGCTGTAAAAAAGGCACAAAAAACCCTCCAAACCAGAGTTCCTACAGATTTTGAATTCAGACAGCTCTTGTAGTCCGGCTACATTTTAGGTCCCACCAATACTGTTTGGTTCAATTTGCAGTCCAGGACCAAGATAGTGGAGACAAACAAAACAGTCCTTGCTACAAAGAAAGCAGGTTAGACAAATTACATTATCATTAAATGGTTTTCAGCAAATAATGACATCTTTCAACAGAGCTCCATCTCAGATTACTTGTGCTGCAATCAAGCAGCTCTTAAAGAGACAGTACACAGAGGCTATACAGACTCTGGTAATCACATTTAAACTGCTAAAATGCAGGACACCAGCCTGGCAGTGAGCATTTAGGCAAGCTCAAGGAAGACTTTTTGGGAACCCCCATTTGTAAGGGGTTACATTAACGACTACTGACACCTGATAACAGAGGGTCAGCCCGTCATCAAGCACCACTCCCAGGCCGCACACCCGTTCAGAGGTAAGGATCTGAGCGCCCCCCCCAGAAATAATCCAGAGGGCTGATCAGTCCTCAACCCCTCTATCCTGCGACCTGGGTCCACAACCATAACCTCGGTCTTTCCTGCGTTCAGCTTTAACCAGCTCAAATTCATCCAGTCTTGGATTTCAACAAGGCAGTTATTAAATACTGAGAGAGCACTAACCTGGTCGGGAGCAAAAGACAGGTAGAGCTGGGTATCATCAGCATAGCAGTAAAACCTCAGACCATACCATCTTACAATGTGTCTGAGGGGTAGCATATACACTGCAAACAACATGGGGGACAACACTGAGCCCTGAGGGACCCCACTGGACAGAGGGAACGAGTCAGAAGGAAAAATCCTCGACACAACTCTCTGTGTTCTACCAGTTAGGAAAGATGTAAACCACCTGAGGACTGTAGTTGTCAGGCCACAGATGGACCTCAGGTGCTCAAGTAGCACCCCATGGTCTACAGTATCAAAGGCTGAAGAGAGATCTAGGAGTACCAGAATGGAACGGTTTCTCCGATCTCTCACCATCAGGAGATCATTGAGCACCCAAACCAGAGCAGTCTCAGTGCTATGCCTCTTACGGATACCAGACTGGAGAGGTTCGTAGACATTATGGATGGTCAAATGGTTCTCCAGTTGAGTTGCCACTACATTCTCA
This sequence comes from Neoceratodus forsteri, assembly GCA_016271365.2. Lineage (NCBI taxonomy): Eukaryota > Metazoa > Chordata > Ceratodontiformes > Ceratodontidae > Neoceratodus > Neoceratodus forsteri. The sequence goes on from JADMNL010000024.1 coordinate 112,277,551, forward strand.
ATAACCTTTCCTATAAAGGAAAGGTTCGAGATAGGTCTGTAGTTAGCTAGAGTGTCTGGGTCCAATGACGCTTTCTTCAGAAGGGGTGTCACAACCGTCTCCTTCAGGGAGCTTGGAAACTCACCCGATTCCAAGGAGCACTGAACAGTTTGAGCCAGAACTGGGCCAATGATCTCATAACAACCCAAAATCAGGGAAGTTGGGCCAGGATCTAAACCACAGCACATAGGGCACATCCCCTGGACAATCTGCATAATATCCATGGACTCTGGCAGGTCAAAGGTACTCCAGGAAGTACGAGGTATAGTGACCGAGCACCGACCAACAGTGTCCCACATAGAGCAAGTCAAGAGGATCTCCAACCTGATGCTGGCCACCTTATTCACAAAGAAACTAGCAAGCTCATCACACTCCTTTTGTGAAAAAGCTCAACAGAGCTGCAGACAGGCTGGGTTGCACAACCTGTCCACAGTTTGGAAGAGTTGAGCTGGTCGGTTCTGAGCAACAGCAATCTCCCTGGACAGGAACCCTGCCTTCTTACAGGAGATTGCTGATTGGTAGGACTGATAGTGCTCCACCAAACTAAGATGGTCGACCTCCAGGGCAGATTTCCACCAATGACGTTCTAACCTTTGTCCCAACCGCCGCAACTCCCTCAAGGACCCATCGTACCAAGGGGCCAGAGGGCGAAGTGGAAGGGGATGAACCCGGACAGGAGCAATCAGGTCAAGAACCATGGAGATGGCCTTATTATACACCAGGACCAATGGCTCTGCACCTGAGCTGGCATCAGGAAGCTCCGAGAGGTCAATCACCAGCGCCAGGTCTTCAGGGCTCACATCCCGTAAAGGGTGGTAACTGACCATCTCCACAGGGACAGATCTACCAAGGGAGGCACAGAAATTTAACCTCACGGTGTGATGATCAGACCAACCAACAGGTTCTACCCCCAAGTCAGAGGCCTCAATCCCCAGGAGGAAAATCAAATCCAGAGAATGACTGTGATTATGGGTAGCTGAGGAAACAATCTGTGTGAAGCCCAGTGATGTCATCAACTGGAGGAAGTGCTGTCCAAAAGGCGAGAGTTCATCATCGACCCAAGCACTGAAGTCGCCCAGAACCATCAGTCTGGGCGACTCCAATGCCATGTCGACAGCGAAGTCCGCCACTCCTGCAGGAATCGTTTTTTGTCCCCGGGTGGACGGTAGACAAGAACTATCCTGCAACCCACACCAGCTACCACAGCACATTCAAAGGATTCAGTTTCCTCTACTGGTACACCAGTGAGGCCCAACTCGGTCTTAAACCAGACTGCTGCCCCCCCCCACGGTCCAATCTCAGGCGGTGTATCACCGAGTACCCGACTGGAATTGCCGCTTCCAACATGGGGTTGGCATTTTCATCCAGCTAGGTCTTGGTGAGTCAAGCCAGATCAGCTGTTCCAACAAAATCCGCAATAATTGTGATTTTGTTCTTAATAGATCTGGCATTGCATAACACTGCCCAAGTTGGACGGGGTTCGTGAGCCATCCCAGCTACTTGCCCATCAATAAAGATGGTGCCCTTGGGTATGGGGACTAGACATGGGGCACCATGTTCTAGGCTCCATTTCACCCCAGAGCGTCTCCTAAACCTAACCAACCCTATGAGGGAGATCCACTCATTCATCCTCCCATGTCCGTGCCCCCCACTACGCCCACCACCATCCCTCCTATGTGCAATACCCAGCGCACGACAGCGCTGGTAGATAGAAAAAGGCAAAAGGGGGGTACGGATGGAGGGCACAGAGAGAAGAGGACGAGTAGCATAAGACCGGAGGGTCAGACAGGCACATTCCACAGGCTAAGAACCATCAAACTAGACTAAAACTCCACAACAAGAAAATTCTAATTTTCTTGTAGAATAACTACCCTAAAATAGTTGCAGTATACCCAATAAAACAGACTTAAGTAAATAACCCCCCAAAACCCTAAATATTTGAAACTTAAAACAAAACAAATGATAATTTATATAAATTATGTTAACTGTATAAATTTTCCAGTCAATAAGTTGTAAATTAGGAAAAAAATAAAATAAAATGAATCTTGACGGGGGGGCCTCTCACCACCCCCTACAATAACTTAAGCAGAAAAAATACAGCTCTCTCACAGCCACATTTGTACAGAGTTATATAATGTACACATTTTTTAAAAAGGAAAAAGAAAAGGCTCTCTCACAGCCGATCCCATCAATAAGCTAAAATAAAACTCCTTGATAAGAAACGGTAGTCTGCAGCAACACTAGACCAAACTTTCCAGGTAAGCACCAACAACAGTGCAATGATATTATTGAGCTTATAAGATCATTCAATAGGGTTAAATTGCACAACCAATAAACCACCCCAAGGAGGACACAGGGGCACCACCAAATCACTCCACTTAAGAAGTAGGGACAATTCGACCCCTGTCAGACAGCCCACCACCTCTCCAGCAAACCCAGGAAATTCTGACCCTGTGGCTAATAGCTCTGGCCCCCAGAGAGACAGGCTGCCCCAATGACCACCTCAGGGTTAGTTAGATTGGCTAACCCCAATATAGCTGCTATAGTGAAGTTGCCCCAGTACTTCAATAAAGTGTTCAGAGGAACCCAGATGCCTATTACCCCTCTTATGAATTGAGTCAGCTGTTTCGAGGTAACCCTATGACTAATTGTGGGGATGAAGCTGGGTCTTCTGGACTGCCTTACCCACCAGCTTCGTCCTTGGAGCCAATGCTCCCAGAAAGTGAAGTGCAATCATGTCTGAAAATGCTGAGTCTCTGTGTATTGTGGAACTGTATGATTTGACTGAAGGAGGGGCTGATGGTTGGAGTCTTTCTGGTGACATACCAGAATTTGAAGAACACCATGAGAGTGCTGACAACCCCCCTTCAGTGCCTCAAAGTTTGATTGTGCCTGAGCCTTCGCAAAACGAGTCAAGTGTTGTAGAAACACAGCCTGCAGAGCAAGGAGCTGACAGTGCCCCAAGCTTGGAAGTTCCTATCCAGGCAGAGGCACCCCTCACAAGTGACGAGAGTCCACAGACCAGTGCTGAGAGTACAGAGACTGTAGTTGTCCCCCTCAGAAAGATTGGCCGAGCTGTCAAGCCAGTAGTATGCTTCAGTTATGATTCCCCCAGGAGGCCAGTGGATTTGCCTCTCAATGTGGTCCACAAAGGGGTTTATGTTTCTCAGAGCTCACTGCCTAAACTGAGCCTACATGCCAATTCCAGGTTGATTGTTCTGCCTTCTAGGTATGGTGCCCCTGTCCCATCTAGCCCCAAGTTAGCTGATAGGGAAGGGTCCTCTCTTACACTGTTCAATGTATAAGAAGTTATTACATGATTCCACATAGTAATTTGTAAATTACCTGTGTGAAATATTCATGATGTATTGTCAGAATGGATATAGTATTGTGAAGTGTAGCGAATATGTATAGTAAAGGTATAAGTTTACGTTGACTGATGCATTAGATGTCACTTGCATAACATGCTAATGGTATAAATGTCTCGTATAGTTTGCATTTGCAATATTGTGATGGTACAGACTTGAAGCGGATGCCATGTTTTCTCCAGGCAGGGAAGGGTGTAACCCCCCCTATGAATGGGGGTTCCCGAAAAGTCTTTCTTGAGCTTGCCTAAATGCTCACTGCCAGGCTGGTGTCCTGCATTTTAGCAGTTTAAATGTGATTGCCAGAGAGTGCCTGTATAGCCTCTGTGTATTGTCTGTTGAAGAGCTGCCTGGACTGCAGTCATAAGTAATCTGAGAGGGAGCTCTGTTGAAAGATGTAACTATTTGCTGAAAATCATTTAGAGTGATAATGATAATGTAGTTTGTCTAACCTGCCTTTTTTACAGCAAGGACTGTTTTGTTTATCCCCACCACTTTGGCCCAGGACTGCCGAATTGGACCAGTCAGTACTGGTGGGACCTAAAATGGAGCCAGACTACAGGAGCTGTCTGGAGTCAGAATCTGTAGGAATTGTAGTTTTGGGCTTTTGGTGCCTTTTTGCACCTGAAGGGGGAGCTCCTGTTGTGACTGACAGATGAATTAGCCAACCGAACCTTTTGGATCTTGGGGAAATTCCCAGGCTTGCTGACAGTTGAGTCAGATCTAAGTTGGGAGCAGAAGAAGCAACAGCTCGAGACAGTCTCTGTGGAAAGGCCTGAGTTTTGGCCTGTATGCCTGCCTGCTGCCCCTGACAGGGAGAAGAGAATCAGTTTGGACTGAATCCGAGTTTGAGAGAATGAAGTAAGCCACTGAGTTGTGACCAGGATCAACCTGAAGAAGACCGAAGATTTGCTGAATGCATCGGCCTGTCAGGATTTCCAGCTACCCCTAAACTCCCGGGGTGTGCAAAGACTTTGCGATTGTGACCTGAGAGTGGTGTGCTTAGTATAGTAGAATCCCTTATATGTAAATGTGCTGTGTGTTTATAATGGGTCATGATTTGGTTCCCCACTCTGTGAATTGTGTTCTGCTTGCTGGAAGCTGTATCCAGCTTGACCGGACTGAATCCGCGTTCATCTCCATATGGCCTGGGCCTTGCCACACTGGCCCTGCCAGATTACTCCACTGCACAGAGAAAGCCATCGACGAGAGACCTGCCTGGGGATCAGCCACCTGCTCCACACTTGAACAGGAATGATGCCTCGGTGAATCGTGTGGGCCCTGCTTCTCCTGGCACTCCAGATCAACCACCTGCAGTCTCAATTTTCATCCAGCCTGTGTCCAGTCTTGGGTATCGTGAGTAACCATGAGGGTAGCTCCCTGCAACAACAGCTTAATCTAAGTGTGTCATCTGATTGTCTAGTTGTTTCTTTTCTTTCACAAACTGAGCCCTCCAGCTCTGGATTACAATTTGTGTGTGTGGTGCATGTTGTTTTCTTCCCTCACAGGGCCCCAACCAGCTGCAACGTCGGCCTACCCCAGGCAACGATTCTGGCTAGCCCACCTCTTCTTCACCTGGGTACCCAGAGTGTGTGACTGTTTATGGACCCTGAAGTGCATACATAACTGCTTGATACAGCCGTTAAGCTAATTAACCTGATTACGCCCCTCTCTTATTCAAGTCCCTTAGACAAATCAGATCTAACTCTTTTTGCATTTAGCCTGACTGTGGTTCCAGTTTGTGCAAGAGTACTGTACTGCTGTTATTTGCTGTGTATAACCTTGTTTTACAGGGGGTCCCCAGGGTCGAGCCAGAGGAAAGCCCTGGTGGTACGTGCAAACAATGTGGGTGCTTGTGTGGTGTATCAGGGGTATTGTGAAAGTGATTATTGTGTATTGTTCCGGCCACTAGTAAGGAAAGAGGGGGTTACAGTGTTCTGGAGGGCTGTGCCCAGGTTAGCTTGGCCACTACTGACCCTGACCTCCGGTTGGAGGCACCCATTTCAGAACTCAGGCCCCTTAACCTGCTCCTAACCAAGCAGGCAGGGGTAGTCGCCCTTGGGATAGCGCCACCTAGGGGTTACACTAACAGCAAGTCACAGGCATGTAATTACTGATACATAATTACATGCCAGATCTACTTTTAGTCACGAGAACCTTATCACAAAAGCATTTAAACATACCACTGCCCAGCACATTCAGCATGACTGCACAAGTGCTGCCAAATGAAGAGATCCTCTGCACTTCCTCAGCAATCCATCCACGGACACTCTGCAGCTTAGCACAGCACGTCTCCAAACCCTGCAGCTCACTACACCACTGACCATCAGCATGTCAGCAGAGACCCGCTGCCTAGTGTCCTGAGCACCAAAAGTGGAGTGCAGTGTTCAACCAAGCACTGTAAGATGTTTAATTCTTAGTCTGAAATAAACAGCTGTGACTCCGGGCATGCGCATTAGCATTGACAGTAATGTGCATGCCTGGAGTCGCAGTTTCTTATTTCAAAGTAGGAATGAAACATACTAGAGTGCTTGGTTTAACACTGCACCCACTTTGTAGCACTCGGGACACAAAGCTTTGATAGAAAGTACCTTTTCTTCATGGGACAGGTGCTTCAGTCTACAACAACAGATAGCTGCAGGTATCATTTTTAGAAAGCACTTGTGTCCCCTGAAAGTGTTGGCAAACTATAAAACATAAACAATACAAAAAAAAAAAACAAGAACTAACTAATTTTACTGTTAAAAAATGAGGTTTTGCTAGGGGACTACTTTATATCCTGTATGTTAAAAATTGAATACATTTCATGCTTTCAATGAGTTTAAAACAGTCTGTAGACTGATATTTGAAATAATGTTTCTCTATATGGTATAAGTGTGATAATGCATGACAGGGTGTGTAATTATGGTAAATAATCACACACCTCTCTCGGGTGTTTAAAGGCACTCATCACAACTGCCTCATGCCTAACAACACCATTGAGAGGCATGAGATTACTGACCCATAATCACACTCTTTTGCACTTTATTGCTTTCATTCATGCTAAGTCTGTATCCCATACAAATTAATCAACTGTGGCATCATCGATACAATAATTAATCAGTTCTGACATCCCCAACTGACAGCTTTCTTGTGTTTCTAATCTCTGATCTTACTTGATCATGGAGTGTGAATTTGTTGTTTGCTGTTTATTGTTTTTGTTTTAAGTAATGTGGAACTGCAATATAATACTATCTTGTACTGTGGGACCTCATTGTAAATGAGCCTTGGCTCAATCGAGTAAATCCTTTGTTCATAATTTTTATGAATAAAAACATTTTACTACTACTCAACCACAAAACCAGACTTTCATTAAAAAAGGTTTTCTCAACAGTTGGAATGTAACAGCCCTCCCCCTTGACACACATACACTTTTTTTAGAGCACAGCTTTTTTTATAAAACAGCAAAACTGAGCAGTTTGAATGTTACTCCCCCCCACAAAAAAAAAAAAAAACGTTTTCAAATCATGACCTTTTCATAAAACAGGAAAATCAAGCAGTATGAATTAAGGATGTGTGAATACCTTTTTCCAAATATTCAGTATTTGGCAGCAAAATACTCGGATATTGAGGTAGGAGAAAGAAAGGTAGGAAGGAAAGGAAAAGAGAAGAAAGAGAAGAAAGAGAGAAAGAGAGAAAGATCCTCCCCCTGCCCTGGAGGCAGTATAGGGCTGTGGCTTAGGGCTCTGAGCTGTAAACCTGAAGACCTGTGTTTGAACCCCATAGCTGCCACCTGCATATTGTGTGACCCTGAGCAAATCACTTAACTTCTTCATGCTCCCAGGATGCACCTGGAAAAAAGCTCCAGCTTAGTGTGCCTTTACTGATTGAACAATTCCCCTTCTTTCTCCTTCCCCTAGTCCAAAACCAAGTAAAATGTAACCCCATCCCCCCACCATCTATCAACAACCCAATCCCACCCTCCTTCCTCCAGCACCCACAATTTGTTGTATTTCTTTATTATTTATAAGTAAACTCTCCACTGGGGGACTGACACAAAAATATCCATTATATCCCCCACCCCCTCCCAACCTGGCAGCACCCAACTCCCACCACACCCTCTTTCCCAGTACCCAGTTTTCATAACAAGAAGACAACTGGCACAACCCTGTCCTCCTCCACGGCCGGCCACCTTCTCATGAATGAACATGTTTGTCCACTTGCTCGCTCCATATAACATGACCAGTGTTAACAGGCCCCGGTCTAGGCCTTTTTCCATGGAGTCAGTTAGGACTCAGCACCGTGATGGCGCCTTGCCAGAATGCTGAGCTGAATCACTGATTTAATTTTGAACCCATGTCTCTGTATAGAATATGCCTGGAGATATAGCTAAGTTTAACTATTTGATTTAGTTCGAATCCATGGGACAAAAACACCTGAAATGACCAACCAATCTACTTTGTGTGTCAAGGAAGGGATTGAAGCAATCAAGAAAGAGACTGTGAGAACTAATGGAAGTCCGACAGAAGAATGTGGCTGGCTGGTGAAACCCAACTTTCTGTACAACAGACTGTACAGCCTACAGTATCAGATGCAGATATGAATAAAAACTAGACTCAATGACTGGTCGTATATATATTCAATTTATTAAAAAAAGCATGTCAAGAGTAAAACTCTCTTTTAAAATTGTATCCTAATGTAACCCCCCTACAAATGGGGGTTCCCGAAAAGTCTTCCAAGAGCTTGTTTAATTGCTTACAGCCTGGTTGGTGTTCGGCGTAAAGCCATTTAAATGTTGTTGCCAGTGAGTGCTTTTAAAGCCTCCGTGTACTGTCCCGTTAAGGGCTGCCCATCTTGCAGTCATAATTAGTTTGAGTGTGGGGGGGTCTGTGTGTTTCTATGCCAGAATCCCGCCCAAGCTGCTGAATAATCACTCTGTTTCTGCCATTGCTAATTGTGCAGAGGGAGCACTGTTAAAAGATGTAAATAATTGCTGATAAACATTTAGAGTGGTAAAGAGATAGAGTTTGTTCTAACCTGCCTTCTTTGCAGCAAGGACTGTTCAGTTTGGCTCCACCATTTTGGTCCTGAACTGCCGAATTGGACCAATCAGCGTGTGAGGACTCTAAGATGGAGCCTGTTAAAGTGGGACTGTGTGGTGCCAAACTCTGGGAATAGTAGTTTTGAACTACTGGCGCCTTTTTGCACCAACAGGGGGAGTGTGTTGCGACTGACAGCAGATCCAACCAATTGAACCTTTTTTGGATCTAAAGGAAATCCCCTGAGCTATCTGCTGGCAAGCCAGATTCAAGTTGGAAGCTGAGAGAGAAGAAGCCCGTCTAGTTTGAGTGGTCGTGTTGCGCAGTAGTTCGCGCGGGAGAACCATGGGAGGCCTGAATTCCGGCCTGCTTGACATTTCTGCCGAGAGAGAGAGAGAATTGATTCGGACTATGTCTGGGCTGTGTGTTTTGAGCAAGCTGTTGAAGAGAAACCAGGCTCAATCTGTAGAAGACCGAAAATTTTGCTAAATGTGATCGGCCTGTCAGGAACTCTAGCTACCTCTGTGCTCCCGGGTTATAGCAGTGATTTTGCGATCGGGATCGAGGAGCAGCCTGCCTGGTACAGTAACACTTTTCTTTACATATAAATGTGCTGTAAACTGGATGGGGGTCACAATCTGGTCTCCCCCCCGAGATGAGTTGTGTGCTGAGGGCTGGAAGCTGTATCCAGTTCACGTCGGACTGAATCCGCCTGCTGCTCAATGCAGTTGGGCCCTGCCACGAGGGCTTGTCTTGCTACCCTGCTCCTTCTGGCAATCCAGAACAAGCACCATCCATCCATCCTGTTCTCAGCCTTGGGTATCGTGAGTAGCAAACAGGGTAGCTCCCTGCAACATATCTTTAAATCAAAAGTGTGTCATCTAATTATTTGGTTGTGATGTTTTCACAAACTGAGCCCTCTGGCTCCGGATTACAAATTGTGTGTGTGTGCACATTATTTTTCCATCACAGGGCCCCACCCAGCTGCAACACCAGCCTACCCCGGGCAACGGACCTGGCTAGCCCCTTTCTCCATCCTGAGTACCCAGAGAGTGTGACTGACAGGGACTCTGACTGCATGCACCGCAGTGTGATTAAGCAAATTAACCTGATTATCCCCTGTCCTTGTTATAGTCCCCTGAATAAATCAGATCTGTTCTTTCTGCAATTTACATTGACTGTGGTGTCAGTTTATGTTGAAGGTATTGCACTAAAAAATAAACATAAATATTGACATTGGTACTGATGTGCATATAAAATACAAAACACATTATAATAAGCATTTGCCACTAGCCATGTTTGCTTGCCTGTATTTGCTCTGCAGTTATTGGACATAGATAGGGTGCACTATCAGCTTTATATATGTTTCTGGTGCTGTGTCACCAGGGTGTCTGCTGCCATCTACATGCCTGCTAATGATATATATGGCCCCGATATGCCTTATCTATGCATTTTGTATGTTTTTTTTTTTTTTTTGCAAAATACAGGAATGTTGAGTGACCTGACCTGATAGCCTGAAGAGTTCTGCGGTCTGATGTTCAGCGCGTTCATGAAGCAAAGATGGTGCTGAGCCACCAGCAAACTTGTTTATGCATGAGTTAGACTTTCTGTGCAAGGTGAGCTAGATGCAGATTCTGAAAGTGGGCATCTTTATGAATGTGACAACGTTAGTCTTACTGTACAACAAGCACTCTAACCGCTAGAACAAGTATTCGGAAAAGTGGAACCGGTACTCTGGGCATGCACAGTGTCACTGTTCTGTAAGCAGTGGCACAAAGTAGAAACTATAGAAAAGGTTTTTTTTTTTTTATGTAAGACAACATTTATTCTGTGCTCTGTGGATGTGCTCTCACATCTTAGACATGTAGTAATAAAGCAACAATCGTCATACAGAGCAAATGGTGTCTTGAATTAAAAAAAAATATTTTCTACAGTTTCTAGTTCATGCTAATACTCATATAACAGGGTTGGAATCACACTATACAAGTGCAGCTTTAATAATTCATCCAAAGCAATATATTATTGGCACCTAACTGACTTTTGCCCCAATAACTCAATAACTGTCATGTTTGCTTTGTTCATGTCAGAAATGAGGATGGCAGATGGCAGTGCTATTCACACTGACAGTCCTGTTGGCACATAGTCTGCTGTTCACGTTCGCTGCTTCCCACTCTGACAAAAGAGAGTGAGTGTCAGATGAGGAGGAGAGGTTGAAGGGGAAAAGAACAGCTCATTCTGAAATCATGAGCGCACTTTGGAAGCATAAACAGCACGCCAGATGACACAACCATGCACATGAAGCCCTAATCATTTCTGTAATTGACGTCACTGAGATTCAGGCTTCACAGCACAGCAGGTACTGAAACAAAACAAAACAAAAAAAAAATCAGAGTTTTCCACATTTTAAAAAACAGGAACCCCATCAGCAAGCAGCAGCGGAACAAAAGAAAAGACAGGGGGTCACGCAGTTAGCACCAAATGTGGATTTGTTATGGCAGCATTGACATGATAGATCAGGAACAGAAATAAGTTGATGCATTTTAAGAGTAGTGTAAAAGCTGAGCAGTGGGTTCAAAAGCATTAGACACGTTGCAGGCAGGAGCAAATAAGAGTTACACAATAAAACCATGCAACCCTGCATTTTCCAGCCTTGTGCTTGGACAAGGACTTCAAAGACAAAAGGAGGAGCAAGAAAGAGAATGGGCAGAATTAGGGAGGAGACTTTGTATTCTGAACCTGTGATAGGTGGAGAATGGGCACGCCTCCAAAAGCCCTCACACAGTTTAGACTGATACCAGTATGTCTGTATGCTTTGCGATTGAACATAAAAAGGGTTTCAGAAATGCAGTAATCTAATTGGCTGCCAGCTTTCTGGGACCCTAACATTAATATCTATTACACAGTCATGACATCACAATGGTGCAGGAATTCTTCCTGTCAGCATTTCATCCTCTAGCACTGCTGAATGACTGGAATGATGCGCTCTGATTCAGAACCAGCATTCTTAAACAGCTAGTGGAGAAACTATTTTATAAGTTTACTGGCCGGGTTGGAGGGCCTCTTGTGGATATGAGTGCTGTCTTGCATGTTCTTAGGATGAGAGAACTGCGAACTGAAGGACAGCAGTCATGGTGTTATAAGGATGCAACAGGCAATGCACTTAGAGTCGTATGAGGCCCTGCACCTAGCCCAATAAACTTTTTATGCATTACCTGTGTTGCCACCTGTCTAGTTTTATTGTTTAGATAGTGTTTACTTACTTTTTCAGAAGCTTAATGTGGGGGTACGGGCAGGGCTTTGGCGTTTGCTGGGGATCATATGGCTGCTGTGGGAACGTGTGCCGACAACGCTCACTCTATTATGAATGAGTGATGTCATCCATGTGGTGGGAACATGGTTGGAATTACACTCATGTTGGAGATGATGGTTAGTGAGGCACCGGATTGGGTATTAGCCTTGCGGCATTTGTTCATGGGCTATCGTAGGGCTTCACTTCATGTACTGCTGTAAAATAAAGGTCTGTAAAAGTAATTTCCCGGACGGAGGCACGTGATGGCTGCCTGAACGGATGCACTCTCCACAGCTCCCAAGATACCACTCAATTAAACCTCATTTTCTTTATCAAACATTACCTTCGGGCAGTAATCCTGCCATGAAACTCGCCACTGAGCACAGCTAAAACCAAGCTTTACATCAAGTTTAGCAAAATGGAGCTGGAAATGCGAGATGCTTTACCTTCCCATACCCCACCACCAATGCCTACAAGAGACGAGTCTGCTAAGTGCTCCAAAATGCTCCTGCCGGAGTCCCGTGCTAAACTGAGTGCCCAGGCCATGCTAATGGAAGAAAAATTCCTGGAGGGATTACTGCCATTAAAGACTACCATGGATTCCCTGGCTAAAGACATACAAAACATTACCTCATCTTTGGCATCTGTAATGCCCCATAGTTGGTCATTCCAGAAAAATAAATAAATTAACAGTCCACAGGTGCTCAGGGTACCTGCTGCAGGTGTAGGCAGCAGGGTACTGTGCTAAGGGGCCCCCTAGAAATAAAGATTAAACCTCCTGGTACAGGAGAAACACTGTAAATAGTAGAAAAGTGCCTTGTGGACTTACAGCTGGTCAAAAGACAGGTTTTTAAAAGCAATATATGTCATAATGGTCTGGATGGAATGTTGTGCTGAGTGGCTCATGCACAGCATTCCAATCTAGTCAATCTAGAACCCAGGCAGGTTTAAGTTCAAATAACAATTCTACAGTTAGTCAGTTGCTGTTGGACTGTGGAGTAGAGAGGATCACAGGAGTGCAACATGGACTTGTGGCTTACCTGGGGTTCATACCTGTCAACCTCCTGCCTCATAAATCAGGGACAAGGCTTAAAAAAATCAGGGACAATGGACCAAAATCAGGGACACATCTTCAAAATTGGAGATATCAACCCAGGAAGCTGGTAGAATAAGGGGCTTAGTGTAAAATACATTTTCTAAGGAAAAACAAGTCTGTATCTTTAATGCTTGACATTATTTTGTGCTTACAACTCCCACTGTTTGGTCATGGAAACACAATTTTTAGGAGGGACACAGTAAACTTTTGAGGCAAAATCAGGGACATCCCTGAAAATCAGGGACAGTTGAGAGGTATGCTAGGGTTGTGAAGCCAGTCCTGTTGACTCCCTCGTGAGTCCCCTCCTCCAGTCCACCGAAGAATCCTGCACTGCAGTAGTGTGGAAGTCGGTGGTGCCATCGGGGCACCACGAAGAAGAAAGCACCGTTTTCCCCGCATTGTAGGCTCGTTTGCCCTCCGTTTTATTATTTGGCCCCGAGGTTTAAACAGTTTTCTCTGGTCCCACGCCGCGGCGAGAGAGTGCCGCATCATTTTCAGCCGTCGGAGGCCCCAGTCATCCCTCTTGCTGCCTGTATGTTCCCTCCCTCTGCTGCAGTACCTCCCACCTCCCGGTTGCCTTCTGACTCCCTCCAGACCGCAGAGCGGTGAGTCTGCGGCAGCACACGCAGTGCTGACCGCCAGTTTATTACAGGGGGACTATATTTGTTGTAAACAGCACATTAGGCGCTTGCAAGAGGCGGCCGAGCGCCGCAGGGGCATCGGGTTGTGAGGACCCTTGATTTCAATATTTAATTTGGAGGCGGGACTCAGCGATGCCCACGGGGAAGGGCCAGGGCATTAAGGCCAGTTCAAAGGTCAATGAATATTTATTAAGGGGGTGGAACTCAGGCGGGGTTCACCAACATAAGTGACAACAGGCTCAGGGAGCCTGAGAAATCTTAAAAGGGCAACGCATTTAAAAGGGCAATTCAGGCCCAGATACAAAGTGGAGCATTAGGCCCATTATAAAGTGGGTCACCAGGCCCAAAGTTTAGAGGGGCATTAGGCCCATTACAAAGTGGGGCACCAGGCCCATTAGGAAGTGGGGCACCAGGCCCAAAGCAACGTGGGGCACCAGGCCCAGTATTATGAGGGGCACCAGTCTCAATCCAAAGTGGGGCACCAGGCCCAAGCTAACGTAGGGCATCAGGCCCGAGGTAAAGCCTGGTACTACAGGAGGCCCTGGCCCTAGCGGAATAGGGCAAGCCAGCCTAGTGGTACTAAAGGAGGCCCGGCCTAGAGGAATAGGGCAAGCCAGCCTAGTGGTACTACAGGAGGCCCCGGCCCAGCGGAATAGGGCAGCCAGCCTAGTGGTACTGCCAGAGAGGCCCCAGCCTAGCGGAATAGGGCAAGCCAGCCTAGTGGTACTAAAGGAGGCCCCGGCCTAGCGGAATAGGGCAAGCCAGCCTAGTGGTACTAAAGGGAGGCCCCGGCCTAGCGGAATAGGGCAAGCCAGCCTAGTGGTACTAAAGGGAGGCCCCGGCCTAGCGGAATAGGGCAAGCCAGCCTAGTGGTACTAAAGGGAGGTCCCGGCCTAGCGGAATAGGGCAAGCCAGCCTAGTGGTACTAAAGGGAGGCCCCGGCCTAGTGGGATAGGGCAAGCCAGCCTAGTGGTACTAAAGGGAGGCCCCGGTCTAGCGGAATAGGGCAAGCCAGTCTAGTGGTACTAAAGGGAGGCCCCAGCCTAGCGGAATAGGGCAAGCTAGCCTAGTGGTACTAAAGGATTCCCTAGCCACAACATACTGAAAGAGATCCTATTCCAGAAGACCCTACATTTAGGAACAGGGGTTCATCTAAGAGTGTTCGATTTGCCTATACTGAGAAAATACTGTGATTACTGTAGTGCTTATGCTGAACTATTGTCCTAAGTACCTGAACTATTGCCCTAAGTACCTGAACTATTGCCCTAAGTACCTGAACTATTGTCCTAAATACCTGAACTATTGTCCTAAGTACCTGAATTATTGGTCTAAGTACCTGAACTATTGCTCTAAGCACCCGGACATTGGCCCTTATCAGTAAGAATTACTCCTGAAGTTATAATTTGCCCTCCTCCGGCAAATTATTGTATCATTCCACAGTTCTTTGGGCATTTTTCAGTTATTTGTTTACTACTGTATGAAGACAGTCTCAATCTTCTACCACAATGCAGTCTCATAGTGTGGTCTGTAACACCACGTACGCAGAATCAGTCTCTACTCAGAAGACAACGTCCTTTCAGCATTCTTCACTCCTGGGAGATCATCCATCAGCTCATCCCATCTGTTTGTGTTGTTACTGTCAAGTAGTCCGTCACCAGTCATACAAGTCGTCCTCGACCGCTTTCTTGTTTCCAGCTTGAACGTCCGAAACGCATCATGACAGCCGCGCAGTGTCGCTCCGATGGTTCCTGTTCCAGTTGTCCCGAAGTTGGTCGCCCTCTACAGAAGAGTGAGCTCATTCTGGAGAACCTGTTCTGTGCCCCACCTGGTCGTTCACCGAAAGTCGAGTCCGTCGAAGCCCAGTACGGGATACATCCGCTGTTTCTTTGTGTTAGTTCCTGATCCTAGGATTGCAGAGTCAACCATCATCTCTTCAGATTCTTATGGTTCCTGGTCCTGTCAGAGTTCCTTCTGAGTTCAGCTGGCCCTTGGAGCACTGCAGCATCAGTCAGGTCGTGGTAGTCCTCCATTGGATTCATTGCCACACAGATCTTGATCCATCTTCGTCCTTGGCAACCCTAGAAGTGGGTTTTGGCCGAGGAACCCTTTGTTTCAGTGTGTTATTTCAGGAACCAGTTGCTTTGGTTCTACATTCCGGCAGCCTTGGAGAGAGTGGCCTTTTGCAGAGAATATATGGTTTGTTTACCAAACCTCTCACCACCCCAGTGGCCTTATCTAGGTCCTTGCTGGGAATTGAGATTAGGGTTCTACAGTTCTGTTTTACTTCCCTTGTAGCTACCAACGAAGAATGACGGTGTACACGAAGATGCCGGATCTCTGGACTCTTGTAATATCTGGACTCTTATGGAAATGTGTGATGCTAATCACCCTAATGCAGTGCTGAGTAGCTTATGTCACCTGATTCTCATTTAGAGTATAGAAGCAAAGTGTCAGAATAAGAATGGCAGTAGGCCTAAAGTTTATTCTTGTAGTAATAACCGTAGAAGTGGTAGATAAAATTATTTCCCTGTTTCATTGCCCTAATGTTCTCGGGCAACCCCTCCTCCTTCTTGTGACTGTGTCTGTCTACCCTTGGTATGAAATAAACGCCCTGCGGGCATCGAAGCACAGAGTTGACTCCTGCCTCTCCTTGTCTGGATAACAGTTATCCTATCCACATAATTCAGACCTTGGTGCCTCACTCATCTCTTTTCACCACCTTAGAGTAGAGCACTTAACAGAGCACCTCCTGCTCATCACATCTCGAGCACCACACATCCCTCACACAGTGCACAAGCAATAATGAAGCACGAATCTCCTCTGTTGGATGACTGAAGGGCCAGGGCAGAGCTCAAGATAGTGCAACTGCGGTACAAAGTTAAATCCATGGAGGGGAAGCTAGAAGACCTCGAAGGATGGTCGTGGAGGAACAACCTTGTCATCCTAGGCCTGCCGGAGGGGGAAGAGGGGTCCTCCCCGGTTGCTTTTGTTCAGAAATTTTGTCCCAAAATTGCAGGCCCTTCCCCCAATGGGCCCACCTATGTAGTCGACTGGGACCACAGAGCTCTCTGGCCGACTCCCCCCACAGGCGCTCCCCCCAGGCTGCTAATCTTTCAGGTACTGAACTTACTGGACAAACAACATATTTTGGGGAAGGTGCACGAACTTACTGCACTTCAATGGGAGGGTTAAAATGTGCAAGTGGCCCACGATCTGCTGAAAACGGTAAGACAGAAATGAACGGAACTACACCCAATTGTGGCAAAACTCATAGTGGTCGGTATTTAACACCGTATGAGGTATCCAGCCATGCTTCAAGTGCTTCACAAGGATATATGGGTTAACTTTGAATCAGGTGATCATGTTTCATCTGATCTAAAAATTCACTACCCTGATTTGTTTAAATGACTGGGGGTTTGCTCACCAGATGCCAGCCTTTGTTTTTGATATTCATTAAGGACACTGCGTGAACAGTTGATTCAGCTTTTGCACAACATGGCTCATTCTAAGTTTGCATCCAGATCAGTCAGCTCCTGGAACATTTTTCCTGATGCGGAAGTTCCGTGACAGAGTTGCCTGTCGCTTTAGGAGTTATGTGCTGGCCCACAAGCTTTGCTACTGATGCACCCTTTTTATTTTTAACTATTTTGCTTTGATTATTAGAATATGGCCCTATGCCTTTTAGTAGGAGGTTAGCATTACCCTGATGTATCATTTGGGGTCGTGACTATCTCAATGGATCTGTTGCATGCCTTGATTGAGAGGGGATCCCCGATATGATGTTGTTTTATTATGAGCAAATGTCCACTTTATTTTATTTAGTTTTCTCCATTTTGATTTCTGCATGGCTTAGAATTTAGGCGTGACACACCTATTAAAGGGAAGGGATTTCAGATGTAATCCCTACCACATGTTTTGCTAAGTCTTGTGAATTTTCCCCTTGGTTTCAAGGTTACATGGGGTTGCATTAAGGCATTTTCAGAGAGGGAAAGCACACTATATGTTCTGCTAATATATTGTTTAGAACCGTTTTAGGACAAAAAATGTTTAAACAGTTTGATAAAATAGCACTCTAGATGTTATCTTAGGAGTAGGGGGGAATGGTATATCTGTTTGGGGCTGAAATAGAACATCACGGTCTGTGGAAAATTGGAGATCAGTCGTATGGACTGGGTGACTATGGTTGATTCGTAGTCTATCTTCTTGTTGGGAGTTTATGTTGGGATATGTGGGGGAAAACTTTTTCGGATCGTGGTGGGGTGGAGATGATGGGTACAATGTTGACCGGTGCCACATTGGAAAAATATAGCCCATTCTTTTCTCTTTTTCTAATTGTTAATGCTAGTCCATGAGATATGTATCATGGAATGTTAAAGGAGCAAGGGCTAAGGGGAAAAGGTATCAAATACTTAAACATTTACAAATCTACAGTGCCAAATAGCATTCCTTCAAGAAACCTACCTTTTGTCTATGAAAAATGTACTTTTCCGTCGGCTAATGGTGAGTCAAGTTTTTACAGCTGGGAATTCTACTCAGCAAAGAGGAATGGCAATATTATTTTTTAAAGGTATTAACTTTAAGTTAACTCAAAGCCTGATAGACCATACAGGGAGATATATCTTGTTGTACGGCATATTAGACCACACTGAGATATTGTTGGGAAGTATATATGGCCCTAACATACCGTCTCCTGAATTTTTTTCTCATCTGATTACTCTTCTACCCCCTATGCTCACCTTCCTATTCTTCTAGTGGCGGATTGGAATGTGACTTTAATGTCTGACTTAGACAGATTTGGACATCATCCCAAACATCTTTCCCCTATGCAGGTCCCGCTGCACAAACTCATGGAATTGGGGGGGGGCTCTGTGACCCATGGAGGGTTCTTCATCCTGCAGAACATAACTACATGTTCTACTCCCCAGAGCACAGGACCTTCTCCAGTCTGAATTACTTCCTACTCAGTGTAAACACCTTACCTGGGGTTACAGAAAGAGGAATTTCCCCAAGGGTTTTATCGGACCACTCCCCCATATGAACAGAGTATAACCTTCCCCCGAATATTAGGAGGGATAGCATTTGGAAACTGAATGTCCAATTGTTAAAAGACCCCAAAATCTTGGAAGATATTAAATCTTTTATCAGTCAATTCCTAGAGCAGAATGTAGGGTCCATCCCAGATGTGGATAAAATCTGGTGTGCACTTCAATATGCGTTGAGAGGGGAATTCATTAGGATAGCCTCCACTAAGATGAGAAAACATGAAGCCCTCCTACGGTCCTTACTGGGGAGGATTAAAATATTAGAACACGTTCCATTACTGGAATCCTTGGAAGAACACCAAGCTACCCTGGCCAGTCTGTGGCACCAATATGCAGACTGTCTGAGGGAACGGGCAGAGTATGCCATATTTAAAACTCACTCGATGTATGTGGACCAAGGGGACAAGTCAGATCACTTGCTAACATTATGCTTAAATAAACAAGAGACCTCCCAGCTGATCCAAGTCATCTCATCTCAGGAGGATGGGTCTCTTAAAACATCCCCTGACGAAATAGCACACAAATTTGATCATTTCTATGGCCAGCTGTATAGTCCACCAACTAATTCACCCCCTCTAAAGGAAGCACAGGCCTACTTCTCCATTCTGCTTCTGGTTCTGCCCCTGAAGAGCAGTCCTATATGGAACACCCTATTTCTACCCTAGAAATTCTCACTGCGATAAAATCCCTGTCTTCTGTTAAAGCTCCTGGGCCAGATGGTTTCCTCTCAAATTTTTATAAAGTGTTAGCTAACGAACTAACGCCTA
The DNA here is from genome assembly GCA_016271365.2 of Neoceratodus forsteri. Classification (NCBI taxonomy): domain Eukaryota; kingdom Metazoa; phylum Chordata; order Ceratodontiformes; family Ceratodontidae; genus Neoceratodus; species Neoceratodus forsteri. The sequence goes on from JADMNL010000024.1 coordinate 112,296,808, forward strand.
TTCTTCATCAGCTGTTCTCCTTCCTATGTCAAAAGGGGCTAATGGATACCTCCCTCCTGGAAGCTCTAATTATAGTTTTGCCTAAACCTGGCAAACCTAGAGACAGAGTAGCTAACTATTGCCCCATTTCCCTCATGAATTACGAAATGAAAATATTTGCAAAACTTCTCTCTGCCAGAATTACGCACGTCTGTGAAGATTTGATCGGGCCTGAACAAGTGGGTTTCATGAGGAGCAAACTTCCACTGACCACCTAAGGAAATTGGCACATGTCTTTTCTGCGTCTCGGGAGGCAGAGCAACCTATGGTTCTGGTCTCCTTGGACGCAGAGAAGACATTCAACAGAGTGCATTGGGCCTTTCTATTCTTAGTCTTAGGAAAATCTGTTTTTTTCTGAGTGCTTTCACTAATTGGATCCAGGTATTGTATACCAAGCCACATGCAAAGGTATACTGCAATGAGGTTTCTCTTGAAAGCTTTTTTTCTATATTCGGGTACTCAGCAGGGCTGCCCCCTGTCCCCTCTACTTTTTAATCTGCATTTAGAACACCTAATTCGTCAACTCAAAGTTTCTTCTCAAATTTCTGTCATCCCGGTAGGGTCATTTGACCTAAGAATATCTGTGTATGCAGATGACATTCTGTTGCACTTATCACATTTGAATTCTTCCCTACCTGAGGCTCTGCAGCTTATTGCCAGGTTTGGAATGTTTTCTGGATACAAGTTCAACTTGGATAAGACTATTATCATGGCCCTGAATGCCAGGCCTCTCCCTACTGAGTACACTCCATTTGGTATGGTGTGGTCACCCGAGCAAAAGTATCTGGGTATCTCTCTCTCCCAAAAACAATCCCGAATGAGAGCACTCAACTGGGACAGACTGGTAGAAATCATTAAACAAGACCTTGGTAGGTGGAACTCCCTCCCTCTCTCCTTGCATGCCCATATCAGTGTGATTAAAATGAATGTGCTTCCTCGCATTTTCTACCCCCTTAATATGTTACATTTATTCCTCCGGCAAACATGGTTTCAGCACCTTCTTTCAGTCATATCCGCTTCCTATGGAAGGGGAAGCCTCCTTGTAAAGCAAATGTTAAATTGGGGATCCTGAAACATCTTGGAGGACTTAAATTGCCCAATTTTTATCTCTACTACCTGGCTAGCCATCTCTACAAGTATGCACGATGGCCCAGGCCTCCGGAGCAACAGCAACAGCAGGGGTCCTCATACACACCAATTTGGCTTCAAATTGAAAGGCAGCAACTTACAACCTTAGGTATATCCCCTTATATCTCACTTTTTACTTCCCCTAGTAAGTTAGCTTCTCAGCTCAAAGGTACAGTAATATATAATTCACTGCATGTCTATACTCAGCTCTGTAGGTTAATGTGCTACAAGAAGACTTGGTTTGCTGGCCAAGGCACCTAGCTTCACCTGAGCTCTTTCCTTCTAAGACTGCTTGAAAGGCAGAGTAGAGAAACTTACCAGAGCAAGGGAGAAGGATTAAGACTTAGTTTGGCTAAGCAGATTTACTGTGTGGTGGTGTTTTTATTTTTTACTCACAGAGATTGCTACTGTTTGTTGCTAACATTTCATTGCTTTATTTTTTCTCTGATTCAAATTGTTGTTGCTGGTATACCTTCTTCTGCATTATTACAAGGTGTGCCTACAGGTGCTAACAGATTACTGCTGTAATCTTCTGATTCAAATTGTCTTTTGCAAGGTATATCTTCTGTTACTGCTTTATTTTTCTCTGGAGCAAAGTGTTTCTTACAGGGTATATCTTCTCTGAAATTACTGTATTACAGGTGGAGCTTACATTTTTGTGACTTTTTATCATTGGGCTAAGCAAAATTACTGTTTGACACTGTGTTTTATTTTATTCTTGTTTGTTGAAAAGGTTTGTTGTCTCAGAGGTGTTTCAGTCTCCTTCTCACATTGAAGGAGCTAATTGCTTTTCCTCCCACAGCTCTTCCAAAGGATTAGGTGTGTATGTGGGGGTGGAGCTGGCAAACTGTCAGTAATTTCCAACAGAAAGAAGGGTTAAAAAGTCAGGTTAGTTGATATCTTGGAGGTAGAAGACTTGGTTTGCTGGCCAAGGCACCTAGCTTCACCTGAGCTCTTTCCTTCTAAGACTGCTTGAAAGGCAGAGTAGAGAAACTTACCAGAGCAAAGGAGAAGGATTAAGACTTAGTTTGGCTAAGCAGATTTACTGTGTGGTGGTGTTTTTATTTTTTACTCACAGGGATTGCTACTGTTTGTTGCTAACATTTCATTGCTTTATTTTTCTCTGATTCAAATTGTTGTTGCTGGTATACCTTCTTCTGCATTATTACAAGGTGTGCCTACAGGTGTGCTAACAGATTACTGCTGTAATCTTCTGATTCAAATTGTCTTTGCAAGGTATATCTACTGTTACTGCTTTATTTTCTCTGGAGCAAAGTGTTTCTTACAGGGTATATCTTCTCTGAAATTATTACAGGTGGTGCTTTACAGGTTTTACAGTTTTATCTAACATTAGGATAAGCTTTCAGGGTTACTGCATTTGTTGTTGACTGATTGTTTCTGCTCTTACCTCCTTGTTCTTTCGTCCGTGGTTCTTCTTTTTAGGCAGGGGAAGGGCCCAGCCACCCACCCTCATCCCCAACCACCCCATGCTACACTCCTTTTATAGGGTACCACAGTTGTGACATTTCCTGTGGCAGAGCAGGAGGGGGCGGATCAGTGGGGGCCTCCACAAGGTGATCTCATTTACAGGGCACTAGTAATTTAACTTGTTATAACAAGTTAAACAAAGCACAATTAAACCATTACTTGTATTTTTTTTCCTTCTAATTACTCTGACTAGGTTACAAACCCAGCAACTTATTTGGAATGGATTTCATTAACTGCAGGTACTGTGGAACAATTTTCAGAAGGACAGTCTTACAGGATTTAGGACACTGTCCTACATGCTGGGCCTTTGGAGATCTTAGGTCTCAGCTCCGGGCAGCATGGGCAGAGATTGCACGCCTCAAATTTCATATTGAAGAGGAAATACATTATAAGAACCACCCGCCATTTCCCCAGCATCCAACAGAAAAACCTTGACCGCAGAGGGTAGTTGGTCCAGGAGGTTGGCAGGTGGTTAGGAGGAGCAAATCAGGTGCCCCATCACTCTCTGCTCTCCAACACATTACCTCCAAAAACCATATAAACACTACAAACAGGTATCTGCCTCATCTCTGAAATCAAATAAAGAGGCAGAAGACACTGCAGAGCAGGACACTGTGGCACAGGAGCTAGCACAACAATACTCACCCAAATCAGGAACCAAAACTAAACAAGCACAAAGGAAATCCAAAAACTTGATCATAGGAGACTCCATGATTCGGGAGTTGATACCCATCTCCAGCTAGGGTGATGGTCAGATGTCTCCCAGGTACATCAGCATGGAGAGACACTGACCGCATTGCTAAAATTGCTCACAAAGCAGGAGAAAACATTGATGTCCTAGTACACATAGGGACTAATGATCTCGCCAGCCGGTCAGTTGTGGAGACCAAGGAACACCTGACTAGGCTAGGTGACAAACTATCATCTATTTCATCTGGCATCTCCTTCTCTGAGATCCTGCCAGTCTGGGAGAAGGGAGCAGATGGACGGAAGGTCAGAGAAGGGGAGATAGGGGAGCTAAACACATGGCTCAAGGACTGGTGCCAGGAAAAAGGACACAGATTTGTAGGGAACTGGCAACAGTTCTGGGAGCGAAAGTTCTTTAAATTTGATGGACTGCATCTGACTAAAGAGGAGTCAGTGCATTGGGGCAGAAGTTTGACGTCTTTGCAGAATATTTAAACTAGCAAATGGGGAGAAGTGTAGCACCCTCATTCGAATGGAGAAGAACACCCTCCCCCTCAGCTAGTGGTCAAACAGGAATTCAGCATGTTTGCCGTTCATTTGCATCACCAGGTAAGAAAAAAGGTTTGTCTCCCCATACGATGCACAGGGTAATGCCAAACTTCACCCAACAACTAACACACCAAAATCTGGCCAATGGAAAATCATGTACACAAATGCTCACAGCCTGGGAAATAAGATCCCAGACCTGCAGGCAATAATGTCAGAGGCTAAACTGGACATAGTAGCAATTAGTGAGACGTGGTTTACCAGTAACCACACTTGGGAGACTTCAGTACCTGGCTATGTATTGTTCAGAAGAGACCGAGGTGCAAAAAGGGGGGGAGGAGTGGCCCTGTATGTTAATGAAAATATCAAAGCTACAGAAATTCAGAATACACATAAGGAGCCAGAAGAACTGTGGGTCACCCTGGAAACAGGAAATGGGACAGCCATAAGAACTGGGGTTGTCTACAGGCCCCCAGACCAGAGGGAGGACATAGACACATTACTGTTAGAAGATATACAAAACATGACAGCTAAAGGGGAGGTTCTGATAATGGGAGACTTCAACATGCCAGATACAGATTGGTCAATACCAGCAGGAACATCTGCCAGAACTAGACTCATAGTGGATTCCCTGCAGGAGGGCCTCAAACAACTGGTACAGCAACCCACAAGAGACAGGGCTATCCTAGATCTAGTACTGACTAACAAAGAAGGGATCACAGATCTCCAGGTAGAAGGTCACCTGGGGCCAGTGACCATCACATGGTATGGTTCAATTTGGCTACTACATCTAAATCATCCCATTCCAAGGCAAAAATATGGGACTTCAGAGGAGCTGACTTTGATAAGATGGCCAACAGAGTTAAGCTAGCCCTGGCAAAAAGAAACACAGGTGAGGAGGTACAGGCAAAGTGGGCAAGCATTAAGGATACAATACTTGAAGCAACATCCCATTGTGTTAGACAGAAAAGGAAGTGCAAAAGAAGAAGGAAACCACTTTGGTTCTCAAATACAGTAGCAGAAAAGGTCAGAGCCAAAAGGCTGGCCTTCAGAAAATATAAGGGAACACAGCGGGATGAAGATAGGGAGGCATACCAAACTGCCCTAAGGGAAGCAGGTAAGGCAGTAAGGCAGGCAAAGTCCCAAACTGAGGAAACACTAACACGAACAGTAAAAGAAGGTGACAAGACTTTCTATAGATACATTAGTGAAAGGAGAAAGTCCAGAGGGGGTATTGCTAAGCTTAATGGAGAAAAGGGAGCATGTGAGGAGGAGGACCCTGTAAAGGCATCTATCCTAAATAGATACTTTTGCTCAGTATTTACTGAAGAGAAGGTAGGGCAGGGCCCACAGCTCAGCATCATGGACACAGGGGGGAGGGAGGTGAGCACTACTCCCTTCACAAAAGAAAGGGTCCTACAAGAGCTTGCTAAGCTCAGGGTGGATAAGGCAATGGGACCTGATGGCATACATCCCAGGGTACTTAAGAAGCTAAAGGAGGAACTAGCAGAGCCATTAGCAGAATTGTTTAGTGAGTCTCTGAGCACAGGAGAGGTCCCAGAAGACTGGAGAAGGGCTCATGTGATCCCACTCCACAAGAGTGGTAGCAGGAGGGGCGGGGAACTACAGACCGGTCAGTCTTACCTCAGTAGTGGGCAAGATTATGGAGGCACTCCTTAAGGAAAGGATAGTGCAACACCTGGAATCCATAGGGGCACAGGATCCAAGACAGCATGGGTTTACAAAAGGAAGGTCCTGTCAAACTAATCTCATAGATTTCTTTGACTGGGTAACCAGAGTGGTGGACCAAGGGGGAGCAGTTGATGTCGCCTACCTTGACTTCAGCAAAGCTTTTGACACTGTTCCACATAGAAGATTGATAAATAAGCTAGGTAGGCTCGGGGTGGGTCTGAAGTTGGTCAACTGGGTGGCAAACTGGTTGACTGGCAGAAAACAGAGAGTGGTGGTAAATGGTATACAGTCAGAAGAGATGCAAGTCACAAGTGGGTACCTCAGAGATCAGTCCTGGGGCCAGTCCTATTCAACATCTTCATTAGTGACCCTGCAGATGGACTAGAGGGTAAGGCTTGTCTGTTTGCAGATGACACCAAGATCTGCAACAGAGTAGATGATCCAGATGGGGTGGGCAGAATGAGAAGAGATCTGGATAAACTAGCAGAATGGTCAGAAGAGTGGCAACTGGGATTTAATGCAAAGAAGTGCAAAATCATGCACATAGGGAAGAGAAACCCTGAAGCCACTTATAGGCTGGGAGGGAGTTGCTAGCAGTCACAAGGAAGAAAGAGACTTGGGCATCATCATCACTGATGACCTAAAATCATCCAACAGACCTCTAAAGCAGTAGGTAAGGCTAGGGGGTGTTAGGGTGTATTAGTAAAGAGTATCCACAAGTCGTAAGAGGGAGGTAATAATCCCTCTGTACAAGACATTAGTTAGGCCCCATCTGGAGTACTGCGTGCAGTATTGGAGGCCACACCTTCACAAGGACATTAACCAAATTGAGGCAGTCCAGAGAAGGGCAACCAAATGGTGCAGGGACTGCATCAGAAGACATATGAGGACAGATTAACGGAGCTCAATATTATACCCTTGAGCAAAGGAGGAGAGAGGTGATATGATTGAGACATTTAAACACCTTAAGGGCATAAACAAGGTGAAAGAGTCTAACATGTTTAAATATAAGAAAATAGCAGGACAAGAGGACACAGCATGAGATTAGAGGGAGGCCGATTAAGGGGAATGTGAGGAAATTCTTTTCACAGAAAGGGTGTAGATGCATGGAATGGCTTCACCACAAGAAGTGGTGGCTATGAATATAGTGCAGGGCTTCAAACAGGCATGGGATAGGCATAAGGGAGCAATACAAATGACTATGAATAGATAGGTCACTGACAGAGCAAAGGCCGATGGCACATTTATAAGGTAGAAAAAGAAATGGGCAGACTGGATGGGCCTTGCGGTCCTTATCTGCCGTCAACTTCTATGTTTCTATGTTTCTATGTTTCTAATAACCTAAAAGATATTTCTCAGCTACTGTGTAACAATATAAACTTTAAATTGGGTGGAGTTGTTTTTGTGATGCCTAGCCAGAGTTTAGTATCGCTGACCTGCACAGCTCACTGAGATGGCATCCTCTTGCCAGTGTCCAGTATGGCTGTCGCTGTGATGAACTCCACTGACCTGCAAGGCATAACAGCTTAACTAAATTGAATCCTCTCTGATACAACAGAGTTCAAGGTGACTGCCTTTAAAACAGTAGAAGAACTGTCTATTTTGGGGGTCCAGATCTCCACGACAGAGGTGAGATTGCAGGTGGTCAAAGAGACAGATTAAGACCTACAGGCCATACTCGAGGAACAGGACTCTGCCATATGCTACCTCCTCACCAAGGTGGACAATTTAGAAAACAGGGCTCAATGAAACAACATCTGTTTTGTCAGGTTCCCTGAAGGAGTGGAGGGTAGCGATGTGGCCAGATTTCTCAAGCGGGCCATTCCTGAGCTACTACAAACCACAAACTGTCCACCTGCAGAAACTGAACTTGCCCACCACTTGTTGGCTCCTTGGTCACCTCCCAGTGCCCACCTAAGACCAATTTTAGCAAGAATACTTTGATATCCACTCAAATAAAACATTTTGACACTTGGCCCAGGATAGGAGCCCTTGGACTTCTCACTTGAATTTTCCCAGCACCAGCAGGCCCTTGCCTCAGTGTGTAAATGCTAATCCCAACTGGGATATAAGTATTTATTGTGCTACACTGCTTGCTTGAGAGTTACTGTAAATGGGGTGCCTAGAGATTTGCTGTCCCCTGAAGAAGCCAGCTACTTTCTCCAGTAGCTTCATCCTGTGGAGCGCCATCCAATGATAGGGACACCTCCATCCTCAGGAGACCTCCACCTCACAAGGACACAAACCAGATATACCTCATCCTCAGTCAAATTCCTAACAATGGGTCCTAGTGAAGGGGAGGGGTGGGTGGAGGCTAAACCACATAACACCTCAAAATAAAGCCCCACCATGTACTCTCCACTTCAGAAGCTGGACCTGGAACTCCCACCCTCTGATCTTTACTCATGGTACTGGTTTGGGTATCCCAAGTCCCTGAACAAGTTTCAGCCACTCTGGGACTTCCCTCTGCCAGCACAGTCTACAGCCCAGTCGCATCTGCTCAGCAGGCTCAACCTGTGGATCCTGAACCTGTATCCTGGGCCTCAGCTACAGCAGCCACGTCGCAACCAGCTGGCATGTCGTTGGGACCCAAGGATCTCTCTGTCTAACCAATGTAGCTCCAGCCACCCCCCTCCAGCACAAGCAGCCAGAGGATGCTGTAAGTACTGACAAGATTGCAGAATTATGGTATTTTCTCTGTTATCATGGGCTCAGAGGCCCACTGAGGCCTACCAAGAACTCTTGTTGGGGGAGCTCCTTTACACTGAGAACCACAAGACTCCGACTTGAAAGATGTGTCTCACTTCAAAGTAGGGCTGAGTGAATCCCTTATCTAAAATAATAAGCTGGAATATTATATTTGGGCCCCCGGATATTTAGGTATTCACTATTCATATTCATAATAACGCCTGTAAAAAAAGAAAAAGAAACAGGCCGCTACTCTCTTCCCCAGCCCAGTCCTTTAAAATACAACCCTCTGCCCCCATCTGTTTTAATTCCAATCCCACCCTCCTCCTCCTCTGGTTCCATGTGAAAATAGCAATTATAAAATAGCGACTGCAATTTAAGCATCTCCTTTTTGGCGACCACAGTATTAGCGCTCGTAAATTGTAGTGCCTCACAATATTAGCTACCATGTAAAAATAGCGCTCGGTATACAGTACAATCATAATTTACTTACAACTTAGTGAGTTTGTGTTTTATTGGCTGCTCTTCTGTTAGTTCATTTTACTTAGTTGTACTTCCTGTTTCACGTGTATCTTACTTGTATCCCACAATGCATTAGCCTAGCATTTAAAGCTATCTGCTCCCATTTGACATGTCATATCGGAATCAAGGTCACCATGGACGTGGAGTTTATCTCAAGCCAGAAGAGAAAGCCACTCACCTTATTTTCAGGCTTTCTTTATCGCCATGACAAAGGAAAAGGAGGAAAGGTGTACTGGGGATGTGTGGATGCCCACTGCTTCAACTGCCTTGCACACATCCACACAATTGATGGCAAGGTAACTGCTGAAATAAAAGAACATACTCATGTTGTGGATGCTGGACAGCCAGACGATGTAGCTAATGCATTTGATGATATGCGGCAATTTGAATTTTTTGAACAGCATGATGAAGTACTAGTGCCCTTACTAGACTATTTCGAGACAACTTGGGTTGGAAGGCAATGGGGGCGTTCTGGACGTAGGAGGGCAGCATTCCCCCCTCATCACTGGAGTTGCCGCAGTGCGACAATGCTGGGAATTGCAAGAACGAATAACGCTGTAGAGGGCTGGCACAGGGGATTCAATTCCAGATTAGGTGCCTGTCATCCGGGCATGTGGAAGCTGATTCAATCACTTAAGGAAGAACAGAGACTCACTGAGATTAGATTAGAGCAAATTGTGTCTGGGGCATATACTGCAACTGGAAAAAAAATACAAGGACAGTAACGCTTGCATCGCAGCTATAGTTGCTTCTTACAGTACAAGAAGCTTGTACGATTGTTTCAGAGGTCTCGCTTATAACTTTCAAGTTCAGGTGTGAATTCACCTAAGAGCACCTCAAAAGATTTGGCTGATGAATTGGCTTTTTTAATTGGTTTTGTTTTTTTGATTTTTGTAGCTAATAAAGCAGAATTTTTTTTGTTGATTTTAGAGTCACTATTATGACATGCCTGCCGATAATCCTACGTCCAGAAGTGATCTCCCTAACGTCCTCCAGAAACTGGACACAGTTCATTCATACATAAAGCAGTCAAAAAATGATATCAGCTCATTAGAGAGTAAACAATTTGTTCGTTCCAGTCAGCAGAGGGCGCTAAACAGCCACGACAGTGTTTTGGGATCTCCCCATCCAGAACCTGGGCAGCTCACCGCTCAGTCACCAATTTGAATTTATTTTTTTTTTTTTTTAAATTTAAGTTTATTGATTTACAGACAAAACAACCAATCGTCACAGAAATATACAACTCATAGAGAATACAGGGCATAACAAAGAAAGGAAAAACAAGAAAAGAAAAAAAAACCCGAAGCCCCCAAACATCAACAAAACGATAACACAAAAACATCCCACCCCTCCTCCCCCTCCCTCCACCCATCAACCCACCCCCGTTCCCACCCCCCACCCCAAACCCACCCTCGAAACCATCAGCCCAACCTAGTCAAGTGTGCCAGAGCAATTAATACCTCCAATCTGGATAATTAATATAATAACCATACAGGGGTACTCCACCCCGAGTTATTTGATACAGAATCACCATATGGCAAACTGGAATACAGTTACGGGCGTAGGGTAAAACCAGGAACTCATTGGTGCAAATACAGTGCTTGCAGCTTGCCCATTTTTTCCGAAACAGATCCATACGGCACCGCACACTGGCTACTAAATTTTCAGAATTTAGATAGGCAGAGCTCTGATAGCCATTCGGCATAGGACAACACTCAGTTGGTCGGGTCCAATGTCCATGACCATCTTTTTAACAAGATAGCGGATACCAAAGCAATATGATATCTACGCCCACACTATCTATACTAGCATAGTCACCCAGAATACAAATCTGAGGGTGAAACAATCTGAGAGACCTAGTAAAGGATTTAAATTGTCCCGGATAGAATACCATAGGAGGGCAACTTTACTACAATACCAAAAAATGTGTAAAGAATCTCCCTTCCCCTGCTTACATCTGGAGCAGAGTGCGGTAGGGTGCTTCTTAAATTTAAAAAGCTTTTTGGAGTATAATACATGTCATTCACTATATAATATTGGGTAATCCTGAGTCTGTCCTGTGAGTGATATTTGTGGAGATCTTTCCAAATACGAGACCAGTCCAGACCTGCCTCAGGCAGCAGTGGGGACCAGGTACTGGAACCCTCCAGAGGTTCCGGAAATTTGTAATTTAGAAGGAAAGGATATATTAACGAAATAGAGTGCGATTTGGAAGCAAGGCCTACTATTTGAGAAAGGAAGGGGCGGATCTTCGGCTCCTTAAAAAGGGCACCAAATTTTCCAACCACAAGGTGTCTCAACTGATAGACTTTAAAAATCATGACCTTAGGAACAGCATATCTATCAAGAATGTCCACTGATGAGAGAAGGGATCCATGGTTGAAGAGGTGCTCTAGATTAACATCCCTAAGTTGTGGAAGCCACTCGGACGTAATCATCGAGTTACCCAACTTAATATTGGGGTTCAACATAATCGGTTGGCTTAAGTCCCGCGCGGGAAATACATTTATAAAATGCCAGCACTGAAAGAGAGATTCAAGAGACCCAAGGATCAACCGGTCGTCTATCCATTGTGAAAGCACCGAGAGAGGAGAATAAAAAATGGCATAGGGATCCAACCTAACCCCCGAGAGAGCCGACCTCTCAATTTGGAGCCAGATCGGATGAAAAGAGTCTGGATTAGTCGAGAACCATCTGCCTAATTTAGCAAGGTGGGCTGCCCAGTGGTAAAGCAGAAGAGTTGGGAGTCGGAGCCCGCCCTTATCTTTAGGGAGAGAAAGCTTAATGAACGACCGCCTCACTCCCTTTCCTCGCCAGATAAAATTGGAGAACATCTCATGATATTTCTGAAAGTATGAAACAGGTAACCAAAGATTAAGCATGTTAAGAGGGTAAAAAATACGGGGTAGAACATTCATTTTAATAATGTTGATCCGTCCCCAGAGGGAGATAGGAAGAGTAGACCACCATGACAGATCCTGCTGAATAAGACTCTTGAGATCATCTAAATTGAGCTTCCTAAGCAGGGAGGGATCTGTTGTAAACTGGATCCCTAAATATTTAATTGATCTGGGAGACCACCTCATACCGAAGTTCGCAAACTCATGCTTATACGTATAGGCATTTAGGGGAAAGATTTCAGATTTAGCAATGTTCAGTCTATATTGAGAAAGGGCCCCATATTGATTAAGGACATCCAGTGCATGTCTAAGGGAGTCCAAGGGGATTCAATATGCAGGAGAATATCATCTGCATAAGCAGAAAGGACCAGCTCCTGTTGACCCACCGCGCATCCCTTTATAAGCACTGAAGATTTAAGTTTAATGAGAAGAGGTTCTAAATACAAATTAAATAGAAAGGGCGAGAGAGGGCAACCTTGCCTAGTGCCCGTGAACAACCGGAATATCAAGGAAAAGACTCCATTGCAATATATTCTGGCTGAGGGAGCTTTATAAAAGGTCTGAACCCATTCCAAGAAAGAAACCAGAAAACCCATTCTAGCCATCACAGCCCAAAGGAAGGACCAATCCACCCGATCAAACACTTTTTCATGCCCAAACTAAAACCATGGGGCGTTGGGATGCACGAGCGTACTGAGATATGTGAGAAAGGGTTCTTAAGTGATCAGCCGAAGATCTAGAATGCACAAAACCCACTTGTTCTGGGCTGAGCAGTTGGGTCCAAACCACCTTGATCCTCTCAGCCAGAATTTTGGAGAGAATTTTCATGTCATAGTTTTGAAGGGATATGGGCCTATAATTCGCTGGGTCTGTAGGATTTTTACCCGGCTTGGGAATTAAAATAATGGTAGCTTCAAGAAGAGAAGGGTCTATAACATGGGAAGAGAAAAGATATTCATAAAGTTTGAGAAGTATAGGAGCAAGATCTTTGGAGAGAGCTTTATAAAAGTTAATGAGAAATCCGTCTGGTCCGGGTGCCTTATCCAAGGTCATAGAGGCAATAACTCTTTCTAGTTCCTCTAGAGAGAGAGAGGAGCAGTCAAAATTCCTTTATGAGAAGACATAAGCTGAGGGATATCAAGACCATCTAAATACGCTTCAATATCTGACAGGGAGGCAGGGGAAGCGGGCTGGCTATATAGGTCCTTGTAATACCCTTCAAAGATTCGTACAATTCCCCTAGGGGAGGTTTCCACAGAGCCGGTGGGCATATGCAGAGTTGGGATTATCCTGGAACCTTCCAACGCACTAAGGCGCAAAGCTAGAAGCCTCCCAGCCTTTTCCCCCTGATCGATGTATTTAGCCTGGGTTCTAATCAGGCAGTATTCTGCCTTCTCTTTAAGAAGATCAGTGTATTCATTTTTGGCTGCTACCAGGGCTTCTAAAGAGGACAACGGAGGGTCAAAGACTGGGCAGCCTCCAGACCCCTGATTCTATTCATTAAGGAAACTGCACGCTCCAATCGGACCTTCTTCCTTGCAGCGGCCAATTTAATCAATTCGCCACTGAGGTAACATTTTAGAGCGCACCAAATAGTGTCAAACCTCAGAGACGGATCTAGATTATCCGCCATGAAGAAAGAAATCCAGGACCCTATTTGTGTCACTGTCTGAGGATCCTTAAGTAGCTGGGTATTAAGTCTCCAGGCCATATCACGCTGAAACTCAGAGCCTAGAGAAAGTTTAATCCAGACTATTGCATGATCCGAGCGGATAATCGGTTCAATGCCAGACTGACGGAGCCCCGGAAGATGAGATTTACTAAGCAGAATGTAGTCGATTCTCGACCACGATCCATGGGGTTGGGAAAAGAAAGAAAGAAAAGATCCGAAGAGAGGGGTTAGAGAGTCTCCAGGGATCACATAGTCCCAGCATCTGTAAAAAATCATATAGAGCTCGATGCGTGTTTGTCGGGGGCCGATTATCCTGGGGATCTCTATCCATAAGGTAGGAAGATGGGACGTTCCAGTCTCCCCCCAAGATAATTTGTGAGGGTAGGAGAGCGCTGATTTTATCAGCGAGAGCCATAAAGAATTCAGGACTTCCCCCAACAGGCTCATAGACAGAACCTAAAATTACCACATCCCTGTTGAGTGTGCCCTTTACCAAAATAAACCTCCCCTCCGGGTCCTCCACTACCAGGTCTCTCACAAATAACACATGTTTTTTAATAAGAATAGCTACTCCTCTACTATAATTGGATCCAGTCGCTACATATACCTGTGAGAAGCCAGAGCGAGTTAGCCACTTAGCCTCCCCACCTTTTAGATGGGTCTCCTGAAGGAATAAAATATCAATTTGCACCAAGAGCAGTGGTTAAATACCTGAGTTCTTTTAACCTTTTCCTAAGCCCGCACATTCCCTGACTATTTTAACATCTCCAGTAACCATTTTAAAAACAGTATGAGAAGAGAATATATATCAGAACATCCAGAGGTATAGCAAAAATATATGCACACTCTATCCCTAGACTTCCATACCCACCCCGCCTGCCCAAAGATACCCATTGACAATAATAGCAAGTTATGGAACTTAACCCCAATTGAGATACGGTCGCACCAAAACAAGGCTTGGTAGGTAAACCTCCACCCCCAAATAACCGTCTTCAAACCCCATCAAATAACTACATATGATGCAACATACCCCCAGAGCCTGCCACGAGGGTCCCAACCGGAAATCCAACAACTTCACAGAAATAACTACAGATAGTATGGAGTCATAGAAGAACATTGATTGGCAGGCCACCCCTCCCCCCCCGAAAAACTCATCCATAACCCCACCCAACAACTATATACAGCATGTTCCCCAGGCTGAAAACATTTAGAAACCTCACAAAAAAGCCAAGGTTTTGGGGGACACGTCCCCGTCGCGAGTCCAGCCCCACCCATCCTGCAGGGAGTGAACAAAGAAATAAAGTACTCGATAACACCCCCACTGGGAAAAAGACCCTCCCTATACCATTCTGGGAAGCCCTGCAGGATCCCTGCAAATGAGGCTGAACTGGCAAACCCCCCTTCCATAAGCTCGCGACTCAGCCGTCCCAAAGGCTGGGCCCAGGAAGCCCCCCCCCATCCAACCACCACGTCTGCACCACCTTAGGTCTCATCTCCCACTTTCAAAGTATCAGAAGGAAATCCCCAAAAGCAGGAGTCCGCTTACTCACCCCTAAGGTGAAGTGGAGAGAAAAGTCCACCTCGAACTGGTAGAACCTCCAAAAAAAAAAAACGCAACCTCAACTACGCCGTGTTTCCAGGGGTGCTATATGTTAGTCGGACCAAACCGGTCCTACATAAGAAAGCAGTTCCTGGGAAACTCCACCCCAATAAAGGCGTTCGGGAGGAGGCCAAAGGACCAGTTATCTCGGCCCATTACAATCCCCACTCAGCCACCTCGGATCTCACCTGCAGCAAAACCAGAGGAAGTAGCCAGAGCAGGTAGGAACTATCCAAACCCAACTAGCAGAGAAAGTATTAAAAGAAATAAGACCCTGCTCTTAAAAGAGAGACGACGCTGTGTACAAAGCAAGTAACAATGAAAATAGCCTTAGGAAATCCCCTTAAACACATTGTTCCTATTCAGTTCATCCTTTGCCTTGAACAAGTCCGGGAACTTAGCAGCCAGTTCTTTGTGTGCAGTTTCTGGAGACTCAAAGCTGTAAGTGGCACTGCTTACTGAAACTTTAAGGGTGGCAGGGTATATCATCCGAAAAGGAATGAGCCTTGTGATTAGCTTCTGTACCGTGGGATGAAACGCGGCCCTTCTCACCTCTCATCTCCTTAGGAAGATCCTGGCAATCCTCAGCTTCGTCGACCCCCATATGATCTCTTTGAGCTCCCGAGATTTATTAAATATGTGCTGCCTCTCAATGTAGCTCAAAAATTTAATGATTATGGGACGTGGGGGGGAGCTGGACGGTGGTCGGGGCCTCAGCGACCTGTGAGCCCTTTCGAGATAGTAGCTTGGATTAATCGGGGAGGGACCAACTATTTTAACAACGAGCCATTGCAAAAAGGCTGTCAAGTCCGGTCCCTCTTCCAACTCCGGTAGCCCCAGAATGAGGAGGTTGTTCCGGCAACTGCGGCCTTCCAAGTCTTCCGCCTTCAATTGCAATTTCTGAATCTGCTGGGACAGTCCGGTTACCTCTGTGTCCACCTTCGGCCTCCACTGTTCCACTGAAAAGATTCTGGCCTCTGAGTCCGACACCCTCATAGTGAGGGAGGAAAGGTCGCCCCTTAACGACTTTAATTCCGCGGTCAGATCCTGAAGGAGAGTTTTAACTGGAGCCAGCTCCTGCATGAACTTGTCCTCTGTAAGAGGAGCTGACGCCTGGGATTTATCTCCAGCCTTCTCCGACCCCAAACCCACTTGGCTCCGCGGTTTTTTGGCTGACTTTTCTGGGGTCGCAGGCGGCGTATGCTTAGCCGCGGCCTGCTTCCTATCCACTTCCATCTCCTCACCCAAACCGACGGGCATACGAGAAACCAACCAAAAATCAGAGATCCAAATACAAATGACTCAGTACTGAGAGTCTGGCCACTTTACTGGAGCAAAAATAGACGCAGATTATGGCAATTAGGAGGGTTGGAGGAGAGAGCTGTAGGCCTTTGCTGCCATTCAGCCAGCTGCCATCACGTGACCTCGCACTCGCTTTTTTGTCATTCAAATATCACCACTCAGTCGCCGAATTTGTTCAGTCGCTGAAATGTGCTAGTAGCTCATTTCGTAGTCGCGATTATTGATTCGCTATTTTGCTGTCGCTAAAATGTAGTCACCGTTTTCACGGGTAACTTCCTCTAGCACCCAAAAATTCATGTTTAAAAAAAAACTCCCATGATGGTTGAGCAGCAGAACCCATCCATCTCCACCACTGGACACCATCTTTAGTGCTTGTTTTTATTCAAATCCATATTTCCCCCCACTCTGGCAGCACCCCCTCCTCCCTTCACCAGCCACAATCTTTCTTATTGAATGGAAAAAGGAGGTGGAATTGAATTCCTGTGATTTTCTGCCCATTAACCCATAGATGTGCTGCAAATGTGGAAGGTGAAGGTGAATCTGGTGAAAAAATGGGGAACGTGACTGTAATATGTTGGAAATGGGGGAATGTGAGTCTGATGATAAACATGTAAAATGTGACTATAATGTGTTAAAAATATGTAACGTGATGGCAATGTGTTGAACATGTGGAACGTGACCATAATGTGTTAGAAATGTGGAACATGAGTGATAAAAAATACTAAACGTGATTGTAATGTGTTGAAAAAGTGGAACATGAATCTGATGTGCTGGAAATGTGGAATGTGACTAATATATTGGAAATGTGGAACAGTGAATCTGTTGATAAAAATGAGGAACGTGACTCTCGTGTGCTAAAAATGTGGAATGGATGAAATGCAGTGTCGCAGCACAGTTTCCTTTCCTGCGTGACAAAACAGATTAACTGCCACTGAAATTACATTCTTTCCTTCAGTAACTCTTCTGTAGAATTCTATATAACTGGGTTTCCCTGACCTGACCACAGATTGCCCAGTAGTGGAGAAAGTAGCAAGAGATGAAAAGGACACATTCATATTGGTGGTATCAGTGGAAAAGAAAAGTCAGCATTTCTATAGCACTTTTCATACGCAGTGTATCACAAAGTGCAAGCAATGTGGGACTGGTAGTGAAATGACTGTAAATATATAGTGGTCAGAAGCCATTTTGCACATCAGTACCTACACACAGCCTTGGAAAATTACATGAACTGGTTTTATTGGAAGGAGAATGATAGCCAGGATACCAGATAAAACCCTTACTCTTGTAAAAAGCATCTTGGGTTATTTTAATTCCATCTGAACAGCACCAGATATGGGTAGATGGGACCTTGGTTTAATGTCTCATCCAAAGGACTGCACAATCCAACAGTACAGCAACAGCATATACAGTAGCACCCCCTGCTAGTACTACACTCGAGTGCCAGTGTTTACGGTATGAGCCCAACCCCAGTGTGGGACTAAGATACATATTATAGCATATTATATATTATAGAATTATTATGTTATAGGCAGGAAATGGGCATACTAGGTGGGCCAACCAGTCCATACCTGCCGACAAATTCTGTGTTTCTATATTATATTCATATTGCATTATATTTGTTCGTTATACATTATGTTACATTACTTTGTTATAATATATATTTTATGTTATATATATATATATATATATATATATATATATATATATATATATATATACTATTATTGTATATGTTAAAATACACTACTATGTAAAATAAATTATGCAATATATTATAAGATACAGTACATGTGTTATTCCTAGTTCCCCTTCCCTTCTCCTGTTTTTGCCTCTACTTGTTATTTATTTTATTGTATGTCCAGTTCCACTAGCATTTCACCTTCTCGCTATCTAGTTATTTTATTTATTGCTTTTTTGTTTAATCATGTAAATTCCTGATCGACTCTAGTCTGTATTGTTGAAAAAACGATATTGTGACTAACAAATACTGCTGAATTAAATGATATTTATATCATTATGGAACAGTCACTGCAGCAATGCCAGTGAGCTGACAAGTCTCACTAATAGTCAAGCCTGACTGGTAAATGAACTATGGAGGAAAACATATTTCTGTTTCTAATTTCTTTTTAGGCATGAAGCCACAAACTTACAGCAGTGTCTTTCTTGGGTGCACACACTATGCACACATACAGAACAAACTGACAGCTAGCTGGCCAGAAGTGGTGGGCGTTAGCCCACTAACACCACCTTACCAGCTAACAGATATGGCAGTGCACTTGCAGTTGCTCAAATGGCCACGGAGGGACTTAGCCTGGGTTCCTCCTCCTCACAGAAAGATATCTGTAATATTAAATTTACATTATATAATTATGAAATAAAGTACTCATCAATCACTCAAGTTCAAGTTTATTGCAGGGAAGCTCCATTGAGCAAGCTCATTCACAAGGAGGTCCTGGGTGCATGGTTACAACAAATATACAATGCAGGCAATAACATAACAATACATAAATGGCGGACCAGATCCTACAAGGTACATGGGTAAACAGTCCTGGGTGAAAAACAAAAACCAAAAAAATATTTAGTACAAGTTGTTTAAGGAAGGCGGTGTAGTGAGAACAAACTAAGGAAGTAAGGAGAAAGCTAGGGAGGAAGTTTAGAAACAGTTACAGGTGTCCTTTATTTTTGAAGCCACCAGTTTTTTGAAGAAATTTGCTGAGACTACACTGGATAGTTTCAGAGTGGATTGCAGCTGGTTCTCAATAGTTGGTAGGGCACTTGAGAAGGCTCATCTGCCAAAGGAGGTATGAGTCCTAGGTGTGTTGAGTAGGATAAAATCTGATTTCCTAAGGAAATAAGAGCTGTGGGCAGTACGGATAAGTGCTACTAAATAGCTTGGTAATTTATTCAGAAGATGTTTTAGGGTCCAAATGCCAGCATGGAGTGTGTGTCTAATGGTAAGTGAAGTCCAACCAACAGCTGCATATAGTTGGCAATGGTGGGTTCAGTATGGGTAGTTTGTAATGAAGCGCAGGGTGTGGTGATAGAGAATGTTCAATTTGTTTAGGTTAGTAATTGCTGCAGAAGTGTATAGTATGTCCCCATAGTTAAGTAAAGGGAGGAAGGTGGTCTGAATAAGCCTGAGTCTGGTTTCCAGGGGAAAGAGGGACCTATTTCAGAAGAAGAAGCCTAGTCTAGCTTTTAGTCTTCAGAACAGGTCGTCAGTGTACTTGTTGAAGGAGAGCTTGTTGTCTAACCAAAAGCCGAGGTATTTAAATTTAGAGACAACTTCCAGTGGTTCACCTAGGAATGTAACGATGAAGTCTTTAGGTGGGACAGTGAGGGTGATGGAGGAAGTATTTTGGGGGGAAATCATGGCCTTAGTTTTTTTAGTGTTTAGGAGGAGTTTGGTATTGATGAGATTTGTTTCTAGCTGTGTGAAATCGACTTGAAGTATATTCCTGACTTCCGATATTGTATGGCCAGATGTATACAAAACTATCATCTGCAAAGAAATGCAAGGTTGACCTGGTTATTTGAGAATCGAGGTTGTTGATATATAGGGAGAAGAGTATAGGACCTAAGATGGAACCTTGCTGGACTCCCCTAGTAACTGGTAAGGAGGCAGAGAACAGCCCACCAGCTTTGACTTTCTGCATCCTACCTAATAGGTAACTGGAGAGCCATTTGGTAGTAGCTAGGGTAGCGCCAATATTGGTGAGGCTGTTCACAATTAGAGTGTGGGCAATGGTGTTGAATGCTTTACTCAAATCTAAGAATACTGCACCCATAATTTATTTGGCATCCTTGGCTGAGATCCAGTCATCGGTGGCTTAAGCTAGTGCAGTAACGGTGCTATGATTACAGCGAAAGCCTGATTGGGCTGGATTGAGGAGAGAGTAGGTTTCCAGATGATTCTTCAATTGTATATAAATCAATTTTTCGAGGACTTTTGAAAGGATAGGCAAGATTGAGATTGGTCTGTAATTGTTTAAGTTGCATAGGTCGCCGGATTTAAATAAGGGTATGATATGAGCGGATTTCCAGCATAATGGAACTACGGCAGAAGAGATAGACAGCTTGAATATATGGAGAATGGGAGCAGTGCAATGCCAGGGAGCAGTGACAACTCGCATTCCCAGTAATCAAGTCTGACTGGTAAATACATTTTAAATTATGAAGAAGAAATATTTCTGTTTTAAATTTCTTCTTCAGTCAAAGCCAGCAAACCACGAACTTACAAGAATGTCTTACTTGAAGGCACACACTGTGTACACACACAGAGAACTAAATGGAAACTGGCTCTCCAGAAGCACTGGGAGTCAGCTGACTAGTCTCACCCTACCAGCTAACAAATACAGTGGTGCACTCAGAGTTACACAAACGGCCCTGAAGAGACCTGAGCCTGGGTTCCTCCTCCTCACAGACAGATATCTGTAATATTACATTTATATTATATTATTATAAAATAAAGTACTCATCAATCACTCACTCACTGTGGCAACGTCAGTGAGCAGTGACAAATCGCATTCCCAGTAATCGTCTGACCAGCAAATACTGTACATTTTAAATTATGAAGAAGAAATATTCCTGTTTTAAATTTCTTCTATGGTCAAAGCTGACTAGTCTCACCCTACCAGCTAACAAATACAGTGGTGCACTCGCAGTTACACAAACAGCCCTGAAGAGACCTGAGCCTGGGTTTCTCACAGAAAGATGCACAAGATGAAACTTACAAACATACAAACCTGCCAGCAGAAACAGGCCTTACAGTCTATCAAGTCAGTCTGCTTAAATGTGCAGCTAGCACCCTTATATTACAGCTGCCCCACCCTCCTCCCCTCACCTTTAACCCCCTTGCACTCTGTCGCATGTCCTTTTAAAACTGCCCACTGTGATACAGGATACCACCTCCTCTGGTAGAGTGTTCCATTTCTCTACCCTCTCCATGAAAAAATGCCTCCTCACCTCTTCGATATCTTCCACCCTCCAACCTGAGACCATGCCTTCTGGTGTCCCTTCCTCTCCTCAGCTTAAATATCCCTTCTGTTCCCATTCTGTTAATCCCCTTCAAATATTTGAAGATCTCAATCATATCCCCCCAATCCCTCCTCTCCTCCAGGGTGTACATATACAACTCAGTCAGCCTGTCCTCATAGGTTTTGCTCACCAGCCCCTGGATCATCTTAGTTACCCTATGCTGCACCCCCTCCAGAAATCTGATATCCTTCTTCAGAAAGGGGCACCAGAACTGCATGCCGTACTCCAAATGTGGCCTGACCTGTGCAGTGGCAGGATCACATCCCTATTTCTGGATGAGATTCCTCTTGCAATGCATCCCAACATCTTGTTGGCCTTAGCTGCCACCTTCCTGCACTGAGCTGAGTTGTTCATGTTACCCGTTATGATCACCCCTAGGTCCTTCTCCTCCTCTGTGACCTCTGTGTGAACCCTTCCCAACTAGTAGCTCCTCCCTGGGTTCCTTGCTCTGAAGTGCATAACCTTGCACTTCTTTGCAGTGAAGCTCAATTGCCACTTTTCTGACCACTTGTCCAGTTTGATCAGGTCTTCCTGTAGCCCCCGCCACCCTTCTATGTTGTCCACCACCACCCCATCTTGGTATCTTCTGTGAACAGACTGATCTTGCTCCTAACATCATGTGAGATATCCGATATGAATAACCCAAACAACACTGGACCCCGGACTGAGTCCTGCGGCACCCAGCTTGTCACCACCCTTGGGGAAAAGAGTGTCCCCACCACCACCACTTGTTGCTGCCTCCCTTTCAGCTGGTTCAGAATCCAGTTTACCGTCCTTGTCCCTGCCCCCACATATCGCAACTTACCCCCCAGCCTCCCATGAGGCACTGAATCAAAGTCCTTTTTGAAGTCTAAATATAGCACATCCACTGCATGGCCTTTATCCAGTTCCCTCATTACCCAGTCATAGTATTCAATTAGGTTGGTCTGGCAGGATCTTCCAGAGACAAATCCATGCTGCTGACTGTCCTGGAGTCCATTTTCCTCCAAAAAGGTCACCAGCCTCTCTTTCAGGATTGCTTCCATAGGTTTTCCTACAATGGATGTGAGGCTTACAGGTCTGTAATGCCTGGTTCATCCTTTGGGCCACTCTTTGAATTATATTATTATGAAATATAGTATATTATTATATTATATAAATGTATTATATTTATGTTATATTATGAAATATGGTAATTGTCTGCCTAGTCACTCACTGCAACAATGCCAGTGAGCAGTGGCAAGTCTCTCTCACTAATATTCGAGCCTGACTAGTAAATAAATTTTAAATTAAGAAGAAAAAATATTTCTGTTTTAAATTTCTTCTTAGGCACGAAGCCAGTAGGCGACAAACTTACAAGAATACATTTCCTGAGTGCAAACATTGTGTACACAAACACACACACACACACTGTGCACACTGCTATCCATGGACCAGCACCCCTGATGGTGCCCCCACCTCGCTGGCAGCAACTTATGTATGTGTATGTACTAACCTTAGGACGAAGACACTTATCATATAAGTGTCAGGATCTGTGTTTGATTATGCTCCACTATGTTTTACTGATATATATTAGCCATGAGAAATGTTTTTTCCTCTTATTTTTACTGTGTTTTCATATGTAAGGCAACAGTGCCATCTTTAGTAATTGTCATTTGTGCATCATTACAACTGACCTTGGAGATCAGTGCTTTCATTGTGCTGTTATCTCCTAGTAATGTACTTTTTACAGTAGTTAAGACAGTTACTCAGACCACCTGTTTTTGTCCAATTATATGCACTATATGTATCTTCCTTAGCCATTTCTATAGTAATCATCGGATCCATGATGCCGGTTCAACAACACTTTTGTCGACCGGCATCACGGCAACGAGATTTATGTCGCCAGCAAGTTGCAGTAGACATAAATCCTGTATGTCTCCCAGTCCTGTGTTTCTATCAGGGAGCTTTGCCCCCCCAAACCCCCCATGTGGGGGGCTCTGCCCCCCAGTGTTTACACTGTGCTGGTATTAAGTCTGTATTATCTATTCTGTAATAAATTTCATTTATTACATAAGTACCACTTGTCTGTTGTCTCTTCCTTTTGTACCGTTCCACCAAGAACCTGACAGGGGAATTTATTACCCACTTACATCTGGTGACTGCGTGCAGGTGGAATGTACAAGGGAAGATTCACATTCAATTTATTTTGAATGTCAAGTAGTGTAGTGCAATTTTCACCTACTTGGACCTACTCGTGTTTACAGTGGTAGTGGTTGTGGCAGACCCACACCATCTTGGTTCAGGTGTGGCAGACACACCAGACCCCTTTACACTCCCTTTGCAAGTGACAGCATACCCCCTGAAATGACCGATCAACTGCCGTGGACTGGAAAGTGGAGGGTGATGGTGCCAGGGTATTTTACCAGGTTTCAAACTGCTTATTTGTTTGTCTACCCCTTATTTGTCATGTCTGATTTGTGCACAGAACTGAGACTCAATGTCTCAAACTACCTCACATCCCATGGCGAATGGACAGATTTTGCGCTGGATACAAAATCTGCAGACAACCCCCTGCTGCTAATTTCTGACCACTACCTCAAGTCCAAATAAACAACCAAAAAATATAACCTCAAAGGTCTTTTGGTTGCAGCTCTACATACCGCTGTTGAGAGTCTCACAGCAAAGTGTGCCTCCCTTGAACTGCAAAATGCATTTCCGAAAAAAGAGATGGGCTTGAAGGCATCGGAGTTACAGAAAAAGGGGAGGAAACTAGCGGGGGAGACAGTCACTCCATGATGCTAAATCCAGGCTGCTGCACTGTACTGCTCAAGACACTGAGCAAGAGTTATATTTGTTAAGAGGTGACTGTGAAAGGTTGAAATGTGATAAGAAACCACACATTTGAATGATATTCTGTGATACAAATGAGACTTTGAGAGATGAGAATGCTGAGTTGAAAGAGGATTACAAGCATGTGAGTTGGATAAAAATCTTAGGGAAAACATTGAATTAGGCACCGTGTATAGAGTGCTGCAGAGAGAGGTTGAGAGAGGTATTGAACAGGGCACTGCAAAAATCTGTTACAAGAAATGCAGACAAAAGATGGCAAAGTTGCGCTATCGACGGGAGGTTCTTGCTGGCCATGTTAAAGCCATGAACGGGTTTCAGTATACGCCCATTGAGATTACGTCACCCAGCGATGATGACTCTGACCTTGATGATGAGGCATCCCACATCACATGTAAGTCCAACCCCCTGTGGTGGAGCAACGTCCTCTTGCCATTCACAAGATGGCACCATGTCGGCATGCACACTGCATCATCACATTGATGCAAACATGGCAGATGCCATGTACAATGCCAAGATGGCAGCCCCCATGACACAGGTGGAGGGCCTGTAATCTGTGATTCACCTCCACTCACTCCTCCTACTAGGGGCAATGAGTCAGAGATTCGCAGCATGATTAATGAGGCGATTAGTCAGATCACTGTCCCGGAGGATCAAAAGAAGGCCATCCAGGACCAAATAGAAAAGATGCTAAAGGAGTCCATCATTCAGTATCACACGTACAAGGTGATCGCTGATGCGGCAGCAGAGGCTGCGCTTCACAGAGCTATGTAACAGATTAAACTGGGTACGACTACGCATACTTCCAACCCCCTGCAGGTTGCTCATTCTGTCCAGAAAATTGCACAGAGTGTCAGACAGATGGGCCCAACTGACAATCTCAGTTGCCAGTTGAAGAAAGTGCACTCCCTTTGCAAGAAGCTCTCTCTCCAACCCCAGTATCAGGTTCAAGTCTTGTGACAAACAGTGGAACCAACCCTCTAGGTTAAGCTCTCAGAGACAGCACAGAGCGCTGAAAACTTCACCTTTGATGAAACTGCAGCTGCAATCATATGTGCAAACTCCCGGGGAATCATGGGAACGTGCTTGGCCTACAGAGTCAAGCAAGGCACAAAGGAAAGCCCAGCCACCTACCACCAATGGTTGTGGCTTGCATACAAAACTGGTAAGGCCCTAGCGGATGAGCACTTTGATGTAGATCAAATTGAGTACAAGGATTTTGTACATCTGTAACATGTGCCCGGCCTTGAGGGAGAAGGTTGAGCTTAATGTTTTCCCGAACACCGATAAGTTGGAAGATATCCTCACCATGACAGAACGGGCCTATCAGGTCTATCTTCTTACCCTGTCTTCCAGCAATTCCAACAAGGTAGCTGTGGTGCAGCCTACCCCAGATGCTCCCACCCACTACATGGTGGAGGGAAGCAACCAGAAAAATTCCACCCCTTCTGATGACAAACAGTCATACGGGGGGATCCAGAACTACAGAAACAACAGGAATAGGGACAACAAAGGCAGTTGGGAAAATCCAAACGCCCAACAAAATAGCCAGAACCAATACTGAAACAGTCCTAGCTATCAAGAAATCAAAGAAGAGAATGAGACCCACTGCAAGTTGCTGAAGGAAATTCGTGCCGAAGGGGGAGCCACACCTACATGAACTGTAGCTGCATTAGCCACGGCTGTTGAGCCACTGAGCAGCCATGGGGAGTTTGCATCAGTTACTGGCCAGGCCGATGCAACACCCAAAGCAGAACTGTCAGTGCAGGCCATCGCTGCACCTGTGACATCACAAGTATACTTGTACCTTTTACAGGACATACAGAAGGCCTTGAAAGATCTTGCAGGCCTTCAATTTCAGGAGCAGGCAGACAATGCTGATTCTGAAGAGTCGGATTGACAATTTCAGGCCCCGGTCTGGATTGTGAGTAACTTGATTGTTGACACAAATGGACGCCCTCGTGTAAAGACCACGGTCAGGGGCTGCCAACTTACCATGCTTCTGGACACTGGAGCAGCCATGTCAGTCCTCCACAATGAGGGCCCAGTCTCATCTGACTGGTCCACTGGCTGGAACACCAGTGCACAGGATGTACATGGTACCCATCTACACACCTACCAGTCTATTCCTCTACCTGTGGTGGTAGGCCACCTCAAGACTAATTTTGCTTTTGACCTCATGGTTCTACATCATCACCCCAGCATCCTAGGAATTGATTTCTTAGCATTGATTTCTTAGCATTACACGGCTGTGTAGTGGATCTAGCCAACAGGCTGCTCATTCATGTCATGCTGTTACCATCCTAGACTCTCAAGTGGTGGCAGCTATCTCCCATAACAACAAGGAGTATGACGTCATTGGTTTGTTCAAAAGTCATGACCTGTTTTCTGAGCTTGCACCCTTGCTGCAAAAACACCTTGATATGTTTGCCACCAACAAACATGACTGTGGTAGAATGCACACTACCACTGAAATCACAGGGCCTGACCCTGTGAGGCAGAAGCAGCATCCATTTCCTGCAGAAGCCTTGCCATCACTTAGGGAAACCATCCAATCACTGCTTCAACAAGGAGTGATTAGAACCTGTGTCTCTACTGTCAATTCACCTATTTGGCCCATTAAGAAACCGAATGGGGCCTGGAGACTCACAATTGACTACAGAAAACTTAATCAGGTTACTCCTAGCTGTGCACCCACATTAGCATCAGCACCTGATGTACTCAAGCTGTTGACACCTGACAAAAGGTGGTTCACAGCTTTTGACATTTCTAATGTGTTTTGGTCACTCCCATTAGCACAGAGAAGCCAATACAAATTTGTTTTCGCCTTTGATGGACATCAATATAACTGGACATACCTCCCCCAGGGGTTTTACAGTAGCCCCTCCCTCTTCCATCTCCATAAGTTGGATGCCCTGCAGGGGTTCTCCACACCCCAGCGTCTCCTGCAGTACATGGATGACTTGCTTCTGGCAACCACCATGAAAGAAGATCATTTGGCCCTTCTAGATGAACTTCTGTCTATCCTCAAGAGAGTAGGCCTCAAGTGCAATCCCTCTAAGGCACAACTAAGTGAGAAAGAGATCATCTTCCTTGGCCTAAGTATTGCAGAGCAAGGCAGAAGCCCAGCTGTCAAGAAAATACAGGGCATGCAAGATCTGTCACTTCCTGCTAGCGTGGCAACACTCAGATGCTTCCTAGGAATGGTAAACTACTCCAGGGATTTTATCCCTGACTTTGCCTTGAAGGCCGCTCCCTTGTATGAACTTCTGAAAAAGGATGTCCCATGGTCATGGGGCCCTACTCATACTGATGCTGTGACGCAGCTCAGACAGGCTTTAGCCTCAGCCCCAGCACTGATTAATCCTAACCCAGACCTTCCATTCCATTTGGAAACTGCCACATCTTGATGTGGCCATGCCTGCAGTGCTGGCACAAAAGTACAATGGACATTTCAGGTCCATTGCCTCTGCTTCTCAGATGCTATCCCTAGTAGAGAGAAAGTACAGTCTCTGTGAACAGACACTTTGGGTAACCTACTGGGCTGTCAAACATTTCATGTACATTATTGGGTATGCACCTATCATCCTGCATACCTGTCACACCCCAACCAACTTCTTACTTTCAGACAAAGTGAAAGATGGTTCAGTTTCCAATACCAGACCTATCCACTGGTCTTTGCTTTTGCAGAACAGGGACATTAAAGTACTACCTGCAAAAATGCCATCCATCCTAGCTCATGGCCAACTCTACACAGTTAAGCCACACACTTGTGCACTCCAATCTCCTGACATACTGTGGTGGAATTTTTATATCCTAAAGTATAATACCTTTATGTTCTAAAGCTTATTGTACCAGAGCTTATAACTGTTATATGTGATTATAGCCATATAGATATGTTGCTTCTCATATGCTCTAAAACTATCTGTTTTATTATAGCCATATAGCCATGTTGCCTTTCATATGCTTTAAAACTATCTGCTTTGTAAAACAGCCATAATGAATATGCAGTTCTGTGCTAACTAAAACAAAGGAGGTTGTTTGACAAATATAAGAAAACCTTGAAAAATTAATGAAGTGGAAATACAGCTGGTTGTAACTAAGATAAAGGGGAGACACATAGTAGTATAAAAACAACTCCTTATCACGGAAAGTGCTGAATCTAAGGTTTTTGCTAAAGATAAGAGAAGCTGTTGTTAACCATGAGATCACTGTTAGACTGTGAAACTAAAAAGGTATATAAGCCTCTGTGAACAATAATGAGAGCCTTGCATGATTTTGGAAGCAGACTCCCATATGCATATATAATAAACCGTTCTTTTACTATGCAGTGGTCCTGAGTATGATTTTAAACTAAAGTGTAAGAACATATATTTTTTCCACACACCATGTGAAGTCGGCAGGATCAGCACGCTCGACCTCAGTCATCTCGGTCGGGGACTGCTTCCCAGGTCTCCCACTTGAAGGAGAGGTTCTGATGCTGAGGGGAATGCTGAAGGAAAATCTCAAAGATACAGCCAGGGGGAGATTGAAATGGGACGGCCCCGATCGTGATGGATTTTTCCCTGGGCCCGAAGCAGCTGATCTGTAAGTATCCTTTGCCTTTGGACGCTGCATGTTATAAAGAATGAGTCACTGTAACTGAGGTCAAAAAATTGCTTGTATAAGTTGTAACTGATATCAGGATAGCTTGAGTCTGAAATAGTGACAAAGAAGCTAGAAGTCTGAGCCTGAAATAGTGGCAAAAGGGACTAGAAGTCTGAGCCTCGAAATAGTGGCAAAGGGACTAGGCGCCATAAAGTAAACCGGTAAATAAGTTAATAGGGATGTTTGAGCCTGCTTTGACAGTGTGTGAGCACAAGACAGACAAAAGGGGGCAGCAACAGAACCTTTAAGTAGGTTGAGCACCCAGCAACAGAACCTTTAAGTGGGTTGAGCACCCCAGCAACAGAACCTTTAAGTGGGTTGAGCACCTTTAGAAAGCTAGGAAAAGGAAAGGTGGTGGAGGAGGCAGGCAACAGTAACTCCCGGTGGTTGTTTTTTTTTAATTTTTATTTTATCTTTTCTCTTTGATGAAACTGTGGAAGAATATGTGGAGAGATGTATTAAGAAAAAGTCTCTCAAACAAGCAAGGGCAACTGCCCTTTGCCCTTGTAATTTGTGCTTGCTACAAGTATATACTGTTAGAGTCAATGATGGCTTTCACAGTTCAGGCTGTTTTAGTAGAAAAGCAGCGGCTGATTAAGTAACGTTAGATAAGCAACATTTAGAAAAAAGAAAATAAACTACTGTGGATGTACACACAGTAGGTGACTACAGACGGGATGATTTGAAAATCCTCCCCCTCCCCATGTTGCCTATCTGTGTAGTTTCAAGTTTTTTGTATCAATTTCCAGTTCCCTTGCCTCCTATAGAGGCTGAAACATTTAATCACAAACCCAACTACTGGGGACCTCTACCAGATGGATCTCAATCTAGTACTGTTAGAGATTTTTTTGTTGTGTTTTTTCAACTGCAAACCAGAGCTCTGGAAAAAGACTTGGTTTGGCAGGTTACTAAAATGGCCAAAAGAAAACATTTGAAAGGGTAAAACCTTTGAAAGAGTTAATAGCTGCAGCGTTTTGAAATTAACATGAAGGTCCTGCAGTCAGTTTTCTTACTCAGACTTGTGTATCGGAAAAGAAGAAGAAAAATACCTTGGCACCGGGTAAGTCTGAATTTTTTATTCAAAGTTGTTTTATGTCTGTCTGTTTTATTTCTGTAATACGTATACTAAACAAGGTACTAGCTTATATCTGTGTTCTGTAATTATGTTCTGTTGTCAAGGTTGCGAGATAGGATTGACTGCCTTCAGTGCACATGTTACAGTAAAAAAAAAAGAAAGAAGGAAGCTTCTTTGCCTCATATCTGACTGTTTTAATTGGTTTTATTTTTTAATGAACATTTGTGCTGCCTAGATAGGGTCAGTGAAGAAATTTTGTATAGTTGTTGGATGAAACAGGTAGTGTTGAAGGTGAAGAGATATGACGTCATAGATTGCAATGTGCAGAAAGATTTGTAGTTTGCAAGCAACGTGCCAAGCCACTGCTAGGTGAAAATGTAATGTGTCAACAGCTATAAATGGCTTTATCATACTTCTAGTTAAAACCAGAAACTTTTTGCAAAATGGCAAAGTGCCATATTTTGGCTATGCGCCAAAAGGTGTAACCATGTTATACAAGATGTGTTCACTTACAGATGGTACGTTGTGTTGTGTTTTAAAGGTGTTGAAAGGAGTTAAACATTGTCAGTATTACAAGACAGGCAGGAGGCAGCACATATATCTAAAACACGTACAGTTTTCTAATAAAACTATGGGCATTACCTCAGCAAATTGGTGTGAAACAATGTCAGTCTTATTTTGTGTTAAGTATTTCCTTTTGTGTATGTGTATGTGTGTGTACTGTCTTGGCCAGCAGTTTTATTGTAAAAATATTTACTATCAGTAGTGTTCAAGGACACTACAAAAATACCTGGTTTGAACGACCCTTGCATGCACACTGTGACCTTTGCATGTTATTTGACCTTCTTGTGTTTCAACATTTTATGTTACTACCAGTTCAAACTTGATGTGTATTCCATACCTAAGCACAACTTTTCACACAAAATGTATGTTTTCATGGAAGCACACCAAGAGTGAACCATGTAATTTGACTTTTTATTGCAAAACTAGTATTCTAAGTGAAGAGAAACAAACTTTTCTCCTCTCACTGCTTCTGACTTGCAGCCAACACAGGCAATACTCCAGCTGGAAGGGGAGAATTATTCATCGTCTCCCCATATTTTTTATTATATATATGTATAGTACGCTTTTGAAAAAAAGGACTATTACAGCTGTTTTTGAGAGTCTACCATCTACAGTTAAAAAACAATGGTTTTGGTTTTATTGTGACTATGGTGTAATCATTTTTGTCTTTTGAAATGCATTCTAAGAGATACGTACGTGCAGTGATTACCATCAATCTGGATTTTTATAAAACTCAGCTGACATTTTGTCATGCTTAGGATAAGGAACCCAGGGACGCTTGTCTTTTTATCCTATGAAAATAATCTTGTTTTATTTTTAAACTGGTGTGTGTTTGTTTTTGTTGTTTGTCTGTGTTTCTTCTCTTTCTTCTAGAGAAAAAGAAGTTCCCCATCTTTATAGTAAGGTATGAAACTTACTAAACTAATTGTAATATTATCTTGTTATAATTTAAAGTGTAGTAGGTGGGGATCATGTCACCATCCACAGCTAACCTTTTTATTGCTACAGTGTTCGAGCTGTCTCTTTCACTTCGAGCTGTCTCTTCCACCAGTAGGAGCTTGGGGGGAGGGGGTTAGCTACCCTTCCTCTATCCCTTCCAGTGTAATACCCACAAAGGTTGCAAGGTACATCACTGTTCCCCTAGAGGGGTAAATAAGGAAAATATGTATTTGCCAATAATTGTTTCTTATTTACAGGTTTTAAAAAAAGACCCAAGGTATTTTAACAGCATAACCCAGCTGAAGCCCTTCTGTTTTTTCTAGTGCAAACAGTTAAATCTCACACCTATTATTGGTACAAGGGTTTCTGCCCTCAGCAAATAATCAGTTACGCTGGAGAGTAAAGTTGTGTATGTATGTCCACACATATTCATTCTTTTGATTGTCTTTTCAGCTTTCTTATCCTGTTAAAACAAATGCAAAGCAACTTTTGTCATTGCCTTACAGCAATTAATGAATGCATTTTTTTTCAACCAGTAAATTCACAGTACTCTAACATTTCTGGACTCTAAGCTAAGTTTACAGCCTACATGTGTTGTTTTAAAATGTATTTTATGCATTATGCTCAATACTGAAATTGTTCTATTACAAACATGCTTATGTTTATGTTATAATGTTTTAATATACATCTTGCTACACTGTATCATGTGTATTCAAAAGTGCTCCACATGTATAATGTTTTTAATGCTCATAACCAAACTTAAATATTGGGACCAGCATTGCTGACCCACCTCACAATATGTTCCAAAAGCAAACCAAAAGTAAAATTAATGCTCCGCCTGTCTTATTGCTCACAGGTACCCCTGAAGAATAAGTGTACTCTGTGCAGGTTTTGTCATTTTAAATTTTAACAATTATAATATGCACAATTTACATTGTACTCCAAACCTATGCTTCAAGCCTTACCTCACTCAGTACTTTGAAGTATTTCACTATACAGGGTAAAGAAGGTAGACCTTTTCACGTGTCACAGGTGCAATAGGCACTGTTATTAAATTGGCATAGGCCAACAACATATGTATTTGTCCCACTAATTGCATTGTGTAAAAGGCATATTGTTATGAACAATATGTTTGAAGCATGTAACTGCATTAAGCAGGTTAGCAAGAGAAAAAGGAAGAGGAGACCATTATGGTTTTCCAAAGAGGTAGCAAAGAAAGTGAAAGCCAAAAGATAGCATTCAGGCAATACAAAAAGACACAGGCAGAAGGGAGAGAGAGGATATGATAAGAGCATACAAAGTATCTTACAGGGAGAAACAGAGTGCAGGAAAACACTATTTTAAGCGAAAAAGATGTTCCAGGACTAGAGGGCATGGGATGAAGTTGGAGGGAGGACGATTCAGAGGAAACATGAGAAAGAATTTCTTCACAGAACAGGTGGTGGACAAGTGGAACACCCTGCCAGAGGAAGTGGTGGGGCTGAAACAATCATGGGATTTAAGAATGCATGGGATAGACATAAAGGAATTCTATAGGTCAGGGTAAGGAAAACAAACTGAACTTACAAGCTCAAATGGCAGACTGGTGGGCCATAGGCCCTTATCTGCTGACACTGTCTATGTATCTAGTATCTATGTATTGTAACATTACAGGATTTTATAACTCAGGTCTCCGTCAGGCCTGCTTGCAACAGACAGGGAAATAATGTTCATCACTGTCATAACTGCTGTGATTTAAAAGCAGGAGGTAACCATAACATTGTCATGATTTACAGATGGTCAAATGGTATAACTGAACCTTGGCCTGCACCCCCAGGTGTGCGGCTAATGTCCCATTTTTTATTTTTTATTTTTCTAAATTGCCAGAATTTAGGCTCTGTCACACCACTCTTTACAAAACAAAAAGTAAATGGTTTAAAAGATTGTTATTTATGTGTTTTTAACTCGGTGTCTAACACACTTTGCAAGTTTGCAGGTTTCCACGGTGTGGCACACATAAGATCTCCACGTTCAACAGCAGTAATACTTTCATCTAAGTTGCCAAGACCTTCATCTTTTTCCATAAAAAAAAGAAAACAACTGCCACAGTTTTGATGTTATCAGCATCTTTGTGCCTGACTGGTTTCTTATAAGGACTATTGCATAAATCCAGTTATTACTAACTCTGCAAGTGTAATGTTTTCAGCAAAATTACACCTATTTGTAAAACTTTAAATCAACTGAAAAGGTCCAGTCAGTTCAGATTCTGCAATCAAGCTTATTGTTTCTACTTACTATAAAGTTAAGTCTGGGGAAGGGGCACTCCCCAACTCCAGCGAGAAGATTCTGCTTCAATTGACCTTCAAGCAATACATCTATTTTCTTCGCTGCTGCTTGTTCCAAACATGGCTGGTACTTTCTACAACCCTACTGCTCTGTTATGGACTGTGTTCTTAATGGTTTATTGTCAATTGTTACCTTTTTATGGACTGTTAATTTTATGCTGGGGTGTAATCAACTACGACAAAACAAATGCCATGCCAGTGTGTGTGTGTGACTACTCCATTAAAAGGACTTAATGCACCCCTGGCCAGTGTGCCTACCATCCCAGCAGCTAGCCAGCAAAATAAACACTGACTTTTCTACTATGCTGGTGTTTTGTTTTTAAATTACTGTCTGCATTGCCCCATATGCCTTGTGGGGTTACCAACATTCTGCAAATGACATTTCATCTGTACTGTAACTACATCAACTTGTGGATACTTTTATGAACTTATGAACTGTTAATTTCATGGACTGTTATGTTTTATAAGGACTTATCTGTCAAGAGACATTATCAACACATTCTTCAATCAAGCTTCAAGGGTGTGCCACACCTCAACACAAGGTAGCATCTACCTTATTCACTCTCAAAGTGCATTCCATGAACTCTTTTCATCAACAAAATTGTTATGTTATGTTATATTGTGTTATATGTGGTGTCACATATTAGCATTTTTTCACATATTTCAATTGTGGTGTTGACATCCCTCAATTCTGTATTATGTTTTACAAACTCACGATTTGTGTTCCGTCTGTAACCACCCCTGTGCCAACTCCAAAACAGGATGCTTTTTATAATGCCTTGACTATCTGTATGCTGGCAACCAGTTTTAAATCATGTAAATAAAAAGGGGGGTGGTTAGTTGATACAGAGTATCAAAAGGGGGGAGTGTGGTGGAATTTTATATCCTAAAGTATAATACCTTTATGTTCTAAAGCTTATTGTACCAGAGCTTATAACTGTTATATGTGATTATAGCCATATAGATATGTTGCTTCTCATATGCTCTAAAACTATCTGTTTTATTATAGCCATATAGCCATGTTGCCTTTCATATGCTTTAAAACTATCTGCTTTGTAAAACAGCCATAATGAATGTGCAGTTCTGTGCTAACTAAAACAAAGGAGGTTGTTTGACAAATATAAGAAAACCTTGAAAAATTAATGAAGTGAAATACAGCTGGTTGTAACTAAGATAAAGGGGAGACACATAGTAGTATAAAAAAACAACTCCTTATACGGAAAGTGCTGAATCTAAGGTTTTTGCTAAAGATAAGGAGAAGCTGTTGTTAAGCATGAGATCACTGTTAGACTGTGAAACTAAAAAAGGTATATAAGCCTCTGTGAACAATAATCGGGAGCCTTGCATGATTTTTGGAAGCAGACTCCCATATGCATATGTAATAAACCGTTCTTTTTACTATGCAGTGGTCCTGAGTATGATTTTAAACTAAAGTGTAAGAACATATATTTTTTCCACGACAATACCTGAGCCAAGACCTTTCTTACCAGCTATACCAGATGTTTTAGAGGATACCACCATGTATCGCATCTTCATAGATGGCCCCGCCTCCTATGTGGAGGGAGAACAGGTAGCAGGATTTGGTGTGTTCATAGTTTATCCAGACGGTGATTGTATGTGCATTGCTAGGAAATGTACGGTCATTTCCTCACAGTATGCTGAAATGGAAGCTGTGGCCTGTGCTCTAAAGGTTATGCCCCATGGTGCTAAGGATGCTATCATCTTCGCAGACTCCAACTGGGTCTGCTCCTCCTTTACTGAGTTTCTATCATTCTTGGAGAAAAACAATTTTACATCCTCTGATGGCACACCTGTCAAATATAGGGATCTGTTTGTATATATACACACACACTGACACAACAGTTTACTCATAAACTGTACATTCACAAGGTAAAGGCTCACTGCATAACAGACCCTTACCATGAATTCTACGATTGAGCGGATTTGCTTGCCAAAGCAGGCACTCAAGGGGGGGAAACATGGTCGATGACTCACCCAGTAGTTGTAGCAGCCATCTTCTTAGCTGCCAAGACCAGGCAGAAACCACAAACAGAACCTCCAGTGGACCTATCTGCTGCACAGAAATCTGACCCAGAACTAAAAGATGTGTTCAAATACCTAGATAAAGGAATTGAACAGGAATTACCTACTGGTAGTCCATACAAAAGACATTCTGACAACATACACCTATCTCATGATCAGAAACTGATCTGGTATAGAAAGGACGATGCAGGTCACAAACTGTGGATTGTACCACAATCGTTACAAACCGAATTCATCCACATGGTTCATGATACCCCCACTGGTGGACACCAGGGGGCAGATAACACCATCCAGAGACTTAAAACCATCATCTGGTGGCCTAGTATGACCAAGGATGTGGAGCACTATGTGGACAACTGCATAGTGTGTGCCCAGAACAATCTTGCTTCAGTGAAAAGAAATGCCAAACGATTGCTACAAAGGCAATCTGCACCATGGAATGTGATACAAATTGATTTCATTGGCCCACTCAGTGGAGTAACCAGCCTTTAAAAAAGTGTACACACCAAAAATTCAAACTATAGGCTGGGGGTCAGGGCTGTCCAGGCCCCTAGAACATTTTTCTTTTTGGTGCATTCTGGTGGTCATTTGAAACAGAATTTGCTACC
The DNA here is from genome assembly GCA_016271365.2 of Neoceratodus forsteri. Classification (NCBI taxonomy): domain Eukaryota; kingdom Metazoa; phylum Chordata; order Ceratodontiformes; family Ceratodontidae; genus Neoceratodus; species Neoceratodus forsteri. The sequence goes on from JADMNL010000024.1 coordinate 112,333,117, forward strand.
CTGTTATCCTCTCCCCATGTCTAGTAAGTTGCACTCTAGCCTGATCCCCAGAGTCCCCACAGTTCAGTATGTTGCCCAAACCACCCTCCTCACAGCTGCTCTTAGCCCTACCTAAGTCCAGCAAGTTTCACCCTAACTCACATCCCTAGAATCCTAAACCCTTCCCCAGCAAGCAAGGTGCATCCTTCCCTCCTATCTAGAGTATCCATCCCTCCCTACAGCCCAGCATGTTGCCCTTTCTCCCAGTCTGGCAAGCTGTCCCCTAGCCCAACTTCCCAGATTCCATGGCCCTACTCCTGCCCACCATATTGCCTTTTCCCCATGCCCACCCAGCAAGTTGTATCTAACTTCCAAGCCCAACCCAGCCCAGCAGGTTGCATCATAGCCCCCTCAACCAAGCCCCACACAAAGTGCAATGAACTAAACAGGTACTGAACTCATGAGTGGATTACCTCCACCACAAAAACAAACACACTTTTTATGCATTTCATTTCACCAGGTAGAGGCGCTGTTGAGCATGCTCATTTACAAGGAGGTCCTGGGTAGGAGAGCAACAAAGAGGATCTGCAACTACAGCATAGTTCTGGTGCTTCTATTTGTACTTTAGTTCCCCTTAGCTCAAGTAAGGAGAAAACAAACATGAATGGCTTGACTAATTGAGACACAGATGCTTGTTTGACTGGAGGACCAGAAGAAGACAGCAATAATCTACAAACCACATAATCAGATAAACCAACAACTGTAGAACGACCAGGCAGATTAACTGCTGCCCTTGTTTGATTAGTTTAGTAGCCTGTGTTTGTCTATTCTTATCTGTTGGATTAAGGCAGCCCCATGCCCTTTCATTTGAGTGAAAGTACTGCGTGCCAATGAAGTGCTCTTTCAGAACTCACAGCTGTTGTACAGAACAAGCATTTGTCAATGCCGAATGTAGTCTCGCTGGCATTGGCATTGGTAGTGCAGGAGTTAGAGATGCATAATAGGAATGGCAGTGAAGTATTGAACTGACGCTAACCCCAACCCCACCCTGCAGAGACTGACAGGCGTTGGGGTGTGCCTTTGAGTCGTCATCTATAACGCTCATGCCATTTTACCTCACCCTACCCTGTAGACACTGACAAGTGTTGTGGTGTGCTTTGGGGTCTTTGGGCCTTATACTTGCCCCATTCCATAAGGAAATACGCTGAAATGGATGCAGTATAGGTGAATGGGGTGAACTTTAGGGCCGAACACTCCAAGGCACACTTCGATGCCTGTCACCGGCAGCAGAGTGGGGGTTGGGGTGGAATGGCGTGAGCATTACAGCCGATGATCCCAAGTCACATCCCTGATGCCTGGCAGTCTCTACAAGGTGGGGTGTTACAGTTGGAAACCCTAACGTTGTAGGCGTTTGTTGGTATTTTCACTCCAAATTTTCAACATAGGCTTTTTGTGATCCCACCTCATGAAGACCGGCACAATCAGTTTGTTAGCTGAAAGGTGGTTTTGCAGAGTGGCTATGCCATTTGGCGACACAGGGATGAAAACACATTTTGGGCAGGATATGAAAAATGACAACTGTATTGTTCATGAGGAGGTGTAAAAAAATGGCAACGTTGAAAATATGGAGTGAAAATATGAAAAATTGATGAAGTCATGAGCATGCACAGAAACTGCGCAACACATGTCCGTAACCCAATTATTTTTGGCATTTTTTTAGCCATATTTTCAACATAGGCATTTTGGAACCTCCCCTCATGAGCAGCGGTGCTGTGATTTTGTTAATCTGTTCCAAAAGTTGATTTCCCACAGCGACCATACCATTGTGCGCCACATGTGCGGAAACACATTTTGAGCAGGCTGTGAAAAATGGCAGCTGTACTGTTCATAAGGAGGTGTGAAAAAATACCAGTGTTGAAAATCTGGCATGCAAATATTGCAAATTTGCAAAGTTACAAGGGTGCGTGGAAACTGTGCAACGCACGCTTGTAACAGTCATTTTATAGACTTTCGTCACCAAATTTTCAACATATGCATTTTAGGACCTCTGTTCGTGAACAGTGTCACCGTCATTTTCTCAAACTGTCCTGAAAACTGATTTTGCACAGCGACCGCACTATTCTGCACCGGACGTGCGAAAACACATTTCAGCCTGTTCGTAAGGAGGTGTGGAAAAATGCCAATTTTGAAAATTTGGAGTGAAAATATTACAAATTCACAAAGTTACGAGCGTGCGTGGAAACTGTGCAACACACGCTCATAAAACAGCCAATTTTTTCCACCAAATTTGCAAAATAGGCTTTTTGAGAGCCCCCCTCATGAACAGTGGCATTGTCGTTTCGATAATCGGTCCTGAAAGGCATTTCTTCAGTTTGCGGTTGGCTTTGAAGAGTGCAGATATGTTCCCAGTCCATCGAAGATCGACGTGCCTGACTCCGGAGGTAAGTATGGGGTGAGGGGGGTGTGGGGAGGCAGGGTGCACAGAGGGTGGGCGCAGGTTGGGGAGGAGCAGGACAGACTGCAAGGGACCGTTTTTCTTATACAGGTAAAAACAACATCATGGGACTTTTTTTTATAGGGGGCATTTGTCACGCTGGGATGGGCTCCCAGCATGCCACCTGAGTGTTTGGGAGGGCTAGCTGAAGGATGAGGCACCCCGGCTGGCACATACGAAGGGGGCAGAGCCGGGGGATGGGCACCCCTCGGCACGCATAACAAATGGGGTGCATTATGTCAACCGGGAGTGGGCTCCCCCATCGGCAGATAAACTGGGTCAGGGCATGCCGACGGGGGATTGGGCACCCCTGAAGTCAGCATTGTGGCAGGCAGTGGCGGCAGTCACTGCCACCATGTTTACTGTAATGCTTCACCAGGGAAGGCACATCGGGAGGTGCCGCTGTGTGATGAGCTTTGCTCTCATAGCAGCTGACCTTTCCTTAGATGTGCTAGTCACATTATATATTCCTGGTGTGGCGCCTGCATGCTGGCTTTTTGGGGGATGAGGGACACACCTACTGATGCATGCCCTGCGTTTGCCCAACAGTGACCGTGCCTCCAAATCTGCTACTAGTGCAAGATGTTAGCCGCGCAATCGCAAGCCAACATAAAAATACAGGATGTGATTTTTATGTTTGCTTGCACGCATGTGCAAGAAACATAGTGCCATCATCTGAGTTTTTCAGAGGTGTGTCAGCATCTTCCAATTCAGTCAGTGTGTTTGCAGGCGTGGTCACAGTTCTCCAATCACTGCTGGAGCTGTCTATGACAGCAGTTGACAATGCAGTGGCATACAGTTGAAAGAGGGAGCTACGCTTCAGTGAGCAGCTCCTCCCCCCCCCCACACACACACAGATCAACTGTGTTGGTTACCTGATAGATTGCTGTAGTCTTGTCTAGCTTAGAGAGACAAGCCACACATCATTACTTTAATAAACTGTTCCCTGCCACAGCAGGACCACCAAAATGTGTGGGTGCCTAACAGTCCTCACACCAGCTCTCCAAAGCACACCTTCATGGACTCCATCGGTTCTAATCCTCCAGAAAAAAAATACCTCAGCATTTGATGTAAAAACTCAGACTTTGTTGTATGTGTAATTCCAAGCGTTTTCTCTTACTAGACTCTGTCCAGCCGTTTCACCTCTCCTCCCCCACCCCCTCTACCCAGTTCTGAACTGTGGTCGTGTCTTCCCATCACTGTCGTCCGGTGTGCCCCCCCATCTGGTCTCTTTTATTTTTCTCCCCCTGTTTCGATCCTGCTAACCCACTCCCAAGTATGAGACTGATGCTACCACCTGCCCCAGCCTGGCTCTCCACCCACCCACCCTCAAGTCCCCACCCTTATGGTTCTCCTCCAAGGGAATAAAAATTGTCCACCTCAACATTCGTAGTCTGCTACATAACCTTGCAGAACTTACTGCCTGGGTCACTCACTACAACCCTGATATCATGGGCATATCAGAAACATGGCTCAAGCCCCACATCCCTGACGCGGCCTGTACCCTACCCGGGTATGGCCATATCAGACATGATCGGGAGGGCAACAAAAGAGGGGGTGGTGTGCTACTCTACTACAAGGCTCACCTGAACGTATCCTCCCCTGGCACCTCGCCATCTGATGCCTCCCCCTGCGAGTTCCTACATGCCCTTCTCCTCCTGGGCCTTACAAAGAAAATACACCTCATTTGTTGTTACAATCCCCCCAAGGGTGGTCTGGCTGGACTCTCCTTGCTACTCTCCCTCCTTGGTGAAAAAGTGGGCTCTAGTGAAGTCCTCATCATAGGTGATTTCAATCTTAATTGGCTGGGTTCCAACTGCAGGCTATATGAGCCACTGCTCTCAGGCCTTGCACTTAGCCAAATTATCACCGAGCCCACAAGGCCCTCTCACCGGGGGTGAAGGGTCCCTACTCGATTGGATCCTCACCAACAGGCCCGACAGGATTATCACCTCGGGCATCCTACCTGACGCTATCTCTGACCACTCACCTACCTTCTGTGCCTGGGGCACCTCCCAGCCCAAAGTACCCAGCAAAGTGATCCAGGTGAGGGACTATTCAAAATTCTCCCCCTCTGACTTCCTTAGTGACCTCGCCTCTATTGACTGGTCTGGGGTCACCGCCTCAGTCGACCCAGCCCTAGCCCTGGATATTTTTCTATCAAAGATTATCCCTGTTCAGAACAAACATGCCCCCCTCATGAAAAGGAGGGTTAAGGGTGCCATCACCAAATGGCTTCATGGGGGCCTATTCTCCCTAATGAAGCAAAGGGATAATAGCTGGCGGACCTATAAAGCCCCCCTAAGTGACACTGACCTGCTTGCATACAGAAGGCTTAGAAACAGCTGTAAAAAAGCTATCCGGGCTGCAAAAAGTGAGGCCTGCCGATCGGCCCTGCTCTCTTCTGCCAGCAACCCAAGGAGTTTCTGGCAGAGCATCAGAAATGCTGTTGGGATCTCGGCAAAAGTGCAATCCACTGACCTGCTCATAGATGGGGTCAGCTGTAATAACCCACTCACAATCTCTAACGCCTTCAGCACTGGTTCTCTCAACTTCCATCCCCCACCCCTCACTAGGTCCTCCCCTCACTCGGCGTCCTTCCCCCCACCTGGTCCCAAGTCCCACCCCCTTCTTCCTTCAGCTCATGTCGGACACTATGATACTGGGGCATCTTGCTCACCTCTCCCCCCACAGCGGGGCAGGGCACGACTGCCTAGAACCTAGATTACTCAGGCTTGGGGCCTCCCTTCTAGCCCAGCCGCTAGCACACATCATCAACTCCTCCCTAGCCACTGGCATTATCCCAGACCTCTGGAAAATTGCCAAGGTTACTCCTGTGCTAAAGCAAGACAACCCCAGGAGACCCGCACAACTATCGCCCCATCGCCATCCTGTCAGCCGCCTCGAAGATCCTGGAGAAGGTCATGGCCTCTCAGCTCTCCAGGTACCTACAAGAACACAACCTTCTCTCCCCCGCCCAACATGGATTCAGAAAAGGATACAGCACGTCTACCGCCCTTGCTGTTGTATCCTCGATGATTAGAACCACCACTGATCAGGGTAACCTCACCGGTGCCATCTTTGTTGACCTTTCCAAAGCTTTCAACAGGGTTGACCACTCTCTTCTTAGCTCCACCCTTCTCTCACTCGGTATCTCCCCCCCTGCTCACAGCTGGTTCCTCAACTACCTCTCCGGTCGGAAGCAATACACCAACTTCAACCGTAGCCCCTCCCACCTCACTGATGTACTGCGGGGTTCCCAGGGTGGGTCCTTGAAGCCCTCTCTTCTCCCTCTTTATCAATAAGCTGCAATCCATCACCTCCCATGGTCACACCACCTTATATGCGGATGACCTGGTTGTTCTGTCAAGCGCCTGTGACATCACCACCATTAAATCACAACTTAGCTCCGACTTCGAGCAGATCCAACACTGGCTGGCCGAAAGTAGGCTTACTACCAACCTCAAAAAAACCCAAGCGATGCTTTTTGGGTCCCACAGCAAGTTAAAATCTTGCCCTGCCCCGCTCAAAATCCTCGGGACGGATGGCTCCCTGCTGCAGACGGTAGCGGCTGTCAAATACCTGGGTGTCATGCTTGACTCTCAACTGGATCTCTCTCTACACATCCAAAATGTCTGTAGGGCCACGAATGGTAAACTGGGCCTAGCCTATAGAGCAAAAAGTTGCTTAACCCCGGCGGCCCGTGTTGCCCTGGCTAGGGGGGTCCTTCTCCCGTCTCTCTGTTATGGGCTAGTCACCTTTGCTCCTATGCCCAAATCTTGCCTCTCAAAGTGGGACACAGCCTACAACAATACCGTCAAAGCTTGCGCAGCTCCCCAACCCATTGATGTGACCTCTACTTACGCTTACATTGGCTACCCCTGAGAAACACCGCACCTATGTTGTTGGGAACTTCATTGACAACATTGTCAGGTCCGTACTCCTGTATCCCTTGCCCACTCCGACCCTCCTCCTACCTCCTGTCGGAGCAACCCCTGATCGACTTGGTTCCCAGAACCCGTACTCCAGGCGGGCGATCATCTTTTGTCGCCTATGCCCCAAAATCTGAACTCGCTCCCGCCAGTACTCGGGTCCTCCTCCTCCTCCCATCTGGGCTTCAAATCCTCCCTATGGTGTGTTACCTGAGGGTCTCTCCACTTGTTTATGCTTCTCGGTCTAATTCGCTTGACATGTTATGACAGGCCCTCCCCCTTGGGGTACTACTTAATGTTTTCAACCCCAGGCCCGGGCCCTGAAATTGCTACATGCCTCACCTGAGCCTGTTTCTACCCTCGGTGGTATGGTCCCTCTGCTGGCACTTGCACTTGGTTTAGTTCTACTGTCTGGCGAAAAGTCAGTCCCCCAAATGCACCGACCTGCAATGTGGTATATCCAACTTTGTTTCCCAGTGTACTCCCCGTGGGAAACTGTATTCTGTTGTTATGCACTACAGGTTCTCCTGCACTGTATTGTCTCCACATGTTAATTTTCCATGACAGCCCTGTTCAAGCTGTCAAGTATACTGTTGTAAACCTTAGCTCATAACTTACTGTTTGTTGCACTCATCTCTCCCTCCCCTGTGTATGCTTATCCCGCTTCTTGATGTAAACCTCACTTATGATTGTATGTAAGCTCTCTGTAACCTGTTTTGTAACCCTCCCGGGTCTCACCTGAAAATAGGCACTTGGTTGTCTAGTGTGACCTATCCGGTTAACAAAAGCAAATAAATAATAAATAAATAATGTGAACTCCCCCACTGCTAAAACCTATGCAAACGAACTTGAGCGTACTGTACTACCTGCAGCTGAAGCAAAGAACAGCCAGAATGCACAAAGGAGAACATACTGCTATGCATTTCAGCAGCAGCCAGTGGGGGAGGTTTTCATGACTGAAGCACTTTAATGCACCTTTTAGTGCTGTCATATACACACCCCTGTGTGGTAATTCACTAAACTGTACACTTAGTCTGGTAATGCAGCTTCAAAATTTTTTTTTTCTCTGAATTGCCTTGAGCTGGCATTTTTATGTGACTGCAGAAACAAGATGCTGTATGTCAGCCATGTGTCTGCATTCCCACACTCATCCACCTCACAACTCTCAAACAAAGCCAATGGTGCTTACTGAATTGAGAAGAGTTACATGGATTTCAGAAGTTGTGCCAGATAACACTGCACATTGCCTCATCTACTCTCTTTGTTTCAACCCTCCACCTCCACTTCTCTTGGGCAAAGCATGAAGGCTAGTTCACACTAGCACATTCAGATACTTAATAATTCACACTTCCTTTCAAATCAGGGAAAGGCATGTTGTTGGTCTATTACACTATGAAAACAAGCATTTGTCAATGCCGAACGTTCGCTTGCAGGTATTTGCAGTGGTATTTGGCACTTGGACATGGCTTAAAAAAATCAGTGACAAAGAAGTACAAGCATTTGTCAATGCTGAATGTTGCTTGCTTCTATGTGCTGTTTAGGTATCTGGAAGTCATTGGAGTGCAAATATTGAAAATTCGCGAACTTACGAGCGTGCGTAGGAACTGCGCAATGCACGCTCGTAAAACAGTCATTTTTAGGAATTTTTTCACCAAATTTTCAACATAGCCATTTTAAGACCTCTGCTCATGAACAGTGTCACTGTGATTTTCTTAATGTCTCATACATTGAGTTCGTTTTCACCGACTACACCACTATGCGCTACATGAACGGAAACATGTTTTGGGCAGGATGTGAAAATGACAGCATATACTCTGGTAGGTGTGTGGTAAATGGTAATGTTGAAAATCTGGAGTGAAAATATTGAAAATTGCAGAACCTACATGCTTGCATAGGAATTCACTAATGCAGGCTCGTGAAACAGTCATATTTTAGGAATTTTTTCACCAAACTTTCAACATAGCCATTTTAGGACCTCTGCTAATGAACAGTGTCACTGTGATTTTCTTAATGTGTCCCATACATTGATTTCAAGACACCAACTGCGCCATTATGCGCTACATGTGTGAAACACATTTTGGCAGGATGTGAAAATGACAGCTATACTGCTCATGAGGAGGTGTGGTAAATGGCAATGTTGAAAATCTGGAGTGAAAATATTGTAAAATTACGCAAACATATGAGCTCATGAGGAACTCGCAATGCACGCCTAAAACAGTCATTTTAGAATTTTTTCACATTTTCAACATAGCCATTTTAAGACCTCTGCTCATGAACAGTGTCACTGTGATTTTCTTAATGTGTCCCATACATTGATTTTGCACACCGACTGCGCCATTGTGCGCTACATGGGTGGAAACGCGTTTTGGGTAAGATGTGAAAAATGACAGCTGTACTACTCATAAGGAGGTGTAATAAAATGGCAATGTTGAAAATCTGGAGTGAAAATATTGAAAATTCGTGAACTTACGAGCCTGCGTGAGAACTACGCATGTACGCCAAGTAAAACAGTCATTTTTAAGAATTCTGCCACCATATTTTCAAAATAGGCTTTTTGAGAGCCCACCTTATGAATGCTGGCATTGTTGTTTCATTAATCAGGACCAAAAGGTGATTTCGCGCAGTGACTGCGAAATCACCCTTCGGGCCCGAATAACACCATGACAGTGACAGAATTCATGAGAAGGAGTCCCAAAAACCCCATGTTGAAAATTTGGTGCAAAAATTCCAAACAATGCCTAAGATATGCAACAAAGTTAAAAAAAACCCATCTAGCCCATTATACAGCTTACCGGCATTTCCTCAGTTCGCGGTCGGCTTTGAAGAGTGCAGACGTGTTCCCGGTCCAGCGATGATCGTCGCACCGAGCTCTGGAGGTAAGTATGGGGTGAGGGGTGTGGGGAGGTAGGGTGCACAGTGGGTGGAGTGCGGGTTGTGGGAGGAGGCGGGGAGACTGCGTGGGACCGTTTTAATTTACAGGTTTTCCTTTTTCTATAATTGATGACATGAGGATGTTTGCCATGCTGGGGTGGGCTCCCAGTGTGGCAGAAGGATGGCTGAGGGTTGTGGAGCCGGCGGGGGATTGGGCACCCCTGCCGGCAGGCAATAGGGATGTTTAGCCATGCTGGGTGGGCTCCCAGCATGCAGCAAGACTGTTTGGAGGGAGGTGGAGCTGACGAGATTAGGCCACCGTTGGCAGACAATGACGCTTGCCACGCTGCGGGGCTCCTCAGCTGGCAGCAAAGATTTGGGTGGGGGGCGTGACACTATTTAGCACACAGCGGTTTTCTTGAAGAGAAGACCACCACTGTCATACACAGCACCGCAGCTATTGGTGCAGGATTGCCACACCTGCTCAACAGAGCAGGGATTGCACAGGGAAGACACACCTCCAAAGTGTCCCATTCTCCCAAGACGTTCCTTGCGCATGCGCAAGCTAACGTAAAAACAAAAAACAAATGATGGACTTTAGAGGACACAATAGCAGTGCTATCACATTGATTTTGCATTTTCCTGTAACTCTAGTGCAAATTTTCCTCCCCCCCGTACATTTCATTATTTCACATGAAGCAGAATTGCTCTGATGCCCCTGAAGCAAATGATTATTTATCTTTTAATGGACCAACATTGATGTAACAACAAGAACAAAGTGCTCTAGCTTTCGGACCAACCAGTCCTTCTTCAGAAGCTCATGGCAGTTGTTTAGAAAATACAATACTTATAACAGCTAGATAATGCAGAGAAAACAGAAAAAACTCCATTGGTTTAAAATACTCATTTAAAAAAAAAAACAGAAGATGATGTCAGAGAAGTTTAACAGTACTATACTGCCTTCAGCCAGAAGCAACCTTGGGTTAAACGTGCTTGGTGGAACACACATACAAAGAATCCTACTGCATATAAATTTAATTGACATAAGATAACACTGCTGAAGCAGATAACTCCTAAATCAAGCTGAGTGTCACAGTTAGTACAAGGATGTGATTACTGAAAGGCAACCCCCACCCAGATTGAAGACAAACTAAGATTGTTATAGGGCTCATGAATTTTCAATGTCTGCATTATAGACAAGAATTTACCAGTAAAGTTGTCTTAAAGACATAAGTGCACACTGTGTGATGTGTAAAACCTAGCTGGACCTGTCACCCAGCTGTACTCTCCAGCTAGATATAAGGCCCAAGAAATTTCAAAAACCTCAGGACTATATAAATGATAATTTAAATATAAATTGATAATATTAGTGTCAAACAAAAAACTCTAGTCGAGGAACCCCAAGGAATTAAGACCACATAGCCAGATATGTACTGATGTCAATATACACTGAGAATATAACAACTTGATGTACCACAAGTGTCTAAGGAAATCTGAAAAAGAGATAAAAATGTAATTTCTCTCCTCCTCTTCATACCAACAATACACCCTAACCCACCCCACATCACCATAATGTGGGTGGGGGAGATACATAGCTTTAAGGAGATGTTGTCTCTCTCTCTCTCACCTCCCCTTTTTTCCCTCTCTCTCTCTCTCTCTCTCTCACAGACACACACACGCACACACACACTCACTCTCTCCTAGTGAACCTATATTCCCTTCAGTCACTGCAATTGTTCCCCAAAAGAATTCAACTTGTCATGAAATCCTGAGTAAAAGGGCTTATGTCTGATGCCCCTGTAACCAATGCAAGTCAATGGGAACAATTTCCCTGTAAATGACTCTCTATAGATCTGGGAGCCCTGCTGTATGTAGTCTGCCAGGGTCTTACAATATAATTCTTATTTTAATGTAGTGCATTCAAAAAATTATACTGAAGCAAATGGTTTGTTGCGTTTTACTGAACCAACATACATGGATGTTACAAAAAGAACGAAGTGTCTAAGTGTTTGGCCCAACAAAGTCTTCTTCTGAAGCTTACATGAGTAAACTTACAAGGGATGTTCTAGCCTGTGTGACAATGGTTTCAACTATGCCACTGAATTTGAAAAAAACAGCAATTAAATAACTTAGGATAATGCAGGATATATAAATGAAATCAGTGGCACATGTGAAGGCATTGTTGTCATGTCAAAAGACAGCAACAGTACAGCAGCTACCTGAATTCACCTGCTTTGAATTGCTGTTTTAAAAGGGGGATGTTTTATAAATATCCTGTAAATAGTTTCACAATAATTCCCTCATACCTTTTTACCAAGTGTCTGCTCTACATAATTCAATGGTTGTCAGCTCCTCCACAGCACACAAATGAACAGAGACTATTTTAGTTGTCATTTTTCATATCTCGCCCAAAATGTGTTTCCACGCATGTAGCGCACAATGGCACAATTGGTGTGCGAAATCAATGTTTGGGGCAGATTAAGAAAATCACAGTGATACTGTTCATGAGCAGAGGTCTTAAAATGGCTATGTTAAAAATTTGGTGACAAAAGTTCATAAAATGACTGCATTACAAGTGAGCATTGCACAGTTTCCACGCACCCTCATAAGTTCATGAATTTGTAATATTTTCAGTCCAGATTTCCACCACTGGCATTTTTCCACATTCCCCTTATGAACAGTACAGCTGTCATTTTTCACACCATGGCCAAAATGTGTTTTCGCACTTCCAGCAAAGAAATGCGTGGTCACTGTGGGAAATCACTGTTTGGGACAGGTTAAGAAAATCACCATGACACGGTTCATGAGTGGAGGCCCAAAATGCCTGTGTTAACAATCTGCTGTAAAAAATCCCCAAACTAATTACATTACGGGTGTGCGTTGTGGAGTTTCTATGCTCACTCATGACTTCACCAGTTTTTCTGATATTTTAACTCCAGATTTTCAATATTGCCATTTTAGTTACACCTCCCCATGAACAGTACAGCTGTCATTTTTCACATCCTGTTCGAAATGTGTTTTCACAACTGTGGCGCCAAATGGCGTGGTCACTGTGCAAAATCAGCTTCGGCAATCAACTGATATTGCCACTGTTCATAAGGTGGGGGTCACAAAAAAACAATGTTGAAAATTTGGAGCTGAAAATACCAATGAACGTCTGCGGCGTTCCCTGTAGAGACTGACAGGCCTCAGGGGTGTGACTTGGGTTTGTCGCCTGTAATGCTCATACCATTCCACCCCCACCCACACCATGCAGCTAGTGAGAGGCATCGAGTTGTGCCTTGGACTCTTCGGCCTCAAAGTTCACCCCATTCTCCTATACTGCACCCATCTCACCATATTTCTAATAGAATGGGGTCAACATAAGGGCCAAAGACCCCAAGGCACCCCGTGACACCTGTCGGTGTCTGCAGGGTAGGGTGTGGTGAAATGCCATAGCCGTTATGCCTGACGACCCAAAGGCACACCCCAATGCCTGTCAGTATCTGCAGGGTGGTGGTGGGGTTGGCTTCAGTTCAATACTTCACTGCCATTCCTATTATGCAGCTCTGTAACTCCTACACTACCAGTGCCAATGCCAGCAAGCAAACATTCGGCATTGACAATTGCTTGTTATTTTTATTTTAGAATAGCCATGCCAGACAGAGATCTATGTGCACAAGAAAAGGGGGGGTATCAAGTTTAATAAAAAGGTCAATAGACTGCACAAACAAGTGATTTGAGCAACAGGAGGGTCATGCTGGAAGCAGATTTCTACTGCAAGAGCTCAGAGCAACAGAGGACACACCTCCTCCACTGAAAGACTCCTAAGAAATAGCACACCCCAGCCCCGACAAAATGTCATGCTCGGGTCAGAAAAGATTCTCTCAATCATTAAGATCTACAACCGCTGAAAATGTCAGTATCACAGCAAAAAAATTTCCCCAATAAAAATGGCTTGCAATTGTACAGAGAGAAAGATGTCTTTGCTATTTTGTGAGCAAAACTGTTATGGCTTTGAGGGGGGTTATCAAGTCCAATCGGAAAAGTCAGTAGGGTGCAGAAGTGGGAATTCATCACTGCTTAGCTTGACAAGTCTGTGTCCCACTCGGAGGAGTCCCAGTACATCCCATTCCTTCCTGGACCAGATGGGCTGGCTTAAGGTTTTTGTGGGCGGCAGGCCCTGGGCAATAGATCTCCAGTGGGCCGCCCTCACTTTGACTCCCAATCAAACACATGTTTTTTTCTTTTAATTTTTCATAGTTTTCACCTGAAACCTCAAATGACTGACTTGTCAGAGTCCCTCTGATCTGGAAATAAAAATTAAAAATACTACAGAATTAACTCAACCAACCAGTGCCACCACTTTATTATTTCAGCAGACAGAATGACAGATAAATAAAAAATGTTTATTAAAGCAGTCAAATTGAATGATGTTGCAGCTGTCTGTCAGACTGTGTTGATCTTCATTCATTCGGAACTTAAACTTCTTCGTACTTTGTTACAGCCTCTGCATGTCAAGCAACAAAACAGCACACATTACCCAAACGGTGCTGAAGCGTGCCTATTATTTGAATGAATTGTTTCCCACTGACAACGTAAAGCAATTAATTTTCTTTTATTCTTGTATTCAACATATGAAAAAAAAAAACCTTTGTAAGAGCACTGGCTGCTCTAGTACTTTTAAAACAAATTAGGTTTTGTATATATTGGCCCAGATAGTCAGACTGCACCAGGCAGTGGCGCAAGCCTGGGCGTAGCGCAACTGGGATGCACCGGTGCCAGAGCCAGCTGATATTTAATGGTGATGCACCATGGCGCAGCACCATTGAATATGGCAAGGTCAAGGCACATACTGTGCATGGTGCAGTGGTACTCTGCCGGCGCAAGCCACAGATAGAGAGCACGGGGATGCGTCAGCGCAAGTGCAGTTGCGCTAAGTGCATCACCCGTGATATTCAGCAGGGGGCATGCAAATGAGGCCATAATATATGCAAGGTGCAAATGGGGCCATTTGCATGTCATTATGGCACCATTTGCATGCCTTGCGCAGGGCAGCCCAGCGAATTGCTCCTGGCTCCCTGCACAGAATGACATGTGCACAGTGGGAATCCCTGGGCATCCTCTGCTCCATAGCCATAATCGTGGTACAACACCATAGGACAATTCCCCGGTAGTCTAGTGGTACCCCCCCCGTGTCCCCAATCACCCGTAAATAACAGTATTACAATCCCTGGTAGTCTAGTGGCCCTCCCTCCCATTGCTGCGATCACCCGTAAATAACTGTATTAAAATCCCTGGTAGTCTAGTGGCACCCCCTCCCTCCCATTGCTGAGATCGCCGGTTAATACCATACAAAATCCCTGGTAGTCCAGTGGTACCCCCGCCCTAGCCCCGACTATGGTACAGTGCCATATGTATATTCCTGGTAGTCTAGTGATCCCCCACCCATTGCCCCAATCGTGGTAAATCTCCACAGTGTAATTTCCTGGTGATCCAGTGGCATTTCCCAACCCTTCCACCCACAGAGAACCCCTTGCCCACCCCGCTCCCCCCCGTCCATCATAGGCGGGTGGTTGCAACCCACCTGCATACCACCTGGCCACCTGCTGAATGACAGGTACAGTACGGGCTGTAAGCCCATTGGTCCACAGTGTGGACCAATGTGCGTGCAGGGCATACTGTACTGTATGGTCCCAAATATGTGAATGATCATGGCAACGGGCGGGGGTTGGAGGACCACTAGACTACCAGGGAATATACATACAGCACTGTACCACGATTGGGGCTTGGGGGGGTACTACTGGACTACCAGAGATTTTGTACGGTATTAACTGGTGATCTCAACAATGGGGGGGTGCCACTAGACTACCAGGGATCTTAATAGAGTCATTGACAGTCGATCTGGGACATGAGAGGGAAGGGGTGCCACTGGACTACCAGGGATTTTAATGCTGTCATTGACAGGCGGTTGGGGACATGGAAGGGAGGGGAGACTACTATGGGGTATGTGTGCTTGTAGACGGTGTTCTAGGTGGGCGGGTGGCCACCCACGGCTGGTGGCTGCTATGTTGCGCCCTGCAATAAAGCAGCCCACCTGTGGGTGGCAGGGACTGGTTTCCACTCTTCCACAGCTCAACTTTGAGCTCCCCCTCTGCGGCGCAATGTAGGGTTACACCAGCACATGTGCCATACATCCAGGGCTGAATATCAGGATGTGCTGTATAGGCATGGGCACACCCCCTGCATCTATGCTGCATACCATTACATTGCACCCTGGTGCATCGGGATTTGCACTGCACCTGCAGCCCTTTCAATATCCTACCAGGGCGCAACGCGGGGCTGCGCCAGCGCAACTCTGTTGTGCCATGCACCATGTTCTTTGAATATCTGGGCCACTGAATACAAGAATAAAAGAAAAAACATTATTATTATGCAAACAAATTAATTAATTGCTTCATTTCATCGTCATTGGGAAACAGTTCATTTCCTTCACATAGCAGGCAACAAGGCAAGCATCATTTTGGGTAGTGTGCTGCTGTTTAGTTGCTTGACATGCAGAGGCTAGAACAAAGAACTTCAAGTTCCAAACGAACAGCCACAGGGTCTAACAGACAGCTGCCTGCAGCATCATTTAGTCTGGCTGCTTTGCTTTAAAAAATATCTCTCATTCTCTCTGTTAAACTAATAAGAGAGTGGCACTGGCATCAAAACACTAATATTTTTTGTTTCTTTGCCAATGTCAGCAGGCAGGCAGCAGCAGCTCCTATAGGCTATTGGGTTAAAAACTGATGCTGATACATTAGTTCAGGATCCTGCCCCAAACTGAACACATGCAGCAGCAATCAGACTCAGATTATACAGCCTACCTAGGCTAGCTTAGCTTTATGGTGCAGGTGCAGAAAGTTACACAGGCAGACTAACAGGCACTGGCAAATTAAATGAAATTAATGTATGTACAAGGCGGCGGCCACCAACGGACGAAACTGGAGCCAAACACCAAAGAAACCACAAAAGAAGCACTCAGAACGGCTACCCAGTAATCAACATAAATTCACATCCAATGTCTGGAATATATTAAAACAGCTTTAATAAGATAGCTGAAGCAAGTAGCAGTTAAAAAGCCTTTATCTGAGTGCTTCTTAAATGAAATTAATGCAGGCTAGGCTATGCAGTAAATCATTAATTTAATCCGGCAGTCAGTACAACATTGTATGGTGCCTATCATACACATGACATCATGAACTGATAATGAAGCTAGACAGTGGCACGGGCAACAGATGATGCTGATCCGTGATGCACATGTGGGGCTGGTGGGCTGTGGCTGTCATGATGCAATGTATATGACAGGCAGCCTTAATACAATCTTTTTACTGACAGTCTCTTTGACACACCACACAAGATCATGTGGCAGTGGCAAAGCAATGAGGGGACAGGGGGTTACCTTTCCTGCTGCCTGGGGAGAGTGGAGGTGTATGGTTCTTTGAACTGTCATGTAACTGCCCATGATGCCATTCTAAGTTAGTGATCTGATCTCTAGATGTAGGGCTGGATCAGGCACTACTGCTGCCACACCTGGTGACAGCTGAGCTGCAGGACAGTGGTGGTACAGTAGTGCTCAGACTAACGGACAATGGGCATGGCATGGGCACATGAACACAGACTGAGCATTGTCAGTGGAACAGACAGGTGTGGGCCTCATGGGGAGTTAAATGAAAACCAAGCATCAAAATGACTACAATACAAATACAAACACAGGAGACAGGTCAGACTCTGAAGGCTCTGATCAGGAGAGGGGATTTCTCTAGTCCTATCCAAACCACCCAGCAACATCATGGAAAGCCACCAGAAAGAGTCAAAATTATGAATATAAAAACCTCTCCGGGTTTTATGCAGCCTGGGCTGTGGAACAGGGTTGGTTGGTTCTCCCGTATCATTGTGCCCTGGCATGCAGCCTTCCGCTCTCCACCTCCACCTCCAAGTGGAATGCACCACCCACACCACACACTACCAGCATCAGCTGCCGAAAACAAAATGTTAAACTCCCTCCCAGCCCCCCTTGATTCATTGCTTCTGCCCCTTCAACACGCTGTGCCGTGCTGCACCCCAAGAGACAGTCTGCCAGCCCATTCCATCTCTCCCACATGCACCCCACTCAAATCTGATTATCAAGGAGGATTAGGTGGGTTCCCTCAAACTGTGGGAGTGGGTGGGGTTGCGACTTGCTACCATCGCAAGCTATAGCAATGTATGTTGAGATGAGGGTTTCTGGACTGGCTGATAGCGGAGCGGGAGTCCGGGAGAGGTGCACACTGCTGACAGCAAAAGCTAAACTAATTTAAATGACCTGTCTCTTAGTCCAGCTCACTGCCACTTGATGACAGCCTCCTTGAGCTTGACCTGACCTGTCAAAATGGCCAACCCTCCCCAAAATTTTGATACCTAACCTGACTTCCAGGTTCCTCTGATTTTTTTTCTGCTGTCCGTCTGCTCTCTCTCCTCGACTTGTGGTTAGTTCTTTTACTGAGTCTCTAGGCTAGCAGGTCTCTGCTCAGTGGTTGGGCAACAGTTGACTCTCAGACAGCTCAACCTGCTCAGTGGGCGTGGGCAGCAGTGGCTCAAATGAAGGGCAAACTACTGTCCAATCCACACTGAGCTGCTTCCTCATATGTCTGAGACCTGGAGGAGGAGGATAAGCGAGAGAAAGAGCTTCCACACACACAAATTATGTTGCCAGCATCCAGACTGACAATCCAGCATTGCTTCTTCTTTGTTTTGTTTTTTTTTACCATCACAATAAAAACAAGCATCTGTCAATGCCGATTGTTGATTGCATTGGTCTGTTGAGCTCACTCAGTGGTCCTGTGTCACTCGCTCGTTCTGTTTCTCCTGGTGCTGCAGGCTGCACCTTTGTACTGGGCTCCTGACTGCATTGGCATGTTTTTTCTGCCCACAAAGAAATCTGCAGCCGTCCTGACAGAGCTGTGTTGAGGTGGGTCACTCGCCCTCTCTCAGTCGCTCATTCTGTTTCTGCTGGCATTGCAGGCTGCCCTTTTGTACTGGGCTTCCTCCTCTGTTGGTGACTTGTTCTGCCCACAAAGAAATGTGCAGCAATCCTGACACAGGTCCATTGAGCTACCTCACTCCCCCTCTCTCGCTCGTTCCATTTCTGCCAGCGCTGCAGGCTGGCCTTTTGTACAGGGCTCCTGCCTGCGTTGTCACCTTTTTCTGCACACAAAACAATCTGCAGCAGTCACAATAGAGGTCTGTTGAGCTCGCTCATTCCCCCTCTCTCACTCGCTCATTGTGTTTGTCCCGGCACTGCTGGCTGCCCTTTTGTACTGGACTTCTGCCTGCGCTGGCATCTTTTTCTGGCCACAAAGAAATCTGCAGCTGTCCCGACACAGCTCCATTGAGGTCGCTCTCTCCGCCTGTCTCATTCTCTCATTCTGTTTCTCCTGGTGTTGCAGACTGCTCTTTTGTAGTGGACTCCTGTCTCTGTTGGTGCCTTTTTATGCCCACAAACAAATCTGCAGAAGTCCTGACAGAGCTCCATTGAGCTCACTCAGTCCCCCTCTCTCACTTGCTCATGCTGTTTCTGTCGGTGCTGCAGGCTGCCCTTTTCTACTGGGCTCCTGCCTGCATTGCCGCCTTCTTCTGGGCACAAAGAAATCTGCAGCAGTCATGATAGAGATCCGTTGAGCTCGCTCACTCATTCCCCCTCTCTCACTTATTCGTTCTGTTTCTCCCACCGCTGCAGGCTGCCATTTTGTACTGGGCCCCTGCATGTATTGGTGCCTTTTTCTGCTCACAAAGAAATCCTCAGCAGTCCCAACAGAGCTCTGTTGAGCTCACTCACTCCCCCTCCCTCACTCGCTCATTCTGTGTCTCCCACTGCTGCAGGCTGCCCTTTTGTACTGGGTTCTTGCCTGCATTGGCGGCTTTGTCTGCCCACAAAGACATCCGCAGCAGTCCTGACAGAGCTCAGTTGAGCTTGGTCACTCCCCCCACCCAAGTCGCTCGATCCTAATCTGTCCCAAACACTGATTTCTGACAGTGACTGCAGTATTTTGCATCGGAAGTGCACACTTCGGCCAGGATGTAAAAAATAACAGCTGTACTGTTCATAAGGAGGTGTGAACAAATGCCAGTGTTGAAAATCTGGTGTGAAAATATTACTAATTTGCAAACTTACAAGGGTGCGTAGCACCTGCACAACACATGCTCATAACACAGTCATTTTATTGAGTTTCATCACAAAATTTTTAACATAGGCATTTTAGGACTTCTGCTCATGAACAGTGTCAGTGTGATTTTCTTAATATGCCCTGAACACCGATTTCCCACAGCAAATGCGCAATTGTGCACCGGAAGAGTGAAAACACATTTCGGCCAGGATATGAAAAATGACAGCTGCACTGTTCATAAGGAGGTGTGGCAAAATGGCAATGCTGAAAACTTGGAGTGAAAATATTGTAAAGTTGTGAAGGTACGACCGTGCATGGAAACTGCACAATGCACATTCGTAACACACTCATTTTATGGACTTTCGTCACCAAATTTTCAACATAGGCATTTTAGGGCCTCTGCTAATGAACAGTCTCACTGTCATTTTCATAATGTGTCCCAAACATGGATTTCCCACAGTGGCCACAATATATTGCGCCGGAACTGCGAAAACACATTTTTGGCCAGGATGTGAAAAATGACAGCTGTACTGTTCATAAGGAGGTACAGAAGAATGGCAATGTTGAAAATCTGGAGTGAAAATATGTTTGTGAACTTACGAGCGTGCATGCAAACTGCACAATGCATGCTAGTCACAGAGTCATTTTATGAAGTATTGTCACCAAATTTTCAACATAGACATTTTAGGACCTCTGCTCCCACCAACCGCGCTATTCTGCGCCGTAAATGTGAAAACACATTTCGGCCAGGGTGTGAAAAAGGACAGCTGTACTGTTCACAAGGAGGTCTGAAAAATGCCAATGTTGAAAATCTGGGGTGAAAATATTGCAAATTCGCAGTTACAGCTGCGGCGTAGCAACTGCGCAATGCACACTCATAAAACAGTCATTTTTTTGGATTTCCCCACCAAATTTGTAACATAGGCTTTTTGAGAGCCCACCTCATGAACACTGGCACTGTCGTTTCGTTAATCAGTCCCAAAATGTGATTCCACGCAGTGACTGCAAAATCACCTTTTGGGGCCAATTAACGCCATGCCAGTGATAGAATTCATGAGGAGGGGTCCCAAAAACCCCATGTTGAAAATTTGGTGCCAAAATTCCAAAAAATGCCTGAGATATGCATCAAAGTTGAAAAAACCCTATTTATTCCATTATACAGCTTACTGGCATTTCCTCAGTTCACGGTCGGCTTTGAAGAGTGCAGACGTGCTCCCAGTCCACCGAAGATCATCGCGCCAGACTCTGGAGGTAAGTATGAGGTGAGGGGGGTGTGGGGAGGCAGGGTGCGCAGCGGGTGGCGCGGGTTGTGGGAGGGGGGCAGGGAGACTGTCGAGGGACCATTTAATTTTTTACAGGTTACAAAAAAAAAAAGACATTGCGGGACCGTTTTTCATTTTTTAGGTGCATGTGGCACACTAGGGTGGACTCCCAGTGTGCCATCGATCTTTCTTTTTGGGGGGCAGCTGTAGCCGATGGGGATTGGGCATCCTTGCCGGTACACAACAAAAGGGAGTTATTTCATTATGCCGATGAGGATTGGGCACCTCCACGGCACAAAAAAAAAGCGGGTACATAATGCCAGCGGGAGTGGGCTCCCTGTCGGCAACATAAATATTGAGGCACTGCAGCGATGGGGATTGGGGCCCTGTTGTAGCAAATAAACACGGTCGGGGGCACATACTGCGAGGGGACTGGAGGCACCCCACCGGCAGGAGGTTAATATTGTTTGTGAACATGGCGGCAAGCCACTGCCATGTTCACAAACAATATCAGGGTTTCAAGATCCCACCCTGCAATGACGGGTTGCTCCCTCATTGCAGCGAATGGCTGACACTGCAATGACGAAGCAGCCCCTGATTGCAGCGGCTAATTTTTTACAAGATGGTGGCACACTGGCTGAACTACTGTCAGCAGCAGCGTGTCACGGCATTGGGGGAAGTGGGAAAAGCCTTTACAGGCTGTGGGGGTATTGGCCACCACAGTGCCGCGCCGCCACAACCTGCTTGTGGAGAAACCTGTTGCAACATGTTTCTTGCGCATGCATGCAATCAGCATGAAAATCACTACTGTCACATATTTATGTACGCACATGTGTACTGGAAGTATGCCTGGTTACGCCACTGGGCCCACTGACTAACTCCATCAAGAACAACAAGTATGCACTTGTTGTCACAGATTTGTTTTCCAAGTGAGTTGAGGCGTTCCCTACTTGGATTAACATGGCAAAGACAACTGCCAAGATCCTGGTGGATCAATTGTTCTCCAGGTGAGGCCTACCCCTTAAGGTAGACTCAGACCAGAGAACTAGTTTTACAGCTGAGCTGATGAAGGAGACACTCCAAATGCTTCGAGTAGATCAAAAATGTCATACCCCATACCACCCTCAATCCTCAGGACAGGAAGAAAGAGCAAATAGAAGAATCAGACAGATTTTTTGCAGATTCATCAGTGACAATCCCAAGGACTGGGATTCCCTCTTGCCACTGCTGCTGATGGCAATCAGGGGTACTCCTGCAGCAGCTACTCCATGCACACCATACGAGGTTATGACTGGTAGAGCCATGAGATTACTTGAACACCTGTTGATTGACCACCACACCCCTACAGCAGATAGCGTATCTGTGGACAAATATGTTGAAAAACTTAGGGATGATATCATGAACACACACTTGTTCACTACAAATCATATGGGTAAAGCCCAACAACAAGCAAAAGCCCATTTTGATAAGCATGCAAAAGAAGTCGACTGGCAAGTTGGAGATCAAGTCATGCTTCCCCAATACAGACCACCAGCTCACTCATTTACCAGCAAATGGGAAGGCCCATTTCCCACTGTCAACAAACTCAGCCCTGCTGTTTATCAGGTGAGAGTTCAGCATCAGAAACAGACCATTGACAAGTGGTTCCATGCTAATCAGCTCAAGTTGTACAAAAGTGAGTAATTACTTTTCCCAACCCTCTTAAGGTGGAATAGTACCCCTCAGTTAACAATCCTTTTCTGTTTCTTTCAGATACACTGGCAAGATGGCTATCTTGCATCTCCTCATCCTGGTGGGACTACTTTCTTTGACTTACTCTCAAGACAAACCCCTTACGACTGACAACAGATGACATATAGTACATTTGTTTGACAAACTTGAACATTCAACTAGAGATGTACCCATCTCCAGTCCCAGGGAGTCCATAGAGACGTCCCTAACAAATTGATTACTGTTAAGGAAGGCTCAGACATCTATCTTAATGCCATGGTTGTAGCCCCAGACAAATCCACATTGCAGATACAATGGGAAACTGATTACAGTGGTTACACACTTCCTGTAGCATGTTTATCTAAAATAACTTTCCACAGATGGCCCATCACAGGGATTGCACCAAACGGTACACTCTCTATTCGACAAGCCACTTCTAGACACACGGGTCTCTACAACTTAACTGCCTTAATAGATCCTACCTTTTGTGACCATCTCACCTCTGAAGAGTCACAAGCTTTCTGTCTTCACAAGTATATCTCTACTGAAGCTATGTTCCTTTCTGTGGTCCCACCTACTGAAGAAGAACTGACTGAATATCCTCCTCAGGAGCCTGGTCCTCCTAGTGATCTGACTGCCACTTCCCTTCCAGGAACTTTGATTAACAACATACAATTAATTCATGTCCCAGCTATTTTTAATCTGACACATTGGAATATGGCCAAGTTTAGTCTATGTCACACAACCAATACCCCTAAATTTTTCAGTATGATGCTTCCAGACATTGTAGCTGCTTGCCAAACTTGCACAAATGATCCAGTTTGTGGACCTCATGCCACTGAACACTTAGGAGTTTTTAGACCCGCCCCTAATGCTAAAAGTAAATCACGCACTAGGCATAATACTGCAGATGTTACTGGTGCAGCAGGTACCATCTCTGGCCTTTTTGGTTCAGGAATGTCAATCTGGAATAGAGCAGATATAGCTGCTATTAAAACACAAACACTAAAATTTCAACAAGCTGCTAAAAATGATGTGTTACCACCACTGTTACATGGTGTAGATGGT
The DNA here is from genome assembly GCA_016271365.2 of Neoceratodus forsteri. NCBI lineage: Eukaryota > Metazoa > Chordata > Ceratodontiformes > Ceratodontidae > Neoceratodus > Neoceratodus forsteri. The sequence goes on from JADMNL010000024.1 coordinate 112,356,599, forward strand.
TTAAGTAAGGAAGAGCGTTATACTGTTTATAACATGCAAGAAATTGCAAAAGGCTTCAATGACACTAGAAACAAAATTAATTAATTGATTTTTCAAAATAACAAGGAGGCAGACAAGCAATATATTGCCCATGAACTTTTATGGTCCACTTATGGTTCTTATGTAATTGCCACTGTTAACAATTTATTCAGGGATTTGGAAACAGAATGTATTCCAGATATTATTCATGATAGGACAATGTCTAAATGGTATTGTCATCAACGCAAATCTACTGCATGCATACTGTATAAGTCAAATTCTGTCAATATTTCTATGTCTACTGCTAGAAATATTGGGTATGTTTCATGTTATCTAAACCTGTTCCTTACTTTCATTGTGTCACTACCTCGCTTCAATCCACAGACTTCTGTCTTTGACAAACTGGCTACAATTAATTCCATCGGACATCTTAATGACAGTGTTTACCGAGAATGAACTGACTTGCCTTCTTTACTTGTATATCATCCTGTCCTACAAGCTTGGGTCACTCCGCATACCAGCTGCTGCGCCATAAAGGGATATTATTACCTGTGATGCTGTGACGTATTTGACATTGTTAAACAAGTATACGACTACTCTCTGGAACACTTGGACTGGTCCTATTGCTTGGGTGATGATCTGCCATCAAAACCTGACTGAACAATCTTCGCAAGATGTATCTTCAGCACCTGCCGCTGAAACAGCGGCATCCCGAAGCTACCTAGAGGAGGTACATTACTTCACAACATGGCTCACTAACCAATCCTTCACTTGTCCTATACGTCTACAACAATGTAGAGTACCAACTGTAAGAGTTACCTACAATTCCGATGAGCAGTACTGTGTAGTGACAATCATGATTCCTTTGCTTATGGTGCCAAAACTTGTGCTATTAATTTTCCTAACTTATGTTTTCATCCACAGCAGAAAACAGTAATTGATCATACAGTTATTACTCCTGTTCTTCTCCCTGAACCAGATGTTATTGATACTGATCCGCAATACTTGCTTGCCTTGTCTCAATATTTGCCTATCTTTAATGTACACAAAGACTCTTTGACACTTTCTTTGAAATCCCTTTTAGCTACAAAGGATTCACATCTTATTTGTATTAGTAACAATATTTCTAAAGCTGGTGATGCTCTTAATACTCTTATTCATGATGGTGATTTAAGCTCTGCTCTTTCCAATACTTGGTTAGAATTAACTTTCAAAGCTTTTGTTATTATCCAAGCATTTTTTATTGTTTTTTCTGATACAAACCCTTTGCTGTCTGCAACATACTCTTAGACAACATCACATAAATAACTTGAACTCCTTTACAAGGCTCATGCCTCAGGCTTGTAAACAATGGCTTCTGCAGCTCCATCCCACTACTTTCAAACAAGATGAAGTCTTGCTATATTATGACATATGCAGTTTGTCCCAGCGTTAGAACTGCTCCGGAGGTGAAAGAGTTAACTTCCATGCCAGGCATGGAATCTTGAGCGCGAGCTCGGTTGAAAAAACTCTGTCTGTTGTTCTTCAAACTGAAACTGTCAGATTCTTTACTCCGCCTCACTGAACAGTCGCTCCGGAGATTCCTCCCTGCTCAGTTCATTTTGTCGGTTAAAAGTGTTATTTCTCGGTTTTAAACCGCATTTGTATATTTTAACCGCAACGGTCGGTTCAAGCTCTGTCTGTGGTATCGTAAGTAATAGATAGGTTTACATTTCTCTGTGTGGAACTTGCAAGCGTTGTTATCGGTTCGGTTTGAACCGATCAGGATATTGTTAAAACTTATTAAATTACATTTAGAGTGCGGTTCCCGGTTCTTATCGGTTCTAAAAAAACAGATTTCATTACAGTTTTCCACGACCCGTGACACGGTTGAGAACTGATAAGGGTGTCTTGTGAGCAATTTGCGGAAAAGGGCAAGTTTTTGGTTGAGGCTGGCATTATGTCTCAGAGAGCCAAAAGAAAAACCCGGGCCCACTGGGTTTCAGCACTGTAGTGTCTGTGGGGAAGCCTTTGCCAAGGCTGACCCACACTCATGTGTTTATTGTCTGGGGTTTGACCACCTCAATGCAGACTGCCAGATTTGCAAGAATTTCCCTGCAGCTACCCTGGATAAGAGAGTTGGTATGCTCGGGAGCGGAGCCCAAAAAGTCCACTGCGCGGATGGCCAGCCGGTTCGGTGCCAACGAACGGAGAATGCCCTCTGACCAGGGCGATACTCGGCAAGCGAAGAGCTGACTCGAGGAGCCAGTTCAGCAAAGAGGACTAGAAAATCAACAGGTGTGAACCAAAATTTCCTTCTCCAACCGCTGCAGAGATAGCCAAGCGATCAAATTGTCAGTCGCTTTCCCGGTTCCGTCCGAACCGGGACCATCAAATAAGCGGTCAGTTCGATCGGTTCCACGGTTCAAGAATATGATATAGAGGAATTTTATGAACTGGAGGAGGGGGAGGAGGATTATGAAGAGAGTGAATGTGATTTTGAAAGTCTGGATGTGCCCATTGAACCGGACATCTCCCCAGACAGACCTTCAGGAGTGTCTCCCCCTAGGCTTTCTGAGTCCCCTTCTCATTTTCTGTTTTATAAAAAAGTTGCTGAAACCCTCCAGCTCCCTTTGGAAGAAGCTGTGGATGAACAGGAGGAGCCTGACTATGTGGAAATGATGGATATCCCAGAGTCCAGGAGATTGTCTATTCCTCTACATAAATCTATTAGGAAACAGACAATAAAAATTTTAAAAGCTCCTAATTCTTTACCTCCTGTGGATAAAAAGATGGACAGGAGGTACACATTGTCAGGCTCTGATACTGAGTTCCTTTCACAACAATTCAGCCATGTTGGAGTAGTGCAGGCTGCAGCCTGTGATAAGGCAAATATTCCCTTGGCTTCACACCCCCCTGACGAGGACTCCAGGAGGATTGATGCCATGGCAAAGAAACAATGCATGGCAGCATCCTTGGGACTCAGACAGGCAAATTATATGGCCTATGTTGCAAGATACCAGAAATCCAGATGGGATACTGTTAAGGCTTTAGCGAAACAGGTCCCTGGCCAGCTTGCCCAGGAGCTGGAACAGGTGGCAGCTGATGGTATTGAGGCATCCAAGGTGCAATTCCATGCTGCAGTGGACTCTAATGATGTATCTTCAAGAGTCATGATTACATCTGTGGTTTTTCGTAGAATGGCTTGGCTTAGGTGTACTAGCCTGTCACAGGATACCCAGGCTAAGGCCATGGATTTTCCTGTTGTGGGTAATTCTCTTTTTGGGGAGCAGACAGAGAATTACATGAAGAAAATGGATGAGTATAGGACCACTTATAGGGTGCACAGGCCAAGGAGGGCAAGCCACTCCTCAGAGGCAGCTTTCCAGGGGCAGGGGCAGGCCTTTTCACTGAGCCTTTTACCAAGCCCAGGCCTCCTCTTCAGCTTATGCCCAGGGGGGGTTCTTCAGAGGGAGAGGCAGACAGAATACGGGCAGGCCTGCTACCACCCCTCAGCCTAAAGCCCCTGCCAAACAGGCACCCTGATGGGATGCCCAGGGCTGATTATCCATTACCTGTAGGGGGCAGGCTGGCTTACTTCATCCAGGACTGGGAGTCTTTAACATCAGACAAGTGGGTCCTGGAAGTAGTAAGCCAGGGACTGGTTCTCAGCTTCAAAAAATTTCCAAAGATGAGAACCAGATCCTTTCCACCTGCAAATCCATTAGAGGCTCTTGCTTTGGAAACTGAAGTCTCAACCCTCCTGGCTCTCAGAGCTGTAGAAAGGGTTCCTCCCCTACACCAGGGCAAAGGATTGTACTCCAGGTACTTCCTTACCCCAAAAAGACAGGAGAATGGTGGCCCATCCTGGATCTAAGATACCTAAACAAGCACCTTTTAAAACCAAAATTCAAAATGGTGACTCTGGGAATTATTTTACCCTCCCTAAGGCCAGGGGACTGGCTAGCATCCCTGGACCTCAAGGATGCCTACTTCCATGTTCTCATCAGAAGCTCCCACCGAAAGTACCTCAGATTCGAACTGCCCTCAGGCCATTACCAGTTCAGAGCAATGCCCTTCGGCCTCACCTCTGCCCCAAGGGTATTCACCAAATGCCTGGCAGTAGCAGTTGCTCACTTAAGAAGCAAAAGATTGCCATCTTTCCTTACCTGGATGACTGGCTCATAGTGGGTCAGTCTCCAGACCAAGTCAAATCACACCTTCAGGTTACCCAGCAGCTGCTTACATCTCTAGGTTTTCTTCTCAATCTTCCAAAGTCAGTTCTAGAGCCTGTTCAGCTACTCACCTTCATAGAGCAGGACTGGACACAAAACAGGCCAGAGCTTTCCTTCCTCTAGAAAAAGAAAAAACCCTGGTGGCTCTGGCCTCCTCCTTCACTCTGCAGGTCTCTCGACCAGCAAGGCACTTTCTACAGCTCCTTGGGCACATGGCTGCTTCCACAGCTGTAGTGCAAGGAGCAAGATTTCAGATGAGGGACATTCAGTTCCATTTGAGAGCCTTCTGGTCTCAAAGGAGAGATTCTCTAACCAAATTGATCCCAGTAACTCGAACCCTGATCCAGGCCCTGCAGTGGTGGCAGGATCAGAGCAATCTGAGACAGGGGGTTCCTTTCATCCCTCAATCTCACTCCTTGACCCTTACTACAGATGCATCCCTCTTGGGATGGGGAGCTCACATGGGTGACCTCACCACCCAGGGATTGTGGTCCCCTCAGGAATCTCTGCTCCACATCAATCTGTTGGAACTCAGAGCTGTTTTTCTAGCACTTCAGGTTTTTTCTGCATCTGTTCAGAACAAAGTGGTACAGGTCAGAACAGACAACACCACTACAATGTGGTACATCAACAAACAAGGGGGCACTCGGTCTTTGGCCTTGTGCACCGAGGCAATGAAGTTGTGGTCTCTGGCTTATTCCCTGAACACCTCCCTCATGGCAGTTCATCTCCCAGGCAAGGACAATGTCCTGGCAGATGCTCTCAGCAGGATTTCCCAGGGCCATCACGAATGGTCACTGGATCCCCTAGTACTGGGGTTAGTATTTGCCAGGTGGGGCACCCCTCAGATAGATCTTTTTGCAGCCCCAGACAATCACCAACTTCCACTTTTTTGTTGCAGGCCCCCAGTGTTGGGCTCAGTCCCTCTGGATGCCTTCCTTCTCGATTGGGAAGGGAAGTTCCTCTATGCCTTCCCTTTCCTCTCTTGTTCAAGGTGCTAGTCAAAATCAGATCTCAACCTTGCAAGATGATTCTGATTGCTCCAGATTGGGCCAGACAGCCCTGGTATCCACTCCTTCTGTCCTTAGCAGTCCACCTTCCCTGTGTCTCCCCAGGAATCACAATCTGTTAACCTGTGCCCAGGGAGAGTTTGGTATCCGATCTCAAATCCCTCAACCTCAAGGCCTGGCTCTTGAGGGTTAGAGTTTGCTGACCTACACCTTTCTCAAGGTGTACTCGATATCTTGAAGCTTCTAGAAAGCCTTCCACCAGGGCTACTTATAATTCTAAATGGAAAAGGTTTTCCATATGGTGCTCTGAAGCATATTTCCCCAGAATCTGCTGATTTGCCCACAGTCCTGGACTATATGGTCCATCTAAATACTTTGGGGCTGAGGCCAGCTACCCTGAAAGTGCATTTGGCAGCTGTCTCTGCTTTTATTTCAGCAGGAAGCCCTCTTCTCTTTCTGCTCACCCTGTACTCTCCAAGTTTTTCAAGGGATTGCTTCACACCAACCCTCCATTCAGGGACCCTGCTCCTGCCTGGGATCTTAATGTTTGCATTGCTCAGCTAATGCAACCCCCCTTTGAGCCCTTGTCTTCAGCAGAGCTTAAGTACTTGACTTGGAAAACTGTGTTTCTAGTAGCCATCACTTCTGCCAGGCGCATAAGTGAATTACAAGCTTTGTCAGTGGAGCCTGATTTTATCTCCTTTCACAGAGATAAGGTAGTCCTCAGGACTAACAGGAAGTTCTTGCCTAAGGTGGTTTCAGATTTCCACCTTAATCAATCTATATCTCTTCCAATGTACTTCACTAACCATTCCTCCTCTGGCAAGAGGAGATTGCACAGTTTAGATGTAAAGAGAACCCTCAGTTACTACATAGAGCATACCAAGGGTCACAGGTTTGACTCCCTCCAACTGTTCCTCACTTATGGTGAGGTTGGTAAAGGGAAACCTGCCACTAAAAGATCCATTGCCAGGTGGATTGTCTCTTGTATCCAATTTTGCTATCAAAAACTGGGTAAGGTTCCCCTTCAGGCCTGAGGGCTCACTCTACCAGAGGTACAGCTCGTCCTAGCTGCAGCCAGGGACATCCCTATCTTAGAGATATGTCAAGCAGCTACCTGGAAAACAGTACACACTTTCACCAAGCATTACTCCTGGACATCCAGACTGGGGTGATGCTGGGTTCTTTGTGTGCTTCAGAGCCTATTTCCTAAGTAGGTTCTGTCCCTCCTCCATGGAGGTACTGCTGTGTAGTCTGCATATGTCATAATATAGCAAGACTTCATGTTGTTTGAAGAAAAAATTACTCACCTTAGTAATGTTGTTTCTTCTAATGGAGTCTTGCTATATTATGACCTCCCCTCCTGCCCCTCTCAGAACCTCTGCTCTTGGGATGTGGGTGGGCAGTGCAGTGTTGGCACTTAATGATGCCCACCTTGTGTTTTTCACCCCTCTTTTTGGGGTGTTTGGGTGTTGTATTTTATTTTATTTTTTGGATCCCCTGACTTGAGTCTTGGTTTTGGGACCAGAAAAATGTGTTAATATTTTAGTAGCCAGTTGGCTAGTGTAGGTTTACAGCTTCCACACAGAACCTTAGTGAGTTTTGCTCGTAAAGATCTGACAGTTTCAGTTTGAAGAACAACAGACAAAGTTTTCAACTGAGCTCACACAAGATTCCATGCCTGGCATGGAAGTTAACTCTTTCACCTCCGGAGCAGTTCTAAGGCTGGGACAAACTGCATATGTCATAATATAGCAAGACTCCATTAGAAGAAACAACATTACTAAGGTGAGTAATTTTTTCTTTCTGTTGTTGTTGCCTTTTCTTTTGAAGGCAACAAGGGGGGGAATGTTATCCATGGACCAGCACCCCTGATGGTGCCCCACCTCATGGGCAGCAACCTATGTACATATATGTACTAACCTTAGGGTGATGGCACTTATCATACAAGCATAAGTGTCAGGATATGTGTTCGATTATGCTCCACTGTGTTTTAGTGATACATATTAGCCATGGGAAATGCTTTTTGCTCTAGTTTTACTGTATTTTCATATGTAAGGCAACAGTGCCATCTTTAGTAATTATGTATCATTACAACTGACCTTGGAGATCAGTACCTTCATTGTGCTGTTATCTCCTGATAATGTAACTTTTTATAGTAGTTAGGACAGTTACTCAGACCACCTATTTTTGTCCAATTATAAATAGAATAAAGTATGTGTCTGGCTGTGTAACAAGAATTTACATACACCTGAGAGGTTTAATGCTACAAAAACCCCGAGAGCGAAGCTCGAGGGATTTATGCATAGCATCAAACCATGAGGGTGAGTGTAAATTAGAGTTTACACACACCCAGACCCATTTTTATTTTATATAATTATTAGGTTTCTCTTTTTCACCTCAGTAATTATATAAAATAAAAAAGGTTGCTGTGCCACCGCAGTCCGATTATGCCATGGCACGTGGTCGGCTTTCACTTTTATTTAAAACTTTTTTTTCCAGATATTGTGAGGGTGGTCAATCTGGTAACCATGTGGTACATTTAAGTTTATTTTAAATGTTACTTATTGCCAAGTGTCCGTGGCAGTGTCTCTCCATGTTGGATTTGCGGTTTCGGGAGACAGCAATCAAGAATTGAGGAGCTCGAGCAGGCGCATGCTCAGAGTGGGGAAAACTGTGCGCATGTTTGCCATTATAAACGCTCCTTTATAACAGCAAATTATGCCATGGTTTCCTTATGGGAAAAAGAGTAAACCATTAATTATATACATGTTATGTACAGCATCTTCCTTAGCCATTGCTATAGTAATAATCAGGGTATAAGACCCTTTGTCACACGTAGCTTCTCTGAGAAGATAGAGACTGTCTACATTGCCTAGGTAAGGAAACCTGTATTCTCCCAGTGTTTACGATGGATAATTCTGGGGGATTTCAATGCCTGGGTCGACGATGAACTTTCGCCATTTGGTCAAAATCTCCTCCAATTAATCGATTCATTGGGCCTGTCACGAGTAATTACCTCTGCAACCCATGAGGGGGGGCATACATTGGACTTGGTTTTCCATCTGGGGATGGAGATATCTGATGTGGAGGTGGAGCCAGTCGGATGGTCTGACCATCACACCCTGAGGTTTAGATTTGCAGCCCCCCCCAAAATAGGCCTGCCCCCAGGGAGTTAGTACAGTTCCGTCCTTTAAGAGGGATTACCTCAGAGGGCCTAATGATGGAGCAGGACTTCTTGGATTTTCCAAGGGATAGCATGGATCCAGGGCCACTGGTCTTGGCCTATAATAGGGTTGTGACTGAGGCCCTGGATGCCATTGCTCCAATTCATGTTCGTCCCCGTTCTTCACTTAAGGCTCCCTGGTTTGACGGGAGGTCCGTGAGTGGAAGAGGAAGGATGAAGATTAGAAAGACGCTAGGAAACCTCAACTGAGGTGGATAGACTTGAATTGTTAGAACATTATAAATTCTACCAATCAGCAATCTCCCATAAGAAGGCAGAGTTCCTGTCCAGGAAATTGCTGCAGCTAGGAATAGACCATCCCAGCTCTTCCAGACTGTGTACAGACTGTGCAATCCAGTCTGTCTCCAGACTGGTAGAGCATTATCACAGGTACAGTGTGAGGAGTTTGCGAAATTCTTTGCTGACAAGGTATCCACCATCAGGGATGAGATCAGCCAGTGTCTTTCTATTGAGCATTGCACTGATCAATCGGGTGGTACTAATGCCCAGTTGTACTGGTCTACCTTTAGACTACCAGCAGTAATAGATATTGTGAGGATTATCCAGACTCTGCACCTACCTATTGTAAGTTGGACCCAGGCCCTACTCACCTGGGGGTGGGTGTGTAGATGTTATCGGCCCAGTCCTGGCTGGGATAGTGGTGGTGTCATTAGAGAGAGGGATCTTTCCGGATCCCTTAAAGGAGGCGGTAATATACCCCCTTTTGAAAAATCCCTCTCTTGACCCCGACTGCCCAGCAAATTATAGACCAGTTTCTAACCTCCCTTTTGTAGGGAAGGTTATTGAGAAGGTGGTCGCTCTGCAACTGGAGGATCATTTGTCCAACCACAATATCTATGACCCTCTCCAATCTGGCTTCAGGAAGAGGCACAGTACAGAGACAGCTCTTGTTCGGGTATTGAATGATCTCCTGATGGCAAGAGATCGGAGGACCCATTCCATCTTGGTTCTCCTGGATCTCTCAGCAGCATTTGACACCGTGGATCATGGGGTATTGCTCGACCGCCTGTGATTTCTCTGTGGTCTGAGGGGAGCAGTCCACAGTTGGTTTAGATCTTTTTTGGAGGGCAGATCTCAGAGAGTGGTATCGAGAGTTAACACCTCGGCCCCTCACTGTCTGCCCTGTGGGGTACCGCAGGGGTCGGTGCTGTCCCCTATGTTATTCACGGTGTATATGCTTCCACTGGGGGACATTATAAGACAGTATGGGCTGAGTTTTCATTGTTATGCTGATGATTCTCAGCTCTACCTGTCTTTTATGCCTGATCAGGAGTCGGATTCCATCACGATGTTTAATAACTGCCTCCTGGAGATTCAGGATTGGATGAGTGCTAGTTGGCTTAGGTTGAATCCAGGGAAAACTGAGGTGTTGATTGTGGACCCTGGAGGGAAGATAACAGGGGCTTGGACGGGGAAACCCTCGGGTTTATATCTTGGGGGGGCCCAGCTTCTAGCCTCTGGCCAAGAACGTAACCTGGGAGTAATTTTTGATGAAAGCCTGACTATGAAGATGCAGGTGTCGGCCGTAGTCAAATCTGCCTTTTTTCATCTAAGGAATATTGCCCGGGTGAAACACTTGGTTCCAAGGAATATCTTCCCATTTTGGTCCACGCCTTTGTTACCAGCCGTTTTGATTACTGCAATGCGCTTTATCTAGGGCTGCCGGGGGTGGATATCCGCCGCTTGCAGCTTGTGCAGAACTCGACGGCCAGGTTGTTGATGGGAGTTTCACGATCTAGCCATATAACACCTGTGCTGCATGATTTGCACTGGCTGCCAGTACAGTGGCGGATCACCTTCAAGGTCGCATTATTGACCTTTAAGGCCCTACATGATTTGGGACCCCACTACCTGAAAGAGCTCTTGGTGCCTTACTGTCCTGCCCGTTCTCTTCGCTCCTCTGATGAGGGATTGCTAGAGATTCCCAGGGTACGTCTAAAGATGTCTGGAGTTAGATCTTTTGCCTATATGGCACCAACCCTGTGGAATTCTCTACCTCGTCAGATACGAGAATGCCTAACTGTTGAAAGTTTTAAAAAACAATTAAAAACTTTCCTTTTTGCCTTAGCATTTGTTGGTACATAATGAGTAAGTGTATTGTATGGTTGTTTGATTTATTGTTTGAAATGTGATTTCACTTGTTTTATTGTAAAAGCGCCCTGAGCTTGGGAAGGGCGCTTAATATAAATAAAATTTTACTTACTTACTTACACTGTGCTGGTAGTAAGTCTGTATTATCTAGTCTATAATAAATTTCATTTATTACGTGAGCAGCACTTGTCTGTTGTCTCTTCCTTTCGTACCCTTCCACCAAGAACCTGACAGGGGAATTTATTACCCACTCATAACACACATACACACAAAGAACATACAAGATAATGGTGACATGTACTACAACAAGAACAAAAGTTATATCAAATATCATCTGGGTTAGAAAAATGTAATGTAAAATAATTTTGTGTGGTGACAACACCCTGAGCATCACTCTGCACTAAGTTTTTGACCTGCTGCTTGCTTCTCTACACCTATTGCAGCTTTGTTATAGCTGCAAACCAACTACATTGTTTGGTACATCCTCTGTCTATTTTGGCTGTTTTCATAACAGGAAGATGAAATGAAATCTAAATAATATTATTATGCAATAAAGTTGTAGTCTAATCACTTACTGTGACAATGCCAGTGAGCAGTGACAAGTCTCTCTCACTAATAGTCAAGCCTGACTGGTAAATAACTTATAAAGAAAAAATACTTCTGCTGTAAATTTCTTCTCAGCCATGAAGCCACAGACTTACAACAATGTCTTTCTTGAGTGCACACACTGTACACAAACACACACAGAATAAAATGGTAGCAAGCTACCCAGAGGTGGTGTGAGTCAAATGACTAGTCTCCCCCCACACCAACACCAGTTAACAAATGCAGCTCACGGCAGTACACTCGCAGATACACAAATGGCCCTGGAAGGACTTCTGCCTGGGTTCCTCACAGGAAGATGTCTGTGATTTGGAAATTTAAATTATATTACTATGAAATATAGCAGTCAGTCACTCACTGCAACAATGTCAGTGAGCTGACAAGTGTCTCTCTAGTTTCAGTAATACAATAGTCAAGCCTGTCTGACCACAAAATGGCTTTTTTAATGTCCTCTTTGGCACTCAGACACAAACATTACAAAAAAAAAACCAGAAGGTCCCTAACAGCTGAGCTGATGTGGGCATAGGGCATACTGCAGTGACTGCTACACTAGCGAGCACACAAGCACAGGACAAAACAGCAGTCACACAGAAGCAGTGAAGGTGGGAGTCAGCCGACGCTGGCATCCAGAGAAAAAATGATAAATATATTCAGTGCACTTCTGCACTTCATCACACTTCTCTTAGGTTTGTTTCAGACAAGTACTCCAAGTAAGTTACAAACAAAAACTTAAATTTCAATTTACTAAATAAACTCAAACAAAATCTCCCTTACCCCCTTAAGTTGTTTAAAACACTACAGCCCCAAAATTGAAAAAACAGGGCACATGCAGCAGACCTTTACACTGCACTTGCCCCTGCACTCCTCCCAGCCACGACAGTACCTCAAGGGAATAAATAGGGTAAACATGGAGGGGATCTTTAGACTAAAGAAGGGAGGTATCACCAGAGGGCATGGTTTGAAGTTGGAAGGTGGAAGGGTGAGGGGGGGAAAAGGAGGAGGTTTTTCACTGAGAGGGTGGTGGACCCTTGGAATGCGCTGCCTGGTGAGCTGGTTCAGAGATAGACAGTGGAAGGCTTCAAGAGAGAGTGGGGCAGACACAGAAAGCGGATGTATCAGATGATGGCCTGGCCCAGGGGGGTGGGGATGGATGATAGGGGTTTCTGGAACACGGAGGGGGGGCCTCGGCACTCAACTAGGGATCTGAGGTTCGAGCAGACTCAATAGACCATAAGGCCTAATCTTCTGGCAATTAGTACGTTAGTAATATTGAGACAGATAACACTCACCAAAGAGTGACACTAGCCAACAGACTACTGGTCCATGCTGATGTAGAGCTAAGTGAATCTGTGTGGCCCCGACATGGACCAGGACTGCATAGGACCCACAGGGGATAGCACTCCCCAAAACGGGATAGCACCATGTCCCCTGTCAGCAATATTCAGCCCGCACTGGCAGATAAACCTACTGGGCATGCAAGGTGCTAAGGGGCCATCTGCATGCCCATTAAGGGCTCATTTGCATGGGGTGCAGAAGCCCCTTAGCACCCCTGTCTAGTGGTCCCCCTAATCACCCAGTATACACTTGTTTAACAGTCCCGGGTGGTCCAGTAGTTCCCCCTACCCCCCTTGCCTGTACCTGCACCCCCCCACCTACCCACTTGGCATGGACACCCAGCCTGCAACCCCTCCCCCCATCCTGAGTGCTGCCCATGAAAGTAATGGTGGGACCAGACCTCCTCTCTGCTTCTCAGCTGGCTGTCATCTGACAGTCACGGGTACAATCATGTACTTAGCGCCTGGATAAGAGGTGGTTTTCTGTGATGATAAACAACACTGCTAGGGGGGCTGTTTACCACTGCCATAAACTTTTGAAAATGCTGCTGCACCACTATGCATGAGGGGACCCCCTCATTTGCATAGACACAGTGGTATTTTAGCTCCTTGGCTCTGCTGAGTTTGGGGGTGCTCCGGGTGCCTCTGAATATGGCCCCACCCAGAGTGCCAGTGCAAATCCCGGTTAGCGTCAGCTCAAACCCCTTTTGATACAGAGCTAACATTTGAATATTGGGGCCTACAGCTTTAGTACACACACACACACACACACACACACACACACACACACACACACATACACAGGCTGTGTGTGCCTGCTGGCCTGGGGTCCCATTCTCTGCTTGTCTCTCTGAGAAAACAGCCCTTCTTTAGTTTCACTTTCATTCACTCTTGCAGTTCTGATAAAAACTACAGACTAATTTTCACACTGGAAGTGTACAGATGTAACAACCCCCCCCCTCGCTACTTTACACAGTTAGCTACCCCAGGCCCCCATAACTGGGCACGGACAAATTCAGAAACACATTTAGAAACTGTACCATCCCTAGCTTTGGGAATGTATACCAGACACATTACTGTAGAGATCAAGGGATGGGGGTGTACAAAAGCAATATGACTTATTTGGTATTTACAAAAAACAGGTCCTGAGGAAAGAACATTTTGCTAGGGCTACACTAGACCTAACTTCTGGAAGGGTACCCAGTAACTCCATACAGGAAGCAATAACATAAATGTCAAGACCATAGTTGGGGTTCTAGAGTGTGGCTTTATTCCAAAAGATGTTCTCTAAAGCAAGGGTGGACCCCAAGGTTTATACATCGTGACACTAGGAACTTGCAGGACAACAAATTCACTGTATCTGACAGAAACCTCTTTGTATTCCCACACTGTAGGACATAGAACATCTTTTATTTATTTATTTATTTATTTATTAGAAAAGTTGGATTCACAACCTTTGAGTCATGGACTCATTTACAAAGGCACCTCGTCGCGGCGGGGGGTAGACAGAGTTACATAGTGTGGTTACAACAGTGAGAACAGTACAGGTGCAGAACATTAAACATAGAGTACACATAGGTTACATAATAATGTTACTTATAATAGGTCACAGTCATATACAAAGTACCCAAGGGTTTCATTGGGGGTACAGCCCTGGACATACCTAGATAATACCTGGAGAGGGTGGAGGTAGGGATGGGTAGTGGGGTGGGAGGGGGGGAGAGGATAGGCTGTCCGGAGGATGATGTCAAGTCAGGGAAGCCTGACAGGAGGATCCCACAGTGGGATTAATTAATAATTAATTAGGTGCATCTACAGCAACGAGCGTCAAAGAGATGGTTCCGGAGGGCGATTTTGAAGGGACCAATTTTGACAATGTCTGTGATGCAGGGTGGGAGGGAGTTGAACCAAGCAGCGGTTCGGTAATGGAAGGACCTCTGGGCTAGCGAGGTCTTGGTTCTGGGCACCAGAAAGCTGGCCTTGACAGAGCTATGGGTGGCAACAGATGAGGACGCCCGCCATAGGGAAGCAGAGACCCCCATGGGGGGGAGCCCTAGAAGAGATTTCTGGCAAATAGGCAGGTCTGGTAGCGCAGATGATTCTCAAAGGTGAGCAGGTTGGCGGTGGAGTAAAGCAGGCAAGTGTGAGTGTGGCTAGGGGCTCTGGTCAGGAACCTGTACGCCTTAGTGATTGAGAGCTGGATTTTAGTTAAGGGGGTATTGTCCACTGCAGAGTAAATGGGCAAGCCATAGTCCACTAACGACAGGACAGAAGAGGTGATGGCCAGCCGGAGGGCAACTTGGGGGAGGCAATCTCTATGATGGTATAGTAGGCCTATCTGAGAATTTATGGCGGATGATAGGGCATTGATGTGGGTGTGGAAGGTGAGAGCCGAGTCGAAAGTGATGCCTAGATATTTCTAAGAGGTCACTTGCTCCAGCGGGTGCAGAGTGCTGGGAAGAATGAAGAGGGGGGCATTCTTGGCCTTGTTTTGGTGATGGGAGAAAAGCATTGACTTAGTCTTCTTTAGGTTAATGACGGTGGTCAAGGAACCACTTTTCAGCTTGGTTGTAGGTGTGCTGGAGAGTACCTGGAGAGAAGAGGGATCGGGGTGGGAGGCAAAGATAACCGCATAGTCGACATAGAGAAGAATTTTTCCTGTGCAGGAGCAGGGGAGAGTGTTGAGGTAGAGGTTGAAAAGTACAGGGCCCAGAATGGAGCCCTAGGGTACCCCAGAAGGAATGGACCAGGTATTGGACAGGGAGCTGTTTATCTTCACACACTGGGATCTAGCAGAGAGGTAGCTGGAGAACCAGGCAAGGGGATCAGCAGAAAAGCCAAGTTGGTGGAGGGCATTGAGCAGGAGGGGGTGACAGTGTCAAAAGCCTTGAAGAGGTCTATGAGCACTATGCCGGCAAGGTTGCCTCAGAACTCCAGGACAGCAGTAGTGGTACTGTGTTCTGGGTGGAAACCATGTTATTCTGGGCACATTATGTCATATTTGGCCAGGTACTCAGAGAGTTGAATAGACGCTATTTTCTTCTAAGGCTTTAGAGAGCGGGGGGAGGATGGAGATCGGCCGGTA
This sequence comes from Neoceratodus forsteri, assembly GCA_016271365.2. Lineage (NCBI taxonomy): Eukaryota > Metazoa > Chordata > Ceratodontiformes > Ceratodontidae > Neoceratodus > Neoceratodus forsteri. The sequence continues at coordinate 112,372,201 of JADMNL010000024.1, forward strand.
GTTGTTAGGTGCGGACTGATCTCCACTCTTATGTATAGGGGTGATTTTGGCTGATTTCCAAGCACTGGGAAACTGACCGAGGCATACAGACCAGTTTAGTAGTCAGTAAGGGGGACTAGGATGAGATCCAAGACCAGGTGGAGGATCCTGGAGTCTAGGAGGTCACAGCTGGTGTTGCTACCAAGGGCTTTTAGCAGGTGCGGCCAGGCTACGTGGGGGGATATAGTGTGCAGGCAGAAAGGAGGAAGATCCAAGACAGGGGGGATAGAGGCCAGGATTGGGTCAAAAAAGTTGTTTGGGAGCACGGAGTTTAGGTCAGAGAAGGCAGTATTGAGGCAATCAGCTATGCGAGCTGGGTCGGTAGCGATGGTGCCATCAATGGAGAGCTGGGATGGTGGGGAGGGGGGAGCGGGTCTTCCCATTAAGCTCTTTCATGCTATCCCAGAAAGTCCGGGCAGAACCTCAGGTGGATGCGAGTGTGGTCTGATAGTGCTCTGCCTTGGCCCGTCTAATGGCTCAGGTGCACTGATTACACGCTGCACTGTAGGCTTGTCTATCAGCCAACTTTCCTAATTCGATAGTGATGTGCCAGCGATTATCCCTATGCTTAAGTTTTTGGATAAGAGATGAGATCCATATGGCATTTTGGTTTTTAGTGCGGATTCTGGTGTGGAGGGAGCGAAAAGGTCACAGGCCTTGCTGAAGACATTGGTGAAGAGGTCTAGGGCAGAGTCAATATCAGGGGCATGGTGGATGGGGGACCAGTTCAGCTGTGCTAGATGCAATTTTAGCTTTCTGAGACCTCCTGGGTGTAGGCACCAGCACAAGGTGGCCTGGGACACATGTTTCAGTATGGAGGATGACCAGTGACAGAGGACAGGTGAGTGATCACTAAATGAGTCAGGGAGGATGTTGATATCCTAGATTTTATGAGGGCGGTTCGATAGTATTACGTCTAGGAGAGTGCTGAAGCCACTTGTCCGGTTGAATCTAGTGGGCTGGGTGACTAACTGGGACATGTCCAGGGCAGCGAAGGAGTCCCTGGTATGGGAGGCAGTGGTACCAAGCCAATTGACAATAAGATCACCTAGGATGAGTTGCTCAGCTTTGTGCAGTAGGGAGGTGAGGTAGTTGATGAGAGACTGGACCACTGGGTTCTGGTTCCTTAGGGGTAGGTAGGAGACCGTGAGAAAGAGTGGGCCCCTGGCTGGGTCAGGGGTAATTTTTAGAGTGAGGGCTTGGGCGCCACAGTCAAGCTTGGGGGCAGGGAGCGTATGGCTTATAAGGGTGTCCCACATGTAGATTGCACACCCACCACCGCGTTTACAAACTCAGTCTTCTCTGAATAGGGTGTATCCAGGGAGGGAAATAATGGAGCCAGGTCTCTACTAACGCAATAATATCGGGTTGGTGTTGTACAACCCAGCACGGGAGTGCGGCAAATTTCTTTAGAAGGCTGCATATGTTCAGTGATGCAACGCGGAGACCAGCTCCAGAGTGGAGTATGGGAGGGCTACTTGGCATAGGTCCAGGGTTTGGGTGTATATTCCCAGAGAGCAGTAAGAGCCGAGTGATTAATCTAATTAGGGGATGGTGGTGACAAGGACCCTTAGAGTGGTGCCGATGTGAGGTCCTGATAGTAGGGGTGCAGGGGATGGGTAAGGCACGGAGGGTAGGTATGGCCAGGAAGTGGTGGGTCCAGGACGTGCCCGGGAGGGCAGAGGGAGTGGGGGTGGTGGAAGGTGGTGGATGCAGAGGAGTTGGGTGGGTGTCCAAGGTGGGAAGGGGCTGAGCTGTTTGGGGTGGCTTAGGGGAGAAATGCTCGGGGTGGAGGGAGGGAGGTGTCTGAGCCAGAAGGGTAAACATGAGCAGGCCTAGTAGAAGAGCGATGGTGCCCATTATTATGTAGTAGGTAGCTGGAGGTAAAACTGAGCCAGCAGTGGTGTGCCAGCTGTGAAATTAGTCGAAGCACAGGGCAATTTTAGTAAAACACCTGGAAAGAGTTACTGTACTGTTGCTTTACTGCGTGGGGGGTGGCAATGACACTAGTTCTAGTTTAGTGATATCGTTGAAAATTCAGCTAAGGCAAAGGTGCCAGCTACTAGGATGGTTTGCCTATGACTGGGTGTGTCACCATAGGCAGTGGAAGTGTAAGAATTGAAAGGGTATATAGTCGAATTAGGGTGAGGTCCCTAACAATAGGGCAGGTTACAGCAGTAATTGAGAGGAGTTAACTGGAGTGGCTGGAGAAAAACCTGAGAGCATATGTGCAACCCTGTGGGTGAGATTGCTTTAAAAAGGGGTGGTAAGAAAGTGGGTCAAGTCAGGTATTGAAGACAGGGAGACCAATAGCCATAATTATGTGCAGCAGTGGAGTGACCAAACAGCTGCTAGGCTGAGGAAAGGAGCGGAGCAAGGGTCTATTTAATACTGTGAGGGGGGGGTTGCAAAAATTCAGTCCAGAACACAGCACAGAAAGAGATTTCCCCGAGATCAGGAAGCACCAGGAGTTGGAAAATCAGCCGAGGAGTAGAAACTGCCAATCAGTGCCTGGCTCCTCTACTGGGCATCCAGTCAAATAAGTGGCATTCAAAACCACAAGTTTCAGAGGTCCAGTGCGTACCTGAATCTGTCTGGGGGTCAGTCAGGAGATCTGTTAGCTGAGGCCAACTCGGAGAGTGCTGGGGCCACAGCAGCAGCTTGGGAAGCCCACAGATGGGCTGTCTGTGGAACAAGAAGGGAAAAACAGAGGATTAAATACAGCTAGAGTACAATAGCAAGCTCAGTGGGGGGCAGAAAATGGGGAAAGACAAAGCACGAGGTAAAGAGGTGGCAAATGCAGAGCAATTATTTAAGAGATAGAAGAGGAGTTAACAGGGAGGTGGATTCTGTGCTTTGGTGCCAGGATGTCTGAGGAGGACAACAGCAGCAGCAGGAGGGGGTGTAAGAGGAGGGTTTGTGCAGAGAAGAAATTAAGCCGTTTAGAGAGACAGCATTGCAAGTGAGGAGGGGAAATTAATAATTAGCAGAGTGACTAGTGTAGGACAAGAGACAGGATTTGGCAGTAGAGGCAGAAATGGAAAAATGCAGCAATCTTACTCAGTAGCTCTTGCACTAGTATTCCCATAGAGCATAGGACATTTCTTCCAGCGGCACTGTCCACAACTGAAAACACAGTTACCGACAGGACACTTGTACTTTGTTTCCCACATGTCGTAGGACATTGAACATTACTTCCAGTGACACTGGCCACAATTGAACACACATTTTGCTAAGAACTAGCACAACCTACTTCAGGGGGTAAAATCCTCTTCTGATATTGGTTCTATGTCTAAAGTAACCAGGCACCCTTACTGAACCTGTTAGGCCTGAACTGGTTACTCCAGATGGAGGTCTACCCACCTTTTGCTCTCAAATCGATACTCAGCCATTCTAGAGTTACACCTTAAACATTTGAAAATACACTTCGTAAAAGCTTATTGAATGAAACTTTGGCATCCAGCATTTAAATCACTACACTGGTAGTGGAAAAACTAAAGTCTCAAACAATGTGATATAGTCATACCTCTGGACATCACACACTTCAGTCAATTTTAAATGAGAACAGTCTCACACTTCTGAACAGAAAAGTTGTGCATTTCCCTTTTAGCCAGAGAACACAACAGCACAGGCACTTGCTTGCTTTTTTTTTTTTCTATTTACACTTTTTCTCCTTCCTCTGGGGAGATTCCCTGACCAGCAGCTTTGGTCCTCTTACCGGAGGGACACTTTCTCCAGACCCACACTTACCAACCCTGGAGGTCCCCCGTGGATTGCCCCACACAGCAGGGCCAGGAAGGAGGTGGCACGCTATACCTCCCCCTGGAGACCCAATCCAGATTCTGGGGTTGGTCCCTAGTACAGCAGTAGCCATCATTGATCACCGCCAGGCTCTCCTCCTTTTCTGTTTTCTCCTCCACTCTCCCCACTGATGCGAGCACATCAAAAATGTGCCCACCAACCCTTACTGCCCTCTGGCCATTGCCAGGGGGCAGTCAGCGAGCGTGAAGACACACTACCCTCCCCTCAAGAGAGGACAGCAGTCCACCGGACGCTCGATCCTCTCTCCCCCCCCACTGACCCCCGATGGCCTGAGCTCATTCCCAAACCCAGGTCGTTAGCATGGCATGAGGTGTGGCATCCAGTGCCTCAACCCTCAGTGCCACCGAGCTGGCAGGCACTTGCTTTCTGCAGCAAAAGTCAAATCCTACTCACTGTTAGACATTTCAGGCAGCTACAAACATCCTGGATCAAAAAAGGAGATTGCCCCTTGGATCCATCCACTAGTAGTCATTTTCACCCCTCCAGGGATGAAAATCAGGAGATCCTGCTGTAGACAGTTTCCACCACTTCTCTTGGCAAACTGGAGAATTACCAGGACTAGGGTGAGAATGCAGGGCCTTCAACTCGGAGCCATCAGCTGAGCAGTTCTCACTCCTCCAACTTCAAGCTGCTGATTCACACTGACTCTTGTCTCAAGATTCTAAACTCCCTTCTCACGGCTGGCTAAGGCTTATGTTGCTGCGAGAGTTCCAAATGAGCTCATCCCTTCCATCTCAGCTGAAGCCAAGTAAACAGAAGAGTAAGCAGGTGAAAAACCCATTTAACTAGTTAATCACCAGCTGCCTCTCCCTAACTAGCACTGATACTGAGGGGATTCTAGTAACCCCAGGGGACTGGATGGTTACACAGAAATCAATCATCAGAGCTTCAGATTTAGAAAGGGAACAAAAACTGTCAAGATTTCTGCTTTTGTCTAATTTTAACAAGTGAATGGAAGTAGATTGCTATTTCACAGCAGCTCAGAAGTTTCTCTCACTTGCCTGCAGCTTCTGTGAGTGCTGGCCCACATTAGCTGCCTTCAGTGAACTTACTAACTGGCCTCTGATTGGACAGGAAGTCTCAGGAGATACTGAACATCCGCCGAATACCAAAACATTGAAGAGCCACGAATAACACTGAATATTAATTTTTCTTCCAGAGTGAAATATTATTAGTTACTCGCACATCCCTACTTCGAAGGGCCCACTTCTGTCCGGGGCCTAACTGTTTAGCTGGACATAAACCGGAAAATAGCTGGATGTCTCTGTTAATATACTGGTTCTGACACTGTGTGCTCTTGTTTGTCTGCCTCCAATACCCTCCTAGTGTTTGTTTCAGCATGGAAGGCATATACTAAGTTAAGCTGCTTGGAGTTACCAGTGCTCATTTCCCTCCTCCCTCTGGGACCTACTTGCCCCACAAGGCTCTATGCTGCCACATACTTTATTACACAGCTGTGGCCAGGGCTTCTAGCTTAAACCCCTCTCCCCCCACCCCACAACAGGCTAGATTCAGGCTCACAATCTCAACACTTTTCCACCTCTCTCTCTCGCCTTGCTATAGGTACACATCAGTCATGATTGGAGCCATAGCTTTAAGCTTCTTTCCCTCCCTCTGTCTCTACCTCTTCTCAAAGTGGCTGACCACCCTTAACCTTCAATCCCCTGTCTGTCCTAGTGGGAGAGAGGGTGTACCACATTCATACTCTATGTCCATCAGGCCAGCATCCTGCATCTCATGTGTTTCATGGGTCACAGTTCTGCAATGGTATTGGGGGCACCCACACCCCTCAAAGTCCTTTTTCTTGGGTAGCCTGGGTTGTGGCCCTCGATGCACTCAGCTTCTGCTCCTTTCTTAGTCAGTGACCCCCCCCAAAAAAAACTGTATCAAGCAGGTCCTAGGGGTATATCCCCACCTCTGTAGCTGTAACCTATCGCTTACTATTACTTGGTTGCCCTGTCCTGCCAAGCTGGAGAGTGGGGGATCAGAGTAAATGTTCCCCCCCACCCATTTACTTGTATGGGTCTGGACACATAAATGACATACTGGTGCTCTTCACCCCTCTACACTAAGGGAACCCCTTCTCCTCTTCTCTTTCTGTACCTTGCTTCCACCCCCTCTTGTGCTGCCCCCACCCCAAGCATTGTTTTGAGGCATATGTCGCCTTTATTTAAAAGTTGTTTGATATTCCTCCACCCAAGAAGAGTAAAATCAATGGATGGTGAAGTTCTACTGTTGTTAGCTTTGCATGTTTTTTTACAATACTACTGCTATGATGTTAACTGATGGGACCAATTGGTCCCTGTCCTTGCTAAGCATTAGATTCTGTTGTATTATACCACCAAGTTCCCTCCCTGGCCTGGCCTGGCCTGGCCATGGATTGGACCCTGGTGTCAGGAAGCCTTTCCCTTCCTGGCCTAGCCGTGCTCCGCCCATTTAGGACTCGTAGCTCTTGGTGGGCAAGCTTACCAAGCTATTTCCTTTGCCCAAATCTACAATTGTTACCCATCGGGCAGCCCCTGAACCCATACTGGTCTCCCAAGAGGTCCTGGACTGAAACTGATGTGGATATGGCAGACACCTGCCCTAGCACTGGGTTCCTTACTGTGTGCTATTCAAGTTTGCAGCTTTGCGATGTGCTGTTTTGATGGTTGATTTTTCTGTGGATGTTTCCCTATGTGGGATTTTACAGGATGTGAAAGGTTAGCAATTGTTTGGCTACACTTAGAGAGGGTCTGGGGAAGGGTCCCCACAGCTTCACTCTTTAATTTCACCACTTGAATTACTTGCACATACACCTTAATGTCTGACATTAAAGATGTAGTAAGGAATGTTCAGGGGTTGAATTTGCCTATTAAGCCAAATACCTATGCAGGGTTAAACCCCAAATTACATTTCTTCAAGAAACTAAGCTCCTCCACAGAGGCAAAGAATCTTTGTAAGGGAATAGGATGGTTTTAAGGTGCATAGTTATGCCACAACCACTAAACAGGGTGTTTTAAATCTCCTCCACAATGCACTCAAGTCACCCCTGGAAAAACAGACCAAGGAATCACAGGGTAGGTGGTGCTTCTTTTGATTTTCTGCTCCAAAGGCCCACGTGTTGGGAACCTCTATGCCCCTAATCATAATGACTCCCATTTCTTTTGGGATGTCTGCCAAGCCCTGGGTGATCTTACCCAGTAAAATGCCCTAATCATGTTAGGAGGGGACCAACGCGGGTGCCTAGAAGAGGTAATTAAAGTACCTCTAAGCTGCACTCTTGTGAGGGGGGTTAGCCTGCCCACACGCCTGTGTGCTTCCACTGCCCGCCCCACCCACCCTGGATCGCCACTACCTATATAGGCGCTGCTCTCATGACATCACTTCCTCTCCTTCATTATTTTAAGTCCCCACTTTCCCATTTGCAGGTTATAACTGCTAGCCACTAGAGAGTCCCTCTGTCCTTTCCACCTCAGACTCCCCACTAGAATCCCCTTCCTACCTCCTGTAGCCTGTCTAGCAGCTTGGTTACTTCTCTCCCTACTCCCACCCCCAGCCTCTGCCCACACCTCACCCTGGACCTGCACCTGACTAGCCCTACTCACATACCCATGCCATATCACCTGACCACACCTACTCTGTTATTAACCCCTTTTGACCACTAGGAGTCACTATTTCAACCCTGTTTTCAGGCAAAAACCTGACCGCTTTCAAGCCAACTAGTACCCGGATCCCTGCTCTCAGCCAAGTCCTATCCCAACTGCCCTGCCAGGGCCTTGAACCTTGTACCCTGTCCACCAGAGTCCGTGACAGTACCACTACTCCAAAGTGGTATCTACACTTTCTGAGGGGCAACCAGGATATCTAAAACCCCTCACCCTCCTACTACTAAGGCACTATGCCAGGGCACCTCTCTCCCAAATCTGGTAAAATGCCCCCACCAATAACCCTTGTACTTCTGCTCTCCCCCATTTTACTGTCCCTTCCCATCCTAATTCCCCCACTATGCTGTTTCCCAGCACCCCCCCCCACTGGTTACCCAGACCCATCCTACAAATACCCCCTTTAAATCCTCTTTATCCCTCCCAGCTATCTCCTGGTCCCATTTCCCCTCACCACTCTCCTCCTCAGTCTTTTCCTTCGGCTGCCTTCTGGCCTCTCTCACCCACTCCAGTACCATCTCCCTCCACTCAGCACCCCATACTGACGCCCCCAGCCAACGCACAGTAAAATCCCAGTCTCTCCAGGTCCTACGCTGCCATAGAAACATAGACTTTGATGGCAGATAAGGACCGCTAGGCCCATCTAGTCTGCCCATTTCCCCTACCTACAGGATAGGCCGCAGATCCTAGTTAACCAACAGCCTATATCTTCCTGCCTCCCACAAGAATTGTCTTATGTCTGTCCCATGCATTCTTGAATTATCCCACAGTTTTAGACCCCACAACTTCCTCAGGAAGGCTGTTCCATGCATCCACTACCCTCTCTGTGAAATAATACTTCCTCACATTGCCCCTGAACCGCCCTCCATCTATCTTTAAATTGTGACACCTTGTTCTTGCAAGTCTCTTTTCTGAAAGATGCTACCTCTTGGACTTTGTTGATTCCTTGAGGTACTTGAAAGTTTCTATCATGTCCCCCTCTCCTTCTTTCCTCAAGGGTATACTATTAAGCTCCTTTAGTCTCTCCTCATACGGCTTCTCTTGCAGACCCTGCACCATTTTAGTTGCTCCTCCTGACTGCCTCTATCCTGTCTATGTCCTTGTGGAGATGGGGTCTCCAGAACTGGACAGTATTCCAGATGGGGTCTCACCAACTGTCTGTACAGAGGATAACAACTTCCTGTTTTCTGCTGCTGATGCCTCCCTATACATCCCAGTATACCCGCCCTCCTACTGCCTTCTCACATTGCTTGCTAACCTTAAGGTCATCTGATATGATTACCCCAGGTCCCTTTCCTGTTTTGCTGTTGTTACTACCTCCCACCCATTGTGTATTCTTCCCTGGGTTCTTGTTTCCCAGGTGCATTATTTTGCACTTTTTTGCATTGAATCCTAGCTCATACGCCTGACCATTCCTCCAACCTTGCCAAGTCCCTTTTCATCCTTTCCACGCCTCCTGTGTATCAACCCTGTTGCAGATCTTTGTGTCATCTGCAAAAGGCATACTTTTCCTTCCAGTCCTCTGCAATGTCACTGATGAAGACATTAAAAGGACTGGACCCAATACTGAACCCTGCGGTACCCCACTAGTAACTGCCCTTTCTTCAGAGTGGACTCCATTTACAATTACCTTCTGTGTCCTGTTGTCCAGCCAATGTTTTACCCAGGCTACCACCCTGGGACCCACTCCCAGGCTGGTTAATTTGACTAATAATCTTTTGTGTGGGACTGTGTCAAATGCCTTGCTAAAGTCTAGGTAGACCATGTCCACAGCCCCTCCCTGGTCTACTACTTTGGTCACCCAGTCAAAGAAATCTATTAGATTCGTTTGACATGACCTTCCCGCTGTGAACCCATGCTGCCTTGGATCCTGTGCTCCACTGACCTCTAGGTACTCAACTATTCTTTCCTTCAGAAGTGACTCCATCATTTTCCCTACCACAGAGGTCAGACTGACAGGTCTGTAGTTTCCTGCCTCTGTCTTGGTCCCACTTTTGTGAAGGGGAATCACATCCGCCTTCCTCCAGTCCTCGGGTACCATGATTTATTAAAAAGAGTAGCCAGTGGTTTCACTAGTTCCTTCCTTAATTCTTTTAGAATTCTGAATTCCATCAGGACCCATTGCTTTGTCCACCTTCAGTTCTAGGAGTTCTTGCAGAACCCTTTCTTCTGTGAAAGGACTGGGATCGACCCCCCCTATCAAGAGTGCTTCTGTTAATTGGATTAGGCACTTCCTCCTCTCTTTGAATACTGAGCAGAAATATTCGTTCAGTATTCCTGCTTTTTCACTGTCCCCTCTGCCCACCCACCGCTCATTCTATTCAGCCTCACTATCCCTCCTTTGTCTTTCTACGCCGCTGATGTACCTATAAAGGTTTTATCCCCTTCTTAACTGAGTTGGCTATCTTTTCCTCAGTTTGAGCCTTTGCTATTCTGACTTCCCTCCCTGCTTCTTTCTGCCTTAACTGGTACAGCTCTCTGTCCTGCTCCTTCTGTGTTTCCTTATACTCCTGAATGCTATCTTTTCTTCCTGACTTTCACAGCCACCTCTTTGAGAACCATAGTGGCTTTTTCTTCTTTGATTTATTTATTTGCTTCACACAAAGGCTTGTTGCCTCTGTGATGGCAGTTTTGATAATTCCCCATTGTTGCTCCACACCTCCTTCTAGCCTGTTTGCTAGTGCTTTTCTGAGGCACTCTCCATCTTGCCAAAGTCAGCCCTCCTAAAGTCCAGTACCCTCACTTTTGTATGGCTTGACTCTGTAGCTGAGTTTAACGTGAACCACACTGTTTGATGGTCACTTGTCCCCAGATGGCAACCCACTTCTAGATCTGAGATCCTCTCACTGCCCCCGTTTGAGAGCACGAGGTCTAAGATTGCTCCCTCACGAGTGGGTTCTGAAACTAGCTGTCTAATGCCTGCCACCTGTAGGGCATCAAGAATGGCCCTGCTCTTGGATGTGGCTGCAGCAAATGTGCTCCAGTTAACATCTGGCATATTCAGGTCTCCCATCAACAGTATCTCCCCTTTCTCTGCCATTCTAAGAATGCCTTCCATCATATCCTTGTCCATTCCTTCCCCTGACATGGGGGTCTGTACACAACCCCTGTGCGGATTGTGGTGCCCTTTCCAGTCTCCAAGGTGACCCACAGTGCCTCCTCTCTCCCTGTTTACTCTTTTGTTCAGTTGCTTTTATCCTCTCCTTTACATAGAGAGCTACCTCCCTCTTCTCCCTGCCTGTCTCTCCTGTAGGTTATGTACCCTGGTATGTTAACATCCCAGTCATGGTTCTTGTGTACCATGTTTCTGTGACTGCTACGATATCCAGGCATCCCTCTTCCATTAAGGCCACCAGCTCAGGGAGCTTGTTGCCCAGACTACGGGCATTGGTACTCATTACCTCCATTTCTTGATGGCCTTACCCTTTTGCCCCATCCCTGTCCTTCTTGCCTTTGTCACTCTCTCCATTTACCACTGCCCTTCTCCCTATCGACACCTCCATGTTGGTGTTTGCCACACTTACTACCGTGATTGTTTGGGGGGGGCTAGGATTTTCCTGCTCCTTTCCAGTGCCTCCCCCCTTGGCTAGTTTAAAAGCTTGCCAATGAAGCATTTAAACCTATCAACTAGGATCTTGGTTCCCCTCTCGGACAGATGTAGCCCATCATGCCAGTATAGGCTTGCATCACTCCAGGTGGACCCCCAGTCCCGATGAAGACAAATCCCTGAGCTCCACACCAGTTTTTCAACCACTGATTGAATCCCATGGTATGGAACACCCTAGCCTCTCCTATGCCATAGATGGGTAGCACCTCCGAGAAGGTTACCGTGCGTGCTACTTGACTAAGGCCCCTCCCCAATTCCACAAACTCTTCCTGCACTTCTCTAATCCCTTTCTTAGCCAGGTCATTTGTCCCTAGGTGGACAATGACATCCAGCTCCCTCCCCTGTGCAGCTGCTCCGGCAATCCTGAGGATTCGCTCCCTGTCCCTCCAAGCCATGGCGCCAGGCAGGCACCTTACCTCCCTCTCCCCTTCCTTGCCCAGTTCTACCTTCCTAACAATGGAGTCCCCCACCAGGAGTTGTTTCCTTCCCCTGCCACCCTCCTGTGGGTCTCCTTTGTGGAGGTTCCCAGCATCCTCCTTGGTCTCCACTGTGGGTGCCTCCATAGAGGAACCACACTTTGCCAGAATGGCATAGGAATTGTGGAGAGGTACAACTGGAGGGATGTGCCTCTGTTCCACCACCCTCACCCTCCCTGAGCCCACTGTGGTCCAACCGCTCCTCTTTCTTGGCAACCTCTGAGGCAACGGCAGTGGCACTGGTGGTCCCTGGATGGAAGAGGAGGTCCCACAAATCCTGGCCAACTCAGCCTGGAGATGAGCAACTCCTCCTCAGCCCAGAGAGATGCCTGCAGATGGGACAACACCGCATCCTCCAGAACGTCTCTCGGAAGACTGCTGCTCCACAGCCACTGCACTGCACCACTCCAATCATGTCTTATTTCTGGCCCCTTAACTGTTTGCAATCCTTACTCTTTCCTCTGGCTTTTTTTCTCTCTCTCCTTACTTTCTGCCTGTGTGCCCTTTAAGCTCCTGATTGTCCTGTTCTGAGACAAGAATATCCTATATTTCTCAGTCGACCACTTACTTGTTCAGAGGCAGACCTCCAGCAGCTAGAGGGTGCCACCTAACCATTGCCCTACTCCTTCTGGCTGCAGGGGATATTCACCCTAACCCTGGCCCTACCCTAACCCCAGGCCCAGTCCACCCCATACCAAACCCCTCAGCTAAAGCCACCTCTGACACTCGACCAGGCTACCTCCCCAGAGGCCTATGCCTTCTCCACCTAAATATTCATAGCCTAGCCCCTAAGCTCGATCAGCTTCAGGTCCTAGCCGTCCACCATGCCCCGACATAATTATCCTATCTGAGACCTGGCTAAATGCCAGCCTACCTGATAACAGCATTGCCATTCCTGGTTTCACTACCATAAGGCAAGACCGGCCCACCAGAGGTGAAGGGGTGGCTATCTACATCAGATCAGCCCTTCATTTCACTGTCTCTCTCACAAAAGCTGAACCCAAAGCTTACGAGCTTCTCATGGTAAAGCTGTCCCCTCCCTCCTCATTACCTATCTTCATGGCTGGCATTTATTGCTGCCCAGGCACTCCAATCACAATAGTCACTGACCTACTGTGCCAACTCTCATCCCATGCCCAGTCGCATGAACGATACGTCATGGGAGACTTTAACCACAACTGGTTAGCTCTCACTTTTAACAAAACCCAAACAGAAATAACCGCTCTCAACCTTACCCAAACCATTATGGAACCCACCCGCTCAAACTATAAGTCCGGTAATCACTCACTACTAGACTGGGCGCTTACATCCCACCCACACCGCGTCATCAGCTCGGGCCTCCTTCCCGATTCCATTAGTGACCACCACCTAATCTACTTGGTCTGCAAAATCCACAGAGTTAAATTCCCCCCCCCCCAATTTATATTCCAACGCTCATACAAATCCCTCAACCTCTCTCCCCTCCTGGATGATTTTGAGATTCAGATTGGATGATTCAGAGTTTGGAATTCTGATTTTGAAAGCAGCACAAGGGAAATCACAGAGTTTGGAACTGTTTGATTTTGAAAGCAGCACATGGGAAGTCACAGAGTTTGGAACTGTCTATTTTTGAAAGCAGCACAAGGGAAATCACAGAGTTTGGAATTCTGATTTTGAAAGCAGCACAAGGGAAATCACAGAGTTTGAAACTGTTTGATTTTGATAGCAGCACATGGGAAGTCACAGAGTTTGGAACTGTCTATTTTTGAAAGCAGCACAAGGGAAATCACAGAGTTTGGAACTGTCTGATTTTGAAAGCAGCACAAGGGGAAATCACAGAGTTTGGAACTGTCTGATTTTGAAAGCAGCACAAGGGAAATCAAGGTTTGGAACTGTCTGATTTTGAAAGCAGCACAAGGGAAATCACAGAGTTTGGAACTGTCTGATTTTGAAAGCAGCACAAGGGAAATCACAGAGTTTGGAACTCAGTGCTTTGGCTTCTCAGAAGGAACTAGAAGGGGGACAAGATCAGATCTACAGTACAGTAGTTTCTTGTTGTTTTACATTGTTTCTTGCGGATTCTACTTGGTAGAAGGTTATTTATTTTCTTTCTTACTACTAAGGGGCTAGCAGGGTATTGTTTGGGGCTGTTGGAATTTTGAAACCTGTTTTGGTAGCTATAAGTGGGCTCATTTGTTTGATTCACTGTGTGGCAGGCTGCATTTGTAGAGACCTATTTCTTCTGTTTTAAAACATAATTGGTGTGATTTAACTGGGTCTGCTTCTTTGAAATGGAGACATATATCTTCTAATTCCAAGCCTATTTTGATGTGTTGTTGGTGAAGCTGTTTGAATTGGAGTCCTGTTTCTTTGGGTAGCAAACCTATCTTGGGGGCTTTGAGTAGAATTGTGATTCATTGCTGCTGGCTTCACTAGCTGCAAAGATTGAGTGCAGAGTGGGGGAAGGGTGCTAATGGTCTGACCAGAGGCCTCAGCTACCAGATTGTTTCTGGAAGACTTGGGCTGGTCCCCACCCTTGGTCCATTATTTCCTTTATACCAGGGGTTCTGACATCACTTACTCAAACAGGCAAAGGATATGCACCTGTCATAGCAGAAGCAGACATCCAGGAAAGGAACAGCAGCAAGTGAAGAGGTGACTGCTCTCTCAGTGGAAGGGAAGTAAATGCAAATCTAGGAGCTTTCATTATTACTTCTTCACATTGATATTGCATTGGGGAAAGGAGGAGTAGGAGTCTGAAGAAGGTTGTGCAATGGCTACTTAAAGTCTGTTTTTGAGTGTGGATAGGAATATAAAAAGCAGTTGCTCAATATATCTAAACATGTGCAATAAAGGAGATAAGGGAACTAAAGAAAATGTTTTGCACTGATAGAGGAGGGAGAGGGGGAGACTTGGGAAAGTGTTTGGTATCCTGCATCTGGAAGGGTGGGGGGTCACTGGTGGGCAACGACAGCAATGGGTAGGGTGGTAGGCTGCAACAACTGTGGTGCACCAATCTTTCTAAAAATTGCCTGGAGTGTGGGAGGATGTTTAGTGTGCAACCAAATAGAAAAGCTTAGAAAGGAGATTTTATTTAGCTTTTATTTTATTTAGCTTTTGTTGACCGGGTAAGTGCACTAGACAAATCCTGCCTATTTTCAGGCACGACCCGGGGGGAGGGGGATACAGATGAATGCCAAATGACCTTGAACCAGATTAAGCTGTTGGTGGTATTTTTAGTGAATGAGGGAAATTTGGCCAGGACACTGGGGAAATTCCCCTACTCTTTTCGATAAGTGCTATGGGATCTTTAACATCCACCTGAACTACCACCAATCCAGGCAGATGGGACCTCGGTTTAACATCTCATCCGAAAGACGGCACCTCAGAAGTGCAGCACCCCTCTCATGCTGCACTACAGTGTCAGTACTGGGATATTAATCCAAGTGCCAGATGTGGGAACTGAACCCACAGCCCTCTGATCTCCCGGCCTCAGAGGCGAGTGTGCTACCTACTGAGCCACTGACACTGACACTGAGATTGAGGGTCTGCAGGAGGAACTAAGACAGGCAAGGCAGATTGGGGTTGGGTTTAGCCCAATACTGGAGGGAGGAAGAAGGGGAGATGAGGGAGGGCGATTTAAGCCAACAGTGGTGAGGAGAGGGTCAGAAGAAGGGAAGCAGAGACAAAGGGGCCCAGGCCAGGAAGAACAATTGCCGGAGAAACCAGGTCAGGAGACAAAAGACAAATGGAAGGAGGAGACAGGGACTCGTGAGGGGAGGCGAAAGTGGCAAAAGTCATGGAGTGGAAAGGAGAGAACAGGTTACTATGAAGGGGAGGGTGGGCATTTGTGAAGGGCCTTCAGAAAATAGTTGTGCACTGCTAGAGAGGAAGAAGGTGGAGGAGGAAATGATGAAATTAGAGGAGTAATTGATAAATGCCTGGACCAAACTGGAGCGGGGAAGTTCTGCTGGGAGAATTGCAACAGGGGTAAAGGGGAAATAATGTGCAGGAGGAAGAAGAGGAGCTGGAAATGAGAGAGGGAGATGAATGGAAGCAAGCAGGAGTAAGAGGGTGGAATCTTAGTGCTGGGGACTCAATACTAAGAGGAGTTAGGTGGCGTAGCAAGGGGGAGAGGCATAGTCGCATTTGGGTGGAGGCCATGCCAGGAATGACAGCGGAAAGGGTGGGGCAGTCTGTTCTGAAATATGCTAGAAGGGGTAGGGACAAGCCTCATTTAATTATACATCTTGGGGCAAACGACCTGGCTGACAAGACAGTAAATACAGTCCAGAGGAGGTTTGAGGAACTAGCACAATTATGTGAAGGGGCAGGAAGATCAGTAACTTTTTCAGAGATACTTCCCATGCCAAAGGCAAGCACAACAAGAAAGCTGAGAATAGAGGAATTTAATGGATGGCTAAGAACCTGGTGTTGTGCTAAAGGGTATGGGCTGTTGGGGAGGGACCTGGGAGGACAGTAGTCTCTAGCCAAGGACAGACTACACTTGAGTGAGGAGGAAGAAAGTGTTGAAACAGAGGATGGAGGAGTACATAGAGGAAGTTGGGAATTTAAACTAGAGTGGGGTGGCAGTTGGGAAGAGATATGCAGAGACCACAGGTTGGGAAACCATATGAGCTTACCCCCCATAACAGTGACAAAGGACAAATGGCAAGTACTGTTGGTGATGCTAGGAAAGGATGGCAGGATGGGAGGGGGGAAAAAGGGTGGAAGGTGGTTACCCTTAATGCTAGGAGCCTTGGGAGGAAAACTGCAGAGTTACAGGTTCTCATGGCAGAGGGGAGAGGTGGACATTGCAGTCATTACAGAAACATGGGCCACCCAATACAAGACTGGGATCTGTCTGTACCAGGGTACAGATTATTTCGTAGGGACAGGGTGATTGGGAAAGGAGGGGGGTGGCACTATATGTGAAGGAAGGACTGAAGTGTGTAAGGAAGGAAGGGGAGGAGGGTAGTACGGAGTCACTTTGGATGCAAATCCAGGATTCCAAGAATAGGATTCTTAGAATGGGAGTGGTGTACAGGCCACCATGGAGGAGTTAGACAGGGAACTAGCGGGACAGATCAGGAGGACCTGCGAGAAGGGTAGTGTGGTGATTGTGGGGGGACTTCAACATGCCAGGAGTGGACTGGAGCACCCCAACAACCAGGAACAGAAGGGAGCAGGTACTGCTGGATGTCTTCCAGGACAGCTTCCTGCTGCAAATGGTCAGTGAACCAACCAGGTTAGGAAATACCCTTGACCTTGTGCTGGCAAATGGGGACTTTGTGAGAGAACTTACAGTGGAGGAACCGCTGTCAGGGAGTGACCACCGCTCAGTATGGCTCACATTGGATATGGGCAAGGAAGGAGTGGAATCTGGCACAATAGTGCTGGATTTCAGGAGGGCCAACTTTGGGAGGATGGGGAAGTGGTAAAAGGGTACCTGGCCAGAATTCAGTCTAGTATGGACACTAACCAGAGGTGGGAGCTCATAAAGCTGGGGATAGTGGAGGCAGCAAAACCTGCTGCAAAGCCAGAGCAGAAGGCTAGGGCTAAGAAACCGATCTGGTTGAGCAAGGAGGTCATGGGAAAGGTAAGGAGGAAAAGAGCTGCCTTTAGGAAGTACAAGAAAACAGGGAGGGGGGAGGACAGGGAGGAGTACTTGACAGAATCGAAGGAGGTGACAAGGGCAGTAAGGGGAGCCAAAGCATCTACGGAACTCAGGCTGGCACAAGACATTAAGAAGGGGGAGAAGGACTTCTTTAAGTACATCAGGGAGAAATGGAGCTGTAAGGACCACATAGTAAGGATTAGGAAGGAGGGGGGTTGGGTGGAAGCACTAAATGAGTACTTCTGCTCAGTATTTACTAAAGAGAAGAGGGGGCTGACACCCAAGGTGGGAGAAATGGCAGAAGCAGGGGAAGTAGTGACAGATGGGAAATCATGGAGACAGAGTTCGAGAGGGTTTGAAGGCACTGAGGGTGGACAAGGCGCCAGGCCAGATGGCATCCACTCCAGGGTACTGAAGAGCTGGCAGAGGTCCTTGCAGGACCTTGGCAGACCTATCTAATGCCTCACTACATTCAGGGTGTGTACCTCAGGACTGAAGGATGGCTCATGTGGTGCCCCTCCACAAGAGTGGCCCCAAGGATGAACAGGGAAACTACAGACCAGTGAGCCTCATCCATCGTGGGTAGTTAATGGAGACTATCCTGAAGGAGGCTGGTGGCCTCTAGAGGCCAAAGGACTACAGGACAGCAGACAGCATGGCTTCATATGTGGCAGATCCTGCCAAACCAACCTGGTCGAGTTCTATGACTGGGTAACTAGGCAACTGGACAGGGGCCATGCAGTGGATGTCCTGTATCTGGACTTCAGTAAGGCATCTCGACCTCAGTGCAACATGGAAGGCTGGGAGGAAGTTAGTAGGCACAGGGCAGGTGCAAAGCTGGTGAGATGGGTAGAAAACTGGCTGCAGGAAGGCAACAGAGGGTGGTGGTGGGTGGGGAGCTCTCACACCAAGGGCAGTGATAAGCGGTGTTCCACAGGGCTCAGTGTTGGGACCAGTGTTGTTTGGGATATTCATTGCAGACATATCATGGGACATCAAGAGCAAGATCAGTCTGTTTGCTGATGATACCAAGGTAAGCGCCGTGGTGGATGACCTAGGGGATGGCAGGGTTGCAGTATGATCTGGCAAAGCTTGAAACCTGGTCAGACACCTGGCAACTGGGCTTTAATGCCAAAAAGTGCAAGGTGCTGCATTTTGGAATGAAGAACCCAAGGAGGAGTTACCAGCTAGGGGGAGTGCAGCTATTCCAGACAGAGGAGGAGAAGGATCTGGGTGTGCTCATTACAGGGTCAATGAACAACTCGGCACAATGTAGGAAGGCAGCTGCAAAGGCCAACAAAATGCTAGGTTGTATTGCAAGGGGTATATCCTCGAGGAGGGAGAAGGTGATTCTGCCACTGTATAGGTCATTAGTTAGACCACACCTGGAGTACTACGTGCAGTACTGGCGCCCATATCTGAAGAGGGACATTAAGTTACTGGAGGGGTGCAGAGCGCAGGCGACAAAGATGATCAAGGGCTGGGGACTTATCATACGAGAGGAGGTTGAAGGAGTTGAACTTGTACTCACTGGAGAGAGAGGAGAGACAGGGTGACATGATTGAAACCTTTAAATACATGAAAGGAATAAACAAGATGGGTACAGAGGGCTGTTCAAAGTAAGGGAGGGAGGGCCACCAGGGGCCATGATATGAGACTGGAGCAAGGAAGGTTCAGGAGGGAGATGAGGACACTTTTTACAGAGAGGGTGGTGGCTGGGTGGAATGTGTTACCTGCTGAAGTGGTATGCAGTAGAACAGTGGACTGCTTCAAATGAGGATGGGACAGGACAAGGGGGAGGGTTAATGAAGGGGAAGGGTGGAAGGGAAGGGCAGCTGCAGAATAAGGGGTGCTAGCTGCACATTCGAGCAGACTTGATAGCTCTGCTAAAGCTAACTATTATATTTCTACTCTCAAACAAGCTAAAGGTAACCCTCATAAAATATGGAAGACTATCAAAGCTATAGATGGCCCCCTCTGTCCCAACAAAGATAGTTGCAAATGGCAAGATTGTGGAAAACAAGCCCCTAATCCTGGAGGAACTTAACTTCCACTTTGCCACAGCTGGATTAGCTTTTGACTCGTCACCTTATGCTGGTGCTGCGGTGAGCCAGCATACCCCTTCCCCTACATCTAGTCCTGCACCCAGCCACTTCCAATTGCGCAAGATAACTTATAAAGAAGTAGAAGATTCTCTTCTTAACTTAGACACCAAAAAAAGCCCAAGGGACGATGGCTTGGAACCCTTTTTCCTAAGGTCAGGCTACGCCCATCTCACTGCCCCAATTTTCCACATCTTCAATCTTTCCATTACATCTGCTACTGTGCCGTCCTGCTAGAAATCAGAACATATCCTCCCTCTATTTAAATCAGGTGACCCATGCGGTGTAAACAACTATAGGCCTATCTCCATATTGCCTATCCTTTCTAAAGTTCTCGAAAAACTGATCCATATTCAGTTAAAATCTCACTTGGAAACCTTCTCTCTCATTAACCCAGCTCAATCCGGCTTCTGGGCTAATCATAGCACAATCACTGCACTAACAAAAGTAACCAATGATTGGATCTCTGCTATAGATGCTAAGAAGGTAACTGGTGCAGTTTTTTTGGACCTCAGCAAAGCTTTTGATACTGTTGATCACAAACTATTAGTCAATTGCCTTGCAAAGTTGGGTACCATATACCATACCACCCAGTGGTTCTCTAGCTACCTAACTGGAAGATCCCAAAAAGTAAAGGCAGAAGGCTTTTTTTCTGCTGCCTTGCCAGTTGCAAGAGGAGTCCCCAAGGATCCATCTTAGCCCTATCTTGTTTCTTTGTACATTAATGACTTAGATGCTAACATATCCACGTCCAATCTGCACTTTTTTGCAGATGATACTGTGTTGTATACTTCTGGCTCATCGTTATCTGAAGTCAAGGGAGTGCTTCAAGCGGACTTCGCACAACTTGAGCATAATCTAATAAAGGCAAAGCTTCTGCTCAATGCTAAGAAGACTAAAGCGATGATATTCTCCCGCAGTGCTGTCACAGGCCCCCCCAATACCCTTGCCCAAGACTTCATTGTCACCACGCTAAACGAGCCTCTGGAAGTTGTAACCAAATTTAAATATCTGGGTATCTGGATCGACAATAAATTATCTTTCAATGACCACATCGAAGATGTCTCTAGAAGGTTAAAAGCAAGGTTAGGTTTCTTCTACAGAAATAGGCCCCTTTTCCCCCTTGAAACTCGAAACAAGCTTGTACAGGCCACTTTTCTCCCCCTACTCGACTATGGCAATGTAATCTATTCCTCCACCACTCTTGCAAATCTAAGTAAACTGACATCCTTTATCCGCATGCTACAGTTCATTACCAACTCCCCTCACGTTCGCATCACTGTGACTTATATGCAGCTGTTGGTTGGACATCCCTTACTACTAGACGTCTGCTCCATGCTGGGCTATGGACTTAAACTGCTCCTGCAGAAATTGCCAAACTATCTCTTCCCTTATTAGTATCTCACATAGTGCATACTGCTAAGAAAATCTGACTTTATTATGCTTGACATACCAAGGACGTGGACCTCCTTGGTAAACGTGGTATTGTGCATATGCCCTTCCTCCATTTGGAACCTATTACAAACCTGATTGAAACTAACTAGCACAGTTTCAATAAACTTCTACAAATCACTAAGTTCAGCCAAAATAAAAGACAACTGTAACTGTCATTAAGTCTCTTCCTTCCCATGTGTGCCATATTTATCCACTGGTAAGGTATAATTGCTTTGTCATATTAACTGCTTTCCTTCCCTTCTACTCCTGGCTTTATCTATGCTTACGCTCCACTGCTACTCTATCAAATCACTCCTCCGTCCCCCATATCAGTTGTAGTCTGTTGTTTGTTCTAGCTGCCAAAATATATGTATTGCACACACCAGTCATCATGTTTCATTTATCAGTACGCAATCTGTAAGTCGCTTCCCTGTGTCATATTAATGTTTACCACCTGCAGTCATCCTATGTGGTACCCTTGTATGTATATCCAGCCTGTATCATGTAACGTGCATTTCATGTATGTACTGTTATTACCTATCTATGTTTGTACTTTAAGTGTTTATGTCACAGGACTTCCTTGTGAATGAGCTTGCTCAATGGAGTTTTCCTGCAATAAACTTGAACTTGACAGACCTCTAGGCCTTTATCTGCTGGCAAATTTCGTATGTTCGTATGATCTCTCTCACTCAAATTGGGTCCCAAGTACAGACTGCTCTAACATGGAGTCGGCCTTTACACATTTTCAGAACACCTTCCTCACCACCTGGAACAAACACGCCCCCCTGCGCCAGGCAAGAGTCCATGGGTCTCATCTACCCTGGATATCCCCAGAGTTGATAGCTTACCAACAAGCCCATGACAAGGCCTGGCATAACTACAAATCTACGCCCCTCCCAAGCAACTTTGTCACCTACCGCATGCTCCACAACAAATGCACAAAGGCCATCCGCTTAGCTAAGGCCGAATATTTCAACAACACCCTAAACACAAATCTTGGGAGACCTTCTAAATTCTGGAAAGTCATTAACTCCCTTTTCTCCCCACAAACAGCAAACCTTCCTCCTCTTCTCCTCGTCCAAGGGTCTCTCCTCACTGACCCCCTGAAGGTAGCCTCCGAGTTTAACTCCTATTTCACTACTTGCGCCCAAGTCCTCCTCTTTTCCCTACCTCCAGCAACCTCGCCCACCCCCCCCATACATCTATAACCACATCCGCCCCCCAGTCATTTATCCCCCTGCCAACTGGTAGGAACCCCTTTTCCTTCAGACCCATCTCCCCCAACAAAACCTTAGATGCCCTACACTCCCTGAACCCCTCCAAAGGCAAATGCCCCAATGGTCTTGATAACAAACTCCTCTTCCTTTCTGCCCCAGCCATTGCTACTCCCCTCGCCACCCTATTAAATCTATCTTTCACTATGAGTCACTCCCCTCCATATGGAAGCATGCTACTGTCCTACCCCTTCCAAAAGGTGGTGATTCTTCCTCCACTACTAACTACCGTCCCATCTCCCTCCTCCCCGCCCTCGCCAAACTCCAGGAACACCTAGTTCTATCCCAGCTCTCCCACTTTCTCTCAGAAACTAACTTCTTCACCCCATTTCAGTCCGCCTTCAGAAAACACCACTCTACCACCTCCTCCCTCCTAAGACTCATGGACTCCATCCTCACAGGGATGGATAAAGGGCTAATCATGGCCACTATTTTCATTGACCTAGCTAAAGCTTTCGACACGGTGTCCCACTCTCTCTCCTACTATCCCGCCTATCAAGGGCTGGGTTAGCAGCATTTGCCAAAAATTGGTTCAGTGCCTACCTACTAAATAGAACCCAATCCACTAAAATAGCTGACCACATCTCTCCCCCTCTCCCTATCACCACCAGCATTTCCCAAGGCTCAGTTCTTGGTCCCATCCTATTCTCCATCCTTCTAAATGATCTGCCAAATTCTTGCTCCTTCTCCGCGATCCACATGTATGCAGATGACACGGTCCTCTTCACCTCCGGCCGGACCCACGAAGAACTCACTTCCAAACTACAAACGGATTTCAACAAAATCCAACACTGGTTCAATACCAACCAACTCTCCCTAAATGCCAAGAAAACTGTCTCTATGTCTTTCGGTACAAGACAGTGTCCATCCAAACTCACCCCCTCTCTGATGTTCCATACCCTACACAACACCATCCTTGAAGAAGTGCCCTCCTTTAGGTATCTAGGGGTTTGACTCGATCGCCACCTGTCCTTTACCACACACGTAGGTGCCATCACTTCAAAACTGCACCCAAAACTTGGGGCCCTCTACAGGAACCGCTCCTGTCTCTCGCTACCCGTCAGATGTGATTTAGTCCTGAAAATGATTCTACCCACCTTCGACTACTGTGATGTAGTCTACAGCTCCACCTCAAAGATCACCCTAGCCAGACTGGGCCCCCTCTTTAATGCGTTCTGATGCTTTGCCCTCGATGCCCCCGCTCACATCACTGCAAGCTCTACCATTCACTGGCCTGCCAGCCCCTGAGCAACGGCCTAATCCATACTGTAAAATTCGCTTCCAACTTCTGGCTTGGCTCCCTCCCACCCTACCTAGCATCCTCCCTATCTTCCCCACCTACCCCCACCCATGCCCTCAGGTCCACTGACACTAGGCTCTATCCATCCCCCACCGAAGGACCACCGCCGGCCAATCGGCCTTCTCTTACCTCTTCCCCAAACTCTGGAATGGTCTACCGGCCCAGATACGCCATTCATCGTCCAGATACTTCTTATCCTCTGCCCTCTCTAACTTCCTCGCAACAAATTGTGACTGCCCCGACCTCCCCTCCACTTTTGATACCTCTCTCCCCCAGTTGCTCCCCAGATCCTGACCAGCGGCCTGGCTTTCGCCTAATTGTCTGGCTTATATACTGTCCTATGCACTTACACTCACTCTTACTCCCTCTTCTCACTCCTAACATCTCCCCTCTCTCCCCCCTCCCTATCTAACATACCCTCCTCTGCCCTACCCTCAGCAATCAACACCATTCTCACTCCTTCCCACCTCACCTAAACCTACCTCCCCACTCTCCTAATGCTTACTAGTCCACTCCTCCACTACTCCCCATCTTGCTCTCCAACTTCTACAGGCAACTTGTGCATCCCACTGCAGCTCAAGTCTGGCACTGGCACTCAAGTTCTGTCCTGGCAAACTTGTGTGCTATTAGCACTTACATAATTAATGTATTCCCCGTAGAGTACCCATGATATGTTCACCCTGTCCCTGATGTGCAAGTTCTGTATTGCTCCTACTATGCCTTGTACCCATGATATGTGTACCCATGATATGTTCACCCTGTCCCTGATGTGCATGTTCTGTATTGCTCTTACCTTGCCTTATACCTATGTTATGTATACCCTGTCACTGATGATCATTGTTCTGTACTGCTCTCCTTATGTAACAAGTTCATATGTAATCCCTCCAAACCATGTACATTGTCTGTATTGCACTACTGCTAAACTCAACTACTGTATGTATACCTGCCTCCTCTGTAACCCCTCCCTCCAGGTCGCACCGTGAGACGAGCATCTTTTTGCTCAGCGTGCTTTTCCTGGTGAAACATTTTCAATAAATAAATTTAATTTGACCCTCAACTCTGCCCCAGACAGATCTGGGACCTTCACTGAGCCTCACTCCAAAGCAGTCATGGAGGTCCAGGCTCTAATAAAGGAACACTTTCTGACGGAGGAGTAGAGAGCCCATCACGCTATCTTACAGGACTACTCCTACCACTCTGCCACATATGGCACCAGTAGTTGGCTGGATTACTGGCTAACATCTCCCAAATGAACCCAAGCAGCCATCCAAACAGTGACCCATGTAATGGTCTTGTTGGACCATGCACTAGCGTCCATCACCTTTCTTCAGGAATCGGACATGCCTATGTCCTCCTTATGATGGCTGAATCGCCTCCTCCTTAGGGACAAAAAGTTCTTAGACTGACTCACAACAGAGGCCACAGACTTTTTCCAAGCCAATAATAATGGTCTTACTTCAGACAGCACCTTGTGGGAGGCATGGAAAGCCACTATTCAAGGTGCAAATATCTCTCAGGTAGCAGGACGCTGCAAAGCTTGGGAAGTGGAGGCAGCCAGCCTGGAAAATCAGCTCAAGGCTAAAGAATTCACACTTTATCAGAATCCGTGCATCCCCCAAGCCATAAGGCGGACCCTCTGGGTAGAAATTCTTGGTCCTTACATTCATTTAGATGTTCTCCTATCTATGAAAGCAGCATTTGCTCTCTGCACCAGACACAGATATGGGGGGGAGGGGGGCAGGGAAGCTACACTCCTACTGCCTTTAGAAACAGCAGGTGTAGAGATATAGCTCAGTCTTGAAAGACAGCTGAGGTAATATTCACTTGAAACTTGAGGACCTAAATGCTACTGTGACCCTAGGCAGCACTATCTCTAGGGTTACTACCCCTGCCTGTACTTCTAACAACAGATTGAGGGGCCTTGGTTCAATATTTTGGTGCTTCCACCCAGAGTAACGTATGTGTGGGTATCTATCTACCCTAGTATAGCGCTCTGGGAAGCTATATCCATCCAAAAGCCCACCTAGTAACCAGGGCCTTTGAAATAAACACAGCCCCTGTTTGCAGTTAACATACAGTTGGCAATAAACATTAACAATATGCCCACACCCTCTGCACTTACCACCAGAGTCTGGTCTTCAGCAAATCCCCTGAAACCCCTGTAAAATGTTATTCAGTACATGCAGGCACTTTTAAAGGCATTTTCCTCAAACACATTAACCTTCACCTAGAAAATGAGGTATTCGTGAGGCGATGTAACAGTGAAACAAACCAATCGATTTATTAAGGGAAATTTAAACAAGGAAAAGGGGCAGATCTAGATAAATGATTACTATACTGGACCAGGGCACATTTGCACGCATGCACTTAGTCCCGCTGTACAGTTTGCAGCTGCTGGGTACCCAGACTGTTAGTGGCTAGCCTGGTCGTTGCCTGGGGTTGCAGCTGTTGCTGGGGCCCTTGGTGGAAAGAAAGGCAGTTAAACATGCAATAACAAAACCCTTGGCTATTTATATCCTCGGCAGATTGGCCCAGTCCATTGTTACGTTGTAATACATTGACAAAATCAGATGGTACCACAAAATGATTTAAAGAAATGTTGCAGGGAGCTACCCAGAGTTTACTCACAACACCAGTTGGTAGAAGATGGTCTGAAGACCTGTTGCAGAGCACTGAAGAGCATGCGGAAGCTGGGCCAGCATGATTCACTTCCGCTTCACGGCCTTTCCCTCCAGGTGGCCACAACCTGTGATTCCTTGCTGCACAGGGGCTGGATCCTGCAGCTGGTTTCTCACCAAGAAAACAGTAACTGGTGCAAGAATAGGCAACTTGGCCCAGGTTTGGCATGCGCCCAAGGCTAGATAAACACTTTTGGCAAAGTTTGGTTTGTTTGCTGGTAAAAACCTCCAGCTGACAGACAGTTCAGTTACTTGTAAAAATGTGCTCCTTTCTGGCAATCAGGAGTCCCTTGACAGTAGGCCTCAACCCACAATAAACATTCAGCACATTTAATGGAAACAACATTCACGTCTCTACCTCTCAGTTTGGTTTCAGGCCAGTTCGCAATTGCAGTCGATTCACTGAGCAAATCTCCTAGTCTGTAGAAACAGTCTCTGACCACAGTTCTTGGTCCGAACACTCCACAGAAGCTCCTCTTGGTCCAATAGCTCTAACTGCACTCTTCAGAGTCTCGGGGCTAATTGCTACAGTTTAAAGTTAGCTTTTGGATTAGTCCATTAGTCAAGCAGTCCAATGCTGGAAATAATAGCAGGGAGGCAAGTCAGGCCTCTCCTTTCCGATTCTCCTCAGCTTCTTTCCCGGAGCTGCTTCTCAATGGCTCGAGCTGCTCACTCTCTTAGCTCTGCAAGCAACTGCTCACTTTTTCTAACAGTTCTTGAACTAGTGTTTTTTCTGTATTCCGGTTGGCTAGGGGAGCTGTAAATCACAGTTCTGCTGCTCCCATTTGTCAGTTTAGGCGCCAACCTGTAAAACTACAAGAACAACAGCTTTTTCCCCACGAGGCACCTGAACTAAGGACCCCTCGAGGTCCCCTGTGTCCCAGTTAGTCCAAATTCCTGGAAGTCCCAGACCAAACATGGTGGCTCCCATTCGGAAGCATAAGCTGCAAGAAGGCAGGTTAGAACAAGCACTCTAATTTAAATATAACAACAAGCTAAAAGTAAATATTTACAGTAATAGTTAGAGCTCCCTCTGCTTTACTATCAACTGCAGAGTGGAGCAAATCAGGATGGTGCCTGGCCGGTCGTGAGCTTTGAAGCATTTGAACCCAGCCCAGCCCATTTACTGTATACACTCTAGCTATGGCCTTAAAGGGACAGGCATGGAAGCACATCATGGCACTCTCACATAGATGAATAGGAATACCAAACAACCATGGATTTACTATCTCTGCAGGATGTCTGCCGACAGTGGGCATTACTGGAGCCCAGGAAGACACTTAAGCAGGGGTACCACCAGGGGGCGGGGGAGTCACCTACACATTGCAGCCATTGTTGCTTTTTTGTTTTTCAGCCCTGGATCCACCCCACAGCCCCTGACCAGTTGTTGCCTCCCGCGTTGAAAGCCAAAATGGCCCACCTGCACTTAAGGTATGCCCCAAATTGGTGGGGGGGGGCTACACTACTACGCGTGACTTTTACCAGGCTACCTGTACATCCCAGACACACCCCTTGATAAGACAACTGGATGCTTTTCTCTCTCCTGCCTCACCATACCTAAGCAGTCCCAAGAACAT
Source organism: Neoceratodus forsteri (assembly GCA_016271365.2). Lineage (NCBI taxonomy): Eukaryota > Metazoa > Chordata > Ceratodontiformes > Ceratodontidae > Neoceratodus > Neoceratodus forsteri. Next base: position 112,399,750 of record JADMNL010000024.1, read on the forward strand.
CTGGAGAAACCAGAAGGGCCCCCCCATCTCTTTCTGAGGTCAAACATGCCATTGCTCCTCTAAATGTGGGGAAAGTGCATGGAGGAGATGGCCTCCCCACTAGTTATTATCAACATCTCAGCCTAGTGACCACCCTCTGCTTTCACAGGATCTTTCCTGAATCGCATTCTTTGACCACCCTCCCTCCATCCCTTAAGAAGATAATAATTATTGTATTGACCAAAGAGGGTTAAGATCCCATACAATTATGGTGAGGTATCATCCCATTTCATTGATAAACACTGATGTCGAAGTGCTGGCAAAAGCAGTGCCTGTTACCTAGACTCCATTCCCCCTTCCTTCCTGGTGCACCCCTCCCAATCTGGATGGGCCATTGATCTTTTTCTGCAATCATTGTCTAAGTTTCTATGTAAACAGGTTTTGTTCAAGGCCAGCTGGCTTCGGGCTACCTCCATTCTTTGATTACTATGCTGTACACAGCGTGTAACACCCACACTCCATCTGCAGTAATTGCCATAGACTTTGAAAAAGCATTTGACTAGGTGGAGTGGAGTTACCTTCATCATGTGTGGCAGAACATGGGCTTTTGGGAGATCACAGATGACCCGTGCTACATAGCTGAAGCAGGTGCTGTCACTAACAGCAGAGAAGGTATTAAGGAAGGCAGAGAAACAGAATACACTGCACAAATACACAGTGATGCTTTTTTTTGATAAAATTCAAACTCCATAGTGCCGTCAAAATGAGCCCACTACCTGGTGATTTGTGGCACTCTGTCACTTCATCTGATGATGTGGCAGAGCACCACAAAGCGCAGGGTAGTAGGCTTGTTTTGGCAATACTATAGATTTTGAATTTTGTTAACAACATCACTGTTTATTTGTGCACTGTGCGCCATTTCTTTGCTTTCCAGAACATGGGCTTTGGTCCATCTTTCCTCGGCTGGGTACTCACTCTTTACTCATCTCCCATGGCAAAGGTGTTGACTAATAATGTCCTATCTGCCTCATTTCAACTCCACAAAGGGACCCAAAAGGGGTGTCCCCTATTGCTCCTTCTCTTTTTCCTGGCGACAGATCCCTTGGCTATTGTAATCCCAGAGCACTCTGATTTACAAACATACGGGTAGTATCTGAGACTTACTTTACCATGCTATATGCTGATGACTTCTTGGCTCTCATGCAGGATACTCCATCAGGCATCCAGAGTTAGTTTGCACTACTTCAAACCTTTGCTACCCTCTCTGGGCTCAGAGTCAACCTAATAAAAGAGTGAGATGCCCCCCGCATGCTAGTTGTCCACAAGCTCCATTATCAGTACTGGGGCAGCATTGGACCTCAAACACCCTGAAATATTTGGGGATGAAAATGATCCTTGATCTTTAGTAGCTATTCACAGAGAATATAGCTACCCTTCTCAAAAGTCTGCAAAATGAATGTGAACAATGGAAATGGCTTTCCTTGTCATTGGTAGGCAAATCAAAGTCATCAAACTGATCCCAGCCCCAAAGGTCTTACACGGTCTATTACATCTGCAGGTTACAATTTTTACATTGTGTATCATGAAGACAGCTGCTCTCTTGAGGAATTTTTTAGTGGGGTGAAACATCCTTCCCATTAGTGCCACGAAGGTTGGAACCTGCCCTGCTTTTTATTTTTGTTTTTTTCTATCTGGTCTCCAGCTTGCTCTTCCTTGGCCCTGTCTCTGCCTTCCCCCATCCCCCAGGACATATCTCTGTTCACTGGCATTCACCCTGGATTTGCCCCCAGGGCAGGGCCATTGGGGGAGCCCCCTCGTAACTCCCCAAATGGTGCCATTTGGTTAGTTCGGTGGTGGAGTGCCCCAGTAGCTGCATGGGGCTTTGGCAGGGACAGGTGTCATCCTGCCATGGCCAGACACCTGTTTTCCCCTGTTGTTGGGAGGTGTGGCATGCAATGACGTAAGGGCACAAACACCCACATCTGGCACACCTCCTAGAACCTTCAAGCCTTGGTTGCGACGGCTCCCAGCCTCCACCAGGGGTTGGTCAAGCACCGAGGGCTTCCCCACCCTTCCCCTGGAGAAGCAGAGAAGTCCATTGGATGCTCGATCCTCCTTCCCCCCAGCTGGCCCCTGATGCCCTGAGATTTCACCCGATTCCAGGTAGCCATCATGATGGCTGTTAAGGCATGGTTCCTCAGCCCTCTGTGTCACCGGGCCAGACACCTGCCATGGTTTTAAGTGTTTTGCCTATCCTTTCTGGGGGAACAGACCTGTAAATGTTTTTTACCTCCCACTTCCTTGTCCCCACTCTGACTCTGTATGGAACATTTTATCTGTCAGTCTCTCCCCCCCCCCCGCATTATTTCTATACTCACCTACACCCACCAATATTAGGAACTTCCCCACTACAGGGGCATCTCTCTTGATGTGGAAGGTTCTAGCCAGGCTCACCAAATCACAACTGACCCCACTGACTATGGCTCCCCTCTGGGAGAGTCAGGTTATCCAAGTGGATAGAAGTTGCATTCACCAAGTGGGTTGGCAGAAGAAAGGGATATATTTCATAAAAGATATTCTTACACCTTGGGCAAATTATTGATTCCTTCCGAGGATTATGGACTAGATACAGGATTCACTCCCGAATTTCTGTTGATACCTTCAGTTGCATAGTTCCATGATGCAAGCTTTGCATTGCACCCATGCCTCTCCCCTTCTGGGTCCAGACAATCCTTTGCCCCTCTGGCTTCAAGTTAAAAAGCGCTGAGTGGGGAAAGTGTATGCATCTGTACATACCGGATCAAACTTATAAGGCTTGCCAACTTTGGAGGCAAGCCCTAAATACTACGACCTTCCCAGCAGACTAGGACAAGTGACGGATGGTGGCACAGGAAGATGCCTGGACAACAGAAGCCTTCTGATACAGAATAAGTTATTACACATGTAGTATAGAACCCCGGTCCACCTGAGGTCTCTAGGTCTCCTACAACATGATAACTACTGGAGCTGCAGTCAGCCTGGTATGGAATCTGCTACACATTCTTTGGTACTGCTTGATGATACAACCCTTCTGGAGCTGGATCATGGGGAATGTATCAAGGTGTTAGGCAGTCACCTCCCTCTGCCGCTAAATTTATATATACTGGAACTCCCCCTCCCCCCTGGTATGTCTGTCCGACCTTCTTCTATTTGTTGGTTCACAGCAGTGGGGCTCCAGGCTAAGCAACTCATCCTATGCTGCTGAAGGTCACAGGCCACTCCCACCACCCATGAGTGGGCATCAGGTTGTCAAACAGTTGCCAACAATAACAAGGGTGTTGGCAGTGACATGAGGCTCACTAGTACCATATATTATACTATATGGGACAGTACAGGCTTGCCTGAGGTTCAGTGAGGCAACGGGAGGCATCGCCACCCCCACCAAATGCCATAAGAGCACACCTTCCAAGTGTCCTCCGTACACTCTTTTTTTTTTTTTTTTTTTACTAGCAGCCATGCTGGTCGCTCTGTTCCTGCTTGCCCTCCCTCACTCATCCTTCCTGGTTTGCCATGCAGCTACAGCTTCCATCGTCCCTGCCATTCTGCTTGCTTCTGGCTGCCCTTCCTAGGTCTGTGGCTACTGCTGCTGCTGGCATTCATTGTCTCTGGTTTCTGGCTGCTTCCGGGTTGCGCTCTGCTGCCCGTGGCAGTGCTCGTGTTTGACAGCCTTAGTACTTCTGTGATGCTGCCTCTCTGCCTCATTGTGCTGCGATGGTTTTGGTTCCCCTCAATGGCTTCCTCTTGGGTTCCAGTTGGTCTCCTGGCCATTTGCTGCCTTGCCCTGTGCTGCTGCTCTGGCTGTCCTGGGTGGCTGTTCTGTTTCTGCCAGGTTGCTTGGGGACTCCTGCCTTCCCTGCTGTGGTGAGCTTTTCCCATCTTGCTGGGTGATTCTGCCTTTTTGTCTTGGGCTGTTTTAGGAGGGAAGACATGTTTCCTGCTACCTGTTGGTCACTGCCCCTGTGCCTTCTGCCACCCCCACCACCTGATGGCTTTTGTTTCCTGCCAGTGGTGTGCTGCATCTGGCCCTTCCCTCATGCCTGCCCCCCACTACTGCTTGTGGTAGGGGTGCTGGCTGGGCTGGCTTTCCTAATAAAGTATAAGACCATGCATAGCCGACCATTAACAAAGGTGCCGCCACAGTAGTTCATGTATGAACCTTCATAACAACAAACACCACTACGTAGCACCTTTGCAGACTTTGCCAAGGGGTGGTGCTTGATTCAACATCATGTGATTAAATACATAGAAATTTACATATTTTCGGGTCGCTGGTGGGTCGGCCGGGGGGGGGGGATAGGCTTGAACGTCTCACGACAGCTCGCCTTCTCCGGGAAGGGAACAGGCCAATGCTTGACACTTGTATGACTCTGAGCGGTGGCTCGGAGTACTGCAGGCCCCACTAGATAGGGGATGGCGGCCATTGTACAGCGTGGACGTTGGTGCCTTGTGCCATGATGTCGGTGGAGTATCACGCTGTATGGGAAGGGTAGAAAAATGGAAAAAATAGCCTGCCACCACCAGGAAGATGGGGAACCAAGCCGTGCCCATAATTTGCCTGCACCCACCCGATGGACCCCAGACCAACAAAATGTAAGTAACAGGGCATCTGCGCCCCACCTCGTCCCCGTCGGGGGGGGTAAACTGCGGCTCAACGGGGCTTGGGGGTACCATTCGGGTTGGGTTGTAGGCAATGGGATGTTTAATGTCTCCCTTGAAGGGTCGGGGTTGACAGGCTGGGAATAGGAGGAAAAAAGAAGGAAATTTACATATTTATTCTGCATTCCTTCTTGAGACAATGTGAAGTTGATTGTGCTCAGTGCAGATTCCATTTAAATATTAGTGAACCTTCATTCATTATACATGATGTTGTGCAGATAAAAAGAGAATACATATTCCAGAAGTGCCATCTGACTAAAAAACAAATAAAAAGGCTTTTTTCCTGCTATTACAATCACAATAATTGTGTTGATCCCATTCTATATTTATGTATAAACTGCACTAATCTCCTATCTCCTGTATCCTGTATTTCTCAGTTTGAAGTGTCCCCATAGTCTCAGCAATATTTGGTATGGAAGGGGAGTTGAGTAGGGCTGATGATGAAAATAAATTGTTTGTTATAAATAGTGTGCTGTTTTCCCCCCACCGTTTCTCCTTAAATATGGGATCCAGAAGATAAGGGGGAAGTCCAGTTTGGACATAAATATAGAATAGGATTACCAAAATTATTGTGATCGTAATAGCAGGAAAAAGCCTTTTTATTTGTTTTTTAGTCTGTTCTTTAGTTTTTAGTCCGAACAAACCCATGTTCAGATTACAGAAGGACTATTAGATTAATCTCTGTGAAAGACTGGCAGATAAATCTCTCCCCAGAATGCTTCTGGTGATTACTGATTATCTGGGAAATAGGGACTTGGCCTTGAGCTTGGTGAGAAGAATGGGGCCACAATGGGAAGTCGACTGTATTTTACTCTGACATCAGTTATGCAACCATATAATGCTGAAATCTCTTAATGATGTCCAGGGGATTCTGAGAGAAACAAATACGTCTCATTTGTTAGTGTAAAACTACCCAGGCCAGCCTGGACACCCTCTTCAACTCCTTTTGCTGCTTTATTCTATCCTGCCCCCCTCATACTCATCACTGCAACCTGTATAAAGCACTGTCTCTCCTATCCCTTGAGTCCAGATGTCTGTCCCATACTGCCACTTTCATCACAAAATTCTGGACTGGAAGCCTTCCCTCCTATCTCTCTTCCTTCATCTCTGCTTCCACCCAAAGCACCTACTCCCTCTGTAACTCTGACCTAAGATCCTGCGCTATCCCCTACTGAGCTACCACCACTGGCCAATCCACCTTCTCTTTCCGCTGTCCTCAACTGTGGCATGCTTTCCCCCCTTCCAGCCATTATGCCACTTCACACTTCTCTCTCTCTCCTCCCTACTACATGTCTCTACAACCCCTACCTGCTCCTGCCAAATCCTTCCGGCCTCACTTCTCACACTACCTCCTCATCTCCCTTCTTAATCCATACCCTCAGGCTTTGGCTTACCTAGGCCTCTGTTTTGCCTGGGTTGCCACCCTTCGTAATGCTCATTCACCTGGGCTCCCTAGGACTGGACCTTAACTAGGCCTCTCCAATTAGCATGCTTCTGTTACCCTAAGCTATCTCTTGGCTTTCTCCTGATTTTGTATTTTGTATTATTGACTGAATATGAGCACCTTCATCTACCATGAACTTATTCTGTCTGTATCTTATTTTTGATGTAATAGCTGTAAAAGTTGGTGTAATATTCAAAAATGTATGCCTGTCATGTACGTCTGCATTCATTGTATTCATGTGATTTGTACTTTACTACTCCTATTCCCCTTCCCCCCCAAGACGCACCTGGAAATGAGCAGTTCTGTTCGGTATGCCTTCCTGGGAGAACACTTGAATTAATAAATAAATTTGCATGCCTTTCTTGCTTGTTTATGGATCATATACAAGTTCACTGTTGCGTGAGCCTGCAGAAGCTAGCAAATGGATGGGTAATAGCCTTGTGCCACCACTGGGATCAGTAGGATGGCTCTGAGCAAGAGGCTCGGTGAAGATCTCTTGGATTACTGCTAATGGGGATACGGCTTTTCCGGGTACTTTGGGATGTGTGTGAAAACACATTTCAGCCATGTGAAAAATGACAGCTGTACTGTTCATAAGGAAGTGTGGAAAAATGTCACTGGTGAAAATGTGAACTGAAAATATTACAAATTCATGAACTTACGAGAGTGCGTGGAAACTGAGCAATGCTCACTCGTAACACAGTCATTTTTAGGAATTTTTTCACCAAATTTTCAAACTAGCCATTTTAAGACCTCTGCTCAAGAACAGTGTCACTGTGATTTTCTTAATCTGTCCCACACATTGATTTCGCCATTGTGCACTATATGGGCAGAAACATGTTTTGGGCAAGATGTGAAAAATGACAGCTGTTTCCTCTCATAAGGAGGTGTGGTAAAATGGCAATGTTGAAAATCTGGAGTGAAAATATTGAAAATTTGCGAACTTATGAGCGTGTGTAGGATCAGTGCAACAAACGCTCGTAAAACAGTCATTTTTGGGAATTTTTTCACCAGATTTTTAACATAGCCATTTTAACACCCCTGCTCATGAACAGTGTCACTGTGATTTTCTTAATGTGTCCCATACATTGAGTTTGCACAACCGACTGCGCCATTGACAGCGCCATATGCCGAAACACACTTTGGGTGAGATGTGAAAAATGACAGCTGTACTGCTCATAAGGAAGTGTGGTAAAATGGCAGTGGTGAAAATCCAGGTGAAATATTGAAAGTCGTGAACCCTCTGATGGTAGGAACAGCGCCTGCAGCGCGTAAAACAGTCATTTTTGAATTTTGCCAAATTTTCAACATAGGCTTTTTGAGCCCACCTTATGAACACTAGCACTGTCATTTCATTAATCGTTCGAAGGTGATTGAGCAGGAAATCACCCGGCCCGCATTAACGCCATGACAGTGACAGAATTCACGAGAGGGCCCAAACACCCCATGTTGGAAAATTTGGCACCAAAATTCCAAAAATGCCTGAGATATGCAGCAAAGTTGACAAAACCCTATTCATTACATTATACAGCTTACCGGCATTTCCTCAGTTCGCGGTCAGCTTTGAAGAGTGGAGCGTGTTCCCGGTCCACGAAGATCATCGCGCTGGAGTCCGGGTAAGTATGGAGTGGGGGGTGTGAGGAGGCAGGGTGCGCAGTGGGTGGAGTGCGGGTGGGGGCAGAGACAGCGAGGACTGTTTTCTGTTGCAGGTTTTTTTTTTTTAACAAGGAGGAGAGCGGCGGGACATTTGCCACACTGGGTGGGCTCCCAGCGTGGCACAAGGACAACAATGAGGGGGTGTGGAGCCGGCCGAAGTTGGGCACCCCGTCGGCGACAGCATCTGTTGCCATGCTGGGGTGGGCTCCCAGCATGGCACCCTGTACTCTGGGGAGGGACATTGGGCCGACAGGGGATTGGCCACCCCCGTCGGCTATACATATGTAGCCATGCTGGGGTGGGCACCCAGCATGGCATGTACATCTCTGTTTGGGGGGGCGCAGCACAGCCAACGGGGGATTGAGCACCCCTGTCGGCTATACAGTGCGGGGGGGAGCACGCAGTATGCATGCGTGTGTATCTGTGTGTGTGTAGGGGGAGCGCGCATGAGCAGGCCGTATCTTATCGCTGCTCAATGAAGCGTAGCTCCCCCTTTCAACTGTACGCCACTGCATTTTGGACTGCTGTCATAGACAGCTCCAGCAGGCATTGGAGAACTGCTGCCGCGCATGCAAACACACTGACTGAATTGAAAGAGGGCTGCCACACCTCCGAAAACTCGGATGATGGCACTATGTTTCTTGCACATGCGTGCAAGCAAACATAAAAATGGGACAGTTATAATAAGAGGCCAGTCCAGATAGAACAGCATGTGGATAACTTAAGGGACTCAGTGACTGAATCAGCCACTATGACAAACAGAGGAATAGCAGCTGCCTCAGCCTTGGTTAAGGAGCAGAATGTGTTGCACTGCAGGAATAAGCAGATGGAAGGTACTGTTTGGGCCTACAATGTGTGGGCATTGGGACACCCAGAGGGGTCTGAGGGAACTGATCGGGTCACCTTCCTGGAGCGGTGAATGTCAGAAGCATTGGGCATGGGCTTTGAAGGTTCTGGTGGTCAAAACTTACTGTATCAATCAGGGACAAGTCACGCCTTGGGGAGGGCCCTCCAATGGCCCTTATAGTTCTGGCCACAGAAGGGATGAAGGAGAAGGTCCTCCATGGGCTGGAGATCAAAAAGCTGTAGCTGGTGACAGCAGCACTCCCTTTGTCCCCAACCTATCGTATGTGACACAGATGAAGAGGAAAGGGTTTCATCACATAATGGAAAAGCTGAGCAAGGTGGACATTGACTATGATCTATGGTTCCCCGTCAGACTACAGATTCCTGTGGATGATAAAACCTTCATTTTCACTGACCTAAATAGAGCAGATCTGTATGAAAAGCTATAATCTGCTGTGGGGATGGGGTGGGGGCCAACAAGACTTTTCCTTATCAGATGAGAAGGGGGAGAACTGTTTCTGATCTGCTAAAACTGCAAGTTTTGAATAGCGAACTGTCAGGGAACACACATTGCCATTTCTGTTGGTCTGAACACTCTGAACTGTAGTGAAAACCAGAAGCTGGGTTGGGCTTCTGTTATATATACAGTGGTGTGAAAAAGTATTTGCCCCCTTCCTGATTTGCTCTATTATTGCATATTTGTCACACTGGATGTTTTCAGGTCATTAGACACAATGTAATATTAGATAAAAGGAACCTGAGTGAACAAATAACACTTGTTTTTGTTTACCTATTTCAGTTTTTAATGAAAACAGTTAACCAACACCAACTGGCACTGTGTGAAAAAGTAATTGCCCCCTAGTTAAATCAACCCAATTAAAGGGATAAGTAGAGTCAGCTGATTGAACACAGCCAGGCCTGTTTACAGCCAGCCCTGCTCAATATAAACCTCACTTATTTTGACCCTTACCATCAGAGTCACGTTGCCAGCACAAAGAGTCAACAAGCACATCATGCCACGATCAAAGGAAGTTCCTGAAAAGATCAGAAAAAAAGTTGTTGCTATCTATCAGTCTGGAAAGGGTTACAAAGCTATTTCTAAGGCTCTGGAACTCCACCAAACTACAGTGAGAGCCATAATCTCCAAATGGAGAACACTTGGAACAGTAGTGAATCTTCCCAGGAGTGGGCGGCCTGCCAAAATTACTCCAAAGGCGCTGCGTAAAATCATCCAGGATGTCTCAAAAGGATCCTAAAACAACATCCAAAGAACTGCAGGCTTCTCTTGCCTCAGCTAAGGTCAGTGTTCATGACTCCACAATCAGAAAGAGACTGGGCAAAAATGGGCTTCATGGGAGAGTAGCAAGGCAGAAACCACTGCTAACCAAGAAGAACATAAATGCTCATCTCTCATTTGCCAAGAAGCACCTGGATGATCCACAAGCCTTTTGGGAAAATGTTCTATGGACAGATGAGTCCAAAGTGGAACTTTTTGGACAACATGGATCCCATTATGTCTGGCGTAGAGCAAACACAGCATTCCACAGTAAGGACATCATACCAACAGTCAAACATGGTGGTGGTAGTGTGATGGGGTGGGGATGCTTTGCTGCCTCAGGACCTGGATGACTTGTCTTAATTGAAGGAACCATGAATTCTGCTCTGTACCAGAAAATTCTTAAGGAGAATGTCCGGTCATCCGTCCGTCAGCTGAAGCTGAAGCGTAGTTGGGTCAAGCAGCAAGATAATGATCCAAAACACAAAAGCAAGTCCACATCAGAATGGCTGAAAGAAGTAAAATTAAAGTTTTGGAGTGGCCTAGTCAAAGTCCAGACCTAAACCCAATAGAGATGCTGTGGCAGGACCTGAAACGAGCAGTTCATGCTCGAAAACCTACCTATGTTACTGAATTAAAGCAGTTCTGTGAGGAAGAGTGGGCTAAAATTCCTCCACAGTGATGTGAAAAACTGATATTGAATTATAGGAAGTGTTTGGTTGCAGTCATTGCAGCTAAAGGTGGCGTAACCAGTTATTAAGTGTAAGGGGGCAATTACTTTTTCACACAGTGCCAGTTGGTGTTGGTTAACTGTTTTCATTAAAAACTGAAATAGGTAAACAAAAACAAGTGTTATTTGTTCACTCAGGTTCCTTTTATCTAATATTACATTGTGTCTAAAGACCTGAAAACATCCAGTGTGACAAATATGCAATAATAGAGGAAATCAGGAAGGGGGAAAATACTTTTTCACACCACTGTAGTAAGAACCACTAGGAAGGATTAAAAACACTACCCCTAGGGGTGGTGGTAGTGGTTTGTATCCTTCCGCTAGTGGCTGTAATAAACTAGCACCTTGCATTTGTAGTGTGAGAACTGTGTTTTTTATTTTACTTGTTTCACACCACAATCATTGTTCTCTGTGTTTGTTTTTCTGGTGGATGTTGCAATACTGCCAGTTCGTAGCATCTGGGATTTTCCCTGCTTGGTCTGGCTCTCCTCTCCTCAGACTATGAGGAGAGAGTGGTATGCAAGGTGGCGGCCGGTATGGGTCAGCCTAAAGCTGCTGCTATGTACCAGAGTTGTTTTCTGTTGTTTATCCACTTTTAGTTTTAATTGTTTTATTATTTTAGTTAGTTTTAGTTAGGGTGATTTTAGTGAGCCAGAGCAGTGAGCTTACAGCATATTTTCAGGTTTCTAGGGGCTTTTATTATGCTGTTTTGGAGTCTTCGTTTTGGTGTTTTCTGTTTATACTGTTTAATGTGTTGCAGAACGCTGTAGAATTTCTGGCCACCAGATAGCTAGCATCGTATTTTAGCTAGCAAGTCATTGTACTTTAAAATTGTTTGCTGCTGTTATTCTGATCACCCATTCTATGGTAATCATTCAGAGTCATTTTTCTTTAATTTACTCATTTTCTGCCTGCGACCTGGTCTGTGCCTTTTTGGCAGTGCTTCTCCCAGAAGAACTGCGTCCATTCATCTAAATTGCAGTCCAGACCCTGGTCTATACTGTGGGGGATCTCCGGAGCTGAAGGACTAAATCAGAAGACTGACTGTGTTGGGAGGACTCTACCGATTGCTACCGTGTGCCATCGAGGGTGGTGGTAAGTCTGTTCCAACTTATACGGCCACTAGACTTCTGTGGATACTTATTAGGATCTTGTGCTTACAGTGAACTGCCTGCTTGTCGACTCGGCTGGGGCCCTTTTTCATGGTTCTGGGGAGCAGTGATATGGTCTGGGTCTCCTACGGGGGGGGTGGTCAGGGAGCCTGCTGGAGAGCGGGGCATCATTGTCTGCCTCATGGGGTATTTCAGACAGTCTCCATTGAAGACGTCATTCTTTATGGAGCCCCATCCCTTGGGAGGCTCAGATTCAGTGAACTTGCCGACCAGGACATGATCCTGGGCTCTGGCTTGTGTTGACGTCTTTGGAGATCATCCTTGTGGACTAGTGGATTTTCAGCTGGTTCGGTACGCAGTGTGGTACTGAGGTGGTTGTTTGAGGTGGGTGGCCAATTGGTAGGGCAGTGAGGTCCACTACTGGAAGGTGGTGTTGCCTCATTTGTCCTAGGGGGCCCCAGGGTAGGAGTCGGAGGGCTGCACCTTGGGGGTCCCTTTTTCTGGGGGTCTGCCCATCTTGGATAGCTGCATTGGTGTGCACTGTTTTTTCCTGCTGAAGAGGAAGTTACTTTGTGGACTTCTGGATGACTACTGTGGAGTGAGTGGTCGTTTGGGCAGACTACGAAGGAATACAAGCACTTTGGTTAGGAGACCGTGAGAGTGTCTCTGACTTTTATTATGAACCGGCATAATTCCTGATATTTCGTGATCACTGGAGTGTGAGGTCAGCAATCCTTTGGACTGAACTTTTGAAGGTAGTTGGTGGGTGGTAAGAGCCCCTCCTTGCCCAGTCTATGAACTTAAAGTGTGGCCTGCTTAGCCCCGTACCCAAACATTTCATTTTTAGTGACTCTGGACATCACATCCTTTAAGAGTTTTTTTTTATTTTGGGGGGAATGGGGATTGGTGGTTTTATTTGCCTTTGTATTTGTGATTCAATTGCTTTGGGGAGGACCCATTGGCATGTGTTGACAGACAGCTCTCCCGGTCAAGTGCTACTCCCCCTCTGAGCTCCACAGCCTCCAGACCTTTAATTGCCCCCCCCCTTGCCCAGTGGGGTATATGGGCGGTGTCGAGCATTAGGGATTGTGTGAAAGAGGTGTGGGGGCTGGGGCCACGGACCTGGAAGGAGAGTGGAGCCTGGTTGCCGGATTGAGGTGCTGGGGTCCAGAAGATGCCCTGGGGCGAAATGGGTTCCTGAGAGGGGTTCCCCGGTCTGGTGCCCATACCCAAGGGTTCCTCTTTGTGTGGGCAGGTGATGCAGCTGACCTCAGTGGCTCATCCTACTCGGGTGGTGTTATGCAATGCCAGGTCCATTAAAAACAAGACAGCAGTGACTGCTGACCTTGTTGGGTCATCAGACCTGGCTTGCATCACCGAGACCTGGCTCGATGAAAATACTGACCCAGTGCTTGAGTCAGCTGTTCTGGCTGGGTTCTCAGTGATACATCACCCGAGTATGGATCGCAGGGGTGAGGTGGGGGGTAGCCATCTGTTTCAAAGAGGAATTGGGCCTTGTATATGTACCAGTAGGGGAGACCGGGTCCTTTGAGTGTATCATTGGCTCAGGCGTGGAGTGCAGGATTCTTCTTGTCTTCCGTCAACCCAGTGGCGAGAAGCAATTCTTGCAGGAAATCACAGACTTCATTGTCGATATGGTGTTGGAGTCCCCCAGATGGCTGGTTCTGGGGGACTTCAATACCTGGGTTGATGAAGAACTCTTGCAATTTGGTCGAGACTTCTCCCAACCAATGAATTTGTTGGGCTTCACACAGGTTGTTACCTCTGTGATCCATATTCACAGTCACTCTTTGGACTTGGGCTGCCTTCTGGGAATAGGAGACCTCCGATCTGGTGGTGGAACTAATTGGATAGTCAGACCATCACACTATAAGTTTCAGTTTCCAGGCTCCCCCTATAGGCCTGCCCCTGTGGAGATGGTCCAGTACTACCCTTTAAGAGGGTTTATCCCCAGATGGCCTGGCGGCGGTGCTGTACCTATTGAGCTTTCCGAGTGTAAGCATGGATCCAGAGAGTCTGCTGCAAACCTATAATAAGGCTGTGATGGAGGATCCGGATTCTGTTGCTCCCATCTGTGTTCGTCCACTCACTCTTTGCCCACGGTCCCCTTGGTTTGATGGGACCTTGAGGGAGTTGAGACAAGTGGGACAAAGGCTGGAGCAGTGCTTGGGGAAATCCAGCCTTGATGCCGATAGGCTTAGATTGATGACCCATTATAAGGATTATCAATCAGCCATCTCCTGTAAGAAGGCAGAGTACCTGTCCAGGGAGATTGCCGCCACGCAGACTTGATCAGCTCAGCTCTTCCAGACTGTCGACTGACTGTGCAATTCAGCCTGTCTTCAGTCACGGAGAGCATTGTCACAGGAGAAGTGTGACAAGTTTTCCTGATTCTTTGCTGATAAGGTTGTTGACATCAGGTCTGAAATCTAGGAGGCCCATTCCAATGGGAGTGGCGATGGTCAGTGGGAGGTTGCAGCCCTTCGATTTGCTTGGTCTGACTTTGACCTGTTAATGATCAAGGATGTCATGCAGATCATCCAGAGTATGTGGCCAACCTGCTGTAGTTTGGACCCTGACCCAGCCCGCCTCCTAGTGGGGTATGTTGAGGTCATTGGCCCTCTCCTAGCTGAGATAGTCCAGTGTTCATTAGACACGTGTGTGTTTCCGAATACCCTGAAGGAGGCGGTGGTAATGCCCCTCCTTAAGAAATCTTCTCTTGACCCGGACTGTCTGGCTAACTATAGGCCTGTCTCTAGCCTTCCCTTCATGGGTGAGGCTATTGAGAAGGCAGTCATGCTGCATGCAGCTGAAGGTCTATCTTACCACCCATGATATCTACGATCCTCTCCAGCTAGGATTTTGGAAGAGGCATAATACCGAGACGGCCCTTGTCCGGGTACTCAATGATCTCCTGATAGCGAGAGATTGGAGGACTCATTTCTTCTTGGTCCTCCTTGATCTGTCTGCTGCATTTAACACCATAGACCATGATGTGTTGCTAGAGTGCCTGCAGTTCATCTGTGGATTATCTGGTGTAGTCCTCAGATGGTTCCATTCTTTCCTCTCAAGCAGGTTTCAGAGAGTCTCCCAGCCTTATGGGGTACTGCAGGGCTCTGTGCTTTCACCCATGTTGTTTGCAGTGTATATGCTGCCATTGTGAGACATTGTTAGGCAGTATGGGCTGAGTTTTCACTGCTATGCAGATGACACTCTGCTCTGCATATCCGTTGTGCCCGAGTAAGATGATGCTATCTTGATGTTTAACAGCTGCCTAGCTGAGATCCTGGACTGGATGAATGTCAGTTGGTTGAGGTTGAACCCTGATAAGACCAAGGTGCTGGTTGTGGACCCAGGTCATCAGACAGAGGGGTCTCTGATGGGGCAGCCCTCTGGGTTTTGGTTTGGGGGTGGCCAGCTGGGGTCCTCTGATCGAGTACGAAATCTGGGCATTATTTTTGATGACGGACTGATGCTTAAGTCTCAGGTGTTATCGTCAAGTCCTCATTCTACCATCTGTGGAATATCACCTGGATCAAGCACCTGGCCCCACCTGATGACCTTCCCATGCTGGTCCATGCCTTCATGACCTTTCACCTTGACTATTGTAACTCCCTATACCTAGGGCTACCGGGGGTTGATATTCACTGCTTGTATCTAGTGCGGAATGCGGCTGCCAGGCTGTTGACTGGCTTACCTCAATCTTGCCACATCATGCCTGTGCTCCACGGCCTGCACTGGTTGCCTATTCAGTGGCGTATTACCTTCAAAGTCGGGTTGTTGACCTATAAAGCCCTACACGGGCAGGGACTGGTTTACCTGCAAGATTTTCTGCATCCCTACCACCCCTTTCGCTCACTTCGGTCCTCCGACAAGAGATTGCTAGAGGTTCCCAGGGCCTATTTAAAAACCTCAGGTGCTTGGTCATTTATGTTTGCAGCCCCGACCCTGTGGAACTCTCTACCTCATCGGATAAGGGAGTGCCTGACTGTGGAGAACTTTAAATCTGCACTAAAATTACATCTTTTTAGTCTTGCCTTTCCAGAAAATGAATGAATTATTGGTCTGTATGTCTTTTTGACTAATTATTGTACTTTTAATTGTTGTTTTAACTATTGTACAAGTGCTTGGATACATGGAGACTTGCGCTTTTTAAAAAATAAAATGAGTTGATTATATAAAGACTGTGAGACACGGGATATACTGTATGTTGTATTAAAGTCCTTTTTTTTGCCAGACAGCTTTTTGCCTTCTCACCTACCTTGTGCCTTTCATTGGGACGAGTCATGGACCCCACAGTTCCATCTGCCGCTCCCCCTGCCATTGGACTGGCAGGGACCCACACGGTATAGGACCTGAGAGCCCCAACAGTGGTCATATATGGCAATGATGGGGCATGAATTATTTCCCAGATTTTCTCCCTTTTCTCCCAGGGCCTCAGCAAACCCAGCAATGCATGTGTGTGGAGGCATGCATGGACTCCAGAACTGGCCACTCCACTCCACCCACCCGACCTAGGTCCAGTCTCCCATTTGCACAGCACTACCACTGAGCCTCCACTTGATGGTAGCCAAGAGCTGGGAAGACTCACCTCCCCAATCCAAGAGAGAGAGAACAGCTGCCAAGTGACCACTCAATCTCTCCTGGGCCCACTTCCCCTGGCTGACCCCCCGGTGGCCCAAGCTCATTGCTGAACCCAGGTCGCAGGCATTGGAGAGGTAAGGCACTTGACATGCCTCATCCCTCTGCACCATTGGGCCAGCACATTAAAGTCCTTTCTTTAAGGGTTGGTTATATTTTTTAGGGGGAAGACCTTGCGGGATCTGATCATTCATTCACAGTTAGTTTGTGATATTTTATATGGACAAACATTGTGATTATAAGTTAATGTTAAAATGGCTGTTACCCCACCAAAGTTATATGCCCATTGCAGACTTATGAGCAAGAAGAAGAAGAAGGGACGGGAGGGGGTAGGTGACGCCTATTAGCTTGCCTTTCCAGTTACCCCTCTATTAATGATGCATTGCATATATAGCTATGTTGGCATCAAGTTACATGTTTACTGTTTTTGGATATTTAGTAATGAGACATGACAGGGTGTGCGTTATTGTGGGATAACCATGTGCCTCAGGAAGTGGTGCATGAAGCAATGCTGAGTGCCTTACGAACTCGAGAAGTGGCATTATCCCACAATAACACATGCCGTGGGGTGCCTTATTGCAATGATACTCTGATTTTTTTTTTCTTTCTGTTTATGCCCCCTCGTCACCACGTCTGGTCCTTCCCTCGGGGTCCTCCAATGCACCACACAGGCTGCGCCACATGGATCAGAGGAACTTGCTCCATTAGTGCCCCGCTCCAATCAACATCCAGACATCCCCAGATAACCCCCTGGTTGGGGTGGAGAGGTCCCCCTTTCCCCTCCGAAACCTCAGGGGATCGTGCACCTGGAGCTGTACCCCCAACTCCTCTCAGTTGCTGGTGCGGAAGCCCATCTCCCGGCCCAGAGTGGGTTTTTTCCTGTAGTCTGATCCCTGCCCCCTGCAGATGTTGGCACTCAGAGAGGACCAATGAGATGGAGGCATGCAGAGACACGCCTTTGCTGAAGTCCTCAGCCGATATCCACCCCTCCCTGCCAGTCTGCATCCTCCACTGCACCACCACCCGTGGTCACCCAGGTAGTGGTATAGCAGCGAGAACTGCAGCCCACCTTTCCATGGAGGAGGACAGCCTGAGTAACCTTGCCACTTCTGATTGATCCTCCCTAACCTCCTTCACCTCGGTTGATAAGGCCCTTGCCTACTTCAAAGAAATCTTTCTTGTAAACTGGAATGCCTTTGCCCCACTAAAATAAACCAGAGTAAGAGGTAACCACATACCTTGAATAACCTCTGAACTTCTGGCCTGTCTCAGGGCTAGAGATCGAGCCTGGAAGCATCATAAAGCTACCCAGCATCCTAGTGACCTCGTGAACTACCGCATTCTCTGAAACACTTGCACCAGGGCTACAAGGTTAGCCAAGTCCAAATATTTCAAATCTGCTTTCATCATCAACATAAATTCCCAATCAAAGTTCTGGAAGGTGGTCCACGCCCTATTTACCCCATCAACTGGCCCCCCATACTTAAAGTAAATAGTTCACTAGTGTCTGACCCACCAGCCATAGCTGTGAAATTTAACTTCTACTATACCTCCTGAGCCACTGAGCTACTGAAATCCCTTCCCTCCTACCCATCACCCTTCCCACCCTCTACTGATGTGCCCCCTCCACTACCTTCCCACCTCTCCTTCTGTTTCACTACTGTAACCTCAAACAATGCCCTAAGTGACTTCCTCACCATCAACCCCTTTAAAGTTGCCTCCCCTGATGGCCTCTACCAAACACTCCTCTCCCTATCTGCTCCAGCCATTGCCTACCCACTCTGATTAATCCTAAATCTTTCATTCTCTACTGCCTCGATCCTCTCTTCATGGAAACATGCAGTGGTCCTCCCTCTACCCAAAGGGGATGACCCCTCATCCTCTAGCAACTATCGCCCCATTTCTCTCCTCCCTACCCTTGCCAAACTTCAAAAACACATTGTCCTCTCCCAACTCACCTCCTTTCTATTTGACACCTCCATTTTCACCCCTTTCCATCCGGTTTCAGGAAAAAACACTAAACCACCACCTCACTCCTATGGCTCACAGACTCCATCCTAACTGGGATGGACAATGGCCGAATTACCTCTGCCATTTTTGTTGACCTGGCCAAGGCCTTCAACACCGTCCCTCACTCCCAGCAGCTGACCTATCTCCCCATGCCACAAACTGGTTCAAGGCCTACCTTACTGGCAGAACCCAATCAGTTAAGATCTTGGATGCCACTTCACCTCCTCTCCTGATCAGCACTGGCATCCCCCAGGGCACTGTATTAGGTCCCATTCTATTCTCCATCTTCTTAAATGACCTACCCTCTATTTGCTCCCCTC
The DNA here is from genome assembly GCA_016271365.2 of Neoceratodus forsteri. NCBI lineage: Eukaryota > Metazoa > Chordata > Ceratodontiformes > Ceratodontidae > Neoceratodus > Neoceratodus forsteri. The sequence goes on from JADMNL010000024.1 coordinate 112,418,480, forward strand.
CACCGTTATACATATGTATGCTGATGATACAGTCCTGTATGCATCTGGCTCCTGTCCTGTTGAAGTTACAACCAGCTTACAGCAAGACTTTGACAAGGTTCAGCTCTGGTTTGCTAACCATCAACTTTTCCTCAACACCAAGAAGACTGTCTCCATGACCTTTGGCACAAGACAGAGACTCTCTAGGATTCCCTCCCTACCCACTTTTCATACCCTTGATGGGACTTTACTTGAGGACACATCCTCCTTCAGGTACTTAGGTGTTTGGCTGAACCAACACCTAAACTTCTCTGAACATATTGACGCAATCCAGAAAAAAACTGTGCCCCAAGCTTGGCGCCCTGTTCAGGAACCATATTTGCATCCCTCCTACGGCTAGGCATGAACTTGTTCAGAAGATGATACTGCCCATTTTCGACTACTGTGACATAATCTATGATGCTGCTCCTAAGTCCTCCCTTGCCAGACTGGACACCCTCTTCAATTCCTTCTGCCGCTTTGCCCTGGATGACCCCCCCCTTGCACCCACCACTAGGTTCTTTGTCGTGCCCTATCCTTCCCCTCTCTTACCATTTAGCAACTCTCCCACTGTGCTAAATTCACCTCCAAGCACTGGTTGGGTGAGCTCCCTTCCTACCTAATCTCCTCCTTTATAACAACCCCCCCATACTCCCATTCCCTTAGATCATCCGACTTCCGCACCCTGGTAGTCCCCACAGATCCACACTAATCGGTCAATCCGCTTACTCTCACCACCTCCCAAAATTTGGAATTCACTCCCCCCTTAAATCCGGCACTCATCTTCCACCTACTCCATCAGCTCTGCCCTCAATAATTACCTTTTGCCTCACTGCTCCTGCCATGTCCCTCCCTAATTCCCTCCTCTATGTGTTGGATAAACCCCACCCCTCTACCATCATCTTAATTTTACCTTGTGCACCCCCACCCCCCAAATTTCTAGCTCTCCTCCCCTTCCCCCAAATTGCTCCCCCTTACTGGCCTCCCTTGATCTATCACAGCATGAAGGGATGTCAAGTGCTCTCCATGGGTCCCTCTCCTACCCCCCCAAGGGCTTGTATCCCTCATCTACTCCCTTCCCCTACATCCCTCCACCTCATGCCTCCCTCTCCTTTCCCCCTTTTCTTTCACATAAGCACTTGTTTACTTATTAAGCCGGCACTTATTATTGTCCACTTTTTCTACATATTATGCACAACTCTATTTTAACACTGTTTGTAACACCTGCCTTACGACTGTATGTTAATGTTGATCTTGTAACATGAATGTCACTTGAATACAACTCTTCCTTTCCCCCCACCTCACCCCCTTCCCCCTCTTATCACCCCCTTTCTTTCATGTAAGCACTTGTTTACTTATTTACCCAGCACTTATTATTGTCCACTCTTTCTACCTGTTATGCGCAACACTGTTGTACGACTGCTTGTAACATCTGCCTTAGAACTGTATGTTAATGTTGATCTTGTGACTTGAATGTTTAATGTTTCACTTCTGTTGTACCCCTTGCCCCCCAGGTCGCACCGGGAGATGAGCAACTTATCACTCAGTGTATCTTCCTGGTGAAACATTTAAATAAATAAATAAATAAAAGGAGAGCAGCTTATCGGGCACTCAATCCTTCTCCCCCCAGCCAGCCCTCCAGCAACGCAGGCTCGCTACTGAATCCTGGTCACTGGTGTCACAAGCGGTAGTGCTACTGCTGTGCTGGCGGGCCAGCTGTGATACACTGATTCTTATAATAAAAATTGAGCAGTTTGCGACCTGCGCTGTTGTGCTGGACTAATGCATGGTCAGGTGATCACATGATCTGACCAAACACAGGTCTTGGTTTGTCTTACCCACTTAAGAATTTATATTAACTGCTATCGCTGCAGTGCATCTTATTACAGAGGCATTATGCGAGGCTATATGATGCTGCTAAATCAAACAATATATCGACTAATAGCCACCCTTCCCTGAAAATGAGCAGATTCTCAACACTGAGTTCAACTGGTGACATCAGGGGCATGAGAGCAAAGCTCAAGTGCCTTTCTGATGTCACTGATCTAACAAGGCATTGAGAATCTGAGAGTTCTCAATAAAGAGGGTTTTATTATGGTTTATAATACAATCTACTACAGCTTTTCAACACATCATCAAAGTAGTAATACTGATTATCCTGTTAAAAACAGTGTAACAGTGAATGGCTGTGGTTTTTCCAGCCGATTTTGAATCGGCCCCCGATTCTATCACTGCTGGGTCGGGGATAGCTGAGCTTGAGATTCTGTGGTGCTGCATAGTCAGAGCGCAATTCGATTGGTGCGGCCATGAAAACTTGTTCTTCACATTTTAAAATAAGGACAGTGCATTCTACATTCCAAAATGTGAAGAACAAGTTTGCGAAACCACCAGTAAAACAGGCTTAGAAATAGCATATCACACCAGGAGGTCAGTGATAGAGCTGTGTGGAATTCCCCTGGAGTTCCACGGAATTTGAGAAATTCGGCCTCATTCTGCAGAATTCTATTAGAAGTGGAATTCAGAAGAAACAAAAATGACATTTTATTTTAAACAGCAGATTAGCAATGCACAGTTTTACATCACCAACAGAATAGTATTGTGCTGTTTATATAAAGTACAGATTCATTTTTTGCAAACCGCAGAATGGGAGCTGATGGGATTTAAACCCAAGTCTCCAGGTTTGCAGCTCAGTGCCCTTAACCTCTATGTTATACTGCCTCCACAATACAAAAATACATTAGTCATGTAACAATATTACCCATGCTAGAATGCATACATATCGGACATCAGGGAGGGTATAGGGTGTGAAATGAGTCTCTTCAAGGATGACTCCAAGATGGGAGCAGTAGTTGAGGGAGAAGAGGGGAGGTTGGCCCTGCAAGGGGACCTGGACACCCTGGAAAGCTGGGCTCACACATGGAAATTAAATTTCAATATCACCAAGTGCAAGGTGTTGCATCTTGGTCGGGGAAACCCTAAACACAGGTACACCCTGGGAGGGAGCTGGAGGCCTCAATGAGGAAAAAGACCTAGGGGTCATGGTGGATGCATGTATGAATAACTCTGAGCAGTGCAGGAGAGCAGCTAGCAAGGCAAACAGGATGTTGGGATGCATCGTGAGGGATCACCTCTAGGAACAAGGAAGTGATTCTGCCGCTGTACAATGGACTGGTCAGACCACACCTTGAGTACTGTGTACAGTACTGGAGACCACACTTGAAGAGGACATACAGCTCCTGGAGAGGGTACAGAGGAGGGCAACAAAGATGATCCGAGGGCTAGGGATTTGGCGATGAGGACAGACTTAGGAGCTCTGCCTGTTTTCATTGGAGGAGAGGAGATGGGGGACATGATTGAGGTCTTCAAGTACCTCAAGGGAATAAATAGGGTAAACATGGAGGGGATCTTTAGACTAAAGCAGGGAGGTATCACCAGAGGGCATGGTTTGAAGTTGGAAGGTGGAAGGGTGAGGGGGGAAAAGAGGAGGAGGTTTTTCACTGAGAGGGTGGTGGACCCTTGGAATGCACTGCCTGGTGAGCTGGTTCAGAGATCCACAGTGGAGGGCTTCAAGAGAGGGTGGGACAGACATAGAAAGTGGATGTATCAGATGATGGCCTGTCCCAGGGGGCTGGGGATGGATGATACGGGTTTCTGGAGCACAAGGGATGGGAGGGTCTCGGCACCCAACTAAGGATCTAAGGTTTGAGCAGACTCGATAGACCGTAAGGCCTAATCTGCTGGCAAATAGTATGTTAGTATGTTAGAATATTATCCATGTGACAATATTAACTATGTATGACTATTACCTCTTTAAGAACATTACCCATGAAGAAATAGTAACATGTAAGAATACTACCCATGTAACAATATCACCCTTATAAACATATATACCCTTTAACAATATTAGCTATGTAACAATATTACCCCTGTAAAAATATCAACCATGTAAAAATATTACCATGTGACAATAGTACTCAAGTAAGAATATTACCCATACTACAATATTACTCTGTAAGAATAATACCCATGTTACAATATAGTACCCATGTAAGAGTACATCCATATTACTATCTTACCCATGTAACAATATTACACATGTAAGAATCTTTTATCAGTTTTCTAACATCTAGAGCAATCTTATCATGTTAAAATGTATCTACACATGTTTGTACACACGCATGTATGCACAAACATGTACACATGCCCACCTGCACACATATACTCTCTCGCAATGATTTTATAAATAAGGCTTCCCTGCTGCAGGCCCACTAATAAATGAGTATCTATTTCTGTAGGCTTGCTCAGAAAGGCAGGTAAAAGACAAATAATGACTACACAATCACAGCTCTCTGAAGCCACTTAGCACTGTATATTCATACATGCTGTTGGCCAGCCTCATACACACACAGTTGTGCTGAATGCTGGATTTTTTCAGAATGTTAACCCCCTGTCCTGGCTCTGAATACCTTGCACAGTTCTCTACTACCCCCTAGAGGAAGAAATGCAGCATTCTAGATGATGTCCCTGTGAATCTCAGCCTGCCCTCGGCAGCTCTGCAGTTACTTTGAATTTCTTCCTTTGCTGTCTTTTTGATTTTTGGTTTATGCCCCTTTTCCCTCCGACATGCCCCTCTTATGCCTGAACCCCCCAGTCCCATTACCCATCTTCTCCCAATCTTACCCCATACCCCTGTCCCCCATGGCAGGGTCATAGGGTTCACCTACCCCCCCTTTGGAGCAGAAGACCAAATTTATTTAATCATTCATTCGTTTGTTCATTTGTTTATTCATTCATTCATGCATTCATTCATTCAGTATTTGAATTGTATTTATACAGGGACCAAGATTAGAGAACATAGGCATAGAGGGGGTGGAGGTGGACACCAGTCATTTTATAGAGGTGAGGGTAAATAAAGAGCTTACAAAGCTAAAAGTGGACAAAGCCATGGGTCCAGATAGCATTCACCCCAGGATCCTGAAAGAACTAAGGGTGGAGCTGGCAGCCCCACTGGCAGTCCTGTTCACTGAGTCCCTAAATACTGGAGTAGTCCCCGAGGACTGGAAGAGGGAAAATGTGGTCCCTCTTCACAAGAGTGGCAGCAAAGAGGAGGCAGGGAACTACAGGCCAGTAAATCTCACATCAGTGGTGGGTAAGATTATGGAGGCACTCCTCAAGGAGCGAATAGTGGAAAACCTGGAATCCATTGGGGCACAGGATCCGAGGCAACATGGATTCACAGCAGAAAGATCCTGTCAAACAAATCTAATTGATTTCTTTGACTGGGTGATGAAGGTAGTGGACCAAGGGGGAGCGGGGGATGTCGTCTACCTAGATTTCAGCAAAGCCTTCGATACTGTTCTACATAGGAGGTTGGTCAACAAGCTGGGTAGTTGGGGGTTGGGCCACAAGGTGGTGAACTGGGTTAGCAACTGGCAGAGGGACAGAAAGCAGATGGTGATAGTAAATGGAACCCAGTCAAAGGAAATGGAGGTGATCAGTGGAGTGCCTCAGGGGTCAGTTCTGGGGCCAGTCCTCTTCAATGTCTTCATCAGCATCATCGCAGAAGGGCTGGAGGGGAAAGTTTGCCTGTTTGCAGATGACACCAAGATCTGCAACAGAGTTGCTTTGCCAGAGGGCGTGGCAAGGATGAGAAAAGACCTAGAGAAGTTGGATGGTCTGAGATGTGGCAACTGGGCTTTAATGCAAAGAAGTGCAAACTCATGCATTTGGGGAGTAGAAATTCAGGTAGAGCTACAAGATGAGGGGAGAGCTGCTGTCAGACACCAAAGAGGAAAGAGATCTGGGAGTCATTATCACAGATGACCTGAAGGCCACCAAGCAGGCAGCAAAGGTGGTAGGGAAGGTCAGTGGGATGTTGGGTTGTATAGGAAGGGACATCACAAGCCGAAGGAGGGAGATACTGGTTCCACTATACAAAACTCTGGTGAGGCCTCATCTGGAGTACTGCATGCAGTTCTGGAGGCCGCACCTTTGTAAGGACACAGACAGGATGGAGAAGGTGCAGCGGAGGGCAACTAAGATGGTGCAGGGGTTACAGCATAAGTCGTATAAGGCTAGGATAAAAAAACTCAATACGTATTCACTGGAACAGAGGAGGGAGCAGGGGGACATGATTGAAATGTTCAAGTACCTCAAGGGCATAAATAAGGTGAAAAGGGAAACCATCTTCCAGTGCAAAAATAGTACTAGAACAAGAGGGCATGACATGAGGTTGGATGTGGGCCGTATAAGCGGAAATGGGAGGAAGTTATTTAAGCAATAAGGCATGACCAAGGGTTATGTTAATGGTCTGTTAACCACCCTCTAGGGGTGTAATGTTGCACAAGGCATAGCCAAGTGCCACATGCCCTTAGAGGGTGATTAATTGACCATTAACATAATCCCTGGGAGTGCCTTATTGCTATTATAATAAAACTGTTTTTTTTTAAACAGTGTTAAACCATGTTCAGCATATGATTAAGCTCTACATGTATGTTAATAAAAGATTAACATAAGGCTGTTAGAATGTTTACAGCCAATCAGAAAGCTCCATTTCTCAGACCCTTATTATAATTTTCATTAAAAGGGTGATGGATGCATAGAACGGCCTGCCCCAGGGGGGGATGGGAGTAAGCACTTTAGCAGGATTCAAACATGCATGGGATAGGACTAAGGGGACCACAGAGATAAGAAGGAATAGCTAAAGCAGGTGACCTACTATTGGCACCGGCCGCTAGTACAGGTAGGGGAAAAGGGCAGACTGGATGGGCCTGGTGGTCCTTTTCTGCCTACAGACTCTATGTTTCTATTTGTTTACCAGGTAGGTGCACCAGACAATACGTTGCCTATTTTCAGGCACGACCTGAGAGGACAACAAAAGTAACTGTAGCACAGCGACACATGGGTACAGCACAATCTTACATACATCAGCAGAAGTCAAGCAATGCTGTAATCCAGAAACTTAAGAGAGTACATCCAGAGTACAACTGAAACTCAAATAATAGGCACAATCTAGTACTGGTACAAAGCATTAGGTATAACAGCCCTTATCAGAGGTCCGTGGGAACTTACAAAACTCTCTCTTGAAAGCTAGATGGGTCTGAGAGACCCTGAGATTGGGTGGAAGTGAGTTCCAGAAGCTGAGTGCAAAGACAAAAATGACTGCTTACCAATATTTGTGGAGCATTTGGGCACTGACAGAAGTGACAGATTATTAGACCTCAGCGAGTAAACCAGGTCAGTTTTACTGAACATATTGGCCAAACCAGCAGGTTTACTTGTTCTAATAATCTTTTTTTTTTTCTCTCTCTAGATCCCGGGACCCCAGCAGACATTTGTGTACATGTGCATGGAAGCACACACACACACGCGCCTGGTACCGGCTCAGCCCTTCCGCCCACACCCTGGCAATTGCCTGCCGCCCCCTCTGCCTGCACTTCCCATCAGACCTCCACCCAATGGAAGCAGAACTATGGAGAGGGAGGCAACCTTCCCGGGAGAGGAGAGCTGCCTTTTGGCTGCTTGATCCTGCCCCCCGCACCTTCCTGGCTCCCCAATGACTCGAGGTCATTCCCAAACCTGAATCGCCGGTGTGACATGACGTAAGGTGTCCACGGCCTCAGCCCTCAGAGCCACCAGACCAGCTTTCTAATAATCTTTTCTATGGTACACCCAAGGGTATATAGCCAACGTGAGGTTGCGGGAAGCCATCCTAGGCTCAAGTAAAGAGAGCAGTGCTGAGTCAGTCTGGGACAGATAGGGCGATGCAGCAGCTGTTGTTATAGCTGGTGTTACATTTATTTATGATACATTTGCTCGCTACAGAAAACAGTATCAAACCATAAGTGAGGCTAGGCAATAAAACACCTTACACAATAGCAAGTGTGGCAGGAGGAGCTCAGGCATATCTGACCTTATCACGCTAACAGACTTGCAGGCATTAGATATGTACAGGGCAAAGTCAAGGGCAGAATCTTATTTTTTGCAAACCGGCACCATCTTAGCAGCCTTCCAGATTCTGGGTACTATACCAGAGGAGAAGAACAGGTTAAATAGCCAGGTTGCAGGGGAGACTAGCTGTGACGTGGCAGTCCTGAGATGTCTAGGTTGAAAGCCATCATGACCAATGCTACTGCAGGGAGATATAGTTCTCAGAAACCTCATGGTGAGTGATAGCCTTAAGGTGGAATGTGGGGGAAATGTTGCTCGACTTGTCATCTTGTTGTACTTGGTCAGGTCAGAAAAGTGTGAATCAAATGCGTCTGCGATACAGTAATCAGAGTTATTACAACTAGTACCATCCAATATCATGGCACATACTGTGGAGTTAATACTTTTACCAATAAAACCCTTAATATGACTCCAGACACTGCGGGAGTTGCCTAAAGAGGACTGGAGAAGTTCTTTACAGCAATTACTTTTAGCAAACCATATTGCTTGTTTACATTCATTCCGAAGCTTTCTATAATCCTGCCAGTCAGAGGTATGCGGCAGGGTCCCAAGGTTGATCATGCTTGGCCTGTAAGCTGCCAGCTTCATCCTGTGTCAGTGCGGTGCTTTTGCAGGTTTTATTCACATGCCCCGTGACTTTGGTGGCAAGGGTCCGCATGCGTGCACATGCAAGCATTCCACACACAACTCCACCTGTCACCACCAGGTGACACTCAAGTCATGGAATCTGTCACCTTCTTTCCCCGGAGGAGGGAGACTGCTCGTCTGGGATGCCTGATCTTCCTCTCCCAGGCAACCCCAGCACTCCAGGCTCTTCTCAAACCCGGATCGCTGGCATCGTACAGCAAGCCCCCATTTTGAACTTGTTTTACTTCAACTCTGGTCTTTTTACATCAACAGCAACAGCATTTGTAAATTTATATATTTTATTGGTGCTGGCATATCTTAAAACAATATAAAACTGTCTCATGCTTTTACAGTAAAGAATGCAAGCCAATAAATATTTTACATGATTATTGCACATTTATCCCCCTCCTGCTGCATTCCTCCAACAGCAGCATAGTGCAATTGTATCCTGAGGTTCATAATCTGCTTGGAGGCATAACTCATCTGTTTGATAATGGTAGCGATCAAGAGTTGTAACTAGGAATGAGAAATATCCCTTGCCTTTATTAGGTAGAAATTGGACGACAGACAAGTTATGCCTCCCCCTCTGCCCGTTTGTATTCGATTAGGGATCATGGTGCGTTAATTTATGTCCTTACAGGATTGGAATCTGTCAAACACAGAGATTGTGTTTAAGAATTAACTTGTAGTAAGTGATTTATTCTGAATGCATGAATTGTGACGAGAGGAGATGGGTTTTTTAAACAGTTACATTAATAAGGTTTTTTTTTTTAATGTTAATACATAGATGGAATTTCACTACTGAAACACTAAGTGGATATGATTAAGGTGAATTGTAATCCAGAAGGTTGCTGAAGAAGCTAGAGTTTCTAGGTGCAGTGAAGGATCTAGTTAAAAAGGTGGGAAGTTGCTTGGAGGGGAGTGATAAACAGAATCATATCTGGGGGGGAGAGAGAGAGTCCACAGAGATCAGTCCTGGGTCCAGTCTTTTTCCACATGTTCATCGGGAAAAGGAGTTCAGGGCAAGATGTATCTCTTCGCAGATGACAATAAGCTCTGTGGCAGGCTAGACAGCGAGAAGGGGGTAAGGGAGTTGCAGAGGGACATGGACAGGTTAGAGAGGTGGTCCAAGGTTTGACAGTTGAAATTCAATGCAAAGAAGTGCAAAGTGATGTAACACAGAACAAGAACCCTATGACCGAGTAATGGATGGAGGGGTTAAGTTGGACACCACCTCTGAGGAAAGGGACCTAGGGGTTATTATAAGTGACTTCCTTAAACAATCTAGCCAATGTAAGAAGGCCTATAGTAAGGCAACCAGGGTGCTGGGGTGTATTGAGAGGGGTTTTTTATAGCAGGAGGAAAGAGGTATTACTACCTCTCCATAGATCACCAGTGAGGCCCTATCTGGAGTACTGTGCCCAGTTATGGAGTCCTCACCTAAGGAAAGAGAGAGCCAGGCTGGAGATGGTGCAGCATGCAGTAACCAAAATGATTCAGGGTCAGCAAGGCAGGTCCTATGAGAATCAGCGTAGGGCACTGAACATGTACTCGGTGGTAGCCAGAAGAGAGAGGGGTGATATGATAGAGACCTTCAAGTCTCTGAAAGGAATGAATGAGGTAAACAGGTAAACAAAGTAAATGGTGAGGAACCATTCAACAGGAATAACGAATGCAGAACATGGTGGCATGAGTGGAAGCTGGCAAGAGGCAGATACAGGAGGAACATGAGGAAGTTTTATTTTTACAGAGATAGTGGTTGAGCCGTGGAACAGTCTTCCGGCTGAGCCAGTGGATGCAAAAACCATAAGCATGGCTAGAACATAGTCAAGGGCTCAGTAGTTACTGAGGTGGTACCAGTATGGCTAGGAACATGGGAGTGAATAGTTCAGACAAAACCTCTGCATAGACTAAGGTCTAGGTACAAGATAGGGTGTTACAGGCAGACTGAGTGGGCCAATGATCTTTTCTCTGCCATCATTATCTCTATTTTCTACGTTTCCAGTGAAATAATCTATCTACAGTATGTCACAAAGGCATACTTTTTTATTCATGAACGTTTTTCTCCCCTTCATTGAACGTCCCCCTTCAGCCTCAGCCTGCCCAGCTGGAAACCATGTCCCCTGGGACTTATTAGCCTATATCCTCTATGGGTTGCCCCTGTGGTGGGACCAGAAGGTGGTGGCATGGTCTGGGTGTTGGTGTGGGTCCTGTAGCAGGCTGGGTATCATCCTGCCTGGCCACAACATTTTCTGACCTCCATTTTCTCCCTCCCGAGTACATCTGGTGCAATGATGTGCATGCTTGTACGTGTTTCGGCACGTACACACACCTCGCGCCTCGGGCATCCCTGTTTCTGAGATTCCCTGCTGCACTTACCACCTGTCCTCCACCAGGTGGCAGTCACCTAGCAGAATGTCTGGCCCACCCACCCCAAGAGAGGTGACCTGTCCTCTGGAGGCTCAATCCTCCCTCCTCCAACAGACCCCTCTGATGTCCCAGGGTCACTCTTGAACCCGGGTCATCAGTGCCACAAGCAGTAGTGCTGCTGCAACATGGGTCTGCGACACCAGTTCGACAAGAATTTTGTCGACCGACATTACAGTGATAGATTTATGTCAACCGCAAATTGCGGTTGGCATAAATCCATCAGGTAAACTGTCGAACATCGAACTGCCGCTGTAATGTCGTTCACTGTAAAATTGTTGCTGTTCAGTGGGCATACCCTGCAGCATTGGTGGGTCAGCTCAAGCAATGGCATACGTCTGTACTTTCTGGTGTTTGGGTATAAAGGAGAAATGGTATGTATGTTGCGCATTTTTGTATTCCTGGCTCTACCTGTTGCTTGCCTCCTTTTGTACTCTCTTGGGTCGTACCTGTAAACATGCATTCAGTTGACTAGTGTACTTACCTTTACCAAATTACTCACCTAGTTAACAGAAACGAAATAAATAAAATAAGTAAAATGCAGTATATTATATTGTGTTTATGTTTGATTTGAAAGGAACGGCGTTGCCTTCAAAAAGTGATGTTTGTCACAAAGCATTGGCTGCTCCAACATAAGGGTGGCTGTTCATAATAAAATTTGTGTTTTGGAAATTACACCTATGCTGGAAGAGTGGAGTCTGCCTCACATGTTTTTTCCTCTGTCTGATTAACCATAGAGAGACTCCTCTGACGATATGTACATTTTCCCTTTACAGGGTCGTGCCTATCCATGGACAAACCCATTGCTTTTGCCACAATTGCACATCCTCACTACATTCTAAAAATAGGTGTCTCTGCTACATTCCAAAATTGCATGTCCCAGCCACATTCAAAAATTATGGATTCCTTCCACATTCTGAAATTATACCCCCCACCACATTCTACAATGTCACATCCCCACCACATTCCGAGAATGCATTTCCCTGACAGTCCAAAATTGCATATCACACCACGCTCCGAAAATGTACATCCCTGATGCATCCCAAAATTCATATCACCACTGCGTTCTGAAACTGTGTGGCCACCACATTCTGAAAGTCTGTGTCCACACAACATTGTGAAATTGCTCACTGCCACCACATTCCAAAACTGAATATCAACCTGATGTACCAAAATTATACATCCCCACTGCATTCTGAAATTGTGCATCCTTAATGCATTCTGCTACAATGTGCCCCCCACCTTCCAAAATTGCATATCTCTTTCACTTTCTAAAAAATTGCAACATTGTCACATTCCAAATATCAGTTTCCTTGCCACATTCCAAAATTGTGTGTCCCAGCTACATTCTGAGATTGTATCCTTGCTGTAGACCAAAATTGTGACATGGTGTCATTCTGAAATCACTTCCTTGCAGTACTCTGAAGTTTTTCACACCCTTGGCACTCTAAAGCTATATTTGCCACTTCATTCCAAAATCAGCTCCCATACCACATTCTTAAGTACCTAGCGTCTGCCTATTCTGAAATTGCACGCACCGTACCCACCTTTTCCTTTTCAAATGTTTACAGCAACTGCAGTTTTGTGTAACCTGGAAGAAATTAAGTCCTATAAGGTTGCCAGCAGGCAGGACAAGGCTGTGAGTTCTGGAGTTGACATTATCAGTAGCTCTTAACTAAAAACACATTTCTTTTTTGAACAGGCAATAAAATCAGGATTACAAAATGGCTAATTACTTTTAAATGAAGTAACTTAGAGATCTTAATTTTAGGCTTATATGGGATATGCTGATCCCACATCTGAATTTACTTATGTTAAAAATGTTGGCATAATGTCTTGGGGGACTATGTGACTCACTTAAGATCACTCAATAAGTAAGTGGCAGTGGTGGGATTCAAACCTGAATCTTAAGGTACACAGTTCTGCACTCTAACTACTAGTGACATTGTCTTCCTATATTCCCTATAGGGCAGCAAGGTCAAGAGATCCTACCATAAAACTGCTTTAAAGATCAAGTAAACAAACAATTGTCCCAGGGATGGAGAGCTATTTTGGAATGTACCACCCAGTACCAACAGTTCCCAATGGACTTGTACTAAAAGAGGTAATTTGTGAATCAGGGGGTGCTCCTCTTTTGTATTCCAGCCCAGGACATCTGGCAGCAACAACAGGGTCTCAGTGGGCAGGGCTCAGCCCCCATTCTCAGCCGCTGAGCTGTGCAACATTGAAACACTGGGCCATCTTTCTCATGCTAATCTCAGGACTGCAGCAACAGATGTGAAACATTTGGTTCCCTTCTTGTTCACTTGTAAAGAAATAATGCAACTTTTCCCCTCAAAAAAGGGTAGGCACAATAATGGTTTTGATTGTGTATGTGTGTGGCCCAGGGACAGCACGGCGATTCATATCAGACCAAGCCTAATTGCACAGATATTGCGAAAAGCTGAGTGTGGAGTTCTCTGTGCAACTTTGACCTGTGACCAATATATAAACATTTACGTGTTCTGAAAGTAGATACAGTTAAAGAAACTGAGAAGAGCTAAAGACATCATTTTGCCACATTGCACAGGTCATTGGCGAGGCCGCAAGCTAAATATTGAAGCCAGTTCTGGGTGCCTCCCCTAAAAAACACGGTCTGATCAGAGCCACAATAACTGCTAATGCAGCAACTTTAGAAAATAATCATATATAGAATAAAATATGCACGACCATGCACAATAAGGCTGTGTTTCTGTCGAGTGGTTTTGATGACCTCAGAGGGACCTAAGTATAGCCTAGAGGATAGAGTAACGAGCTGTGAATGAGCTTGGTACATCCAGCAGATAAGGGTTTGAGTTCCACAACCTCCACTTGCATACTGCGTGACTCTGAGCAAGTCACTTAACCTCCCTAGTGCTCCTGGGTCGCCCCTGAAAACACACACTTGTGCCTAGTGAGCCTTACCTGGTTACCAAACAATAAATAAAAATTAAACATTAGAAAATAAAGAGCACAGCTCGAGTAATGTATATAATAATGTATGGACAACCATGCACAAAAAGGTTAAGTTTCCATCGAGGGATTCTGTTGAGATCATAGAAACCTCACACAGAATAATGTATGAACAACCACGTACAGTAAAGCTGTGTTTCTAGCAAGGCACTGAGAATACATCATACGGACCTTGAGAGCGAAGCTCGAGTAATGTACTTGGTAATGTATGGGCAACCATGAACAACAAGGCTGTGTTTCCATTGAGGGGTGAGATGACAGCATAGACCTCATTCATGTAGTTTAGGCAATGTACAGAATAATTTATGGGCAACCATGCACTTAAAAGCTGTTTCCATTGAGGGATTCTAATGACATCATAGGGACCTTGAGAGTGAAGCTCGAGTAATGTACAGAATAATGAATGGGCAACCATGCCCAGCAAGGCTCATCCAGGGGTGAGATGACATCATACATCTCGAGATCGAAGCCAGCCCTGAGATGGAAACATCACCCTTGTTGTGTATGCTTGCTCCTATGTTATTTTGTATAGTATACAGTATATGTTTGTTTTAGTTTGTTATATAACTCTGTCTTAAACTGTATTCAGATAAACAGAAAGTAGCAAACAACAAGATAAAATTATATAAAAATACAGAAACATAGAATTTGATGACAGATAAGGGTCGTTTGGCTCATACAGTCTGCCCATTTCTCCCTTCCTACACTATTACTACAGACCGTGTCTGATCTACAATGCTTTCTCCCTCCCACCTTCATTTCCACGATTCGCTTGTGCTTACCCCGTGCATTCTTGAACCCCACCACTGTTTTCCCCCCCTACATATTTAATGTGATTTAAGTAGTAGCGACATGTGCTGGCAACATCTCTAGCAGTTCATCCCCAGAGACAGCACTGCTGACATTACAGTGGGTAGTCCTCTGGGTACAAGTGATCACCACACAGTGTGGTTTGGCATACAGATAGGACCGGAAATAAGCCATACTAAGATGAGGGCCATGGACTTCAGAAGGGCAGAGTTTAAGAAATAGTAAACTGCCTCAGAGAATGCCTTGAAGGGGAAAAGGCAGAAGGAGCGTAGAGGCTCAAAAAATTAAGGAGGGCATAGCCCAGGCAATGGCATGCTGTTTTAAGGAAGAGAGCAAAGGAAAATGGAGGAAGAGGTTGCTATGGTGCTGTAACGGTAACAGAACTTACTATCTCGGGGGTCTTTGGCGGGAGGGAGATCTCTCATCTGCCGGGATACTCCAGGGGCTCTACACGGCTCTTCTTGAATGGGTCGTTTACCCTGGATAGCTCAGGTTTACCAACTCTATGGGGGGGTGACAGCAGCCTGTTGCAACTCCCTCACCATCTCCCGTAAATCTTTAATCTCCGCTCTCAAATTACTCTCAACCCGGGGGTCAGAAGAAACAGCATGCACTCCCACCCCACTGTTGGGCTCAGGGGAAGTTTGATACAGATCTGGCTCCCGATAAGTCTCTGTCATCCCCTTGATCAACCCTCTCAATTGATGGACCTCATCTGGCTCACTTGGTTCAGGAGTCTGGCACAGATTCACAGCCTCCGAATAGAGCTCCCACCCCTCCTCATCAGTTTCAATTTCGCGAATCTCTCTCATTAGTTGACAATATTCAGGAGGGTCGGTCTTGCAATTTGAGTTTCAGCAATATCACACTGGAAAATCTGGCTGACTTCAATATATGGTCTAATCGGACCTGGTTCAATGTTTGAGCAGTTACTCCCCCCTTTTCAGTGGGCCTTTTGCAGGGCCCTTTCCATTCTGGTAACAAAGGCAGACAATTTCTCATTTCTCCACTGTTTTGCTGACTTGAATTTCTATAACAGGTCTTCCCCTGTCTCTGTGCTTCCAAACACCCCCTCTAAGGTGGAAAGGTATTCTACTGCAGTGGCCTTGGGACTAGTGGCCCGTAGGAACCGAATGGCTTCCAGAGCGAGACCCCTCAAACTTTCCATCAACCTCTTTCTCTTCTCCCCCTCAGAGCACTGCCACTCTTGTACTAATGGCGTAGCATAGTCCATCCAAGTCTCCAAATCATCTTCCCCCAAAGGCACAGGCACAGTACCAGAAAAGAGTCTCAATCTCCGATAGGAGCCTAATTGTATTGGAGGGACAACCATAGGGGGTGGGGCTAGGATGGAGCTCTTAGCTGACCCAGGAGATGTACCTGGGGACGACAGGGGGTGGGGTCACTTGAGATGTCTAACACCCGTATTAATTCCTGGGCAGTCCTCCCCTCTGTGGCCAACAGCTTGAGTAACTTGTCTTTAAACCTACTGGTCTTAGGAGACCCCCCCCCCAAGGTGACCAATCCACTTCGGGCATGAATAACCCTCCATCCTTTCTGAGTACCTTTGTGGAAAATCACTGGGGGCACCCTCTCGGGGTCTATCATGATACTGCATAAGAGCAGTACCTGCAGGGTTTGGTCGAGCAAGCCAGCACATCGTCCTTTTACTTCTACCTTGCCCAAACATTTAACACGCTCGACAGCAGAAACAATGTCAGTGTTTTTAATCCCCAGAGGGACATCCAACAGTAACACAGCCTTCTGGGAGTCCAGTTCCTCAGCTTCACCCCACCCCATCAATTTATGCACCATCATCTTAATGGGGTCAAGTTTTAGCTTGGACATAATATCCACCTCCAGTTTTTCCTTTAGTTTGGACATAATGTAGTACTTCTTCCCCTTGGCCACTAGAGGACGCTAATCCCAGTGGTGCCTCCAAGATGTAACCCCCAGGTGGCGCTATTCCAAGGGCTACTACCCCTGTCTGCTTAACTACTAACAGGTTGAGGGGCCTAGGTCCAATGGCAGGTGCCTCCACCCAGAGGTCGGGGTTAAGACAGTCTGGTATGACTTGGTCACAGCCCTCTGGTCACTGCAACCCCCCTTTCTTCCCACTAGTGGCCCACACAAGTTAATCACAGTACCTTCACAGTATACACTTACCCCAGGACTGGTTCGATCAGCTTGACTCTGGGGACCTCCTGTAAAGTAAGATGCAGTAATACAATATCCACTGTACAGTATTTCAGCACAGACTCACAGTTCAGGCAGTGTAACTTTTCAAAACAACCCAATCTGATTTATTTAGGGGACAGTAACAAGGGCAGGGGGAAATCAAGTTAATTGACTCAATCACACTACTATTCAGAGCACTGTGCACAGGCTAAAGTCCCTACCAGTCACTGTCGCTGGGTACCCAGGCAATAGGGGGCTAGCCAAGATCGGTGCAGCTGGTTGGGGCCCTGAGGATGAAAACACTTGCGAAATACCCAATTTGTAATCTGGAGCCGGTAGGCTTAGTTCGTGTAGCAAGAGAGGGGAACAGATGAAACGCTTACAACTCAAGGGATCAGTTTGCAGGGAGCTACCCTGATTTCTACTCACAACTCTTGTGGCAAATACCTTCCACACCACAGGGGGATGCAGGCCTGTGACCAGAACACTCCCCACACATTTATATGTAAAAGAAGATTACCACACCAGGCAGCTGCTTTCATATCCCGACTGCACTTCCGGCTAACCCGGGAAGTCACAGTGCAGCTCCACTTCTCCTGACAGACCGAGCACGATGAAGCAGATTCTCCAGTCCTCTACAAGGTGAGCCTGGTTGCTGGCTGCAAGCGGCACAGCCTCTTCTGTTCCTAGTACACAGCGGATTCAGTCTGAATCACCATGGCTAACAAGCCGCCCGACTTTTGGCCTCCACACGCGCTTCCCGCACAAAAACTCAACAGCGCAGAAGCCCAGAGCTCCTTCCTCACTCACAGCCACAACGACTCTGCTTTCTTGGCCGTTGGGCAGGGAATCACACATCGGGCGCCACCCGACCCGATTGGAGGGCTTCAGATGCCAGTCTCTCACACCTTCCCCCATTGGTGCGAAAAGGTGCCACACACCTGAACTTCACTTCCCAGGATCACTGGCCATACTCCCCATTGGCAGCTGGCTCCCGAGAGAGTCCTAATCCTGGTTGGCTGCTCAATACTCCATTTTAAGCGCCCCTCCCTCCTGATTGGATCCAAACAGCAGTTCTGATCCAAAATGGAGGGGCAAAGCACACAAAGTCCCAGCTGCAAAAGAAACAGGTTAGACAAAGTACATTTCCATTACCACTCTAACATATTTCAAATCAATAATTACAACCCAGGGAAGTACTCGCTTTGCCCGCTTAGCGACGGCAAAAACGGAGCACCTGGTCAGCTGCTCAAGCAGGAGAACACACGGTTCCCCCTGCAGACTAATTGGGTCTGTGAGCTGACAGCTCTTAAAGAGGCAGTACTAGAGGCTTTAAAAATACTCACTTACAAACGGCTTAATGGCCGAACACCCTCTGGTCTGGGGTCATTAGACGAGTAATTAGGGGACTTTTAGGAACCCCCCCATTTGCAAGGGGGTTACAGAAGGATATCAAAAAAGGGAAAAGACCTTCCTCAAGTATGTGGCAGGAAAGAGGAAGACAGTTTCCTCCTTCTCAGGGTAGCGCTATTGGCTCCACGCCTGTGTAGAGCTCCCTGATTGGCTGGTCTCACTCACCTGAGACAGGATCACCCAAGACGTGTGGCTTAATGTAAGCCTGCATCCCTGTACTCGGCTTCTAATTTATATATTTTAACTTAGCCTGCTCTGCTCGGCCTGTGTAAAGTAACTTACCATTCCCCCCTGCTGCAGTTTCTCTCCAACTGTATGTGCACTGATTCAGTGCTAGCTCTGCAAACTTCCCTTGATTTTTCATCCCACCCCACCCCTGTTCCTCCCAGGCCTCCTTAAATGCACACAGTCTCTGCCCACTCCTATCTGATGTTTCAATTTATTGGTTACTTACTGTCAACAACTGCAATTCCTCCCATCCCCTTTTTGCAACTAAGCCTTCTAGCAGCTTTATCTCATTCTGTCTTGCTGAGGCATACCATTTTGGTACTTTAGGTTTGCTTATTGCTGACTAGCATATCCTGTCTTGCTAAGGCAGTTGATTTAGGTCAGGTGATCTCTCTAGTACTTGGTCTGCTCCAGAGTAGTAGCTAAGAAATTTGCTTCAAAGCCTCTCTGCCCCTAGTACTACTCTATAGTCAGGTGAACTCTTTTCTCATTAGCCTGACTAGCAGCTGTACTTAAGGATTACTGCTTCAGGCTCCACTGCCTATAGTAGTATTCTGCAGGGATTAAGAAATGCTCCTCCATTGAGAATCCCTTCTCTTGCCTGCATTTATAGTGCCCATTAAGTGATAGTATCATAATGAGGGCATATTACCTGCTTCTATGCTTGTCTCTGCTCATCTTACATGTACTGGACCCGAATGTGAATCAAAAAATAACTCCTAGAGTGGAGAATGGCTCTCTTTTTACATTGTCCGACCGGGACTTATCCTATCAAGTAGAAGAACTTGTATGTGCTCTAATCCCCAGCCCGCTGCTGGTCCTTCACCTGCACCGCATACAGGAACTCTCCCTAGAGCCTGCCCACAGGGCTACACCACCTTCTGCATACTCCCCCCTACTCCCACTGACTCTCTCGGTCAGGGTATTATTGTATGCAGCATCAGGAAAACTGGGAACTAGCCTCAGAACTCCCTATACTGCTGCAGACAAATCACGTAACCAAAAGAAGACCCAGCCACCCACACTTCTCCTAGGACTCTGCAGGAAACTCTTGTTCCTGCTTTTACTATGCTCAGGAAATGTTGAGCTTAATTCAGGCCCTCTGGCACCCATGGAATCCCCAGCAGAGCTACAAAGCCTCAAGGGGCTTAGATTCTTGCATGTTAATGTATGTAGCCTATTAAAAAAAATCCCTTCTGTTCAGGCCTGGGTATGCCATACTGCTCCAGATGTTCTGGTGATTACGGAGTCCTGGCTCTGACCAGCGACCAGTAACAACGAAGTTAACATCCCCTCCTACTCTTTGTTCAGAGTTGACAGGCAAACCAGAGGTGGTGGGGTAGCTATTTACATCAAGGATAAATTCCCTGCCTCCATAATTGACTCAACCTCTGTCCCAAAAGAATTTGAAAGCTTGTCATTAAAGATTGAAATTGCCACCGGTGTCTCATTATGTATAATAGGATGCTACAGACCCCATCAGCTGGACTACAGTTGTTAAAACATCTCGAAAACATCCTGGGTTCGGCATCTTCAGAGTGTATCATACTAGGGGACTTCAGCTTAGACTGGCTCTCCAGTGCATCCATCCCACTTAAAATGTTCTGTGATTCCCTTGGGTTGTCACAGCTAATAAATGAATCTACTCATCCAAACAAGCTCAACCCTAATAACAGTACTCTCTTGGATATCATTTTAGTTAACAAACCCCATTTATTCTCCCATGCTGGCATCTTTTTCTCTGATATTAGTGACCATTGCTTCATCGCGTGTGTAAGATCCACTCTTAAATCCACAACTGTACCAAAATTCTCCTTTAAAAGGTGCATACGCAACTTTGATCTCCATGGGTATATATCAGACCTAAGAGACTCCATGCGATGGCAGGACTTCTATGTAGCCAAGTCCCTGACTACAGCTTATGATATTTTCTCAGAAATTGTGCTAGGGGCTCTCAACAAGTATGCTCCCATAGTAAAAGTCTGTGCCAGAAACAAATCCTATCAGTGGTTTACAGAAGACCTGAAAGATGCTTTGCGGAGTAGGGATGTACTCTGGAGAATTGCTAGGAAAACTAATTTAATAAATGACTGGAATTCTTTCCGAGGAGGTGAGAAACTTGCACCAAATGGTCAGAGAAGCCAAAGCTAATTCTACCACTCTCAGCTGGAGAGCTCCTCAAGAAATGCCTCCAAATTCTGGAAGACTATCAAAGACATTGAAGGTCACACCACTGTAAATTCCCTACCTACTAAATTATTGATCGACAATACTGTCATCTCCGACAGACCGTCCATCCTCAATGCTCTCAATAATCATTTTGCCACTGCAGGGCTAGCCTTTGACTCTTCTCCCGCGAATATACTCCACCAACAACTTAGATTGAATACACAAGAAAAACTCATCCCCAGTCCATCCTTCTCTCTGCAGCCTACCTCCCTGAAAGAAGTCGAAGATCTTCTCCTTCAGCTGGACACTAGAAAAAGTGCTGGGGCAGACCTCATTGACCCGTACTTCTTAAAGGTTGGTTACCTTGTCCTCACAGTCCCAATTACTCATCTCTTCAACTTATCCTTGTCCCAGGGTGACCTACCGCCCATTTGGAAAAATGCACTTGTGGTCCTTTTGTTTAAGTCAGGAGATCCTAGTGACCTCAATAACTACAGGCCAATCTCCCTACTTTCAATCCTGTCAAAGATGCTGAAGAAAATAATGAACTCCCAGCTTCAGAAGTACCTGGAATCAGAAAAATTGCTCAACCCATTACAATCCGGTTTTAGAGCACAGCACAGTACAATCTCTGCCCTAGCCAAGGTGACAATTGACTGGCAGCTTGAATTAGACAAAAAAAACTTTGTCTGCGCAGTTTTCTTGGACCTAAGCAAGGCGTTTGATACCGTTGAACACAGACTGCTTCTGTCGTCCCTCCAGAACACTGGTTTGGATTTCCTATCCCTTAAATGGTTCTCCAACTACCTCTCAGGACGACTTCAACAAGTAAAGGCAGAAGGGGAAGTTTCTCCACTAAAACCCCTATTGAGGGGTGTACCGCAAGGTTCCATTCTTGGTCCTTTGCTCTTCACCATTTATATTAACAACATAGATGCCCCCATCAAAGAAGCACAAATACACCTATTCGTGGAAGATACGGTACTCTATGCTAGTAGCCCCACACCTGAAGTGGCCTGTAAAGCCCTTCAAAATGAATTTAATCTGCTGCAACATCAGCTTATAAACCAGAAACTGCTCTTAAATGCAAAAAAATAAAAATAAAGCAATGTTCCTCTCGCCCCTTCAAAATGCAATAAATCCTGCAATTGCTGGGACACTCCCGCAGATCACTACCATTCTAGGTGAGCAGTTGGACTACGTACCAAAGTTCAAGTACCTGGGGGTCTGGTTAGACCATAAACTTACTTTCACAGATCACTTAGAAGAACTGGCAAAGAAACTTAGACAAAGACTTGGTCTGTTCTTTAGGATTAATAATCTCCTCACAAGAAACGCTAAACTGAAACTGGTTCAAACTACCTTTCTTTCCCTATTGGATTACGCAGACTTTCTATATAGTCAAGGACCTGCAGGTACCCTAACCAAACTCGATACGCTTTATCACAGAGCCATAAGATTTATCACGGGTCTTCCATACTCAACCCACCACTATGCATTGTACACGGCAGTGGGATGGTCATCACTTGCTTACAGACGGCAAAAAAATGCTGCGGTTTGGCCATACAAAGCTATCTCAAATAAACTTCCCCAGTATATCTCTATCTGTTTACCTTTGTGTACTCTGGGGAAGTATGCCCTGAGAAGCACCTCACTATATCTACCTTTATGTTTACAAAGCAAAATCTCGCTTGACAGAGCAGCCATCAGCTTTGTGCTCCCTCAACTGTGGAACAAGCTGCAAACAACTTTGAAATTAACTCACCCCATCAGCCTAGCAGCTTTTAAATCTCTATATCTACATCATAATAAGGAGTCCTGTGCCTGTCTACCCTAAATAGTGACTCCTATAAGTCCAAGCACACTCTAATTACTACTGTTAAAGACTGATCACATCTATAATCGACTCTCCCCTCCCCCCTTTTTCTATCCCCATATCTGTCCCTTCCACATTCCTCTGACCCTGGTTCCAGCTCTAAATTCTCCATACCGTATCACTATATATCTTTTTATACTAGGTTTTATTTGTGTTCGATGCACCTGATATGTATATTTCTTTACTTTTATGAAAAATTGTGTCCTACCCAAAACTAGCTGTATCTTCTGTTCCAAACATATACTACTGTCAATGCTACCTGCTGATACTTTGTATATACTGTGTTATTGTATCTCACTTTATTTATATTATTACTATTTTCTTGTGTGTTGCATCCCATGTATATTGCCCCTTGTTCCTTGTTAACAAACCCAGGTCCACCTCGAAAATTAGCTTGCTCAACGTTGATCGGCTAGTTAAATAAAGACTGATTGATTGATTGATAGATAGATTGATTGACAAGGGGAAGGGATAGTGAAAATCAGGAGGGCAGTGGGACTGCACAGAGGAAGCTCAAGGGAAAGCAGAAATACTAAATGATTACCTCTGCTTGGTTTTCATGGTAGAGAGTGGGGGGTGGGAATGGACCAGCATGCTGCAGTAAGCACCAGGGAGAAGAGTGGAGTGGAGACAAGTCCATTCTCAGTGGAGAGGGTCTGGAAGGGACTGGAAGCCTTAAAAGAAAATAATGTGATGGGGCTGGATGGAATTCATCCAAGGGTCCTCAAGGATCCTAAATGAACTGAGCACAGTGCTGGTCGCCCCTCTGACAGAACTTTTTAGCACCTCAGTGGAGATGGGGGATGTTCCAGAGGACTGGAAGAGGGTCAGCGTGGTCCCTTCTCACAAAATTGGCAGTAGGGATGATGCTAGCAACTACAGGGCAGTCAGGAAGCCAACAATGATGGATGGGCATTAGATGGGCTCTAGCTAGCACCAAGCAAAAGCAGCAATTAACTATTTTTTTTTCTCATGGTCAGAACTTAAAAACTTGGCATTAACAGTGGACAGCTGATGGCATCTGGAAAATCAACAAAATGGCAAGCAACCATCGATTTTGGACTGATTATGAAGAATGTCAGCCATCAGGTGAAGCCAAGATGAGATGCCCGTAGCATGGCACCAGAGGTGGGAAAAGAGAAAGGAAAAAGAAGCACAAAATAAATTGGTTACAACACTCCTCATAAATCTGCAGCAAGAATTAAAAGCAGGCTTTGAAAATCTCACAGCCCAGATCACCCACATACAAACGGTGGTGACAGGGCTTGCCAAAACCTCCTCATCTCACACCAAGCAGCTAGACGAAGCTAAAGCCCGCACCAGTGAATTGGAGGACTTGGTGGCAGACCTCTCACAGAACAAATCCATATTTTGACTGAAAGAGCTGATTACCAGGAAAATAGAGGTTGGCAATCTAACATAAGACTTACTGGGCTGCCGGAACATTTTGAAGGGAGTGAAGGTGGCAGAAAGATTCAAAAATGGTTATCCGGGCAGCTGGGACTAGAACAACAGGAAGCAGAATGGGAACTGGAACGTGCTCACTGCACGGGACCTAAACCTAAACAAGGGGATGAACCTAGGTGCTATTTAATTAAGTATCTTCAGTTTCTTGAAAAATAAAATATTCTGGTATCTGCCTGGGCACGTGGTCCCCTAAAAATCAATGGTGCCAAGGTACTGGTGTTTCAGGACTATAGCCGTGATCTACAAATACAGTGGCAGAAATGTTCAGATGTAAAATATACCCTGCGTACCCTGGGATGGGAATACTCACTTTATTACCTAGCAAAACATACGACTGTCTGCCCAGGGCACCCACCCATTTTATTTACCAAGTCCCAGCATGCCGAGGAATATGTATGATCTATTGAGGCGGCACAGGTGGGGCGATCTCAGTCCAGAATGGTATAGCCAGCTAAATAAAGTAATGAACAGATGCCTCAATGATATTACTAATGAGGGATTTTGATGTACTAGGTGTCACGGGCAAAGACGCAGTAACTGTAGGATGGATCTGAGTGTCACTGCATCGCATGGCAGCAGTCATCTTTGACTTTAAAGGGCACAAAACTATGAGAAACTGTCATGTTGCCTAAGCTCTGATATTCTGTTCTCCTCCACAAAGCTCCCTAGTCTAAACTGACTTGACCCTGATAGATTTTACTGCCTGGACATTTGTGGAATACTTTTGCTGTTTTTGTCATTATAAAATAGAAAAACATGGTAGGAGCCCGTGGGACAGTGCATCGGGAACCCGGTGTGCCTTCTCTTCACAATGCCCTCTCCTGTACTCAATTCCCACTTGTGAGAGCAACTGGTGTTTCAAAGGAGCCAAATATAATGTTGGAATGCAATGCCCCATTCCCTTCCGATTGCTCTAATAAGGCATTTTGGAGGCGGAGTTAAATGTACTAAAGAATGCCAGCGCCTAGGTGTAATGATATAATGATGTGGTCCGGTTCCATGGGGCATGGTGTGGGAACCCCGTATCCCCCTCCACACCATGAGACTTACAAACAGCGAAACCATCTGGAACTCCAGCCCTCTGAAATATTCAGACCGATTATGTTCAGAAGTTCAAAACAGAATTGAGTCACTCACATGGAGACACTGAACAGAGGGCATAAGCTTTTCACTCTTGTTTGATGTTATTTGTTGTAAAAATGGGTAATGAAACTGAGTGAAGTGTCAAGAGAGGTTGGCAATGTAATGGAAACCCGTGCAGCATCTGGAGGGTAACCCTGCAGCTGGCACTCTGTTCTACCCTGCGGTGTCACATGGTGTGGAATTTCACAATAACTTAAACAGGCAGGCAAAGATGCAGGTGTATAAAAAACACATGAAAGCATTTATCATTTTATTTACTTTTTCAGATAATCTAAAATAATAAAATATTTACAGAAAAGAAAATAAAAGGTGTTAATGCAGCACACCAAACAAACAGGCTTTCTTCAGCTACTTCCTCAGACAACTTCCTGTGTCCTTTTTCAGCACAGTGTGTAAACCTGCACACCTTCTTCCTTTGTAGCCAGCAACACACTGATCCACCTATCTGCTGGATTATACAGGAGTCAGTCCTTTTATACCTTATGGGGTCATGTGATTGTAAACTCCTTAAAAACATAACTTCTTTATTTGGTTCCTGTTTTATTTTATATAAAGCTAAGGAACCAGGTAATGGATATAAAAACACTCCCAAAGCAAGACAGGCAAAGAAAATCTTTAATAAGCTTATTTTAAACCTATTCCAATCACCAAAGTTTTCCATTGTACTTTGAGTGGCAGGTGCAGTACTATAAATTCCTACACTAGGGGTCGCTGCTGCCCTTTAGGGATCAGTTCCACAGGAGGCTTCCCCTTGAAACAGCAGAGTCCACACTTGTTCGTGAACTAGGGCCTTTGGAAAAAGTTGCTACATTGGGGCTCCTTCCATTCACTAGAGGCCCACTTATTGAGCAGGGTACGTTCCTATTTATACAACATGACAATATGCTGTCAGGATATAGTAGGTTGTACTAGTTCGGCTGGGTGTGTTCTGTTGGAGTTTTGTCCCCAGTTAATATTATAAATTTGCCAGACTGTGAGTACCAGCTCTACAAAAACATCCAATCCAACACTACAGGTAAAGAACCCATGTTTTTATACACATTAAAGCACTGCATTCTGTAACCCTGCTGCAAGTTTCTGGGATGGCAAAGGGAATGGGAGAATGAAGGATATAAATATATATATATATATATATAACAGGAACTGTCTCCTATTTTATTAAATGTGCTAGCTTTTTAGTTTATTTTCTCTCAGGTCTTTAAGGACATAAGCAACTTCTTCTGTAGACAACAGGCACATGCTTATTTTATGTCCCTTTCTCACAGTTAAGGAACTAATTTCCAACAATATGAAGAGTGGGGCAGCTTTTGGCAAAAGTGAAAGTACCGCCTCCCCACTTTGAACTGCATCAGAGCGCAAGAGAGAGAGAGAGGAGCGAGTGTGCTCCTTGTCTGTCTTCATTTTATTCTTTATCTCTTTCTCTTCTTGGTTACATATCTTTACTTGACCCTGGAGGGTAATTTCACAAAAGGGTACCAGGGGAGCAATGCAGAGACATGGAGCAGTGGCAATGAAAGAAAAAGTTTTGCCGCTCCGTGTCATAATCCTAAATCACTTCAGGATTTGTCTCGTTAAATCAGAGCAGCTTTTCGGCTGCATGCATACTCCTGGGCTGGCTGGCAGAATCCTCTTTTATTTCTACAAAACCAGCAGTCGGGAGTCTTCACTGCCATTTTATTTTCTTTTTGCTTGATAAGGTGGGGGTTGGGAAGAAATCACTGAGTGGCAGCTAAGAAAAGCAAAGTAGTGTTGCTCGGTGGCCGCTACTCTTGCTCTACTAAACAAATTTTTTATTTTATAACCACAGAGCGGCGGCAAAGAAAAAAGTAATCAATTGCCACTCCATGATATAACTTGCTCCTTTCTGATTTTAATACAGTTCATAATTACCAAGGGCTTCAGAGCTGCTTCCTTAGAGGAAAAACTAAACACATAAGGCAGCTTATATATCTTAACTGGGCATTTCGTCTGTTCGTTGTACCTTTTCCAAAAGGTCATCAAGGTCACCAGTTAAAATAACGCTTTACCATGTGATTTCAGTCCATACGGTCTACTGTATTAGTTCCTTCTACAGCTGGTACAACAATTATGTATAAACACTGCAGCATTTTTGCACATTCCTCTGCACTCAGGCACTTTATATATTTCTACCACTCTTGCACTTTAAACAACAATGTGTAGAAGCACTTCAGCACCTTTACTGCCATAAAAACAGCCAGCCAGCATGCTGGTCATTATCCAGAACGTATATATTGATAGGTGCTTATTCCATGACGGATAAGCAGAGCCGCTCGCTGTAACTAATAACATGTATCAACAGCCACACGGCATAAGCCTTATAAATCAGGGGCATCTAAAGCCTTTTTTACAATCCCGCAGCTTTATTCAGGTTTTACCAGAAGTATACCCAGATCAATTATAGTCTGGTGTCAATTTCCATTCAGAATCGGAAGTCACCTAATTTAACCTCCCTGATTATTGGACCTTAGAATGGAAACTAAAGTGGGACATAGTGGGGGAGACGAGACACCCGAAGATGGTCAACCTTCCAGACTAGAAACACAGGGATAGCATATACAGAAAAGGTAGAAGAACTGTTGCAACACAAGTTTTCAGAAAAAGGATGGTCCAAAACAGTGGTAGGGTAGTCCCCTGTCACATGCAGCTTCCTTCTTGAGGGTGCAAATCATAACGTGGGGCTCCACACAATGTCAGACTGAACTATGGGCAATCTAACAATGGAATAACAGCTTCTTGGGCTGGTTAGGTTTTCACTGCATGATTAACCTGCTCTTGCCAAGATGCCACCTGAACTATAGAAGCCACTCCGAATCCAAGCCTGCTAAAGGAACTGTGTTGGGGAAGCCTTGCTCGAGTCCCACCAAGACCTCACCTCCAACTGTCACTGGGGCGGCAGGTACAGTACCAGCGGGGGTTGGGGGGCGAGCTACTCAGCCTAAGTATACAGAATGTTTTGGACTCATGGATAAATGGTCTTTACACAGTAAATAAATATTTGGTTAATCAAGTGATGGGTGGGGTGATGGCTTTTAACCCTTAGGCTGCCAACAGAATTAGAATGTACATGAATTGTGGACTGATATATCAGTCCGCGGCCATGCAAGGGTTAATCTACACCAATGTTGCCATGAATGACACTGTTAATGTACATCACATCACCAGATCTCTCTCCAGAACTGGCCATTTACTAACTGGCAATTACTTTATCTGGAATCAACGTTAAACTGTTCATTGCTTGATGAATGGTGAAAGGGTAAATCAGTTATACAAATATCTCTTGTAGGGGAGGTGGCAGGGGGGCAGACTCAAAATTATGGTAGTGCATCTGTCCTCTTCTCTGCTCCTGACTCATTGTTATATTCTTAGATGTTTCACCTTGGTTCTATATATTTAAGCTTCCTGGTCCATTGGCTGCCTAAGCAGGGTAAAGGACCACAAGAACATCACATAATGTAGAAGGGTCTGGGGGGGCCACCTCCACTAATGGGGGGGTCTCACTGATCCATCAAGTCAATGCTGCAACCTTAATAATTTTAATGTTGTTTCACATTAGGTGCTCAGCCCAGATTGTTTCTCCACCACAGAACAGGTGGGATGCTGCACTACACTAGTGTGTTACGGGGGTGGGGGCGAGGGGGGTGTATGACAATAAGTTGTTACATAATGTGGTTTAGTTTGCTAATCATTTTGCACTTGGTTGGGAGGATGGGGGAGGTAGGGGGAATTCATCATAGTTTGTGGGAAATGGACATAATGTTTCCTGTGAGACTTAAATTCTACTGTGCAATGAAATATGTATCATCCTATTCCATTGATTTGTCAACCTCTCTCCTGCGGACCTGGTACTTACTGCTTTGTAATCTCCTGGGTTACACCTGAAAATAGGCAAATGTCGGCCTAGTGCACCCCACCCGGTCAACAAAAACTAAATAAAAGCTTTAATTGTTGCACCAAGTTGGGGACTGTTAAAAGTGGGGAAGGGATCTGTGGTGTTTATATGCTCATTCCTTAAAGACTCTTCATGGTTACAAGGGTCTCTTAGTTTTTTATGACAATAAGGGGAACAGAGAGGGTGTGGGGTAGGGGATAGTAATAAGTTACAAGTTACAATGTTATCTGTTTTCTACCATGTTTTTACTCTTTGTCAAAAAAAGGTACAGACAGAATATTAGTGTTATGGCTAATCGATCATGTGAAGTGGCAAATCACGTTGATCTTTGTTAGAAATGAAAATGGGTGAGAATGTATTACAGGTACGGGCATGGAACATAAATGGTTTAAAATTCCATACTAAACACAGAAGAGTGCTAGCTAAAATAAGGGCCATGAAGTCTGACAGTCTGCCTACAGGAATCCCATATGGCTGAGAAGGAGGGGAACCACGTGGTTAAAAACTGGGGAGGAGAGTGGTTTGGTGCGTATTTTACCTCTAAAGTGAGAGAAGCAGCAATCCAGCTGTGCCCTCGATTCCAAGGGGTGGTAACTAAGACATACTTCAGTGGGGCAGGTATGTCTTACTACAGATACAACTTGACATGGGTCTGACATTTGTCATTGTATTGGTGTATGGACCAACCATTAATTGCTCTGAGTTTTTCAGTAATCTTTTAGTGCAAATGGCAGACTTTGCAGGTCCGTGGATACTCTGTGGAGACTACAGCTGTGTCAAAGACACAACCCTGGATAGGTCATCTACAACTGTGGTTTCTGAGAGCCAGTGTGAAGTCACTCTTGCATTTAATATGGGATCACTCCTTAACTAATGCTTGGAGATACTCCCACGCACTCTGGCAGGGAATATATCCATTACTCCCACTCTGCTACACAGTATGCTAGGCTTGATGCTGCACTGCTCACACAAAGGTTGCTCACTTCCTTGCAGTCAGCTATAAATATTACAGTTACAGATCATGCCCCTGTATTGGTAGCCCTTCAAGATATGGGTGTCTGTTTTAGTCCAAAAACGTGGAAATTAGACCTAGTATTACTTAAACTGACACTGTCATCCCACTAAAGCCTCAAATTGTCTCTAGTTTAAAAAATATGTTTTATGAGTGCTTGCATTGTGTAAAGATTGCTGATGTAGTTGGTTGTTTGATTCTGATTCATTTTTTCTTTTTAAATGTGAAAAACAGACTGCCCCCAATATTGGTGTTACCACACAAAAACATGTTTGTTTACATTCTCAGACTTTCTCCCACTGCATCTTTCCTGGACTTGGGAACACCCCCATACAGTCTAGCCACTCATGATACAGTGGTAGGAGAAGGGACTAGTGCATAATCAGTGGCTGCACTGTTGGGGGTGTTCGTAATGTTCAGGAAGTATGCAACAAGAGTTGCAAAGCAGGAGGCAGAAACCCTGCTAGTGTGCTACTGATTAGCAGTAGAGCTGTGTGAGTTGGCAAATTTGGCCCAACAGGCCAATTTTCGAGCTAGACCAGGTAAAACTTGAAATGGCCTGATTTGGCCCAAAATTAATTATCTATTTATTATCTAGGAAAGTTCCTTTGAGCCAAAGACTCTTTTACAGAGGCTCCATGTCATAGCAATCACATATGTACAAATTCAAAATACAGAGGTTACATATACACAGTCATCAAATGTTTAGTTTTACAATAAAGCAATTACAACCAGTAAAAGTATCAAACAAGGAGTACAAAATACTGAGCAGAAAATGCTAGGAGAGGTTCAGTTGGTGAAGTTATGCACTTTTGCAGATACAGACAGTTGCTTTGGGGTCAGGGTATCACGCAGTAGTACAACCAGGACAAGGTCACTTGGCCCAGCTAAGAAAATAAGGCAGTTGGCAATATAGGATGTTTCAGGAAACACTGTGTACATCAGAACTAAAATTAGGTAAGCTATGAAAACACTTATCTAGGTTGCCAGAACATGTTAAAGCATCAGTTCCATTGTCTGAAGTGCTAATAAGAATAGACAGCAGGGAGGCCCATGTTACTAGAGTGAGAAGTGACAAGGCAGTGACCCTGAAGCCTATAGGGAGAGGTGACTTACCAGGGGTGGGGGAGGTGAGCAGAAGTAAAATGAGGGAGAAGGTGAACAAGAGAAACTGAGGGAGATGGGAGGGTTCGAAATGAGAAAATAAGGGAGGGAGAGAGAGGGCAGAGAGGGCAGAGGGAGGGGCAAGGGAATGACTATGGGCAGAGAGGGGCAGGGTGGGAGAATGGGTGAGCATGGTGAAAGCCAGGCAGAGAGTGCGTGGGGGAGTAGGAGGAAGGGGAAACAAAGGAAGGAAACGAAACAGGGAGGAGGTACACGGGGAGGGAGAGGAGAGGGAATGAGGGAATATGGAGTGTCACTGGGACGTAGGACAGCTGAGGTGGAGGGGAGAAAGGGGGGAAATGAGAGGAAAAGGAGGAGGAGAGCCAGGGGGGTAGAAAAAAAAGTAGGGAGGGGAGAGGAGAAAGATTGGAGGGCAAGTAGGAAGGCATGATACTGATGAGAGGAGAGTAGAAGGGAGGGGGATCAGGTCCCACAATCGCAGTTGCTGTTTGAGGCTAGGGCCGTACGGAGTTTAGATTTAAAAGGTCCTAGCTTTACTTCTTTGGTAATGCCTATGTCAAGTGCATTGAGCCATCGAGCCCGGTACTCATAGGACCATTGACCTTGTGTGGTTTGGCGGAAGGGGATGCTTAGGGTTGAATTGTTTACCCCCTAATGCATCTTGTGGTGCTAGGCCAGTTAAGGAAGCTTTGCAGTCCCGGAGTGGTAAGTCCAAGGGTAGATTTCTTGGCGAGAAGGCAAACTTGGTACTGAATGCAGCAATCAAGGTTGAGCCACCCTGTCTGAGAGACGGAGTAAAGCTCACAGGTGTGGGTGAGGCGAGGCACGCCTAGGACTTGATGACATGCTTTGTTAAGAGCTGTTCTGATACATTTTAGTGAGGATTGGGAGGCAGCCCCATAGACTGCTAGCCCATCGTCGATCACTGAGAGCACTGAACTGTTTACTGCAATTTTTAGTGCTTTAGCAGTAAGACATTGACGATGTCTGTACAGTAGTCCCAGTTTTGCATTGCATGACTTTGCAACTGAGTCGATATGTTGGCTGAATGATAGGGTGTTGTCTAGTGTCACTCCCAGGTATTTAAAAGTTTAGACCATTTCAAGGGGAGAGTTCTGACTGTTAAGGATGTGAAGTTGGCGAGTACGGTGTTTGTTACATGGTGATGAGAATAACATGGTCTTGGTTTTTTTTGTAATTAAGGAGTAATTTGGATTGAAGGAACCAATGCTCTATAGAGTAGAAATTAGCCTGCATTTGCTTTACAAGTATAGTGGGGTCGGCACTGCATGAATATAGGACTGCATCATCTGTGTAAAGCAGAAGGTGGTCATTTACAGATTGTGGGAGGTTGTTTAGAAATAAACTGAACAGTAGTGGGCCAAGGATAGAGCCTTGGGGAACTCCTGTAGCGACACTACGGTTTTCGGAGAAAGTGTCTTGTATTTTCACTTTTTGGACCCTTACGGAGAGGTAGCTCCTGAACCAATCTACAGGTTCAAAGGAGAGGCCGGAAAAGGAGAGATGACCCAGGAGCAGATTATGGTTTATGGTGTCAAAGGCCTTGGTGATGTCAATGTACGTAGCCCCCACCAAGAGCCCTCTGTCCAGGGCATTGTGAATGAAGCTGGTATACTCTACTAGAGCGGATGTAGTACTGTGTTGTTTGCGAAAGCTGTGTTGTTGCTGGCATTGCAGTTTGTACTTGTCTAGATATTCTGTCAGTTGGTCAGAAACAATGCACTCTAATGCCTTTGAGAAAGGGGGTAAGATAGATAATGGGAGGTAGTTTGCAAAGTTGGCTCTGTCTCCACTTTTGAAGACATGGGTGACCACCGCCACCTTTCAGATCTGTGGGAATTCACCAGATATCAGGGAAAGATTTAGGATTTTGGTGAGGGGAGCAAGAATTACGTCCAGGGTGAGTCCAACTTGTTTGAGGTCAAGCTGATCACTACTAGTCCTGGAATTTCCAAGAGCTTTTATGAGGTATTTTTTAGCCTCGTGAGGGATGATAACTCTGAGGTAAAAGGACGGGTAGGAGTTTGAGTGGGGTTTTGTGTGAGGTATATATCAGTTGGGGGTTTGAGGAAGCTAGGAGGCAGCATGCCGCTGAGGTCAGTAAATGCCTTGTTGAAAACATTAGCTATGTGGTAGTGATCCTGCGTTGGATGACTCTCAATGTTCAAAAATGTGGGAGGAGTTTTATTGGGTTTACTGGATAGAGACTTAATGCTCTCCCAGAACCGACGACTGTCACCCCAGGAGTTTGTCAGCTCACTCTTAAAGTGATTGTTTTTGGCCTTATGTATAGCCCAGTGCACTCATTATGGGCGGTTCTATAATTTTGGTAGCCTGCTGGGATGCCAGAGTTTCTAGCTTTACACCACAGGGTGTCTCTATGTTTCATGAGGGCTAATAGCTGGGGGATGATCCAGGGGATGTTGTAATCATGGATCTTTCATTTAGTGTAGGGACATAGATATTACATACTGCATTAAACTTGTTTATGAAGCTTTCAAGGACAGCGTTGATGTCAGTGCTGGAGTCAAGAAAGCTCCAATCTTGGAAGCTGAGGTGAGCCCTTAGAGCTTCCAGTTTGCCTTTCTTCAGGAGTCTGGAATTGACAGTTTTGGCTGGCACCTTTGGGACCTTATTAGACCATTTGCATATTATTGGGGAGTGGTCACTGAGACAGTTTGGGAGAACTGAAGTGGAGATTATTCTACCAGGCCAGTTTGTGACCACCCAGTTGATTATGGTACCTGTGCCTGTCCAATAATTCAGCTGTGTAGGGGTGTCTGTCAGTTGCACGAGATTGAGTGAGGATAGCAAGTCCTTATAGGGGCCAGCATCAGGGGAGGACCAGTTAATATTAAAGTCCCCAACCATTATCAGCTCAATGTTTAGGCTCCAGTCTGAGAGGTAGTCAATCACAGATTTGAATCCGACAGCGTGTTCCTTCGGAGGAATATATACCAAAATTATGGTAAGAGTTTTACTGTTCGTGCCGAGTATTACTTTTATGGCCAGCAATTGAGCCCCATATTTGGCGTCATACTGACTTAATATTTGGCCCTGGATGTGGTCTTTGACATGATAACACACCTTCCTCCTCTTTTACCAAGTCTATCTAGCCTGAAAGAGGCATACCCAGAGAGCTGTACAGCAGAGTCGGGCACTCTGGGCGATAGCCAGGTATCTACCACAGAGAGGATGTCAGGCTGGTGTTGCGTGACCCAGACTTGGAGGGTGTCGATTTTTGCCAGTAGCCTGCAGATATTTATCAGTGCTACGGTTAGACCATTCTTGTTTTATGTAAAGTTGTACTGCATGACACTGGGCCTGGATTAGGGTGTATGTTCCCTGAGATTAGCAGGAACAACCATGTTAGTCTTATTGCCTGCCACTTCAGATTTGTTAGGGGCTATGATTGGCTGACATAGCATGTTTTATTTGTGCTTGTCACTTGTGTAGGCTAGAAGCATATCAATGATTAGTGGTGGAAGGGGACGTCCATAACGGCTAATTAAAAGTAGGGTTTTAAGTGTTAAAACACATTGGATTTTGAATGGTTTCTCATGCATTATTACAATATGATGTTGAAGTGCACGATAAACAATGAACTGTATGTGTAAGTAGAACCTTCAGGATGAGTGGGGTAGGGTAGGGTATCATACCAAGAGGCTAAGAGTCGGGCGGGAAACCTAAAACCCCTTCCTCCTCCACTGTTCCATCCCACCCAAACCTTCTCCCCTAGTTAGTAGTACTCCCCATGACAGAGGTGATGATGACGAAAATGGCAGGACGGTTTGAGAAAATGAAAATTGTCAGCAATCAGAAAAAATGTGAGTGAGCTTTGCTGCTGCAGTGCTGATCAAACTGACAGAATGTGAGGCAAATGCATATTGTGGCTGGCTAGCTATGGAGGGCACTGGAGCACATCCAGGGGCAACACCGTTCTCCTCTTCAGTTCCATTCCACCCAATAGAAGGAGAAGCCACTTGCATGGAACAGTCGCAAAAATGCACTCAGTTCAGTTCTTCTGCACTGCTCAGAAATATTCAGAAAGAAAGGTTTAAAAAAATATTTTCAAAATGGTGACAAAGAACACCACAGAGCTTATGGCAGTATGATATGGGCCTTCTTCCCCTTTACCAGGCCTTGCTACAAAATTTGTTTAGGACTTGGCCACCCCAAAAAAAAAAAAACTTTATTTTTCGTTTTCCCTCTGTGGAATCAGAGCCAGCCCCTGCCTGTCCCTCCCTCCCTCCCTCTCAAGCAACTGCTGCTGATCCTGTTAGTTTTCTTTCACTCTTGAGACTGCAAGAGTCTGCTGGATTGCACTTTTTATGTTAATTGTGCACATGTGTAAGAAACATATTGCAGCAGCTTGCCAGAAGCAGGTTGTGGAGGTGCGGCACTGTTGTGGCCAGTGCCCCCACAGCCTTTAAAGGCTTGGCCCGCTTTCCCCAATGGGGTGGCACGCTGCTGCTGACACTAGTTCAGCCAGCATGCCACCACCATGAAACGTTTCAGCCGCTGCAATCAGGGGCCGCTTCGTCATTGCAGCATCAGCCATTCCTCTGCAATAAGGGAGCGACCCATCATTGCTGGGCAGAATGTTGGTACTGTAATATCGTTTGTGAGTCCCCAGTGCTGAGGGGGTGCCCAATCCATCTTGCCAGCATGTGCCCTCCCACAACAGTGTGTGTTTGCTGACAGGGGCCCCAATCCCTGTCGGCTGCAGTCCCCGCACGGGTTCAGGTTGCGGCGGGGAGCCCTCCCCGTCGGCACAATAATCACCCCTGCAAAACAATCGGTTTATGCCAGGGGTGCCCAATCCCCTCGGCTCTAGTCCCCAGCACTGAATATGTGCCGATGGGGTGTCAGTCTCCTGTCAGCACAAGCCCCAGAAACATTGAGGTGGCACACTGGATCCCATCCCAGCATGCCCAATACCCCTTGTGCCGATGGGGGTGCCCAATCCCCTGTCAGCTACAGCCCCCAAACATTCAGGTGGCATGCTGGAGCCCACCCCAGCATGCCCAATGCCCCTATAAAGAAAAAAATGTCCCACAATGTTTTTTTTTCTTGTAAACCTGTGAAAAAGAAAACAATCACGCAGTCTCCTGGCCCCTCCCACAGCCCGTGCCCACCCACTGTGCACCCTTTCTCCCACACCCCCCCACCACATACTTACCTCCGGAATCCGGCACGACGATCTTTGGTGGACCAGGAACATGTCTGCACTCTTCAAAGCCGACTGCGAACTGAGGAAATGCCGGTAAGCTGTATAATGGCATAAATAGGGCTTTTTCAACATTTTTGTATATCTCAGGCATTTTTTGTAATTTTGGCACCAAATTTCAACATGGGGTTATTGGGTCCCCTCCTCATGAATTCAGCCACTGTTATGGTGTTAGTCGGTCCTGAAAGGTGATTCTGTGGTCACTGCACGGATCACCTTTCAGGACCGACTTCAAAACGACAATGCCAGTATTCATGAGGTGGGGTCTTAAAAGTGTATGTTGCAAATTTGGTGGAAAATCAAAAATGACTGTGTTTTACAAGCGCAGCGTTGTGCAGTTGTTAATGCCATCATGGACTGAATTCAATTTGCAATATTTTCACTCCAGATTTTCAAATATTGCCATTTTCCACACCTCCTTATGAACAGTGCAGCTGTCATTTTTCACATCCTGGCCAAAATGTGTTTTCACTCTTCCGGCACAGAATAGCGTGGGCGCTCTGGGAAATCAGTGTTTGGGACACATTAAGAAAATCACAGTGACACTGTTCAGGAGCAGAGGTCCTAAAATGCCTATGTTGAAAATTTTGTGATGAAAATCCATAAGATGACTGTGTTATGAGCGTGCATTGTGCAGTTTCCACGCACCCTTGTAACTTCACAAATTAGTAATATTTTCACGCCAGATTTTCAACACTGGCATTTTTTCACACCTCCTTATGAACAGTACAACTGCCATTTTTCACATCCTGGCCAAAATGTGTTTTCGCGGTTCCTGCGCAGAATACCGCAGTCGTTGTCGGAAATCAGTGTTTGGGACAGATTAGGGTCGAGCGAGTGAGGGGGGGAGTGACTGAGATCAACTGAGCTCTGTTGGGACTGCTTCAGATTTCTTTGTGGGCAGGAAAAGGCACCAACGCAGGCAGGAGCCCAGTGCAAAAGGGCAGCCTGCAGCGCCAGAAGACACAGAACGAGCGAATGAGGGAGGGGGAGTGAGTGAGCTCAACTGAGCTCTGTCATGACTGCTGCAGATTTCTTTGTGGGCAGAAAAAGGCAGCAATGCATGCAGGGGTCCAGTACAAAAGGGCAGCCTGCAGTGGTGGGAGAAACAGAACAAGCGGGTGAGAGAGGGGGACTGAGCGAGCTCAACGGAGCTCTATCGTGACTGCTGCAGATTTCTTTGTGGGCAGAAAAAGATTGCAATTGAGGCAGGAGCCCAGTACAAAAGGGCAGACTGCAGTGCCAGGAGAAACAGAATGAGCGAGTGAAACAGGGGGAGTGAGCAACCTCAACAGAGCTCTGTCGGGACAGCTGCGGATTTCGTTCTGGGCAGCCAAAGGTGCCAACGCAGGCAGGAGCCCAGTACAAAAGGGCAGCCTGCAGTGCTGGGAGAAACACAATGAGTGAGTGAGAGAGAGGGAGTGAGCGAGCTCAACGGAGCTCTATCATGACTGCTGCGGATTTCTTTGTGGGCAGAAAAAGGCGGCAATGCAGGCAGGAGCCCAGTACCAAAGGCCAGCCTGCAGCGCTGGCAGAAACGGAACAAGCGAATGAGAGAGGGGGCGTGAGCAAGCTCAACGGAGTTGTGTCAGGACGGCTGCAGATTTCTTTGTGGGCAGAAAAAGCCGCCAACTCAGGCAGGAGCCCAGTACAAAAGGGCAGCCTGTAGCGCCAGGAGACACAGAATGAGCGAGTGAGGGAGGGGGAGTGAGTGAGCTCAACGGAGCTCTGTTGGGACTGCTGCGGACTTCTTTGTGGGCAGAAAAAGACAGCAATGCACACAGGGGCCCTGTACAAAAGGGCAGCCTGCGGTGGCGGGAGAAACAGAATGAGTGAGTGAGAGAGGGGGAGTGAGAGAACTTAACAGAGCTCTATCGTGACTGCTGCAGATTTCTTTGTGGCCAGCAAAAGGCAGCAATACAGGCAGGAGCCCAGTACAAAAGGGCAGCCTGCAGCGCCATCAGAAACGGAGCGAGCAACTGAGAGAGGGGGAGTAAGTGAGCTCAATGGAGTTCTGTCAGGACTGCTGCAGATTTCTTTGTGGGCAGAAAATGGCGCTAACAGAGGCAGGGCCAGTACAAAAGGGCAGCCTGCAGCGCTGGGAGAAACACAATGAGCGAGTGAGAGAGGGGGAGTAAGCGAGCTCAACGGAGCTCTATCGTGACTGCTGCGGATTTCTTTGTGGGCAGAAAAAGGCGGCAATGCAGGTAGGAGCCCAGTACAAAAGGCCAGCCTGCAGCGCCGGCAGAAACGGAACAAGCGAGTGAGAGAGGCGGAGTGAGCGAGCTTAATGGACCTGTGTCTGGACTGCTGCAGATTTGTTTGTGGACAGAAAAAGCCACCAACAGAGGCAGGAGCCCAGTACAAAAGGGCAGCCTGCAGTGCCAGCAGAAACAGAATGAGCGAGTGAGAGAGGGGGAGGGAGCCACCTCAACGGAGCTCTGTCGGGACAGCTGTGGATTTCTTTGTGGGCAGGAAAAGGTGCCAATGCAGGCAGGAGCCCAGTACAAAAGGCCAGCCTGCAGCACAGGGAGAAACAGAACGAGCGAGTGACAGAAGGACACTGAGCGAGCTCAACGGACCAGAGCAATCAACATTCGGCATTGACAAATGCTTGTTAAGAAATGCATTTCTCAGTCTGCTGCTTTTGTTTTACTTCTTTTTTTAAGCCTATTCCTGCTCATCACACTCTGTCTATCCTCCTCTACAAGAACACTCAACACACTAGTTGTGGAATTACATTATGCCACCCAACACCGATGAACAGCCTCTCAGACACGCTACACTAAAGCTCCTGCTGCCTGCCATGCTGCTCGCCTCTGACCCTGCTGAGCTGAAGTGAGGGAGTTTATAAACCCACTCTGCCTCATACTGCCTGCTCCAATCAGAGTACAGCTAGCAGAAAGCAGCGTCAGTCTGAGCAACGAGACGGATTGTTTGACTGGACTGCCATAAGGGCAGTCACATGATTCCCTCAACTGTCTCTTCTTCAGGCTGACAGCGACTTCCTTGGAGGACTGTCTTGGAGGTGGGACAGCACCAGCAATGACAGAAGAGCAGGCGGCAGCATGTAACTTCGTTCACAGCACTAACAATGGAGGAGGAGCAGACATTTCAAGTATGTCCAGCCTCTGTACTTCCCTGCCACTTCCTTTCTCATCGCCCCCATCATTGTGCATGCTCGTCCGAGTTTTTGCAGTGCTACAGCATAGTGTAGCACTGCTTCTGCAGAATGCATCTCACTTAGGAATAATTCAGGCCAGGCTTTTCGGGTTTTGGCAGTGAGACACGATTTGGAAATTTCTTTCCGACCACTACAAAACCCGAATGGCCCGAACATACATTTGGCACAGTTTGGTTCTCAGCCCTAATTAGCAGAGCATTTGAAGGATTTGAAACAAAACAAGGTTGGGTATAATTACACCATTTCCATCCATTTCAGTTCTACTAAGAAAGGAAGCATATAAAACAACCAGCAACTTCAATGCATTTCAGAGAAGGGAAGCAATCATAAAATGTGGGTTTTCAATTAGAAATAATATGATGCAAAAAGGGTTGACAGTGTCTCTTTAAAAAAAAAAAACTGACTTTATATCTCATGTGAAGGAACAGTAAGGACACTGTAGAAGGAGCACTCTCCAAAGCTGAATGTTTAAAAAACCCTGTGGTGGTGGGTCGACAGGCTGATTTGATCGCTCAAACTTTCATAGCCTTGGTAGAGTGTAGTGACCTCATGGACAGCTCTAAAGTACCACAGACTATTGCCTCAGAAGGGGTCCTAGCCACCTGGAGAGTGATAACAAAAGACAGTAAAGACCCTGGGGAGGATGAGCTCCCACCATTATGTGAGACTTTTGAGGAGAAATTTGCTAAGTTGTTGCTGGAGTAAGGGAAAACCATAAAGGACTTTAAGAAACTATTCCTACCACCTGGGATGTTCCTTCCCCAACACCCCCTCCCACTCCAGCACCTGTTACTGCCCCGCCTTCTGTGCCCGTGCCAATGCTGGCTCCTATATCTGTACCCGCCATCAGTCTCGACTCCTACCAAAGGCTGAGAATCTTCTCAGGCACCCTTCCCACCCCCAAGGGGAGGATGACTGGGAGACCTGGATCGACTATGTTGCCCCCTTGGTACCCGAGTGGCAGTGTGCAGAGGCTGAGAAGCAGAAAAGAATCATAGAAAGTTTGAGGGGCCCCGCCCTTGAAGCCATTAAATTTTTGAGGTCCATGAATCCTGATGCATCTGCTCAGAAGTACCTATCTGTACTTGAAGGCAATTTTGGGAGCATTGAGTCAGGGGAGACTTGATGTGGAAATTCCAAGGTGCCAAACAATGGAAGGGGGAAGGTTTGTCTGTGTATGTTACTCGCCTAGAAAGAGCTCTGCAGAAAGCTTACTGGAAAGGTGGGGTAGCCATCAGTGATTTGAACTGTGTGAGATTGGGGCACATACTGCAGCATGCCAAGTATTCTAAACTGCAGATCATCCAGTTAAGGCTCCAGGATAGGACAGGTAACCCACCTGACTACTATGACTTGATAAAAGAACTCCGGGAGGTAGAAGGTGAGAGGGAGATTGTAATTGTGGGGTGAGTGCAGCCCAAGTGATCATGGCACCGGAAGGCCCTTCCGAAATAGAGACCACTACGAGTGTCCTGCCGTCTGCTAAACAGTGGGGAGTTGCTGAAGGAAGTCAGAAAAGTACAACTGGGTGCATTCACTGAGGTATCCCCTGCTGACAGAGACCCTGGCACCTGTCAGGATGTGATTTATGGGGGTGGGGATGCACCCTCAGGCATCCTGTACTGAGGGTGGCTTCTCGGCTGAGCTCAAGGAATTGACTGCCACCCTAAAGGAAATTTTGAGACATGGTACACTACCAGCAGAAGTCAGATCACAATCTCCCATCAATGCTCCAGTATCCCCTGCTATGTTTTCCCCAAGGATGCCCCAAGAGCCTGTCATTTGTTACAATTGCGGCAAGGATGGCCACATGAAGAGGGAATGCCAGTCTCAGAAGGACTTAGAGAAAGTGATGAATCGGCTTCAAGGAGAGCTTCGGAAAATGAGTCAGTGGTCAAGGGGTGCACGAAATGACCGCAGTGAAGGCTTCGACCATCCTAACTCAAACCTCTCTGTGGCTAAATCGTCTGTCCAAGCCCCTGCTGTTGTCCCTTCAAACTGGTCCAAAATGGTGGGCCCTTCAATGCAGACTACTGTGGCTGTGAATGGTATTCCTACTCGGGCTGTGCTTGACAGTGGGTCACAAGTGACCACTGTATTTCAGGACTGGTATGACAAACACTTATCTGATGTGCCATTACAATCCCTGGAAGGCCTACATGTGTGTGGGGGCTCAGCAACAAGTCTTATCCCTACCTAGGATATGTCCTCCTCTGGTTGTCTTTTCCTGCAATTGTAACTGATGTAGAGGAGCAAGTAGAGACACTGGCCATAGTGTATCCCCCCACCAGACTGTATGATGGGGTTCCCCTGTTAATTGGAACAAATGCCCACATGTTTGGGAGACTAGCACAACTCTGCCATGAGAAACAAGTGCAACTGACTGGATGGACCCTAAGAATTCCATAGGTTCATAGGTCAGTACGAGCTCGGGGGACTAGCCCATGATGAACTCACCACCCTTTAACCTGGGTGGAAATCATATTTACTATCACCCATATAAAGATCAAGATTTTTTTAAATAACTGAAAAGTACCACTATATACCACTTCTAGAGGTAGTGAATTCCAGATTGGCACTACTCTCTGTGTAAAGAAATTATTTCTTCTTGTTGAGATATCTGCCCGATCGCGGGCATCTGTAGTATAAGAGCAAAAAGTCCTATATCCCTGGTGGGCCAGTGGACGCTCTCTGCCCGATTGCGGGCATTTGTAAAACAAAAGTCCTACATCCCTGGTGGTCTGAGGTACCCCTCCCACCCGCCCACTGAGCCCTCCGCCCGCTCCCCTGGCCAGCCGGTGGGCGGCGAGCACCACCCACCTGCCACCCGCCACCCACCAACTGACACTTGGTGGAGCTGCACGCCCACTGGTTCACAGCGTGAGCTCGGCGCAGCCCTACCGAGGTGCTGCAGGCAGGCAGCAGGCGGGTGGGGTGCTGCCGCCCGCCCGCTGAACGGAGGGGAGCGGGGCGGTGGGGCGCAGTAGGTGGGTGGAGAGGGGGTACCCTAGACCACCAGGGATACAGGACTTTTTCTTTTTACAGATGCCCGCGATCGGGCAAAGAGTGGTCCACTGGACCACCAGGGATATAGGACTTTTGTTTTTTACAGATGCCGGCGATCGGGCAGAGAGCGGTCCACTGGACCACCAGGGATATAGGACTTTTTACTATTATTATACAGATGCCCACTATCGGGCAGATAGTGGTCCACTGGACCACCAGGGATATTGGGCAAATTATTCTATCTTTTACAAATGCCCACGATCGGGCAGATAGAGGTCCACTGGACCACCAGGGATATTGGAGGAATTATTCTATTTTTTACAAATGCCCGCGAGTGGGCAGATAGAGGTCCACTAGAC
This sequence comes from Neoceratodus forsteri, assembly GCA_016271365.2. NCBI lineage: Eukaryota > Metazoa > Chordata > Ceratodontiformes > Ceratodontidae > Neoceratodus > Neoceratodus forsteri. Next base: position 112,461,624 of record JADMNL010000024.1, read on the forward strand.
CACCAGGGATATTGGAAGGGGATCTTTTTTTTAAACAAATGCCTGCGATCGGGCTGCAGGGGGCGTCGGTCCCCGACGGCTGCTGCCTGGCTTAATATGTATAGCCTCAAGGAAAGGAGGGAAGGGGGGACATAATAGAAACTTTCAAGTACCTCAAGGAATCAACAAAGTCCAAGAGGGTGAGCATCTTTCAAAAAAAGAGGTGTGCAAGAACAAGGGGGCACAACTTGAAGATGGGGGGCAGCTCAGAGGTAATGTAAGGAAGTATTTTTTCACAGAGAGGGTTGTGGATGCATGGAACGGCCTTCCAGAGGAGGTTGTGGAGTCAAAAACAGTGGCTGAATTCAAGCATGCATGGGACAGCCATAAGGCAATTCTAGGGGGTTGGGGTAGAAAGAAGTAAGCTGCTGGTTAACTAGGATCTGCAGCTTATCCATTAGGTAGGGAAATGGGCAGACTGGGTGGGCCAAGTGGTCCTTATCTGCCATCAAATTCTATGTAACAATCTCTTCATTATTGCTTTCCCTAATAATTCAGAACCTCTTTCATTTAGATGAAGGCCATCTCTTAAGTAATATTGCCAGTTATTATTAAACTGTTCCCAGTGCATCAAGCACTTAAGATTCTGCTTCAAACACCAACCCCTTAACCAGTTGTTTACCTTTTTAATCTTAGCTTCCAGCCTTAGTAAAAAGGTCATATGACTTACAAAAGAAACCCAATGAAGAGGACCCAGATGAGCCAGTGGGGATAGTGTGGAAAAAGGAACCTGACTCCTCGGTATTGGCCCCCAACGCCCAGTGCACAATCCATGGAGAAGTCCGCTTAAAGAGAAACGTAAAGAACAAAATATTAATGTTGGATGCACCAGGTGATGGAAAGTTGCCAGAAGTATTATTGGTTAAACCCAGCATCTTGCCTGCCCGTGCCCATGCCTAAGCATGACAAGTGATGGTCCAGATTCGAAATGTGTCAGATCAGGAGGTCAGGGTGAACAGAGGGTGCACTCTAGCTACAGTACACTGTGCAGACACTGCAGTATTACCTAATAACAAGTACTCTGGCCAAAAGGAGAGAGTGACCCCAGACTTATTTGATTCCCCGCTGCCAGCTGAATGGAAGGCTAGGATTAGTAAGAAACTCACCCAGAGAGACCAAGTGTTTTCGTTAAAAGAATCGGACGTGGGGTTTGTCCAGGGTGCAGAGCATCATATACGCCTGCATGATGACCGGCCATTTCAAGAGAGATCCCGACACCTCGCCCCAGTGGACATAGATGATGTGAGGAGACACCTGGATGAAATGCTTGCTGCTGGCGTGATACAGGAATCAAGGAGCCCATATGCCTCTCCCATTGTGGTTGTGCATAAGAAGAATGGGTTGGTGAGGATGTGTGTTGATTATCAAACTCTGAACCGGTGGGCCATCTCAGATTAATACACCATGCCCTGTATACAAGATGCCCTGGATTGCGTGAATGGGAGAAATGGTTCTCAGTATTGGATCTTCGCAGTGGATATTACCAGATTCCGATGGCCACGGAGGACCGTGAGAAAACCACCTTCATCTGTCCTTTGGGGTTCTACGAATTCCTGAGAATGCCACAGGGGATTTCGGGTGCCCCGGCCACCTTTCAGTGACTGATGGAATGTGCAGAAGGAGATATGAACTTGCTGGAATGCCTAGTGTACCTAGATGATGTAATTGTGTTTAGACGCACATTAGAGGAGCATGAGATCCAACTGTTTAAATTCCTAGACTGATTGGAAGACTTCGGCCTCAAGCTGTCCATTGACAAGTGCCAGTTTTTTCAAACCTCCATGAAGTATGTGGGGCACACACTATCTGCAGTAAGGTCGAGTCACTGACTACTTGGCCCCAGCCCCATAACTTGAAAGAACTATAACGTTTGCTGGGGTTCTGTGGCTACTACTGCAGGTTCACAAAAGACTATTCCAAGGTGATTCGCCCACTCCTGAATATCACTCAGGGTTACCCCCCTTACCAACCATAAATACAAGAAAGGGGCTATCAAAGAACCCAAGAAAGTATACTTCCGAACAGGTGAACCTTTTGGGCCCTGCTGGACACCCAAATGTGAAGCAGCCTTCCACGATGTCATATACCAGCTCACCCATGCCCCCATCCTTGCCTATGCTGACCTTACCAAGCCCTATGTGCTGCATCCGGATGCTAGTCTGCAGGGCCTAGGAGCTGTGTTGTATCAAGACCATTAGGATGGTTTGAGACTGGTGGCTTTTGCCAGCAGGAGCTCGACCCCGTCAGAATGAAACTATCCTGTGCACAAGCTGGAGTTCCTTGCCCTAAAATGGGCCATTGTTGACCAGTTTCATGAGTACCTCTATGGGGCAAAGATATTGGTGAAGACCGACAATAACTTGTTAACCTATATACAGACTTCAGCTAAGTTGGACGCCACTGGGCACCGATGGCTATCTGCTTTATCAACCTATGATTATGCTGTCGAATACAGGCCAGGACTGAACCATATTGATGCTGATGTCCTGTCACGAAGTCCAGTCTCCAAGAGTGATTGGGTCAGGTTGTCTGATCCTGACATCCGAGCATTGTGCCAAAAGTTTGATACAGATGAACAGATGTCTTTGGACACAGTGGACTGTTTAGTAGATTGCCTGGGCCCTCCTGATATTTGCACACCAGCTGCCTATGGTCATTTCTCTGCTCTAGATATTAGTGCACTACCTCAATTTGACAAGGACAGCATCCACTGGGCTCAATCCCAAGATCCTATGACTCAGCCAGCACTTGATGCCCTGCGTGCAGGGAAAGATGTGTCTCAGTTGCATTCCCCTGATTTGCGAACTGCCCTATTGTTTAAAGAAGGCCCCAGGTTGAAGTTACACAATCAGTTGTGATACAGAGAGACAGTGGATTGCAGTGGTTGAGTAGACAAGCAGCAATTGGTCCTGCCCATGGCCTTTAAAGATTTGGTACTGAGGTCCCTCCACAATCACATGGGGCACCTCGGTAGTGACAGACCTCTCGACGTGGTATGATCTCGATTCTACTGGCCCAAGATGGGGGACGATGTTGAGCACCATGTAAAGACCTGCAGTCGTTGCCTGCAAAGGAAACCCTGCCTCAGAGGGCTACCCCCCCCTGTCAATATTACTGCCAGCACCTCCATGGAACTGGTCTGCATAGGCTTTCTGTGTTTAGAACCTGATCAGCAGAATATTGGCAAAGTGTTGGTGGTTATGGATCATTTCACACGGTATGCACAAGCTTTTCCAACTAAAGATCAAAAGGCCTCTACCATGGCCAAGGTGCTAGTGGAAAATATTTTTGTCCACTGCGGTACTCCCCAGCGGATCCACTCTGACCAAGGCAGAGACTTTGAAAGTCGGCTAATCAAAGAAATGCGCTCTCTCTCTCTCTCTCTCTGGGGGGTGCGGAACTGAAGAACCACCCCTGTCACCCGCAGAGGGAGCCTCAACCAGAATGTTTTAACCGCACCCTTCTAGACATACTGGGCATCCTCCATCCAAAGGACAAGCATAGGTGGAGCCAGCAGATTAGCACCTTGGTACACGTGTACAGATGCACCAAAAATGATGCTACTGGTTATCTCCCTACCGCCTCATGTTTGGGAGGGAGGGAGGCTCGCCTGCCAGTTGATGTCTGTTTTGGGCTTTCTCCAGATGGGGTCCGAGGTGAAAACTACCTGCAGTATGTAGAGAAACTGAAAGCTCAATTGAACCATGCATATCAACTGGCCCAGACAATGGCCGCTAAAAGAAATCTCGCCAACAAAGAGAGGCATGACAAGAAAGTAAAGACTCAAGAGCTACGGCCCGAAGACCATGTGTTGTTACGCAATTTGGGACTACATGGCAAGCACAAAATTGCTGATAGGTGGCACCATCTTCCTCATGTAGTAGTTGGAAAGTTGGATGATCTACCAGTATACAAGGTACGCCCAGAGAATAACGCCAAAGCTGTCAAGACCATCCACCGTAACCACTTGCTGCCTATTGGCCAAGTTATTATTGAAGCTGAGCCAGCAGACATTGCCTCCCTGGGCCAGTGACTTGTGCTGCTGCAAAAAAGAGACAGAGTCAACCTACCCCAGTAGTTACAGAGTTAAGGTTTCCCCCGCAGGAGGCACAGAATGATAGTGACTGTCAGTCCAACTCTGACGATAGTGAGTGTGACAATGCCTATTACCCCTCCTATTAATTGAGTCAGCTGTTTTGAGGTAACCCTATGACTAATTGTGGGGATGAAGCTGGGTCTTCTGGACTGCCTAACCCCCCAGCTTCATCCTTGGAGCCAATGCTCCCTGAAAGTGAGGTGCAAAGCATCACATCTGAGGTTGCGGAGGCTCTGTGTTTTGTGGAACTGTGTGAATTGCCTGAAGAAGGGGCTGAAGGTCTTAGTCTCCCTGGTGACACACCAGAACTTGAACAACAATATGAGAGTGCTGACAGCCCCCCTTCAGTGCCACAAAGCCTAATTATGCCAGAACCTTTTCTAAATGAGCCAAGTGTTGTGGAAACAGAGCCTACAGAGCAAGGAGCTGACAGTGGTCCCAGTTTGGACATTCCCATCCGTGCTGAGGCACCCCTCACAAATGACGAAAGCTCCAAAGTTAGTGCTGAAAGTACAGAGACTGTGGCTGTTTCCCCCAGAAAGACTGGCCAAGCTGTCAAGCCAGTAGTGCGCTTCAGTTCTAATTCTCCCGGGAGGCCAGTGGATTTGCCTCTCAATGTGGTTCACAAAGGTGTTTGTTTCTCAGAGCTCACTACCCAAACTGAGCTTAATGGCCAATTCCAGATTGATTGTTCTTCCTTCTCAGTATGGTGCCCCTGCCCCATCCAGCCCCAAGTTAGCCGATAGGGAAGGGCCCCCTCCTACATTGTTTAATGTACAGGAAGCTATAACATGAATAAGTATTGTGATGTCACAAGTATGTTAATCATAGTGGAATCAGTATTACCTGTATGAAACATGCATAAGTATTGTCCTTTGGATATAGTATCATGAAGTGCAGTGAATATGTATAGTAAAGTAATAAGTTTATGCTAACTGATGCATGATGGTACAGACTTGATGCGGACGCCAAGTTTTCTCCAGGCAGGGAAGGGTGTAACCCCTCTACAAATGGGGGTTCCCAAAAAGTCTTCCTTGAGCTTGCCTAAATGCTCACTGCCAGGCTGGTGTTCTGCGTTTTAGTAGTTTAAATGTATTGCCAGAGAGTGCCTGTATGGCCTCTGTGTACTGTCTCTTTAAGAGCTGCCTGGATTGCAGTCATAATTAAAGGGGCACTGTCAGCTTTAACCCTCGTTTTCAGCTCATTTACTATTACTGGCTTTCTATACACATAACTGTTGAATGGGCACTGTATAATGTATCCAGGTAAAGCACAAATGATTCTACTTATCAATTTTGGTTAAATTGGCATTATTTGTAGTCCTGGCATCCCGACTGAAAGTCTCCGAGCACCAGAAGCGATTTCATGTTGAGAGCACGCCGAGAACGTGAGTCTACCTATAGCGGTGTCCCATCACACATAATTTAACATGCCCATTGTAAAAAAAAAAAAACTTGTTAGCGCTAGTTATTCTAAATCTGTGTCAGTATGTAAAACGCAAAACCAAAGGCTCATTCTTGAGCAAAATAGTTTGGAAAACTGGTGCCCAAATCCCACGCATGCTCGGCAGCAGCACATTCTTGCACATGCACAGGATCTTAACCTGGTTGATACTGCACATGCGCGAGATTCTGGCACCAGTTTTCCAGATTCTTCTGCTCAAGAATTAGCCCTCAGTTTTTGTTTCACATACAGACACAGATTTAGAATAACTAGCGCTAGCAAAGTTTTTTTTTTTTTTTTACAAAGGGCATGTTAATTTATGTGTGATGGGACACCGCTATAGGTAGACTCACGTTCTCGGCACACGCTCTCAACATGAAATCGCTTCCGATGCATGGAGATTTTCAGTTGGGACGACAGGACTACAAATAATACCAATTTAGGCAAAATTGGTAAGTGAAATCATTTGTGCTTTACCTGGATACATTATACAGTGCCCATTCAACAGTTATGGGTATAGAAAGCCAGAAAACGAGGGATAAAGCTGACAGTGCCCCTTTACTCTGAGAGGGAGCTCTGTTAGAAGATGTACTTGTTTGCTGATCATTTGTTAGAGTAGTAATAATATTGCAGTTTGTTCTAACCTGCCTTCTTTGCAGCATGGACAGTTCTGTTTGTTTCCATCATCTTGGTCCTGGACTGCAGAATGGGCCAATCAGTACATTTGGGACTCTAAAATGGAGCCTGCCTACAGGGGCTTGGTGGGGCCAAAACTTGTAGGAATTGTAGTTTTGGGCTTTTGGCACCTAAAATAACCTGGAGGGGGAGCCCTGGTTGTGACTTAAAGATAGATCAGCCAACCAAACCTTTTGGATCTTGGGGAATGTCCCACACTGCTTGCAATTTCAGTTGGATCTGGGTTGGGAAGTGAAGAGGTAACAGCTCGAGATAGTTTGAGCAGCAATCCATAGCGGATTCGCGCGGTAAAACTGTGGAAAGGCTTGAGTTTGGCCTGCATGCCTGCCTGCTGTTCCTGAGAGGGAACTTGTGCTTTTTTCGGACTGAATCCAAATTTGGAGAGCAAATTAAGCCACAGAATTGTGACCAGGCTTTAACCTGAAGAAAACTGAAGATTTGCTGAATGGGATCAGTCTGTCAGGACTTCCAGCTACCTCTGAACTCCCGGATTGTGTAGAGACTCTGTAATTGCGACCAGAGAGCCATTTGCCTGGTACAGTGGAATTTCCTTATATGTGAATGTGCTGTGTCCTTATAGTGGGTTGTGATTTGGTTCCCCACTCTGTGTCTGAACTGTGCTTTTCTTGCTGGAGGCTGTATCCAGCTCCACGGACTGAATCCGTAACCATTTGCCTGGGCCCTGCTACACTGGCCCAGCCAGAATACCTGCTACACAGAGAAAGTCATCGACGAGAGGCCGGCCTGGGGATCAGCACCCTGCTCAACACCTTGAACAGGAACAATGCCTCGGTGATTAGTTTTCGTTGGCCCTGTTTCTCCGGGCACTCCAGCTCAACAGCCTGCAGTCTCAATTTTGACCTGCCTGTGTCCAGTACTGGGTATCGTGAGTAAACATCAGGGTAGCTCCCTGCATCAACAGCTAAATCTAAAAGTGTTGTCATCTGTGTGACAGGGTCTATCCCTGCCACTGAGACTTGGGACCTTTTCCTCTTCTTAAACATCTGGTTGCAACCACTTTCCTGTTTTTCTTTATGCTGTCCCTATTTTTCTGTATGGAGGCAGGCCACCTCCTTACAAAACTCCTCTCTCCCCTTTCTTATCCCTGCTGTTTAAATTTTCTCTTCATTTCCTGGTCCCTTGTCTATTCATGTTACCCTGAGTTCCGAAGTAAAAGAAACTCTATTACACTAGCAGCACATTATGAATAAAGGCATTTGTAAACTGCAGGTACCTGTGATGTAAAGGTAGGCTAAAGGAAAGCCTCTATTGTGTAAATAAATTCCCCTAAAACAGTGTTCCTGCTCAGAAATACCAAGCTTGCACTTGTATGGAAAACTCCTCTTTTTCTTAGAAAAGTGTCTCTGTTAGAGAGACTAAGCTGTTAGCTCCTGGCTGGACTCTGTGTTTAAAAAAAAAACACCATTTGGTGCTCCTTTTGGTGAAACAAAAGGAATAGCTAAGTTAGTTTGCTTAGCTTCTGTTGATAAAAAGCTGTTGCTGTTTAAGGAAACACAGAGCAGAGCTGCAGCCAGTTGTTTTGCACCTAAAAATATGTTTGGAGATTTCAAACCACAATTGAAGCCAAACTAACTCCTGTGCTGCAAAACACCTGAAAAAGGAAGACATGGTTACAGGTTTACTGGCCCAGATATTCAAACTGCACCCAAAAAGTGTGCAATAGCAGGAGCAAGAGCAAGTCCATTGCGTCCATGCGCAAGAGGCGCGATATTCAAAAACTGAGCCGACCAAACTGCGCCTTCAGCTGACGACTGAATATCGCACCACCTGTGCCATAGCGTAACTAGGGAGGGGAAGCTGAGCAGATCACATGTGCCATAGCGCAACAAGGGATGTTCAGCTGAGCAGTCCAGAGGCGCCATAGCGCAACTAGGGATGCCCACCAGCAGCAGGGCAGCAATGCAATAGCACAACCAGGGATGCAGGGGCCCACCACCCATGCCACAGATGGGCAGAGGAACACACAGCAGAACAGACATCGTCCCTCCACACCCCATGCACTGCACAACTGGGGGAAGGCTGGAATAACCACTGGCCCATGGAGACAAGCAACCAACCCACAGCCTGGCCATGGTGCCCCATCACACCCCCTGGCTAGCTGTGACTGGCACACAAGGAGGGATGACCACCCCGTGCCACACCATCCCTCCAATGCAGAGCACACCCTGCACCATGATCCCCAGACACCCTGCCCAGGAGCAGTGTTCACCACTGCAGGAAACCCCATGCATGCCACCACCCCCACTGTGACAATGCAACCCTGTGCACCACAGAACCATGCAAGGCAGCCCCACCATGAGCACCCATCAGCGGGTGGCAGCACACACAGAGATGCAACAACAGCATACACAGTGCCACCACGCACAGCTCCCCCCCGAGGTACTGCTGAGAGACCAACCATGTATCGGCACATGAGGTACCCCACATGGGACAGGGCATGCCCCGGACCCCACCACCAGTGGTACAGCACCCTGCACACTCTCCCAATGACACACCCCGACCCAGCACTGGCCACAACAGCCAGCGCAGACACCCACAGTGGTGCGTGGAAGAATGCACCACACCGGATGCCACACAGTGCATGGACAGACACCCACCCATACCCAAGGGCACAACAACACAGGGATGCAGTAGCAAGGCAACCAAGCCCCCAGCGTGGGCCCATGTAAACTGTGTACACACAACCTGCAGCTCCTCCATGGCACAGGAGTGCCAGCCACCCTGTGCAGGCACTGTGGACCTGTACGCCACCAGCATTTGCTCAGAGCACAAGTCACAGACAGTGGTGCACATCCCCTGCAACACACACAAGCCACAGCATGGAGGTGGGTCAACAAGTGTGGAGGCCACAGTGTCACCCAAGGTAGACATGCACCACACCAGTGACAGGAGGCAACCCAGCATTGTGATGGTACCCACCGTGCAGGTCACAGACATGCATGGGTGTCAGCTGCACAGGCCATGGACGGGCTGACAGGGGTGCCATGGACACAGAGCATGCACCATGGACCACTGCACACAGTCATCCAGTGCACAGGGCACAACACACACACACCACAGACACTGACTGATAGCTACCCCCACACCATAGTCACCTCCCAACGGACACACACACATACCCATGACTGCACCACCCCTGACGCCATGCACACCACTGCAGCTGAGCACCTATAGCCCACTGCAAATCAGAGACCACCACAGTATTCATATCAAAAGATCTGTATTCAAACAAAATATCAAAGTGAACTATATACAATAATATATACAAAGTTGGGGGAGGCCACAACAAGGTGGGGTGGGTAAGGGCAGGGTGAACAATGGGACAGGAAAGGAGGGGTGAGGGTGGGTCCGGGGTAGGGATATCGGGGCAGAGGGACTGTTAACGGGAGCCCCGCTGCCTGCTCTGGCTGCTTCTCCGCCGGTGCCTCCTGCGGACCCCAATCTGGTCAATCCTTTGAAGTATTTCTAAGGACGCCCTTGCCACGTGCAAGATCACCCGCAACGACTCCCTGATCTCAATCAGCTGGCAGACACCTAGGACAAGGGAGCACAGTCAATAGGTGTGAATGCACAGCCCCATACAGCTCACCCACTGTGCATGGCATATGTCCATGGGACATGCCTCTGTGACGGTGTGTGACCACCCACAGTGATCACGTCCACATAACCTGCCCACCCAGGTGCATACAGCCATGTGGAATGCTGCACACGCCCACCGGCCAAGTCATGCACAGCACCACTGTGGCCGTTTAGTGACATGGCAATGTGGTGCAAAGGCAGTGGCACAGCCATGTACCCAGTGCACGCATGGACCACCATCGATGCACTCCCAGACATGTATTGCCACTGGACAGTGCTGACTGCAACAAGTTGCGTGCATGGCAGTGGTGTCAATGGATGGTGGCCATGCCCCGCTGCCCACCCTGTTATACAGCATACAATAGTAATCATGGAGGTATGGCACTCACCTTCATCGGGCCGGTCCCTAGGGCACTGCGGACCATCGCCCCACCTTGAATCCCAGTCATCTTGGTGGCACCGCATTTTACGTGTAAGGCGCCGCTCCTCTGGCCCTGTGGTGCAAACATGGAGAGAGAAACATTAGTACAATCCTGTAGCAAAGTCCCCTGCCTCCAGGTGTGTGCCCTCCCACCCAGCCAGACCCACCCACCCCACACCCTGATAACACCACCACAGCCAACACCGGACGGTCCCTCCCCCATGTGCTGGACACATACAACTGTGATACCCATATGGAAGATAAAAGTGTGTTGACGTAACACCTACCTGGCCGTGGCACCGTGCCCCTCCTGGCATGTGCCAGCAGGCGGGCAAGCAGGTCTGGCTCCCTCCGCCGCAGGTCACCATACCTGTGGCGGCACTGCTCTGCTGTCTGCCCCCTTCCTGTGGTCTCCTCTAGTGCAGTGGCCATCTCCTCCCACACCTGGCTCCCGGACCTGTCCATAGGTGCCTCTCCAAACAGTGGTCCATGGTGTGGCTCCACTATGGCCACTACGTTGGCCAGTTCTACCTGGCTCCACTGTGCAGCCCTCCTCCACACCATTCTCCTAGCTCAGTCTGCAAAAATGGCGCTCTGCAGCATGGCTCCCCACGTGCCGATGCTGCGCGGTACAGCGCTGCCATTCCCTATCACGCTGTCACCAAACAGTGTGATTGTGGTGCACCCATGCTTGACGCATGGTGCCTAGGGGGCAAAGGTCAGGCACAGGGTCAAGGGGTTCTGGCGCACGGACAGGCACAGCGCCATTGGAACCCAATGTGTGTAGCATGATTGGATGCCTGTGTGCTACCTCCAGTAGCGGCCTACCGCGCAGTTTCCCCAGTGCGCCTATGATGGCCCAGTGCCACAGCGCCATGTAGGTGAACATCGCTGTAGTGCCACTGGCACAATGGTGGCCATGCCCTGCATTGCTTCCCATGCACAGCACATCAGCAGCGTGGCAGACGCCTGCGTCAGCAACCCAGGCATGCACAGTGAGGTGTGGTACTGCGCATGTCACAGAACTACGCCCTTGGCTTAGCATGTTCAACACAATTGCGCAAAGCGCAACAGCGCGATATTCAGTCATCATATGCAAAACAGCTAATCAGCCATTCAATGGCGCAGCACTGCAATTTGCATCCACTTAAAGTTGCGCTCACCCCATTTGCATGGGTTGCGCTATAAAAGTGTGACATTGGGCTGCACTGGCCATAGTTGGTTACTGCAGTCTATTGGTGAGTTGCATGCTGTTTGGGAGTGTGGACTGTGGATTTTGGGACATGAATGGGACTGCACAGTCACAGGTAACAATTGTCATTCTTACAGGCTAAAAAATGACCGAGCGAGTTGTAGGAGAGGAGGAACACAGTGGTGGGAGGAGGAGGAGGCCTAATTTTACCAAGGCCGAGACAGATGCCATGTTTGAGGCCTACCTGGATCAGGAGCCGCTTCTCAGCGGACGGCAGGGAACACCTCAAGCCCGTGCCACTGCATGGGAGGAGGTGGCACATGCAGTGAACCTGCATGGCAGCCACCAGTGCTCCATGCAGGAGTGCAAGAAGAAGATGGGCACAGACAGGAGAAGGATAAAGGAGAAGATGGCTGCCATCAGGGCAGCATGAGCTGTGACAGGTGGGGGACAGCCGGAGGTGGTACACCTGACCCCACAGGAGGAGAGGGTTGCTGGAAGCATGCAGCGTTGTGCCATTGAGGGTGTTCCAGGTGGTGGCTTCCAGACGGGTAGTAGCCCATCACTGCATGGTAGGTCATGGTCTGTCTTGGGGGCAGGGTAGGTCACATGCAGTAAGGCGACTTTGTTTTCCCTTACAGATCCTGAGCACCTGCATGGGTCAGCAGTGGTGGCCACTGAGAACAGTCAGCTGGAGATGGAGGAGGGTCCATCCACCTCCACAGGTATACGTGGCTCAGTGCGACAGTGGGCCCACCTGGCTGTCCGCACTGATGTTGTTGGAACAGGTGAGGAGGAAGCCCTGCCCGCATCCCAGCATGCCGGCATCCACGGAGGCCAGCATGTTGATTCGGCCGTGCCGAGTCCGCCTACCAAAGATGATGTCGCTAACGCTATGGGCATGACATGATGTACACGGATGGCCACACAGCAGGTAACATCGCCATGGATGTGGGTGGTGCTGCCGTGGAGGCTCGTGTGTCAGCACAGTCCCAGCTCAGCCTGTCAGCACCAGTGGGCAGCACTGGTGTGTGTTCAGGACAGTGGGACTGTTGCAGCCACTGCGGCAGCACCAGTAAGCCCTGGGAGCCGCAGCTGAGGGGCAGCTTCAGCAGTCGCCAAGACGGGCTTGGGGGTACAGGGTCAGGGGCGCGCCTGTGCACCGCCTGTGGACATGCCCAGACCTGGTCTCAGGTGCAGCGCCCACCCTCAAGGGGGTGCTGAGCATCAGGGCACAAGACACCCTGAGGGACAGGATGCCAAGGAGGCAGATGACCTCTTGACGCAGCACACCCGCCTACTGCAAGCATCAGTCCAGCAGCAGATGCAGCTTGTACATCGGTGGATGCGCTGCGTGCGGCTCTGGAGCAGGCAGAAGAGCGTCGCAGAAGAGATACCGCTCTGATCCTGGCAGGGATGGACCGGTTGCAGGAGGATGTGACCGCTGCCATTGACAGGCAGACACAGGCATTCACTGCTATCATGGCCACAGTGGGCACACAGTCATGTGCCCGTGCGTCGCAGACACCACGCAGTGCACTGTCCACCCCCCCGGTCCCGGCATCATGCAACACCCTCCCTGTCAACACCGGGTTCAGCTGTGGGCATCCTGAGCATGCCTGGGGCAGGCATGTTTGGTGTGCTGCAGACCCCTGTGTGAGCACGGTCATGTTCACACAGTGGAACCCCTGGGGGACCATTGGTGCCACCCCAGGAGGCCAGCGGTCAGCCTGTCAGTGCTGGCGGGTCTCGGCGGGGCTGCCCACGCATCTGTGGTGGCCAGGGCACTGTGTCGCGTGACTGACCTGTCTCCCATCATGGCTACTGTCTGGTGCTGCCCTGTGTGCATTGTGTCTTTCAGTGTGCATTGCACGGGTGGGTACCTGGCCCTGCACACAGACACACAGTCCATCTGCACACCCTCCTGGCTGCTGTCCACAGTTGCATGTGCATGATGATGCCTGCATTGCGCTGTACACCAATGTGCAATGGTGCTCAGCATCTGACACACGCAGATGGACAGGCAGTGGGCGTAGTGGTCTGTGGACATGTGTGTGGCTAGGGGTAGCATTCTGCGTCGGTGTGCCTCCTACCCTTTGTGCATGTTTGGTGCATTGTGTGTGTGTGCGTGCGTGTGTGTCCGTCCACGTGGCATGTTAGACCTCACCCATCCCTGGTTGTGTGTGTGGTTCCATGCCCTGCCACTTCCCTTGACAGCATGCACCCCTGGTGTGTGTCCATGCGTGTTTGTGTGTTGTGCCTTAGCCACTGTTGGCTGCACATGGCCTCATGACTTACCTGGGTTGGCTGAAGTGCTCCTCCGTGATGGTGTTCTGGTGCAGCTGTGCCAGCTGGAGCAGTCTGGGGTCCCATCGCCCAAGGGGGGGGGCTGCCCATCACCATCGTCACTGGCGTCCTCATTGTCCCCATCGCTGTCCCCCTCTTCAACCTGTACGGCTATCCCACATTTGTTGGCCATGTTGTGCAGGGTGCAACAGGCCAGGAATAGCCCACAGGCCTTTGAGGGGCTGTACTGTTGGACACCGCCGGAGGTGTCCAGGCAACGGCAACATGCCTTCAGCATCCCGAACACCCGCTCGATGACATTATGTGTGGTGGCGTGTGCCTTATTGTAGCATTGCTGCAATGGGGTCACGGGCTGCTGGTAGGGTGTGAGCAGCCAGGGACGGAGTGGGTATCCACTGTCACCTGTGTGTAGAGGGTGGAGGTTAGTTTGGTGATCAGCATCACACTGCCCCGGGTCATGTAGGCCACTACCCATGTCACCTCTGACCATGCCCCCCCAGGCCCTATGATTGTCCATGTGGTTTGCATACTCACCCACTAGGTGGCCAGTGGGGATATCCCCACTCTCGAATCTGTAGCACAGTGCTGACTGGTGCCAGATGAAGGCATCATGTGCTCCCCCAGGGTGCGTGGCACAGACATTGATTATGCACCCCTGCACGCACACCACCTGGCAGTTGATGCTGGCATAGCCCTTGCGATTGATGTAGCGCCCCTCAGGGCCAGGTGGTGCGGATGGCCACATGGGTGCAGTCTATTGCCCCAGCATGCCAGGCATGCGTGCTACCCTGTGGAACCCTGTATGTTTGCTGCGCCCACCGTGTGCTGGGGAAATGGATGTACCCCAGCATGTGGCAGCAGTGTGCTGAGGAATTGGGTGAGGTGGCATGACGGGCCGACTGGGTTATGCCTGTGGTGTCCCCAGTTGGTCTCTGGAAGGTACCCGTGGTGAGCAAGCATGCAAGCTGTCACTTTCATCTCCACTGACAGGGCATGGCTCTGTCATGTGGGTGCTTACATCACATCACTGCACAGGCCTGCAGAGCCGCCTCAGAATTGCCCGATCCAGGCAGTACAGGCCCACAATCCGGTATCACTGTACAGCTCAAGCTGGTACGTGCTCGTACTGCCTGTTGGGGGCATTGACAGGCCCTTCCACGGCCACGCCCTGCTGTCTGCTTTCACCCCCTCATAACGGCCTCCATCTGGAAGGTGGCACTGGCCATGTCCCTGGCTTGTGTTCACCCCCGCAGCTGTTACTGTATTCCCCTGCTGTCCTAACTGCTACTTCCTGCACCAGGAACACCTGCTGTGCTTGCCTCACACTGCTGTGTACTTCCTTCTGCACTGTCTCCTCACACCTTCCCTGTGGCTGTTGCTTCCAGGTGCCCTTTCTTGCCTTGCCCTGTGTGTCCCTGCTGCCAGTGTTTCCTGCTGTATTTTGCTCTCATGTGGCTTCCCTGTAGCTTTCTTGCGCCTCTCCCTTGCTCCCTTTTATTTTGGCTCATTTCCGCTATGGCGCAACTTCCGCTTGCTCCCCTATTGCGCATAGCGCAAGTTGTTGAATATCGCATGGCGCCATTTATGCATGGTTCCTCCCCCTTCAGTTGCACATGCATTCATTATCATTGCGCTGTTGCTCAGCATGATTTGGGGGGCGTAACTGCCTCCTGCTGAATATCGCAGAATGGTGCATTTTCGGACTTGCGCAGGCACAACCCTATTGCGCATGGCTCAACTCTTTTGAATATCTGGGCCACTGTCTGTGTCCTGGTAAACCAAAGAAGGCTTTGTTACTGCAAACCTAGAAAGAACGGAAACACTTAAACAAACAAGGAGGTTACCAGAATGCTGGTGCTGAGCTGCTCCTTGGAAGCTAAGAGGAGGCCTGCTTGCTAGCAGCTCTACAGCAGAATGAGAGCCACTATAAGGAGTGAGCGGCCCCTAGTGGTCTATATTTAAAGAGGGCAAACTGTCAATCAAATGTTAGGTGACTGTTGTTTGTATCAAATCCTTTATACAGAGTTTTTATTGTATAAAAAGTTCAAATGAAAGTTTGTATTGATGTATAAAACAAGGTTATGCTAATGAACACTATTTTGAAAGGTTATTCATTGATTTTACCTTGTTCCAAAAGAATACTGGGTCACCTGACCAAGAAGGCGGGTATATAAACCTTAACTCTCCAGATGGCAAGTTAGATAGGGTCAGTTCTTCCTGACCTAGCTGGAGAGAAGTTTCAGTCTGTGAGTGAAGAGAAGTCTTTGGAATTACCATTGATCATTTATTATTTTGTTTCTTTTGTTTTCTGCATTTATTTTTATTTTTTGGTGCTGTAAATTGTTTATGAAGTAAAACATCCCACCAAACAAACAGTGGGTTGCACCTAAACTGCTGTTTCTGTGTACGTTATTTGTCTGCCTGTAGACCCACCCTATAACAATCTGATTGTCTTGTTGCTTTTTCTTTCATGAACTGAGCCCTCCGGCTTCCGATTACAAATAGTGTGTGTTGTGCATGTTGCTTTCTTCCATCACAGAACACCAATCAGCTGCAACATTCCTGGCTAGCCCACCGTTTTCCTACCTGGGTACCCAGAGTGTGTGACTGTGTAGGGACTCTGAACTGCATGCATAACTGTCTGATTAATATAGCTTTTAAGCAAATCAACCTGATTATGCCTCTCTCTTGTTCAAGTCCCCTGAATAAATCAGATTTAACTTTGTTTGCATTTAACCTGACTGTGGTTTCAGTTTGTGTCAAAAGTATTGTACTGTTGCTATTTGCTGTGCTTAGCCTTGTTTTACAGGAGGTCCCCAGGGTCAAGCTAGAGGAACCAGCCCTGGTGGTAAGTGCAAACCATGTGGGTAATTGCCTGGTGAGTAAGGGTCATTGTGAAGGTAATTATTGTATATTGTTCAAGCCACTAGAAGGGAAAGAGGGGAGTTACAGTGTCCCGGAGGGCTGTGCCCAGGTTAGCTTGACCACTAACAACCCTGACCTCTGGGTGGAGGCACCAGTTTTATTACCCAGGCCCCTTAACCTACTACTACTAGCCAAGCAGGCTGGGGTAGTAGCCCTTGGGATAGCACCACCTAGGGGTTACATATGCACCCCAGCATGCCCCTGGTCCCCCCACAGCCTTTGTACTCTGCTTAGACACCTTTAGGTTATCTGAAATGATAACCACCCAGGTCCCTGTGACCTCAAATTATCGGTTTGCAGATGACCTATTAATATTTATACGTAATTCAGAGGAGGGCCTACTGAAAGTACATAATCTTCTAAATGATTACAGTAAAATTTCCAGTCGTAAAATTAACTGGTCAAAAAGGAAGATATTACCAGTAGGCCCTGGTCTGCATACTCACCTCTGTAACTGGGTAATAAAATTACCTTTCTCAGGTTCTTGTTGGAACTGCACAAAAAGAAGAGACAATAGACAAGTGGTGCCCAGATAATAAATGCAATTTATTACTGGCAAATAATAATGATACAGGCTTATAACCAACAGTATAATTACTGGGAGAATATCCAGCTTCCTTACCTATGTAGGCGCAGTCTCTAGTCTCAAAGAAACTATGTGCTGCAAGGGGTCTCATATCCTGATAATTGTTAAAGCAACTATAAAAGAATGTAACCCCTAGGTGGCGCTATCCCAAGGGCTACTACCCCTGCCTGCTTGGCTAGTAGCAGGTTAAGGGGCCTGAGTTCTGCAACGGGTGCCTCCACACGGAGGTCAGGGTTGGTAGTGGTCAAGCTAACCTGGGCACAGCCCTCCGGGACACTGTAACCCCCCTCTTTCCCCTCTAGTGGCCTGAACACTGTACAATAATCACTTTCAAAATACCCCTGGTACACCACACAAGTACCCACACTGTTTGCACTTAACACCAGGGCTGGTTCCTCTGGCTCGACCCTGGGGATCCCCTGTAAAACAAGGTTATGCACAGAAAATAGCAACATTACAGTACTTTGAGCACAAACTGGAACCACAGTCAGATTACATGCAGAAAAAGTTAGATCTGATTTATTCAGGGGACTTGAACAAGGGAGGGCCAAATCAGGTTAATTAGCTTAAAGGTTATATCAATCAAGCAGTTATGCATGCACTTTGAGTCCCTCCACATAGTCCACCTCTGGGTACCCAGGTGGAGAAGAGATGGGCTAGCCAGGACAGTTGCCCTGGGTTGCAGCTGGTTGGGGCCCTGTGATGGAAAACACAACATGCCCAGTACACAATATTTGTAATCTGGAGCCAGAGGGTTCAGTTCGAAAAGGAAACGAAACAACAAGACAGTCAGATGACACACTCAGATTAAGCTGTTGTTGCAGGGAGCTACCCTGGTATTTACTCACGATACCCAAGACTGGACACAGGGTGGAAGAAAATCAAGACTGCAGGTGGTTGATCTGGAATGCCAGGAGAAGCAGGGCCCACACGAGTCGCAGAAGCATCATTCCTGTTCAAGCGTGGAGCAGGGGGCTGATCCCCAGGCAGGTCTCTCATCGATGGCTTCTCTGTGCAGCGGGTAGTCTGCTGGGCCAGTCTGGCAAGGCCCAGACCGTATGGAGACAAATTCAAATGCAGTCCATTTTGGGCTGGATACAGCTTCCGGCAAGCAGAACACAGTTCACACAGTGGGGAACTAACTCACAACCCACCAGCAGCTCATAGCACATTTACATGTAAGGGAATTCTATTGTACCAGGCAAAGCGCTCCCCGGTCACAATCGCAAAGTCTCTGCCCACACTGGGAGCTTAGGGGTAGCTGGAACTCCTGACAGGCCGATCGCATTCAGCAAAATCTTCGGACTTCTTCAGGTTGAGCCTGGCCCACTTCAGTAACCTACTTTAGTCACACAAACTTGGATTTAGTCCACAATAATTCTCTTCTCTCCCTTTCAGGAGCAGCAGGCAGACATGTAAGCCAGAAACTCAGCCTTTTCACAGTTCTCCCATGCGAATCCACTCAGGATTGCTGCTCAGAATCACTTCAGCTCCTCTCATTTCACTTGTCAGCTCAGAACTCACTGAAAACTGCAAGCAGCCAGGGACTTCCCCAAGATCCAAAATATTTGGTTGGCTGATTGGGCTGTCAGTCAAAGCAAGAGCTCCCCCTTCAGTTGCAAAATAGGTGCAAAAAAGCTCCACACTACAGTTCCTACAGATTTGAATTCAGACAGCTCCTGTAGTCCGGCTACATTTTAGGTCCCACCAGTACTGTTTGGTCCAATTTGCAGTCCAGGACCAAGATAGTGGAGACAAACAAAACAGTCCTTGCTACAAAGAAAGCAGGTTAGACAAATGACATTATCATTATCACTCTAAATGATTTTCAGCAAATAGTTACATCTCTCAGCAGAGCTCCCTCTCAGATTACTTAAGCTGCAATTAGGCAGCTCTTAAAGAGACAGTACACAGAGGCTATACAGGCTCTGGTAATCACATTTAAACTGCTAAAATGCAGGACACCAGCCTGGCAGTGAGCATTTAGGCAAGCTCAATGAAGACTTTTTGGGAACCCCATTTGTAGGGGGGTTACAAGAAGATACACAAAAAGTATATAATTGGACAGTAGCAAGTGGTGTGAGTAACCATACTAGCTAGCATGAGAAGTTGCTTAGCTTGCAGAAGATAACTGAACAATAAGGTATCTTGTGAGTCTCCAAGGTCACTTGCAGTTACAGTTGTGCACAAGCACTAAAGATGGCACTGTTGCCTAGCTTATGATTGTACAATACAATATAATGGATAACATCTCCCAGTAGCGGAATACATTATAAGAATATAGTGAAACATGATAGAGCATAATATGCATTGGTAAAATACATTAAACACAGATCCTGACACTTATGCCTATACGATAAGTGTCTCTGCCCTAAGATTAGTACGTATACCTACATATATGTTGCTGTCTGTGAGGTGGAGGGTACAATCAGGGGTCCTGGACCATGGACAACATTCCTCCCTTGTTGCCTCAGAAGGGGCAACAATCCCAGGTAAGTAGTGGGAAGGAGCTAATAAGAAAGGTAGTTTACAAGCCCAATGCATGAGCCTTGTAAAGGACTTCGAGTTGTTCTCGGTGTTGTCTGAGAGTACATCACAGGCAGCAAAGGGTTAGTATAAGAAAAACAATCAAAAATGCTTGGATAATAACAAAAGCTTTAAAAGTCAGTTCTAACCAAGTATTGGATAGAGCAGTACTTAAATCACCATCATGAATAAGATCAAGAGCATCACCAGCCTTAGAAATATTGTTGCTAATATAGATTAAATGTGAATACTTTCTAACTAAAAGAGATTTTAAAGAAAGAGTCAAAGGGTCAATGTGCACATTAAACACAGGCAAATATTGAGACAAGGCAAGCAAGTATTGCGGATCGGTATCAATGACATCTGGTTCAGGGAGAGGAACAGGAGTGATCACTATATGATCAATAACTGTTTTCTGCTGTAGAGTAAAACAGAAATTAGGAGAGGAAATAACACAGGATTTGTGACCATAAGCAAATGATTTATGATTTGTCACTACACAATACTGCCTATCAGAACTGTAACTCACTCTTACAGTTGGAACCCTCCATCGCTGTAGACGTATAGGACAAGAAAATGACTGGTTGGTGAGCCTTGAAGTGAAGTGATGTACTTCTTCTAGGTAGCTTCAGGATGTAGCTGATTTGGCGTCAAGCACAGAAGATGCAGCTCGTGGAGATTTGGATTTGTCATCATCGTCAACATCGGTAAGACTGTACTGCAGTTCTTCACCCAAAGTAAGCGACTAGTCGAGATGTTCCGGCGAGTACCCACACACAGGTTTCACGATATCAAAGACATCGCGTCGGCACAAGTAGTATTATCCCTTTTTGGCACAACAGTTCGTGTGAGGCACCACCCATGCTTGGAGCACAGCATGGTAGACAAGTAATGAGGGTAAGTCCGTTCTTTCTCATTAGATGTCATCATCAAGGTGTCCAATGGAATTAATTGCAGCCAGTTTGTTGAATACAGATGTTTCGGGATCAAAGCGAGGTAGAGAGACATTAAAGGTTATGAACATGTTGTCATGGATCGAACAAGTCTTAGTAAAGTAGCAAGGTGCTTGATTAGGATATCGGGAAACATATCCAAGATTTCTAGCTGTGGACATAGAAATGTTAACAGTATTTGCTAAACAAATAGTAATGCAACCATTGGATTTGCAATGAGGGCAATACCATTTACCCATTCTTCTGTCATGGATAAGATCTGGAATGTGGCCTGTTTCCAAGTCCCTGAATAGATTAACAGTGGCGATGACATAAGAACCATAAGCAGAGTATAATAGTTCACGGGCAATATATTGCTTGTCTGCCTCCTTATTATTTTGAAAAATCAGTTTGTTAATCTTATTCTTAGTATCATTGAACCCTTTGACAATTTCCTGCATGTTGTAGACAGCATAACGTTCTTCCTTACTTAAACCATCTACACTGTGTAATAGCAGGGGTAATATGTCGTTCTTAACAGCTTGTTGTAAATTAAGAGTTTGTGCTTTAATAGTGACTATATCTGCTCTATTCCAGATAGACATGCCTGAGCCAGAAAGGCCAGAAACGGTGTCTGCTGCAGCAGTAACATCTGCAGTGTCACGCCTAGTGCGTGGTCTAGCTTTAGCATTAGGTGTGAGTCTGAAGACCCCTACATGTGGTATGAGGTCCGCTAACTGGATCATTTGTGCATGTTTGGTACATGGCTACAATATCTGTAAGCATCATACTGAAAAATTTAGAAGTATTGGTCATGTGACAAAGACCAGTCTCAGCCACATTCCAATGTGTAAGAATGAAAATAATGGGGACATACATAAATTGTACATTATTAATCAAGGCTTCTGGAAGGGAAGTGATGGTCAAACCACTAGGAGGACCTTCCTCCTGAGGAGGGCAGTCAGTCATTTCTTCTTCGGTTGGTGGGACTACAGAAAGAAAAAGAGCTTCAGTAGCTACATAGTTATGAAGACAGAAAGCACATGACTCCTCAGAGGTGAAGCGGTCACATCAAGCAGAATCTATAAGAGCAGTAAGGTTATAATGACCAGTATGTTTGGAGGAAGTCTGTTGAATAGAGTATAATTCTTGGATATGTCTGTGTTGAGCCATCTGTGGAATGTACCTTTGGATAGGCAAGCTACAGGGAGTGTGTAGCCATTAATGTCTGCTCCCCATTGAATGGAAAGTGTGGATTTGTCTGGAGCTACTACCGTAGCATCAGGATAGCCTTCCTTAATGGTAATCATTTTATTGGGCACAGTAATATGAACTCCCATTGGGGCTGAATGTTCAAGTTTGCTAAGCAAATGTTCTACACGTTGTCTGTGAGTTGATAGGGGTTTATTCTGAGATTCAGTCGGGGAAGCAGTAGTAGTCCCACCAAGATGAGGAGGTGCAATATAGCCATCTTGCCAGTGTATCTGTAAGAAAACAGAAAAAGATTGTTATGTGTGGGGTACTATTTTGCCGTAAGTGGGTTAGGAAAAGTAAGTTTTTTTGGTTTTTGTTTAGTTATTTAACCAGGTGAGACACACTAAGCTGAAAGCTTTTTTACAGGCACAACCTGGGAGCACAGGGAAGTTAAGTGACTTGCTCAAGGTCACACAGTATGCAAGTGGAAGCTGTGGGATTCAAACCCAGGTCTTGTCTGCTGGATGTCACCAGATTTGCAGCTCAGAACCTTAAACCACTGCGCTATACTGTCTCCCAAGTTTAGTCACCTTTGTACAACTTGAGCTGATTAGCATGGAACCACTTGTCAGTGGCCTTCTTTTGCTGTCAAACTCAGACCTGATAAACAGCAGCGCTGAGTTTGTTGACAATGGGGTATGGACCTTCCCATTTGCTGGCAAATGAATGAGTTGGTTGTCTGTTTTTGAGAAGCATAACTTGGTCTCCAACTTGCCAGTTGACTTCTTTGACGTGCTTATCAAAATGAGCTTTAGCTTGTTGTTGGGCCTTACCCATTTGATTGGCAGTGAACAGGTGTGTCTTCATGGTGTCATCATGAAGCTTTTCAACATACTTATCCACAGATACTCTATCTGCAGTAGGGATTTGGAGATCAATCAACAGGTGCTCAGGTAATCTCATGGCTCTACCAGTCATAACCTCATAAGGTGTACACTGGGTAGTGGCAGCAGGAGTATCCCTGATTGCCATCAGTAGTAGTGGCAAGAAGGAATCCCAATTCTTGGGATTGTCATTGATGAATTTGCATAACACCTGTTTGATTCTTCGATTGGCTCTTTCTACCCGACCTGAGGGTTGAGGATGGTAAAGGATGTGGAATTTCTGATCTACTCCAAGTAATTGGAGCATCTGCTTCATCAGCTCAGTTGTAAAACTGGTTCCCTGGTCTGAGTCTACCTTTAAGGGTAGGCCTCACCCGGACAACAATTGATCCACCAGAATCTTGGCAGTTGTCTTTGCCATGTTACTCTTGCTGGGAAATGCTTCTACCCACTTAGAGAACTAATCAGTGACAACAAGTACATACTTTTTGTTCTTGCTGGTGTTGGTGAGAGGGCCAATGAAATTGATCTGTATCGAATTCCATGGTCCACTTTGCCTTTGGGGCAACAATTTGGAGTTCCATTTCACCAAAATTGGGTTGTTCTGGGCACACACTGTGTAGTTGTCCACATAGTGCTCTACATCTTTGGCCATGCCAGGCCAGCAGATAACAGTTTTAAGTCTCTGGAGGGTATTTTCTATCCCTTGGTGTCTGCCAGGGGGGTATCATGAACCATATGGATAAATTCAGTTAGCAAAAATTGTGGTGCAACCCACAGTTTGTCAACTGTATCCTCTTTTCAATATCAGATGAGCTTCTGATCACTAGACAAGTGTATGTTGTCAGAGTGCCTCTTGTATGGACTACCAACAGGTAGTGGTTGTTCAGTTCCTTTATCCAGGAATTTGAACACATCTTTGAATTCTGGGTCTGACTTCTGTGCAGTGGAAAGGTCCAGTGGAGGTTCTGGTACTGGTTTCTGCCTAGTGTTAGCAGCTAAGAAAATAGCTGCCACAGCTGTTGAGTGAGTCATTGTCCATGTCTCCCCCGAGCACCTGCTTTGGCAAGTGATTCTGCTTGATCATTGAATTCATGGTAAAGGTCAGATTTACAGTGAGCCTTCACCTTGTGGATGCACAGTTTGTGAGTAAACTGCTGTGTCAGGGTGTGTACATACACAGTCAGATCCCTGTATTTGATGGGTGTGCCATCAGAGGATGTAAAGTTATTTTTCTCCCAGAATGGTAGAAACTCAGTAAGGGAAGAGCAGACCCAATTGGAGTCTGCAAAGATGATGGCATCCTTGTCACCATACGGCATGACCTCCAAAGCACAGGCCACAGATGCCAGTTCGGCATACTGTGAGGAGATAACAGTGCACTTTCTAGAAATATGTCTGAAATTGCCATCTTTGTCTAAACTGAGCACCCCAAATCCTGCTACCCGTTCTCCATCTACATAGGAGGTGGAGCCATCTGTAAAGACACGATACATGGTGGTATCCTCTAAAACATCTGGTGTAGCTGGTAAGAATGGTCCCAGCTCAGGTAAGTCAGGGGGTTGGAGTGCACAGTCATGGGGCTTATCCGTGTAGAGTAGGCCATGGGCCAGGATTGAAAGCATTTTAGCAGGCAGTACTTTGATGTCCCTGTCTTGTAAAAGCAAAGACCAGTGAGTAAATCTGGTGTTGGAGACTGAACCATCTTTCACTTTGTCTGAAAGTAAGCAGTTGGTTGGGGTGTGACAGGTATGCAAAACAATAGGAGCATACCCAATGATGTACAAAAAATGTTTGACAGCCCAGAAGGTTGCCAAAAGTGTTCCTTCACAGAGGCTATATTTTCTCTCTACTGGGGACAGCATCTGAGATGCATAGGCAGTGGGTCTGTAGTACCCATTGTACATTTCTGCCAGCACTGCAGACATGGCCACATCGGAGGTAGCAGTTTCCAGGTGGAATGGAAGGTTTGGGTTAGGACTGATCAGTACTGGGGCTGAAGCTAAAGCCTGCTTGAGCTGTGTTACAGCTTCAGTATGAGTGGAGCCCGATGTCCATAGGACATCCTTTTTCAGAAGTTCATGCAAGGGAGCAGTCTTGAAAGGTAAAGTCAGGGATAAAATCCCTGGAGTAGTTTACCATTCCTAAGAAGCGTCTGAGTGTTGCCACGCTAGTAGGAAATGACAGATCTTACAAGCTCTGGATCTTCTTGACAGCTGGGCTTCTACCTTGGCTGTAATATGTAGGCCAAGGAAGATTACCTCTTTTTCACACAATTGTGTTTTAGAGGGGTTGCACTTGAGGTCTGCTTTCTTGAGGAGAGACAGAAGTTTGTCTAGAAGGGTCAAATGATCTTCTTTCATGGTGGTTGCTAAAAGCAAGTCATCCACGTACTACAGGAGGCACTGGGATATGGAGAACCCCTTCAGGGCATCCATCATGTGGAGATGGAACAGGGAAGAGCTGTTGTGAAAGCCCTGGGTAAGTCAGGTTCAGGTGTATTGGCATCCATCAAAGGTGAAAGCAAATTTGTATTGGCTTTCCTGAGCTAATGGGAGTGACCAAAACCCATTAGCAATGTCAAGAGCTGTGAACCACTTTTTGTCAGGTGTCAACAGCTTGAGTACATCAGGTGCTGATGCTACTGTTAGAGCGCAACTGGGGGTAAATTGATTGAGCTTCCTGTAATCAGTCGTGAGTTTCCAAGCTCCATTTGGCTTTTTCATAGGGCAAATAGGTGACTTGACAGTAGAGACACAGATCCTAATCAGTCCTTGCTGTAGCAGTGATTGGATGGTCTTCCTCAGTGATAAGGCTTCAGCAGGAAATGGATACTGCTTCTGCCTCACAGGGTTGGGTATGTGATTTCAGTGGTAGTGTGCATCCTACCACAGTCGTGCTTGTTGGTGGCAAACACATCAAGGTGTTTTTGCAGGAGACGTGCATGTTCAGAAAACAGGTCCTGACTTTTAAGCAAAGTCATGACGTCATACTCCTTGTTGTTATGGGAGATGGCTGCCACCATGTGCGAGCCTGGGATGGTGACAGCATGACATTGTCCTTTGATATGAAGGAGTAGCCTGTTGGCTAGGTCCACTACACAGCCGTGTAGTGCTAGAAAGTCAATTCCCAGTATGCTGGGATGATGACATAATACCATGAGGTCAAAGACAAAATTGGTCCTGAGATGGCCTACCACCATAGGCAGAGGAACAGATTGGTAGGTGTGTAGCTGGGTACCATCTACACCCTGGGCACTGGTCTTCTAGCCAGTAGACCAGTCAGATGAGACTGGGTCCTCATCATGGAGGACTGACATGGCTGCTCCTATATCCAGGAGCATGGTGAGGTGGCGGCCCCCGACTGTAGCCTTTACACAAGGCCATCCGTTCATGTCAACAAGCAAGTCACTCACAATCCAGACTGGGGCCTATAATTGTCAATCTGCATTTTCAGAATCGTCGCCATCATCCTGTTCCTGAAATCTGAGGTCCCCAGGGTCTCTCTGGGCCTCCTGTATGTCTTGCATGGGATACAGATGTACTTGTGATGTCACAGGCATGACAGCGGCCTGCACAGATGTTTCCTCCTCGGTCATCGCATCGGCCTGGCCAGTAGCCGATGCCATGAAGGGATTCTTCCCTCAGCTGCTCAGTTGTTTGGTAGCTGAGGGCAGGAAATGATTTCCCCTGCCACATGGCTGCCCAGCGGCTGGAGCGAGGGCTGCTATGGTATGCGTAGACTTAGCCACTCTCTCGGCATGGATCTCCTTCAGTAGTTTGCGGAAAGTCTCGTTCTCGTCCTTTAGGCTCCGATAGCTAGGACTATTATGGTTCCTGACATTGAATTGGGCATTTGGATTTTTCCAATTGCTCTTATCTCTATTCCTGTTGTTTTTGTAGTTCCGTATCCCCCCATCTTGTATGACTGCTTGTGGTCAGAAGGGGTATCGTTCTTCTGGTTATTACCTTCCACAGTATAGTGGGTAGGTGTATCAGAGGTGTGTTGCACGGCAGCTACCTGTGCTGCTGGAGTTTGGATGGTGGCAGTCTTGTTGGTTTTACCGGAAGCGAGATTACGGAGGTATACCTGGTAAGCACGCTCCATTTTGGTAAGAATATCCGCAAAGGTGTCAGTTCTTGGGTAGACATTAAGCTCAACCTTTTCCCGCAGTGCCAGAGTCATGTTCTTGATGTACAAATCCTTGTACTCAATTTGGTCTCTATCTGCAATTTCAATTGCAAGGGTTTACCAGCTTCGTAGGTGAGCCATAACCATTGGTGGTAGGCTGCGGGACTTTCCTTTACATTCTGCTTAACCTTGTAGGCCAAGCAAGCTCCAACAACACCCGGGGAGTTGGCAGCAATGAGGGTCACAGCTATATTGTTGTAAGTGAGTGTGTCGCAGTTGTGTACTGTCTCTGGGAGTTTGGCCCAGAGGGTAGGTTCAATCGTCTGTCGCAAGACTTGAACCTGATACTTGGGTTGGAAAGAAAGCTTCTCGCAGAGGGAGTGCACCTTCTCCAAGTGGCAACTGAGATTGTCAGTCGGGCCCATCTGTCCAATACTTTGGGCAATTTGCTGGACAGAGTGAGCAACTTGTAGGGGGTTGGAAGTATGAGGAATTGCGTTCAACTCAGTACGTCCCATGGCACCGTGAAGGGCAGCTTCCACCACCACATCAGCGACTGCCTTGTATGTATGATCCTGACTGACAGTGTCTGCAAACATTCTGTCAATTTGATCTTGGATGGCCCTCCATTGATCCTCCAGTGCAGTAATATTACTAATGGCCTCTTGAATTAGGCTGCACACCTTCACCGTGTCCTCCCTGGAGAAGGGGGGCAAGTGGAGGTGCACCATGGAATACAGGCCATCCGCCTATGTCATGGGGGCTGCCTTCTTGATGTTATACATGGCTTCCACCATGTTTGTGTAGATATGGCAATGTAGAGGGCATGCTAGCGTGGGCACCATCTTGTGGATGGCTGGAGAAGATGACAGCCTATGGGAGTTGGACTTATGTGTGATGTGGCACGCCTTGTCATCAGAGTCAAGTCGTCATCACCAGATGACGCAATCTCAAAGGGCGTACACTGAAATGCATTCATAGCCTTAACACAGCCAGCAAGAACCTCCCATTGATGGCGCAACTTCGCTATCTTTGCTGTACATTTCTTGTGACAAACTCTTGCAGTGCCTTGCTCAATACCCTTCTCATCCTCATGCTGCAATACTCTGTATGCAGCACCCAATTCTACATTCTCCGTAAGCTCTTTGTCTAACTCATAATTCACTTTCTCATACTCTCTTTCAACTCAACATTCTCCTCTCTCAAACCTCCATTTGTATTGCTCAAGATATATTTTAAATACATTAACTGTTTCTTATCACATTTCAAACTTTCACAATCATCTCTCAACATACAAATTTCTCGCTCAGAGTCTTGAGCAGTACAGTGCAACAGTCTGTTATTGGCATTGCAAAGTGACTGTGTCTCCTCCGCTAGTTTCTGTTCCTTTTTCTACAACTCTGATGCTTGCAAGCCCATCTTTTTTTTAGAGACGCAATTTGCAGTTCAAGTGAGACTCTCAACAGCGATATGTTGAGCCGAAACCAAAAGGCCTTTAAGATTATACTTTTTGCTTGTTTTGTTTGCACTCTAAGTATTGCTCTGAAATTAGTAGCAATGGATTGTCTGCAGACTTCGCATCCAGCATGAAATCTGTCCATCCGCCATGGGATGTGAGGTAGTTCGAAACATCGAGTCTCAAGTCAGTGCAAAGTTCTGGCATGACAAACAAAGGGTAGACAAACAAACAAATAAGCAGTCAGAAAACTGGATAAAATCCTTGGCGCCATCATCCAACAGCCTTCTGGTCCCCTGTGGGCAAATGGTGATGCCAAGGCGATACGTTGTCACTCACAAAGGGAGTGTATGAGGGTCCAGGTGTGGGTGTGCCACGCCTGAGACCAAGACAGAATGTGTCCACCACAATAACAACCATTGCAAGCATGAGTAGGTCCAAGTAGGTGAAAAATGCACTACACTACTCAACATTCAAAATTAATTGAATGGAATCTTCACTTTGTACATTCCAACCTGCACACGGTTGTGAAATGTAACTGGGTAATAAAATTACCTTTCTCAGGTTCTTGTTAGAACTGCACAAAAGGAAGAGACAACAGACTAGTGGTGTCCAGATAATAAATGTAATTTATTACTGGCAAATAATAATGATACAGGCTTACAACCAACAGTGTAATTACTGGGAGAGTATCCAGCTTCCTTACCTATGTAGGCTCAGTCTCTAGTCTCAGAGAAACTATGTGCTGCAAGGGGTCTTATACCCCAATAACTGTCATAGCAACTATAAAAGGAGATACATAGAAAGTATATAATTGGACAGTAGCAGGTGGTGTGAGTAACCATCCTAACTAGCATGATAAGTTGCTTAGCTTGCAGAAGATAACTGAATAATAAGGTCTCTTGTGAGTGTCCAAGTTCACTTGCAGTTACAGTTGTGCACAAGCACTAAAGATGGCACTGTTGCCTAACTTATGATTATGCAATAAAATATAATGGATAACATCTCCCAGTAGCAGAATACATTATAAGAATATAGTGAAACATGATAGAGCATAATATCCACTGGTAAAATACGGTAGAACACAGATCCTGACACTTATGCTTATACAATAAGTGTCTCTGTCTTAAGATTAGTACATATAGCTACATATATGTTGCTGTCTGCGAGATGGGGGGGTACAGTCAGGGGTCCTGGACCATTTATAACACCTCAGTAGTAACCCATTGAACATGAAGGTGGTGGGAATGCTGAAATATCTGGGAATCATTATTTTAAAACCTGGCCCAGCTATGTTTTAGGAAAATTGTGGTAAGCTATTGTCTGTGGTGCAGCAGGACTGTGAGAGGTGGATAGGCCTTCACCTTAGCTTAATTGGACGCATCAATACTGTAAAAATGAATATTCTCCCCAAGTGCCTTTATCTTTTTCAAAATTTACTAGTGCGTGTACCAGAAAAACTTTTTAAATCCCTCAGTTCCACTATTACAAGATTCATATGGGCAGGAAAGAAGGCCAGAATAGCTAGAAATATACTACAGCTGCTTATTAAGAAAGGAGTTCTAGTGCTACCAAATTTTAAATTCTACTACTGGGCTGCACAATTAGCACTCTTCACAGAGATGAATCAGGAAAACAACCCAGATTGGCTAACATTAGAGGGGGAGAGAGATGTTATGGGTCTGTTGAGGGGTTATACATAGATACATAGACAGTGTCGGCAGATAAGGGCCTATGGCCCACCTAGTCTGCCCATTTGAGCGTGTAAGTTCAGTTTGTTTTCCTAGAAGTCTATTTCCCCTTACCCCTGACCTCTAGAATTCCTTTATGTCTATCCCATGCATTCTTAAATCCCGTGATTGTTTCAGCCCCCACCACTTCCTCTGGCAGGGTGTTCCACTTGTCCACCACCCGCTCTGTGAAGAAATTCTTTTTCATGTTTCTCTGAATCGTCCCTCCTCCAACTTCATCCCATGCCTCTAGTCCTGAAACATCTTTTCGCTTAAAAATAGTGTTTTCCTGCACCCTGTTCCTCCCTGTAAGATACTTGTATGTCTCTATCATAT
This sequence comes from Neoceratodus forsteri, assembly GCA_016271365.2. Lineage (NCBI taxonomy): Eukaryota > Metazoa > Chordata > Ceratodontiformes > Ceratodontidae > Neoceratodus > Neoceratodus forsteri. The sequence goes on from JADMNL010000024.1 coordinate 112,492,118, forward strand.
CCCTCTCCCTCCTCTCCTCCAGGGAGTACATGTTCAGTTCCTTCAACCTGTCTTCATAGGACTTGTGATGCAACCCATGCACCATCTTGTTGCCCTCCTCTGAACCTTCTCTACCCTGTCTATGTCCTCACGTAGGTATGGTCTCCAGAACTGTACACTGTACTCCAGGTGGGCCTCACTAGTGTCTTGTATAGCGGAATTATGACCTCCTTTTCCTGCTGGTGATGCCCCTGCCTATACATCCCAGCATCCTATTTGCTTTACCTGATGCCTTGTCACACTGTTTCTACCTTGAGGTCATCAGAGATGACAACCCCAAGATCCCTTTCCTGCTTGGTGCATGCTATATCCTCACCCCCAACTGATATATTGTGCCAGGGTTTTGTGCCCCATATGCATTTTCTTGCACTTCTTTGCATTGAATTTCAACTGCCAAACCCTTGACCATTCTTCAAGTTTCTGCAGGTCCCTTCTCATTCTGTCTACACCTCTGGTGTGTCTACTCTGTTACAGAGCTTTGTGTCATCAGTGAACAGTGAAATTCTGCCTTCTATATCCTGTGCAATGTCACTGATGAAGATGTTGAATAGGACCGTCCCAGCACTGATCCCTGTGGTACCCCACTGGTCACTCTTCCTCTGTGGAGTGACAGCCATTTACCACCACCCTCTGTGTCCTGCCACCCAGCCAGTTACCTACCCACCACACTACTGTCCTGCCCACACCCATATTCCCAGTTTGTGTAATAGTCTTCTATGTGGCAGAGTGTCAAAGGCCTTGCTGAAGTCCAGATAGGCCATGTCCACTGTCCTCCCCTGATCCACCTCCCTAGTCACCCAGTCAAAAAATTCAATGAGGTTGGTCTGACATGACCTCCCCCTGGTGAAACCATGCTGCCTTGGGTCCTGTAGTCCATTGACAACCAGATGTTCCATCTTATACCCGGGCTAACTGGTATACCCATGGCACAGAAGGTAAATCCTAATACTCGACAGCTTAGAAAGATTTGGTTTGGTACCCATAAATTCATAAAACACCCCAGTGGATTGTCCCTTAGATCTGGCCTAGTGGCCATCTGTAAAAAGATGGCAGGATACAATATTCCCTTAAACTAGGTTTTGATGAAGTGGAGTAAAAATGGATTAAACCTAGTGAATGACCTGTACGAAGGGGGCATGTTTTTACTGATGTTAAAGAGGAGTTTGCTATATGTACTGGTGATTTCTTTGCCTTCCTCCGAGTTAGACAAGATTTTTCTAAGCAAACTATCTTAGCCTCTCCTATCAAGGAGATTCTTTGTTGCCCACAGCCAGGCTCTCAACCTCTAAACGCCTTGTACAGGCTATTTTTGGAGGCTGCGCCCCAGCCACAGTAAAAGGCTCAAGACTGGTGGAGTGCTGATTTAGGCACGACTTTAGATTCTGGGGCCTGGGACTCAGCAATCAAACATGTGCACATATGTTCCAGCTTTAATAGATTAAAAATATAGTATAATTTCCTGTACAGAACATATTACACACCTGAGCAGCTGCACCGATGTAAGACTTCCCTGAATCCTCAATGCCAGAAGTGCTAGCCTGAGCAAGGGGACTTTATCCACATGGCGCTAACCTGTAACAAGGTTGCCCCATTCTGGAAGGAGTTCTGTAAGCAATAAGACACGATGGGGTGTGCATTAGACAGTTCTACTGCATGGCTAGGGGGACCGTAGTGAGGCACAAGGCCATAGGCCAAGTGCATCCAGTCCCCAGCCAGCACATTGAATCCGTTCAATGCACATCCCGGAGGGTTTATTGCACTTATATAAAATGGGCCTGTGTATTCTAAACGGGGGTTCTAGTTTTAGCTATGCATTAGACACATCTAATGCACAGCTAACAACCAATCAGATTGCTTGAAATCCTTTGCCCATTTTATAAATAGAATTATAGCGATGGTTGTGAAGGTTCACTTCCCTTTCTCTCCTTCTGTCTGCATGTTAGGTATAGTGGACTCACAGCCCTCTCCAAGTAGTAAAGGGATGAATGGGAAGTTGTGGGATACAGCCCTAGTTAATGCTAGGAAAACAGTAGCCCAACACTGGATGAGTGCCTCACCCCCAGCTCTGACTCTGTGGATTAATAATATGTTATTCTCTATGAAACTGGAAAACTATCACTACAACGCCAAAGGGCAGGGAAGGCAGTTTCAGGCAATATGGCATCCCTTAGTACAAGCCATAGAGAACAATATTGTCCCAGTGTTACTGAAGTTAAATTAGTTTACTGTAACTATGATCACAACTCATTGTCATGTACGTGTAAACTCCCATCAGAATGTCTTACTTGTATGAATTTAAGGGCTAAGCTGTCTGATCGGTCATTGTGGGTTCGATATGATGAGAATTGTAGATAATTTTCTATGTACTAATTGATGTCATATGCTATATACATAATGTACAGTATATGCACATTCTATATGTTGAGGATCCCATACATCTATGTAATATGTATGTCTGTAGTACCTTAATAAAATATTTTTACAAAAAAACAACAAAAAACTACAGGCCAGTCAGTCTCACATCACTGGTGGGGGAGTTAATGGAGACACTACTGAAGGAGGGGCTGCTGGAGTACCTGGAGGCAAATGAGCTGCAGGACCACTGGCAGCATGGTTTCACAGGAGGCGGTCATGTCAAACTAATCTCATAGATTTTTTTTGACTGGGTAACCAGGGAGGTGGATCAAGGGAGAGTGGTGGGCATGGCCTATCTGGACTTCAGTAAGGCTTTTGACACTGTGGCTTTAGGAGGCTGGTTAAGAAACTAAGCAGCCTGGGGTGAGGGAGAAAGTGAAAAGCTGGGTGTCAACCTGGTTAAAGGATAGGATGCAAATGGAGTTGGTAAATGGTAGTCACTCAGGTGATAGAAGAGTGACTAGTGGGGTGCCACAGGGTTCGGTGCTGGGACTGGTTCTCTTCAATGTCTTCATAAGCAACACTGCAGAGGAGTTTGAGGGGAAAGTGTGTCTCTTTGCAGATGATACAAAAATCTGCAACAGGGCTGACACTGAGGAGGTGGACAGAAAGCAAAGGGATCTGAGGAAACTAGAGGAATGATCTAGGGAGTGGCAGCTGAGTTTCAATGACAACAAGTGTAAGATTATGCATGTGGGGCTGTGGAACCCAGGGCCTGGGGGGAGTGGAGCTTACAGTCTCCAAACAAGAAAAAGACCTAGGGTTCATCATAGCTGATGACCTCAAGGTAGCTGGGCAATGTGACAAAGCAGTGGAAAAGGCTAGCAGGATGCTGGGGTGCATTGGGAGAGGGATTTCTAGCAGAAGGAAGGAGGTAGTGCTGCTACTGTATCGCTCATTGGTGAGGCCCCACCTGGAGTACTGTGTCCATTTCTGGAGTCCGCATTTCTACAAGGACATTGAAAGAGTAGAGGCGGTACAGAGGAGAGCGAGCTAAATGGTGAGGGGGTTGCACAAGAAGCCATATGAGGAAAGGCTGAAGGAACTCAACGTGTACTCCCTGGAAGAGAGGAGAGGAGAGCGACAGGAGGCATGATTGAAACATACAAGTACCTCACAACAGTGAACAAGGTCCAAGTGGAGGGTCTATTTCAGAGAGAGGAAGGCACTAGAACAAGAGGGCATGCAGTGAAGCTAAAAAGAGGAAAGTTTAAGAGAGATGTGCGGAAATACTTCTTCACAGAAAGGGTGGTGGATGACAAGAACAGCCTGCCAGAGGAGGTGATGGGGGCAAAGACTATGGGGGAGCTTCAGGCATGTGTGGGATTGGTACAGGGGCATACCAGGTAGAAGAACAGGGGATGGAGTGACACCTATGATCAACTAGGGTCAGTGGTGACAGAATAGGCAGGGGCAAGGGGCAGACTGGATGGGCCTAAAGGTCCTTTTCTGCCGATAACATCCACATGTTATCTTTAATAAGCAGTTCACTTGGGGTGTTTTCTGTCTTGATATCTTTGTTATGAGGATTCAGCAGTGTTATAAGCAAACAAATCTTAATAGATACAGGATTCCTTGCTGTTGTCCTACAATAGTGATACACCTTGTGGCGAGATAGACCTATACCACTTTATTAAGGTTCATATTTCATGTGTGGTGATGTTCCCTTTAAAGGCAGAGGGAGATTAAAAAAAAAAAAGATACTGTTTTAACAATGACGGTCTCAGCCTAAAAAGAGCATTTCAAAGGCAGATACATTATTAATAGGATTTTACAACCCAGAAAGCTAGGGGATGAACATTTAAGGTCTTGCATTCAACTATGAATGAGCCAGATAGGGTATATGTATTTCAGAGGTCATATCTCTTACATCAAAGTGGCACGTAGCCATTTCAAACAGCAAAAAGCTCAGTGGGAGGTCAGTTTCCCTGAGTTAAGTTTGTTAACTCAAGCCTTAAGAAGGGCTGGGCAGGTGTTAAACAGAAAGAACCATACATGATCACAAGACATAGGTTAAACATGGAACCACAGTGACACCTGCAGGAAAAGGTGAACTGTTCCACCCATGACTTTGCATAGCCATAGTATTCTCACCCCTACAAAAAAAAGGGGGGGCTGAATATGACATCACTCACACTTTAAACTGGACACACATTTTGAAATCAGGCCATTCTCTTGGAGGTTTAAGCCTGAGAAGGATGTGGTCCTTGAGAGTCTCAGAGCTGAGAAGAAACTTACCAAGCTGTTATATACTTTTTGAAAGTATATGTAGATCTAGGAAACCCCCTGAAAAATACTTGTGTTTCTAAAAGTGGGCTTTTCACATTTTGAACAGAAATTCAGATTTTTAAGTCAGAATTTGGAAGCAAAGACTTTTCACCAAGACAACCCTGAGTCTTGCTACAGAAGGAAATTCAGAGGCTCATTTTCTTCCAGCAATCTTGTTTTCTAAAGAACTTCATCACGTACAGAGAGAATTTCCTCTCAAAAAGGACATTTGATCTTTCTGGACTCTAAGCATCAAATCAAGGTATAGTCCTAGAAATAACAGTGAATAGTGTTTTGTTTGTGTGTGTGTGTAACCATCCAGTAGTTATTTTTGTATTGTCTGCATTTCAAATCTTCCAAACTGTAGAATTTACTGTGTTGTTTTTCTTTAAGTAAACTTTAGTCATTTCTTATCAACTCTGCCTGGTGTCTGGTTGTGTGATATAATATTTTAACAGAAGGGTTTTGTGAGGACTGTGTGCCTTGCTAACTAAACTAGAAATCAGTTTGGCTAGCCTACAAACCATATTAGCAAGAGGCTGCCAGCTTGGAGTGTGGATTCTGGCCAGAAAACATGGTGCAAAAGTCAAGGGGACTCAAGACTACATTTCCACCATCCCACTGAGAAAAGGAAGGTTGGTGACGCTTTCTGAACCCCATAACCACTCACGAGCTCCACAAAAGGGGGACATCCTTGCTAAAAGGAAGTCCTGCTGCGCCCACGGGGCTGAGCTCATGACCCAGCTACTTTGGTTCAGCAGCATTCTGACATCACCACTGTGGTACTGCAGCATCTGGAAGCGTAAACAGGACTGTACCAATACTATATTCTTCGTGAAAAAAATGTAATTAATGCACCAGTTAGGGTTCAAATTAGTACCACAAAAGTATTGAAATGTGGCGTTAGGGTTTCCAACCCTAACTCCTCATCCCCACCCCCATCCCCCAAGCAGCAAAATGAAAAAAAAATTAGGGTTTTGGCTTTCCAGAGTACTGGGAAATCAGTGGTGGAGTCTTACTTTGGGTTGTTAAAATGCTCACCCCTCAACTCCTGGCCTGTAGCCTCCTGTCTGAAGCAGAAGGTGTAGTACCAAGCCAGTGCCTCATAGTGATGCAGTCTTCAAAGGTAGGGAAGTATGTCTCACCCCAGGTTGCCAACACAGTCTATTGTAGCTTTGTGGCCCTGCATGAAGAAAGGCGATCATGTCTTACATTGTTTGCTTAGGGCATGGGGTTGGCATTAAGGTAGACAACCCCAAGGAAGACCCCACCACTGATTTGCCAAGACTCCAGAGACCCAAAACCCTAATGTAACCCCCAGGTGGTGCTATCCCAAGGGCTACTACCCCTGCCTGCCTGACTACTGACAGGTTGAGGAGCCTAGGCTCTACGGCGGGTGCCTCCACCCAGAGGTCAGGGTTTGTTGTGGTTAGACTAGCTTGGTCACAGCCCTCTGGGACACTGAGACCCCCTTTTATCCCTTCTAGTGGCACACACAATGCACAGAAGTTACAATCCCAATACCCCACATGTACACACTGTTCAAACATAAAGTACGACTTCCCCTCGAGACTGATTCTGAGGTTCGTCTCTGAGGATCCCCTGTAGAATAAAGTTAATCAACATACACCAACCACTACAATTCTGGATAAGTAGGTATTGACACTTCAAACAGTTTAAAGTTTAGCAACATCAAATCTGGTTTATTCAAGGGACAATAACACGGGAGGGGGAAATCAGGTTAATTAGTAGCATTAGATCACAGTACAGTGCACGTTACAGGGTCTAGAAAGTCACACTCTGGGTACCCAGGTTGGGGGGGGGGCAGCCAGGTCCGTTGCCCGGGGTTGTCTGGCAGGTGTAGATGGATGGGGCCTGTAGAGAAAAATATGCACAACACCCAATTGTAATCCGGAGCTGGACGGCTCAGTTCGTGAAGAAAAGAAACAGCAACAATTAGATGACACACTTGCAATTTGATAAACAGATGGCAGGGAGCTACCCTGATTTGTACTCACAGACTCAATGCTGAAAACTGGATGGATGCAGATTGTCCTGGATTGCCAGGAGAAACAGAATAGCTGGCCCAGCCCTCGTGGCAGGGCTCACTTGCACTCAATACAGGCGGATGCAGTCTGAGTGATGTTGGCTATGACTTCCAGCTCACTGCACATTTTATATGTACACAGAACACTACCAGGCAAGCAGCTTGTCACTTCAATCGCATGCTACAGGCATCTTAGTCATTCAGCAGATTGAGCCTGGCTACACTTTTAGAGGCATTCTTCTCTGACTCAAACTCAGATTCAGTCCAAGCATTACTTTTTCTCTTGCTCTCTCTCTGCTCTGATTCAGTCCGAACCTTGCTAGGGAATCTCACCCCAGCACAGCACACAGTTCACAACATGGGGAATTACTCAAATCTCAATCCCCACAAGCACTAAACACATTTATATGTAAAGGTCACTTACTGTACCAGACCACAGAGTCCTGACAGGCCGATCGCAATTCTGCACACTTTCAGTCTTCTTCAGGTTAAGTCTGGTCCCAAAATGACTTCTACTTTTTCTGTCACTCTGAAAGCTCAGATTCAGTCCGAATTACACTTACTAACGGCTGCAGGCTGACTTTGGGACCTCACACGTGCTTTCCGCACGAACCACTGCACAACAACAGCTGCACAAACACACAGAACGGTTTCCCTCTCCACTTCCAACTTCAAAATGCTTCTCTTCTGCCCCAGACCTCAGGGCACTTCAGCATTTGCTTTCTCTTCGGAGTCACAGTCTGAAAATTAAGGTTCCTCTTCTTTACTTCTTCTCCACGCATGTTGCCCATGACTTAGGCCACAACAACTGATTCCTCTTTACACGCAAAATTCGGAGACTTGGTCCGAGAAAACACAGTCCTTTTCTCTCCTTCCAGGAGAGCTGAAGACAGACAGGCCATTTCCAGGCCTTCCGCGCGGTTCCCGTGCTGCCCTGTGGGCAGCAGCCCCATGAGCTGCTCACTCTTCCAGCTCCATGCTCAGACTGACTCTCTCAGCAGGCAGTCCGGGCATTTCCCCCAAATCCAAACGGTTTCAGTTGGCTGAGTCTCCTTGTCAGTCACAACAGGCTTCCTCTATTGGTGAAAAAAGGCACCAAGGTCTAAACTACATTTCCCAGAGGCTTTCTTCATATAATCCCCTTGTGGCTGGCTCCACTTGAGAGTCCAATTTCTGATTTGCCAGCAGGCTCCATTTTAAGGAACCCCTCCTCATTAATTGGTCCATTTCAGTAGTCCGGGACCAAAATGAGAGAGCTACACCACACAGTCCTTGCTGAAGGGAAAGCAGGTTAGACAAAGTATATTTTCATTATCACTCTAACAGATTACCAGCAAACAATTTCATCTCTTGAAAGGGCTTCCTCTGCGCATATAGCGACTGCAGAAACAGAGCGATTTGCTCAGTGGCCCAGGTGGGACTCGAGCAGAGAAACATAAGACCCCCCATTTCAAATTAATTATACTGCAATTTGGCAGCTCTTTAAGCGAGAGTACATGGAGGCATTAGGCACTCTAACTCAATTATTTTTTTAAATCAGCTGAAATACAGGACACCAGCCGGGCGGAGAGCATTTAGGCTCACCCAAAGAAGGCTTTTTAGTGACTCCCATTTGTAGGGGGGTTACACTAATGTTTTTCCTTTTGCTCCGGAGGTGGGGTGGGGGAGTTAGGGTTGAAAACCCTAATGTCACATTTTCCAACTTGTGTGGCATTAATTTGAATCCTAACTGATGCATTAACGATGGTTTTTCCAAAGAATTTCCTTTCTTTTTGAGACAGTGAAATCATATCCTCGTCACGCAGGACCCTTTGGGATCTGCACCAAGGGAAGACTCCGTCCACTTACAGAAGTGCAGCAACAGATGTCAAGAATTCATGGGGCTGTCTGGCAGACTGCGAAAGTGTAGGAACCTCTCTTCCCTGTTCTTTCACATAGCCAGAGATACAGATGCAGAGGGCAATGTGTCAATCTGTCAGTTAATGCACAGGCCCTATGCCAAGAGAAGAGCTATCTTCACTATACGGTACCCGGGCCTGTGTGGGTAACCCTGTAGCTTTCATTCCCTGGCTGGGGCGGTGTCTCATCCCAGCACCCTCAGCCCCTGTAGTTGAGTCACTGAACTCAGGTCACTGGCACGAAATCTCAAGGAATACCCCCTGGAGTGGACTGGCACTACACACAAAGTTTCTTAATAATTGTAATTTTTTTTTTATTTTGACCCCAAATTTTCAAGATAGGCATTGCATGACTCCCCTTATAAACATGATATGGCATTTACAGTATATTGTCTAAAATGTCATCTTGCATTACAAGTGCAAAAACATGCCTTATTCAGGATTTCAAAAATTATGCCAGTCATGTTTATGAAGTGGTGTGGAAAAATGGCTATGCTGAAAGTTTGGAGTTAAAATATTGAAAATTAGAGAAGTTATGAATGAACGTTGAAATACTGCAATGTTCACTCATACCTTGGTCATTTTACCATATTTGTAGACCACATTTTCAGCATAGCCTTCTTATTACCCCACCTCATGAACCCAGAAGGTGAGCATTTTCAAATCCCCGCTGTAACATTCCATGTCACAGGTGCGAAAACACATTTTGGCCAGGATTTAAAAAATGGCAGCTGTCACATTCATGAGGTGGTGTAAAATATGGCTATGATTAAAATTTGGGTTTAAAATATTTAAAATGACCAAAGGTATGAGTGAGCATAGAAAAATGTCAACATACGCTCATAACTTTGTCATTTTTACATATTTTGACCCCAAATTTTCAACATAGCTTTCTTCTGACCCCACCTCATGAGCAAGGGAGGTGACATTTTTCAAATCCCAATTTCCCAAAGCAACTGTGAAATCGGCTTTTGGGCCAGCTTTGCAGAATTCCGCCACCATTGGTCATGAGGAGGGGTCCCAAAAAGGCCATGAAAATGACAAAGTTATGAACAAAAGCTCATAACCCCACTGAAATACATTAAACTGCACTTACTTTAGTTTCTCATATTGCAGTCACCGGTTCCAGCAGCAAGACATGTCTTCTATCAGAGAGTGGCTCTACACCATGAAACGTGATCAGTTGAGTGAGGGTGTGTTGGGGTGTGGGGAGGGGCAGGGTGGTGGGTGCTGAGTGGGAGTGGGAGTTCAGGTGGTGTGGGTGAGGGTGTATGTGTGGGGTCAGATTAGTGAGGGATCATTTTCTTTGTTACAGGTTCAAAAAAAATATCAATGAGGGATGGTATTCTTTATTACAGGGAACACATTCGGACACTGGGGATTGGGCACCCCAGAGTCGGGCAACTGTTCCAGGAATGGGGGTGGGCAACCTGGAGGGGAGGGGGTTCAAGAGAAGTGGTACTGGGTTGTGGGCACCCTGATCTGCTTATGTTATTTATAATAATCATAAACATTGGGAAAGGCAAGCGGGCAACCTAAAGGGGGGAGAAAGAAGCGGTCCTGGGGGTGGGCACCCCAGTCCACATTAACAGGTATTTTGGATAGATAAATAGCTAACCAGCTAGCTGGGGTCAGATCAGCAAGGGGCCGTTTCTTTGTTACAGGTTTAAAGGAAAAAAATCAATGAGGGACAGTTTTCTTTGTTACAGGAAATATACACATTCACATCCTGACAGTGGGGATTGGGCACTCCAGTGTCAGACTACTGTTCCAGGAATGGGGGACAGAGGACTTGGAAGGGAAGAATCTCAAAAGAAGTGGTACTGGAGGTGGGCACCCCAGTCTGCTTATATTATTTATAAAAATCATAAACATTGAGAAAGGCAAGCGGGCAACCTAGCGGGGATGGGGAAAAAGAAGCGGTACCAGGGGTGGGCACCCTGGTCCACTTTAAAAAAATAAGAGAAAAAAGAGAGAAAGAGAGAGAAACAGGGGCTCACTGCTTTAACTGAAGTTGGCAACACAACTCAAGCTGCACCTTCAGAATTCAGTAAAGTCCCGCTGTTCTAATACAGAGAAGATGCATGAACAGCTCCTCTTACTAAGCTGGGCACCATGGATTTTGGAGTGGTTGCCATTTATGGCTATTCCATTGTTGAAGACAACTATAAAAATTATAATGGTGCTATTTTAAAATGAAGACGTCAGTGTTGCTGATACATAGATAAATAAATACATAGATGTTGTCAACAGATATTTTATTTTATTTTTTATTTATTTAAGTCTAGCATTACAAGTACCTTTGAGCCAAGGCTGTTTTAAAAAGGTTCCACGTCAAGTAATGAACAATACAAGCATGACAAAAATTTGAATAAACAATGCAGAATACAGTATACATACAATTTCAAGCAGTTGAATACATTCATTTGAGGGAAGGAAGGTAGGTACCAGGACAGGGATAGTTGAGGCATTGAAGGGACTCAAAAGAGAGGTGCAGCCATAGGCATTGTCGAGCTTCAAGAAAGTGCATTGGCAGGGTGGGGGAGGGAGGGAGGGATCGGAGGAGGGAGGGTGGGGAAGGATGTGAAAGAGAGGGAGAGGTAAGTGCTAGGAAGGAGATCAAATTAGAAGGGACAGTCACAGGAGCTGGAGGCTGAGAGGTGGAGGCTGAGAGGTGGAGGTGGAGGTATGCTTTGAACAAGCCAAGCTTTTCCAGAGAGGTGATGTCATTGTTGAGTCCATTAAACCAGCAGGATGCTCAATGAGCAAAGGACCTATGGCCCTGTGTGGTGTGGAACTGGGGGATGTGCAGTAGTTGATTTTCAGAACCCCTGGTGAGGTGGGGGTTGTGTGCTGCATGTAGGAGAGCTTGGACTCCTGGGGGTGCAAGGCCTAGCATAATTTTCTTGGCCATTAAGCAAGTATGGTACTTGATATGGTTGGAAAGTTGGAGCCACCCCGTTTGAGCATAGAGTCCACACATGTGGGTGAGACAGTGGAATCCTGTAATGAGACTGCAGGCTTTGTTTAGGGCCAAGAATAAGTGCCTAAGGGCTGTGAAAGTAGTGGAGCCATAGATAACCAGACCATAATCAATTAGTGAGACCACAGAGCTCTGTACTGCTATCCTTAAGACATCTGGGGTACGGCATTGCCTGTGCCTGTAGAGAAGTCCAGTGTGTGTGTTAACAGCTTTAGCGACATTGTCAATGTGGATGCCATAAGATAGGTTACTGTCAAGAGTGGTTCCAAGATATTTAAAAGATTGAACTTGATCGAGGACAGTACCATGGCAGTTTGTAATTGTGAAGGCTCGAAACCTATGCTTGTTGTGGGAGCCGCAGAAAAGCATCGACTTGGTTTTCTTATAGTAGAGGACCAGCTTTTGTCTATTAAACCATTTTTCAATGGAGCTGAAGCCCATCTGGAGCTTTTTTTGAGTAGGTGAGGGTCATGATGTGTGGCGAGGATGACATCGTAGTCCATATAGAGCAGGATTTGTTCTGGACAGGACTGTGGAAGATTGTTCAAAAAAAGGCTGAAAAGGAGTGGCCTGGGAATGGGATCCCTTAGTGGACGGGTCTAGCATCGGAAAGGATATGGGCAATTTTCACTTTTTGGGAGTGGTTTTTCAGGTAGCTCTTTAACCAAGTTGTAGCCTTTGGGGGAGAGCCCAGCATTTTGAAGCTCTGTGATGAGTAATTAATGATGGATGGTGTCAAAAGCCTTAGTCGGTCTACGCAGACTGACCCAGTTAGTTGATCATTGTCCAGGGAGTTGTAGATTGCTCCTGTGAATTCTAGGAGGGGAGATGTAGTGCTGTGGCCTTTTCTGAAACCATGCTGCTGCTTACATAGGATGTCGTGCATTGCCAAGTATTCCATCAGCTGGTCAGAGATTAAAAGTTCAATGGCCTTGGGGGGTAGTATGGATATAGGCCTAAAGTTCCCATTAAGGGTCTTGTCCCCACTTTTGTGGACTGGTGTAATGGTGGCAGATTTCTATCTGTCGGGGAACTGGCTGAGGGTGAGGGAGAGGTTGAAAATCTGAGTAAGTGGAGATAGCACTTCATCAAGAGTAAGGGACAGTAGTTTAAGGTCGAGTGTGTCCCCACTAGTTCTTCATCCGGCAATTGCTTTGTTGACATATTTGCGGACTTCATGCCTCCTGACTGCTTTATAGTAAAAAGGCGGGCGAATCGAAGAGGAGGGTGAGAGGGGGTGCAGAAGAGAGGTTGGCATCGAAGAAGTCTTGTGGGAGAACACTACTGAGATCAGAGAATGCGTTATTAAACGTATTAGCTATAGTGGCAGGGTCCAGAGTTATAGTCTCATCCATTTCCAACATGGTAGGTGACGTTTTGGGCAGCTTCTCTGCAACTTCTTTAAGATTATTCCAGGACTTCCCCTTACCCCAGGTGTTTGTGAGAGCATCTTTGTAGCAGTTACTTTTCTTCAGGTGTATTGCTTTAGTGCAGTCATTTCTAACACGTTTGTAGTTTTGTATATCCACTTGTCTACCTGTGGCCCGTGCCCGAGTCCAGAGGTGGTCCCTAGCTTTCAGCAGTGCTAGGAGCTCCGTGGAGAGCCATGGGTTGCAAAGTCCTTTGACGTTCCTCTTTTTGTAGGGGGCATAGGAGTCACAGGCAGCATTGAAGGTGTTGACGAAGAAGTCAAGTGCAGAGTTGACATCCGATGCCCTGTGCCCATCCAGTCTGCCCTATCCTTCTTTCTAATGCTTAAAGTACCCTAGATGCTATGACAAGTTCCCCCTTTCATCCTAGCTTGATAATTCCCATGTGCCCATCCCACGCATTCTTGAATCCCTGAATTGTGGCAGCCCCCACCACTTCCTGGGGGAGACTGTTCCATCTCTCCACCACCCTTTCAATGAAGTAGAATTTCCTCAAGTTCCCCGTAAGTTTTCCCCCTTTTAGTCTCATGCTGTGCTTTCTTGTTCTGCCATTTCCCTTCATGTAAAAGATGTTCCCCTCTAGTACCCTGTTGATCCCCTTCAGATACTTGAAGGTCTCTATCATGCACCCCCCTTTCCTCCAGGGAGTACATATTGAGAGTTCTGAGTCTCTCCTCATACGACTTCTGCTGCATCCCGGGCACCATTTTTGTTGCCCTCCTCTGTACCGTCTCCATCCTGTCTATGTCTTTTTGGAGATGGGGCCTCCAGAACTGAACACAGTACTCCATATGAAGCCTTACTACGGAGCTGTACAATGATAAAACCACTTCCCTCCTTCTACTTTTTATACTTTATTTATTTATTTCAGTTTAGGATTAATACATTTAAGTCAAGGACTCGTTTACAAATGTTCCAAGTCAGACAGATACAGGATATGACATAACATTTCATTGGTTACATAGGAAACATGACAACACTAACTTGGTGACACTAGCAAGGCAACAGACAAACATTTCATTGCTTATTTAGGAAGTATAATAACATTAAAATTGGTGACACTTGCTAAAAACAGCAGACTAGGAATTTGAAAATACTGATAACACTTCTAGAGTGCTGTGCAATACACTGCTAAGTGCAGAGTGCACCCAAAGGACAGAAGCCCCCAGGCAGCTGTATTTTGGGGGGGGACAGCCAGAGAAAGCTTTGTCAGGGGTGGGGAGGGGGATTGGTGGTTGATGATGGCTTGGGGATGGCAGGTGCTATTGGTCAGGTTTAGGCTAGGCTTAGATTGAGCATCCACAGACATTGGCTAGGGCTAGGTGGGACCGGAGACGAGATTTGAAGTGACTGAGCTTACTGCACTTAGTTAGAGTGGTAGGTAGGTCATTGATCCACTTAGATCACCAGTAGGAGAGGGACCTCTGGGCTAGTGCAGTGTGCTTAAATGGCACCAGTAACCCTCCATTCCCTGCACCTCTATTGTTGATAGTTGGTTGAGCAGTTTTGAATAGAACAGAGGTAGAGTCGGAGATAAGCCCTAGCAAAGATTTCTTAACCAGCAGGCAAGTCTGGCATTGTGCCCTAAGGTGAAGAGGGAACCATCCTGTTTCTTTGTAGAGGGTGCGTGTGTAGGTTAGATGGTCAGCCCCAGGACTAGACAGCAGGCCTTGTTGAGTAGCGTTTTAACCCTTTTCAGTACTGTCTCAGTGACCACCCCGTAGATCACAAGGCTGTAGTCTATGGTTGATAAGACCGAGCAACACGTGACAAGCTTTGAGGCATCAGGAATCATGGAGTGACGGTGATGAGAGAGGACTCCCAGTTTCACGTTAACAGCTTTGGTGACATTGTCGACATGAGTTGAGAAACTGAGGGTGTCATCTAGGTGTGCATCTAGATGTTTAAAGGTGCAGACTTGTTCCAGTGTGTCTCCTTTATGGCTCAGCACCTGCAGTGGACCGAACTTCGTCCTGTTCTGTGGCACAGTGAAAAGCATGGTCTTTGTCTTCTGGTAGTTGAGCATTAGCTTATTCATAGTAAACCATGATTCCAGAGTGAGGAAGCTGCCTTGCAACTTAGAACTGGTTGAGGACTGATTCCTGCCGGGTACAGAAATGACGGCATCATCAGCACAGAGCACAATGTGTGCTGTGCAGACTGAGGGTAATGGGTTAACGAAGAGGCTGAAGAGGCATGGTCCAAAGATTGACCCTTGGGGCACTCCAAGATTCACCTCCTTGGGTTCTGAGATTATACCATTGATTCTGACACACTGTGACCTTTTAGAGAGGTAACTGTCAAACCAGGCAACAGTGTCAGAGGACAGGCCTGCATTTAGTAGACAGTTTAGGAGATGCATGTGACTGACTACATCAGACGCCTTAGTGAGGTCAGTAAAGACAGACCCCACTGCCTGACCATTATCCAAGGCATCATATAGCTTAGAGATGTAATCGACCAAGGTGGTAAGGGTAGAATGATCTTTCCGGAAGCCATGTTGCTGTGCGCAGAGTAGGTTGTACTTTACCAGGTATTCTGTAAGCTGATCAGAGACCACTTGCTCAAGGGCTTTGGAGAGTGGGGGGAGGAATAAGATTGGCCTATAGTTAGAGAGGTCTGTTGCAACACCAGCTTTAAAGACTGGGGTGACAAGCGCTTCCTTCTATTTTTCAGGGAACACTCCTGATCTTAGTGAGGCTTTAAATACTTCAGTGGATCGGGAAGTTTGTTTAACGTGAGGGCTAGCAACTTCATGCGAACTCGGTCACTCCCCATCCTAGTTTTCCCTAGGACCCACTTGACATAACTTATGGTGTCAGTTCTAGTAATTTGCTTGAAATAGAAAGGTGGGATGCTGCTATTAGGTACGGAGGTGGATTCATACTGGGAGGCTGCCTAGTTTGCAAGGGGGTGAGGTAATCTTGAGGTAGAACAGCGCTAAGGTCTGTGAATGCCTGGTTGAATGCATTTGCAATATCTGTGGGCTCTAGAAGTGTTCTGGATTCTGTGATGATCAGGTCTGGTGGTGTTCTGGAGGCTTTTTCTGTTAGAGACTTAACGGAGTTCCAAAACTCCCTACCATGGCCCCAGCTCCTGCATAGGAGACTATTATAGTATGAAGCTTTGGCTAGACATATGAGCTTCGTGCATGTGTTTCTGGCAGTCTTACAAGCAAGGAGGTCTGCCTGGGACCTGGTAGCCTTGGCTGTGTGCCACAGGTTGTCCCTATGTCGCATGAGCTCAGTGAGGGAGCCTAAGAGCCATGGGTTAGAAGACCCTCTTACTTTTTTGGTCTTGTAAGGTGCAAAGATGTTGCAGGCCCTTGTAAATGTTGCTGTGAAATAATTATGGGTTTGGTTCCCATCTTTTGCTCTGTCCAGTGGTGACCAGTCAATCAAACTCAGATAATGCTTGAAGGCTTCAAGTAGCCCAGGTCTCAGAGAATGATTTCTGGAGACTCAGGGAGCCTTTTTAGTGAACCTATTTGTCCACTGGAGCAGTACTGGGGAATGGTCACTGAGCAAGTCTGGTAGGACAGAGATCTCAGAGATGTGTTCCAGGCAGGTGGAAAGAAGCCAGTCAATTAGTGTACTGGTGCCTGTCCGGTCATTATGCCTGGTAGGGGGTGATACCAACTGTGTGAGGTAAAGGCTTGATATCTGGTCACATGCTGTAGAGGCATCCTTGGAATCCTCTCCCTATGCACCCTAGTATTCTGTTAGCCTTTCCTACTGCTTTTCACACTGTTTAGCCACTTTGAGATTGTCTTCTGTGACTACCCCTAGATCCCTTTCTTCTTTGGTGGCCTCCAGTGTTACTCCGTCTAGTTCATACTTGACTCTAGGATTCCCTCTCCCCAGGTGCATAATCTTGCACTTTTGAAACCCAACTGCCATTCCTTGGACCAGTTTTATAGCCTCTTCTGATCTTTCCTCATTTTTCTGTACCTTCCTGTGTATCTACCCTGTTACATAGCTTTGCATCATCTGCAAACAGGCTAACCCTCCCTTCTAGATCCTTTGCAATATCGCTTATGAAGACATTGAAGAGCACTGGTCCCAACACTGATCTCTGGGGTCTGCCACTTGTTACCCATCC
The DNA here is from genome assembly GCA_016271365.2 of Neoceratodus forsteri. Classification (NCBI taxonomy): domain Eukaryota; kingdom Metazoa; phylum Chordata; order Ceratodontiformes; family Ceratodontidae; genus Neoceratodus; species Neoceratodus forsteri. The sequence continues at coordinate 112,509,299 of JADMNL010000024.1, forward strand.
CTCCTGTGAGCTAACCACATATACCACCACTCTTTGTTTTCTGTTACTCAACCAGTTTCTACCCCATGTGACTACCTTTGTCCCCACCCCCAGATTTGCCAGCTTGTGGATTAGTCTCCTGTGTGGGACTGTGTCAAAGGCCTTCCTGAAGTCCAGATGGGCCACATCTACCACTCTGCCATGGTCTATTTACTTTGTCACCCACTCAAAGAAATCAATCAAGTTGGTCTGGCATGACCTCCCTGCCATGAATCCATGTTGCCTAGGGTCCAGCAGCCCCCTTGTCTCTAGGTAGTCCACCAGCCTTTCCTTAAGCACGGTTTCCATCATTTTACCTACGATCAAGATCAAACTGACAGAGCAGTAGTTTCCTGCCTCTTCCTTGCTACCACTTTTGTACAGGGGTACCACTTGTGCCCTCCTCCACTTCTTAGGAACCACGCCTGTTTCCAGTGATCCACTGAACAGCTTAGCCAGAGGTTTAGCCAGTTCCTCCCGGAGCTCCTTTAGAATCCTTGCGTGTATCCCATCTGGCCCCATAGCTTTATCTGCTTTAAGCCGTTCTAGTGCTCTTTTTACTCTGTCCTCTGAAAAAGGTCTAATGTCCACCCCTTCTCCCTGTTTGCCCTTCTCCATTAATGAGGACCATCCCCATCACCTTCATCCGTGAATATGGAGCAGAAGTATTTGTTGAGGATGGTTGCCTTGTCAGTGTCTTTCTCCACTAGCTGGCCTGGTGGCACTGATGGTTGAGGCACTGACCCCACACCTTGTGCCATGCCGGTGACCCAGGTTCAGGAACAGACATGGGCTGCTGGGGGTCGCTTGGGGAGGGAGAGGATCGAACTTCCGTAGAATTGCTCTCCTCTCCTGGGATGGGTAGTGGGCTTGCAGTGCTTGTCAGTGGCTCCCCCATGGAGATCAGGGGGCACTGCAGTTAGCAGTGCCGTACACGGGGGTGGAGTGGCGGCAGGTGTCAGCATGCATGGTGCGCAGACACCATTGTATGTCTGTGCACCGAGGCGATGCACATAAGGAGAAAACCCCTGCTCCCTTGATAGGTGACGGCGCTCTCCCATGCTCCAATGTCACATGCCCAATGCCGGGCTCAACCCACTGGCTCTCCTGATCCTCCTGTGCTGCCTTGGTCCAGCAATGGTGGGCCTGGTCGATGGATCAGGTAGGTGGGGGAGTGTCTGTCCCTGATTCCCCAATGGGGGCGGGCTTCAGGCGGGGCGGTAGTGTAGTGGCAGTGAGTGAGTGAGGGCCGCCAGAGAGAGTTCCAGGGTGGCAGGAGATAAAAATAGTTCACAAAATAAAATGTCTTTCTCCACTACCCTGCCTCCCTCTTTCCTAAATCTCACAATCCCCCCCGTCTTCCTCCTCTCGCTAATATACCTAAAGAATGCCTTCCCTCCTTCCTTCACCAATTTAGCTGGCTTTTCCTCAGTGTTGGCCTTTGCTGCCCTTACTGCCTTGTTTGCTTCCCTTCATTTTTCCAAATATTCTTGCCTGTCCTCCTTGCCTTGTGTTGCCCTGTACCTCAGAAATGCCATCATTTTGCCTCTTACTAGCTCTGCTGCTTCCCTCAAGAACCACAATGGTTTCCTCTTTCTTTTGCTCTTGCTGCAGGGCCTGGCGTAATCATTTGATACTTGGTGGAGGGCTTCCCTTAACTTATCCCGCTGTTCCACCACTCCCCTTATGTCATCATATCCCTGCATAGCCTTCCTGAATTCGTCCTTCATCTTAGTGAAGTCTGTCCTCCTGAAATCCAGGATTCTAGTCCTTGTGTGGCTAGCCTCCTGCAATGTCCTTATGGTGAAACCCGCAGCTTGATGGTCACTAGTCCCTGTGATGTTTGGCCAGCTGGTTATGATTATTGAATGATATTTGTAATATAAAAATATAGTATGTGATGGTCTCACATAAGACATCCTTTGCTTCCATGGGTGGCTCCCCCCCAGGTTTCAGTGAAACTACAGGATGTGTCTCCAAGTTCTTTTTGCATGTGACATATAGGAGATTAAGTCTGACAAAACTGTTCTAGGGTTTGATGGTGTTACTAAGCTGGGAAAAGGTAAGAATATACCTAAGGCCTCTTATAGAGTTTTAAGGGTTCATTTTGGAAGCCTGGCTTGGTGCCCCTGGAGAAAGATTGTACCGCAATCCCTGAAGAGGGTATGTATCTGAGCATGTACATTGGGTACGCTGGCATAAGGTTCACAGTTTGAATCCCCCCAGAACTTGAGACTAAAGGTGATTTGGACCCAAAAGCAGACAGGATGGTTACCCTTTCTGTTACCTGTTCACACTATTGCACTCTGAGGTTGGCACTGTGGGAGCAGAGGGCCTGACCCGCTGAGTGTGTTTGTGACAGATTTGGTTAGCGGCGGTGCAAAAGTTTTGGTAACACAAGCTTTAACTGTTCAGTGTGTCAGCTTAATACTGTACAGCTCACTTACAAAACAGGCAGTGATTTTTTTTTTAAAAGGAAACAGAACTATATCATTTTGCTTACAGTCAAGTTCCTACCTGTTTTATTTTTTTTTCTAAAGTGCAAGTCAGAGTAGCCGTAATTAGGGAAGAGGATGGCTTCCTCTGGATGCTCAATCCTCTTCATCCCCTGCTGACCCCCGGTTCCCGAATCTGTTCCCGAACCCAAGTCGCCGGCGTGGTTCGAGGTGTGGCGTCCAGCACCTCAACCCTCTATGCCACTGGGCTGGCTGAAGTTATTAAAAAATAAATAAACAAATTGTTCACCTCACAGTAAAAAAGCTGATTTTTATAATTGATGGCCAGTGGGCTAGTAGCTGGATGCACTGGCAAGTGTAGTAAAAGCCCTAGTGGCCCAGAGATAAACAGGGGCCAGCCTGGGTTGCCCTAAACTAAACAAAGTGCATTTTGTTACTTAAAATAAATTTGTGCCTGTGGTGCCCCTCTGCAAAAACGGCCCCAAAGATGAACCGGGCAGTTATAGATCAGTGAGCCTCACATCCATTGTGGGGAAACTAAGAAGTTGGCAACCTTTCTGGAGGTTAATGGGCTCCAGGACATTAAGCAACATGGGTTTGTCTTGGGAAGATCCTGCCAGACCAATGTGGTTGACTATTACAACTAGGTAATGAGGGAACTGCACAAAGGCCATGCAGTGGATGTCCTGTATTTGAACTTCAGCAAGACATTTCTTTCAGTGCCACATGGGAGGCTGGGTGGTAAATTAGAGTATCTGGGGGAAGGGACAAAGATGGTGAACTGGATTGAGAACTGGCTGAAAGGAGACAGCAGAGGGTGGTGGTGGGTGGGGAACTCTCAACTCCAAGGTCTGTGACAAGCAGTGTGCCGTAAGGCTTGGTACTGGGCCCGGTGCTATTTGGGATAATAATAATAATATCTTTATTTATTGAGTGCCTTTCAGAATTATCAAGGCGCTTCACAAAATCTCAGATAATTCCTTTAAAAACATTATTAACATCACAACAGAACAGAAAATGCCTTAGTCCATAAAAATGTTTTCAGTGCCTGCTTAAAGCTCCCCACAGTCCTACACTCCTGAAGCCGACGGGGCAGAGAGTTCCAGAGGGTTGGGGCAGCAAACATAAAAGCACGAGCCCCAGGTGAATTCAAAGTAACACTCAGAATCTCCAGCAACCCCTCATCAGACAAGCAGAGCTGTCGCACAGGGATGTAGAGAATCAGAAGTTCTTTCAAGTAGTCAGGACCAAGTCCGTGTAGGGCTTTGTAGGTTAACAGGGATCTTCAGAGTGGACATCTCACATGGCATCAGGAACAAGATCAGTCTGTTTGCAGATGACACCAAGAACGGAGCAGTGGTGGATGACCTAGAAGGGTGGCAGGGGTTGCTGGATGACCTGGCTAAACTGGAGGACTGGTCGGACACATGGCAGCTGGGGTTCAATGCTAAGAAATGCAAGGTACTGCACTTCGGGACAAAAAACCCAGGGAGGTCCTAGCAGTTGGGAGGAGTGCGGCTAGGCACCACCGAGTAGGAGAAAGATCTAGGGGTTATTATAATGGGGCAAATGAACAACTCCGCTCAGTGCAGGAAGGCAGCAGCTAAAGCTAACAGGATACTGGGTTGTATTGCTAGAGGAATCTTCTCCAGGAGAAGGAACATGATCCTGCCTCTGTACGGGTCATTGGTGAGGCCACACCTTGAGTACTGTGTGCAGTTCTGGCAGCCATACTTGAGGAAAGATGTTAGATTACTGGAAGGGGTACAGCGCAGAGCGACAAAGATGATCCAGGCATTAGAGGGCAAACCATATGAGGAAAGACTGTGAGAGCTGAATATGTACTCCCCGGAGGAGAGGAGGGATTGGGGGGATAAGATTGAGACCTTCGAATACATAAAAGGTATAAACAACACAGGAACAGAGGGGATATTCAAGTTGAGGAAAGGGAGGGATATAGGGCATGATCTCTGTCTGGAATGAGGAAGATACAAGAGAGAAGTGAGGAGACACTTTTTTACAGAAAGTGTGGTGTCTCAGTGGAACACTCTTTCCGAGGAGGTGGTATCCTGTAAGACAGTGGGCAGCTTCAAAAGGGATGGGACACTGGGGGTATTTGTGGGGGAGGGAGGGAGGCAGCTGCAATGTGTAAAGGATACTAGCTGCACATTCGCACAGACTTGATATACCGTGTGGTCTGTTTCTGCTGGCAAATTCGTATGTTCATATTTAAAAATGAATGCAGTCTGCTGCACAGTCAGTAAATGCAGAGTGGCAACTGCAGGTGCCGTGGGTGCCACTGAGAGTCTGAGAGAGAGAAGGATGAGTGACAGTCGATCGTCGGCTCCACAGCAGAGTGTGGGTGCACTCATGGGAATCCCCTAGCTGCAGCCGAGGTGTGGCTGCCTCAAACAGCTACAGCACTCGCATAGCAGACTCAGAACTCGAGGCTGTTCACGGCTCCCAGTTTCTTCATGGGTCATGCTTACAGTGTTGTTCATTCATGGCTCTCATTTGCCATAGTAGAAACTCAGATTAGCACAGTTGTGCTTTCATGGCCCCCGCTTGCCATGCTGTCTAGGCTCCCGCTTGCCATGTTACAAGCGCATTAACCCATGAGACAGCATGGGTCTACTGTAGAATTAATCCACGCCTGGGTGGTTGGAGGCCCCCCCCAGGTGTGGATTAATTCTCTAGTAGACCCATGCTGTCTTGTGGGTTAATGATTACTTACAATTACTCACAGTGGTGTTACACAAGGGGTACTGATTAGCTATATGGCAATAAATATATTTACTCACAGTGGTGTTACACAAGGGGTACTGACTAGCTATATGGCAGTAATTTTATTTACTCACAGTGGTATTACACAAGGGGCACTGACTAGCTATATGGCAATAATTATATTTACTCACAGTGGTGTTACACAAGGGGTACTGACTAGCTATATGGCAGTAATTATATTTACTCACAGTGGTGTTACACAAGGGGCACTAACTAGCTACATGGCAGTAATTATATTTACTCACAGTGGTGTTACACAAGGGGTACTAACTAGCTACATGGCAGTAATTATATTTACTCACAGTGATATTACACAAGGGGCACTAACTAGTTATATGGCAATAATTATATTTATTCACAGTGGTGTTACACAAGGGGTACTAACTAGCTATATGGCACTAATTATATTTACTCACAGTGGTGTTACACAAGAGGCGCTAACTAGCTATATGGCACTAATTATATTTACTCACTGGTGGTGTTACACAAGAGATACTAACTAGCTTTTTGGAACTAATGTTTACTCACAGTAGGGTTACACAATGGATACTAACTAGATATATGACACTATTTATATTTACTCACAGTGGGATTACACAAGGAGTGCTGTCTAGCTATATGGCAGTAATTATATTTACTTACAGTTCTGTTACACAAGGGGTATTTACTTGCTTTTTGGAACTTATTTTTCTTTATCATGATTTTAAAGCCTGATGTCATAGTGTTTTGATCTTATTTATGTTTATTATTGAATCTTATATTTTCATCTTAATGTTTTAAATGTGTTCAGTGCCTTGCAAAAATGAAAGGCACTTTACAAATAAATTTATTATTATTATTATTATTAACTACTTATATTTACTCACAGTGGCATTACACAAGGATTGCACAGTAGCTATATGGCACTAAATATATTTACTCACAATGGGTACTAACTAGCTACTGTATATGGCACTAATTTTATTTACTCACAATTGTGTTACACAAGGGGTACTAACTAGCTATATGGCACTAAATATATTTACTCACAGTGGTGCTAACTAGCTACATGGCACTAAATATATTGACTCACAGTGGTGCTAACACAAGGGGTACTAACTAGCTACATGGCAGTAATTATATTTACACACAGTTGTATTATACAAGGATTGCTAACCAGCTATATAGCACTAACAATATTTACTCAGAGTGGTGTTACACAAGGGGTACTAACTACCTACATGGTACTCAGTATATTTATTAAAAGTGGTATTACACAGGAAGTAATAACTAGCTTTATACTAAGAACATACTAAGGATGGCAAGGAGCGAGAAGGTAAGTTTGCCCATGTATGCTCCTATGATTTTACACTGAATAGTACTGCAAACTCCCCCCTACAACTATGAAGTTATCCAAGCATTTTTTAAATTCATCCTTAGTTTTGCTGAAGATATAGCACTAATTCTATTTACTCACAGTGGTGTTACACAAGGGGTACTAATCACCTACATGATACTACTTATATTTCCTCACAGTGGTGTTACACAAGGGGTACTAACTAGCTATATGGCATTAACTATATTTATTCACAGTGGTGTTACATAAGGGGCACTAATCTAGCTATATGGTACTAATTATATTTACTCACAGTGGTGTTGCACAAGGAGTGCTAACTAGTTATATGACACTAAGTATATTTACTTACAGTGGTGCTACACAAGGGGTACTTACTAGTTTTATGGCACTACATATATTTACTCACATTGGTATTACACAAGGGGTGCTAACTAGCTACATAACTCTAACTGTATTTGCTCACAGTGATTCAGCAAGGGGCACTAACTAGCTATAGGGCACTAGTTATATTAAGTCACAGTGGTGTTACACAAGGGGTACTAACTAGCTACATGACACTAACTGTATTTACTCACAGTGATACAGCAAGGGGCACTAACTAGCTATATGGCACTAATTATATTTGGTCACAGTGGTGTTACACAAGGCGCCCTATCTATATGGCACTAAATATATTTACTCACACTTGTGTTACACAAGGGGCACTAACTAGCTATCTTCCTTCTTCACACCTTTTCAATCTGGGTTTTGGAAGGATCGTTCCACCACCACCTCCATCATCAGGCTCACTGACTCTATTCTCTCGGGGATGGATAGTGGCTAGATCACTTCGTTCATCTTTATCGACCGTGCTAAGGCCTTCAATGCCATCTCCCACCCCCTCCTTCTAACCAACCTAACTTCGGCAGGCCTATCAGACTCTGCTGTAAACTGGTTCAGGTCATATCTAGTTGGAAGGTCTCAATTGGTTAAAACTGCCAACTCCATATCTTCCCCACTCCCAATTAATACTGGTGTGCTGCAGGGTTCCGTGCAAGGCCACATACTTTTCTCAATAATCCTCAATGACCTTCCCACAACCTGCACCACATCCTCCATCCATATGTATGCCAATGACACTGTCCTGTTCACCTCTGGCCAGTCTCCCACTGATGTGGCAACCAGACTTCAAGTGGACTTTGACAAAGTCCAACTCTGGCTTACCTCACATCAACTACTACTGAATGCCAAGACGACTGTCTCCATGACCTTTGGCACTAGGCAGGTACTCTCTAGGCTCCCTACCATGCCCTCCTTCCATACCCTTGATAGGACCACACTTGAATACACCTCCTCCTTTACATACCTTGGGGTTTGGCTTGACCAACACCTCAACTTTTCTGCCCACGTGGATACCATCCTGAAAAAACTGCGCCCCAAGTCAGGCGCTCTGTACAGGAACCATGGTTGTTTGTCTCTACCAGTAAGGCATGAACCTGTGCAGAAAATGATCCTCCCCAATTTTATGTTGGTGCACTTGCGCAGCCAACATCTTGCGGCAGTGGAGATTTGGAGGCGCGGTCGCTGTTGGGTGAATGCAGGGCACACACCAGTAGTTGCATCCCACATTCCCCAATCAGCCAGCAGCAGGGGCAGACACCCTGCTTGGCTAATGAGGCGAAGAGATCTGACAAAAGGTCCGCTGCAGTGAGAGCGAAGCTCTCATGCAGCGTGACCACAGCATGCCTCTCCCTATGTGCAGGCAACATGGCGGCAGTGACTGCCACTGTTACCTGTCAACCCGCCTTCCTTTATTGTGTGCTGGCAGGGGTGCCCCAATCCCTATGGCATCCTGCCTTTTTGATTGCGAGGGGATGCCCAGTCCCTTTCAGCATCATCGCCCCCATAGTTTCTCTTTGCCGGCGGGGTGCCCAATCCCCATCAGCATGTATCCCTCCTCCCTCCCTTGAATTTTGATTGCCGGTGCCCAATCCCCTTGCCCTGTGGCTCCCCCTTTACTTGTTTGCCGATGGGGTGCCTAATCCCCATCAGCTAAAGCACCCACACACACACACACACAGGTGGCATGCTGGGAGCCCACCCCAACATGCCAAAGCACCTAATAAAAATGAAAGCGGTCCCCGATGTCTTTTATTTTTTCTCCTGTAAAGAAGGAAAGCGGTCCCTCGGCGCTCTCCCTGGCCCCCTCCCACAACCCGCACCCACCCACTGCGCCCCTGCCTCCCCACCCACCCCACATCCCATACTTACCTCCGAGTCCGGCGCATGACAATCTTCGGTGGACAGGAACATGTCTGCACTCTTCAAAGCCGACTGTGAACTGAGGAAATGCCGGTAAGCTGTATAATGGAATGAATAGGGTTTTTCAACTTTGCTGTATATCTCGGGCACTTTGGGAATTTTGGCACCAGATTTTTAACATGGAGTTTTTGGCACCCCTCCTCATGAATTCTATCACTGTCATGGCATTAGTCGGCCTCAAAAGGTGATTTCGCAGTCACTGCGCGGAATCACCTTTCGGGACTGATTAACGAAATGACAGTGCCAGTGTTCATGAGGTGGCCTCTCAAAAAGCCTATGTTGCAAATTTGGTGGACAAAATTCCAAAAATGACTGTTTTACAAGCATGCATTGCGCAGTTGCTACGCAGGCTCGTAACTTCGCGAATTTGCAATATTTTCATGCCAGATTTTCAACATTGTTTTTTTTGTACACCTCCTTGTGAACAGTACAGCTGTCATTTTCCACATCCTGCCCGAAATGTGTTTCCACACTTATTTATTTATTAAACTCTAGGATTACAAGTACCTTTGAGCAGGAACTGCTCGTTTACAAAAGTTCCACGTCGGAGGATGGGGGGTAACATGCAACAATGGAAAACAATGGTAACAGTCATGACATACAGATTGCTTGTACATAAATAGTTCAGTCAACATGTTAAAGTAGAACAACACTAGCTAGCTTATATATAGAATCCAAGGTGAAAATGGTATACTTGGTCGGAAGGAGTCAAGAGGAGACCGGCTGGAAGGTGCCATTGTCAGACAAGGATGAAAAGAGGACAGGGACGCAGTGTCCAATGGTATGAGTGGGTCGAAAGAGAGGGGATGAGTGGGTGGGGGGCAGAATAAGAGGAGGAGGGGGCTAGTGCCACAAAAGCAGGGCTGCGAAGGCTGATAACAGTTCAACAAAGGTAGAGGGTGATGACCATGGCTTAGGGGAGGCAGTCACAGTGTGAGGTAGAGGGGAGGAATAGACACAGTTGCCTTTTAAAGAGGCTTAGCATAGTAGCAGCAAGTGATTCTTTGTTAAGGGTATTGAACCACTGAGGAGCCCTATACATGAAGGATCTCTGACCCAGCGAGGTCCGGTGCCAGGGGACCTGGAAAGTCTGAGATTGAGAACTGCGTGTTGGCAGGGTGCAGCTGTTGGTAGTAAGAAGACCCGCCACACCTGGAGGCATAAGTCCAAGAAGAACTTTTTTTTTGCAATAAGACAGGTTTGGTATTGTATTCTACTTATCAGAGGTAGCCATCCAGCCTTGACGTAAAGGTCACAGGTGTGCGTTAGGCGTTCCGCCCTAGTGAGAAGTCTGCAGGCCTTGTTAAGAGTCACTGATATCCTCCTAAGGGCAGCAGCAGAGGCAGAGCCATAGATTGCAAGACCATAGTCGACAATGGAGGTAACAGAGCTGTGGATAGCCAGTCTAAGGGCTTCAGAGGTCATGCAGTGTTTGTACTTGTGGAGCAAGCCAAGGCGTATGTTGGCAGACTTTGCAACCTTCCCAGTGTGCTGGGAGTAAGACAGTGAGCTGTCCAGGGTGATGCCGAAGGTATTTGAAATCATGAACCTGATCAAGTGAGGTCCTGTCTTGATTCTTGATGCTGAGGGGTAGAGATTTACACTTGCTACTTGCATTGCAGAAAGACATAACCTTAGTTTTACTATAGTTCATGACAAGTTTGTAAGAGCCAAGCCATTTTTCCACCAGGCTAAAATCATGTTGCAGTTGACTCTCAAGTAGGTTAAAGTCCCGGTTGCTAGGGAAGAGGACCGCATCATCTGCATAGAGTAGTATCCTTTATTGGTAGATGCCAGGGAGGTTGTATAGGAAGAGAGAAAAGAGTAATGGGCCCAGTAACGACCCCTGAGGGACACCCGAGAGGACTGGCTTTTCAGCTGATGAGACTCCAGCAATTTTAACACTTTGAACTCTCTTCCCAAGGTAGCTAGCAAACCAGGGCAGTGCATCATTGGAGAGGCCAAGATCAGTCAGTTGTCTGAGTAGTAGGGAGTGGTTAACTGTATCAAAGGCCTTAGTCTGGTTAATGAATATGGCCCCCCCACCTAGTCCTTGGTCCAAGGCATCATAGATACAACCAGTGAATTCCAACAATGCCGTGGTAGTACTGTGCCCAAACTTCCGGCGCACAATAGCGCGGTCGCTGTGGGAAAATCGGTGTTCGGGCCAGATTATGAAAATGACAGTGACACAGTTCGTGAGCAGAGGTCCTAAAATGCCTATGTTGAAAATTTGGTGATGATACTCCATAAAATGACTGTGTTACGAGCGTGCATTGGCAGTTTGCATGCACACTTGTAACATCGTGCATTTGTAATATTTTAACTCTGGATTTTCACCATTGGCATTTTTCCATACCTCTTGTTGAACAGTCAGCTGTCATTTCACATATCCTGCCCAAAATGTGTTTTCGCACTTCTGGTGCAGATTAGCTGTGTGAAATCACTTTTTGGGACAGTTTGAAGAAATAACAGTGACACTGTACATAAGCTGAGGTGCTAAAATGCCTATGTTGAAAATTTGGTGCGACGCCATAAAATGACTGTGTGTTCAAGCGTGCGTTGCACATTTCCCATGCACCCTTGTAACTTCGCAACTTTGCTATATTTACATGCCACATTTTCAACACTGGCATTTTTTTGCACCTCCTTATGAACTGTACAGCTGTCATTTTTCACATCCTGCCCAAAATGTTTTCCCGCACTGGACTACCAAAGCCATTGCCAGCGCGACAACATTCGGCATTGACAAATGCTTGTTAACTACTGTGATGCAGTCTTCAGTGCTGCTCCCAAGTCCTTCTTATCCAGATTGGACACACTTTTCAACTCATTCTGTTGCTTTGCTCTGGACTCTTCCCCTTATCACTCATCACTGCACCCTTTATCATTCCTTAGCCTTTACCTCACTAGACAACAGGCCCATTGTGCAAAATTAATCTCCAAATTTTGGTTCGGTTCTCTTCCACCCTACCCCCTCTTCTCCTCTATTAACACCCCTCCATTCTCTTAGATCTCAAGATACATGCACCTTGGCTGTCCCTCGCTGTGCTGCCTCAGCAGGCCAGTCCGCCTTCTCGTACCGCTTTCCCAAACTATAGAACTAACTGCCTCCTCAAATCAGACATTCTTCCTCCCTGCACTCCCTCTCTACATCCCTGCACAACTTCCTCTCCCCAAACTGCTCTGGCTTCTAGCTTGTCTCGCCTCTCAGCCCTCCTATATCCATCCCTTGACCCCCTCCCCAACATTACTGTATTCTGTTCCTCAAATCCCAACGTCTAGCACTTATCCTATTATCTTTATAGCTGTTCTTCATCTTATTCTTTCTTTTTCGTTTCTTCTCAAACTATTGTTAGTTGATTGCCTTTCCATCCAGTCTCACTTGTTTGCCACTTGTACCTGCCTGCTATTTAATTGATGAGTTTATTTTACTATCCTCGAAATTTGCTGTATGGTACATTGTTACTGCTTACTGCCCTGTCATATATTACATACAAACTTACAAAGAAGCCAGCAGAACAAGGCTATTTGGTCTATCAAGTCTGCTCATATTGCAGGGTCCACAACTTGAGCTAATGTCCCTGCCCTTCCTCCTCCTCCCACTCCTCCCATCCTCCCTCCCTACCCACGATCCTTACCTTCCCCCTATGCCTATCCCAGCCTCTCTTAAAGCTGCCCACTGTCTTCAACAGATGACCTCTTCCGGCAGTGCATTTCAAGTGTCCATTACCCTCTCTGTGAAGAAGTGCTTCCTGACCTCCCTCCTAAACCTCCCACCCTCCAGCTTAAGACTGTGCCCCCTCGTGTTATGGTTGCCATCCAGCTTAAATATCAACCTTATTTATCCCTTTCAAGTACTTGAAAGTCCCAATCATGTCCCCTTTCTCTCTCCTCTCTTCCGGGGAGTACATGTTCAATACCCTCAACCTTTCCTCGTATGCCTTGCCCTGCTGACCCGCTATCATCTTTGTAGCCCTCTTCTGGACCTTCTCCAGCAGGTTAATGTCCTTTTTGAGGTGTGGGCACCAGTACTGAACGCCATACTCTAGATGCTGCCTTACCAGTGACCTGTACAGGGGCATTATAACCTCCTCTCTCCTACTGCTGATCCTCCTTGATATGCATCCCAGCATCTTGTTTGCCTTTGCTGCTGCTTTCTTGTACTGCATGGAGTGTTTCAGGTCACTAGTGATCATCACTCCCAGGTCCTTCCTCCTCCTCTAATGCAGATACTCAGACTGCACCTAGGTAGTACTATGTCATGGGATTCTTGGCTCCAGTATGCATAACTTTGCATTTCTTGGCATTGAAGTCAAGCTGCTAGATCCTGGACCACCTCCCCAGCTTTTCCAGATCTTCCTATAGGTCCTGTATCCCTTCAGCTGTGTCCACTCTCCCGCAGAGCTTGGTGTCATCCATGAATAGTCATATTTTGCCCTTAATGCCATCCCCAATGTCACTGATGAAAACACTGAACAATACCAGCCCCAGCACCAAACCCTGCGGGACCCCACTGGTTACCTCTCTGGTGCCAGATAACTCTCCACGCACAACCACCCTGTGTATTCTGTCCCTCGGCCAGTTTTCCACCCATCTGGCCATCTTTTCCCCAACCCTAAGATCCACTAACTTCCTGATCAACCTTTTGTGGGGCACAGAGTCAAATCAAGGTAGAGGATGTCTATCGCTTAGCCCCAGTTTACTGTCTCAGTGACACAGGCAAAGAAGTCAATCAGATTCATTTGACACAAATCTCCTCTCCATGAACCCATGCTGCCTCACATCTTGGAGACCATGCTCCTCTAGATATTCCTCCAACCTTTCCTTTAGTATGGTCTCCATGAGCTTGCCCACAATGGAGGTCAGATTGACTGGTCTGTAATTCCCTGGGTCATCCTTGGGATCACTTTTGTGGAGGGGCACTACATATGCTGTTCTCCAGTCCTGCGGTACCACGCCTGACTCTAGTGAACTATTAAATACCTCTGCCAGTGGCCCTGCCAGCTCCTCAGCCAGTTCCTTTAGTATCCTTGGACGTACTCTGTCCAGGCCTGGTGATTTGTCCACCTTCAATGCCAGCAGCCCCTCCCTCACTCTATCTTCCTCTATCACTACATCAGTGTTCCCCTCCCAGCTGCTCCTCTTTTCCTCTTTTCCCTCCTGAAGGCACTCGTCCATTCTTCTCACTGGTGAAGATGGAACAGAAGTATTCATTTAGTATCTCTGCTTTTCCCCCATTATCCTCCACCCACTCCACCCCTTTCTTAAGCCTAACACTCCCTTCCTTCTTGCCCCTTTTCTCACTTGTATAGCAAAAGAAAGCCTTCAACCTCTTCTTAATTCCTTCAGCTATCTGCAGCTCCTTCTGTGCCTTTGCTCGCCAGACTTCCTTACTTGCCTCACTAGCCAACCTTAGGTAATTTTCCCTATTCACCTCTCTCTTGGTCTTCCTGAATTTTCTATAGGCCAGCCTCTTTTCCCTTACTGCCTGGACAACCCCAGAACTGAACCGGCTGGGCGCTTTGGCCCATGTGTTCTTCCCCCTGAGCCTAACACACTCATTTGTGGCAACCAGTATTCCTTCCTTAATGATGGACCACCTTTGGTCCACCCCTATATCTGCTCTCATGCCCGCCAGATGGCTCCTTAGCACTTCACCCATTTTCCTAAAGTCTGCCCTCCTGAAATCCAAGATTTTGGGTGTAGTCAGGATGCTTTCCCTGCCCATATCCAACTGGAACCACACTGTGCAATGGTCACTTCCACCCAGTGGCTCCTTGGCCATTGTTTCCTGTACATGCTCCCCATTTGTGAGCACCAGATCAAGAATTGCCTCAGTTCTTGTTGGTTCAGTGATGCCCTGAGTCAGGAACTCACCCTGCAGTCCTACCAGGATCACCTGACTCCTAGCACATGTTGTGGAGAGTATGCGCCAGTCCAGCCTGGGCAGGTTGAAGTCCCCCACAATTACCACTTCTCCTTTCCCCATAGCTTCCAATATTTGTGAGCTCAGTTCCCTGTCCCTCTCCTCATCCTGATTGTGTGGTCTGTAAACCACCCCCAGCCTCACCTTTCTTCCTGTATTGGACCTTAACTGAACCCATAATGCCTCCCCTTCCTCCTGCTCCTCCCTTGTGCAAGTTATTCCCTCCCAGATATAAACTGCCACCCCTCCCCCTTCCCATCTACCCTGTCCCTCCTGTATAGTTTATATCCAGGGATCACAAGGTCCCAGTCATGGTGTGATGTTGCCCAAGTCTCGGTTACTGCAGCTATGTCCACCCTCCTATCCACTAATAGTGCCTGCAGATCATCCATCTTGTTTCCAAGACTCCACGCATTCAGAGACGCCACCCTCCACCTAGAATCTGACCTTCCTTCTCTTCCCTCTGTTCTTCTATTCACATTTATATTGTTTTATATTGTATAGTTTGTATTGAACTGCATTGTACTGTTTTTAATGTTTATTTCCCTATGTTACCCCTCCCCCCAGGACATACCGGGAGTCAAGCAGTTTATTGCTCAGTATGCCTTTCCTGGTGAAACTTTTCAATAAAAATAATAAACACGGAGTATTAACTAGCAATATGATACTAATTATATTAACTATAGTGGCAGGCCAGGTTTTTTTTTTTTTAACATTTCTTTCCCCTCACTGACAAATAGCTTATGGGTGGCACTGGAAAATGGCACTTAAAACAGTTTCTGTACTTTAAGCTAAAAGGTTTGGAAACTTCTAATAAGGCTCGGATAACTATCAGAACTTTGCATGGTTTGTGAAAAAGTTTCCTAGCAGTGTCAGTGGCTCAGCAGGCTGCACACCTGCCTTTGAGGTTGGAAGATTGAAAGGATGTGAGCTTTAGCCCCACACCAAGAACTTTGGGGGTAAACTCCAATATTGACACTGTAGTGCAGCATGAGGTGCCATCTTTCGGATGAGACATTAAACCGAGGTCCTGTCTGCCTGTTCTGATGGTTGCTCAGGTGGACGTCAAAGATCCCATAGCACATCACAAAAAGAGTATGGGAATGTCCATGCTGTCCTGGCACATTCCCCCCATTGACTAAAAATAAACAAACAAACAAAAAAAAAAACATAGTCCTCCTTTCCAGGTCAACAAAACTAACTAAACTAAATTTCAGAGTCTCAGCCGCATTTGTGGTTCTCCTATCCCTAGATCTCATCTTTCATTCAAAGCCACACGATCAAGGTAACCTCCTTGATATCATTACTATAGCACGTAAACACAATGAGGTAACCACTAGATGGCGTGGTAGACAGATGCAAGGTGAATTATTCAGAGGGGCATAAGGAAGCATTTCTTTCTGCAGGCAGTGGTAGAAGTTTGGAATGGTCTGCCTTGCAGGGCTGTGGTAGAGGCTATGACTGGCATGAGGACAATGATTTGAAATATTATACATGGGGGTAACTTATGACAGGGTGTGTAGTTATAAGAGAATAATGCATGCCTCGGATGGTTGTTAGGCAAGAGACCTATCCGAGTGGTGCAGCCTCCTGTGAATTGCATTATTCTCTTAAAGACCACATATCCTAGAGTGTATAGCCCACTTATAAAAATGGGTTTTTATTTGTAAAAAATATATGTACTTCAGGTGAGGTGTGCGATTGTCAGAAAATACTCAACAGTCATGTGATATGTTTTGCCCAATGAGGTGGTAGGATTTTCATGGCCCATTTTAAAACTACTGAGAAGCAGGGGACCATGTCGAGGAGCTTCATGGTGTTCTTATATCTACACATCTTATGTTCTTGTAATAAATCATGGGCTAGCCTGGTCCAGTATTGCTGGTAGGAGCGTGTTCTGCTACCATGTGGGAGACCAGTGTTTGGCTCACATACCCAACTTCCATATCCAGGCCAGTGGAGTCTCTTGCATGCTGCAGAGGAAATGCGTTCAGGCACTGGAGAGGAGGGTAGCTCATCCCTCTGTTTGTGTGGCTTCTGTGGTAGGCTACAGGGAGGCATTTGTGGGTGGCCCTGCGACATCCATCTCCACAACCACTTTCAAGTCAGGCATCATGGTAACAGTGCTAGAGAACTGAGAGGAAGCGAGGCCTTAAATACCTGCCAATCAGCTTGACTGGGCTGTCTCAAGAAATTGGTTGTGTTGGAAGTGGGAGAGGTATTGGTTGGTTGAAAAGCAATAGATGGATTGGGCTTCTGGAGAAGATACGGTGTCAAGATGGATGTCGGAGGCCTGGGCAGAAGTAAGCAGCCTGCACCACAGATAATCAGAGATGTTTTAAAAAAAATCTATCAATCATAGGTGGAGTATATGCAGGGATTTATCATAGAGATTGTATATATTAAAAACTAGAGGGATCATAATATGACAAAATGGAAGGCTTTCATGCTGCCATACACAAGAGGCCTTTACGATCTCTATGGAGCTATGACTGAAATAACTGGAGGGGTCACGTGATGACCCTGCTAGTTTTTATGCTGGTTTGTGCACACGCACAAGCAATATTGTGGCACCATATGACTTTTAGAGGTGTTCCATCCGCTCTGCCCATGCCCCGCTCCATTTTGCAGGCAGGACCACACTGCACCAATGAATGGCTGAGCTGTATATGACAGCACTTCTGATAAAGTGGCCTACAGTTGAAAGGAAACCACTGCTGCACTCAGCGGTAGTAGCGTGTAGCAATTTACGTATGCGTCGACAAGCAAAGGCTGTCGTCGGCAATTTACATATTGACGGCGTCAGCAAGCAGCGGGTGTTGTCAGCTGCCTCTCCGTCCCCATGAAATTTACATATGCAAAAGCTGACGGGGGTGCCCAATCCCCCTGTCAGCATGCCCCCTTCCCAGTTCATTTTGCTGACGGGTAGCCCAATCCCTGCTGGCATGATGCCCCCCATGTTATGTGTCAAGGGTGCCTAATCCCCTCGCTCATGCGTGCCCCCCAGCACACACATCAGCTCCACCCCCCCAACAAACATCCAGGTGGCATGCTGGGAGCCCACTACAGCGTTCCAAACATCCCGCATTGCCTTTATTTTTTTAAAACCATGTAACAAAAGAAAATGGTCCCTCATTGAGTTTCTTGCCCCCTCCCCCAACCCGCACTCACCCTCTGCACACCCCACCTCCCCACACCTCCCCACCCCATACTTACCTCCGGAGCCTGGTGCGACGATCTTCGGTGGACTGTGAACACATCTGCACTCTACAAAGCTGATCGCGAACTGAAGAAATGCCGGTAAGCTGTATAATGGCATAAATGGTGTTTTTTCAACTTAGGTTGATATCTCTGCCATTTTTTGACTTTTGGCACCACATTTTCACTATGGGGTTCTTGGGACTCCTCCTCATGAATTCAGTCACTGTCATGGCGTTATTCAGTCCCAAAAGGTGATTTCGCAGCCACTGTGTGGAATCACCTTTTGGAACTGAGTAACAAAACAACAGTGTCATTGTTCATGAGGTGGGCTCTCAAAAAGCCTATGTTGTAAATTTGGTGAAAAAATTCCAAAAAATTATTGTGTTACAAGGGTGCATTGCGCAATTTTCATGCACACTCGTAACTTCCCAAATTTGTAATATTTTCACTCCAGATTTTCAACATTGGCGTTTTTTATACCTCCTTATGAACAGTACAGCTGTCATTTTTCACATCCTGATTGAAATGTGTTTTTGCACTTCCGGCGCAGAATAGCGCAGTTGCTGTGGGAAATCACTGTTCGGGACAGAGTAAGAAAATCACAGTGCCACTGTTCATGAGGAGAGGTTCAAAAATACCCATGTTGAAAATCTGGTGGAAAAAAATCCAAAAAATGATTGTGTTACAGACGTGCGGTGCACAGTTTCTACGCACGGTTGTAACTTCGCCAATTTTTCATATTTTCACTCCAGATTTTCAACATTGCCATTTTTTCACACCATCTCATGAACAGTACAGCTGTCATTTTTCACGTCCTGCCAGAAATGTGTTTCCACACCTGTGGCACCAAATAGCGCACTCACTTTATAAAAACACCTTTCCAGATTGAGTAATGAAATGATAGTGCCACTGTTCATGATGTGGGGTCACAAAAATCCCGGTTTGCAAATTTGGAGCGAAAATACCAACAAATGCCTAGGGCATTAGGGTTTCCAACCATAATGCCCTACTCAGTACAGACTGACAGGCATTGGGGGTGTGACTTGGGATCCTCGCCTGTAATACACATGCCATTCCACCCCCACCCTGCAGTCACTGACAGACATCGAGGTGTGCCTTGGGGTCTTCGGGTCCAGAGTTCAACCCATTCTCCTATACCGCACCCATTTCAGCATATTTCCTTATGGAATGGGATGGGTGTAAGGCCCAAAGACCCCAAAGCAAGCCTCACCACCTGACAGTGTCTGCAGGGTAGTGTGAGATGAAATGGCGTGAGCATTATGCCCGATGATCCAAAGGCACAATCCCAATGCCTGTCACTCTCTGCAGGATGGGGGTGGGGTCAGCATTAGTTCAATACTTCACTGCCATTCTTATTATGCATTTATTTACCTCCTGCACTACCAGTGCCAATGCCAGCAAGCCAACATTCGGCATTGACAAATGCTTGTTAATATATACAATTTCTATGAGCCTTATTACATTATGTCATCGATTCAGTGGCCTCATGAGGGCAGAGCACATCAGAGACCATAGTGTATGCTGGGAGGCTTGTCCATCCTTTTTACTCTTCCCGAAGTCCCACCTCTCCGAGTTTTCCATGCCAGCATTACTACGCTGATAAAGGACACATAGCAAGTACAATCCTGGCTCATCCACTGAGTTCTAATCACATTTCTTGTACATTAATTTATTCTATAGGGGTGCTGCTGGTGTGTGGCAAATATCAGAGGGAGAAAGGGATGCACTGGATATTGTTTTTTCTAGCATTTCTACGATGACTAGTGGGGATGAGCTAACGCAAGTGTGTGTATATATATCATGGCATGCCACTCCCTGCCTGTAATGGTCACTGCCACAGCATACAGTGAGGGTATCCCTCATCCTCTCAGAGTTGGAATGTACTGCTTTAGCTACACCATCAGAACATCACCAGCCCAAGTGTGCAAGTCAGGATCTGGAATGTGTAAAGAAATGTTTTTCACACAGGGGTTGAAAATCCCAGTTTGGGCAGAATTATATAGGTTACATAGCTCCCTTACCCACAATTGTTTTTCCAATTATTTTTCTGGTGCTCCAGCCAGGACAGAGATGCACCTCATATCAGCCTCAGGTCTCCTTGAAAAACCCTCCACTGTGGCACTTATCTCCCAGCTGCCCAGTTTGGGGGATCCCCGTGACATGCCCCTCATGGAGGGGCTCTCCGAAGAGAGAGACTTAAATCACCCTGGGACTCTGACTGAGACTTACATTGAGGGGATGTTATGATAGGAGGCAACTCATAGATCTCCCAGTTTAGTTCCACCACCTGACGGAGAGATTTTCTTCTGTGCATTCCCCCTGAGACTCTGGACATGCAATGGCATCAGAAGCACGTCATGCACACTCCCATGCACGGATGTCCCAATGCCCACCGAGTCACTACTCTACATGTGCAGGAGGTGTCAGGTGCACCAACTCCTAGTCACTGCCAGAAATCGGACTGCTGCCGACTGCCTCATCCCACCCACCACAGAGGAGGACAGCAGTCCATCAGACATTCATCCTCCTCCCCCCAGCCAATCATGTGATGCTGCAGTCTTGCTTCCGAGCCTGAGTCATCAGTGCTGCGAACAGTAACACTACCATCTGCACTAATGGGCCAGCCTGCCCACAACATTTTATGTGAATAAATCCTGGTGAAACCTTGTTTTAAGAATTCTTAGACGCTGCAATGCACATCATAGCAATGGCAAAGAGATCACAGGGGTCTTCACTGCAACCCCTAGCTACCTGTAAATGAGACCCCTGAGCTAGTTCTGCTCTTAACCACACAGTGATTACAGAGAGCTGCACAAACTCCACAAATCATGTTTGTAGTCATGGTGTTTTGCCTGGTGCTGAAATTATGAGGGGACAGTTGAAAAGGAAAAACAAAACATTCATTACAGGTAGTATAGTATTAGAATCAGGATATAAAAAATTATTTATCAGTCTGAAAAGGAGTTTGTGTAATATTTTTTTTCCTACCTCCCAGGCCCCCTGACTAGGACCTCCTTTGGTATCCTCCAGTGCCACTTACCCATCCACGGAGCTCCTCCTAGACTCTTCCTGTGGGGTCCCAGGGACCTGCAACATACAGCTGTGTCCCCTCCACTGGCTTACCTGCCAAGGTGGGGTTCTGCTTTCCGCTCCGTGGCAGCTTTTCTCACACAATCCAGACACCCAGGGCAATTCCCAAGGCAGGCAGGAGCTTGAGATGGATGTGGGGGTAAGTGGGTGGGTGGGACATCACTTGTCCAAATAGTGGAAATGTTTTCCTCTTATAGGTCCATCTGAGAGCATGCCTGCATTATCAGGGACTGGCATGTCTGCCACTCTAACGCATGCACTCTTCCCAACTCAGAGAAGTCTGCAAGCTCTCAATTATACTGCCACTCGTGGTCACCCAGGTGGCAGTACAGCAGCAAGTCACCTTACCCTCCCTCTCTGGGGGAGACCAGCATCTTGTGCAATGCTCAGTTCTCCTCCCCTGGCTCGCCGTCTGACAATAAGGGTGAATGAACTATGGCACTGTATGTGCTATACATGTTGTTATGTAATAATGATGTCTGTATATGTAAAACGTGGATGTGAATTTGTATGTGAAATGTACAGGATGTTGACAATAAGGTTTTCCATAACATAATATCCTGTATAAAAATAAACATTTTATCATCATCATCATCAGTCTGGGCTCACGGTGCGAACCCTGTCACCAGCACTGCAAGCGGCAGCCTGTTACAATGGGTCGACAGATTCCTTTTTCTTTTAAAGTATCTGCACTGTTTTGATACCTGCAAACACTTTGACTGACAACTTGAAGTTTAAAAGGGATTTGCACCGTACAGAAACAGGTGAATTAGGATGATTTCTTTTCCCTCCTTGCTCAATAATTTCTCAAAGAGAACTGCTCGGAGAAAGCTGACACATATGGTCCAGACTCAGACTCTGCCAAGAGTTTGGACCTCTGAGTCCTTAAACACAAAATTTGCTTATGGTCAGGAAAGCAGAGCTGGCATGCTATTCGACTGCTGAAGGAGCAGCTGGATGAGCCCAAGGGTTTCAGATGGATTATTAAAGGTGCAGATGATGTGCTCCACAGAGAGCCCTAAAAAAGGTCAACGTGATGATAACAATTAAAGTCTGTGGAAGATTCATTTTATAATTAGTTTGTGAAGGCCCGCACAGGCTTTGAAATGTTCCTGCACAGCTGCTGCTGCTGCCTCGAAGTTGCTGAGTCCACCATGGTGCCCAGATGAGCTGTAGGAGAGCTGGTTTTGTCTCAGAGGCTGCAGCCCAGGTGCAGGTGAGCATTGCCACTGGAACTGAAATTTACGAGACTCACATGTTCAGAGCTCAGAGCCCTGTTCTAAAGGTTATGCTGGGCCTGGTGGCATTAATCCACCATTCTAAAACACTGCAGCCTCACATGTTCCCTTGAATCAAGCATTCAGTACTCTCAAAGTTAACATACAAAAAAAGGCAATTTGCAGGAAGAGCAGTGCCTGGGATCTGTAATATGATGCAAACAGGATTTACCAGTTAAGGTGCAGCTTAAACCTCTTGACCGGGGTTAAAAAGAGTGTTTGAAGGATGAGTGGGTGGCATTAACCTTGCCTTGCAATTCAGATTATGGACCCGATCAACAGATGACTCACAGCCCTTCTGCAGGTGTAGAGGGCTGGGAAAGCCGTAGAGTGCCCTACATGCAGGGGCATGCAAATCCTATTGCTCCTTTTCTGGGGCAAGTAAATTTCCTTGAAGGACAAGCAAGAAAAGACAGCTGCAGCTGGCCCGCCAACATAGCAGTAGCGCCATCGCTTGCAACCCCGATGACCCAGGTTTGGGAGCGAACCCAGAGCTATTAGAGGGCTGGCCTGGGGAAGAAGGCTGAGCATCAGTGCATTGTTCACCTTCTCCAGGGAGGGAGGGGATCTGGAGCCCAGCAACTACTAACCCCCCAGTGATGGCAAGAGGTAGATGAGCCTGGGACCAGCACTGATGGCCAGATTGGCAGAGGCAGCCGACGTCTTCACGTCGGGGGCAGGAGCGTGCCTGAACATGCATGAGGTTACTGCACATCCGCCTCCATCGTGAGGGGGCCACAGGGGAACTGCACAGCAGAAATGCCCCTTAGATGAGCCAGCATGAAGTCCAGGATCCTTGCTGGAACCCGAGTCGACCAATGTGGGGTATATCCCCTAGCCGACTCAAAGAGAAAAATAGACTTGTGATTTAACAAAAAAAAAAGTGAGAGCTGATTTTATTTTAAAGTATGAAGGGAAAGTGTAAATTCAGTTACAGTTGTAAATGGGTAAGTAGAACATTTTTGATTTGAACAGCCTTGCCTACATACATGCCAGCAGGGCACTCCATGGCATCCACAGAGATGGATGTGTGCCTCCTTCCCACCTGTTCCTGGTCCACACACATGGCTAAATGGGTGGGATGGGGCTGGGTGTGGGCTTGCACCGCACCACAGAGAGAAGTTCCATGGTGCTGAAGGCCAGCAGAGGGGGGCATAAGCAACTCAGCCCTAAGGCCTGCATTAGCAGCTATACACTCCTCTCTGCCTGGTCACATCTTAATTCCCAAGGCCCATCAGCTCCTCTCTGCCAGCCCCCAACTCTAGGAGCCTCCACAGTGAGCTAAGGCAATACCAGTCAGCAACGTTTATATAACTGCAACTTTCTGTCAGCACTCCAATTAGAATATGCTGTCCATGGAGCGCTGCCGCATCCCATCGTCCCTGCACCCTGCGCAGGCAGGGATACTCTGGGTGGTTAGCACCCCAACTGGGATACGCTGTCCATGGAAGGCTGCCATAGTCCATCACCCACTGCATCCTACGCAGGTAGGGCTACTCTGGGTGGTCAGCATCCCAACTGGAATATACCGTTCATAGGAGGGCTGTCATATCCCATCATCCCCTGCTCCCTGCCCAGGCAGGGATACTCTGGATGGTCAGCACTCCAATTGGAGTACATCATCCATGAAAGGCTGAGCAGGCAGGGATATGTTGGGTGGTCAGCACTCCCAGTTGGGATATGCCATCATGGAGGGCTGCCATATCCCATCATCCCCTGCATCCTGCACTGGCAAGGATACTCTGGGTGGCCGTACTCCAAACTAGTTCTGCCTTCCTTGCTGTCCCGGCACCACATACAGCTCCGCACTTGTGGAGCATGGTAGATGGGGAATGTGGATGCCATATGGTGTGAAATGGCATCAGGAGGCTTGTGCCACAGTTGGGATATACTCCATCTGAGTGTGTCTTGGCCATCTGTGTTAATCAGGCCTAATCTTCAAAATGCTTCTGGCCCCTCCTCATGTACAGAGAGACAGAAAGTCTCCCCTACATACCGGATATGCACCATTAGGGCACTGCAAGGTGTCCTCAGTGAGGAACATCACCCCTTCTGTACCCAGTCCTACTCTGTGCAGGTGGCTACACAGCAGCTGGGACGGGGCAGACCAGGTGGCAGATGCACACATGTTCCACATCCCTAAAACAATCTCTGCAGTGTGGAGTACTGTTAGAGAAGGCATCCACTACATCTGTGTAGGGATGCCGACCCGGTGGTGCTGAGGGTTGAGGCACTGGATGCCACACCTCGCGCCACGCTGAAGACCCAGTGTCGGGAGAGACCACGGGTGTCAGAGGGTCGGCTGGGGGGGAGGACTGAGCATCCCAGGGACTGCTCTCCTCCTCTGGGGAGGGTGGGTTGGGGGAACCACAGCTGTGCTGTCTCCTGGTGATGGCTGGAGGTCAGTGCATGGGCAGTCTGCAGTGGGGAATGGCACAGATGGCACTGGGCGTGCAGGACGCAGAAATGTGCATGGCAGGGTCCTTGATGCCACAGCATGCCTGTGTCATGGGGCAGGGAAACAACAGAACCTTCCAGCACATTTGAAGGTCGATCCCGATGGCACTGCCACGGACACACCCAGATTAGCTTCCCCCAAGCCCAGCCACCGAGGCCTCCACAGCGGTGGGGTCACTACCCACCATGATGTGACCTGTGGGGGCTAAGGAGCAAAGGGGTTCAAGCCCTGGCTGCGGCCTTGGCAGGAGACCGTGAGGGCTGGCTGGAAGGGGGACCCATAGGTAAACCCCCCCAGCTGAGGAGGTAGTAAAGATACCAGAAAGAAATAAAGAAAAAAAAAATCTGTATAGGGACCGCATTAGTGGTATACACCCCCTTCTCACAGTCACACCTCTCTGATGTGGGCTCGATCTAACCCCCTTTTCCTACCCCCAGCCCTAGAAGCCTCTGTAATTGGTGTAGGACATCACCAGAATGCTCCAGAGTGATTTCAGCAGTTCCAATTGTAACCCCTAGGTAGCGCTATCCCAAGGGCTACTACCCCTGTCTGCTTGGCTAGTAGCAGGTTAAGGGGCCTGGGTAATGAAATAGGTGCCTCCACCTGGAGAATAGGGTTGTTAGTGGTCCAGCTAACCTGGGGACCGCCCTCTGGGACACTGTAACCCCCCTCATTCCCTTCTAGTGGTCTGAACAATATACAATAATTACTTTCACAATGACCCTTATTCACTGGGCAATTACCCACACTGTTTGCACTTACCCCCAGGGCTGGTTCCTCTAGCTTGACCCTGGGGACCCCCTGTAAAACAAGGTCAAGCACAGCAGATAGCAACAGTACAATACTTTTGTCACAAACTGGAACTACAGTCAGGTTAAATGCAAACAAAGTTAAATCTGATTTATTCTGGGGACTTAAACAAGGGAGGGGCGTAATCAGGTTGATTTGCTTAAAAGCTATATTAATCAGACAGTTATGCATGCAGTTCAGAGTCCCTACACAGTCACACACTCTGGGTACCCAGGTAGGAAAATGGTGGGCTAGCCAGCAAAGTTGCAGCTGGTTGGGGCCCTGTGATGGAAGAAAGCAACATGTACAACACACACTATTTATAATCCAGAGCCGGAGGGCTCAGTTCATGACAGGAAAGGCAACAAGACAATCAGATGACAACACTTTTAGATTTAGCTGTTGTTGCAGGGAGCTACCCTGATGTTTACTCATGATACCCAATACTGGACACAGGCAGGATGAAATAGAGACTGCAGGCTGTTGAGCTGGAGTGCCCAGAGAAACAGGGCCCACACGAATCACCGAGGCGTCACTCCTGTTCAAGGCGTTGAGCGGGGGACTGATCCCCAGGCCAGTCTCGTGTCGATGACTTTCTCTACGTAGCAGGTATTCTGGCTGGACCAGTGTAGTAGGGCCCAAGCAAATGGAAATGGATACGGATTCAGTCCGTGGAGCTGGATACAGCCTCCAGCAAGCAAAACACAGTTCAGACACACAGTGGGGAACCAAATCACAACCCACTATAAGCACACAGTGCATTCACATGTAAGGAAATTCCACTGTACCAGGCAAATGGCTCTCCAGTCACAATTACAGAGTCTCTTCACAATCTGGGAGTTCTGAGGTAGCTGGAAGTCCTGACAGACTGATCGCATTCAGCAAATCTTCAGTTTTCTTCAGGTTAAAGCCTGGTCACAATTATGTGGCTTAATTTGCTCTCCAAATTTGGATTCAGTCTGAAAAAAGCACAAGTTCCCTCTCAGGAACAGCAGGCAGGCATGCAGGCCAAACTCAGGCCTTTCCACAGTTGCCCCACGCGAATCCACTATGGATTGCTGCTCGAACTATCTTGAACTGTTACTTTTTCACTTCCTAGCTCAGATCTAACTGAAACTACAAGCAGTGTGGGACTTTCCCCAAGATCCAAAAGGTTCGGTTGGCTGATCTGTCTGTCAGTCACAACAAGAGCTCCCCCTCCAGGTTATTTAGGCACCAAAAGCCCCAAACTACAATTCCTACAAGTTTTGGCCCCACCAAGCCCCTGTAGGCAGGCTCCATTTTAGAGTCCCAAATGTACCGATAGGCCCATTTTTTTTTTATATACTTTATGTTTATTGGTTTTCATACAAATAGTTACCATAGTACATAAAATAATACAGCATCAGCTTTTAGTTGTACATCACTTCAAAATACAGGACAAATGTTCCCACGTGCCCTTTAAATGCTTAATATATTCCTTTAGTTGAATCTGAACAACCATATAGTCAAAGAATTCTAATATTATAGCTGGATAATATTGTAGAAATGAACACTCTCACTTAATCTGTGTCATGCAGGGTCTTCACCAATATTTCCGCTTCTAGCAGGATACCAAAATATATAGATGGAGGGCAGAACATCTTAATAAGGGATATTGCAGTAGTGTTAAATTACACCAGATTGCTTTGACTCAATTAAGTTGTTTCGCACCCCTACCATTAAGGTCACACTGTTGACTGATAGGGAGACATAAAGTAACTTAGGACTATACTTTACAGTTCACAAATTGAGTGGGGTGTTTCCCCCAAAGTATAACAGATCCCCTTATAAGCAGGAGTTTATACCTCTGATTATGATAATTTAACAACCAACATGGCTGGCATTAAAACAATGGTACTAAATAAGTGAAAACAGGCAATAAAGGAGGTAAAAGAATAATAACATTGTGGCCCCCTCTACATCTCAACCCCAGGTACTCCGAGATCCCACCTCAATCCCATCTCTGGGGTATAAAACTGAGTCTATTAGAAAGTCTCATTAGAATCAGTCATTAGTGTCGCTTTCCTGGTCAGAGTCCCCCTCTTTTTCAGCTGGAGCCATCTGGGCTGCAATAAACTTAGAAGCAAAGGCCGCTGCAGCGTCTGGGTCGGCTAGGATATGAGTCTTACCAGCGTGACAAACCTGGAGTCTTGCAGGAAACACCAACTGAGCTGCAAACCCATTCTCAAGGAGTTGTTTTCTCGTAAGTTGAAGTGCCTTCTTCCGATTCTGTGACTGGGAAGAAATATCCGGGAAGAATGCAATTTTACTGCCCTCCCATATTATATCGCCTCTCTGCCTGGCATTTCTGAGTAGAGGGATCCTTGCCTTCGGGTTTGAGAGTGTGACTATAGCAGTTAACGGTCGAGCTTTTCCTGGGTCTTTCATTCTTGTGCGCATAGGAATTGCAAACACTTTGATTACTGTGACCCCAGAACCCTCAGGTAGCAAAGCCAGATTGATGAAAATCATTCTAGAGACTGCTGCAAGAATTTCAGTAGCACTGGCATATCTGGGAGGAAAGCCCACAATACGCACATTAGGCTGTCGTTGCAAATTCTCTAAGGCCTTAACTTTGGCCCTGAAAATGTAAGGTCTTTTACAAACATAGCATTTCTTTCCCATTGCCGCTCGCCTTCTGCCTGAAGTTCACTGATGTTAGCAGCATTTGTCTGCACCTCCGTGTTTAGTTCGGTAAAACGGGCTTCCACTGCTGCCATGCGGCGGTTCGTCTCTTCCCCTGTCGCTTGTATTTTCTGTAGCATTGCCATCAGCTGGGGGTTCAGGGCTTCACTTGCCGAATGCGGTGGGTACTCCATTCCCAATTTCTTTTAGGCCCTTCGGTGAGGAGAGAAACGGGTCAAGCTTTGGCATTGCCTGTCTGTTATCTTTCTTAGGGCTCATATCTCCGTCTGCAGCAGTTCCACACAACTCGAAAAGTTCAGAAGTCTTCAGAGTGTGCCAAAATCGTTGCAAGTTAAGATTCAAGGAAAGCCAGTTAAGCCTTAAAAATGAGCTGCCGCCATGCTGGGTGCTCCACAGCCCCCGATAGGCCCATTCTGACAGTCCAGAACCAAGATGATGGAAGCAAACAGAATTGTCCATGCTGCAAAGAAGGCAGGTTAGAACAAACTGCAATTTTATTACTACTCTAACAAATGATCAGCAAACAAGTACATCTTCTAACAGAGCTCCCTTGCAGATTAATTATGACTGCAATCCAGGCAGCTCTTAAAGAGACAGTACACAGAGGCTATGCAGGCACTCTCTGGCAATACATTTAAACTGCTAGAACGCAGAACACCAGCCTGGCAGTGAGCATTTAGGCAAGCTCAAGGAAGACTTTTCGGGAACCCCCATTTGTAGGGGGGTTACACAGTGATTTCAGTAGTGATACAGCAGTCCTGTAGGACTGCCATATCCTGACATTCCCTGCATTCTCTGCAGGCAGTGATCCAGTGGCAGACTGGCACTGGCATCCAACTGGTTGCCTGCAGTCCGGACCTCCTCTGACCTCCCTGTCACCCCGTGTGCCAATGTGTGGCTCTGCAGCAGAGGATCATGGTGAACAGGGGCTGTGGATATCATCTGTCATGGACTGGCATCGGGGTGTGCCAAGCCATGGCTGGGATACTCCCAATTCCAGCATATCCCAAACACCTATGTATATTGGTCCCTAGTCATTTTAAGCCACAGTGAAGGCAGTTTTCTCTAAGACAGATTCTGTATGTAACATTTTGCTGTCTAACCCTAAAATATAACACAGAATTGACCAACGGTGGTGTGGTAACACAAGCATCAGTATGTAGTGTATCTTCCATCACAGGGATTGAATGGAATCTTAAGGGTTGTATCCCCAGCCACAGCCGGGCAGGAGAAAACAGGAGGGTATCTGTAGTGTAGGCACACATTAAAATCACAGATAAAGTGCCATGGCATGAAGCTGAACCATTTGATTTCTTTTGATTTTATTGTGACTGAAAACTCCTACACCGATCTGAGATAGACCAGCTGCAGAAAACTTCAGCATTTTGATCTGTCTTTAAAAAAACTGGCTAGAGCTAGCCAGCAGCTGACCCAGTGGTTAGCGTGTCACACTCCCAAGTTGACAAAACAGGTTCAAGAGCAGGGTCAAGTAGCTGAGGGGCAGGGATGGCACTGTCATCCAGTGGAACTCCCAGCCAAGAAGCAATGGCGCCATGTTTCCACAACTACAGTGCCCCCCTGTGGTGAGCCACAGCACATGCGTCATCCACAGCCTCCACAGGCAGATGCTGTATGCTTGCCTGGCCTGCAAGGGTATGTCTGGTGCTGTTTGGGAGGAGGGTGTGGCTAAGTGAGAAAATTAGAAAAAAATGCCATGTTGTCAGAATAACAGTTGTCAGTACCATTGGGCCCTGCTCCCTGTGGATTTCCGTCAGCTTTATTTCATTCTTTCTTTATGCCCTCTTCACTCACCAATCCTTGACTTCACTCGAGATCCCCAAGGTGTCTTCTGAGGGGCACTCGCTCTGCACCAACGCACCACCTTAGATCACCACCTGGGCAGGTTGGGTGGGGGGATTTACCCCCAAACTCACTCTGCGCATCAGGCAGTGTGCGTATGGCTCCAGGAGCAAAGTCCTAGATTTACCAGGGTCTGTCATCCTTGAGGACTGGGGCCCTTTTCCTTGTTCTAGCTGACCCCAGGGAGATACGTAGTGCTATGAGATCCAAGGGATCATGCTTGTGACAGGCACGGTGATGTCCTGACATCTATGGATCCTCTCCCTCCCATCGGCCCTCTGATTGCATTGCCATCTGTGGTCACCTAGGTAGCAGTATTGCAGCGGAAACAGGAACTCCCCCTCTCAGAGAGGGACAGCATCTTGTGATATGATCAGCCCCTCTCCCCCAGACAGCCCCTGACAAGCTGGGCTCGTTTCCGGGCACAAGTCGCCAGTGTCATGAGCGGTAGTGCTACTGCTACACCAATGGGCCAGCCCAATTCACACCAGCTTTACTGGTAGTGGAGAGAGGAGAAGCAGCATATAGGACTGAAGGGAAGCTCACAGAAGAACCAAGGCAGGTGCATGTAGGGGATAAGAAGCCAAAGAGCTATATGAAAAAATGTAAAAAAAGAAACTGGTTAGAGACTGAGGTGCAGAGTATCATCATCTCTCTCCTCACTTCTCATTTTGTTCAATTCCATTTATTTTTTTATTATTTATTTATTTCAATCTAGGATTACAATACCTTTGAGCCGAGGCTCTTTTACAAAGGTTCCACATCAGCGTGTGCAACAGCCTTCATTTTTAGTTACAAACATATAGCCATTGACTTACAGACATGTAATAACCAGTACAAAGACTTGAGCTATGAGCAAGACAAGGGAAGGGGGGGATGGGTGGTGGGGGAAGTGAGGGTAGGAGATCAAGGGGGGGTAAGGAGGTGCAGGGGGTAAGGGGGAGTACGGGAGGTGGTTGGGGCAGGGGCAGGAGTGGAGATACGGGCGGAGGTGGGCAAGGGTGGGAGACAGTGCAGCCAGGGGGCCTTGTCGAGGGAATATGACAGGTAAGGTGCTAGGGGTGCAGAGATTGATTGTAAGTGCTGGGTGCTGGGGCATTTGCAGCTGTAACGATGGAAATGTTAAAATTTAAGTTTTTATTTATTAAGCTGGTTAACATAATGAGCACAACTGCCTGTTTTCATATGCGACCAGTAACACAACGTTAAATATCACACACAATACATAGTAAAAATGCTATTTAAAGAACTCCAATATACAAGAGCAATTAATTAAAACAAATACAGTATGAACTTTTCTGTGCTAAATAAGACCCCTTCCACACTAGATGCTGATCTTAGAACTGCTGTAAAAATGTTTCACATGGCAAGTTTAAGCACTGATGACAGCGAATCCAGACTTCCCTCAGACACCGTACTTGCCTGAGCATCACTGTTGTACTAGCACAAAGCACTGGGTACCACAAAGCATATAGGGATACTCATGATCTGGAGACAAGATGAACAGGGAGAAAAAAGTTAGCATCTATGAGAGTAAAAATAAACAAAAAGGACTCCACACTCTGTGTCAACAAACTGCCAGTAGACACCTCCAGTCATTTTGCCAAGTTGTAAAATTTTGTTATGGAACAGAACAGCAAAAGCAGTGTGTCCGTTTTAGCCCAGGGAGGCTACCCACTAATACCAACGTTTCACACTCATTACGAGTACTTTGTCAAGATGAAGTACGCCCCCTAGAGTATATGTTATATATCTCTTCAACTCAATTACTTATTTAAAACTTCAACTCAATTACTTATTTAAAAACAAACGTGAAAATGCCTACTAAACAATTAGTTTCTCTCATCAACACATTTGGTGTAAGTAGAGCAAACGTCAGGAGCAATTCTATGTTACGTACCCATTTACAGTATACTGGCTGCAGCATTTCCGTTATTGATCAATCATAAATAGAAGACTGCCCAATTCATAGATATAAGCTAAGCTTTCATATTTAACTTTGTTCCTGCCCTCCTCTCACTCCATGGCATTTTATAGACCTGACCTTCTATTTCGCTATGCACTTATCCTTACCAATCTGTCCCACCTCCCTCCCTCCTTACTTTCACTCTCATCCCTTCCTTTACTGGCTCATCCCTCCTTTCTTGGCTCTTACCTCTATCACTTATTAGTATCCCTCCTATAATACTTTATTCTTTCCCTTATTAGCACTAAAATGTTCAATTTGTTCATGTTTTCTTCCTTATGGCTAACTGTAGGGAGTCTTTGGTTTTGTACTGCTCCTCTCTTATCTTCATGTTTTCTCTACACTGGTATTACATCTGCAAATTGCTTTGTATACTATTGTCAACTATTTTTGTTCTTGTATTGAAATGTTTCCCTGTATTGTTGTACTGTACCCTCCCAGGCCATGCCTAAAAATAGTCACTGCTATGGCTAGTGCATCTACCCGGTAAACAAAAACTAAATAAATAAATATATTGCTCCTACCGACTGATGAGCCACAATATGCACCCAATCAAAGAACACGTACTGTATACAGAAGTAGTAGTCTTGTCATTAAAATATTTGACTGGAAGGTCATGCCATATAACAGGGAGGGAAGGGGATTATCCTTCCACTGTCAATCATAGGATAACCCCCAACATATAAATTTAATTTCAGGTAGTTTAAGTATACACATTGTTCTTGCTGGCCTTATGGATGTATTTAATACAGGAGCTTAGATAATTCTATTTGATCATTTAATCCTGGCCACTCAAAGGCTCCTAGCTAGTTGTATCAAATACACTTCCCATCTGGCCAATTTAGCTTCTATATCCCCCCTCCTCCCCTTGGTCCCAACATAGCCGTATCTATCCCAATGAATATGGGATTATGTTTGCTACTGTTCACTGCCCTGTTAATATGCATTGCCAACGCATATTTTTCATTCTTTTTAGAATCGCTGGCATATGCTCTCCTATTCGATCTTTACATTTTCTTTTAGTCCTTACTTCATAAAACATACTGCAGCTACAGACTGCTAGGTAAATCACATTGCATATGCCACAGGTAATAAGGCTTAATATTTTATACTCTTTGCCATCCTTCGGACCCAGGAAAGTGCTAGTTTTACTAACAACACTGCAGAATTTACTCCTAAAGCGTGTGCATTCTGGATTTGCTGCGGAAAAAACACCTTTTCTATTAATCACTGGCTGTACACTATGTACTAATTCACCCCTAATGTTATGTGCCCTTCTGCAGGTGATTCAAGGAGGGTTACTAAATATATCCCTAAGGCTTGGTTCCACTTTGATGATATCCCAGTTTTTATGCACAATATTTCTTAAGACCTGTGCATCTACAGAAAACATGGTAACAAAATTAATTCTGCTTACTGTTTGTGTAGTCCTGATTCTTTCTTGTAATAACTGATTTCTTGGTATCAAATCGACCTCATGTCTGGCTTTCTCTATAATCCCCGTACTATAACCACGTTCTTTGAGGTGAGCTGCAAGGTCCCCTGCACACATCTCGTAATTTCCCTCTTCTGTGCAGTTTCATTACATTCTATAAACTGCCCTGTGGGAATATTTGCTATAGTGTGCCTGGGGTGGCAGCTGCTTGCCTCCAAAAGGGTATTTCTGTCAGTCAATTTATGAAAGAGGGGGTCACTAGGTGACCACTATCACTTCTTGTGATACTCAGGTCTAAGAAATGTATGGTCTCCTTACTGTAGCACAGATCAAACTGAAATCCAGGAATATGTGATTCCAAATAGCATTTGATTTCCAACAACTCCTGTTCATTCGCTTTCCATATCATAATGTAATCATCTATGTAGCATTTCCAAAATTCAGTTTTGTTTTTAAATAGATTGTCTTTGGAGTAAATGACTAGGTTCTCTCAGTAACCCATCACCAAATTTGCATAACTGGGGGTGAAAGTAGCCCCCATTGCCATGCCTTTTTGTTGTAAAAAAATGCTTTCCCATAAAACTGAAAGTGTTGCTTTCCAACACTATTTTTGTCAGAGGGAAATTACGAGACGTGTGCAGGGGACCTTGCAGCTCACCTCAAAGAATGTGGTTATAGTACGGGGATTATAGAGAAAGCCAGACATGAGGTCGATTTGATACCAAGAAATCAGTTATTACAAGAAAGAATCAGGACTACACAAACAGTAAGCAGAATACATTTTGTCACCACGTTTTCTGTAGATGCACAGGTCTAAAAATATTGTGCATACAAACTCGGATATCATCAAAGTGGAACTACGCCTTAGGAATGTTTTTACTAGCCCTCCTAGAATCACCTATAGAAGGGCACATAACATTAGAGATGAATTAGTACATAGTGTACAGCCAGTGATCAACAGAAAAAGTGTTTTCCCCCGTCAAATCCAGGATGCACACACTGTGGTAGGTGTGAATTCTGCAGTGTTATTAGTAAAACTAGCACTTTCCTGGGTCCGAAGCATGACAAAGAGTATACAATATTAAGCCTTATTACCTGAGGCATATGCAATGTGATTTACCTAGCAGTCTGTAGCTGCAGTACGTTTTATGTAGTAAGGACTAAAAGAAAATGTAAAGATCGAATAGGAGAGCATATGCCAGCGATTCTAAATAAGAATGAAAAATATGCTTTGGCAATGCATATTAACAGGGCAGTGGACAGTAGTAAACATAATCCCATATTCATTGGGATAGATACGGCTATGTTAGGACCAAAGGGAGAGGGGGATATAGAAGCTAAACTGGCCAGATGGGAAGTGTATTTGATATAACTAGCTAGGAGCCGTAGAGTGGCCAGGATTAAATGATCAAATAGAATTATCTAAGCGCCTGTATTAAATACATCCATAAGGCCAGCAAGAACAATGTGTATATTTAAACTACCTGAAATTAAATTTATATGTTGGGGGTTATCCTATGATGATTGACAGTGGAAGGATACCCACCCCAATCCTTGTTATATGGCATGACCGTCCAATCAAATATTGCAGCTGCAAGACTACTACTTCTGTATATGTGTTGTTTGATTGGGTACATATTGTGGGTCATTGGTCAGCAGGAGCAATTTACGTATAAAAGCTTATATCTATGAATTGGGCAGTCTTCTATTTATGATTGATCAATAACGGAAATGCTGTAGCCAATATATATGGGTACTTAACATATTGTTGCTCCTGACGTTTGCTATACTTGCACCAAATGTGTCTATGAGAAAAACTGTTTAGTAGGCATTTTCACGTTTGTTTTTAAATAAGTAATTGAGTTGAAGGGATATATAACCTGAACTCTAGGGGGTACACTATACCTTGACAACGCACTTGTAATGAGTGTAAAACGTCGGTTTTAGTGGGTAGCCTCCCTGGGCTACACCAGACACACTGCTTCGTTTGTTCTATTCAACAATAAAATTTTACAACTTGGCAAAGTGACCGGAGGTGTCTACTAGCAGTTTTTTGACACAGAGTGCTGAGTCCTTTTTGTTTAATTCTACACACTGTGGGACTTATGAGCACCTATCCCTGTGGGAGTAACCCTCTCTAGCCTGATTATGAGAGTAGCTCATTTCATCCATAATTGTAAATTAATTTTTCATGGCAGTGAACAGCCAAAAACAGACTATGCAGTCTACATATGGTTGCCA
Source organism: Neoceratodus forsteri (assembly GCA_016271365.2). Taxonomy (NCBI): domain Eukaryota; kingdom Metazoa; phylum Chordata; order Ceratodontiformes; family Ceratodontidae; genus Neoceratodus; species Neoceratodus forsteri. Next base: position 112,545,128 of record JADMNL010000024.1, read on the forward strand.
TAACCCAGGTTACAGCACAAATCGCATCCACACTGCTGTCAACCATGTTGCTCTAAAACTGCGTTCTAGCCTACCTCCAAGGAGGGTTAGAGCACAGTTTTCAAACATGGATTGTATCAAGGTTTTAACGTGCTACAATCTGCCATAATAGTTTTTATACATTTTTTTATCCATACTGTACAACTTGTAAAACCAGAAAAAATCCATAGAGGTATACAGTGCTATACAACATTCATTTAAATTCATTCTTATAATGTTTTTATTTATAATAAGCTAGTCCTAATGACATCTTTCACAATCTGGATGCTAACCGAGTAAACCATCTTAACAGAGTTAAAAAAACGATTTAAAACTCCTAGTGTGGATAGGGCCTAAAAAGTGTTTCTTTTTAAACACTGAAATTGTGCTGCATTTGGTAACCACCATAGGTAAACTATTATATAGTATAAGCCTCTACCAGGGCCAGCTCTGCCACTCACCATTGGAGTGAAAAATATATATTATTTTAAATAGAAATTTTTAAAACTATTTGGCACTATCTAATGTTGATTAAAATAAGTCCTGGTTATGCAATAGGGGTGAAGTGATATGCTATTACAAAAATCAATGTATCAGAGCCAGGGTGTGATAACCGGATTGTGACGTGTACACCATGAAGATATCAAGCACAGTGTACACATCATCGTCAGTTATCACCATAGTGTACACGTCACTCCCCTTCCCATGCCGCTAAACTAACAAAAAAGGAAATGGGGAAAAAATCTGGAGCCCTACTGTATAAAATGGACACACGATGTTCTGGCATGTGATACTGTATATATCACAACTCGTGAACAGTGAACTCGGAAACCCTCACTCATGGCTCCATTACACTCCGCCACTCATGAGCCGAGGTTACTGCCCACTTGTTGTGATATATATGGTATCACACGCTGAGACATCGCATATCCTCTTATTACCATATGGTGCAAAAGAAAACATTCTGGAGTAGATAATGGCATGGAAAAAATTAAAAGTCAGAGGTAGTCCTGCTCTACATTATCATTTGTAACAGATGCCCAACAAAAAGACTTGTAAAAGACACTATGCGTATGTATAATGCATTATGATATGGTTTATAATACAAGTTAAGTGTAAGGAAAATCTAGTACCACTTTGGACCTGTATTTTAATGTTACTTATTATTTCAGAATTAGACTAAAAGTTATGTAATTTGTATATACAAATATTACATCAGTGATATATGGATTACACGACAACAATATGCTGGACTTTATGATTATATTGAGATGTAAATATGTTTAGTTAAAATCAATAAAGTTTTAATTATAAAAATATAGACCTGTTGCTTTGTAAGTGATAGATCTTTGATCCATTTAGGAGACTGTGTAAGGGATCTTAAAGTGGTGGTGATTGTGTGATCCATCTAATACTTCATCCGTTTTAACAACTTGAAAATAAATAATTGCTGTCATTGCTAAATAAGGGTGTGGCAGAGAAAGTGCCATAGACCTGGAGGGGTGTACAGTGTAGGCAAAGCAACAAAAAGGGCAGAGTGGATGGGCCATGTAGCCCTTATCTGCTGTCAGCTTCTATGTTTCTATACTATTGTCTAATAATAAACCAAGGACAACCTTGTACAAAAAGATAGCAGATTTAAGTTTAGATCTGTCATCAAGTGCTAAGCAATCGACAAAAATCATAAAGTAAGTAATGATCTCCTCCTCACTTCCTGCAGTCACCTGGGTCATGACTTGTTTAGAACCAGGAGTGACTGACTCTGTGGTCTCTCTGGCACTTGTAATCAGCTGAGGGCAGCATGGTGTTATGAGCAGAGACCTACACCTTTATTTAGTTTTTGTTTAACGGGTAGGTGCACTAGCCATGGCAATGACTATTTTCAGGCCTTGACAAATGATGGCCCTACAGCCAGACTGTCAAAAGATAAATACAACCCTGGGAAAGCCTACAGGTACCCTGTCATTATCTACTTAATCCCACATAATAACAGCACCAGGGGTGTCAGAGTGCTGTCTGTAAACACAGAGCTGCTGTAGACAGTTCATTATCTTCCTGGAGAGCACAGAGCCTATAGGTATCAAAGGGATAAGCCTATAGTGTGAGGGGGGGGGGTACACAAATCTCTTTCTGTTGTTTCCTGTTCCATATTTGACTGAAAAACTGTTATGCAACAAGGCAGAAAATGATGGTTTCTCAGACATCAAATATAATACAAGCATTGTTTATTCATATACAGACCAACATGAGTACTCAGGCCAGCATTTCATGGCTGCTGTGAGTGCAGTGAATCAATCGATGAAGAAAAGGGAACTGTGGATTGATAATTAGCAATACTACAGTCTAAAAACCTCTTAGGAATGTCAGAAGGTGTATGGGAAGGCAAACTAGATGTTAGGAAGCTCTAGGTGGCTGGTTTATTTATTTCTTGAAAACTTCAGAGGATTACCTTTGAGCACAAGTGCTCATTTACAAAGGTTTCACATTAGAACATAGTCACAGAAAAGATTGCAAGTACGATAAGCAGTTCCAGAGGAAATGCAGTTGAGTCAGGCTCAGAACACTTAAGGCAGAACAGTTTTGAACAAACAAACAAAAGAATCCACACAGATCAGTGCATAAAAAGTCACGGGTAATGTACAGAGAGAAACCAAATAAAGCTGTTTAATAGTTACAGTTGCATTGGACTGCAAGGCAGACTGATCTTTTAAATTGATTAAACTTGGGGAGATTCAGCAGTGCATCAGGCAGTCGGTTTAACCAGTTAGCGGCCCAGACAGCAAATGACCACTTGCCCAGCTGAGTACACCTGAAAGGAGGTTCCTGTCCCTGCTACTGGTGTTGTATTGGTTGATGAAGGTGTGGAAGCAATTTGTTAAAGCAAGGGGGGTGTTAGACCCAAGAGTGCCTTTTTAGCTAGCAAACAGGTCTGGAGCTTTATTCTGCAGGGTAAAGGTAGCCAGTAAGCAAGTGCATAAAGGATACAACTATAAGTGTAGTTATCTGCATCAAGAACAAAGTGGCATGCCTTATTACAGAGCAGTTTTACTCTGTTTAGCACCATGTCACAGGCAGCTGTGTAGACAGGGTGGCCATAATCTATAAGTGACAGAAAAGGAGCTGGACACAATAAAGTGTCTAGCATTCCCTGTGAGATTGTTCTTGCTGTTAACTATGCCCACCAGATTGTCAATATGGGATGCAAAGGATAAGTTGTCATCCCAAGTTACTCCAAGGTATTTGAAGGTCTCCATCCATTCAAGGTTAGGTCCTTGACCATTTCTGATGATAAAGGGTGGAACTTTCCTCTTCTGTGGGAGGCTAGAGAAGAGCATGATCTTTGTTTTTTGTTTTTTGTGATTGAGGACCAGTTCGTTGTTGGAGAACCAACTCTGAAGTGACATAAAGTTACTTTGAAAAGTGGCAATATGGTTGTCAAGGTCAGTGTTTTTGGACTAGGCAAGTGTGCCGGAAGATAGTAAAAGCTGAGGGGGCTGAGAATCAGAAGGGCACTTATGAGGGTATAAAGGGCACTTTTTCTATACTAGTTTTTGCCATACAAAAATAAAAAGTGGAGGGGCTACCACCTCTTTTGCCCGCCCCGGTTCCGTTGCCTATGGGACTAGGTCAAGGTCAGGGTTTTTGGACTAGGTCAAGGTCAGGGTTTTTGGACTAGGCAAGTTTTTTGACGGAAGATAGTAAAAGCTGAGGGGGCTGAGAATCAGAGGGCCACTTATGAGGGTACAAAGGGCACTTTTTCTATATTAGTTTTTGCCATACAAAAATTAAAAGTGGAGGGGCTACCGCCTCTTTCGCTCCGCCCTGGTTCTGTCACCTATGGGACTAGGTCAAGGTCAGGGTTTTTGGACTAGGTCAAGGTCAGGGTTTTTGAACTAAGTCAAGGTCAAAGTTTTTGGACTAGATGACTGCATCATCAGCATAGAGGAGTATGTTAATTGTCTGACAGGCATCCGGCAGTTGATTTATGAAGAGGTCAAATAGGAGTGGGCACAAGATGGAGCCCTGGGGACACCAACATATAGTTGCCTAATGTTGGACAAAGATTTGTACATCTTCACCTGCTGAGAATGATTGATAAAGACAGCTGTGGAACCAGTCAACTCTGTTCTGTGACAAACCCAGGCCAAGAAGTTTGTTAAGTAGGAGATTATGGGTGACCAGGTGGAAGGTTTTAGTAAGGTCAGTATACATATATAGCTCTGACTAGGTCACCATTGTCAAGGGTCTCATGAACACAGTTATGTGTGTTCCAACAGCACCATGTTGGTGCTGTGGAACTTCTGAAAGCCAAGCTGCCGAACACACTGTACACTGTATTGTTTGTGGTATGTGGCAAGTTGGTCAGAGACTATTCTCTCGAGGGGCTTGGACAGCGGTGAGAGAATAGAAATGGGTCAGTAACCTGCAAGGCTAGTGCAGTCTCTGCTTTTCAAAACTGGTGTAACCAACGTGGATTCCACTTCTCTGGGAACCAGGTGGGGTGTGGGAACTTCTCTGGTTTCAACAGTCATGGGGGGGTGTATTATTCTCACTGTACAAGTCAGTGGTTTGACCACACCTGGAGTGCTGTGTGCAGTTTTTTGGAGCCTACATCTGAAAAAGGAACAGGAAAGGTTGAGAACAATAAAGTGAAGGGTGACGGAAATGATCCAGGGACAGCAGAGTGGCCACTATGAGGAGAGACTGGAAAGTATCAACTTGTACTCTCTGAGGGGAGAGGAGGGAAAAGATAGATTAATTAGCTAGATAGATTAGATAGCTAGATAGATGGATGGATACTGTTGATAGATGGATGGATACTGTAGATAGATGGATAGATGGCTAGATAGATATATATATATTGTTGATAGCTGGATGGATACTGTAGATAAATAGATAGATACTGTCTGTAGATAGATAGATGGATACTGTCAATAGATAGATGGATACTGTAGATTGATGGATAGATAGATAGATAGATTGATGGATACTGTCAATAGATGATATCTCTATCTACTGACAGTATTATCTATCTGTAGATAGATATATAGACAGATAGATATACTGTCAGTAAATAGATAGAGATATAGATACTGGCTGTAGATAGATACTGTCGATAGATAGATACTGTAGGTAGATAGATGGATACTGTAGATAGATGCTAGACAGAGATAGATACTGTCAGATAGATACATAGATAGACAGACACTATAGGTAGCTAGATTGACAGACTGACAGATAAAAATACATACAAGGGTACATCAGGGTGAACTTTTGCATTACGAGCAAGACAAGGGAGAGCCAGGAAAGTACAATTCAGTCAACTTGACATCAATCATTGATAAGATGATGGACACCATTCTTAAGTAATGGTTGTTGGGGCTACTTTAGGCAAACGGTCTCAGGGACAAGCTGGGGGATTACATAAACCAAAAACTTAATTTAAACTACTGAGAGGGAGACACGTTGGCCTGCAGGCCCTGAGCTTCCAGGGGGAGGAGGTCAGGAGATTCCCCCCCTTATCAGTAATGAGGGTAAAGGAAGGTGGAGGCGGTGGGGTAGCAAAGAGGTTAGCAGCAGGGGGAAAGGGCATAGGTAAAGGGGAGAAATGACAGACTCAGAATGGAAGGAAGGGAAGAAGGCTCAGACTATACAGTAGGTGGAAGGTGGTGTTCCTGAATGCACAAAGTATTGGAAACAAGATGAATGACTTACAACATTGATAGCAGAGAAAGGAGTGGACATCGCAGCAGTCAGAGAGACATGTGCTTCACCTAACCATAACCGGGACCTCTTGATCCCTGGGTATAAATTGTACAGGAGGGACAGAGAGGTAGGAAAAGGAGGAGGAGTGGAGGTTTACATCAAGGAAGGTATAACTTGCTTAAGGGAAGTGCTGGAAGAAGGGAGGATGGAAGTAATATGGATTCAGTTACTATGTAATAGAGGGAGGGAGGAAGGTGAGGTTGGGGGTGGTTTATAGACTACCCAACCAGGAGGAGAATAGTGACAGGGAACTGAACTCACAAATTTTCAGTGCTGCTGGTAAAGGAGAGGTAGTAATAGTGGGAGACTTCAATCTGCCCAACGTGGATTGGAGGGTACTGGCCACAACATGCACCAGGAGTCGGGTGATCCAAGATGCACTGCAAAGTGGGTTCCTGAGTCAGGGCATCACAAAGCCCACGAAGGAGGGTGCAATCTTTGATCTGGTGCTGACAAATGGGAATCTTGTCCCAGATATAAAGGTCAAGGAGCCCCTGGGTGGAAGTGACCATCACACTATATGGTTCTGGTTGAATATGGGCAAGGAAAAGGCACCCACTAAGAATAACACCCTGGATTTTAGAAAGGTGAAATTTAGAAGGATGGGTGAGCCACTAAGGAGTTATCTAGTCATCTGGCTAGCATCCAGGTTGATATAGGGGTGGACCATCATCAAACAGAGAATAATGGTTGCCACAAGAGAGTGTGTTAGGCACAAAGGGAAGACCTCAAGGGTAAAGTGCCCAGCTGGGTTGGCATAGAGGGCACCCGGGCAGTAAGAAAAAAGGAGTCAGCCATCACAAAATTCATGAGGAGCCAGAGGAAGGAAGAAAGACAGGGAGGATTACCTGAAAATTGCTAAAGTAGCAGGTATGGTAGTCCAGCAGGCTAAAGCTCAGAAGGAACTGCAGCTAGCTGAGGGAATTAAAAATGGGGGAAAATACCTTTTTAGCTATAGTAACAAGAAAGGGATAAGAAAGATGGGATTGTTAGACTCAGGAAAGGGAATGGGTTGGTGGAGGAGAATGGGACAAAGCAGGGGTACTAAATGAGTACTTCTGTTTGATCTGCACCACAGAGAGAGAGAGAGAGACCAGTGCCTCTCGGGGGAAGGAGGTGGGAAAGAGCAACAGATGTTTTGATAGCAGTGAATAGGGTGAGGAGAAGGTTGATGTCTTGGAGGGTAGCTAAATCCCTAGGCCCAGATGACATACACCCAAAAGTGCAGATGGAGCTGGAAGGGGAGCTTTCAGATCCCTTGGCTAAGCTGTTCAATAGTTCACTGAAATTGGGTATGATACCGCAAGACTGGAGAAAGGTACATGTAGTGCCACCCCATGAGAGTGGTCCCAGGGATGACCCGGGGAATTACCGACTGGTCAGTCTGACCTCAATCATGTCTAAGCTCATGGCGACCATACTTAAAGAAAGATTAGTAGAGTATCTGGAGGAGGAGGGTCTTCAGGATGAGAGGCAGCATAGCTTTAAGGGAGGGAGATTGTGTCAAACAAATCTGATTGACTTCTTTGACTGGGTCACCAAAACAGTGGATGGGGACAGGTGGTGGACATCCTTTACCTAGACTTTAGCAAGGCCTTTGACTCTGTACATCACAGGAGATTGATCAGGAAGTTGCAGATCTAGGGGTTGGTGAGAAGTTGGCCAGGTGGGTGGAAAACTGGCTGAGGGGCAGGATCCAGAGTGTGATGGTGGGAGAAGAGCTCTCTAGCACCAGGGAGGTCACCAGTGGGTCCCACTGGGCTCTGTGCATGGACCACTATTGTTGAACGTCTACATCAACAATACTGGTGATGGCATTAAGGGCAGCATTTGTCTGTTCACAGATGGTACCAATCTCTGTGGGAGACTGGACACAGCAGAAGGGATACAAGACCTATAGGAGGATCTGAAAAAGCTAGAGATGTGGTCCAGAATTTAGGAACTTGGTTTCAGTGCAAAGAAATGCAAAGTTATGCACACTGCGAGTATGTGGATCAGGAGAGGAGAAGGACCTTGGAGTGATGATCACTAGTGACCTGAAGCACTCCATGCAGTGTAGGAAGGCAGCAGCAAGGGCAAATAAAATGTTGGGCTGTACTGCCAGAGGGATCAGCAGCAGGTGAGAGGAGGTAATACTGCCCTCATACAGGTCATTAGTGAGACCATATTTGGAGTACAGTGTGCAGCTCTGGTGTGCATACCTTAACAAGGACATAAGACTGCTGGAGACGGTTCAAATGAGGGCAACAAAAATGATCATGGGTCAACATGGTAAGGCATACAAGGAGAGGCTGAGAGCACTGAATGTGTACTGCCTGGAAGAGAGGAGAGAGAGCCAGAGCGAGTGAGAGGAGACATGATTCAGACCTTTAAGTATTTGAAAGGAACAAATAGGGTGGACAAAGAGGGTCCCTTTAGGTTGAGTGGGAACCAAAACTTGAGGGAACACAGACTTAAGTTGGGGGTGGAGGTTCAGAACAGAGGCTAGGAGGCATGTCCTCACTGAGAGGGTGGTGCAGGTTGGAATGTACTTCCAGAGGAGGTGGTTGCATTGAAAACAGATGGCAGCTTCAAGAGAGGCTGGGATAGAGTCAATGGAAAAATAAGGTTTAACAAGCAAGAAGGGCTAATTGGGGAGTGGGGGCGGATGCAGAGTCAGTAGCATATGCTGAGGGCCCTACATTACGAGCAGACTAGAAGGACCTAATGGCCTTATTTTGCTGGCTTTGTCATATGTTCGTACATACGTAAGATGACAGACAGCATAGGTTTGTAGCAGGGAGGTCATGTTAAACTAACCTGGTAAGCTTTTTAACTGGGTCACAAAGGTTGTGCATAAGAGCAAGGCAGTAGACATAGGGTACATGGAATTCAGCAAGGCCTCTGAGTCAGTCCCACATAAAAGATTAATTAAGAAGCTGGATGACCTAGGAGTGGGATGACAAATGTCTAGGTGGGTGGCAATCTTGTTGGGAGGGAGAACCCAGAGAATAGTTGTTGGGAGGGGGGACAGTCAAAGATGAGGGAAGTTATCAGTGGAGTACCATGGAAGTCAGTGCTTGGATGGTGCTGTTCAATGTTTTCATTAATTACATGAAAGACAGCATTAAGGGCAACATTTTCCTTTTTGTGGATGACACCAACCTCTCTTGCAGTGTAGACACAGAGGAAAGAGTAAGGGATGTGATGGAAGACTTAGAAAGACTGAAGAAAAGGTCAGGAATCTGGCGACTGTGGTTCAAGTCACGTATGTGGGGAGGAAGAACTCATAGGGCGGAGTTATGCTGGTGGAGATAACCATCACAGTATCCCAAGATGAGAAGGAGTTGGAGATTGCAATTACCAGCACCCTGAGGCCCTCTACACAATGCAATAAGGCAGCAGTGAGGACTAACAGGCTGTTGGATTACATAAGTAGAGGGTTCACTAGCAGAAGAAATTAGGTCATACTGCCTCTGTACAAATCCATGGTGCACCTGCATCTAGAGTACTGCATACAATTCTGGAACCCCGCCCACAAAAAGGACATAAAACCGCTGGAGGTGTGACATAGAAAGAACACAAAAATGATCCAGGGCAGCAGGGGCTCTTGTATAAAAGAACCTGACTATGGACCCATTTGAGGACAGACAGAAACAGGGGGACATGATAGAGACCTTTAAGACCCTAAAGAGCATCAATGAGGTATACTCTAATGAACTTTTCAGGACCCACTGACACAAATACATGAGTAAAAACAGATGCAAACTGTCTGGGGCAGTTTCCAAAAGGCGCCCAGGAGCAATCTCTTTTTTTTTTAGTTTTTGGTAACCGGGTAAGGCCCACTACTCCCAAGGGCCTGTTTTCAGGGATGACCTGGGAGCACTGGGAGGTTAAGTGACTTGCTTAGAGTTACACAGTATGCAAGTGGAGTTTGTGACAATCAAACCCAGGTCTGGTCTGCTGGATGTACCAAGCTCATTCACAGCTCATTACTCTAACCTCTAGACTATACTGCCAGCCAATCACTGCCGTATCTGTCTGTATACAGTCCCTGCACTACCAGTATCTGACTGGAGTATAATGACTGCAGTATCTGTCTTTATACAGTCCCCACACTACCAGTATCTAACTCACTGGTGTATAATGACTGCAGTATCTGTCTGTATACAGTCCCTGCAGTACCAGTATTTAACTCACTGGTGAATAATGACAGCTATGTCAGTCTGTATACAGTCCCTGCACTACCAGTATTTAACTTACTGGTGAATAATGACTGCTATGTCAGTCTGTATACAGTCCCTGCACTACCGGTATCTAATTCATTAGTGTATAATGACTGCAGTGTCTGTCTGTATGCAGTCCCTGCAATACCAGTACCTAACTCATTGCTGTACAATGACTACAGTGTTTGTCTGTACACAGTCTCTGTACTACCAGTATTTAACTCATTGGTGTATAATGACTGCAGTGTTTGTATATAGTCTTTCCACTACCAGTATCTAACTCATTGGTGTATAATCACTGCTTTGTCTGTCTGTATATAGTTGCTGCACTACAGGTATCTAACTTATTGGTATATAATGACTGCAGTATGTGTCTGTATTAAGTCGCAGCACTACCAGTATCTAACTCATTGGTGTATAATGACTGCAGTGTCTGTCTGGATACAGACTCTGCACTACCAGTATCTAACTCATTTGTGTATAATGACTGCTGTGTCTGTCTCTATACAGTCTCTGCACTCCAGTATCTAACTCAATGGTGTATAACGACTGCTGTGTCTGTCTGTATATAGTCGCTGCACTACCAGTATCTAACTCATTGCTATATGACTGCAGTGTATGTCTGCATACAGTCCTTGCACTACCAGTATCTAACTCATTGGTGTATAATGACTGCAGTGTCTGTCTGGATACAGACTCTGCACTACCCGTATCTAACTCATTGGTGTATAATGACTGCTGTGTCTGTCTCTATACAGTCTCTGCATTCCAGTATCTAACTCATTGGTGGATAATGACTGCTGTGTGTGTCTCTATACAGTCTATGCACTACCAGTATCTAGCTCATTGGTGTATAGTGACTACAGTGGTTGTCTGTACACAGTCTCTGCACTACCAGTATCTAACTCAGTGGTGTATTTTGACTCTGTATCTTTCTGTATAGAGTCTTGGCATTACTAGTATCTAATTCATTGGTGTATAATAACTGCAGTGTTTGTCTGTACAGTCTCTGCACTACCAGTGTCTAACTCATTGGTATATAGTGACTCTGTATCTTTCCGTATACAGTCTGTGCACTACCAGTATCTAATTAACTGGTGTATAATGACAGCTGTGTCTGTCTATATATGGTCCTTGCACTACCAGTATGTAACTCATTGATTTATAACTGTAGTGGCTGTCTGTATACAGTCCCTGCACTACCAGTATCTAACTCATTGGTGTATAATGACTCTGTATCTCTCTGTATACAGTCTGTGCACTACCAGTAGTTAACTCATTGGTGTATAATGACTGCAGTGTCTGTCTGGATACAGTCCCTGCACTACCAGTATCTAACTCATTGGTGTATAATGACTGCAGTGTCTGTCTGGATACAGTCCCTGCACTACCAGTATCTAATCCATTGATGTATAATGACTGTAGTGTGTGACTGCATACAGTAGCTGCACCACCAGTATCTAACTCATTGGTGTATAATGACTGTAGTGTGTGTCTGTATACAGTAGCTGTACTACCAGTATCTAACTCATTAGTGTATAATGACTCTGTATCTCTCTGTATACAGTCCCTGCACTACCAGTATTTAACTCCCTGGTGTATAATGACTGCAGTGTGTGTCCGTATACAGTCCCTGCACTACCAGTATCTAACTCATTGGTGTATAATGACTATAGTGTCTGTCTGGATACAGTCCCTGCATTACCAGTATCTAATCCATTGGTGTATAATGACTGTAGTGTGTGACTGCATACAGTAGCTGCACTACCAGTATCTTACTCATTGGCGTATAATGACTGCAGTGTCTGTCTGGATACAGACTCTGCACTACCCGTATCTAACTCATTGGTGTATAATGACTGCTGTGTCTGTTTCTATACAGTCTCTGCATTCCAGTATCTAACTCAATGGTGTATAACGACTGATGTGTCTGTCTGTCTGTATACGGTCGCTGCACTACCAGTATCTAACTCATTGCTATATGACTGCAGTGTGTGTCTGCATACAGTCCCTGCACTACCAGTATCTAACTCATTGGTGTATAATGACTGCAGTGTCTGTCTGGATACAGACTCTGCACTACCCGTATCTAACTCATTGGTGTATAATGACTGCCGTGTCTGTCTCTATACAGTCTCTGCATTCCAGTATCTAACTCATTGGTGGATAATGACTGCTGTGTGTGTCTCTATACAGTCTATGCACTACCAGTATCTAACTCATTGGTGTATAGTGACTACAGTGGTTGTCTGTACACAGTCTCTGCACTACCAGTATCTAACTCAGTGGTGTATTATGACTCTGTATCTTTCTGTATACAGTCTTGGCATTACCAGTATCTAATTCATTGGTGTATAATAACTGCAGTGTTTGTCTGTACAGTCTCTGCACTACCAGTGTCTAACTCATTGGTATATAGTGATTCTGTATCTCTACTAGTATGTAACTCATTGGTTTATAACTGTAGTGGCTATCTGTATACAGTCCCTGCACTACCAGTATCCAACTCATTGGTGTATAATGACTCTGTATCTCTCTGTATACAGTCCGTGCACTACCAGTAGTTAACTCATTGGTGTATAATGACTGCAGTGTGTGCCTGTATACAGTCCCTGCACTACCAGTATCTAACTCATTGGTGTATAATGACTGTAGTGTCTGTCTGGATACAGTCCCTGCACTACCAGTATCTAATCCATTGGTGTATAATGACTGTAGTGTGTGACTGCATACAGTAGCTGCACTACCAGTATCTAACTCATTGGTGTATAATGACAGTAGTGTGTGTCTGTATACAGTAGCTGTACTACCAGTATCTAACTCATTGGCGTATAATGATTCTGTATCTCTATCTCTCTCTCTCTCTCTATATATATACAGTCCCTGCACTAACAGTATCTAATTCATTGGTGAATAATGAGTGCAGTGTGTGTCTATACAGTCCCTGCCCTACCAGTATCTAACTCATTGGTGTATAATAACTGTTGTTTGTGTCTGTATACAGTCCCTGCACTACCAGTATCTAACTCATTGGTGTATAATGACTGCAGTTTGTCTTTGTACAGTCCCTGCACTACCAGTATCTAACTCACTGGTATATAATGACTGTTATGTCTGTGTGTATACAGTCTCCGCACTACCAGTATCTAACTCATTGGTATATGCTGACACTAGTGTTTCTCAGTATACAGCCCCAGCACTACAGTATCTAACTCATTGGTGTATGCTGACTGCAGTGTCTATATGTATGCAGTCTCTGCACTACCAGTGTCTAACTCATTGGTGTATAATGACAGCAGTGTCTGTCTGTATACAGTCCCTACACTACCAGTATCTAACTCATTGGTGTATGCTAACTGCAGTGTCTGTCTGTATGCAGTCTCTGCACTGCCAGTATCTAACTCATTGGTGTATAATGACTCTGTATCTCTCTGTATACAGTCCCTGCACTACCAGTACCTAACTCATTGGTGTATAATAACTGCTGTGTCTGTCTGTATGCAGTCCCTGCACTACCAGTATCTAACTCATTGGTGTATGCTGACTGCAGTGTCTGTCTGTATGCAGTCTCTGCACTACCAGTATTTAACTCTTTGGTGTATAATGACTGCAGTGTCTGTCTGTATACAGTCCCTGCACTACCAGTGTCTAACTCATTGGTGTATAATGGCTCTGTATCTCTCTGTATACAGTCCCTACACTACCAGTATCTAACTCATTTGTGTATAATGACTGCTGTGTCTGTCTGTGCACAGCCTCTATGCTACCAGTATCTAACGCAGCAGTGCATAATCACTGCTGTGTTTGTCAGTTCACATTGTCTGCATTACCAGTATACTAGAAATTTTGCAAAGAAACCTTTTTTGTCTCCCTTTGCATATGTGCATGCTCCAGGTGTTACCCACTCTCTATCCATGTTTAAAGTTTGTTTAGGAAAGGCACATTGACTTGTGACAGCTCATTTTCAGGTGTGTCCCTTGGGGTGGGTTACATGGGACCTGTTCTAGTTATGTATTTGTAATGTTTGAGCAAGAAAGGCACTTTAACATGTGACAGCTCGTTTCCAGGTACGCCCCTGGGGGCTGGATTGCATGGACCTGTAATTTAGTTGTAGTGCTTGTCCAGGAAATGGACTCGGAGCTGTGACAGCTTGTTTCCAGATGTGTCCCTTGGTGTGGGTGACATGGGACTTGTTTTATTAAATTTATTTGCAAGGTTTGGCCAGGAAAGGCACATAGAGCTGGGACAACTCGTTTCTAGGTGTGTCAGTGTGGGTGGGGTTACATGGGACTTGTTTTATTTTTGAGTTCGCGCATGTGCTGGGAACTTCTTGGGATTGAGACTTTTGAGGGGTGTGAAACTGTCTGTCCAATGCAGAGTGCTTTGCAAGGGGCTCGACTGTATCACGCCAATCATCTGCCAGGCTGGTCCTGATGCTGTTTTGCCTGAAGTGGTCTGCATATGAAAAGAAAAAGCCACACCAATCACTGTATTTATCTGTACTGCATGTAATAATCAATGTTCCCCTATCCCCCACCTCCCCCAGGTCGCGTCTGGAAACGAGTGGTACTCCACTCAGTACATCTGCCTGGTTAAACTCTTAAATAAATAAATAAATAAATGTGGCTGCTTTTTCCTTTTATCTGCAGGTCACTGCAGAGCAAACAGCTGTTTGCGTTGTGATGTCTCCGCCCCCCCCTCGCCACCCCACCAGTCCCTGCCTGAAAGGTGGGAGGAGGCGTTTTCCTCAACTGCCTCTTGCACGTCCTGCTGTCTTGGTTTCTGCGTTTTCTCCTACCCATGTGGAGCAGGCCACAGCCTAAGCTCTGTATGGGCTGGGAGTATTCAGTGCCTAAGGCTCTGAGCTCTGAATGACCACGTACTATATACAGTATGCACTCAGTGATTGACAGCTGCTGTCAGTCATTGAGCGTGTACTATATACAGTATGCACTCACTGAGAGATTAGTCAGTGGCTGGCCGTGGTGGCGAGTGGTGGGCTGTGACAGTCGCTGGTTTGATTACAGGTTGGGGGTGCTGGGTGATAGGGCACTGTGGGGTGGGAGGTTCACTAGCCCACCAGGAATCTTGAAACTTCTGTTAATGGTGGATCGGGGCTGGGATGGTCCGCTAGACCACCAGGGAATATAAATATTATATTATACATATTACTAAATATTATAATGGAAAATTGGGATCTTGGGGGGAAGGCTAGACTACCAGGGATATTATTAATTATTATAATGGAAGATCGGAGCTGGGCGAGACCACTGGACTACCAGGGAATATAAATATTACTAATTGTTATAACAGGAGATCAGGAGCTTGGGGGGCTCTAGACTACCAGAGATATTATTAATTATTATAATAGAAGATTGGGGCTTGGAGGGGCAGCACATTGGCACACCCTCCCAGAGGATTTCTAAGTACTTTTAGACCAGCCCTTTGCTGGTCTAATAGTACTTAAGACAATTGTCCTCTGGGAGGGTTTTGAGAATACCAACTGAGAGGATATGGCAGCCTGCGTCTGCTACAAGCCCCCTAGCACCATGCCGCAGCCCATTTTGTGGTACAAGGGGATCCGTACTAAATCCCGACACCCTTGTTCCTGACATTGAAAATTCCGTCACCTAAATCCCGACTAGTTAAGTGCCCGAAATGACAATTGACCGAATTACGAAATCCCGACGGTTTAAACAGAAAGCAAGAAAACTGCGATCCTAATACTGTAGCCATTCAGTCAACTGTCTGCCTCCTCCCCCCCCCAAAAAAACATCTGAACCTGACCAAAGCTTGTTTGTTTTCAGCTGTTACAACATTTCCAGGATACAGTTTTTAAGTTTTTTTGTTTGGTTTCAGCTGTGCTCATTCACCCCAATTTTGGCTTGCGCAGTACAAAGTAATTATTTGCATTTCTGATCAGTGCCCGTCACTGAAAGCAACTGCCGAAATTCCAATGGACGCCCTGCTGGTCTACAGTTCTTAGGTATGCTTTTACATCTGCATTGCCTGGACTGAAGAAAAAACAAACTGTTGAAACATCTACTGTAATGGACTTGATCCACCAAATAAAGATGCATAATTTTTCCAATCAGGACTCCACTGTAGATGAGACTGTTGTAGCATACACACAGCTGGTTATCGATGTACCAACCTATGATCTGTAATGGGAAATAGGGAGCAGGGTGATGAGTGATTGTGCTTTACCTAGTGGTGTTTGAAAGGTGGGTTAACACTAGCTCACAAGTGTTATTTTCATTTTAAAGATAGGTGATATTTTTCTCGTGGACGGAGTGAGGGTGGGGGCGAGAGCATACCGCACTGAAATTGCGGTGTGCTGCAGGAAAACCTTTACTTCAGTACTGCTTCTCATTCAATGCCTTGTGCTGTATTTATATTTATAATTTACAGTGCGGCATATCTTTTCCGGGAAAACAGTAAGTAGTGCTGCTGTTTTTTTTTTTAATGTCACGGAACTAATCGAGTCAAGATTTAGGCAAAATTTTAGAAGTTGCCAGCTCAGTACCTCAATAACCGATTTTCGGCAAATACAGTGCGGCACATGTTTTGCTGGAAAACGGTAAGGAATCCTGCTATTTTTTTTTTTATTTTATAAAGCCAATCGGGATTTCGGCAGTCGGGCATATTAACTGTCGGGCACAAGATGAGTCGGGAAATCGGTGACGGGATTAATATTGTTGGGATTAAACATGTCGGGATTTAGTACCTAACCCGGTGCAAGCCCCTTTTGATGCATGCAGCCTGCATTTGACACAGGCTACTTTTTAGAATAGCTCAGGCTGCATTTTTTGACGCAAGGTGCCACTTGCATCATTTATGTTTGACGCAGGCACCTTGCATCAATCTAAGGGGTTTGAGAATCAGGCCCAGTGTGTCTGATGCTTCCATTTTAACTGATACCACACTGGAGAACAATGCTGCCACCTTGGGGCATTGCTTATAATTAACACTCCTTGTAAGTGGCGTCGGGGAGCTTAGAACAAGTGTGCATGTTAAAATATAAAGTGCAAAAAAGGGAATACAAAACACAAAAAACAGATTTCTGAAGCAGCATATAGCCGCAAATATTAGATCAGATGATATGTTTAAAGCTAAAGGTTTTTTTTTTGCTGGCTTATACTGCTGTGAATAGTGCCAGAAAAACTAATAATCAAAATGTAATTTTAAACAAGACTTGTCACAGTAAAGCAATTTAATAAGTAAAAAGATTAAGTAAAAAAAGTTAAAAAAAATTTTTTAGACTGCAGCAGTATCCTGTTTATGAGAAGCAAAGCAAATAGTAAAGGAATAATGCATGACAGGGTGTGTGTGGTGCTGAGATAATGCCACGCCTGGGGTGGCTGGACACGAGGCTGAAGGCCGAGTGCATCCAATGTTCCAGGCGTGGCGTTATCCCAGCACAACACACACCCTGGAGTGCATTATTCCTATTACACAATGGCTCAGTTGTAAAAGAGTAAAAAGAGAGATATAAAATAAATAAAGTAAAGCTGCAAGATTACATATCGGGCTTCACTATTAGTCGAGCGGTGGCTTTCATTTTTCCTAATGTGCAGTCTAAAGTGTGCAAAATCGTTCAGAAAAGTAGCCCCATATACTTGTATGGCGCGCGTCCCCGCTCTCTCTGTGGCTAAATGTCACGTCGGAGGGCGTGGGGGGCAAGCGGGCAGACTAGGAAGTGGGAAGGATAGGCTGGCTCAGCCAGGTTACAATCCTTCCAAAACCTTATACAGCATAGTACAATTCTTACTCTTAGCACAGGCCTTCTCGGCTTGCCCCATGGTACCAGGCTGTGAAGCCCAAAATATTAGTAAGCTGAACCTACACCTTTACTTTAAATATATTAAATATATATATTTTTTTATTGTTTTTGCAGTGGGTAGGATTACATTATGACAAAATGGTGCAAATTTCTACTTTAGCCAATAGGCGAAGCTGCGCTGTTTTGGTGTGACTTTGTGCTCCCGACAGCAATCTTTGTTAGAGTTGGCTCTGTTTACAAACCATCCTCCTGTATTAGGATTATTGCCTTGGGTTTATGCTTTGGTTTGGAAGACGCTGTACAGGATTTTTTTAATCCTTTTTTTTTCATGGTCCTGAACGCTGTGGTCTCCATTGCCTTCCCCCCCACCGCTAACCGAGTTACTTCCAGCCACACGCTTCTTTGAGGATACCTGCATGGGAGGTAGGGATATGTTTTAGAAAGTGGGTTTCAGAAGTGTTATGTGGTGAATTTAAGAAGGAGAGGAGGAAAATATTTGCGAGTGAGAGCAGTGGTGACTGTGTGAAAACATGGTTGCTCACTCACTCGCTAACTGGGCCACACGCTCACTTTCTGTATGGGGCTACAATTTGTTTTTTACACAAAAAACAGAAGTATTTCTAATATGTTGTGATGGCTGTGGGTGGTACTTTGTGGGTTTTCTTTCCTGGGTTATGGTCTGTGGTGGGGGTGGGTTTCCGGCTGTGTGAGGGCAGCGCCGACTGGCAAAGTGGGTACCAGAAAAGCTGCTCATAGGCAGCAGAGAGATGTTTCTTTTAAACCGAGATGTGGTCATCGCTGTGTTGGCACTAGAGCCATGGTGTTATGCCAGGATAACACCACAGGTCCAGTCCCACACTGACCAATGACAGCTCGAGATTCTTTCTTGCCATTGTATAATAGAAAATAGACATATTGGTGGTCTAGTTGATTAGGGCTTGTGATCACCCCTATGTCACACTATAACTAAAATGTTGGGGCCCGGGGATCATCTTGCTCAGGTTCACACTGAATCACGTACAGAGAAGCTGAAAAGAGAAAAAGACAGATAGAAACTGGGTAATTAAATGATTGCAAGCAAGATCCCTCCATCTTATTCAGATCCCAGTCTATATCCAGCTCCTTAGGTTGCAGTGAACCCAAAGAGAATATCCAGAAGCTCTCCCTCTGCAGGAGTTTGTTGAGCCTGTCTCCACCGCTGGGGTTTCTATCTACGAATTCTAGGGCCATAAATAATGTCACAGCCAGGTTTTTGTTGTGTTTGTCACTAAAATGGCTCTCCAGGGATGTATTCAAAAGTCCAGCTCTGATATCCCGAATGTGTTTCTGTATTCTCTTTCATAAGGGTCTACTAGTTTGACCTATGTACAGAAGTTTACAGGGGCACCAAATGGCATAGACAACATAGGTACTACTGCAGTTGAGGAGGCTTCTGACATCCATGGCTCTGTCATGTCCTTCTAGGAGAAATCTGTTACCCTGGTGACAAAACTTACAAACTTTATCATTCTCATTTCTTAACATGCCTTTAGGCAGGGGCGGTAACCAATGTCTACGTGGGGGCTCACTTGTGGATGGGAAGAATCTGCTATGCACAAGTCTGTTTCGCAGGTTTTCAGCCCTTGAAAACATCACTCTCAGGTAGGCACCCAGTTCAGATGATAGGACTGGATCATTAAGTAATATGGGCAATGTTTTCTAATGTTGGTTGGGTTATATGGGAGCTGTTCTATTTATTTATTTATTTGTAATATTTGGCCACGAAAGGCACACTGAGCTGTGACAGCACATTTCCAGGCAAGTTTTGATCCTGAATTTTACTCATTTATTTATAATGTTTGACAAGAAAGGCACACTGAGCTGTGACAGCGCATTTCTGGATGTGTGCCTGCGGGTAGGTTATACTTATTTATTTTATTTATTTATTTAAGAGATTTACCAGATAAGCATACTGAGTGGGGACCGCTCGTTTCCAGATGCGACCTGGGGGTTACATTCAATACAAGCAGGAGCACAAACAAAGGTGTATTACAGGTTCAGAGTAGTTTAGGGTGATTGTAAACAGATCCAGAAAGGTTACAGGTTGGACTAACACATTAGTTAGAGATACACAGGTTTAGACCTAAAGATCAGGGTGCATAGTTGCTAAGTCACAGTATGGCCTATGACCGCAGGGCATCTCAAACAGTGACAATAGGTATACAACAGTTATAGTGAGTTGCTAGTCATTTTGTGCAGATCGTAGCATTCAGTTACAGCAGGTCCAGATCAGTTACAGGCTGGACTAGACAAACATTTGTGACTTACAATTTTGGACTTAGAGGCAGGGTACAATAGTTGCTATAAAAGTACATAGTTGCTATGTCATAGATTAGGGCCTATGACTGCAGGGCATAACAGACAGTGACAGTAGGTGTATAATTATTATAGTAAGTACTGGTTATTTGTACAGTTCAGGGCACGTTACGGTGCTGCGTGGTAGCAGGTCTGGGCTGCAGGTTGCAGTTGCATATGTCAGAGAAGTGGGCCTGGAGGAGAGGTTTCAGGAGCCTTGGGGTGGAGTAGAGCCTAATACCAACAGGGAGGTCATTCCATAGTTTGGGCAGTCGGTATTTGAAAGCAGATTGGCCCTTTGATGTGCGCATGAAAGGGATTTGTAGCAGCTTAGAGTCTGAGCATCTTAGGGAGTATGCCTGGGGGGGTTGCGTTGACAAAATGGAGCTGAGATGGGGGGGAGGGAGTTGTTCCAGTGCTTGGCTATGAGATTGGCGCAATGGAGTTGCCTCCTGGACTCCAGTGATGGGAGAGCTAGTGTGCTGTATAGGTCGCAATGGTGGGTCATGGGGGGGCATTCTAGGATGAGCCGACAGAAGGAATGAAAGAGGGAGTCCAAGCTGGCCAGGGCAGATGGGGGGCCGCACTGTAGACCACGTCTCCGTAGTCAAAAATAGGAAGAATCATTTTGAGCACTAATTCCTTCCTGACCGAGGTTGGTAGGCAGCCTTTATTGCGATATAGTGCTCCTAGCGTTGGGCGTAGTTTTTTCAGTAGCGAGTCAATGTGGACAGAGAAATCTAGGTGATGATCAAGCCAAACCCCCAGGTATCTGAAGGAAGTGCATGATTCCAAGGTGGATCCGTCCAGGGTATGGAAAGCAGGGTGGGCGACTAGCCGGGAGAGTCTAGGCTGCATGCCGAAGGTTAAGAAGATGGTTTTCTTTACACTTAGGATGAGTTGGTTAGACCTTAGCCAGTTTTGTACGGCATCAAAGTCCTGTTGAAGGGCAGAGTTTAGGGCCTCAATGGATGGGCCGGAGCCGTATAGTACGGTGTCATCTGCGTACATTTGTATGGCTGAGTTGTAGCATGACAGTGGGAGGTCATTTAGAAATATGGAAAAGAGTAGGGGGCCCAGGACAGAGCCCTGAGGGACCCCCGTGGAGACTGGGAGTGAGGGGGATATGTGGGGGCCAATTTTAACTGCCTGTTTTCTGTCTGTCAGGTAGGCTTTGAACCAGTTGGTGGCAAGATCGGAGAGGCCGGCGTCTTGCAACTTTGAGATAAGCTTTGGGTGGGAAACGGTATCAAAAGCTTTGGCCAGGTCAATGAATATGGCCGAGGTGAAGAACCCCTTGTCCATACTTGAGGCAATAACATTTGTGAGTCTTAGTAGAGCTGTAATGGTGGAGTGCGCCTTGCGAAAACCCGACTGATAAGGGGTGAACTTGGTACATCCAGCAGACCTGTTGATCCCAACTTTTATTTGTTAGTAATGTTTGACAGGAATGGTACACTGGGCTGTGACAGCTCATTTACAGATGTGTCCCTTGGGGTGTATTACATTTAGGTATAATGTTTGGAAAGTCACACTGAGCTGTATCAGCTCATTTTCAGGTGTGGCCCTGTATGGGTTACATAAATTCTGTTTTCTTCATTTATTTATAATGTTTGACAGGAATGGCACACTGAGCTGTGACAGCTTATTTCCAGGAGTTGGGGGGGGAGGTATATGGAATTTATTTACAATGTTTGATGAGGAAAGTTGCACTGAACTGTGACAGCTTGTTACCCACTGTGTCCCTGTGGTGGTTACATGGGATCTGATTTAGTCATTATTTATAATGTTTGACGAGGAAAGTTTTTTGTTTGTAGATTTCCTTTTTCTAATTCTTTGGTAACCAGGTAAGGCCCATTAGGGACAAGTGCCCATTTTCAGGTGCGACCCAGGAACACTGGAGAGGTTAAGTGACTTGCTCAGTCACACAGTATGCAAGTGGAGCTTGTGGGAATGAAACCCAGGTCTGCTGGATGTACCAAGTTCATTCACAGCTTGTTACTCTAACCTCTAGGCTATACTGCCAGCCCCAAAGGTGCACTGAGCTGTGACAGCTCATTTCCAGGTGCATCCTGCGAGGGGTTACAGTGTGTCTGTTTTATTCATTTATTTATAATGTTTGACCAGGGAAGGCAAACTGAGCTGTGACAGCTTGCTTTCAGGTGTGACTCTGGGGATGGGTTACACAGACATATTTCACTGATGAGGGAGTGTTGGCCAGGATAGCTGGAAAAATCCTGTACTGTTATGGTAAGTGCCCTGGGGATCTTTAACTTCCACCTGGAGGGTGACCAGAGATAGGCAGAAGGGAACTCAGTTTAACATCTCATCCAAAGTATGGCATCTGACAAGTGCAGCACCCTTCTTTTACTGTATTACTGTGTCAGTTAGGGGTATTAGCCCAAAGTCCTGGTGTGGGAATAGAACCCATGACCTTATGGCCATAAAAAAAAGCATGTAACCTGATAAGCTACAGACACTGCTTTGCACTGGTATATTTAGGTTCATGTAATCCGCTTCTTGAAGGACAGTCTGGGGAGTGGGGGCAGGTTTTGGCTGTTATACCGAAAATGACAAATTAAGGTTGTGTTCATGGTCCGCCTGGTGGCAATGGCCAGTAGTACACTAGCACGTATGAGACCCAGGATCAAGTCTCTATCCTGACTTTCATGCCAGCATTGATGGGGTCCAGGATGCAATGGAGAAACACTGTGCATTGGTCTGTAAGAGGGAGGTGACCTGCCTACTGTAGCAGCGCCTTCTATAGGTGGTAACACTGGCATCATAGGGGACCACATGATGCATGCCACCCCAAGCCTGTAGGAGAGTATTGCGAACATGTCATCTGATAGGGTTGGGTGGTGGGAGGGTCATACACAGGGGAAAAATCCCTGCCCCCCTAGCACATGAGGTTGAGGCCACTTAGCCACCTAATGTCTCCCAAATACATTGTGAAGTACCTCTGTGCTAGTCCACTTGTTAGCTTTACCCCCCCCCCCCGGGTGGACCTGCAAAGCAAGCACCAGGGCAAGCTGGGGTCCTTCTGCTAGACAGAAGCTGTGGGGATTCCAGGGGACTGCAAGGATCTGGATCAGAGACCCTGCAGCCCCGTGAGCATTATAGAAGGCAGTGGAGAAACAGAACAGCAGAAAAGGTAAAAGGTATGGCAATCAGGAGATGTCTGGCAAAGGCAAAATGTGGGACAGGGGTGGCACACCAGATTAAATGAAGTACTCAAACTAGTATCCCAGAAAGCAGTAAAAAAGAAATAAATAATAATGAGCAAGGGAAGATGACAACGATTTTTTACTGCTTTCTATGGTTACTGGTTTGATTTATTTGGTTAAATTGCAATCACTATATAATTTGAGGGATGTAAAGTATAGGGGACTATTTGTAGCAAGGATTTCATCTAGCTGCTGCCAGCTCAGTTTGTTACAACTGTCTGTGCTCAGCAGGAGGATCATACAGCAGAAACAAAACAGAGATAGACAGCGCAGCTTCAGCGAGCTGGTGCTCAAAACGAGTTGGGCTAAGCTCAAATTATCAACCAGTAATTATCAAAGGCGTTAAGCCAAAGCGCAGGGGTTTTAAATCTTTCCTCATTATTAAAACACCTTACTTTTGAATTACCCACTACTGAGTGCTTATTTCAATGTAACCCCTAGGTGGCGCTATCCCAAGGGCTACTACCCCTGCCTGTTTGACCACGGACAGGTTGAGGGGCCTAGGTCCTATGGCGGGTGCTTCCACCCAGAGGTCAGAGTTTGTAGTGGTTAGATTAACTTGGTCACAGCCCTCTGGGACACTGAGACCCCTTTTATTCCCTCTAGTGGCTCACACAGTACACCGGAGTTACAGCCCCAATACCCCACATGTACACATTGTTCACTCATATAGATACCACTTACCCTCAAGACTGATTCTGCAGCATGTCTCTGAGGACCCCGTGTAAAGTAAGGTTAAACAACATACACAACAAAACACAATACTGTTTCCATAAGTACCAAAACCACAGACAGTATATAGTATAACAACAACAAATCTGATTTATTTAGGGGGCAGTAACTCGAGAGGGGGAAATCAGGTTAATTAGTGGCATTAAATCACAGTACTGTACACACATACAAGGTCTGAAAAGTCACACTCTGGGTACCCAGGTTGGGGGGGGCTAGCCAGGTCCGTTGCCCAAGGTTGGCCGGCAGGTGCAGATAGATAGGGCCCTGTAGAAAAAGGATATGCCCAACACACAGTTGTAATCCGGAGCTGGAGGGCTCAGTCCATGAAGCAGTGAAACAACAAGAATTAGATGACACACTTGTGATTGAAAACAAGCTGCAGGGGAATACCTTGATTTGTACTCACAACACCCAAGCTGAGGATCGGATGGAGAATGTCCCTCTGGATTGCCAGAAGAACAGGGCATGAGGACAAGGTCCTTGTGACTGGACCCCACTGCAGTTGATAGCAAACGGATATAGTCTGAGTTAAGCTGGGGTTTACTTCCAGCTTCAGCACACAATTCACTGTACAGGGGATTTGAAATAGCAATTCCCCCCAAGCACTACGCACATTCATATATAAAAGGAAAGTACTATACCAGGCAGGCTGCTCCTCAATCCCAACCATAATTACTGCAAACTACCCGGGAGAACACACAGCAGCTTCAGTTCCTGACAGACCGGGCGCGATTCAACAATATCTCCAGTCTTCTACAGGGTGAGCCTGGTTTCTACTCTTCAGATCTCCTTCTATGTCCTCACAAATCGGATTCAGTCCAATCGGGCGCTTGCAACGGCTGCAGGCCGAACCTCAGAGCCTCACATGCACTTCCCGCGTGAAACTATACAGCGCAGAAGCACACAGCTCCTTCTCTCTTGACTGTCACAACTGATTTCATCTTTCCAGTTACAAAGCAGGGCATTTCCTTTAGCTCCACACTATTCTGTTGGTTGGTTCAGCTATCACTCACAATAAGACTCCCTCTGATGGTGGAAAAAGGAGCCAAGGTCAAAACTACATTTCCCCGAGTCACTGCCCATACAATCTCCTTGTGGCTGGCTTAAATTAAGAGTCCAAGTTCTGATTCATCCACAGGCTCCATTTTAGGGCTCCCTTAACCCAATTGGCCCAGCACAGCAGTTTAGGTCCAAAATGGAGGGGTAACACACACAGAGTACCAGCTGCAATAAAGGCAGGTTAGACAAACTACAATTTTGCTAATGCTTTAAATGATTACAGGCAAACAGTTACAGCTTTCAGATGGGCTCCCTCTGCACCTTCAGCAACCGCAAAATGGAGTGATTACTCCGCAGCTCAGGCGGGATTCGAGCATTAAATACACAGTCCCCCCATACAAACTAATTAAGTCTGCAAGCAGACAGCTGTTAAAGAGACAGTACGTGGAGGCTCAAATAGCACTCACTTGCAACCACATTTAAGCAGCTCAGATGCCGAACAGCACCCAGGCTTGGAGCATTCAGGCAAGCTCCTGGAAGACTTTTTGGAACCCCCATTTACAGGGGGGTTACACCAGTATTTGCTGGATCATGGAGCAGCCCTGAGTATGTAGGCTGAGCCTGGAAGTGCATGAAGGAGGCAGCTGTCACTGAGGACTATGTAAGGATTAACCCACGACAGAGTGTGGGTCTCTCGGGAATTAATGTATGGCGGGGGTGTTGGACAGCGAGGCTCAAGGCCAACTGCTTCCAACCATACAGCCATACATTAATCCTCGAGAGACCCTTGCTCTGGAGTGGGTTAATCCACTTGTAATATGGGCAAGAAAAACGGTTGCGCACAATTGGATAAACTACATTATGTGCCCCTAACGTGTTCATACATTAACTCTCAATTAATGTATGATCACGGACTAATGCAAGATGTAGTACTTATAGTGGACAGATGACAAAGTGCACACAGAACAATATAGGCCCTGTAACGTGGTAATATTTAACATAGCTAAGTATCAAGACACTAGGGTAAACGAAAACACAGAGCAACCTGTACAAACACGGAGTTTTGGTACCTAAAAAACAAAATAAAATATCAGATTTACCTTGACTTTTTTGCACCATAATTCCATGTGTTCTGTTAATACTATTCGACCCACCCACCCACCCACGTACTGGACACCATGCTAATGCTCGTAGCTTTGTGTAACAGTTGAATAAACACTGTACGTTTCTATTATTAAAGCAGTACATCCTGATATTTTTGGGCATGCAGATAGCACAGCCACAGAGATCCACAGCATTGCATTCTTTCCTGATGCTAACAAACCGGAAGCTGACGGACAAGATATAAACTGTACGTGCTGCAAGTGTTCGGCACATGCACTAAATGTAGTGTGCAGCATTCTTAATGCTGTCAAGAAATAGAGTATTGTCCGCTTGTTTTGCAGACAGCTCGCAAGTTCAAGAAATCCATTTCCCGATACCCGAAAAGTTAGAATATCACGGAGAACAGGTAAGAACTAGTCTGCCATCTACTAGTAACCCAAGATGCTTCATGCTTAGCGACGCAACAGGAGAACACACGAAGTCTAACTTGCAACATGGGCAAGAAACAATTCTCTGCAGGGAGCTGAACCATTTTTCTTACCCATGTTTCAAGTGGATTAACCCATGACCAAGCGTGGGTCTCTCAGGGATTAATGTATGGCTGTGTGGTTGGAACCACTTGGCCTTCGGCCTCATGGTCCAAAATCCTCCAGCCTCACATTAATCCCCGAGAGACCTACGCTCTGTCATGGGTTAATCCTTACATGGTGTTAAAGTACTGCATCCCAGTGGGCAGTACTATACTTAAACCTAGCTTACCTAAACCTTTCTAGAGGTAGAGGCACCGGACTATTTCTTTCTAACGTTGGATACACCCCACTACCCCCCATGGAGCTTAACAAACCCAGGCCCCCAAACTTGCTGAGCCCACAAGGCACAAGGAAGGGATAGTCTACTGCAGTGTTGGAATTACAGGGGGACTTGCCAGGATTTAGCCACCCCCCTTCCAGCTCTGAATGGAGCACCAGTAGCTCATGCAACACTGCCATTGACTTATAATGGGAAGGGGGCTCAATTTAAAGATAGGACCCATATGGGCCCCCCCTACCCCCTCCAAGCTCATAAAGTGTCATTCCAACACTGGTCTTCTATAACCTCAGTGACAACCAGGTTACATCCGAATAACCATTCTGCAAAGATTTGTAATTCTGTAACTGGATGTAGTTTTGAAGACCTTGAAGACAGAGGGGTCTTATAAATGCACTTGTTGAATTTAAATGAGGTGTTCTGCTTTTGTAGTATTTTGAAAAGTTATGCTTCAGCAAACGGTCATCCAAATGATTGTACAAAATTTATATTTGTAACTGAATTTCGCTTAAACGGGACAATCCTATACCTTTTTTTCCTCAGCAGTCCGAACTCCATACAAAAATTGTAATACACAAAGGTCTCAGGTTGCAACTAGAAAATAGCCTTTCTGGGCTCTGCTTGCCTACCTGGTAAAATATATTTTATATAAATAAAGTAAAAGTTATACTTTCTGGTGTGCAGTCCCCAACCCCACCTGTGACTGTGGCCATTTCCTAATATCCCAGCATTCTTGACATGGGGAGGGGTGCTTGCTCTAACCAGTATACTGTCTTTCCTAAAGATAGGGAATTTAAAGGCATGGCGGGTGGGTGGAGCAGAAGTGATAAAATAGGTGTTCTCTCTAAAGACACTAAGCACAAATTAATTTACAGGTCTGTTTGAACAATTCTAAGGTCTTTTTTCCATCTTTTTCTAGAAATAAAAATGGACAGCTAATTCCATTGTTTGAAATCCTCTCACTAGAAATGTATATTTGCTCTGGGTTGCTCCCTTTGGATTGATTTTACACTGGCAGGCAGACAGCTACAGAGCAGACGGTGTTCCCTTTAGTCCGACAGCTAGGCAAGAAAATGTGGGGTGGGCGTTGGGAACTCTTGGCCTAATAAGCTAGATGGTGGGTGACTCTGGTTTGAATTGGCACTATTCAGTTAGGGCACAAGCCCTATAATGTGTGCATGCATTCGGGGGGGGGGGGGGCGCTGTGCCACTGAATTCCACAACATAACTATTGGTCTGGTTCTGCTCTCTAGAACAGGACTACATTATTCACCAAAGGGTTGAAAAGCATCAAAGGAGCCACATTAATGAAAAAGAGTTCAAATCTGTCCTAAGAATCCAGTGACGGATGAACTGGCACTCAAAGCTGACTTGGAGTGAAGCTGTGCAAAGCTTTCCTCTTCTGCCCTTTGATATGGAGGAATACCAAGAAACCTAACCCTCAAGACAGAAATGCAGTGGGTGACCAAGGTCTTGACTTTGGAATAACATTTCCCTCAGCTTTCAATCTGTCTGACACTCTGGCAACTTTTACAGAGGCATTAAATCATGAGATGTAAGAGAGATCTGAGGAGGTGGTGGGGCCTGTACTGCCAGCTACTAGATCAAGTTTCAGCCCTGGTCTGGAGTTGTCTAAGGGGTCACACTTGTGGCAGGATAAGCTGGGTCAGATAGAACGCCCTTGGCTGGTGCTGTGGACACAGTTGCTTGCTGCTCTGATGTGTTTTTCTTATTGGTGGTAATAATTATCCAAGCAAGCTCTTTTAAAGAATTCTCTGTTGAAAACTCTGTAGCGTATTTAACTTATCAGGTAGAACAAGTCTGGGCATGTTTTGGGGGCCGCCATCTGCATTTTAGATTTCAGTGTGTTGTGATGGGGCAGGGAAGATTATAGTTTATAGCACACAAAAGTTACACTGGCACTTTTTAGTTTACACTAAGATACAATTAATAAGTTTACAGTAAGATACAAATAAGATACAAGGCGCTGATTGGTGAGGCGCTGCACACATCCAGGTCCTGATTGGCCGGACTGCTCCACTAGCCACAGCCGATTGGAGTGCCTTTTTTGCCTGATATTCCTGCATTCTTTTTTGCTAGCTAATACTGCACCGGTTGTAATTTGTTATTTAATGTACTGCCTAATGTTTCTGAATGTGCCTGTTTGCCTCCAAGTTTGCATACCACTGTTAAGCCTAGTCTTTATTTAATAATGCTGTGCTTAATTGGGGCCTGTTACCTGTAGAACGGTTTGGATCTTTCATTTCTTAGTGCCTTTTTGTCTCACCTGTCCCTGCCTATCTCTCTCCCCTGCTCTTGTCCCTGTGCAGTCCTCGGCTCCTGTATTCCACTTGCCTTCTACTTCCTTCCCCTCACTGTCTCTACTGTCCCACTGTTAAAAACTCTGGCTTTGGCCGTCTGTGTCTGTAACTCTACCCTCGGCTCGGCTGCCCACTGTTTTTTTTTCTCTCCTTTTGCTTCCACCCCCCCGTCCATTTTTCTCTCTCTCTCTCTCTCCCCCATCTCTCTGTCTTCCTCTCTCTGCCACTAACACCACCCCTATTTTACATAACTGCCTTAGCCTCTGTAAATTAATCGCTAGCGCTTGAGCCTTTTGTTTAAATTTCTTCCACCTCCACCCCCTGTTGCCAGTCTGCCGCCAGCTACCTGCCTCCTTTGTGTGAGCCTCAATAAATTGTGTCTCCTTTTCCTCTTCCCCAGGCCGCGGCGCTCGGCATATCCTCATGGCGGATCACCGGCCATTTCCTACAGCCACCGTCCGACTCCACAAATGACTCTTGGCCACCCTCCTGGTCCTCCTGTTCGGATCGCTAACCCAGGTACCACCGCCATCTCAAATTCGTGCTGAAGGTGCTGATTGGTGAGGCGCTGCACACATCCAGGTCCTGATTGGCCAGACTGCTCCACTAGCCACAGCCGATTAAAGCGTCTTTTTGCCTGATATTCCTATATTCTTTTTTGCTTAGCTAATACTGCACCAGTTGTAATTTTGTTCCCTCCCTCCCACCCCCACCCAGGCCTCCTTTAAATACACCTTTACTCCGCCCCACTCCTTTCATTGGCCCACCTTGGCCCTCTCACACCGTCATCTCCAGCCTAGCTTCCTTTTTTCCTTTTTCTACTTTCCTCTGCTCGCTGAAGCACCTCCTCACTACCCCCACCCTCCTCCTGAGCTCAACTGCTGGTCCCTCCTGCTGTCTTACAGCCCAGCCTAAATTGTTTCTACTCCTTTCTCCCTAACTGCTGCATACCCAGTCCTTGCTGTTTCCACCTACTATCAGGTCTCTTTCACTACCTCTCCTGTCTTACTGCTCCATCTCCCCAGCTGCTGAATATCCCACCCTGCTGTCTCTACCCACTCACAGCTCTCTTCACTACCTCTCCCATCTTTCCCTGCCCCACTCTGGACATGTGTCCCCTTCCCTTCCTAGTCTTTCCTCTCCTCTCCCTCCTTACCCTCCCCCCACTTTTCTCTCTCCCAGGCCCATGCCACCCCCATCCCTTACCCACAATCTACCTTGACACTACCAGCCGTACCCTGGGTACACTTCACCACCTGCACAGTCCTACGCATGGCCCTGCACTCGCCAGTACATGGCTGCTTCAAAACAGTACCTTGGTTGGTCTCTATGCCAACCTTTCCATCCTGTACCACATTGCATATCATCAGGGCTGCCATCTGGAATCCACCCACTGCCTGTACAATAAAAGGAAACACTAGTCTACATTACCGGACCTGCGCCTAAGCTCATTGAAGCTTCTCCTACTTCTACTGATATCAGGCAACATCCACCCGAACCCTGGCCCTAGCTGTTCCAGCCCCTTGAAAAAGGCAGGAACTCTTACCATTGCAACCCTTAACATCCGCAGCCTTCTGCCAAAGCTTGATGCACTACAAGCCTTTACCAGACAACATAATCCCGACATCCTTTCAATTGAAACATGCCTGGCACCTAAAGTCCCAGATCTGGCTATCACCATGCAGGGCTACAACATTTTCAGGCTGGACCGTATCTCCAAAAAGGGTGGTGGCTGCACTATCTACATTAAGGATACTCTCCTGGGACACCCTATGTCAAATCCTGTGCCTGTCTCCTCTGCTCAGCTCCTACCTGTAAAAATCCTACTTGGTCCCAATCAAAAAGCCCTCACTATCGTTGCCATTTATATTACACCTCAGGAACAAGATCTTGGCATCAAAGAAATCCTTAACTCCGTCAGCTCACAACCCCCAGGCTCTGAACACATCCTTCTTGGTGACCTCAATATTAACTAGCTCACATCTGATGTCTGCACTTATAAGGATGCCATTGCAGCTGCCAACCTCTCACAACTGGTTACTTCACCTACTAGGCTTAATTACAAAACTGGCACCAGCACCCTGCTGGACTGGGTTCTCACCAACCACCCCTCCAGGATCTCCAGTCCCTTCATTCTCCCTGACTCTCTCAGTGACCACTCCCTGATTCTATGTGAATGGTCTAATAAATTTCAAAAACCACCCCCTTTAATCATCACCAGCAGAGTCCTTCCACAAGGGAAACATCCATTTCAAACAGCACCTATCCCTTCAAGACAGGTTGCCTATTTACAATGCATCTGATGTCAACACAGCCCTTGATTACTTCATTACCACCTTCAACAAGGCCTGTGACCTCTTTGCTCCCACTAAAGAGTGGAAAGCAAAAGCCCTTTGTAACCCTTGGATAACTGCGGAGCTCCTTTCACAGCTGAAATATAGGGACCACCTATGGGCAGTGGCTAAAGATGCAGGCAAACAATCAGATATCCAAAGATACAAACATGCCCGAAATGCCTGCACCAAATCTGTCTCACGAAAAGTTTATGCTATAAGGATGTCCTCACCAACACCTGGGGAAAAGGCAGTGCTTTCTGGGACACTATCAAGGACATCACTGGGAAACAATCAAAGTCCCCCGGCAATGCTAATTGTAGATGGGTCCACCATCCATGATCCTGTGGTCATCGCAAACACCTTTAACACAGCTTTTACCGACCTCAGCTCTGTTCTTCCGCCTGATTTCTTCCTGATTAATGACACCCCCTCAGACACGCCTTGTGCTCCATCCAATCAGCCTCGCTTCTACTTCAGGGAGATTAAGATGAGTGAAGCCCTCCATCACACTGCCTCGGCCATCTCTAAATCTAGAACCAGCAGTGACACCCTTGACCTCAAGCTACTATCACTCTCACTGGAAGTGGTCCTTTGTCCCCTCACTAAAATCCTTAACCTCTTCCTCAACAGTAGTACATTCCCTGAAATCTGGAAAACTGCCACGTGACCCCTGTCCACAAAAATGGGGATAAGACCACCCACGCCAACTATCACCCGATCTCCATATTGCCACCTCTCTCCAAGGCTCTTGAGCATATTGTTGCTGACTAGCTCACTGACTACTTGGTCAAATGCAACATTCTATGCCCCCAGCAGCATGGTTTTAGAAAAGGGCATAGCACCACCACTGCCCTACTTGAATTTACTGGCAAAGTGCACAGCTCCCTTGATAAAGGTCTTCTCACTGGGGCTGTCTTCATTGACCTATCGAAGGCTTTTGACACAGTCCATCATCAGCTACTGTTTGACCAGCTACTCATTACCGGCCTTGCACCTGACTCAGCCCTCTGGTTCACAAGTTACCTTGAAAACCGCTCTCAAAGAGTAAAAATCGCCAATGTTCTGTCCCATACCTTGCCTGTACGCTCTGGAGTTGCTCAGGGATCCATACTTGGCCCACTCCTTTTCAGCCTGTTCTTAAACTCCCTACCTCAATCCAGCTCAGAGCAAATCATCCTGTATGCGGATGATGCTGTTGTCTTCTCCATGCATCAGGACCCTGCATCACTCCAACTCAGCCTTCAGCTTGGATTCAGTGCCATTGAAACTTGGTTCTCCAATCATAAACTGGTCCTATATCACAGGAATACCAAGACCATGCTATTCTGTAGTTCTCATAACCGTCACAGGCATCACCGCCTCGCCATCTCCACCAAACAGGGATCCGTCCTCGAACAAGTATCCTCCTTCAAATATCTAGGTATTTTGCTCACCCACAAGCTCTCCTACTCTGCTCACATCGACAGCATGGCCAAAGCTGCCAATACATGCCTTGGATTGCTCTACAAGAACAGGCAACGTCTCACCCCAGAGGCCCTGAAGATTGCCGTCCAGAGCTCAGTGGTGTCAGTTATTGATTATGGCCTCATTATCTATGGTTCTGCCTCGACATCCACCCTCCATCGCATAACAATTGCCCTAAATAAAGCATGCCGATTCACAACTGGTGCCCACCGCCTCACCCACACCTGTTCCCTCTATGCACAAACCGGTTGGCTCCAACTCTCCAACCGGAAAAAGTATCTCACCTGTGCCATGGTGAGAAAAATCGGCCTTGGCTCAACCCCTCCTGGGGTGTCTCTGCCTTACTTCATCAGACTACTAACCAGCGGAACACCAGGAGTTCAATAACTCAGAATCTACAAGTCCCTCGCTGTCGTACTACTCAGGGCCAACGCTCCGCCTTCAGGGCCCCTTTATGGCTGAACGGCCTTAGCGACTCCATTACCTCAGCTGCTACACTTGGCCTGTTTAAAACCAGGCTCTGGGCACATCTCATTGCCTCTAGCTCCTGTGACTGCCTCACCTAGCTCAAAACCTACACAACTCCAGCCTACTGCAAAGCCACTTGGCCCCCTCTCAGTCTCCTTCCCAAATACTCCTGAGGCGACAACATATATACCCAGGTCTTCTTACCGCCTCTTAGTCTCTTCATGCACTATCTTTCCGCACTTATTCTACCCACTCAGCCCACCCCCTCTTCTTCTCCATGTCTCCTTCCCACTCTTTGACAAATGCCTCTGGCTGCATGTACCCTCCTCCCTCTCCCCTTTCTACAGACTGACTATAGCACTGCTGTACAAGAATTGCGTTTCTGTCAATTCAATGTTGTAACCTTGTTGTATGTGTATCCTTGATGAGGAACCTTTGTAAAAGAGCCTTGGCTCAAAGGTATTTGTAATCCTAGATACAATAAATAAATAAAAATTAAAAAAAAAGTTACACTTTATCATGATATCAATTGGTAATGGCTGGGTGAAATTTCTGATACTCATATTTCAAGTTTTAGGAATGGAACCCAGGAATTCTACCCCGTTCACCTGCTTTTCACAAAAGCTTCAACTATATGGGCTGTTCATGGATGACCCAAAAAACTAACCCCTTCCCACAATCCACCCTTTAAATCCACTCCCACAGACCCCAGGCCCTACTAGGGGATGCAGTAAGTTTGCATAATCAACCCCCTTACACACACACCAGAAGTGTCCCCACCTACACACACACTGGAAGTGCCCCCACCAACAGAAGCTGTAGTAAGTAAATAAGCCCCTCATCCACTCACCCACCCATTGTTAGCTGCGCTGCCAGCAGACTCCTCAGGATCCTGGTATCCTTTAATCACCACCCCACCCCATGTTTGACACTCCCTCCTCCAACTGGAGGACAGATATTTTTTTTTGGGGGGGGGGTGTAGAACCTTTGGATGGAAAAGGTACACTGAGTCAAAATGTGTTTGCTGGTGTGTTCTGGGAGTACAGGGATGTTAAGTAAATTGCTTAGGGTCCCACAGTGTGCAAATGGTGGCTGTGGGTTTCAAACCCAGGTGAAATGGGTTGCCATGTTCACAGCTTGGTACTCGTACCTCTGCACCATATGTGGGCAATCCCTAAACATCTGCTTCCAGGAAATACCTTCCAGCATCTGACATCATGTATCCTAAACATCAGGAAGAAAATGGAAAAAGTGAAAAGTTATTACTTACGGGAGTTCAGCTAAACAGCTTTTAGAAGAGCTGGCCTGTTTATCCTCGATACAGTTGTTGTCTTGTGTGGGAACATTAAAGTGGAGTGATCCACTTCACAGACACATGTGGATCACTTCATCCACTCATATTTTTAAGTTAAAAAACAAAACAAAAACCCTATTATAAATCACGTTAGTTAACCTGAGTGATTTATAAGTTAACTGAGTAAGAGCATCATGTAAAATAGGTTCAGAAACGTCTGCATCTTTACTGGCCAGGACCTGTGAACGATGAGACTGCTACCCACTGTAAAAAAATAGTTGTGGCAGTCAGGATGCAGTACATAAAATACATTTTAAATCCCAAGTGTTGCACTTTTTTCTTGCTTAATGTTCTGCCTGTGGCCTCATTCCTTACTATGCCCCTAGTCTTGTGGTTGTGCCACAACTACCAACACTCTGCTGTGTCTTATTACTTATGTCTTGCGCAGTTCGGACACACAGAACTGCAGAGCTTCACTTTGCAGGCCTCTCGCCTAAACGGTAAAAAATGTCATTCTCAAACCATGTGACACTCTTCTTGGAGCTGCGCAGCCACACTCATAATATAGCAGAGCCATAGCAGGCAGGGCTCTGAAAAATGCAGACAAAGAGGTTTTACAAAAATGTCTCACCTTAGCGCTGCTGCCCCTGATGATGGTGAGCCTGGGTTGCTAGCGGGCTGGCGGGGGTGGAGGATTGAGCATCCCACGGGAAGTTTTGCTTCGAGAAGTGAGATTAGTGTACACTGGTACACTACTGCCACCTGGGGGACCACTGGTGGTGGTGCAAGTGGAGCCACAGTGGGTGGGAGGGCATCTCCTGACAGTGGCATGAATACGCTATGTGTGTGCACACCACTACCACCCAAAACCCACAAAGCATTTGGCGGGATTCAGGGACATAAAAAGGAAATGCCACTCGACCAAGCAGGATGACACAGTGACCCCCCCAGGCCCCACAGCACCTACTGGTCACCCACCTTAGGGAACCCTGATTGCTCCACTTTGGGAGGTTAAGCTCTGGAAGAATGGAGGTATGATAACAAACCCCAGAGACAGTGGGTGATGGGCTTGGGGGTTGGGGTGAAGGTCAAAAAAGAAGGAGGGCGGCTTATTAAAAGGGGGAAAATTGAAGTATAAAGTCTCACTTTGAGGTTTGCCTCTGAGTAGGAGGTAGTATAGTGCTGTGGTTTAGGGCACTGAGCTTCAAACCTGGAGACCTGAGTTTGAATCTCACAGCCCCCACTTGCATGCTGTGTGACCCTGAACAAGTCACTTAACTTCCTTGTGCTCCCAGGTGGCACCTGGAAATATTTATTTATTTATTTGAGTTTTGGTAACTGGGTAAGTCCACTGAGACAATTGCAGTTCTTTTTTCAGGGGTGACCCGGAAATGCAGTATGTATACAGTACGGTGCTTTAACATAGCAATGACAGTTACAATGGAAAAATTGATGTAGAGTATTCAGTGATCCACAGGATTATGATACAAACAGATACAACCACAGGTTTATGAGATAACAAGCAGGTAGGGTATAGTGCGACAAATACATGACACATTCAAGAGAGTGCATTACAATATGTAATTGTTAGCTAATGATATCAGATACAAGAGAGCTAACCAATAGCAGTTATGTTTAAAGGTGAGGCACAGGGAGAAAGATAAGAAGCAAGGGTTGAGGGAAGAGCAAGAACAAGAAATAGAGCTGTTGGGGTTGAGGTTTAATATCACTGGTAGCAGGAGCAAGGTGTAGAGGCAGACAGAAAAGAAAGCAAATGCGGTTGCCCCTAAGGGACAACCTAAATTGTCAGGGATCCCAGGAAAAGGGGCACGGGGGATGGGAGGGAGAAGGCTAGGCAAAAATATAGGTCAGATCAGGAGGCAGGGAGGTAGGAAGAAAGAAAGGAGGGGGAAGGGAGGAGGGAGGCACAAGTAAGGAGGAGGGTTGTGATGTCACACCTTGATATGACTAATACGACTAGGCAGGTAGGCCAGGTGAGGATTGGCTGGAAGGAGAAGGGGAGGGGGTATTGGGGGCATTTAGGAGCCAGCAGAGGAGGGGATCTCCCTCTTTTGCTGGGTTTTTCAAGATTAACAGAGCTCAGCACTTCGACTGGCAGGAGTTGAGAGGAGGTAAGGTTGGTTTGGGATTAGTAGGCCTGGCCGCATGGCAGGGGCTTTGTTAGGCAGGGAGGCCTAACTGGGCCTGCATGGGGGCCCAGGCATTTAAGTAGGCTAGTAGGGAGGCTTGCAACTTTAACATCGGCTATGTACTGCACTTAGGTTGTGATAGGGCTGGTTGCTGCACTTAAAATGTTTATGTTGGTAGGGGGTTGTGGGGGAGCTTGGTACAGTCTGCAGACCAGATCAGGGTACGGAAGGGCCAGAATTCAATTTTATGTTTAGGATGGGATGTCTGGGGAGTTCAGTTGTTGCCAGCAAGTCCAGAATTGCAAGTCATTTAATCAGGGGAAGCCAGGAATTTATAAAAAAAACATATAACAGGCAGAAAACAAAGGACATCTGGTTCTCTGTGGGAGCCGACAGAGAGTTAGGCCAGGGTGGGCATGTGAGGAGGGAGACAGAATAGCGGTTCCCCTCAGGGGCATTCCTCCTGGTCTGTGTTTTCGCTGCGGCTCCAGGAAGGCTAGGAGTGGTTCCTCCACAGTGGCATTTCCTCCTGGTCAGTGTCTTCACTGCGGCTCCAGGAAGGCTAGGCGTCGGTAGAGGGCACTTTCAGGAGGAGGGGGTGTTCTTCGGGGTCCCGGGTACCTGAGCGCTGTGGAAAGAGAAGCAGAACAATGGGAGGCACGGGAACCTGGAGGAGGGCTGTGCACGTCACATGCTTATGGAGGTAAGGACTGCGAGGAAGAGGCCACTCAAGGAAAGGAAGGGGCAGGAATGCGTCCAGGAGAGGCGACAGAGGATCACTGGGGGTTGCGATGATTTGCGGGCTGCCAATAGACCAGACAGCGGCTGTAAAAGGGGAATCATTTTGGGCCTGAAGGGAGAGGGCACCACAGGGAGACATGTGCTCCACCGGGGAAACGAGCGGGGGTTCCTTTCTCTTTCCTGGAGTCAGAACAGTTGGTGGTGCCCACCGGGAGGATAAAGAAAAAAAAAGGGTCTGGCAAGGCTGGAGGGTTGGAGTAGCCCAAGCCAGGGGCGCAGACTGAAGGGGTAGGCCATAAGCAGCAGCGTGGATGCCGGGAAGGCAGAGGGCCGAGCATGTGCAGAACAATGGGACAATGCTTTATGCGGCGAGGCAATCCGGAAGACAGCCAAATTAGTGGCTGAGCTAAAGCCCCCCCACAAATGGGGATAGATTAAAGGATTTTCTTGCAACAGAACTATGGAACATAGAAACTACAGGTAAAAATACACAGTAGGTAATTACAAATGTGATTCAAGGATATGTTTCAGTGTAGGCAATGGTAATAATACATGCATCTATAGATTGCTTATCTCTTTCTCTCTCGACCGTTCTCTATTTATACCTATAGATAACAATGTACATTTTGAGAAGTTTGGTGGGAATGGGCAGTGAGGGAGGTTAGGGAACAGCAAAAAAAAAGGCAACAGAGACCAAGGGAATACAGTAGGGTCCAGCACTAGCAATGCATGGGTTCCTGGGTAAGTCAGGTTCACATTCTTGTGATCCATGTGAGGAATTCCTTCCCTATCAGTTAGGTAGGAGGTGGGGAGGTGGTTATTGATTAAAAAAATATATATATATAAGGGGGGAATTCGGGGACATTTCCCAGCTAGTAGGGCGGTGGAGACTGGCCAAAAGATGGGATGCCGTCATTTGAAGGTGGGACCAAAAAGGGGCTGAGATTTGTGGGGAGCTCTCCAAAACGGTAAGGGGCATATATTGGGTGAATTCAACGTGGGGCAAGGGATAACTTTGTTTGTTGTATACCCCTTCAAGTATTTAATTATCCAGGATGGCAGAAGTCACAAGCATGCAGATGATGGAGCAGGTAGCAGAAATGATAAAGAAGGCGATGGAGATTCTGGATATGGCAAGGAAGAAGGAAGCAGAAGAAGAAGAGGCAGAGAGGGCAAGGAGCAAAAAAGGTCGAGGAAAAAGCCTGATGGAGAAAATAAATGAGCTGAGAGAGGCAGCAAAGCAGAAAGAGGACAACAATTCTGTGGGAAAGTGGAAGACTCCGGCAGGAGGGTCAGGGAAGAGCCCCGTGGGAAAAAAAGCTCCAAGAGAGGTGCGGGAGCTGGAGCGGTTGGTAGACCTGGATGTAGGCAAGGGCACAAGTGGTAAGGATATGGGCAAACAGACCGCAGAGGGGGATTTGACTGAATATCTAGCAGGTTTACTGGGGGACATGGGAGAAAAGGGCTTAGAGTGAATGGAAAAGGTGTTGCAGGAAATTAAGGCTGCAGGGGTAGAAGGGAATACTAAAACTAGAGTGGGCAACGACGGGATACCAGGTATGACAATGGGGGATCACGTCCCCTTAACGATTAAAGAAAAGATATGAAAAGGGGAATACGAGGATTTATTCGGACTGGTGGATAAGGAGTCTGAGAAGAGGTATGTGCAGAAGGAGATGGTAGGGAAATCTGAGATGGCGGTGGCTCTGGCGATCGCAGGAAACAAAGTAGAGGAGACGAGTTACAAGGGGAAGCATACGGAGGCCTGGCAGGCATGGTTCTCGATATTCAGTGCCATTATGCTGGAGAAGAAAAACAGACCTGGCCATCCTGTTGCTTACGTATGCCACCACTATAAAAGATGCCTACAAGGCAAGGATGGGGGTAGGTTGGCTAAAGTATGATGAGGCGTTCCGGCAGAGAATGGCAGCCAGGGGGATCTGAGGTGGGATTTGACCCATTCTGAACTATGGGTGAGGAGCCTAGCAGGTTTTACAGGCACTGGAACAGGGAATAGACAAGGAGGAGGCGGGTTGCAGGAAAAAGCACGTTGGGGGTTCAACAAGGCATCGTTCTCCTGGAGTAATTGCAAATTCAGGCACATTTGTTCTAAATGTGCAGGTCAGCACCCGGCGACCCGGTGCAAAGCAATGGGGGACAGAAAAAACGGGCACTGGGGAAATGGGCAGTCATTTTGAGGAGGATGAGGGGGATACCAAATAGGGAGAAGGAGGGGATTTCAAGAAAGAGGGGGGGTTGGGAATGGAGGTTTGGGGAACCAATGAGAGGGAAGGTGGTGACAAGGGGGGAGGTTTCAGTCTGGTCAGAACGTCGGTCAGGGTGGGGGTGGTAAAAGAATGGATGAAGGGATAAACAGATGGGAGGGCAGGACAGATGTTCGTGGAAGGCTTCAAAAAGGGGTTTAGTTTAGAATATCAAGGGGGGAGGAAAGGCATGACAGCCAAAAATGTGTCATCAAGTAAGGAGAAGGAGGACATAGCTTTCAAGAAAATAAGGACAGAAATAGAAGCGGGGAGGATGGAGGGGTCATTCCAGACACCCCCATTACCCCACCTGCGGGTTTCCCCTTTGGGACTAGTCCACAAGAAACAACAAGGGGAATTTAGGCTTATTCATCATCTGTCTTACCCAGAGGGGACCTCGGTGAATGACCATATAAGGGGGAATGTAGCACGGTCTCGTATGTGACTCTGGATCAAGCAGTGGAGTTGATCAGAGCGAGGGGGGTGGGGCTTGGCTTGAAAAGACCGATACAGAATCAGCTTTCTGGCTACTACCAGTCTGGAGGGAGGATTGGGACCCGTTGGGATTCTGCTTCCAAGGGTTCTTCCATTTTGACAAGGCAATGCCCATGGGCTGTTTCACAGCCTGTGCCAAGTTCGAGGCATTCTTCTCCTGGATACAATAGGCATTTGGGAACAGATACGGGCACAAGGCGTTAGTGCACTATTTGGATGAT
This sequence comes from Neoceratodus forsteri, assembly GCA_016271365.2. Classification (NCBI taxonomy): domain Eukaryota; kingdom Metazoa; phylum Chordata; order Ceratodontiformes; family Ceratodontidae; genus Neoceratodus; species Neoceratodus forsteri. The sequence continues at coordinate 112,585,857 of JADMNL010000024.1, forward strand.
TTCCTCCTGATAGGGGAGTGTGAAGAGGTGGTAAAAACAATGCTCTTGGACTTTAAGGAGATGTGCGAGCAGCTAGGGGTGCCTCTGGTGGGAGAAAAAACAGAAGGTCCAGCCAGGAAGCTGGAATTCCTGGGGACCGAGGTTGATGTAGACAAGCAAGTCTTCAGATTGCTACAACCGAAAGTGGCCAGGCTCGGGGTTCTGCTACAAGAGATAAAATGTAGGAGGAGAGTTCACCTGAGTCAGGTCCAGCAGCTATTGGGGCACTTGAACTTTGCATGCTGGGCAGTCGCACTGGGGAGAGTGTTCACCAGGAGGCTAGCCAGGGCAACAGCGGGCAAAAAGCATCTGCACCATTGGGTACACATATCACAATGGATTAGACAAGATTTGGAAGTGTGGGAACAATTCTTAAAGGAATACAATGGGGTTACATTCTGGCAGAAGGAGTGGCTAGGAAATAACGTTCTGGATCTATATACAGATGCATCCAGGGCTATTGGGATGGGGGCCTATTTCCGGGGGAGATGGATTGCTGAAGCGTGGCCGGGTTCTTGGAAAGAGAAGGGGCTGCTGAAGGACATAACTGTACTAGAGATTCTCCCTATATGGGTGGCAGTGTTGACATGGGAAGAACACCTAAGAAATAGGAAGATAATATTTTGGTGTGATAACAGAGCCATGGTAGAGGTTATCAACAGGCAGGGAGGGCACTCAGAGATGGCGAACAGGGTCCTGAGACAGTTAGTGTTGAGGGGATTACAACTGAACATGTCATTTAAAGCCAAGCATATAGAGGGGGTGAAAAATGACATAGCTGACAGCCTTTCCCATTTACAGCTGGAAAGACTCAGGTCCATGGCACCACAAGCAGCTGCAGAGAGAACACTGGTAGCAGGAAAAGTGTGGGAAATTGGCTGGAAGGAGCCCAACTATTATACAGGAGCTTCTGGTCTGCCAACACACTAAAGGCATACGAAGGGGCATGGGGGGGCCTTCCAGGAGTTCCGGAAACAGGAAGAGTTCAAGGTAAGTGAGCCAGTTTCACAGGACCAGGTAACAAAGCACATGGTGAAGAAGTGGAAGGCAGGAATGGCTAGCGGCACAATGGGGGTGCAGCTGGTGGGGATAGGACGGGCATGCAGCACAAAAGGCTGGGCTGAGCCGAATAAGTTTAAGGTGGTGCAGCGCATGTTGATAGGGTGGCAACGGCTAAAAGGAGGGAAAGTAGACATAAGAAAGTCTATTGCAGGGGAAAAACTTGAAGGGCTGGTTGGGACCCTGGTAGAGATTTGTACAACACCCTTTGAAGCCGCTTTATTCAGGGCCATTTTCACTGTGATGGTGGGAGGCACATTCAGGATCAGTGAGGTAGTAGCGGCCAACAAAACAGATGAAATAGGAGGGTTGTGGGAGGAAGAAATACAATGGGAACAAGTGAAGATCACAATTTGGCCGAGACGTTCAAAGACAGACCAGATAGGAATGGGGGCAGAGATTGTATTAGACAAGCATGAGAGTGAAGGAACATGCACAGTAGCGGCGCTATGGAAGTACAAGGAGAAGAGACAGAGTAAATTCATGCAGTTCTTTACACATAGGGATGGGAAACCGGTGACATGTTTCCAGGTAACGGGGGTATTGAAAAAAGGGGTGTCGCACCTGGGGGAGAACCCGCAAAATTATTCTTCTCATTCATTTAGGATAGGAGCCTCATCCACACTAGCGGAAAAAGGGGGGTCTGAAGAAGAAATCAAGAATGCAGGCAGGTGGAGGTCAAACTGCTATAAGACATATGTGAGAAAAATAGTCTAATATGTGCATTTGCTTTTCACAGGTCCGGAAAGGTGCAAACGGGTCTAGATACTAGGGCATTCTTACATTTACTGGGCAGAGAGGTGGGCCACTAATCATCAAGGGGGGAGACATCTAGGACAGGATCCTGACACAGTGATGGTCCATTGGAAGGGGGTAAGGGGAATGAGGTTGACACAGATTATGCCAACCTTAGAGGATTTGAAGCAGAAGTGGCTGAAACCGGACCTGTTAATATTGCACTTGGGAGGTAATGATCTGGGGGAGTGTCCATGGGATTTGTTGTGCAAGGAGATGATAAGGGATATGGGGACAATACAACAGTTGTGGCCACAGACAAGGATAGCCTGGTCAGAGATGGTGCCTAGGATGGTTTGGCAGCAGGCCAGGGATATTAAAGGGGTGGAACGGGCCAGAAAGAGAATTAACAGGAAGGTGGCGGCTTGGTTAAAGGGACTGGGGGGAATGTACATAGAGCATAAAGGCAGTTCCTATTCCAGTCCAGGAATGTACAGACAGGATGGGGTGCACCTATCGATGGTAGGGATGGCAACATACGTATTGCAATTGGAGGACAGTATGGAAAAGTGGGAAAAAGAGGGTGGTGGGGAAGGGAGCCCATCATTCCATCGCATAAGCTGGAGATGGGCTAGTGGAGGAAGTTTACAGAAAATGAAAAATAACATGGGAGGGTAAAAGGGGGGGCCAGGTAGAAACCATGGGCCGGGCTCAGATGCCCAGACATGGAGGCAAGCAAAAAGGATGAGGAAGGAAGGATTTAATATGAGGCACAGTTGCCATTGGCAGCCGGAAAAGGGAGGTCAGCAAGGGGAATAGGAGACGGGATATTGGGCCTCCAATCGTCCAGACCCCAAGAAGATTATGGACAACAAGAAGACAAGGACAACAAGAAGAAGAGGACCAAGGGGTATTGGGCTTTAAAGCATCTGGACCCCGAGAAGACAACAGAAAAAGGACATTTTGAAACATGGGATTTGAAAATGTAAATCTTTGACTGCAGATGGAATGTAAAATGGATAGCTTTGGAAATGAAGGACTGTCGAAAATGTAAGAAAAAGTAAATGCAATCATTGTAAGATATGTATAATAAATCGAATTGCCAGTCGAGCACCCACTAGAAGTTGTTGTGCCCCTCTTTTCTGGGGATGTCTCTCTGACAAGTTGGATTGGAACTCAAGGAGGGTGGAGCATGACAGAATGGATGGAGGAAGGGAGCACCAGTCAGACACAGCTGTGTAGGTGAATGATTTATGGGCCACAGTTAACCATGGTTTTGGCATTATGAGAAGGGGGAGGGAGGGAGGCAGATCTCAGGGTTCGTTGAGGTTGTCTTAGATGAATAGACTCACCGAGGCAAGGAGGAATATGTTTGTGGACCAGCCTGTGCAGAAAACTCAGAGTGGCATACCATAATAAGCTTTGGCTTAGTGTGCCTTTCATGGTTAAATAATTTCCCCTTCCCTTCCATCAGCCAAGCCTGACAAAATCAGTTAGAAGATATCTCATCTACATAATGGTGAACACTAGTGTATTAATGTGGGAAGCTCCATCGCTACCCTTGTTTGAGAATGGGTAGTCTCACTCTTCACTGTTCCCTTTTCCAAATCCTCTCCCCTTCCTCTCTGTATTCTCAGTGCCTTTTACCATGGTGCTACCCTCCTCTCGAAATTCTGGTTGGCCTCCCTTCCCTCCTATCTCTTGGACTTTCTCTCTCTCCCCCTGTCCACTCCTTCTACTCTTGTCATGCCTCTGCTAGTCAGGACCAGATTAAACTTTTGTGGGCCCAGCAGCAAAAAAGTTTTGTGAGCCACCTTCTCGGGGTTGGGGCGTGTTCAGATGACCGACTTAGCTAGGATCAGCATTACATGGGTGAAACCAAAATGCTCAGAGCTGTGATAACCAGGGGTGGGCACCATTTCAGATTTCAACAGGGCAGAGGGGGTATGGGACAACAAGCAGTGGAGGTCAGGTGCCAGTTAGGCCCCTCGCACATTTGCACACAGACACTGTGCACTAACTGCTGTGTGCACGTTTGAGCAGCCACCTTCCTGCTAGGATATGTGAGCTGATTCAGTACAGCAGAACTTCTGCTGTACTGAATCAGCTTGCACATTCGAGGTGGCAGGCGGCTGCTTGAATGTGTGCACAGTGCAGAACGAAATGTTAAGATTCAAGTAAATAAACACAATCCACTAGTGTGGATGGGGAGCAACTGTGGTAACTTACTTACCCGGCCATCTGGCTGGAACCTGCGGCCTGCCACTTGCCAACAGTCCAGTGAGTCCACCAGTTGAGACCTCCTCCTTAAGTCCTCTCCTCCTCTTCCTGGAAGTGAACTGTCCCAACTCCTGACCATGACCCAAACGGTCCTATGCTTGCTTGCAGCCAAACCCACCAAGCATCCAAGAGAGAGTGAGGAGACCAACATTTTTTTTGATAACACCAAGCAGAAGCTCACCTCACCTCATCAGAGTCTGAGCTGTAGCCTGTCTGTGGCAGTGGGAAAGTGCGTGTTCCACAACTCACATGCTCTGCTTCTCCATGTCACGTGACGTCACTGACAACTCAGCTGCAGCGTGAGTGCACACAAGGGCTGGCAGGACACTTATTGTGAAAAATAAACAAACACATAGTGCCACACCAAATAACAATCCACAACTTCCACAAGGCATGCCGGCGCCGGCTGCCCCCTCGGCCAGTGGGCCCCCTTCCGAGTGTGGGCCTGGCTCCACAGAGCCATTGTCAATCTGGTACTACTGACAGCTGTCCCTTCTCTAGCCTCTGTTGCTCAACTTCTGCTGGCCAATCTTCCTTTTCTGTATGTCTGCCATTACTTTGAAACTGACTGCTGGTCTGTCCTTATCTCACCGCCTCCTACTTCTCACATCAGTCTTGCAGTCTCACCTTGCTCCTTCTTGCCTCTGCCCTGAAGCCACTGTTTTTTTACCTTGCTCTCTTCCATACACTATATCTCTTTGTGTTATCTGAATTTCTTATTTATATGTTTGATTTCTTTCATTATATTTTGTTTTTCAGCTAACTGTTTATATTTATTTACTGTGTGCATCTCTTTTAGGAATGGATGGAGTGGTGTGAGGAGAATCAGAACCCCCCCCCTCCCTTGGATCTCACAATGTCCATTGGACTCGGGTAGATCCAAACTCTACTGGCAGCGTAGCGGGTCTGCTTCACAACTCACACACTTCGGGCCAGCCTGTCAACACAGCAGTAGTGCTACCACTTGCGATGCCGATGGTCCAGGTTCGGAAGCAAACTCAGGGTGTTGAAGGGCCAGCTGGGAGGGAGTAGGATTGAGCATCTGTAGGACTGTTCTCATCCTCTGAGGGGAGGGTGGACAGAGCCTGATGCCTGTCTGACCCCTGGCAGAAGCTGGGAGAAATGCAGCCCAGGTCAGGAAGGTTGGGAGGCATGGCAGACATCAGCACACACTGTGTGGGAGCATGTGGCATGCACCATGTCACTGCATATCACACCTCCCCAGGAGAAGAAAACAGGAAACGTCTGCTGATAGGATGATGAGGAGCACCTGCAGGCCCCGCACCCGACCAGCTGGACATGCTGACCCAAAATGGATCTGTTCTGTCACGGGGCTTGGGAAACCTCATTGACCCCACTGGGGGGGGCAAGCCCTGGGGGAAGACAGGCAGCAGATAAGTCCCAGCAGAAGTTGGAGGGATGGGGCTGGGACACTCGTCATAAGGAGGGCTGACCGGGAGAAGGGGGGGGGACAACTCACACACTTTATTTTATTTAAAAAAACACTCAGTCCCCTCTACCATCTGCCTAACACCTCCCATCCCCCTGGATCCCACAAGGACACAAACAAAAAGAAAAGATTTTATTTTAAATATTATATTTTCCCACCTGTTGCTCACGCCTGCATGCTGTCTCGTGCAGTGTTACATGTATGCATGCTTGTAGCGCTGCTGCAGCATGAGCGAGCAAGTGTGGGAGCAGTCAGACTTGCGGTAGAGAGTGGTGATTTCTGCAGCATGCAAAGCCTGACCGGTAGTAATTTAAATGGTGCATCATTCTTGAGGCAATACGGTGGTAGCAGCGATGACAGCAGTGGCGGGCATCATCATGTGTGTGTGGCAGGGTGTGTATCAGCAGATGGGAGAAGGTGTTAATTTTACTCTGGGACAGAGTGGGAGGGTATCAGTAGTTAGGGTGGGAGTTTAAGTTTTGTCCTCAGACTGGCTATATTATAATCAGCAGATGGGAGATGCATTAATTTTATTCTGGGACAGAGAGTGAGTCGGTAACAGTAGATAGGAGAGGAGGGGGTATTCATTATGTTGTCTTGTGCATGCGCAAGCAACATCTTATGGTATTATGAGAAATGCAGAGGTGTGTCGGTGTTGGCAAATGCAGGGCATGCTTTAGTAGGTGCTTCCCTCATTCCCCAATGAGCCAGCATGCAAGTGCTGACGCAAGAATGATGTAATGTGCCACCAACTTGAAAGAAATGTGCCGCTGTAATCAGAGACAAGCTCATCATGCAGCGGCACAGATGACATGCCTCCCGTATGTGCCTTTCCTGATGAAACATTTCAATAAACAAGGCAGTGACAGGACATCAAACAGCTGTTTATGTTGTGACACTTCCACCTTGCCAACCCACTGGTTCCTGCCTGAAAGGTGGGAGAAGGCACTTTCCTCACCTGCCTGCTCCATGTCCCGCTGTCTCCAGCTCGAATGTTTCTCCCACCCGTGTGGAGCAGGCCACAGCCTAAGCTCCATATGGGCTGGGAGTGTTCAGTGCCCGAAGGCACTTTTACTGTAAGTGCGATCGATCATGCTGGCTGGAAGCAGGTGCTTTCCACACCTGCCTCCTCCACATCCTGCTTGTCTCCATCTCAAAAGTTTCTCCCACTCATGCAGAGCAGGCCACAGTCTAAGCTCCATATGGGCTGGGAGTATTCAGTGCCCAAAGGCACTTTTCCTATAAGCACAATCGATCATGCCGGCAGACCCCCCTCCCCCTGCCTGCCGACAACGGGGTGCTTAATCCCCATGTCAGCCTGTATCCCCCAAGCTCATCCTTTCATGTGGCACACTGGGAGCTCACCCCAGTGTTCCAAAACCTGCTGTGGTGTTTCTGACACGGGGATGCCCACTCCCGGTGTTGGATGCACCCCTCCCACATCCTCTGACCTCGAGGTGCCCAATCCCTGGGCTGGCATTGATACCCCCCAAGTACTCTGGCACACTGAGAGCCCACCCCAGTGTGCCGAAATCCATAGTTTCCCTGTAAAAAAGAAAACTGATCCACTATGTCTTTTTTTTTTAAACCTGAAAAAAAACAAAATGGTCCCTCATCGTTGCCGCCGGCCCCCTTCCCCCAACCTGCACTGTCCCTCTGAGCACCCCACCTTCCCGCATAGTGATAGTGCCACTGTTCATAAGGTGGGGTCACAAAAAGCCCATGTTGAAAATTTGGAGTGAAAATACCAACAAACACCCGGGGCGTTAGGATTTCCAACCATAACACCCCTCCCTGTAGAGACTGACAGGCGTCAGGGGTGTGACTTGGGATTGGCAGTTGTAATGCTCATGCCATTCCATCCCCACCCCCACCCTGCAGCCAGTGACAGACATTGAGGTGTGCCTTGGACTCTTTGGCCCCAAAGTTCACCCCATTCTCCTATACTGCACCCATCTAAGCGTATTTCCTTATGGAATGGGGTGAGCGTAAGGCCTGAAGACCCTAAGGCTCACCACGACACCTGGCGGTGTCTGCAGGGTAGGGTTAGGTGAAATGGCATGAGCATTATGGCCGATGACCCAAAGGCACAGCCCAATGCCTGTTAGTCTCTGCAGGGTGGGGGTGGGGTTGGTGTCAGTTCAATACTTCACTGCCATTCCGATTATGCATCTCTCTAACTCCTGCACTACCAATACCAATACCAATGCCAGCAAGACAACATTCGGGCATTGACAAATTCATGTTTTATTCTGGGACAGGTAAAGTGGATATCAGTAGATAGGAGCAGGCAATAGGCAGGGTGTTCATTCAATCTGGGACAAGATGGGATTCAGTTGATTGGAGATTAGGGTAGGGGTATGCATTCTGGGACAGGGTCGGTACCACAGAGAGGAGGAGGGAGCAGTGGTATTTATAATGGGAAAGGTGGATATCACCAGATGGATGGTGGAGGAGTATTGAATACTGGGATGGGAGAGGGTGCAGGGGGTATTCAATCTGGGATGGGGTGGTAGAGCATTCTGGGACATGATGGATATCCACAGATGGGAGGAAGGGCTGGGGGTATTCACAGGGACACAGTGAGTAACAGCAGAAGGAGGGAGCAAAAGTGTACATATTGGGGCAGGGTGGTTGGTGGCAGATATATAGGTCAAGGGTGTACATACTGGAGCAGTGTGGGTGTCAGCAAATAGGAGGAGGAATCAGGGGTGTGCTGCACTCTGGGGGGCAGAGGTTGCCATCAGATGGGACATGCTGGGGATATGCATAATTACTGGAGCAGAACGAGGGATATACCTTGTCCTGACCCACACAAAGGTAAGGGAAAGGAACACAAGTGGATAATCTGTAGCCAACATATGAGCACACAGAGCAAAGTCAGAAACTCAGGACAACACACTTAGGTAAGAAAAATACTTGATTTTCTATTTTTTAGTGTATTTTTAATTGTTTTCAGGTATTACCATTAATTTTCTCAAGGTTCTGATTTGAATCAGAACCAATCAGAACTTATCAGAACTCGTGACATGGATCTGACAAGAAGGGTCAGGACCTTTTCAGGGCCACCCATCCTTAATCCCCCTTCATGTGCTGCCTGCTTATAACTTTAAATATTGCTATGCTGATATTGAGGCTTTTACCACAGTATACATGTCTGTAGTTGAGCCATCTCTTTCAATCCTGTTTGTATGCTCGTATTTCCTGTTACCCTCTCTGCTGGGTTGTGCATGGAAATTAATCTTGACTCAGTGTGCCTTTCACAGTCACCAATTTTCAAATATATAAATAAATATTGGAGAGGTGGGAGGTCTCTTGAGGGGTCCTGTGAACTCCCATTTAGCTGACTTCTTGTGATGTCATTATGGCACCTGCAGCTGGATCCATTGGCTATCTCTAACCACTCCTAAATAACCCTGTTTAGAGAACTTTCTACAGAAAATAACTACATAAGTGTTTTGGCAGGGGGATACTTACCACATGGCAAAGATCAACCAGCAAAAATTCCCCTCCTCACGGATTGATGGCAGTGGATGTCGTGACGATCCCACCAACTCCGACATGTTCCAGACCTCTCACTCTACTCAAGTGTCAGAGGCTGTGGCTCCCCACAGCAGCAAGCCAAATGGAAGCAAGTGAAGCTGGAAACTATTCTAGCCAACTTGCAAGCTTTCCAGGCAGACATGAAGGTAAGCATGTCTGCAATGCAAGCAGACATTACCACTCTCCACCTAGGGCAGATATCGCCAACCACCAGCTCTCAGTCACAGATGAGAGAGTGGATTGTCTTGAGGCAGCAGCTATTAAGCTTGTCACCACACAACCCCAAAATGTTGTGTTGTGTTGTGCTGTATTATATGTGTAATGTTATTATAACCCCTAGGCAGTGCTATTCTAAGGGCTGCTACTCCTGCCTGTATGGCTATGCACAGGTTGAGGGGCCCAAGTTCTCTAACAAGGTGCCTCCACCCATAGAAATGGTACTGGGGTAGCTGGTCTGCTCTGGTATAGCCCTCTGGGAAGCTATGACCCCCCACTAACCCCTCTCATGGCCTAGTACCTGATGCAGTGGTAACTTCACAAACAGTATGGAACAGTAATAATGTGTGCACACCCTTCACACTTATCACCAGGGTTGGATCTGCAGCAGCCTCCCTGGAGACCCCCTGGAAAATAAGACTAGCAATGCAACAACACACTCAACACTGTAACCCAACTAATAATATACACACTAGCCAGGTTAAGCGTAAAACAACATAATCAGATTTATTTAGGGGCAGTGAACAAGGGATGGGCACGAATCTAGGCAAATGAGTGGCTATCTGATTTAGTTCAGTGATTGCATGCACTTTTTGTCCCAACCTGACAGTCACACAACACTGGGTACCCAGAATGGTAAGTCTGGCTAGCCAGAGGCGTTGTCCGGGGATGGCCAGCGTTGCAGCCGATGTTGGGGCCCTTGGCTGAAAGAAAGGCAGTTAAACATGCAGAACAACAAAATTATTTGTAATCCGAGCCGGTTGGCTCAGTCCCTTGTGAACCCAAGAAAATGAAATAATTAGATGATACCACAGATGATTTAACAATTGTTGCAGGGAGCTACCCTGATTTGTACTCGCATCTTTCCTTCAGGTGGCCGCAACCTGCGTGTTGTTGCTGCTCAGGGGCTGGATCCCCAAGCCGGTCTCTCGCCGTGACAATCTCTGGTGAAGCAGTAGTGGCCTAGGCTGAAGTGGCAGGGCCCAGGCAGGATGAACAGTCTGGTAAAGTTTGTGATCTTCTGCTGGTGAGGCCTCCAGCTGGCGTAACAGGTTATTTCGTTGGGAAGTAGGTCTTGACCCATGAAACACATTCAGCACATTTAAATCAACAGCTACCTCAGAATACAGTTCAGATATAGTCCGGTTGCAATTCAGCAGCTTTACTGAGCAAACCTTTCGATCTGAGTATGTCTCGCACACAAGCTGGGACGATCGCTTCAGGAGCAAGTCTTCGGTCCAAATCACAAGTAGCACTAACAAACTTCTTCTTTCTTCTGCTACAGTTCCAGGCTGGAATCGGACAAGTCTGACTTCTGCTATAGGCAGTCTCAAACAGGAGAAAGGTGGCAGGGAGGCAAGTTGGGCCTCTTCCCGCCGATTCCCCTACACTCCTTCTGAGAGCAGCTGCTCGAAAGCTGTTCACACTTCAACCTCCAACTCTAACTGATCCAATGTCTCCTGGCACACAGGACATTTCTCTTGTAAATCAAAGGTTCGGTTGGCTGCAGGAACCATCAGTCACAATAAGGGCTCCCCCCAGGTCCATTTAGGCACCAACTGAATAACTATAAAACTACAGGATTTACTCCCCACAGGACACTGGGGTCTGGATCCATTTTAGGTCCCCAGTGGTTCTGTTGCTCCAATTACTGGAAGTCTCAGACCTAACATGGTGGCTTCCATCCAAATGATCGAGCTGCAATTAAAGCATGTTAGACAAACATCTCTATCTCAAATATAAGAAGATAAACAGTAAACAAGCACAGTTCCTACATAAGCTTCCACTGCACAAGTAGTAGCTGCAGAATGGAGCAAATCAGAGCGGTGTCTGGCTGGTCACAAGCCCCAAATCACTTGGACCCAGCACAGACCATACTCTAAACACATATTTACTATTCTCTTAAAGGGACAGGCGCGAAGGCTTAACAGGGCACTCTCACGGAAATACACAGAATCAGGCTGAGAGGGGACACCACCCCTGACACACCTAGGCACACATTAGGGCCAGGGAAAACATTAGGTAAACCCCAAATTGGAGAGGGGTTACGTATGTTATGTTATGTTATGTTATGTTAATATACTATTACATAATATTATATTATATTATGTTATATTATATTATATATATTATTATAAGATACAATGCGGGGCATATTATCTCTGTTTCCACTTCCCTTCTGCTGTTTTTGCCCCTTCTACTATCAAGCTGATAACTATTTTTGTATAAAACCATACATATTAACCCAGGACATTAAGATTTATTTATTTATTTATTTACGAGTTTTACCAGGAAGGCATACTGAGCAACAACGCTCGATTCCAGATGCGACCTGGGGGCCAGGACCCAATACAAAACAAATCACAGTGTCAGATTGAGACATTACAACAGCGAGAGGTATGGCTAACTGCCTTACAGACAATGGCAGAATAGCTACAAGTAGACAGTTTGATACAGCAGGGGAAAGATAGAGAAATACATGATTCAACCTAGAAAAACGTCCTTATTACATAAACAGTATGGCGCATTGTAGTTAGGAATAGTTAGAAGCAGGTGCAGCTAGAAACATGTGCAGCTGGAGGAGAAATGCGTGCTGAGCAGCTGGTTGCGATGGCTAGGATAAGATACGTTTCTTATGGTAGGTGGTAGGGCATTCCAGATCAGGGGAATCCGGTAGGAATAAGCGGCCTGACCTTTAGTTGTGCGCATGTAAGGGATGTGGAGAAGTCTTGGGTCTGTGCGTCTTAGGGCGTAGGCCGGGGGAGGTTATTGGGCTAGGATGGATGCCAGGTATGGTGGTAGGGAGAGGAACCAGAATTTTGCAGTGAACCTGGCACAATGTATTAGTCTGCGATCTTGGAGGGATGGCAGGGCTAGGGAACTGTAAAGTGAGCAGTGGTGGGTGGATTGAGGGCAGTTGAGGATGAAATGACAGAATGAGTGGAATAGAGTGTCGAGGCTGGCCAAAGCAGATGAGGGAGCGATGGAGTACACTATGTCACCATAATCGAGTACAGGTAGTATCATTTTTTGGACTATGGCCTGCCTTGTAGGAGAGGGGAGGCAGCTTTTGTTACAGTATAATGCGCCAAGTTTGGGGAGAAGCCTCTTATGCAGGGAGTCAATATGAATGGCAAAATCAAGGTGCTGGTCAAGCCAGACACCTAGATATCTAAAGCTGGATCAATTATCCAGAGGGGTCCCTTCCGAGGTTTTGAAAGGGGGGCAGGAGGCTTGATGGGAGGGTCTTTGATGGGAACCAAAAGTTAATGACACAGTTTTCTTGGGGTTTAGAAATAACTGGTTGGACTGAAACCATTCCTGGATGGTGTTAAAATCCTCCTAAAGGAGGGTGGCCACATTGCTTGTAGTTGGGCCGGAAGCGTACAGGACAGTATCGTCCACATACATCTGGATGGAGGAGTGGCAGCAAGCTGATGGGAGGTCGTTTAAAAATATGGAGAAAAGCAGTCGGCCCAGGACTGACCCTTGGGGGATGCCGGTGGATACGGGCAGTAGGTCTGAGGTATGTGAGGCGATTTTTACCAATTGGCTTCTGCCTACTAGGTAGTCATGGAACCAGGCATTTGCCGATATGTAGAGCCCAACGTCAGTGAGTTTGTCGAGGAGCAGGGAGTGGGAGACGGTGTCAAAGGCTTTGGCTAGCTCAATAAAGATCGCAGAGGTGATGTGTCCGTTGTCCATGCTGGAAAGAATGTCGCCAGTGACTCGTAGAAGGGAGGAGATGGTAGAGTGGGATTTGCGAAAACCAGATTGGAAAGGGGTGAAAAATGAGGCGGCCTCCAGGTGGTGGGTGAGTTGGGAGAGGAAAAGGCGTTCCTGCAGTTTGGCCAGAATTGAGAGTGGGGAGATGGGGCGATAGTTGGCTGGAGAGGAGGGGTCACCCCCTTTAGGGAGGGGTATGACAGTGGCCAATTTCCAAGCTGTGGGTGATTTACCCAGGGTGAATGAGAGGCTGAAAAGTGCAGTAAGAGGGACTACAATGGCTGGGGTGGATAGGAAAAGCATCTTGGCATCTAGGGACATGGGGCATTTGCCTTTTTTGGGGTTTAGGGCTCTTAAGGATCTGAAGACTTCTGCTTGGGTTACAGGTCGGAGGGAGAACTGTGGGACTGGAGGGTGAGCACTGGAAGACTGGGGAGGGGCAGTTTGGGTCGGACACAGGAGGGATGATAAGAGGACGTCGCCACAGCTGGTGAAGTGAGTGTTGAAAGCCTCAGCAACCCTGCAGGGTCAGTGATGAGGGTGTCTTGGACTGATAGGGTCGGGGTGGGGTTGGGTGGGGGGCAGGATTTAGCGATTTCCAGAAGTCTGTGGGGCTTTATTTTGCACTAAATGCCGATAAAAAATAATTCTTCTTTGCCTGGTGAATGATGTGTGTACATGAGTTACGGAGGGCTCGACAGGTAAGGAGGAAGACCAGGGAGCCCTGTTTCTTATAGGCTTTCCATGCATGGTCCCTAGAGTGACAGGTCTTAATTATGTCAGCTGTGATCCAAGGGAGATGTGCCCCTCTGACTCATTTGGTTCGCAGGGGGGCATGTTTATCCCAGACCTGAAGGAAATTTGTCTTGAAACCATCAAACGCAGCATCCATGGTTGAGGCCAGGGGGATGAAAGACCAATTTATGCGTCCTAGGTCCGATAAAAGGGATGCTGTGTCCAGAGAGTTGTATGATCTGGTGTGCAGCATCTTGGGGCTGAGGGTCTGTGCACTTTCTAATCAGAAAATCATCGTGGTGGTCGCTAAGGAGTCAGGAGCAGGCTCAAGTGAGAGAACCCTGTGTGGGTGAGTGGTGAGAGCCCAAATCCAGCAATGTATGGTTTGGGATCTTGTGATTTAGCCTGGTGGGGTCGGCTATGAGTTGAGAGAGGTTCAGGGCCTTGATTTTAGTCTTGAGGTGAGCTTTGTCACTGGCTAGCCAATTTGTGTTAAAATCACCGGTGGCGTGGAGCTCACCTCTTGCAGCTAGGGACTGTAGGGTGACCAGATGGTTAAGGATTTCTGTGGGGGGGTGTGTTGGGTGGGCAGTAGGTGCTGGCCACAAAAATAGGGGTGGAGCATGGGAGATAGAGTTTAATTAGTATGGAGTCAATGTGGGCTGGGAGTGAGGGGATGTTCACTACTGAGAACTATCGCATGTTGACGATATACATTGTGGTTCCACCACCTCTCTTTTTGCCTGGACAATCATGTCTGATGGTGTATCCAGGTATGGACACTTCCGCATCAGTATGCTGTGGTTTTATCCAGGTTTCTGAGATGACCAGGATATCAGGGCACTGTGTTAGGGCGATAGGCTGTAGGAGAGAAATTTTGGATAGAAGGCTGCAGGTGTTAAGGTGTAGGATCCTTAATCCTTTGGGGAAAGAGAAAGAGTTATTAGTGAATGAAGAGTTTGGGCCAGGATTTGCCTCTGTATCCCCGGACATGAGCAGTAGTAGGCAGATAAGCTGTTTTATTCTTGGCCAGGTGTTTTGTGGATGGGCGGAAGGTGTGTGGGCAACTGCTTGTGGGGGGCGTCTGGCTGGTGTGTGCAGAACGGAGAGCCCCAGGCAGAAAGAAGGAGGTAGGATAGTGGCACTAATGTGCCAGTTGTGGATCTGTTCCTGGGCATTGGCAGTGAGGGGGTGAGTAGCGACATGGAGGGGCTCCGTTGTGAGACGTGGTAGCAGGTGGGTGGTGGGTTTCCTACTTGGAAATTCGACAGGGGGCTGGAATAACAGCGAGGCCATTTTGAAGAGGAGCAGGAGTGTGAGAGGCAGAATGTCTGCTAGTGAAAAGGGAGGAGAGCAGCTAAACCGGTCGTGTACCCTATGGTGTAGGCAGCTGACAAGCTGCAAATAGAAAAGTAGGCTGATAGGTTATTTTCAGCCATGTGACACTGCCTATAAGAGGAGCTCACAAGAGGCGGTGGTGGGGTGGTGGGGTTACGCCGCGCAGCACCGGCGGGGCAGAAGCTCTGAGAGCTGAGGAGTCACTCAGGCAGACTGCTGTTGTTCAGCGCCGTTTGAAATTGGCACCGAAAACCGCACTCAACAGCTTGAGGAGGAGTGGACGTCATACCTGGGAGCCTCGGGGGGTGGGGGTCATTGCAGCGGTGTCTTCTGGGGAGGGCTGGGCTTTAGAGTGGGTGCCCTCGTGACCCAGTCCCGATAGCTGCGGAGAGAGGGACAGAATATATAAGAACAGCACTGGGAGGAGCAAACTTTGCTGAAAAGTAAGTGTGGCCGCTTATTGGGCCGAGAAACAACTGTTAATCTGGGGGTTTAACCTTTGTATTGTGAGAGGCTTAATTATTTACATTTCAATGCCAGAGTGCCTGGAATTGCTGGGTTTGCTGTGGTGGTGGTGGGGGTCAGATTCCTGAACAATATGGTGATGCCTAGAGAATTTCAATAGCAACGAGGGCGGGGAGGCAATTTCCAGCAGGGTTTAGCCTAAAATGGCGAATGCCTAGTGGGAGATAGAAGGGGCAGCCAGGAATGGAGCTTCCTGTCCCGAGTGCTCTTTAATTCGTTCTGCTTCTGCCTGCAGGCTCGAAACTGGTGCACTTAGCCTCCTGGGGTAGTATAAAGCTAGCAAATGCAGGCTGAATTTGTTTAGCTCTGGTGCCTGGGTACAGTGTAGAGATAAGGGCTGCTTTAGCCCTCTGAGACTGAGTTAGCACAATATTCTCTCATGGCTCTGAGTGCAGGCTGCTAAAGCATGTCACAGTACTGAACAGCAAAAATAACATGCTGCTTGGCCTTATAACTTTACAAATGTGCTACGTTTTTGGCTACAACTCAGCAATTTCAGAACAGTAACATAGACACTGGTGCCCAAACACTTTCCACTTGGTTTTTACACCTCCAACTGCACCTTTTACAGATCAATTTAGGGCAAATACAGGTACTAAGAAACTGGAGGTCAAACGTATTGTGGGACCAGCTTGCAAACATAGAGTGTTACATAGAAATTAATTAAGGTGCTCGTTTAAAATGAGGTTTGCTGTGCTGTTTACAAATTAATTAATTACAGTCCCTAGGACAACACAGAGAATGAGCAGCATGGTGGTTGCGGTCTTAAGGAACCTCTTAAAACAAGTAATTTCTGGTGCACAATATAGTATTACATAGAAATTAATTAAGGTGCTCGTTTAAAATGAGGTTTGCTGTGCTGTTTACAAATTAAAGTCCCTAGGACAACACAGAGAATGAGCAGCGTGGTGGTTGAGGTCTTAAGGAACCTCTGAAAACAAGTAATTTCTGGTGCACAGGTCGACTTTTAGACAAGGAAAAAAACTATCAGCACACGTCTGCCGACAGCTCTGAGAGCCGAGGAGTCACTCGGGCAGACTGCTGTTGTTCAGAGCCATTTTAAATTGGTGCCGAAAACTGCACTCAACAGCTTGAGGAGGAGGAGTGGACGTCGTACCTGGGAGTCTCGGGAGGTGGGGGTCCTTGCAGCGGTGTCTCCTGGGGAGGGCTGGGCTTCAGAGTGGGTGCCCTCACGACCCGGTCCCGATAGCTGGGAGCCTCGGGGGGTGGGGGTCCTTGCGGTCTCCATTAATGTCTCGGTCACATTGGCAAAATTGGTTTGGGTCACAGTGGCAGGAGTGGTCTGGTCACAGTGGCAGAAGTGGTCTCAGTCACAGTGGCAGGAGTGGACTGAGTCACAGTGGCAGGAATTTTCTGGTTCACAGTGGCAGGAGTGTTCTCATTCACAGTGACAGTAGTGGTCTCAGTCACAGTGACAGAAGAGGCTGGCAGGGCCACTATTGCAGCAGAAGTTGGGAAACTACTAGTCACAGTGGGTGGTGAATCAGAGCAGCGGTGATTATTAAGGAGGATGTTCTCGTCCTGGTGGTACTGATGGCAGTGGCAAGAGATGAGGAGGGCACATTCACATGGGTACTAGTATCAGTGGCAGTTAAAGACGATGTCCTCCTAGCAGCACTACTAGTGCCTTGAATGGTACTTTTACTTTTTTCCTGGTGTCAGCCAACACCACAGTGGTGCTGGTGTACACTGTAGGCTTTCATGGGGTAAAACATAATTTTGTAGGGCAAATGTGCCCTGAACGTCGGTTTGCAGTATGCTTACACTCTCCTGCTGCTTGCTGCTCTACTCCTGCTGCAGCTTTGCTGGGGCTGCTGAACCAACTACATTTTCTGATACTATGTCCTCTGCTTGTCATGGTTGTATTCCTTGCAGAAAGATATATTAAAATAAATTATATTTTTAAGAAATAAAGTCACTCAAGTCACTGCTGTAATGGTGAGCGCACAAGTCTTACTGTCAACTAATAGTCAAGCCTGACTAAACAAATACTCAGAAATTTTTTTTTTTATTTCTTCTTGGGCACACAGCCAGAGACTTACAAAAATGTCTTTAGTGCACAGCTGTGCATACACAGAGAACAAAAATGCAGCTAACTGAAATGGTGGGAGTCAACCGACTAGTACCACCCACTAGCTTGCTTAAGTGTCTGTGGAAGGACCCAAGCCTTGGTTCCTCACAGGAAGATTTCTGATAATAAATTTAAATAATATTTATTATGAAATCAAGTCACTCAAGTCACTGCAGCAATGCTGAGTTGACGAGTCTCACTGTCAACTAACAGCCAGGCCTGACTAAATAAATTCTCAGAATTTTATTTTTTATTTCTTCTTGGGCATGAAGCCAAGCCACCAACAGCAATAGAAACAAGCATTTGTCAATGCCGAATGTTGTCTTGCTGGCATTAGAATTGGTAGTACAGGAGTTAGAGAGATGCATAATAGGAATGGCAGTGAAGTATTGAACTGACACCATCCACACCCCCAACCTGCAGAGACTAACAGGCATTGGGGTGTGCCTCTGGGTCATTGGCCATAATGCTCACACCCTTTCACCTCACCCTATCCTGCAGACACCGACAACTATCGCGTCGTGCCTTGGGGTCTTCGGGCCTTATGCTTACCCCATTCCATAAGGAAATACGCTGAGATGGGTGCAGTGTAGGAGAGTGGGGTGAACTTTGGGACCGTAGAGTCTAAGACACACCTCAGTGCCTGTCACTGGCTGCAGGGTTGGGGTGGGGTAGAATGGTATGAGCATTACAGCTGATAATCCCAAGTCACACCTCTAACGCCTGTTAGTCTCTACAGGGTGGAGCGTTACGGTTGGAAACCTTAATGCCCCAGGCATTTGTTGTTAATTTAACTCCAAATTTTCAACATGGGCTTTTTGTGACCCCACTTCATGAATAGTGGCACTATCAGTTTGTTAGCTGGAAGGTGATTTTGCACAGTGACTGCGCCATTTGGCGGCACAGGTGTGAACACACATTTTGGGCAGGATGTGAAAAATGACAGCTGTACTGTTCATGAGGAGGTGTAAAAAAATGGCAATGTTGAAAATCTATAGTGAAAATATGAAAAATTGGTGAAGTCACAAGTGTGCATAGAAACTGCGCAATGCACATCCATAACACAATTATTTTGGGGATCTTTTTAACCACATTTTCAACATAGGCATTTTGGGACCTCCACTCATGAACAGTGTCACTGTGATTTTGTTAATCTGACCCAAACATTGATGTCCCACAGCGACCGCACCATTGTACGCCACATGTGTGATAACACATTTTGGACAAGATGTGAAAAATGACAGTTGTACTGTTCATAAGGAGGTGTAGAAAAATGGCAATGTGGAAAATCTGGAGTGAAAATATGAAAAATTGGTGAAGTGACGAGCGTACGTAGAAACTATGCAACACACATCCGTAATGCAATTATTTGGGGGATATTTTTAACCAAATTTTCAACATAGGCATTTTGGGACCTCTGGTCATAAACAGTGTCACTGTGATTTTGTTAATCTGTCCTGAACGGTGATTTCCCACAGAGACCACGCCATTGTACGTCACATGTGCGAAAACGCATTTCGGGCAGGATGTGAAAAATGACAGCTGCACTGTTCATAAGAAAGTGTTAAAAAATTGCAATATTGAAAATCTGGAGTGAAAATATTAAAAATTGTTGAACTTACGAGTGTGTGTGGAAACCGCACAATGCATGTTCGTAACATAGTCATTTTTTGGAATTTTTTCATCAAGTTTGAAACATAGGCTTTTTGGGACCCCACTTCATGAACAGTGGAAATGTCGTTTCGTTAGTCCCAAAAGGTGATCCCACGCAATGACCTTCTTGGACCGAATAACAAGATGACAGTGCATGCGTTCATGAGGTGGGGACCCAAGAAGCCCATGTTGAAAATCTGGAGCCAAAATAAAAAAAAATGGCTGAGATATCCACCTAAGTTGTCTCCCTCCCATTTATGCCATTATACAGCTTACCGGCATTTCTTCAGTTCGCAGTCGGCTTTGAAGAGTGCAGACGTGTTCCCGCTCCACCGAAGATCGCAGCGCCGAACCTCCAAAGGTAAGTATGGGTTGAGGGGGGTGTAGGGAGGTAGGGTGTGCAGAGGGTGGGTGTGGGTTGGGGCAAGGGAGACGCCGCAGACAATGGACCATTTTCTTTGTTTCAGATACCAAAAAAACAAACCGGACTTCGTGGGACCGTTTTCTTTCTTTACAGGTGAAATCAAACAAATGTTGGGCACACTAGGGTGGCCTCTCAGTGTGCCCCATGACTTTCAGGGGTCATGATGTTGGCCACACTGGGGTGGGCTCCCAGTGTGCCACACAATGGGGGTGGGGCAGGGGCAGGAACATACCGACGTGGTCGGCTTTCTCAGAGCAGCAGCACACTGAGGTTGGCTCCCATTGTACCACTCACTGTGGGGGGTAGTGGACATGCCGACACAGGGCTTGCACCCCCGATGTTGGCCTTCTTTGGGCATTGTGTGGCAGACGGCAGGAGCCATCATGTTTACTAAAATGTTTCACCAGGAAAGGCACGTAGGGGAGGCGTGTCATCTGTGCTGCTGCATGACGAGCTTGTCTCCGATTGCAGCAGCACATTTCTTTCAAGTTGATGGCACTTTGCATAATACTTATGTCAGCGCTAGCATGCTGGCTCATTGGGGAATGAGGGATGCACCTACTAAAGCATGCCCTGCATTCGCCACAACACTGACACACCTCTGAAAGTGCTAATACCCCAATATGTTGTTAGAGCGTGCGTGCAAGCCAACATAAAATTGCACCTAAGCTAACTGCATTTTAGTTAGACTACTTGCCCTGTACTTTCTTTCTGACAAGTAAGGTACAAAAACTTTATATTTCTAATCAAAATAAACCCCTACAAAACCTTCCTCCCTTAAGCTCTCAATCTTCTTCACTACACTGCAAGTTTAAATCTCATTTGTTTAGTACAGTACACACACACACACACACACTCACTCTTGGGGCCTGCCTGTCTATCTGTCTCTCTCAGCAAACACTAAACTGCCCTTCTGTTTTTCTTTTCTTAAAGGCCTAATTTTTAATGTACAGTGTAACAAAAATTGACCTAGCTTGGGATTTGGAGAGGGAACAAGAAATGTTAAGATTTCTGATTTTTGTCTAATTTTAACAAGTGGATGGAAGCAGATTCTTTCTCTGCAGCAGCTGAAGTCATCTGTTTCTCCTGCCTGAAGTTTCTGTGAGTGCTGGGTCACATGACCTGCATTCCCTGAGCTTCCAAAGTGGCCTCTGATTGGACAGGAAATCTCGGGAGATCTTGAACTGCATCCGTATACTAAAATGCTGAGCTGCTGAAAATAGTGCCAATTATTCATTTTTCATCCCTAGTAACAAACAGCCTATCATTCGTGGTATTCAGAAAATACTTGCACGCTCTTATTCAGCACCACCTACTGAGAGGCTCAGGTTTACACTTTGTCCAAATTGGACTATTTTTTGTATCCAAAACCTGAATTGAAATACAAAAAAAAATTATAATAATTCCAAAAATACTTTCTTAAATACATGAAATTGACTATATTAGACCCATTTCATAATCACAATAAGGCACTCCAGGAGGTACATTATGGTGGGCTAATGTCCCTTCTCGGGTGGTGGGAGTACTCAGCTTCACCTTATGCTGCAACCCAACTGAAGTAGGTTATCCCACCATAATGCACACCCTGTTGTGCCTTGTTGCTTAAACAATGATTTTTATTGGGGGAGTCCAAGCTTCAGGAATATGCACCTATTGGCTTAGACAAGTTAACAGCAGAAACAGGTTGTAATCCCCAAACTTCGAGATGGTTCTACCGGACAGGTTTGGTATCACACAAACAAGATCTCAGCTGCCTTCTGCCGCTTTTACACTACACTGTATAAACAGGGTCCCGAACGATCCCGACATCTATGCTTTCTTTTTTAGACACTCTCAGCTTACCCACTTTAACGGATGAGCATTTACAGTGACCAACAGCAGCAGTCATGATTTATGCTGTGATTACTAACACTAAGACCAATAAGAGCCCAGGGCTATATGGCCAATTTTTTTTTAATCATTGAAATCACTTTTGCTGCTCTCCCTCCAAACTTCCAGGTGGTTATGGTGGGGTGAACAGCACCACCTAGTTGTAAGTAAGGTGAATATCTCTACAATTGTAAAATTACCTCAAGATCCCTTGAATTGTGAATCTTATCATCTGATCTCAGTCCTCAACATGGGCTATATTCGCCAACATACTGACAGCCCGAATGGAACAGCATTCTTCCTGACATCATCCATAAAGACCAAGCGGGTTTTGTCTCTAAGAGACAGATGACAGACAACATTAAACTGACCTGGTAGTTGCTAGAACATGCCTGCCACAACAACAGCCCATCTTTAAATCCTACTTTAGATGCTCAAAAGGAATTCAGTAGAGTTTTCTGTTTTTTCTTACAATGCACCCTTATTAAACTACCATTCCCAGAATCTATTAAAACAGTCATACAGGCTCTATGCAATGATCCCCAAGCAGTAATAAAAAAAAACTCAGCAGGAATGTCCTCTTTCCCTTCTTTTATTTGTGTTATATGTGGAGCCTTTGTCTCACTCTATCAGTGCAGCTCCAACTTTGCATCACAGATATCACGGTACCAAACACAAGGCACGAAGTGGCTTTTATGGAGACAACCTTCTGGTTTATGTTACACATCCAACCAGTTCTCTACCAGAACTTTCAGCAACCTGAAGAAGTAGAACAACTGGCAGGCTATAAATTAAATGATGTTATAACTCTAACTATTCATCAGCTTAATGAGGTTCCTGATTGGCTACTGGATCGATCATTAGTGTCTTACAAATGACCGCTCCAGCTGCCAATGGACACTATGTGACACGCATGGCTTGTGCCACACAGCTAAACCCCAAATGCAAGTAAAACAACTGGCAAAAAATGAAAATTATTATTGCAATTAAGCTTATAAGCCTCGAAGCTAGCCATTTCCTTGGATTAATGACTGGCTGATGGGAGGTGGCCCATGACTGCTCTTCAAGGCACCCATCCCCACACTGGTCACTAATCCCTAGGAAATTACCAACTTCTCTGTCCTTATTGTTTAAATAAAACAGAGCTCTTGCAGCTTGCCATCTCCCCTCAGAATGAGTTGCAAAAGTGGTTTCCTTTCCTTTCGATATTTGGAAACTACAATACCCTGTGATCTAACACAGCCATATGCTCTTAACTACAATAATACCAAACCGGCTATTCAGGAAGACCTCCTGCGCTGGACCTGGCTACCAATTTATCCCATGCAAAGAGTAGACTTGGAATGCGTTTGCTGCCAAGGCTACTTTATTTCAGATGTTGCCGGTCATCCTACCTGAAACAGATTTCTCAATCTGGACCAAATTAATTTCTAGGTATCTGTGGTCTGACCAAAGATCACTAATCACATATGTACCCCTACAGCTCCCTAAACCAAAAGGCGGATTTGTAGAAAGAGTTGCATATGACCTACAATTTACACCAGCTGGCGCTGACCCCGCTTTTAAAAATTGGTATCAGCTAGGGCTCATACACAGTTTCCAGTACTATACTGCGGGGATGTTCAAGTCATTCCAACAACTCCAGCAAGAATACCACTTGAGACACACAGACTACTTTAGATAGCTTCACATTTGTCATTATCTAAGAAGACACCTTGGACTGCAGTGGGAGCAGTAAACCCCCATGGTGGTCCTAGTTTTAATGGTAAGGGAAGGGGGGTATACCGGATCACCTAATTTCTATTTTTTTTGTTTTGCCAATATATTGGTTATTCATATTTTACAAGGGCTGCACAATACAAGAATCACTTCAATAAAGTGCAGTTTTTAAACATCTGCATAAGCACCTAATTTCAATGCGTTATTAAGCTATTAGACAAACCTCAGAAGCCACACGCTGTCAGTTAACCAAAACTGGGGGAAAGAAATTGGGACCCCAGTCTTAGAAACAGACTGGTACATAAGCTGCCTTAGACAACACAAACTCATGAACTCACACACAACACGAGTTTGGATGGAAAAAACATTATTAGGTGCTTCCAACCCTCCCTCCACATTACATGTAGATATGATACCACCCAAGGGACAGCCTGTTAGAGAGCATGTGACATACGAGCGCTACTCCAACACATATATTCTGGGAATGCCCAATTATATGGACCTACTGGCAAGCTGTGGAACTGGCCCTAAGTGAGTTT
This sequence comes from Neoceratodus forsteri, assembly GCA_016271365.2. Lineage (NCBI taxonomy): Eukaryota > Metazoa > Chordata > Ceratodontiformes > Ceratodontidae > Neoceratodus > Neoceratodus forsteri. The sequence goes on from JADMNL010000024.1 coordinate 112,609,799, forward strand.
GTCACAGACTTTGTCCCATGTACCCTACGAGCAGTATTGCTGCTACTTTTCCCAGACCATATTATAGCTGCCCTCCACAAAAAGGCAATTGAGAATTTGGCTGATAGCAGCCAAAAAGAGCAATAACACTCTGGCTCCAAAAGAGCCCCCCGCCCCCACAGCGGGAATACTAGGAAAATATTGTTCAAGAAATATATCAGATGGAAAAGCTGACAGAAAGCCTGCAACAGCAGCAAGCTAAGTTTACACAGTTTTGGAACGAATGGTTGTTATGGTTAATGGAATAGACCAGCGATTATTCCTTACTAGATGAGTTGTGTGAAAGATATGGCAAGCAATATAAAATGGGAGCCTTTGAAGTCTGGCTTGTAATTTCACTAACGCTGGTGGCTGCAAGTGTTTTTGCACACTATTAAAATAGTACGATATTTGTATTTGGTGTCAGTGATGGTCTTTTCTATTTGGACTATTTTTAACCAATCATGACAGTCAGCAGAGCCACTTGCTTTAAATCTGGAGAAGAAGTAGTTTTCCCCCCAGAGGAGCCGTTAGCTACCATCCCTGCTACATTGCTAACTTGGCTCTGGCAAGCAAGAGAAAAGGACCAATCAACTGACCAGTGCATCAGGTGTGGATTCTGGGAGGAAGGAATAGTAAGACTGCTCATATGTGGGATTTGCTCCAGTTCTGCCCTGGAGGCATTTTTGATCATGCTCCACCAATTTTCCTTTGAGGTCCCCCTTCCAGTGCATTGGGTGAATCCATGGCAGGGTCTTTAACATTGTGGTCACCGGGCAGCAGGGACTTAGGAGCTTTGGAGAGACTATCTTTAGTGGAGAGTACTAGGGAGGCACCTTCCATGGGAATCACTCCCAATATAATAGTGGAAGTGGAAGAGGTGCAGCCACCAATGTGAAGTCGAGGGGCAACAGGGAGCCCAGACATCTGCCCTGCTCCCTGGAGCTGGCTGCTGACTGTCCCCGTGGCAGAGGGAGTGACAGGAGTCTCAGACAATCGACGGAAGATCCCCCAAGGCCCAGGGGCTATCTGCCACGATTCCTGCCTGGAGGTAGCCCTATGTCCCAGCAGGATAAGACCCAAACCCCTGCTGCAGCAAAATCCCAGAGCTCCAAACATAGTGGTTCTTCTAGTCCACCATTTGCTGCAGGTAAGGAGGTGAAAGAGAGAGGAAATGTTATGGAGGAATAGAATGAGGATGCAGATGAGGAGAAGTTTCTGGGCAGCACATTTCAGTTCTCGGACTATCAAGTTTACCTAGCCATTCTTCGCCCATTCCATCGCCCGGCGGTCACCATCAATGACTGCACCCCATGATTGCCAGCGCAAGCTAGGTCCCTTTGGATGCAGATGGATGGACTGAGTTGGAGTGACCCTCTCAACTTTCGGTATCAAGGAGGAGTATGGTTGCCACCTGGTCAGGCTCAACGGACTAGTGTTCAGGACCTTCCCGAGTGGAGCCAGGCCGAGAGATGGGTCATGAGAAGGATGCATGTGGAATACCTGACCCTGGATTATCCTTATGTGCTGAAAGAGTGTGGGATATTATAGAAGAGATGTGGGAAGAATGGATATACCTGGATCAGCTAGAAAGGCTGAAATATCGTCCGGGAGAATGCCTTCTCAGCAATTGTTTCAGAAGGCTCACGCTATGTGCCACACAGCCCCCTGGTCTGGACTGACACTTTTTAAGCACTTTACTCAGGTACAGTGCTTGGCAGAGACTCGCACCAAGTACTATGTGGTGGAGAAGGATTCTTTCAGGGATATCACCACCAAGCCGGACCCAGAATTCTATTTCCCGTCTGGTGGGGTGCCTGCTACTTGAGCCCACTGAGGTAACTCTTTGAACTGTGCCAGGAAGATTTCTCCTCAGAGCAGTAATTGACTGATTTAACTGTGAAAGAAGACACACAATTGAACTGAAAGTAGCTCACTGTTAATTTGCTGTTCGATAATATTAAATACATTTTTTCTGCATTTAAAATGTGTGTGTGATGTGTGAAAGGTGTGTGTGTGGGTGTGGAAGAGAAAGGTAGAATAGTAAAAGTGTATATAAAGTAACTTATTTTATTAAGTGCGCAGTGTAATCCAGGGTAAAGGGAACAACATTTCTACAACCGTCTTCAAAATGTTTCTAACATTTCTAATTGTTGTTGAAGTTAAATGACAAATGCCTTTTACAATTCAAATTATTGTTATTTGTTCTAAGTTCTGGATCCTCCTGGCACAGGTAACCTAGTTGGAGTTAGAGAATTTGGGGAAAGTTATCTTTGGGCCCTTTCTAGATGACTCCATGTAGGGTAGGTCGGGGAGATGCGCATTACCCGGCCTGTCATATGTGGCCATTGGGGCCCCTTGCCATCATTTTTAGGAGGGAATGTTTTCCTGGGTCGGGGGAGAGTATAAGCTACCTCTCTTTCGAGAGGGGTTTATGCTCCCTTTAGGGAACCCTTCCTCTGCTAATTGCACCCAGAAAGTTAGGAAATGTCGAAGTGTTTGTGGTGCAATTTCTGCTGATCGCCATGTGGTGGCAGCAGGGAGTAGTTTTCTTGGGAATAAATAGGCCAGAGACAGGAAGTTGAGGGGAGGCTGGGGGGAACAGTGAAAGGAGAGGCAGGCAAGGCAGGAGCTCAGTGGTCCAGGTTGGGCCTGGAAAGGTGGGCTCCCCCAAGTGTGTAGACAGGATTGGTGGGTGCAGCAACGTGGTGCCAGCAATTAAATGGTGCTTCAAGGGAGGAGGGCTAGATAGCCTGGTGGCATCGTCTGGGAATATGGGTCTCCCTGGGCAGGGTGTGAGGTGCCCAGTAGGAGGCAGCGGTAGGGCCTTAGGGAGGATCCTGACCTTTTTCCCCATGTCAAAGGTGTCCTGGGTCACCAGGGTGGTAGGAGTTGTGGCAGGGTTCCCACAGGGGTCGGGGACAGTGGCAGTGTCTCCTCCTTTACCCGATGTGGCAGGGTGATCTAGGTTGTTGAGAGGGTGCAGAAGAGTGTCCACCCGTTTAGGGACTTGCTTGGAGAAGCAGGCCCTGGGGAGCCATTCATAAGATTGTTTGGGTGGGCCGCTGGTCGTTTGACAAGCTCTGGATGACTATTCCTGGCCTGATGCTTAAATCAAGCTCCGGAGTACGGTAGATGGGACATTTTAAAGGCCAAGGTTGCCATCCTCTCTGTCCATCTGAGAGACACCCAGGGAATGTGGCGCCGGATTGTCTCAGGAAAACAGCGAGGTCTTCCTCGAGCTGTTTGGGGGGGGGGGGTTCTGGGCTGTGGCACGGCCTGGGTTCTCCTGTGTGGCAGGACAGCTTGAGGTAATGGTATATTGGAATGGGGTTGCGGTCTGGGTACGCTGTGGATCTGCCATGCCCATGTCTGGGGCAGGCCCCAGGGCTTCCATTTATGAGCAGGTCTTTAGGCCCATTTAGGCCGTGGTTCTTTTTACTGGGTGAGGAATTATAGGGCTGCACAAGTCGTCAGGGTATAGAGGGATTTCAGACTCAAAGTCCCAGTGTGGGCTGGTCAGGGGAGGATAATTCCTGGATTCCCCGTATGGTGCTTGTTGGTTTCAGGAAACAGGTGGGGAGAGGCTGCTCACTTCTCTACTAGGAAGGAGATGCTTGACCAAGGAGTAAAGGGAGGAAAAGAGTAAATCAGTGCCAGAGGTTTCTGGAGCCCTGCGCTCCTGTGGGGATTTAAAGTCCATGTTCTGGGCATATCGTCCAAGTTTTCGGAAGTTATAGTGAGCATTGTGTGTACTGTCTATAAAATCTGTCTCCTTCCTGTCTGGTTGCCAGCCTGTGTAATATAGTTTATGCCCCATGGAGCAGGTGGTTAAAGCATGAAGAAATGAGGGACCCCTGTGGCCTTCTAAATCATTTGGGCACAGGAGAAATAAAGTGATTTTATTGAAGAATATATTGGAGTTGATCTCCTCTGTAAATAGCTGAAATGAATTAGGATAACCCCCAAAGCGAATTTCCCGGTTTCAAGAGTTATTTTTCTAGTGTGCCTTTGATCATCCCCTTGCATCTTGGTCCCAAGTGTTGGTGGGCTCCATGGCTCGAGTAAAGAAGATGATGTTGCCATGGATGTGAAATGAAGGTTGGGGTGCCTCTTATAAGGTGTGTTTCACTGACAGAAAACAGCTCAAGGTAGGCCTATTGAAACATAGAAACATAGACTTTGACGGCAGATAAGGACCGCTTGGCCCATCTAGTCTGCCCATTCCCCTACCTACAGGATAGGCCGCTGATCCTAGTTAACCAACAGCCTATTTCTTCCTACCCCCCACAAGAATTGCCTTATGTCTGTCCCATGCATTCTTGAATTTTCCCACAGGTTTAGACCCACAACCTCCTCAGGAAGGCTGTTCCATGCATCCACTACCCTCTCTGTGAAATAATACTTCCTCACATTGCCCCTGAACCGCCTCCCTCGATCTTTAAATTGTGTCCCCTTGTTCTTGCACATCTCTTTTTCTGAAAGATGCTACCCTCTTGGACTTTGTTGATTCCACTGAGGTACTTAAAAGTTTCTATCATGTCCCCCCTCTCCCTTCTTTCCTCAAGGGTATACATATTAAGCTCCTTTAGTCTCTCCTCATACGGCTTCTCTTGCAGACCCTGCACCATTTTAGTTGCCCTCCTCTGGACTGCCTCTATCCTGTTTATGTCCTTGCCCTTTCTTCTTTATTTCCACATATGGGCCGGGGGATCTTCTGTGCATGGTTTCTTGTGTGCCACTGCACCTCCCCTTTTTTTGGCATTTGGAAGCCCCTAGACAGAAGGAGCTGGGTGCAGGGTGGTTACATCAGTGCTTAGAAAAGGTACATATTTTCAGAGAACATAAATTCTTGGATCCCCCCAGCTTTTCTTAACTTTTGTGAATCTTGAATGCCTAAGAACAAACATTGTTCCTGGAAGCTCTTGGACTTTTAGTATGCGACAACTGGAGGACATGATTAGAAGAGAAAGGTTTGGGCAATCTTATTTACACTTCAGCAGATATGATTATGGGTGTGCAAATACTAGGGGTGTGTGAGTAACGAATAATATTTCCTGAATACCATGAATAATGCACTATTTGTTATTCGGATCTAAATAATGAATAGTGGCACTATTCGTACCCTGCCTATTTGGGAAATACTGTTGAAAAAAAAAAAAAAATAAACAGTCCCTCACCCTCTTCCCCATTCCAAATCATTAAAGCCAAACCTTCACTCCCCACCCTCTGTATAGTAATCCAATCCCACAGTCTTCCCCCCAGTACCCACACTTTGATATTTTAGTTGGAATAACTCCCACAATGGATGAATGGCACTACCAACCCAACTCCATGGCTGGCTGTGATCCAAGCACTCACTTGCACTTAAAGAAAAATAATTCCACCCCAGTTGGCAGCACCCACCAACCACTGCCCCCCTCCCCAGCATCCATCTCATGCCATGTATCAAGATGATGGGCACAAACCCACCCTCCTCTATGGCCGTCCACATGCAGAATGACAGCGCTCCTACGCTTGCTCACTCTGAGTCTGTAGTAAAACAATCGGCTGATCATTTCACTGTACAGAGCAAGGCAGCGTGGGAATGCTTTCATTCTGTAGCTGTTGGCTGGCTGTGAAGGAGCGCGGATTTGTGTTGGTTGCCTTGATGCATGGCAACAATTACTGTAAGTGCTGGGTGCTGGGCAAGGAGGCGCATGGCTAGTGGGTGCTGCCAGCCATGGGAGAGAGGAATTAGTTTTCTTCAAATGCAAACGAGCACTGGGCACGAGCTGACTGTGGAGGTGGGTGGGTTATGCCAGTCGCCCACTGTGGGAGGTTTTCCTACTAAAATTTCAAATTGTGGGTGCTGGGGTGAGGAAGGTAGAATTGGGTTCCTAAAAGAGGGTGTAGGATGGGGGCTTGGATTTAATGATTTGGACTGGGAAGGGGGATGGGGGAATTTTTTTTTATTACACCCCCCAAATACTGAAATCTGAATACCCTAATATTTAGGGCCCAAACAGAATATTTGGCCTGAATATTCAGAATAAGGTATTCCCACAACCCTAGCAAATTCCTTATCCTGTTCTGTTCAGTGCCCCAGATATTCAGGTATTTGGTATCCATTATTCATGATTCGGGTTATATATTTTTTAAAAAAAGGGAAAGAAATAGCCCCTACCCTCCTCCCTAGCTCAGATCCTTTAAACTATACTAGCCTCTTGTTCCCCCCCACCCTCAGTTAGAACCCCATCCCACCTCTCTTAACCCCGTACTTACATTTGATAATAAAATATGTATTTTGTAAAAACCCTAGTGATAGGTGACTGGCACAACTCACCTTCCTGGTAGGCCACCGACTTTCAGCACTTTACAGCACACTAAAAGATTGCTCCCCCTTGCAGTATCACTCCCCCGTAGCCTACACCCCAGCAACACACAATTCCATACTCTTTGTAGTTTTTCTTACAAAATATATATTTTATTATCAAGGCCACTGGTTTTTGGTCACACCGGAAAATCCAGTAAAATTCCAGAATTTGGACCACCTGCAACAAAAAAAAAATTTCACAGAATTTGGCATTTTAGACCAGATCAGTAAATCTGCAGAATGTGTACTTTTCTTATAACTGCGTCCTGTACTGTTTTCAGTTTGCTTGTGTATATTAAGCCTTCTTTTATTCTGATGATTTATACACTTACTAAAAGAATGGCAGTAGAATCTTGGTAAAATCCGGAAAATAGATTAACAATCACCAGTGTAATTCCCAGAATTTCAAGTCTTGAAAACAGAATTTCATTATTTTAATTACTGTAAATCAGTGGCCTTGTTTATTATCAAAGTGTGGGTGCTGGAGGGAGGGTGGGGTGGGGTTCTAACAGAGGGTGGGGGACAGGGGCTGGTATATTTTAAAGGATCTAGGCTACAGAGGAGGGTAGGGGCTGTTTCCTGTCCTTTGTTTTTTAGACAGTATTTCCCAAATAGGGGATGAATAGTGCCACTGTTTGTTATTCGAATCCGAATAACGGACAGTGCATTATTTGTGGAATTTGGGAAATACTGTTTGTTACTTACGCACCCCTAAATATGAATAATTTAGTGCAATGTGCTTAAACAGAAATGACAAGAATAAAAAATTATGTACATAGTTCATAGGCAAATGAGAGGTAAAGTGTAGAGTCTTACTAGTTGTGACATTTAATTGGTCATTATAAAATAGGCAGTGACAATCCAGTGACCTGATTGGTCAATCACTGTCCAGACCTGTGTGGTAATTGACCGATAACCGCATGGGTCTGTAAACTCTGGACAAAGAGAGTAACAGCCAAGAGTGCCATAACGCGCTGCGTAACATAATACAACAATGTGGCTTTCAAAGGCAGCAATTCCGAAACTGACAAAACCCACATTGTTTGAACCGAAGGAGAAGACGGTGGCATGCGGAAACTCATGTCCCACTTGATAAATTGTTCATCTATTTTTTTCGAGTTTCACTCAGTCCTGAAGTAAGACTAACAATCACCATGGAGACAGGCTCGCCACACGAACACAAAGGTCATCAATGTAAGGAATGAATTAATTACATTTAAAAAATCTCAATCTTTTAACAAGTTTGAATTGTAAACCATTTTATAGAAGAAATAATCAGCTCCAAGGTGAGCATTTACTGTGTAATTACTGCACACCACCCCCCCATTAAAGCCACTTGGCTGGCGCTCGTGCTTCCAGCCGAGGTGCGTAATTACATGGATCCGCACACCCTGTCATTTATTGTTTCACTTATAGGAACTGTTTGAGGCCACATGTTGATGATTGTTCACCTTTCTGCAGTGGATTAAATAAGGGTGAACAAAATAAATTAGGAAAAATACGAAGCCGAATGAATAAATCAATAAAGGGAATGGAAGGTGCGAATTATGAAGAACGTCTGAACATATTAAATGTATGCACATTATATGGAAGAAGAATAAGGGAAGCTTTGTTAATTACATGTAGGGTTAACAATGACAAATATTTATTGGAAGGTATGAATATGCAACTAAAACAAAACATCACCTAGAAACAGAAAAGTTACGGCAAAAGGAGACTGTGGGTCCATCAAGTTTGCTCGAGAGTTCCCAGGACCTCTCGTAGGTCTTGAGGCCTAACCCCCCTTCTGTGTCCTGTCCCTCCCAGATCCTGCCGTGCGCCCTTGAGCCTTTGCTTTGTCCCATCCCTGTTTGAAAGCTGATATGGATTTTGCATTCACCACCTCTGCCGGCCGGCTGTTCCACGGCTCTACGACTCTTTCTATGAAGAAATGTTTCCTTAGATCTTTCTTGAAGCTTCCCCTTCCCCCACCTCTTGGCTTCCATTTGTCCCCCTCTAGTAGTAGAGCCGGAGATCCTTTGTAGCATATCTGTGTGTGAATAATAACTTATCATATCCCCCCCTCTGCCTCCTAGTTTCTAGTGAGAATAGGTTTAGTTCTCTCAGGTGTTCCTCATACAAGAGTCCATGGAGGCTCTGTATTATTTTGGTTGCTCTTCTCTGCATGGTCTCCAATCGATCTCTGTCCTTTTTCAGGTTTGGATTCCAGAATTAGATGCAGTATTCCAGGTGGGGGTCTCACCAGGGACCTATACAGGAGGAGGATCACCTCTCTGCTCCTGCTGTCAAATCCTCTCCCAATGCACCCCAGCATTTTGTTTGCCTTGCCATAAGCTTCTGTTGCATTAGCTAGACTGTTTGAGTGTGTTGCTTATAAGGACCCCTAGGTCCCTTTCCCCTTGGGATATGCTGAGTTGGACTCCATTGAGCCAGTACTCCATTCTAGGATTCCCTTTTCCTAGATCCAAGAATCTCAGGACAGAGTACTACCTGGTTAGAGTCCGAGTATCTGCATCAGAGGAGAAGGACCTGGGAGTGATGATCACTAGTGACCTGAAGCACTCCATGCAGTACAAGAAAGCAGCAGCAAAGGCAAACAAGATGCTGGGATGCATACCTAAGGGGATCAGTAGTAGGAGGAGTGAGGAGATTATACTGCCCTTGTACCGGTCACTGGTAAAGCCGCATCTAGAGTGTGGAGTTCAGTACTGGTGCCCACACCTCAAAAAGGACATTAACCTGCTGGAGAAGGTCCAGAGGAGGGCTACAAAAATGATAGCAGGTCAGCAGGGTAAGGCATACAAGGAGAGATTGAGGGCACTGAACGTGTGCTCCCTGGAAGACAGGGGAGAGAGAGAGAGGGGACATGATTGGGACCTTCAAATACTTGAAAGGGATAAATAAGGTTGATAAGGAGAGTCTCTTTTAGCTGAGTGGCAACCATAACATGAGGGGGCACAGTCTTAAGCTGGAGGGTGGGAGGTTTAGGAAGGAGGTCAGGAAGCACTTCTTCACAGAGAGAGTGGTGGACACTCAGAATGCGTTGCTGGAAGAGGTCATCTCGTTAAAGGCAGTGGGCAGCTTTAAGAGAGGCTGGGATAGGCATGGGGGAAAGTAAGGATCATTGGTAGAGAGGATGGGAAGAGTGGGGAGGGAGGTCCGGGACATTAGCTCAAGCTGTGGACCCTGAATTTGAGAAGACTTGATAGACCAAATGGCCTTCCTCTGCTGGCTTCTTCGTATGTTCATATGTTCATATATGCATCACTTTACACTTCTTTGCATTGAACTTCAGTTGCCAGACTTTAGACCATTGTTCTAGTTTTTGTAAGTCGTTCTGAAGTTCTGTGCCTCCACATAGTCAACCCTACCCCCTAGTTTGGTGTCATCTGCAAATAGTTCGATCTTACCCTGAATACCTGTGCCAATGTCACAGATAAACACGTTAAACAGGACTGGCCCTAAGACAAAGCCCTGGGGCTCACCACTAGTGACCCTACCCTCACCAGACCTAACCCCATTGACGATTACTCTCTGGCTTCTATCCTGTAACCAATTTCTCACCCATCTGACTAAGCTATCTGCAATGCCTAGATCATCCAACATCTTTATCAGTCAATTGTGCGGCACTGAGTCGAAGGCCTTGCTGAAATCGAAGTATAGTAGATCCACTGGGTGACCCCTATCCAATTCCTTCATTACCCAATCAAATAATGTAATAAGGTTCGTCTGGCATGATCTGACCACCAAGAATCCATGCTGTCCGGGGTCCTGGAGGTTGTGCTCATTCAGGTTATCCACTATGTCTTGCTTAATCAGGATTTCCATTAATTTTCGCACAACAGATGTGTGGCTGACCAGCCTATAGTTGCCAGCCTCCTCCCTGCTACCTCCCTTGTGGAGAGGGACCACTTCTGCCCTTCCCCAGTCCCTAGGTACCATGTCAGTCTGAAGCGGGTGGCTGAACAGGTGTACCAGTGGGTCTTCTAGTTCTTCAGTCAGTTTCTCCAGTACCCTTGGATGCAGTCCATCAGTGCTTTGTGCATTCTAATGTTTGCTAGTGCCTTTTTAACTCTTTCAGTGGAGACATTCGGGGCCTCCATCCGTGGGTGCCCCCTATCAGATGCTTTTATGCCACACTCTGGCAATGGTCCGCTGTGCTCTTTGGTAAATACTGAACAAAAGAAGTTAAGGACTGTGGCTTTCTGTTCGTCATCCTCGATGATCCTGTCACCCTCTGTGAGTTTAACTATCCCGCCCCCTCTTTTTCTTTTCTCTCGGATGTACTGGAAAAATTGTGTGTTACCTGATTTGACTCCAGAGGTGATCTGAAGTTCAGTTGCCACCTTCTTTTTTGGCCTCCTTACTTTTCTGAATGAAGTCGTCCCAATCATTGTCGTTTTGATTCCTTTTGTTGAAAGCTACTTTTTTGGCTCTGACCGCTGCCCTGACTTGGTTTGTGAACCATATGGGTCTCTTTTGCTTTTTTCCTTTAGACACTGTTTTAATGCAGTTTTGTGGCCCAAGTACTGTATGGCATTTTTGAGCAACCCCCACATGTCTTCTACCCCCAGTATTCTGCGAATCTCGGTCAGGCTGTCCTTGACTATCATTCTCATTTTACTAAAGTTGCCACCTTTAAAGCTTAGGATCTCTGCCTGTGAATGAGATCTTTCCACCCCTATGGACAAAGTGAACCAGACGGCACTGTGGTCACTGTTTTCCAGTGGTTCTTCGACTACCACCTGTCTGACAATTTTGGAATTTGTTACGACCACATCGAGGATACTGACCATCCTGGTGTGCTAACCAGTTGAGTGAGTAGACCGTTCTGTAAAGTATCTACCACCGCTTAACTTCTCGCTGAATGTGCAACTAAGTTATCTCAGTCGACATCTGGCATGTTCAGATCGCCAATTACAACAGTGTCCCCTTTTTTTGCCACACCACTGACTTCCTCTATGAGCTCTGCGTCTGTCTCTTCTGATTGCCCCGGTGGTCTATAAATTACCGTGATACACATCTTTTTTCCTGATGCTGGGCTGAGCTGAACCCATAGTGATTATACTCCCACCCTTTTGATTGCATAGAATGATGTGGCAGTTACCCCTTCATGCACATACAGTGCCACCCCTCCTCTGCTTTTGCCCATTCTATCTCGTCTATAAAGAGAATAACCTGGAACTGAGAGGTTACAGTCATTGTTCTTCATGGTCCATGTTTCTGTGATGGCCATGAAGTCTGTCTGGGTGTCTGCCGTTATTGCCTGCAGGTCACTAATTTTGTTCCCCAGGCTTCTGGCATTGAAGCACACCCCTTTCCAAGAACTTACCAGGGTACTCTCCCCCCCCACACACCCCCGAGTTAGGTTGCAGTTGTGCATTTTTGTGTGTTTTATCTCTGTTACTGGTCGGCTCATTCCTTTTTTGTATTTTTTGGTTGCTCTTATTTTGCAGACGGAGGTTCACTGTTTGAGAGAGGTCATAGTATACAGATCAAGTCATGTACATTCAAAACAAACACAAGGAAACAATATTACACTCAGAGGATTGTTAGAATTTGGAACAACTTGCCTGCAGATGTAGCACAAAGCAAAACTTTTAGTACAATCAAAAATAGGCTGAATGATTACATGACAAGGGTTGGGATTAAGAATGATTACTACGGATGTGGAAGGGTAGCAGTAAGTGACCATGGAGTCTTATGCTGTTCCTAAACTCCAAGTGAAACTGAAATTATACATTTCTGACTGTATCTGTCTGTGTTCTGATAATTCTCAAATGTACTTTAATATCAGGAAACTAAGCCTTAATACATGTATGCTCCTGCTATGAGCTTAAGGGCTACAGCTGCTGCCTCTAAAACTAGGCAAGAGGTCGATCCCTGTGTCCGACACATGTCTGTAATTCAGTTTACAGAGGATGTCCCTGTGACAGGGTAGCAAACGAGCTGGCTTCTTGGGAAACAGTCTCAAAGTGAACACTTCGGACGCTAGTTTAAATTGAATGAAAACTGCTTTACTTTCAGTAACAGAAAAGCTTGTATTCAGCTTAACAAAAAATTCAGTTCAGTCTCTCTCTGTCCCATCTTCACAGCTTCCTCTACCTCTCGCCCCTTATTGGGCCTAGGTGTTGCTTGTTAATACCCCTCCCCTGGAGGCACATCCAACACCCAGAACAGTCAGTGCAGTGAGGTCTTAAAGGGCCACCCTTAAAACAAAAAGGGTTTGGAACAAATTCCACAACAGCCCTCACCAAAATCTGCGATGCTTGTGTTGCAGGGATGTGAAGCGGTTTGCAGGTGAAAGGAGTGTACACTCCATCACATACCCTCCCCCTCAGAGTCGTGCCTATGGCACACTCATTAATGGTCATCAGCGACACACCCTCCTGAGAGAAGAAAAGTCTGCATTACCATGCTGGGTAGCTACCAGGTGGTGCACATTAAATGAAAAAGGTTGCAGTGCCAAATGCTGTCTGATGACACGGGCATTGGTATCCTGCATAGAATATAACGTGTCAGAATCAAAGGTAATCTCTCAGAGCCAAGGAGAGTGAGCCTGGTGTCCCCCAAGGGTCAATACTAGGGCCACTCCTCTTCAGTCTCTTTATTAGCCCCTTACCCACAGAATGCCCAGTGCACATCGTGCTCTATGCTGATGATGCAGTTATCTCTGTTGAAGGGAAAAAAGTCTGGCCACGATCTCCACTGAACTGCAACAGTTTCCACAGAACTGAAAAATGGTTCTCCAGTAACAAACTTTTGCTCAGCTATAAAAAAAACTAAGTGCATGCTCTTCTCCGTTCAACAGAACAGGAAGACATTTGGGCCTCTACAGGTCCAGAGTCTCAAAGATGACACTCTGGAACGAGTTAGCATCTTTAAATATCTGGGGTTCAGTTAGGTGACACCCTAACCTTTGGAACTCACATTGACGTGTTGTTAAGACTGCTAATGCAAAGCTTGGTGTCCTCTATCGCCACCACCATTCTATGACCCTGGAAGCCCTAAAACTGGTCACAAGTTACTCTGTCTTATCCACCATAGACTACGGTATGGGTATCTATGGTGTTGGCACTGACACTGCCCTCAAAAGGGTAAAAACCCTACTTAACAAAGTCTGTCACCTGGTTCTAGGGGCAGATCACTGGACACATTCCTGTGCCCTCTTCCAAGAGACAGGATGGCTCCCTCTTCATCAAAGGACTATATACCAAATGTGCCTACTTTCTAAGAAGTCCTTTCTGGGGCTTACCCCTATATCAACCTCCTGCCTATTCCAAACCACTCAACCTAATATTAGGACCTGAAATGTGGTTATGGTGGGCTTGTGGTGCCATTTAAGAGAACAGCACAAGCCCAGAGATCCCTCTCCGTCCATGGTTCCAAGTGGCTCAAAGAACTCCCCAAGGACCTGATTGAGTCTGGTAAGGTTAGCCAACTCAGATCGGGACTCCAAGCCCACTTAGCCCAAGAGAATGTCTACAAATATTGCCACAAACCCTAACAATACCTAGCTCTTGCCAATGCAGTGATCCCTGGCTCCTTTCATACTTTCCCTTCAGACACTAGTATAAAGTGTTGAAATGCTCCCCCCCCAGCCACTGTTGCCCACCTCACATTTCTCCCCTTGTCCTCCCCACGCCACCCCTCCATCTTCCTATCAACCGCCCTCTTGCCACCCCTCTCCCCACTTCCCTAGATGACCTCTGGTAATTCCCGCCTCCTCCTTCTCCTCCTCCATCTACTCCCCTTCCCCCTATGATTCTCCTCCCCTCCACACTCCTTCCCATATGCCACACGTTGACAAAGCCTTCTCTGGCTGCTTCACTATTCCGAGCAAGTTTTGAATCCCAGTCTTCTTGCTGTACTCTGCACTTGCCCTGGCATGACTTTATGCTACAGTCAGCATCTGAAATGTAGCATCTCTCTCTCTCTCTAACTCGCCCTAAACTTAAATCTAGTCATGTGTGTCCTGGGCTACAAGGTTCACTAATTTCCTTTGCAACCACTGTATTCATGTGGACACTTTTGTAACTTGCAATGTAACTTACTATTGAATCTGTGTAACCTTATGTAACCTATGTATTATTTGATTGTCTCGTATTCTGTATGACCTGGAACCTTTGTAAACGAGTCCCTAACTCTAAGGTATTAATCCCACTCTGAAATAAATATATAAATAACCACTGGAGGGGGCAGAGTCGGTAATGAAGGTGAACTTCCATCCCCAACAGGTAGTAGCGTAGGATGCCCACCACCCATTTTACAGCTAGACACTCCTTATACAGTGTGTCACAGCACTGCTCCCAGTGACTAAGCTTGTAAGGTCAGGATGGGGTGAATCCCATCCTCAGAGTCTTGTACTAACACTGCTCCCAGTGACAACGCTTGTAAGATAGCACTGCTCCCAGTGACAACGCTTGTAAGATAGCACTGCTCCCAGTGACAACGCTTGTAAGGTCAGGATGGGGTGAATCCCATCCTCAGAGTCTTGTAATAACACTGCCCCCAGACCCACTGCAGAGGCCTCTCTGTATGAAATGAAGGGACAGTTGAAATCAGGACTTCATATGATTGGCCCATCACACAGCACATTGTTGATGGCCTGAAATGCCATCTGACACTAAGGTGACCAATGGATGTTATTCGGAGTGGTTTTCTTGGT
This sequence comes from Neoceratodus forsteri, assembly GCA_016271365.2. Classification (NCBI taxonomy): domain Eukaryota; kingdom Metazoa; phylum Chordata; order Ceratodontiformes; family Ceratodontidae; genus Neoceratodus; species Neoceratodus forsteri. The sequence goes on from JADMNL010000024.1 coordinate 112,624,840, forward strand.
TAGGTCAGTTAGTGGGGTAGCAAGGATCGAGAATTCTGGAATTAACCAGCGGTAAAACTCTGCAAGTCCAACAAAGCAGCTAACCTCCTTTTTAGTAGTTTGGATGGGACGGTTAGCTAGGGCCTTTACTTTGTCAATAACTGGGTGTACGGGGCCATTCCCAACTATATGCTCCAAGTATTATGTCTCCTGCTATCCTAGGGCACATTTTGTGGCATTGGCCATGAGACCTGCATCTCTGAGTGACTGAAGTACCACAGCCACCTCCTGTAGGAGGCTGTTCCAATCAGGGCTAAATATGAAAACAACATCCAGGTATGCTGCTACACACAGTCTGGGGCGACAGAGGATGTGGTCCATTGTACCTTGTAATGTGGCCAGGGCTGCATGCATCATAAATTGATACAGGCCAATTGGGGTGACAAAGGTCAGTTTTTCATGGAGCTCGGGAGTTAATGGGATTTGCCAATACCCTTTGGTCAGGTAAAGGGTACTAATGATCTTCTTCGAGACAATCTTTTGCAGCAGGTCATAACCAGTGGGATTCAGCTGCAGGCACCCTCATCTTTGGATGATTGCACAGCAGTCGACCCTGGGACCTCCCTCCAGCACCACCACATGTCATACACCTGGCAGGTATAAAAGGGGGAGGTCCCAGGCATTCCTCAGTTGTTTTCAACCACGACCTGCATGCAACAAGTCCTCCTTCGGAGTTCCTGCTTCAGTCGTCTTTTGAATAGTTCTAGAAAACCATTTGACTTTGCTTGTTTTTTTGTGTTTTTGTTTTACCATCAACTTATGTCTTCGGATCCTTTATTCTGAAGTTGTGCTTGTGGCCACAGTATTGCAAGGGAAGACCTCCACATGGTCTGTGTTTGCTGCCTGGGTTCTGAGCACGGCACTGTGGGGTGTGTCTTCTGTCAGACTTTTTCAAGAGCCATAAAATGCCGATGATTGCAACAGCTCCGAGAGTATTTCATGGAGCAAAAGGTAGCCCTCTTGAATCAACAGCAGTGCTAATGCTCCTCTGTGAGGGATTCCTTGGTGTCCTCTTCTGGGTATCGCCACTCCACAGGAGGCCTCTCCACCTCAGCACAGGGTCAGGGTAGGAAGCATGCTTCTAAAACCAAGCATGTCTCTTCCACCCCTGTGTTGTCCTCTGCAAAAATTGTGAGTATGGAGCAGGTAGCCCCTCTTTTAGTGTCTTCTCTACCATTGACAATTGTGGGATCCTCTCCGGGCTCGTCGATGGCTTCTCCGTCGACGAGCTCCTCTGAGGTTGTTTTACAGCTGCCAATGCTGTCCCCGCTTTCACTGCTGCATGGCCCTCATCCGCCGACAATGGCCTCTGGCTCATCAATGACCAACTTGTTGATGGTCCTGCAACATGGCCCGTCGATGACTCTCTAGTCGACGGCTCAATGCATTGACCCATCGACGGCCCTGTACCATGGCCCATCGACGTTACTCAGAATTCCATCACTGCCTCCTCCGTCGATGAGGTTCGCGTCGATGGTTGGGATGGAGGATGTGTCGCCGGTGTCAACAGTCAGCCTCGCACCATTCTCAACATCTTTGGGGTCCTATATGCCCCCCTCATCGACAGCTGCTCATTTGGTCCCTCGGCCAGCCACTGTTCCTTCTGTGGTCCCCATTTGTTCCACTAGGTCTCCCAAATCTGGACAGATGGCCATAATTGACATCCAGGCTCTGGTTATCTCCATCCTGAACCTCACTCAGCCCCGCTGCCCCCTTAGGAGGGGTCACCACTAACCCTCTCTGCTCCATCTTGGCCCCTTGCAGCTCAGCATACGACCATCTCTTCCCTGTCTCCTGGTTCTGTATTCCCAGGAAGTGGACATGAAGGACCCTTTCCTGTGAGACTGGAGTCTGGAACACAGGGAGAAGGATTATGGTATAGACCAGGAGGCATCCCCTCAGTCCTCCTCTGCCACCTCCTCTGTCCAGGAGGACATTACCCTGGCCTCCCGTGTTCCCCACCGGATGACCCAACGTTTGCGTATATCGTGCTCCACCTCCAGAGAACCTTTGCGTTCCAGCACTCAGTACAGGAGTCTTCTCACAAGATATTGGCTCAGTACCTGGGTATACCTGAATGCCCTTCTCTGGTTGTCCCCCCCACTGGTGAGTGCCTTTGAAGAGACTATTATGGTCACCTGGATGCAGCCATTCAAGATCCCCTACAGTCCGAGAAAAGCAGAAAAACTTTATCAGACTCTGGTGGCACACCCCTATTTCATGTCTCCACCTCAGGTAGACTCTGTGATGATTAATGCCGCTCGTGATCGTCTTCCAGACCTCAGCACATGAGTGTGCAGCCCCCAGATGCAGAGTCTAAGAAGTTGGACACCATGGGAAAATGTTTTTTTCCTCGGCCGCCTTGTCTCTCCGGGTCCTTTATTACATGGGGCACCTTCTTAAATATCAGGAGGAAATTCTTAAAGCCTCCCAGGCCATGGTCCAGTCCCAGTGCTGTCCAAGATGACCTAACAGTGAAACTTTCCACGGTGGTGGCAGTGGGCCACCACCTGCTACAGTCCACTTACGATGCAGTGGATACCATGGTTCATATGTACTCTGCTGTTATATGTCTCGGGCATCACGCCTGGCTTAGGGTGCCTGTTTTTTCCTAGGACGTCCAGTAATCCATTTTGAATGCTCCCTTTAAAGTTATGCAATTTTTCGGTCTGCAGACGCAGGGACGCAGTGTATCAACTCTTTTGCCACTGACCTGGCTGTAGTGGAACAGAGGGGAATAACCTCAGGTAATGGATTGCATAATCCAACATAACCTGCGCTGAGGGTTGAGGTGCTGGACGCCACACCTCGCGCCACGCCGGTGACCCGGGTTCAGGAACAAGCCCGGGCCGTCGGGGGTTGGCAGGGGAGAGAGAGGATGGAGCGTCCGGAGGACAGCTCTCCTCTCCCGGGAGGGTGGGAGATCCAGGCTCAGTGCTTGACTGACCTCCGGTGGAAGCCGGAGGTACAGCAAGTACCAGCACTCAGTAAGGGGACAGGAGAGGTGACGTCGGCGGTGATACCATGACGCCTGGGCACGCCTCTTCCTTGCAGGAAAAACAGAAAAAGCTCTCGAGGCTCTGGGGAGATGGAGCACCAGGAAACTACCTGTCATGGCCTCGCACCGACCTCTCTTCCAGCTCCCGACGAAATCTTAGAATGTTGGAGTGTAGATGCCCCACCTCGTCCCCGCCGGGGAGAACCTGACTCCATGGGGCGAGAAGGGTGAAGGTGGGTGGTGACAGTGGGGTGGTCTCGTAGGTGCTCCCGATGATGCGGAGCTTGGGGAGAGAGGGGCGGATAAACAGAAAGTAAAAAAAATTAAAATCCAACATAACCAATATATATCAATACGCAGATGTACTGTTTATCAAGGGTCCCACCATATCAGCCTGCTCTTTCAAACAGGGTGTCTGTTATAGGCATAGGGATCAAAGAGACCCTTTTTGTATTTCAGGGGGCCACCAACTGACACTCAGAGCAGGAAGCACAAATGTCTGCTACCTCCTTCCATATACCTGTCCAGATGAACCAGGCAAGTATGCGTGCTTCGGTTTTCTCAATGCCCAACTGACCCACAATTGGTATAGTATGGGCCAGCCTCAGAACTCCCTTCTTGCAGACCTGGGAACCACCAACTGGTAATATAAGGTCCCAGTTTGTTTTTCAGGTTCTACCCAGTACAATATATTATTTTTCAGTTCAAACCTTGGAAAACATTGGGGCCAGTCTTCTGGCATAGCGGTAACACTACAGCTTGCAGCGCTGATGACCTAAGTTCAAGAGCGAACTCGGATTGTTGGAAGGTTTGCTGGGAGGAGGAGGACTGAGTGTCCAGGGATTTCTCTCCTCCTCCAAGGAGGGGGGCATGAGGCCCGGTGTTTGCTTGACCCTTAGTGGTGGCTTTGGGGCAGGACATGGGAGCTGCCAGGCAAGGGCAGAGGAGCATTGGACGTCAAGTATGGTGCATGTGGAAGCGCGCAGCATCACCCTAGGCATCACTCCATGCATGCTCCTCAGGAAGGAGAAACAGAGCAGTCAAAAGTGTCCTGAGTGGCAGGATGACCACTGACTCTCCGCAGGCCCTGCACCAGTGACCCAGGCACTGCCCCAAAACTGGATCCTTGACCGGTGTGTGTCGGGCAACACTCCCCGCCACCCCACCACTGGGGGCAAGCCATAGGGGGATGTGGCCAGGTAAGTCCAGAGAGAAGCCATTAGAAGAGGCTGTAGGGGGACAGGGAGAGTGCTACCAGCCAGGACAGAGGAGACTTAACAGGTAACTAAAAAAAACAAAACACACAGCTTGGAAAACACTGTGCTTTTTCTTCATCTTCCACTTTACCATTCACTACAACTTAGTTCTGGTAGGCATTCCTGAGCACCTCATCGGCCATTTATTCAGAAATTATGTTGGCCATTCAGCCACTGGCATTGAACACCCTGTGGTTGGAAAAATCAATATACACCCAAAGCTATCTTAGAGGATGGGAAAATTATTTAGCACACCCTAGCAATAAACATGGTGCTCACTGGATGGGGATGCCATGGCACAATCCTGCTTTTCTTCTGGCAGGTTTAGATGCCGGCTTCAGGGAATGGGATAGATTGGGGCTGAGGCATACCTATCAGTTCTACTCACAAGGTCTGTACAAGACTTTTACACAATTGCAAGCAGAATTCTCCATACCTCAAGGAGACTGGTTTTCGATATTTTCAAATACGACATTTTCATGAAGCTACTTTGGATCTACAGGCAGAGCAGGGGAGTGTTCTGCCTTTGATCACACTAATATTGGCTATCCCAGAGGAGATGGCCCTCACGCACTTGATATCCAGATTTTACCTAGCAAAAATGTTGCAGGTCAGGCCCACTTGGGAGGGGATCTATAGGATATGGGAGAAGGAGTTGGCGGTGAACCTTACCTTTAAGGAGTGGTTGTGGATATGGAGAAGACAGCACAAAGTCACAAGTTCTTATAGATGGCATGAGTTTGGTTGGAAAGTGGTGGCACGATTTTTCACACACCGCATATAACGGCAAAATTCTCACTTACACATGATGCTTCTTGTTGGAGAGGTTGCGGCACTGAGGTTGCCACTCCAACACATGTATTTTGGAGCTGCCCCATATTAAGTCAGTTCTGGCAGGAAGTGGAGCAGGTGATGGTGGACCTGCTCCCAGAATTGACACCTTTAACACCAGCAATAGCAATTTTACAACACTTTCCTCCTTCATTTAGACATAAGTCAAAACTATACTTAGCGGCAATACAATACTGCTTATGGCTGCCTAGAAGGCTATTAGTAGAAACTGGTTAAAACCTCACCCCCTCTACACTAATAGCTTGGAAAGACCTAGTTTATGACATTTATACAATGTAAATTATGACTGCTAAACTACAGGGGAGGCTTCACCAAATCTCGGGTTTTTGGACAACATGGTGGGTAAAGATATCCGCACATAGACCTGATCTGGTTCCATAAGGAGCCTCCAGGTAGCATAAAGTGGAGTTTGCCCCTGAATTCCATACTTCACTGAGGCAATAACAGCAGGCCGGTCAGCCAAATAACTCTTAGCTTAGCAGCTAAGGGTAAGCAACTTACCCTCTTTACTTTGAGCCCCTTTCTTATCCTGGCCCCTGCCTCCCTGTTCTCCCCCTACCCCTGCTCTGTGTCTTCTGTCCTGGTTTTCTGTTTTCGTTCCCCCATTAGCAGTAATTAAGCAGGATTAGATATATGTGATTGTCATCGGCAGTGAGGATGCAGGGAGGAGGGATTGATGTTGGAGGCACTGGGTGGGGGGGTCCTTTATTGTTTGAACCATTGTTACCTCTGTCTACTAGATGTATACCTTGTGTCGACACGTACTACTCTATGAAACAGCTTGATTGTACTCCAGTACCTTACTGAAATGTAATAAAAAATTATTTAAAAAAAAAAGAAATTGTCTGGTCTAACCTCCAGAAGGATCTTGTGACTTCCTGTAGATGTGGATGCTGTGTCCTCATCCGAGTCATCCGTGATCTTCCTTGAACCTGGGTCCTTGCGGTCCCCAACCACTGCAGTCTCAGATTGAGGGGCTTATCTCTCCGTTCCTGACCCTGAGACTTCTTAGGCTTCCTTCAGGGCCCAATAGTTCAGAGTCAGTAAAGGGAAATACATATTCTAACCCCTCTGTGTGCCCTCCTGTGAGATCAAGCTTTCAGTATTGTTCTGCAGGAGGGAATGAATCCCCTCCCAGTCTTAGCCCAAGACTACTGACCAGAGTAAGGTTTTGGAAATTTCCCCCTTTATTATTCCTGCCCAGTTGCCAACTTGTAACCATACTGGGACCGTAGGGTACTTACTGGTATCCCCATGCATACAGGCAATATTTATGGGATCTCCCCACTGACCCAGGTTGGGTTCCACCACAGATTCTTTAACCAATGTCTATCCACAGCCAAACTCCACCAGAGCTGTAACTGTTTTTTCCCCCACTTGCACAGGCATTGTATATGTTTTTTTCGGCCTGGGACCCGTGTTTGTGTGTGTGTTTTGCAAAATCACAGTACATGCAGTCACGAAACTTACTGATATGCCCCACTTTACCACAACAAAAACATACAATGTTACTTACCAGGTCTATGGCCTGTGCGCGCCCCAAAAACAATTTGGGTCACCAGAGAGTGGGATCTTGAGACTGGGGAATTACACCAGTCCTGGGGGGGTTATACCTTTCTGAGGTGGAGGGATAAGTAATATTTTCATCACTTGACCACTTACCAATACCAGTATGTTCGTGACCATCCCCCAAAGTCTGTTCTCCTCTATTCTGCGGGGATCTTCTCCTCGGGTCACCACTCAAGGCTTGTCATGGGTTCTGCTCTTCTTGGCAACCCCTGGTCTTTCAGTTTCCAGGTAATGTTCCGTGATTTTCACTGATGCAGTTAAAGGGGTTTGTTCATGTCAGCTTACCCAATCACAGACTCGATCTGGTAAAATGTTTCAGTACTGCTCCAGTACAATCAAATCTATAATCTCTTTAGTGTGTACCTCTGGTTTAACCACCAAATAGTCAAGTCTTGTCATTTCTTTTTTTTTTTTTTTGAAATTGTATATCTTTATTATTTTATATAAAGGTAATATACCTGAGAGAACAGTACAGGGATTGCACAATATGACCAATGACATAAACTGTATAGCAGCTTCAGAGTGACAATATACAACATTTTACAGAAATCCCTGAATCTGGAAAAACAATGAGAAATACCCCCCTACCCCCCTCACCCAGATCTATTTACCCCCCTCCCCAGGATGTGCCTTCTATAAAGGAAAAGAAAAAAAAAGAAAAAGGAGAAGAAAAGGGAAGAAAGGGAGCTGATCCTGATACATATGAGATGCCTAAAGGTATATCAGCTGCCAAGGTAGCTAGAGGTGTACCCAACAGGACATTAATTCAAATAAAGAGCATATAATTTGCCCCATTTCCGTCCAAACGAAACCAGACAATTCCGAGAACTTGCTATTAACCTTTCAGTCCGAAAGCAGAGAGAAATTTCACTGATCCATTCTGCATAGGAGATAACCAATTGGTCCATCCAATGCCTAAGGACCAATCTTTTGATGACCATTGAGATTAAAGCCATGTGGAATCTATGCTCCATCACTTGTATATTGGAAAACATCCCTAAAATACAAACTTCTATAGTAAATAAATCATCAAGGCCCAAAAGAGGGTCTAAGTTAGATTGGATGGACTGCCATAAGGGAGCCACCTTCTCACAATACCAGAAAATGTGTACCAGGTTCCCTTCCACTGTGCCACACCTTGTGCATAGAGTTGAAGATGATCTATTTAATTTAACCAGTTTAACTGGGGTGTAATACATGTTGTTCAATATATGGTATTGAGTGAGTCTATGTCTGTCTTGAGAGAGATACCGATATGTGTCTACCCAAATCTGTTCCCAATCTAGAAGGGTGTCTGGCAGAAGAGAGGACCAGCATTTGGAACCAGTCAGGGAGTCCGGGAATTTAGTGTCCAGTAGGAAAGAATAAAGCTTAGAAATACTATGGGCCTTAGTTGCCTGTTCCTGTATCTGGTTTAGGAAGGGTTTAATTTGAGACGGTGTGGGATTGGAGCCGAAGCTGGAAGCCACTAGGTGTCGTAACTGAAAAACTTAAAAAATGTGCTTCTGAGGAATATTATACTTGGTCAGAACCTCCCCGGAGGGTAAAAGAGAGTTATTCAGGAATAAATTGTCGACACAGCAATCTCTCAGCTGAGGAAGCCAGTCTAGAGAAAGCGGGAGATCCCCGATCCTAATATTTAAATTAAGAGTAAGAGGTTGGGTAGTGTCTTTCCTGGGAGAGAGATTGAAAAAATGCCAGCATTGATTTAGCACCTTGATAGAAGTACTAATAACGCTCCCCTGTAAAAGTGGAGGCAAAGTGGATAGGCTATAATAGAGGAGTCTGGATGGGGAAGGCCAAACTCTGTTAGAATCTTTTTCTCAAGTTGTACCCAAATTGGTAGATATTCGTCCACCCTGTGGTTGTACCACCTCCCAATTTTCGCCATGTGGCTTGCCCAGTAATAGAGCATAAAGTTGGAAAGATGGAGCCCCCCCTTCTCTTTGGGTAAATTAAGTTTTAAGAAGGCTTTCCTGGGCTGTTTACCCTGCCAAATGAACTTGGAAATGGACCTGTGGAAGTGATGAAAATAGGACATCGGCAGGAAAATGTTCATTAGGCTAAGTGGGTAGAAGACCCGAGGCAACAGATTCATCTTAACAATATTAATACGACCCCACAGCTAGACAGGGAGGGCAGACCATCTCTGAAGGTCTTGTTGAATTTTAATCAATAGATTGTCTAGGTTAAGCTTCCTGAAGAGTTCAAGGTCTTTAGTAAGGAAAATGCCTAAATATTTGAGAGAGGAGGGGGCCCATTTCATACCAAACTGGGAAAAGTTGACCTGAAGCATGTTTACGTTCAGTGGAAATATGATTGATTTAGCTAAATTTAACTTGTAATTAGCCACTTGGCCAAACTGGGCTATAATGTGTAGTATATGTGTTAGAGACACTTCAGGGTTAGTCAAGTGTAAGAGAATATCATCAGCACAGGCAAAGAGAACCAGAGACTGCTGCTGAATGAAACATCCCGTGACCAGTGGAGAGTTTTTGATACTGAGAAGGAGAGGCTCCAGATATAGATTAAACAGGAAAGGTGACAGGGGGCAGCCCTGCCGGGTGCCTGTAAATAGCGAGAATCGAGAAGAAAAAACCCCGTTACAATAAATTCTGGCAGTAGGGGATTGGAAGACCGATTTTAATCCATTGAATAAAGACCTCCAGGAAGCCCATTCTCTTTAATATAATCCAGAGAAATTCCCAATGGACTCTATCAAAGACTTTCTCCGCATCTAATGATATCAGAGCCATAGAGACTTGAGAGTCCTGGGCGGCTTGAAAAATATGTGAGAGTACACAGGTGGTCTGTAGAGTACCTGCCCTGCACAAATCCGACTTGTTCAGGACTCAACAAGTTAAGCCAGACCCATTTGAGTCTAAGGGATAGGATTTTCGTTAGGATTTTAATGTCGTAATTAAGAAGTGAGATTGGGTGGTAACTAGCAGGATCGGTTGGGGATTTGTCTGGTTTCAGTATCAGAACAATAGTGGCTTCCAGCAGAGAATGGTCCAGAGTGGTAGCGTTAAACATGTATTCAAATAATTTCATGAGGAGAGGGGCAAGTTCCTTCCCAGAAGTTTTATAGAAATTGGAGGGGAAGCCATCAGGTCTGAAAGCTTTGTCCGGAGCAAATTCCTTGATCACCTCCTCTACTTCCGTTACCGTGATAGGAGTAATCAGAGCTTCTCCTAGGTGAGTTTGGAGAGTGGGAAGGGGCAGGCCCTCCAGAAACTGGTCCACAAGGGAATGAGAGAGGCGGAAAGCACCACTGCCATAAAGTTCCTTATAAAATAACTCAAAAATTTGTGAAATATCCCTGGGAGAAGTTTTAAGGGAACCATCAGAGGATAATAATGAGGGAATCCATCTCGATCCCTCGACTTCCCTCAAACGTAGAGCTAGCATTTTACCCGATTTCTCCCCTTGATTGAGATAGAGGGCCTTTGTTTTCAGGAGACCATACTCTGCCTTGTCTCTTATCCAATCTGAGTGCTCATTTCTAAGTTTCATTAGGGTTTCTAGATCAGCTTGGGAAGAGGAGGAGTGTAACTTATTATCTGCCAACCTAATTTGGTTCGACAATAACATGATCTTGGCCTCCCTCTGTTTTTTCCTCCTAGATGCGAGTTTAATAAATTCGCCCCTGATGAAGCATTTAAGGGAGCACCAAAGCAGATCCTCCCTCTCGATTGAACCTGTGTTGGTCTCAACAAATGAGGTGACTAGGGATCTAATATGGGAGACTATGCCCTTGTCCTTTAGAAGCTGGGTGTTTAGTTTCCAGGTGGTGTCTCTTTGCACCTGCGGGTTTGGGGAGACCAAAATCCACACCACCGAGTGGTCTGACACAACTATGGGCTCAATACCAGACTGGAATACTCCCGAGAGAAGGTTATTGCTGACTAGTACTAGATCAATTCTGGACCACGTCTTGTGTACTTGGGAATAATAAGAGAAGAGTTGTCTTGTGGGATTAAGTAGGTGCCAAGGGTCACACAGGCCCAGTAGGTCCATAAAATTCCTCAAGGCTAGCGGTGAAGAGGAGAGTGGTTTCAGGGGTCTATAAGATTTATCCAAATCTTGTGAGGGAGCGATATTTCAGTCCCCCCCAATTATTAACACTGAGGGTAAGAGTTCACTCAACTTCTCAGCCAAGGTCATGAGGAAATCTGGGTCCCCCCCCCACTGGGGCATAAATCGCCCCTAATGTTATCTTTGCATTATAGAGTGAACCTTTCACAATAATGAATCTACCTTCACGGTCCAATAAAAGCTCTTCTGCCAGAAAGGGAATGTGCTTCTTAACCAGAATGGCCACCCCCCTACTAAAGGACGACCTCCCTGAGGCAAAAACCTGAGCGTAACCTTGACAGCGAAGCCCATTGACTTCTGATGAGAGCAATGGGTTTCTTGCATCAAGAGAATATCGACATTCAGTAAAGCACAGTTTTTGAAAACCTGGTACCTTTTTAGTTAGGTCTCTGACACCTCTTACATTCCACGTAGCAATTTTAAGCGCTGTAACACTCATTATCAAATATACAGTGCAGCAATGGAATATGAAGACATGAAAAGGCAGACCACCCTAGAAGGCACATCTTGCCCTCCCCCCCCCAAAAAAAAACAACCACCGACCAGATCCCACCCCTCTACCCCCTCCCTCGAAAACCAGTAAAAAACTGAAGCAGTGTAAGTTTCAGACATGGTATTACAGCCTTTACCAGGTCATGAACTAAGAAAGAGAGATCCCTCCCCTCCCTTCCCCCCTCCTCATCCCTGAAACTATATACAACTGTTCTCCCGACTGCCTCCTGAGAAAAACTGAAAGTGGTATTGCTTGGGTCAGGGAACAAAGCCCCAGAAGCCACCACCAGATGGGTGTGCCAGGAGGTAATCATGAACCAGTACCCCGAGGAAGTGTCGGCTAGTAAGTAAAGAGTAATTCCCTCATAAGCACTGAGAACTTCCTGACTGAAGAACCCCCATCTGGGCAACTCTCCCCCTTGGTGCGTTTAGCAGTCCCACCAGGACCAACCCTCATGAGCCCCCCCCCCAGAGAAATCAGAAGAAGCCTACAAAAAGACCTGAGAAAGTTGAGAACCTGACCAAAATCTCGGGGTTATCTAAACTGTAGCAATGCTATATTCTCATAACTTGCGAAGGAGTGTAATAATACACATGGAATGTACTCAGTAAATCTATTCGGAGAAAGCCCCATTAACCTGGGTTCGATACAACCAGATCTCACTGGCGAATGAGAGCCCACAGGGCCCCCTGGATTCCAGTCTTTGCCATGAGAAAATAGCCCCTGACCAAATTGCTGACCGACTGGTTCATCACCTGCCTCCAACCTCGCGACTGCCATCTGGACCCCTTAATCCCTAAAAGAGATAACCGAACTACATCACCCGCATAGGTTTCGAACTGAATAGGGTAGGGGATAAGAACCCTGAGACCCTGATGGCAGTGCTAAGAATCGGAGTCAGCCCCCTCAGCCCAAGGGGCCAACTTCGGGCTTCACCGCCATCAAAACTGTCAGCGGTAAAATTATGTTCCCAAATATAGGAGCATGTTAGAGCACAAGCAGGGTCAGACTGACGTCTTGCTAACCCCCCCTCCAAAATGCTCACCATAACGACAACACTCCTCATTGCCTAATATCGGCTCAGCTCATCCCTTTTCTCAAAAAGCCTCCCCAACCCAACAACCACACCTGATGAATACCCCAGGATATCCTAGTGACCGCTTCTGCCCAACTTGCTGTAAAATTAAGCAAGCCTAATTACCTGAGCCAGGGAAGCACAGGAGGAACCAGGGGAGCAGTGATTACTAGGGGGACCAAAAGGTCCCACCGGTCCCACGTCATGTAGAAACCGCCTCTACTCCCCAAGTTCCCCCCCCCGCAAGCAGGCCCCATGAACCACCGCACGAACTGAGCCCACTCAACCCCCAACAGACCACACCAAACCTGTTCCCCCGCCACCAGAGAATCCAGACGAGAGAGAAAAGAGAAATCGAAAACAAAAGATGAGAGTCCAAAAATGTAGCATGTAGCAAGAGGTAACTTCTTGGCGCTGCCTCAGCGATTCGGCCTGGTTTAAACAGGTTAGGTAACTTGATTGAGAGATCTGCACCAGAGAGTCCAGACGAGAGAGAAAAGAGAAATCAAAAACCAAAAGTGAGGGTCCAAAAATGCAGCATGTAGTAAGAGGTAACTTCTTGGCTCTGCCTCAATGATTCAGCCCAGTTTAAACAGGTTAGGTAACTTGATTGAGAGATCTGATGCCGCTTTGTCTGGGGATTCATAGGAGAACCAAGAACCATCAATGGCAACTTGTAGCTTGGCAGGGTAGTTCATTTTGTAGCGAATGCCGCTGCGATCAACTGCTGACTGTAGAATGGAGCGCTGAGCGTTTTGCCTCATCTCGAGGGAAGATCCTGAGTAATCATGATTTGGAACCACCCCATAGAATTGCTTGTAATTCTCTTGCTTTTGATAATACATGTTGTTTTTCCAGGAAGCTTAGAAATTTAATAGGTCTTGGCGGGGCTCCAACGGCAGGTTTCGGTCTAAGAGAGCGGTGAGCACGTTCAATATGGTATTGTGGATTAAGAGGGGAAGGCCCAACGACTTTGTTTAGAAACTTCTGGAGAAAGAGATTAATGTCAGGACCCTCTCAGACTCGGGGAAGCCCGGGATCACTAAGTTGTTTCTTCGGTTCCTTCCTTCTAAGTCCTCTGTTTTGAGTTGCAGTTTACTGATCTGTTGTCCGAGGTGAATGATTTCTGGGTCTATCTTTTCCCTACAGGTCTCCAAAGAGGAAGTTCTGGCTTCTGAATCTCCCATTCTGGTGGTTAGGGCACTGAGATCTCCCCTTAGTGATTTCAGCTCAGCAGAGATATGATCCAATGTTTCCTTAAAAGGTATTAGCTCTTGTAAGAAACGGTCCTCGGTAACAGGAGTTGGAGAAGTATTGGAAGGGGGTGGTTTTACTGTGGGCCCCGAATTCTGGTTTTTAGATTTTTTTGAAGATTTCTCTGGCGTAGATGGTGGAGTGTGCTTCATGCCAGCAGGCCTCATCTCCGCTTCCATCTCAATCTGCCTCCAAGTGCATTAATATGCACAAAGCAAGATGCTGCCAAGTACCGAAGAGTGTTATCTATGCTCTAAGTGTAGAATAGAACTTTAAATGTCGAATTTGTAGGCTGAAAATAGTTTAAAGATGGGTGAGTAATGGGAGCTCTGCGAAAACGCTGCCTCTAGCTGCACTGCGTCACGTGACCTCAAGTCTTGTCATTTCTGTGCTAGCACTCTAGATCATATCCCAACCTTGAATCCCAAGGTGTGAAAGTTCCATTGGTAACTCTTTTTGGATATTCTGACCCAGTCTGAGATAGCCGCCTTTACCTGATCATAGTCTCTGGTGGCATCAGTTAGGCTTCTGTATGTAGTTTGGGCATCTCCTGTGAGATATGGTGCAACTTTCTCATGGCCAGGCAGTGGTACTGGTAACTCTCTTAAAAGTGATAAGCTAGGCCTCGGGGTCATCCTCAGGACCCATTGTTGTTAATATGGGTTGGGGTCCTACAGCGACTGAACTCCCTGAGACCCAGAGCTAAGGAATAGTTTCTTTCTGTGCTTGCAGCATCTGCTTCATAAACTCCTAATGTTGATGACCTCTCTGTACCTGCTGTTGCATCTGGCACCTGTTGCTGGTCTCTCTGTTCCTGCAACTCTGCTTGCTGGGCCATCTAGGCTTTTTGCATCTGGACCTGTTGCACCAGTTGTTGGTCTCTCTTAGCCTGCTGTTGTGCCAGCTGTTCTCTCTGTGCCAGCTGTTGGTCACTCCAAGCAAGCTGTTGGTCTCTCTGAGCCTGTTCTTGTGCTTGTTGTACCATCCAGCTCTGGTAGCCATTTCTGTACTTTGTCTGAGTCCATCTTACCCCTATTTAGTTAAAGGGAAGTTCAATCCCACCGCTAAAGACAACCACATGTTACAGGGTAGCGAACTGGGTGGCTTCTCGGGGGACACTCTCAAGAACACCACTCCAGACACTAGTTTAGATCAAATGAAATCTGCTTTACTTTGAGTAACAGGAAAAAAAAACTTGTATTCACCTTAACACACAGTTCAGTTCTCCATCTCCACTTGCGTTTCACTGAAACAGAAACTTCTGCCTCTCATCCTTTATTGAGCCTATGGGTTGTTTGTTAACACCCCTCCCACCGAGGTACATCTAACACCCAGGACAGACAGTGCAGTGACATCGTAAAGGGCCAACCTTACAGCGGAAGGCATTTGGTATAAATCCCACCACAGCCCCTGTCAAAGCCTGCATTGTCTGTGTTGCAGAAACATGAAGAAGTTTAGGGTGAAAGGAGCGTGGCGGACATTCACTCTGTCATAGTTCCTCACAAGCTGGGTAGGATATTACAGACGTAAGTAGTTTCAATTTTAGAATTAATTTGACAACAGGTTTTTGAACAATATGTTACATATTTGTAAGATAGGGTGTAGTTTTTATTTATGTACTAACTGTTTGACATTGCTGTGCCATTAGATAATGAACTTGAATTTTTTCTAACTTTCTCAACCCTGTTTTTGGACCACACACTAATAAAACAGCCCATTTAAGTTTGTGTTGTAAACTTTTGTTTAAATGTATGGGAGGAGCAACTTCAAGCTGATGATATTTTTGGTGGAAAAAAAACTCACTGTACACAAAACCATCCTAGGAGAACTAAGGCTGCCAGTTGGGAAATCTCGGAAAAGCTAGCATGAACAGTGCAAATGTAGATCGTGGCTCTGCAGTTAAAAACAGTGCTGGCTGAATGGTGCAGAGGGTAAAAGCACAGATCTGTAAGTCAATGAACTGACCCCATCAAGGCCACCAACCATCTTGTGTAAGAAAATTAGAACTGCAATAAACTTTTTAGGAAGCTACTGCCAAAGCTCGGCAAAGCTTAAACTGAGACTTACTGATCTAACCTTTTCTAAGAAAATCCAGGCACCAACACTGTTGTAGCTCTTCTAAGCGTTTCTCTCTCATGGAGATCAAAGAAAACACAGTGCGTCTATATTCAGAGCAATTAGCTGAAATTACACTGCACTTGCCAATCTACACCGAGGTATATTCAAAGGCATTGCACTAGTGCTGTTTCCTGTGACTATTGAGTTGACTATACGCTGTGCAAACTAATTGTGGTGGCGCATTGCAGTGCAGTTACACAGCTCTAGATATGGCACTGAGGATAGTGTCACAGACACACTCCGCAGGTCAGGCCCTCTGCTCCCACAGTGCCAACCTCACAGTGCAATAGTGTGAACAAGTAACAGACAGGGTAACCCTCTTGTCTGCTTTGGGTCCAAATCACCTGTAGTCTCAAGTTCTGGGGGGATTCAAACTGTGAACCTTATACTAGCATACCCAATTAAAACGCTCGGATACGTACCCTCTTCGGGGGAGATGCGGTACAACCCTTCGCCCAGGGGCACCTAGCCAGGTTTCCAAAATGAATCCTTAAAACTCTATAAGAGACCTTAGGTATATTCTTACCTTTTCCAAGCTCAGTAACACCATCAAGCCTTTTAACAATTGTCAGACTTAAAAATACAGGCACTTCACATGCAAAAAGAAAACTGAGAAAACATCCAGGCAGTGTCTTAAAGAAAATGTGATTTACTAGAAATTGTAAAATAAGTACAATAAAATACAGAACAAATAGCATGAGCTCACAGTCACAAAAGAAAATGGGAAAATTACAGAACAAAACTCCTACCACAATACTTTTAGATGTTTGCTATCTAAGTACAGTATTACCTTTTGTAAGTACTAATTTAGTTAGAGAGAACTTGGTTTCTTCAGAGCCCAAAAAGATATCACACATTTCAGATACGCTGATACATTTTCAACTCTTATCTCTCCAACCCCTTGGTGAGTCATCCAGCTCCTCCTTTTAGAATAAATTCTTCCAAACATAATTTCCTACCAGAAGGTATTTTAAAATTAATGATAACGTCAGAAGAAAAAAAAATGTCCTAACTATGGCATCCTTTAATTAAACAGTTTCCCTTTGAACTTAGCAATTCCACACTGGCACCAAGGTGTTAAAAAGCCAACAGGAATCAGCCTAATGACGTCCTTTCCCTGATGCCATAAAACTCATATTTAGTTTCCAACATCAAAGGCAGCTGTTCCAATTAACTGTTTCCTTCTGGTCTGATTTATTACCTCCCGGTTTTCAGCTACTGACACTTTGAAATTACAGGCCAAATTCCTCACACACTGAAATGTCATACACAGACCATGTATTTATAATACCAATATCATACAATAATCATAAGCAAGGGGCAGAGCGTCACAGATAGCGCTGAACACATGTGGCAGCAGTGGATGTGAGGAGGGTACCAACAAAAGACACACAACACAGCAACATAAGGATCAAACATAAACTTTATTGTAAAAAAAAAAATGGCAACAGGCCATACAAAAAGACACAACAGCAATAACAATAGCTAGTACTACTACTACATCAACAAGGGAAGAGGAACAAATAAAAAGGGCAACCAACCATGGGGGGAGGTGGAGCAAAAGAGAAAGGGCAACCACCCATGGGGCTGGAGAACAAAGGGAAAAAGGGCAACCACCTATGGGGGTTGGGAACAAAAGAAAAAGGGCAACCACCAATGGGGGGGTGAAGAACAAAAGGAAAAGGGCAACTGCCCATGGGGGTGGAGGACAAAAGAAAAAGGGCAACCACCCATGGGGGGGTGGAGAACAAAAGGAAAAGGGCAACCACTCATGGGGGTGTGGAGAACAAAAGAAAAAGGGAATTTGCCCATGGGGGTAGAGAACAAAAGAAAAAGGGCAACTGCCCATGGGGGTGGAGAACAAAAGACAAAGGACAACTGCCCATAGGGGGTGGAGAACAAAATAAAAGGGACAACAATCCATGGGGGGAGGGTGAATGACAAAAGAAAAAGGGCAACTGCCCATGGGGGTAGAGAACAAATGAAAAAGGGCACCTGCCCATGGGGGGTGGAGAACAAAAGAAAAAGGGCAACTGCCCATGGGGGAGAAACTAAAGAAAAAAGGCAACTGCACATGGGGGGAGAAACAAAAGGAAAAGGGCACCCTCTGACGGGGGTGGGGGGTGGAGAACAAATGAAAAAGGGCAGCCACAAGTGGGGGGAACAAAACATCATGGGCAACTGCTCATCAACACTTATTAATAAATAAAGGGTACATGCCCATTACAAAACTCAAATAAATTGTCCTATGCCTCATCAGAGGGCTGCAGGAGGTGGTTGCTGTCGCAGTTCATGTATAGTACTGGTGCATTCTTGGACCATACATGTGCACTCCCCCACAAGCCGTACCATCAGCCGTAGCAGCCACACCTGCCTTCGCAGATGGTCATCCTGTCCTTTGCATCCCACTGACCCCTTTGTGCTCTTGCATCCCTCTGGGCACCTGTGGAAAGCAACTGCACTGAATTCTGCCAGCAGTGCACACAGGGTGAAATACACAATGTGGCATAATGTGCATAGCAGAAGTACAGCCAGCAGACACATGGGACACCATGCCACTCATAGTTGGAGGGAGTCAAACAGCTGCAATGGAATGTGTGTGGCATACCAGAGACAGCATTGTTGACCTGAACAGTAGAGGACTGCACATACAATGAGTGTACTATGCTGCAATGCAGTATGACCAAGACATGCAAGGAACACACAACAGTGGCAGCCATGTGAGATGTGGGAACATAGCACAAGTAACACAGCCCAAGCCAGAGACTGATAAGCAGCGTGAAGGCCCAAGCAGCTTGGAGCTGCACACATACACCCAGCATCCTGCAATCAAGCCAGTCAGTACATACTGTACGCCAACACAGGTGTGAAGGCCAACAGATATGCATGAGCTGCCCAGGCACAAACGTGGCTCACAAAACACGGCTGTATATGGATGGGACTGTCATGTAGCACTCTGAGCAACAAGAGTAACATGTATGTGCAGCAGTGTTGTACATGGGTATGTGCTCTGCACACTGTACCACAGTTGGCAGACAATGGCGGTGTGGGATGTAGAGGCCCCCAGCCCAGCAGCTGCCGGACACACCCTAGGTACAGGGTTCCCTCTCATACACAGCCAGTGCAGGACAGTTGGCCCTGCGAAGACACAATTGTATCTGAATATATGAAAGACCCTGCCCATGTACTGTGGAATAACCATAATCTGGTCATCACTGTGTTTGTCAGACACTACTGACTATGCATCACAGTGTTGGTCATATATGGTAAAGTACATTCAATGCCACCAATGCCCATCCTGCCACTGACCCCATGTTACATAAGCTCGGCTCTGTTGAGATGCAGTTGTGTGACACGCAGTGCCTATGGCACTGGGGATGGCACAGCTGCAGGCAGACTACCACAGGTGCTGTATGATGCGCATGGCATGACACAGTGGTGTACTGGTACTACATTGGCCTGTGCCTACCCCTACCAGACAGATATGCATACATAGTCCCAAGCATGTGGCACAGCAGACCCAGCCGACACTGATGGGTGTAACAACTGGGGCTGTGAGCATTACTGCCAACTCCATTGTGCAGCAGGTCGGCAATACAGGAACGTGCCACTGAATGATGTAAGGCATGCCATGGCACAGTATACAGAAGGGAAGCAGCATGCTTTCTGCAAGGAGGTACACAACAGTAGACTGCATAGGTCATAACATACTACAGTGTCAGTGGTGGTACAATGCCCCAAGTGCAGGAAGATTTCCACAATCACAACTGCACAGGTGATGTGTTCAAGGACATCTCCCCAGCCAAAACTGCACAGGTGATGCCCACACAGGCATGCACGCAGTATGGTGAGTCACACATGGGCATCTAACTCCAGCCACAGAAGCATGCAGCATAGTATAGACATGCATCCCAGAGTGCAAAACACACAATGCAGGGTACTTACATGGACCTGCTAGGCCGTTTCATAGTTTCATAGTAAAAATACAAGTTTGTAAGGCCAAGGCCCATTATGAACTCGCCACCATGTTGTCAATGGTGGTATTTATACTTCATCTCTCCCATATAATCATCTAATCATCTTTTAAAGCACTCCACAGTATCACTTGCAAAAACATATTCAGGTAATGCATTCCATAACGGTGGCACCTTCTGAGTGAAGAACCTCTGTCTCTTTTGGGTTTTGTTAATAGGGCATTTAATTTTATCCTTATGTGATCTAGTATTATTTAGGCCATCCAGTTTCTCATGGCATATAACATCTAATGGTTCACCTTTATGCACTGTATTATAAATGTATATGAGATCTCCTCTTAGCAGTCTGTACCGATGTGAGTACAGATTTAATGACTTTAATCTATCTTTATATGTTAAGTTTGTTAGGGCTATAACTCTTCTGGTAGCCTTTCTCTGTACCTTTTCAGCCATGCACAAACTTCCTGCTGTGGTTGGTGCACAAAAGGGAGCACAGTACTCCAAGTGGGGCCTAACAAGACTTGTATACAAGGGCATCAGGACCTGAGCTTTTTTACTTTTAATGTGTCAGTGTATACATGCCAATATAGAATAACATTTCTTGACAGGTTTTTTTGTGTGTATGTCAAATTTTAGGTCATTAGTAATGGTTACTCCCAGATCTCTTTCCTCCGTAGTTGTCTGAAGTATAATATCATTCAAGGTATAATCATCCCTCTTATTGTTCTTTCCAAAGTGCATTACCTTACACTTGGACTCATTAAATATCATTTTATTCTCCCTGGCCCATATGCCTGTATTATTTATACAATCCTGGAACCTGTCAACTGATTCTTGGTTATTAACTATGCAGCCGATTTTGCAATCGTCTGCATATTTACCAATCCAGACACGATCAGTAGTTTGCATTGTTGACACGAGAATGTTAAATAGCAAGGGGCCCAACACAGAACCCTGAGGCACACCGCTTGTCACTTGGCCCCAATATGATTCATGCCCTCTTAATACAACCTGTTGCTCCCTACCATTTAACCACGAGGATATCCAATTAATAATGTGTTTGCTCAATTTTATTTTAAGCAGGTGTTCCAATAAGATTCTATGCGACACTATCAAATGCCTTGGCATAGTCCAGGAAAATGACATCCACGGCATTCCCACATCAAGGACTTCACTAACTGGTTCAAAAAATCCAATCAAATTTGTTAGACAGGATCCGCCTGGAGTAAAACCGTGCTGGGACATATCATGATTAACAGTGTTACATATATGTTTTTTTATTCTAGTTTGAATTATTTTCTCCATCGTCTTGCCAATCACAGAGGTAAGGCTGATAGGTCTATAGTTCCCTACATACTGTTTGCAATCTCCTTTGTGTATAGGCACCACATTTGCACATCTCCAATCCTTTATAGTACTTCCATTTTTTAGGGATGTGTTATATAACACTGTCAGCGGGCCAGACAATTCATTAACCCTTTTGTTTAGAAATGTTGGGGCTATACCATCAGGGCCTGGTGCTGAGTCGTTTTTTAAGTTTGTAATTATATTCTTCACTTCTTTTATAGTTACTCATTTCAATATTTCTTTAGTATTCATTTTTTCTATATCAATGTACTCCTTGGGAAGAAACACATTAACAAAGTATGTGTTTAATTCATTAACCATGTCATTTTCTTCGCTGACTATTGTATCGTTTATTTTTAACGATCCTATACTGCTCTGATTACCCTTTAGGGATCCTATATAATTAAAAAAAACCTTTTCAATTATGTTTGGAGTCTATTGCTAACCGAACGTCAAGCTCCTGTTTCTTTTTCCTTATCAGATTTTTAGTTTTTTTGCACCAACTTTTTATATAATATCAAATGATTTATATTCTGGGATTTCTTAAATTTTCTGCACACCCTATGCTTTTTGTTTATAATTTTTTAAATTTTGTTCGTCCACCATAAAGGAATTATTTTTCTTCTATTATTATATTCAGTTCTTAAGGGTACCCATGTTTTTATACAATACGATATCCTGGTATTGATTATATCCCATTGTTCCCAAAGATTTAGGCACCTATCTAATTCTTGAGCCCAATTCCAATTATTTAGGTAATATTTAATACTATCATAGTCAGCTTCATTATCGTCTCGGATTTTTGTTCCATTAGTATTACCTTTTACAAGTGTATTTACCTTAAACTGTATCATGTTGTGATCACTATCTACAAGCGGAGGTAATACTTCTGGTTCTGTCTCAAAGTTTTTAATATTGATCAAAATTAAATTCAATATATTATTTTCCCTAGTCGGTTTCCGAACTATTTGTTCAAGACTTTGTTGAAGTGTGAATTCTAGGAACCTGTTCTCAATATTTCCAGTAGCCTCAAGCAAGGTCCACTTAATGACTTTTTTTTTTCAACTTTCTTTCCCTCCGGTCGTGGTGCCCTAGATCATCTCTCAGGCAGCCTAGTCCTTTCCTGCCCAGCCTGAAGCCTCCCCAATCTGCACCTCCTCTCTCCTTCCCCTCCCGAAGCCAGTACCCCCAGTTTAACCCGCCCAGGGGTGGGTTGCCCTCTCCTCTTGGGTGCACTTAAGAGTCAGACTCTGGCTCAGGTAGGGTTGGGGAATGGAGGACCTGGAAGGTCAGCTGGGGAAGGCCCGGCAGAGGACATGGTGGACCGGTGCCTTCACCTACCCAGAGCGCTGTTGTTTTCCATGTTCATGCGAGCTTCACCCAGTCCCTCCCTGCGTGGTGTAAATGACGCACTGGCACACAGCAACCCTGCCGGTGTCGACCACGATGATTATGTGCATGTCTGGCTGCTGTAGTGCCTCTGGTCTCCACCGGGGGTCACCAACACACTGAGACAACTTTCCCATGCTACCCGGGGAGGAGAGCACCACGCGGGCACTCATTCTCAACCCTCCCCCGGTCAACCCCCGGCGACCCGAGTATACTCCCAAACCCGGTTCACCGGCGTAGTGTGAGGTGAGGTCCACTTAATGTGAGGAAGATTAAAGTCCCCCATAAGGATATAATCATTAGAAATTTCTATACTTTCTATTTCATTAAGAAAGGCCATGTTTCCTTGCAAATTCAAACTGGGGGATCTGTATCCTAACGCCAAGGTCAGTATTTTATTATTTGTATAAAGATCAACCCACAGAACTTCTTATCATCATCCTTTAGTTGTCTGATTTCAGTTGTTATGCTTTCTAATACTGTAGAACTAGAATTTGACACTGTAAAAAAAATATCACTATCATTGCGCTATAGCTTTATTGCGCGATACTAATTTTACAGCATTCATTCGTTGCCATTCATAACTTAGTGCCATGTGGTACCTGATGTTGCTTAGTAATGAACCCAACACCCGATGTTAGGAAAAACACGGCATTATCGTCATCGAATTCATCTATTGCACAGCTTCTGATCCTTCTCAAGCTCAGTCAAGAATAACTGCAGCCAATAGCGGGCCAGACTGGTAAGCAGAGCCAATCAGTAACTGTTCTCTGATTACCGGTGAATCCTGAGCAGTGTACCTGATCTCGGTGAGGCTCTTGCAGGCAAGCGAGGTGGCATGGCTAGGCAGGGTCTCCTGTTGTCACCACTGCCTTGAGGAATTCAGCGAAGCCCCGGTCAGGGGCTGGACCAGCACATGATCTCCATGATGGTCTTGCAAGCGAGGTGGCATGGTTCGGCTGAGTCTCCCTGCTGCCACCTTGAGAATCCCTGCTTGTCTGAAGCCCTGGACACACTTGTCCTTTTGGGTTGACAACTCCAAAAGCTGTTTTCTCACCAGGGACATGTTGCAGCTTAACTGAAGAAAAAACACTGAGACCGCAAAACAGAGCTATGGCTGACCACTGAATTTGACTTTGACAGATGGCAATTGATCATCAGCGTTTGGTCAGTAGCGAAGCGCAATGTTAATTTTGCGTGGTCAGAAACATGAAAGTCGGAGCGCGATGTAAAGATTATGTGGTACTAAATAGTTTTACAGTACATATAATGCAATGCCTCTGCCTTTTTTGTATTTTCTACTTCTAATAAATTTAATGTATCCCGGGATATTGGTGCCCCAGTCAATACTTGTATGCCATGTTTTGCATATTGCACACACATCTACGTGTTTATTTTTCAGTGCCTATATCAGTTCATCCATTTTATTAAGTAAGCTCCTTGCATTAAGTAATAGTATATTTATTTCTTTTGGTGATCTTTGTTTATTTTCATTTTTTCTTGTCCTAATTTGTTTGACATATACACTTTTTGTGCCAGTAGTTATTTTATCACTTGTATAAACCCTCCCACCCCCTGTTTTCAGTTTAAATAATTAGTGATGTGTGTTCTCAGATGCATACCTAACCTTTGTGCACCCTTATTGGTAAGATGCAACCTATCCCTATAAAAATATTCATAATTATCATTGAATTCTTCCCAATGCATTATATATCCAACCTTTTGCCTCAGGCTCCAAAATCTTAGCCAATTATTTACCCTTTTCAATTTTATTACTTGCTCTTGGCTTGCCCTAGGTAATGGAAACATTTCAGAAAAAGTGAAGTCACAACCCAATTTCACTAATGTATTCGTCATATCCACAAATTCTTGTTTTATTTCATGTTCTGCTTGAGAAAATATATTATTGGCTCCAGCATGAATTATGACTTAAGAATTATGTGCATCCTATTTTAATATTTCATTTGCCATTTTGTTAATATCTGATACCTTTGCCCCTCTGAAGCATGATAAAGTTCTTGTTGCTTTATCTTTATCACATGTAGCTCTGTCTAATCCTTTCACTAGGGAGTCACCCAAGACAAATATTTGCTTTTTACATAACAAAGGCTTACTTCTTAAGTCCGTATTTTCCCTAACCCTTGAAGCATCATCACTATCCATTTGGATATTTATATCATCTATTTGTTTAGTAGTATCTATTTCTGGTTCAAGGATAACCAAGGGTGAAGTGGGGCTTATTTTTGTTTGACTTTGCCCTAAATGTTTTATAGCAGTTTGTTCGCCTTGCATATCATTGGTACTAGTACTGAATACGTCATGATGAGCTAAGGGATCAAAAGTATTATGGAGGGAGATATTAAAAGCATCAACATTCTTCCCCTTCCTCCTTTTAGTAACCTTAGAACTTTGTACCAGGAACCAAGCATCCTCTGTATTATTAGCTATTTCTTCATCTCTAGATCTTTTTCTATTAGAAGGTTTTTGTGTTACCTGTGTACCTTTTTTTTCCTTATGGTTTGGAGTCAGTGTAGTAGAAATAATTGGTTCACTAACATAATCGGCTGTATGCTCTTTAAATCTAATTGCCATTTCTTTTTGGCTTTTTTCTAATTCAAGTAATCTTAAATTGAACTCATTCACCTTTGTCGTTAGTTCTGTATTCTCTTTACGTTTTATGCATGTGTGTTGGTCATTACACATCGGTTCAGGGTCTAGCATATACATTAAGCACAAGTCACACATCAAGCCAATTTTACCTTCAATGGTTGCAATTCTACCCTCCATTACTTGTGTTTGTTATTTAGGTAATCTGTTTTTCCAGTACAATGCACTGTACCTAAAAAATGTCTGGTATAAAATACACCAGCAGTACCTTTCTAGTTCTTCTACTATTTATTACTTTAAGGGTTAATGGAGTCCTTTTCTTCCTCCCCTCCATGCCAATACACTAAGCAGACTGCAGGTCTAATATGTACCAGCCATGGCCTGGTGATCCCTCTTGCCAGTCCTGTCTGCGCCCCTGCTGTATGCAGGCCCTAGCCTGGCCCTGCTGGCTCCTGAGGTCTATGAAGGAGGACGAGGGAGACATGATCAATGTCATGCAGTGGAACACATTGCACAGTACCATAAACACTAAACAGTGTACATGCCTGTGTGCTGGTAATGAGGCCTTCTGCCACAAGTGCATGGTGTGGATGGGCAGAACCATGCAGGGCTGTGGCTTACCACTATAAACTGCTGTAATATAACACAAACACAGATGTGCCACGGCCCAGTTGAAGCAGGAATGTCACATCCCATTGTTGCAGGTATGGCCTAGCACAGTGTACGACAGCCCATGTAGCGCTGATATCCAGCCGTCCTCCTCACCCATATCCACAATACCCATAAGTGACAGTTGCTGTCCATGTACACCTCACAGTATGCAATATGATGCATGAACTACCACATCCAATACAACAGGGGCACAGGAAGTATACCAGTGTGACTGTAGGGAAGTACATTGTACTGTAGGTGTAGGCCACCACAGTGGACAGTACAAGACCGGGACACCCTGTGCAATAAGGGTCATTAGTGACCCTTGAGAGGTGGCCAATCTTTTCAGTTCTTATTTTGGGGACCTTGACAGGTATAAGCCCAAAGTTTCTCAGCCCAGTGAGTCTAGTTCAGATGATACCACAGAGTCCCCCCATCTCTTTGAATCTTCCACATCCTACCCAAAATTCTACTTTTGTTTCTTTTCACTAACTGAGATAATTGAATATATTAAAAGGAATTATACAATGGCTATCTAAAATGTAGAAATCTGATTAGCTGACTGGATCTTTTATCTGTGAGTAAATCTCAGTATGACTCAAGGATAAAGATCCAGTCAGCTGCATCCAAGTTACCCTATTTTCAGAACCATCTGACCCCGAAACACTGCCATATTTAACTCCCCGCTAAGCCACTGCTGAACCCCGAAGGTAGAGTGGGAATTTCAAAATAGGCTACTGTTCTGATTTATACTGCATGACAACACCAGCAACACCAGCCTTAAACCCACTGTAAACAGCACAAACGTAATTTTTTCTTTTTAATAAAAATACAGCAGTTGTGGACTGTGTACTTCCAAAGTAGTATGGGCCAAACTCAGACCGTGGCTTTTACTGTAGGTGATCCCATGATCCCCATGAGATCCTCGCTGCCAGCTTCTGTGACAGTTGCTCTCTCCTGCTTCTGTGCCAGTAACTGCTGGCTCCTGAAACATCGGCTTCCTTCCGCCTCTGTATTGGTGGATTTAGTTCATGGTTCCACTGTACAAGGCAGATTGTCTCCCAGACCATTAGCAGACTTGGAAAAAAAATGTAGCTCCCAGTTGAGCTGCACGAACACCAATGCTCTGTATACTATCCCTATTACAGTCTGCAAGCTGCTCCTCTTGACTGTATGGATGTTGTGTCTTCATTGTTGGAGGGGGGAACCATTGCAGCAAGCAGATGCAGAGTGTGTGTGTGTGTGTGGGACTGCCATCTCTAGCAACAGAGAACTATTTCTGACTATTGTCAGTGTCAGTGGCTCAGTAGGTAGCACACTCGTCTCTAAGGCTGGGAGATCAGAGGGCTGTGGGTTCAGTTCCCACATCTAGCACTTGGGTTAATATCCCAGTACTGACACTGTAGTGCAGCATGAGAGGAGTGCTGCACTTCTGAGGTGTCGTCTTTCGGATAAGATGTTAAACCGAGGTCCCATCTGCCTGGATTGGTGGTAGTTCAGATAGATGTTAAAGATCCCATGGCACTTATCAAAAAGAGTAGAGGAGCTTTTATCGATAAAGCACATATTGCATACAATGTCACATATTATTATAGCTGTTAAACAAATTATAACATACATCTTTTGAAACAGGAATTAAACAAACAAAAAAGTCTGAACAAAAGTTATTACAATTCTTATTATTCAGAGTACTATTTCTTTAAATCATTGTCAAAAATCTAATTATTTAACAATAATTTCAAGTGTTTCTAGACAAAAAAAAATTACAATTGGACAAGAGAAGGAAAAAATAAAAAATAAAAATATTCATTTATACCTTCCAATCAAAGTATCCCTGATTTCGGCGACCTGGGTTCGGAAACAGACTCGGGTGCCGGGGGTCGGCAGGGGAAGGGGTAGGATTGAGCGTCCATAGGCCTGCTCTCCTCCCCGGGGAGGGTTAGGGATGCATTACAGCTCTGCAGCGGCCCTCGGTGGAGACCAGGGGCACAACAGAGGGATCGCATGAAGGGGAACACCAGAAAACGGAAATACCACTCACTGGCTGCCGGATGATGGCTTTCTGTCCCTGGTTGCCTCCAGTGCCTTCCCGGGGCCTCCTTCTCCACAGCAGCATCCCCGGGCCCTAAGAAGAGTGTGCTAGGGTCATCCCTCTCCCCCTGGTGCCTTCCCCTGCAGAGGAGGGGGGCCCGCCCAGCGAAGGGATATGCCGGGATATCACGGGAATTGGCTGTGATACGAGGAGTAAGAGGAGGGCTGGGTTAGGACAGGAGGGGCTATCAGGAGACGTGCAGAGCCTGAAGGAGTGGGGGCCTGCGAGCATGAGGAGGGCGAAAAAAGAATATACAAAAAAAAAATTAATCCATTTAGCAAATTAAACATCATCATGATTTATATTTTTATTAGTAAATTCTGTTTTTATTTATACTTGATAAAAAACTGAAAACCTTTCCACCATTTAAATACTTTGTTATTATTATATGTACTTGCATCTTTACTATACACATTTCTCATTGCTTGGGAAATTAAGTAACTAAATACTTCATAAGGCATTAACTTTTGTTGTATAACCCATTGGCACCTAGCCTGCCATAAATAGGACTTTAAATAACAGAAAAATATCATCAGTGTGTCTTGATGAAACTGTGATTGTAGAGAAACACAATTCCCAATTACAAGTATGTCATAAGTAAGATTCTGAAGCCATCTCAGATTCCATTTTATAGCTAAAAATGCCCATAATGGTTTTGAAAATGAACATAACAAAAAATGTTCCATGGTTTCCTCTATAGTAATACAGTCCAAATAGGGACAATTTCTCTCTTCTAATATTTTGTGTTTAGCATTACCCCTAACATTTAGTCTCCCATAAACTGTTAGCCATAATGTTTCCCACATATGCTGTGGTACTCTTTTATTGGTGAATTGTTTTAATACCAATGGAGTCAAGCTTGAAGGACAATTCTTAAAACAAGGTTCAGTAGGGTAAATTTGATTCATGATTTCTTGATATAAAGTAATCCTTGTGCCTTGTACAATTACGAGTTTGTTTATATTTCATTTGAAAAGTTTCTGAGCAGCAGGTCTGAAATAATCTGGAATATGTAAATGAGGATACAATTTGGGGGCAATAGTTCTCCATGCAGAAAAATATTGTCCTAAAGTATAGTTTACCCAATGATGAGCAGTATAGGATGCTGTGGATAAACCGTATTTAACAGTATGAAAAAAAAATAATGAATATAAAAACACTATAGGCTCTATCATACCTAATCCACCTTCTTTTATATTTAAATAAGTATAACTTCTTTTAATGGGATTCAATTTGTTTCCCCATAACATCTGGAAAAAATACTGTATATTTTTGTTTCTAATTGAATTGGGGGAGGAATTGCTTCAGAATTTGAATCCTTTTTAATTTAGATAACTTCCAATGTCTCCATCTCTGTATTTTAATATCCAATTTTTGCAAGGAAGTGTCCCAATTAATCTGGGGAACATTTTGTTGTCCAAAATATATACCCAAAAATGTTAATAGGGGTCATAGTTAATGATATCCTTTGTATTTGCCATGAAACTAAATTTCCTGAACCTACAAGAAGTCCTTTACTTTTTGAATAATTAAGCTTAGAATTTGAAATATGTACATATAAATCTAGTTCTTGTAATGAATATGTCAGATGAAAAAAAAACACAGATGTCATCTGCATATGCCTGAACTAATAATTGTTGCATTCCTGTTCCATACAAACCCTCCCATTTAGGTCTGTTAGTCAAATGTCTCAAAAGAGGGTCTAAAGTAAAAACATATAAAAGTGGGCTAAGGGGGCACCCTTGCCTAACCCCTATACAAATCTGAAATCCCTCTGTTATTTATCCTTTAATAAATATCCGTACATAAACTTTAGAGCAAAGTAATTGTATGTGTCGTATTACATCTAGTGGTACTCCATATTTTCCAAGATTGGCAAATAAAAAGGAATGTGATAACCAATCAAACGCCTTTTCCTGATCTATGGAAAGAATACAACCAGCTTTTCCTAACAGAGTTAAATGTTCGATTACATCCCTAATAATAATAAGAGCATCCTGAATTTTTCTGCTTGGTAGTCCACAGAATTGTGGGGATATAACTAAATTTGCAAATTGTTTTAATCTAGTATTCATTATGTGAGTTACGATTTTGTAATCTGTATTCAATAGAGTAATTGGTCTCCAGTTTTGAATTTTAGATCTACCCCACGATTTATATAAATACACAATTAAGCCTTCTATGAATGAAGAATTTATTTTATTTTGAAAATTATAGTTGTATACTTTTAGTAAACAAAGAGCTAATTTTGATGCAAAGGCTTTATAAAATTGATTAGGAAGTCCATCTAAGCCTGGTGACATATTGTTTTTTAATGATTTTATTGCTGTCTCTATTTCAACTGTTATCTTCTTTGTAGCTGCTTAGCTTCTATTGAAAAAGTGGGGACCTGTATTTCTTGTAAATAATTATGAAAAGTTTGTGTTGTTGTGGGATCAGATGGAATAAAAGATTTATAGTGTTGTTTTATAACAATCCCTATATCACAAACAGTTTCTATTTTATGTCCCTCTGGAGTGGTTAGATATTCCAAATTCATAGAGTCTAGCAGTTTTTTGCATGCCTCAAAAGGATCTCCTACTCGTGTTTTTTGGGTTCCACCATAGAGCATTGCTTGAACCATTTTCACCCTATCATATTGGAAAACTTGCATTTCTTATTTTATTTGAGAAATTTGAGCTGAATAATCCAGTTTTGTTAAATAGGTTAAAGTATACAATTGTTGCAATTGTTTACGTAAAGATAGCTATTTCAGGAATTTATCATTTCCTATTCTTTTCCCATATTTGATAAACCAATTTTTTTAATCTGCTTTAATGTCTGACCACCATTCACCTATATCTGTATACAAAAACTGAACACACATTCTGGCATTAAGGAGTAACAAAATATTATCTTGCACATATTGTTCTATTAATATTGAAGTGTTTAACTTCCATCTATTCCTTTTTTGGGGGATTCTCGCGTATTGCTGCTACCTTTAAAACTAACTCCAAATGATCTGAAAATTCTATGGGGCTTATAGTTAAATTTCCAGATGGCAAGTTTAATGAAATAGAAATATGGTCTATTGAGGTTTTATAATTGTTTCTAGTATAAGTAAATTTTAAACCTTTATTATATATACTACAATCAACTAATCCTGCTGTAGCTGTCATTTTTGTCAACATATTGGTATCACAATAGATTTTTTTTCTTTTACCTTGAGGCTTCTGTGCCTTCTGTATATCGCAATTAAAATCTCCACAAAAAAATATTTTATAAGAAGTCACTAAATATGGTTGAATGAATCAAAATACAGAAACCCTTCCGGCTTTCATCTGTGGACCATATATATTAATAAAATGACAATCTATGGAGTTCCAACAACCATCAATAATGAGAGTTCTACCAGGAATAAAATCTATCAGTTTATACAAGGTAAATGTATAAGACCCAAATAATATTTCTATGCCATCCACACAGTCTGGTCCAAAGGACCAATATGAAGGACCCCATAACCATTCTCTTTTAAAATCAATCACCTGTTCCCTGGAATACATCCAAATTTCCTGCAGAAAAAAAAATATATATTTTTTTTCATGTATATGAGAAAAACAGCTTGACGTTTTATATTATTCAATAAGCTGTGAACATTTAAAGATCCAACTGTTAATGCAGTCAACATTATAAAAAAGACAAACAGAAGATAATGTACTATGAAGTCTTGTTTCGTCTTTTCTTTTTCCTTCCTTTATAATCCCCTTGTTCTACACCTTTAGATGACTGTTCTGAACCTGTTGTTTGAGAGTCAGAATCACCTTGTTCCATCTCTGAATCTCCTTCATTTGTGAATAAAGCTGCATATGTATTATGTGACTCAAAGCACACAGGAGTAGGAGGGACTTTAGATTTTATATTCCTAAAGGATCTCCTCCTAGGTAATGCAGTAGACATGGAAGGGGTGGAAGGTCCCTCTTTAATAGTTTCAGAATCCGTGTAACAAACTGGAGAAAAAATTACAGGGTTTTCTACATTAGCAGAGGTAGATTCCACCTTGAGGGAGGTCTGAGGGAGAGTTTTAGAAATAACTATTACTTCATCTACTTCTGAGACAGGGGGAAGGGGAGAAAGAGGAGGGGGGTACAACAGTAGAAGGAGGTTCAGATGGAGGAGGTGGTTTGTTGCTATTTCTTGTGCCTGCTGAATCAATAGCTCTGGACTAATACAGGTGGCTTTATTTTTTGCCACCCAAGGACAATCACCAAAAACATGTCCATATTCTTCACACAGATCACATTTAGTTTGGTTAGCACATTGCATAGTGCTATGACCAATTTCTCCACAATTATCACAACAAGCCTTATCACATGTACTGGATGGATGAGTCCTGGAACCACACTTCTAGCAGGCTCTTGGCTGTCTGACGTAAAAACAAACTCCACGATCCCTTCCAAGCATGAAGGAATTAGGAATGTGCTCAATGCCTGTATTATTTTGGTGTAGTTTTACCTTATATTTCCATCCCCCAGTCCAAAACATTTCAGTGTCTA
This sequence comes from Neoceratodus forsteri, assembly GCA_016271365.2. NCBI lineage: Eukaryota > Metazoa > Chordata > Ceratodontiformes > Ceratodontidae > Neoceratodus > Neoceratodus forsteri. The sequence continues at coordinate 112,657,184 of JADMNL010000024.1, forward strand.
GTATAGCTTCTGGTGCACTCAGGATATCACATTTTTGTGATAACCAGTACGTAATGTCTTCCACATGGACCCCCTCATTTCTAAACATAACTGTGACATATTTTATAAGAGGTTTAGTTAAAGGAATTACCAAAAAGGGGGGTCCATGTGGGAGAGAATTTTACCTGAGAATAATGTTCCCAAAATGACTCTAAAGCATAAGTAGTTCTGAAACTAATGTCATAATAGTCTTCTCCTGATATATTGATAAAGGCATATACTTCCTTTGGTGAAAAATGTAATGAGTCTTTTAACAGTGTTTTCCCCACATATTGTCTATCTGGTCTATCTACCACTCCGCCCATACTGAATGTGGACAGCATTCCGCTTGGGGCTGCCTCCTTCTTTGTTTTAGAAAAAGTTCTGATAAAAGTTTTTTGTGAAGGGATTTCAGCTGGGGAATTTTTTTTCTAAAGGCATAGAAGTTTATGGCTGTGTCTCAGATTTCATTTTATTTTCTTTATCCATTTTTCTGTAATCCTCTGTAAAATCTTTATTAGAATCCTCTGTAATGATTTTTGTAATTGCTAGTAATTTTTGAGGTTTGTCTCCTGGAGTATTGACTGTTTTTATGACTTAAATTGGAGGCTTCCACTATGGGGAAGCTTGTGAAAAATTCAGTTTTGGATCCCAATCTGCATCTGGTAACCCGGTCCCATTTGAAATTTGCTTCCAACCAGCATGTTGCAGTGCAGCTTGTGGAGTCCATTCTTCTCCACTAAGAATAGGGAATGGGTAAGTAACCACTGCTTGAGTAACAACTTCTTCTTGTTTTTTCTCTATGCAAGAGATTTGTTCTGCACCTACCCCAATGTTCCTTTTAGCTAAGGTTATAGCTGCTCGTTTATCCTTCAGATCTTCAATTTTACCTGTTTTTGATGTAATCCCTTTAGCAGAAAAGGAGAAAAGCGTAGCCCCTTCCTGTGAATCCTTATTTATTTGATACTGCATCTTTTGCTCATTATGTAAAGGGTTCACTGTTTCTTTTGATTCCATTGGTCTTTTGAATACAAACCCAGCTTCTCTCATCATTTTTCCTTTACCCTCATGTCCTGTACTATATTGTTTCCCCATTTCTTCTTTTCTTTTTTCATGTTGCAACATTGTAGGGCAAGCTGCTAATAATTCAATGTTTTTATCAATTTCAGACTCTAAATTCTCCAACTTTTTATCAGGCTTATGGCACACACCTGTTATGGCGTTTAAACAGCCAGCCTGAAAACTGTTGTTCCTTTCTTCTCCAGTCAGATTTATCATTTTTTTGTTGTATTTCCAGTCATTTCACTTTTATTGTGAGCAGTACACGAACTACCTGCCCGTAGTAAAGCTTTACCTTCTGGTTTCAATACTGCTGAATCAGTAACCTTGTCGTTAGGCTTTGGGCACAAACTAGAAGTAGCATTAGAGCTGCCAGCCTGCAAACTTGTATTTACTTCTAATTTGTCCGTAACAATAATTATTTCTGTTGGCTTTTGGCACACACTTGAAATAGCATTTAAACTGCCAGCCAAAACATCAATGTTGTTCACTGATTTAACAGTTAAAGCTCGGAAAGAACATCTGACTCACCCGGCCCTGTCTGGGCCTTAGATGTGAGTGCATTGTCGGGAAAACTGGCAGCCGGGTCCATAGCATCAGCTGGAGTTGCAGCTTGATTCATTTTGTGGAGTTGTGCTTTTAGCTCACTCTGAATCCTCCGTTGCCTTTCTTTTTCTTTTTTAAGCTGTAGCATAACTTGATTCATTGCCTTAGCTTCTTCCACCTCTGCAGTTTGCTGATCTTCAATGGTCAAATCCTCGGCTGACATAAAAATATCAACCATTTCTTCTTCTATTTCATCTTCTGAATTGCTGTCCTCTGTAATTTCCTTAGAGTTTCCATTTTCGGTCTCTGGCAAATTCAAGGCAGGAGAGGAGAGCAGCTCCCCTACCTCTATGACATCCGTCCTGTCTGATGACTCACTCCAAGTGGCCATTTTCCTAGCCCCCCTGAGGTGAGTACAGGAATTTCCCTGGTGTCCTGGCCAAATTTCCCTCATTCACCAAAAATACCACCAACAGTTTAATCTGGTTCAAGGTCAGTTGGCATTCATCTGTATCCCCCTCCCCCAGGTCATGTCTGAAAATAGTCAGGATTTGTCTAGTGCACTTACCTGGTCAACAAAAACCAAAATAAAAATAAAAATTAAAAAATTGACATACAGTGTAAGGACGTTACACAAAAAAAATCAATTAAAGCCATTTATTTTCTAGTAAAACCACTTTAATCTTTGAAAAAACAAATTCTTGGGAGGGAGACATTGTATAATCACAATAAACCATGACAGGGTGTGGGCTATGCTGAGATTTACCGCTTCTGGTGTGGATACCACAGGCAGCATGGTAAATCGCGCAAACCACCCTGTTAATTTATTATGTCAGGCCCAGTCTGGCCCAGCGTGTAGACTACGGGATTCTGAAACTTGTCTGTGAACCCATTCTCCTTCTGTTAGCCAACATATTCAACTATTCTTTGTGTGTGAGATCTTTCCCAGTAAATGGAAAAGTGCTAATATAAAACCCCTCCGCAAATCTGGTCCCAAAAATGATGTGTGGAGTTTTAGGCCAATTTCTCTCCTCTCTCCAAAATTGTTGAAAAAATTGTTCTGGATCAGACCAATATCTGGAAAATTATAACATACTGACAGAGTCACAGCATGGGTTCCAGGATTGCCACAATATGGAGACTGTCCTGGTGAGGGTAACCAACTTTGATAAGGCTAACGATGAAGGGCTCTTTACTGGCTCAGTGTTTGTGGACTTCACCAAGGCATTTGACCTAGTGAACCATGATGTACTCCTTAAAACCCTCTCCCACTGACATTTTTCAGAAGTACTTAACTGGATTAGGAATTACTTAGGTGATAGGTCACATAAAACAATGATTGGAGGATTATGCTCAGATGTTTGTCCCACTAAACATGGAGTCCTGCAGGGTTCTATTTTAGGCCCCCCTACTGTTTATACTTGTTGTCAGTTCCCTCCCAGAGATATGTAGGTACACAGAACTTATTCTTTATACTGAAGATGCAGCTCTTTTTTGTAAAGATAAGAGTCCCTTAGACCTCCTTGACAAAGTTCAGCATAACTTCAGCAAGCTTCATTCTTGGTTCTCTGCACAAGGGTCAATCCTTAATGCAAAAAAACAAATCCGTGGTATTCTCAGGTATCAGAAAAACTGCAGACTTTGACTTCTCTCTCAGAGATAATGATGTCAGCCTGACTGAGAGAGTCACTGCGTTCGAATGCCTTGGTATTTACCTGGACTGTCACTAAGTTTATGAATACCATATCAATCAGCTGATTACAAAAGTTCAAAGGCCTGGCATGCTATGCCGTGTTAAACAATTTCTGATACCCGAAACTAGGGCCCTATTAGCAAACATTTTTTTGCTGCCCTTAATTGACTATATCTCATTACTTTACTCCTCCTCGCCCTCTCAGAAAATTGTTGGTAGGTTAAGGGCAACATACCACAACATTATTCAGTTTGTCATTGGACTCCCTAGAAGGACCCATCACTGCGATGTCTACGTGGTAGAAAATTGGCTTTCATTAGCGGATAGATTTGACATTAAAATTCTGAGTTTTTTCTACAAAATTCTCAGGGGTTGCCTGCCAAATAGTATTGTTTCCATTTTTCAGAGTCCTGTCAACACTCGGACTACTAGACTTAGCTCAGGTTATTCTTTTCCGTTCCATTTTGTCGTACTACTCATGGACAGCATTCCCTTTCATTTAGGGGTATCAGATTTGTTAACAGCCTGCCACTACCCCTGGTTCAATGTCCGACATTGGCGTTATTTAAAAACAACTTAAAGCGTTACCTTCTTGAGAGAAAAGTTTGAAATGCTCCTGACTCTTTGTTCTTACCATTGATATGTGTAATCTATGATCATGCTATTTATTCATATGTATTGTTTGTCACTGGATGTTTTTGAGATCGGGCAATTTTGCTCATGTGCATTTCCAGTATAAAAAATAAATGAATGAATAGTACACCATGCACTGCCTTGCATATGCATACCAACACCCATGCTCTATAACATGGACAGTGTACACAGACAGACGGTGGCCACATCCAAGGGCTGTTGGTGACACCTACTGCCACAGCTACATGTATAACATGTTACATATTCCCTGGTCTTCCTCACCATAGGCATTTACCCGTCTAGTGTACCATACCTATTAGAAAAAACTAAATACATTTTTTTTATTTATGTAAACGTTTCTCTAGGATGGCATGCTGAGCAGGACTGCTTATTTCCAGATGCATCCTGGGGGGAGGGGAGAGGGATAAACAGCAAAAGAAATATAGCTACAGTACAGTATAACAGCATAAATAGCAACAGGGCAAACAGTCACAGTACAGCACATACAATGCATGGCAGTAAGTATTTACAGAAATTATAGAGATTACAATTGATTTACACGTAACAGAGTTCAAAAGCCAGGGGTACAATATGCATGAAAACGATAAGGTGTATAGGTTATACAATACCCAGGAAGCACTGAGAGAACACATGTGCAGTAGATAGCTACGAGCTAGAAATTGGGATGAAGTGAAAGAGTCAGCATGAGTAGAGTAACTGGGTGAGAGGGTGAGTTAGAAGCAACTGGAGGGAGGAGAGAGCACGAAGGGAGGAGGCATTGCGGATGGTGGGGGGATATATAAATTAACTAGTGTTCCACCCTGACACTGCAGCCATGTCACTGTGGTAGCACACAACCTTGCTACCATTGCAGGTGCATGCCTCAGGGATCAGCAGCTGGTCCTGTAATGTACAGGGAAATGGGGCATCAAGTGGGACAGTGGGCCCATACACCTACATCCATAAGATCAGTCCTATAGGACAGAAGGGGCACATCAGAGATACACAGGTACAGTGCACAGCCCCCAGAGACAATGCCTGGAGGTCTGTTATCATACAAACAGTACTGCACACAGGACACTGCATAAAGCATACATATAGCCATCTGTACTCAGCTGGCCTTGGCACTGTGCCACTCTCCACCATCTCCCACAGCTGTCGCAGGCAGTGTGACTCCCTCCATTGGAGATCACTGAATCTGTGACAACACTGGTCACCTGTGTGGGTGTTCCCAGTACGTCTGATGAAGCACCAGCTCACAGAAGCCCACACTTCACAACTTGGCCTTTCACAACCAGCCCCATCACCCAGTAGCTGTTCCTTCCTGGCCACCACCAAGTCGACAAATTGGCCAGCGCTGATGTAGACCACCTCTGGTTCCACTGCAGCACAGCCCTGCTCTTTCTGCCACACGTTGGCTCCCTGTGTAGTTGTAGTCCTCTCCTGAAGCTTCAAGCTCTTAAAATGTTCTTGGATTTATGGGTGTGTCCTTTTCATTTGTGCAACATGTTTCTGCATCAGCACAGTGTTAATGTCAATTAGCAAAGTGAAATACATACTTCTGGTGGAGGGGGGCGTTCTTCATCATGCAGCAGGCATGGGGTGGCACCTGCGCAGTGCATGCATGCGCATGTCTGTGCAGCTCTGTGCAATACCACTGCACAATGGCATAGTGTGTATGCCTGCACAGTACTGATGACATTCTCCATGACATGCGACGTTATGTGCACTGCATACAGAAGTTGCACTAGCACAATATCAGCGCTATAGCACTAGAGCAATTACGATAGCATGTGGAGAAAAGCTGCTGTATTCAAACAGAGCATGTAAAGTACCTAATTTTGCATTCCAAGGGCAAAAGTCACACTAGCATGTCATTACTGGAATGCATTCATTCATTAGCATGCATAATTGCACTTGGAGCATATAAAAGGAGCAAAGTGCACCACCTAGATGCCACAGTGGTAATGCAGGTGGCTACAGGTACGTGTATTGTGGAGTGGCTGAGAGTAAGGATGTGACTGGTCAGAGCACTGTGTCTATGCTGTACCATGACTAGGTTACTGATGTATCTGCACATGACCAGCTACAGTGATTGGCAGGGAGCTCGTTTTTCTCTCCCCTCTGGTAACTGGGTAAGGCCCATTAGACACAAGTGCCTGTTTTCATTGGTGGCTCTGGAGCAGTAGGGTGGTTAAATGACTTGCTCAGAGTCGCACACTATGCGGGTGGAAGTTATGGGAATCAAAGCCAGGTCTGCCAGACGTACCAAGTTCATTCACAGCTCATTACTCTGACTGCTAGGCTATACTGCCAGCCAGATGTGTGTTTGACCTGGACATGCAGGAACACGTTCATGTCCTGGCCAGGGGGGCAAAAGGCCTACACACCACTGCACCATAGCTCTGTGCACAGCTGTGTGTCTACAATGCTCAGTGCTGTCTGTCCTTCCTATTCCATACAGGTACAATGATAGAGGATGACTCCTGGAGGAAGACGAAGCATATGCTCTCGATGGAGGAGGTGCATGCCCTTGCCCAAGCTTGCATAAACCATGGAGATCTGATTGACAGAGGGAAGGGAACCAGATCCAAGATCCATCAAGCATCGGACACCATTACAGAAGCAGTCAGTGCTGTGGGTGGTAGAGGCTGCTCCAGGGATGAGGTGAAAAGGAGGGCAAAGGATCTGAAATGGCAAACAGAAGAGATTATGGCCAAGGTGAAGGCCATCTAATAGGCCACAGGTGGAGGGCCCAGTTCAGAATCACCTCTAAGGCCTGCAGAGGCCCTAATAGCCTCAACTGCCAGCCACTGCAAATGGCTGGTGTACCGGGAGGCGGCTACGAGAGCCAGGTTGGATCATCACAACTGCGTGAGTAACTGTGTCACAGCCATCACACTGAGCCTGTGTGTACACATGCAACAGTAGTGTTGTGGTTTGCATGGCAGGGGAGGAGGGCTGATGATATGAGCCATGGCTGGACAAGCAAAATGTGCAGGCACAGGGGGTACTTCACAGATATGTGTTGTGCCTATACATCCTACCATAACCCTATACATGCATCCTGTATGGGCTGTAGTGCACCACACTTGGGACATCACTGCTGCATGCCTTGTCTGCAAGGGTGTACCCATGTATAGTGTTTGCCAGGCACACCAGGATGCCCTGAAATTATCTACCACCCCCCGTAGGGTTCATGGTTACCTTTTGCACACTATAGCTCCTTGCATCTCGCCCACCCGCCGAAACCACAAGACACAACAACACTCCCTACTCTACTGGGCTCTTACCTCCCACCCCCACCATGTCATCACCTCTGGCATCCTCCCCGATGCTCTCAGTGACCATAACCCAATATTCATAGTTAGGAAAGTCCACAGAACTAAATCGCCACACAAAACCACACAATGGCACTCTTTCAAGTCTCTTGACCTCGAACCTCTCTTGAGTAACCTTGCAACTTCTGACTGGTCCCCCCAACCCCTTCCCCTCAGTTGATAAGGCCCTTGCCTACTTCAAAGAAATCTTTCTTGTAAACTGGAATACCTTTGCCCCACTCAAATAAACCAGAGTCGGAGGTAACCACTTACCTTGGATAACCCCTGAACTTCTGGCCTATCTCAGGGCTAGAGATCGAGCCTGGAAGCATCATCATAAAGCTACCCAGCATCCTAGTGACCTCGCAGACTTCCGCATGCTCAGAAACACTTGCACCAGGGCTACAAGGTTAGCCAAGTCCGAATATTTCAAATCTGCCTTCATCACCAACATAAATTCCCCTTCAAAGTTCTAGAAGGTGGTGCACACCCTATTTACCCCCTCATCTCGCCCCCGCCCCCCGGTACTTAAAGTAAATAGCTCACTAGTGTCCGACCCACCTGCTGTAGCTGCAGAATCTAACTCCTACTATACCTCCTGCGCCACTGAGCTACTAAAATCCCTCCCCTCGTACCCATCCCCCTTCCCATCCTCTAGCCATGTGCCCCCTCCACCACCCTCCCACCTTCCCTTATCTTTCACTACTATAACCCCAAACGATGCCCTAAATGCCCTCCTCACCATCAGCCCCTCTAAAGGTGCCTCCCCTGATGGCCTTGACCCAAAACTCCTCTCCCTCTCTGCTATGGCCATTGCCTACCCTCTCTCAATAATCCTAAATCTCTCATTCTCTACTGCCTCCGTCCCCTCTTCTTGGAAACATGCTGTGATCTTCCCTCTACCCAAAGTGGGTGACCCCTCATCCCCTGGCAACTATCGCCCCATTTCTCTCCTCCCTACCCTTGCCAAGCTTCAAGAGCACATTGTCCTCTCCCAGCTCACCTCTCTTCTATCTGACACCTCCTTTTTCACCCCTTTCCAGTCTGGTTTCAGGAAAAAACACTCAACCATCACCTCTCTCCTACAGCTCACAGACTCCATCCTAATTGGGATGGACAGTGGGCAAATTTATTTATTTATTTAGTTTTTGTTGACCAGGTAAATGCACTGGACAAATTCTGCCTATTTTCAGGCACGACCCGGGGAGGGGGATACAGATGAATGCCAACTGACTTTGAACCAGATTAAGCTGATGGTAGTATTTTAGTGAATAGGGGGAAATTTTGGCCAGTGCACTGGGGAAATTCCCCTACTCTCCAGTGGGGGGACCTTTTGGCCGTCAGAGGATGACTGAGTCAGTTGCTGTGCTGACGAGCGAGGTGATGGAGGGGCAGTAGGTCATGGAGTCTGTCTCCTCCTCGGCACCAGATTTGCTTGAACCTGAGATTTTCTTTGATGCTGCAACAATTTCTCCTGTGGAAGGAACTATGGACCTTAAATTGCCTGAGTCTGGTACGAACTGTGATCAACAGCAGGTTTCTCATGAACCGACTGTGGCTGGGTCCCGTATACGGGAAGAGGTGCAGCAGACCCTTGAAAACCTTTTGCTTCTTGAGGAGGCTGAACATTTACGCAGAAAACAGGAACTCATGGACCGGTTTCACTCCCAAACTCCTGAGATTGAGGGGAGGCCTGGCTCAGACACTGAACCGACAGTGGCTGATGTTGCTATGAACACCAATACGGAGACTGCGCAAGCTGCATCACATACAGTTTTTTAAGATGGCGTGGATCAGCGTTTGGCTACAGTTTTTTCCTTTTCGGCTTCTACGGCCCCACAGATGCAGGAACAAATTACTAAAAAGGGTACACGTAGTAAGTTTCGTTGGGCTGACTTGCCTGTGCCAGAGGGGACCATGGTCTGTTGAAAACTCCCTTGCAGCGGCAGGCTGGGTTTGCTCTCCTGATACCCAGAGCTGGATTTCTGGATTTGCACCTATCAGAATTCCTGGTGTTTCTTTGGTCCCTACAAGCTTGCCTCCCACTGTAAGTACTGTTTCTACATCTGGCTCAGACGGGCTAGCTTCTACTGAAAGGTTGTTGCCTCTTAGTCCTTCTGTTGTCAAGCACTCTGACACTGCACCATCTCCTTTACATTTACCTCCTGAACTGGAGTTTACCCAACACCCAGTCCTTACTACTGCTCCCTCTGAAGGACCCACAGACTTACCACAGGACACTCTTGGAGATGGCATGAGCAACATTTCTGATTTTTCAGACATTCCTAAAAACATTTCTGCAGCTGTCAGGAATGGGCCTGTTGTGCAGAATATAACTTTGCCCCCGCAGGATACATCCTATAACCAGAGGTCTTATGCTTCTTTTTTCCAGCACACTACTTATCCTGCTAAACATCATAATTCAGTTAGGCTTGTTTATAGAGGGGGTTTAGATACCTTTCCTGACCGGGTTTATGTTGGAAAAATGCTTTTAAAAGGTTGCTTGCAATTTACTGTGTCTGAACTGTATGCCTTGATCCATGTGTCCGGTGAAAATACCTTTGATATTAGCTTTAACTTAGGGAATGGTCTTGACAAATTTTGGGCCCGATATCACCAGAAGAAAAACACTCCTCTTTGGGCCCCCTTTGAGGTGGTTCCTTTGACCGGACCTGCCCATAAAACGATCACAGTCCTCTTTAGAAATGAGGGTGTTAGTGTCACTGATCTCCTTTATTGGTTGAAACAACGCTGTACTGTAACCGGTCATCGAGAGGCCATTTTTGACTCTGAAGGTATTTGGACAGGAGGTCGGCAAATTAGCGTTATCTTGCGATCCGATGATGCAGGCTTTCACCATTTGCCCAATAGTTTTTTTTAGGAAGGGATAGAGGAGTCTTCTTCTATCTTGGACAGCCTAAAACCTGTTACAAGTCTGGTCAGATGGGGCACTTTAGTAGTGTCTGTGGTCACCAAAAATGTAATTTATGTCATGAATCAGGTCATACCAGTGCACATTGTAGTAACTCGTTACGTTGTAACCTGTGTGGCACTACTGGTCATGCTTATGCTTCCTGCCCTGAAGCGGCACACAGAAAACTGGCTTTTGCAGATCCAGAAGAACAACAGCTTTTAGTGACTAATGCACAGAGGGCATTTAACAAGAGACAATCCACCAAACTACCACTTGGAGTGGTCCCTCGGCATGAACCTGCCTCCTGGGTGGGCATAGGAGGTCTCCTTGTCTCAGGGGGTGATCTTTCTTCGGCTTGTGCTGTGGTTGAACCCCGTCCCCCTCCCCCTCACCTCCTCCCCCCCCATCACCATTCCCTATTTAGTACCACTGTTGACCCAAATACAATGATGGAACCCCCTTAGGGGATGCTACCTGATACATCCCAAGATGTTATGCCCCCTCTCCAAACAGTTGCAGAACCTATGGGTGGGAAGATGATCACCAGGAAGCACCAATCAGGGTCCCAACCATTGCCTAAGGCTCCCAGGGCTACCACTACAGCTACTTCCAACAGATATTAGATATTGGAGGATGAAGTGGTTTCCAATATTGAGTCGGCTACTTCGTCTGCAGACTCTCATTCACATGGTGTTGTGGGTGATGGTGTACCTTTGGAAGCTCTGACCTCTGGTTTGAAACCTACCCCTAAGAGAGGCCGAGTTAAGAAAAAAAAAGTTAACTTCTTTACTGTCTTTTTCTACGACTTTGCTTTTTTCCTTGCTTTTTCTGACATTGAATGTTAACAGCATTCAGAATGTCAGGAAACGTGGTGCAGTTTTTCATCTTCTCCACTCTCACCCCCAGGTATTTTTTGTTGCAGGACACTAGGCTCCACACCATTCCTGATGTTGCGAGGGCAACTAAGGAATGGACTTCTGGGGTCTCCTGTTGGTCCCTGGGTACTGAGAGTTGCTCTGGCGCTGGTATGCTGTTCCACCACCTTCAGCCGACTGTCCTGAAACTTTTGGATCTGATTCATGGCCACACCATTTTATTAGATTTTCATATCCATACTGTCTCTTTTCGTGTCATTTCTATATATGCTCCACAGACTAAGGCTGAGTGCGTAGCAATGTTTCACCTCATAAGTCCTTACCTACATGTTGCTCATAATGTCATCTGGGGAGGGGATTTTAATTGTGGGACCATTAGACTGGATAGAGGGTCCTTGACGACAACTTGAGAAAATTTTGGGGGACATGACTGCTCTTTGCTCCATCACACGTCTGGCTAGGTTGAAGGATGCTTTTTTGACACACTCTGGGAAACTGGAAAGGACTTTTTATAAGGGGAATTTATCTACTAGAATAGATTTTATGTTCATCTCTAAAGCACTACTTATTAATCGCACTTCAGTACAGCCAGTGGAATACTTGGACCCCTGTTCTCTGACTATACTTTTGGGTAGTCCAGAGGCTCCCCTTGGGCCTGGATATTGGAAATTGAACTCCACACTTTTGGAGCAGGCCTCCTTTCTCCAACAGATTGTTTATTTTGTGCGTTGTAGAAAAACGACCTTTGATCTTTATGAGAATCCTATCCTATGGTGGATGGAAACTAAATCAGAGCTACGGACATTACTCATACAGACTGGCAAGCACATTCGATCTACTGCTTATGTGGATTATCTGAATGATTGAAAGCACTTGCAACATTTAATTTCCCTTATTATGTTGATAGCACACATGCACAAGAAACATATTGCAGCAGCTTGCTCCAGAAGCAGGTTGTGGAGGCACGGCAATGTTGTGGCTAATGCCCCCACAGCCTTTGGAGGCTTAGCCCGTTTTTCCCAATGGGGTGGCACACTGCTGCTGACACTAGTTCAGCCAGCGTGCCACAACCTTGTAAGGTTTCAGCCACTGCAATCAGGGGCCACCTCGTCATTGCAGCGTAAGCCATTCCACTGCAGTGAAGCAACTCGTCATTGCTGGGCGGAACCTTGTTAGTGTGATATTGTTTGTGAACATGGTGGCGGCTTGCTGCTGTCTTCACAAACAATATGAAGCAGCCCCACTGTCCAGGGGGTGCCCAGTCCCCCTTGGCAGCATGTGCCCCCCCAATGTGTTTGTTTGCTGATGGGGGCCCCAATCCCCATCGGCTTCACTGCCCTAATGTTGAAGTTGCCGATGGGGGAGCCCACTCCCCATCTGCATAATTCTCCCCCCAAACACGCACTACAGTTGTGCCAAGGGGTGCCCAATCCCCCTCAGCTCTTGCGCCCCCCCTTTTGTGCCGATGAGGGTGCCCATTCCCCTATCAGCTAGAGCTGCACCCAAAGAAACACTCTGTTGGCATGCTGGGTGCCCACCCCAGCTTGCCAAATGGTCCTGTAAAAAAAAAAAAAAGTCCCACGATGATTATTTTTTTTTTGTACCTGTCAAAAAAGAAAACGGTCCCTCGTGGTCTTCCTGCCCCCCTCCACAACCCACCCACCCTCTCGCACCTGCCTCCCCACCCCCTCACTCCATACTCACCTCTGGAGTCCGGCGCAGCGATCTTGGTGGACCGGGAACACGTCTGCACTCTTCAAAGCCGAATTCTCGAACTGAGGAAATGCGGTAAGCTGTATGATGGCATAAATAAGGTTTTCAACTTTGGTGCATATCTCGGGCATTTTTTGGAATTTTGGCACAAATTTTCAACATGGGTTTTGGGACCCCTTCTCATAATTCTGCCACTGTCATTGCGTTATTCAGCCCCAAAGGTGATTTTGCTGTCACTGCGGAATCACCTTTCAAGACTGATTAATGAAGCGACAGTGCCAGCGATTCATGAGTAGTCTCAAAAAGCCTATGTTGCAAGATTGAGTGGAAAAATGAAAAATGACTGTTTTACGAGCATGCATTGCGCAGTTGCTACGCACACCCATAACTTCATGAATTTGCAATATTGTCATGCCAGATTTTCAACATTGCCATGTTCCCACACCTACTTATGAACAGTATAGCTGTCATTTTCCCCATCCTGGCCGAAATGTCTTTTCGCACTTCCAGCGCAGAATAGAGCGGTTGGTTTGGGAAATCAGTGTTCAGGACAGATTAAGAAAATGACAGTGACACTGTTCATGAGCAGAGGTCCTAAAAAGCCTATGTTGAAAATTTGGTGACAATGGCCCATCAAATGACTGTGTTACAAGAGTGCGTTGCGCAGTTCCATGCACCCTTAACCCTGGATTTGTAATATTGTCATGCGCAGATTTTCAACACTGGCATTTTTTCACACCTCCTTATGAACAGTACAGCTGTCATTTTGCACATCCTGACCAAAATGTGTTTTCACTCTTCCGGCACAGAATAGCGTGGTCACTGTGGGAAATCAGTGTTTGGGACAGATTAAGAAAATGATAGTGACACTGTTCATGAGCAGATGTCCTAAAATCGCTATGTTGAACATGTGGTGATGAAACTCCATAAAATGACTGTGTTACAAGCATGCGTTGAACTGTTTCCATGCACCCTTGTAACTTAGCAAATTTGTAATATTTTCATGCCACATTTTCAACACTGTCATTTTTTTCACACCTTCTTATGAACAGTACAGCTGTCATTTTTGCATCCTAGCCATAATATGTTTTTGCACTCCTGCTGCAGAATAGCACGGTTGCTGTGGGAAATCAGTGTTTGGGACAGATTAAGATCGAGCAAGTGAAGGGGTGGGGGAGTGACTGAGCTCAAGTGAGCTCTGCCGGGACCGCTGCAGATTTCTTTGTGGTCAGAAAAAGGCCCCAATGCAGGTGCCCAGTACAAAAGGGCAGCCTGCAGCAGTGAGAGAAACAGAATGAGAGAGCGAGTGAGGGAGGGGGAGTGAGCAGACTCAACAGAGCTCTGTTGGGTCTGCTGCAGATTTCTTTGTGGGCAGAAAAAGGCATCAATTCAGTTAGAGATCCAGTATAAAAGGGCAGGCTGCAGCAGTGGGAGAAACAGTATGAGCGAGTGAGAGAGGGGGACTTAGTGAGCTCAACAGAGCTCTATCAGGACTGCTGCGGATTTCTTTGTGGGCAGAAAAAGGTGCCAATGCAGGCAGGAGCCCAGTACAAAAGGGCAGCCTGCAGCGCCGGAAGAAACGGAATGAGTGACTGAGAGAGGGGGAGTGAGTGAGCTCCATGGAGCTGTGTCGGGACTGCTGCAGATTTCTTTGTGGGCAGAAAAAGGTCCCAATGGAGGCAGGAGCCCAGTACAAAAGGGCAGCCTGCAGTGCCAGGAGAAACAGAATGAGCGGGTGAGAGAGGGGGAGCAAGCAAGCTCAACGGAGCTCTGTTAGGACAGCTGTGAACTTCCTTGTGGGCAGACAAAGGTGCCAACACAGGCAGGAGCCCAGTATAACAGGGCAGCCTGCAGTGCGGGAAGACACAGAATGAGTGAGTGAAACAGGGGGAGTGAGTGAACTCAATGGAGTTGTGTCGGGACTGCTGCAGATTTCTTTGCGGGCAGAAAAAGGTGCCAATGCAAGCAGGAGCCCGGTACAAAAGGGCAGCCTGCAGCGTTGGGAGAAATAGAATGGCGAGTGTAAGAGGGGAAGTGGCGAGCTCAATGGAGCTCATGCGGAACTTTAGAGTTGCCCCCTCCACCCAAGGTCCTCCGTGGTCCTATATTACAGAAGGTTCTGTGGCATGGAGACAAAGCAATGAGTAGATAAGCCCACACCTCCTTATGAACAACACAACTGTCATTTTTCACATCCTGGCCGAAATGCGTTTTCACACTTCCAGCGCAGAATAGTGCGGTCGCTGTGGGAAATCAGTGTTCAGGACACGTTAAGAAAACCACAGTGACACTGTTCATGGGCAGAGGTCCTAAAATGCCTATGTTGAAAATTTTGTGATGAAAGTCCGTAAAATGACTGTGTTACAAGCGTGCATTGTGCAGTTTCCACGCACCCTGTAACTTCGCAAATCAGTAATATTTTCATGCCACATTTTCAACACTGGCATTTTTTCACACCTCCTTATGAACAGTATGGCTGTAATTTTTCACATCCTGACCAAAATGTGTTTTCGCACTTGCAGCGCAGAATAGCCCGGTTGCTGTGGGAAATCAGTGTTCGGGACAGATTAAGAAAATGACAGTGACACTGTTCGTGACCAGCGGTGCTAAAATCCCTATGTTGAAAATTTTGTGACAACGGTCCGTAAAATGACTGTTTTACAAGCGTGCATTCAACTGTTTCCATGCACCCTTGTAACTTAGCAAATTTGTAATATTTTCATGCCACATTTTCAACAGTGGCATTTTTTCACACCTCCTTATGAACAGTACAGCTGTCATTTTTCACATCCTGGCTAAAATATGTTTCTGCACTCCTGCCGCAGAATAGCACGGTCGTTGTGGGAAATCAGTGTTTGGGACAGATTAAGATCAAGCAAGTGAGAGGCGGGGAGTGACCGAGCCCAATTGACCTCTGTTGGGACTGCTGCAGATTTCTTTGTGGGTAGAAAAAGGCCCTAATGCAGGAGCCCAGTATAAAAGGGCAGCCTGCAGTGCTGGGAGAAACAGAACAAGCAGGCGAGGGAGGGGGAGTGCGTGACCTCAACGGAGCTCTGTTGGTCCTGCTGTGGATTTTTTGTGGGCAGAAAAAGGCAGCAATGCAGGCTGGGGCCCAGTACAAAAGGGCAGCCTGCAGCGGCAGGAGAAATGGAATGAGCGACTGAGATAGGGGGAGTGAATGAGCTCAACTGAGCTTTATCATGACTGCTGCGAATTTCTTTGTGGGCAGAAAAAGGTAGCAATGCATGCAGGAGCCCAGTACAAAAGGGCAGCCTGCAGCACCGGCAGAAACGGAATGAGCGAGTGAGAGAATGCGAGCTCAACAGAGCTTTGTCGGGACTGCTGCAGATTTCTTTGTGGGCAGAGATAGACACCAACAGAGGCAGGAGTCCAGTACAAAAGGGCAGCCTGCAGCACCAGTAGAAACAGAATGAGCGAATGAGAGAGGGGGACTGAGTGACCTCAACGGAGCTCTGTCGGGACAGCTGTGGATTTCTCTGTGGGCAGACAAAGTTGCCAATGCAGACAGGAGCCCAGTACAAAAGCGCAGCCTGCAGCGCTAACAGAAACAGAACAAGCAACTGACAGAGGGGGAGTGAGCAAGCTCAACGGAGCAAAGCAATCAACATTCGGCATTGACAAATGCTTGTTCTACCAGACCTGTGTTCTCAGACGAAACTTCCCTTAACAAACAAAAAATCATTCCACTCAGAGTGACGATTTGCACCCCAGACAACAATACTGTACGACTGGTTCTTTTCATGATCTTTGCCTTCTGTTTCATAATCAAGCACATCTTAGCCACAGGTTGATGTCGGCACTCAGGGACCCTGAGGACGTACTTCACATCTCTAACCCTCAACTTCTTTGTCTTGTCACAGACTATGCCATTTCTTTATTTGGTTGTTCTGCTCCAGCTCCGATTGATTATGATCCTTTTTTTTGGGATCTTCCACTTCCATCTGCCCCTCCTGATTTACTAGAGGTTCTGTCTAACCCTTTAACCATTTCCGAGATTTCGGACACTATTAAAACCCTAGCCACTAATAAATCACCAAGTCCTAATGGTCTCCCCTCTGAACTGTATGCAATATTGGGACGTGAAATTCCTGCTGAACTTACTAAGGTTTTTAACTATCTTTAGCAGCACCAAGATGTCCCTTTGGACATGGCTACTGGTGTGCTCATCTTTTTATTTAAGAAAGGGGAGAAGTCAGATATCACGAATTGGAGGCCTATTAGCCTTCTTAATATTGACTTTAAGTTACTGGCTAAAGTTTTGAATAACAGACTTTTGACAGTGGCTAAGTATTTAATTTTCCCCTGCCCAATCTTGTACTGTCCCTTGGGGTTCAATAATAGATCCACTGCTTCCATTACATGAGGTATTTGACTGCCATAATACCTCACCACTGGAGGGGGTGCTGCTTTCCTTGGACCAGTAGCAGGCTTTTGACAATGCCAGGCATTCCTTTTTGTGGTATACCTTGGCCCATTATGGTGTTCCCCGTTTCTTTGTTGATTGGTTGCAGATCTTATATAAGACCGCCACTGTTAAACCCCGTGTTAACCGCTATTTAGGGCCTTATGTCCCCATCCAAAAGGGTGTTCAACAGGGCTGTCCTCTTAGCCCATCATTATATGTGTTTTCTATTGACCCCCTTCTGCGCCTTCTTAATTCAGCCCCTGACATAATTCCAATGAGATTACCCAGTCAGTTGGTCCCTTTTACAGCCTTTGCTTATGCAGATGATCTGATCATTCTAACAAAGGATGTTGTTTCAGCCGAAACAGCCATTCTTCATTACAGTGACTTTGGATCTCTCTTTCAGGGACTCAATTTAATGTGACTAAAAGTAAGAGGAGACTCTTCAGGACCACTGATGCCTCTCCACCTACTGTGGCAGGCATTCTGCTCACAATTGAGGATTTCCGTATTTTAGGGATTTATTTTGGATGTACCCAAATGGATGTTGTGAACTGGGATGTGAAGATACAACTTGGGACTAATTTGTTGTATTCTTGGTCTAAACAGAAAATGTCCTTTCAGAAAAAGATCCATCTGATTAGAACTTTACTCTTACCAATTTTCATATTTCTAAGTGCTATTTTTCCTGTGCCTAAATCTAGAGAAGCCACTGTATATAGCCTTTTTTTTCCAATCTTTTTGGGGGGCAGCAGGCTCAATCCCATTCAACGAAATGTTCTTTATCTACCTCTTTAAAAAATGGGGACAGAACATGGTGAACCCTGTCCTTTTTTTCTGCCAGTTTCTTCATGCTAATTTAAGACCCCTATTGCTCTCCTCCAATAAATACTGGTGTACGAGCTTTTTGCATTCCATTTCCCTGTGGTATTTGGCCTGGTGGGCGGTCAGACCTGACAAATCAAGCACTCTGCTCCTCCTTTGGCTTATCTTCGGGACGTTTTTGTTAAGGTCCGGCAGTGGGGTATTACCCATGCATTGGTGTTGACTAAAAATAAAAAAAAAAATTTATTCCCAGGTTCTTCTATCGCATTTTCAGGAGGTTGACCCTTTTCCTAAATGTCCACAACAGTTCCGGGTGGAGTTACAGCACTACTTTTTGGACAGTAGAATACCTGATAAAATGAAGGATTTTCACTGGCTGACTTGTCATGAGCGCTTAAATGTTACGGCTAATCAAAAGCATAAGCAGGTAGCGGAACAGAATTGTTCTAGGCCCTTATGTATCCTCAACCTGAAACTCTTAATCACCTGTATTTTTCTTGTACTTATATCCTGGGATTTTGGAATGTTTTGTATGCTATGACTAATATGCCTGTTTTCCAACATGTTTCTTATCCCAGGCTGATGCATGGGGATTATCCTCTTTCCTGGTTGCAATGGGACAGAAGGACTTTGAACATTATTTTTGTTGTCATAAAATGGTATGTGTGGAATTTCAGGTGCCTCTTTACCTTACAGCAACTTCATATTTCTCATACTGAACGTTATGGTAATATCTTGTATGAACTACAGCAGAGGTATTTTTCTGAAATGAAATTATTAGATAGGTCTCGGTTGCTACAACTTTGGAGAAATTTGCCTTGGATTACAGATACAGATGCACCTTTCACATGAATGTTGCTGTTAGACACTTGCATTCCTTGTGTAATTTTGTTTTGCTATTATTTTTTTTTTCTGTTCCACTTTGTTGACTGTTTTGGTTTCTTTTTTTTTTCTGTAGGTTTACAGTTTATTCTTTTGTTTGTTTTGTATGATTGTTTAATAAAAAACTTCTCCTACTCTTTTCGATAAGTGCCAAGGGATCTTTAACATCCACCTGAACTACCACCAGAACAGGCAGATGGGGCCTCGGTTTAACACCTCATCCGGAAGACGGCACCTCAGGAGTGCAGCACCCCCATCATGCTGCACTGTAGTGTCAGTATTGGGATATTAACCCAAGTGCCTGGTGTGGGGCTAGAACCCACAGCCTTCTTATCTCCCGGCCTCAGAGGCGAGTGTGCTACCTGCTGAGCCACTGACACTGACATTTACCTCTGCCATTTTTGTCAACCTGGCCAAGGCCTTTGACACTGTCTCTCACTCCCTTCTCAACTCACTCCCAGCAGCTGGGCTATCTCCCTCTGCCACAAATTGGTTCAAGGCCTACCTTATTGGTAGAACCCAATCAGTTAAGATCTTGGATGCCACTTCCCTGTCCCTCCCGATTAGCTCTGGAGTCCCCCCAGGGCTCAGTATTAGGGCCCCTCCTATTCTCCATCTTCTTAAATGACCTTCCCTCTGTTTGCTCCCCATCTTCCGCTATACATATATAACCGGGGTCCCCACCCCTGCCTTTTTACTAAAACGACAGGTGGCATGCTGTTGGCATTTGGCAGCAATACCTGGTGGGGGACCTGGGTTCGGGGAAAGATGAGGTTACCTGGCACAAGGGACCTAGGTTTGGCTACTCTGCACAGAGGCACCCAAGTAGAATCCAACTACAGGAAGCAATAACTGTAATGTCAGAACCAGATGTGGGATTTTTAGGTGTGGCTTTGTTATTAACTAATTGAACATAAACAAAGCATTGCATGGTCCCCAAAGGGCTACGTTACTGTATGTGCAGATTAGAGGTTAACACAGCGGTCCATTTGAAGAATGAAGCGATTACTACAGTTGTCTGGCTTTGGACCCACCAGGCACTCAGCCCGGACTTTGCATGCGCTTTTGGATCATAGCCCAACTGGCCCGGCTCCCCTGCCAGCCACTTGACTGACGGGTCCACTTGAAGAATGAACCCAAACTTTACTTGGAAAGACATCCCATCAAACAAGGAGACTCCCAAAACTGTGGCTCCCCACCACTTAGAGTCTGCGACTCCTAGAGAGATTTGTTTTCGCACTTCCAATCGAACTCCCATCAAACAAGGAGACTCCCATCAAACAAGGAGTAATTTTCCCATCCTGTGGCTCCCCACACCACTTAGAGTCTGCGACTCCTAGAGAGATTTTCAAGTTGCGACCCACGTCTGGGTACCCACCCCATCACTGGCCAAGTGCATGAGGCAAGTAGCAAAACACAGAAGAAATCCGTAGAGGTGGACCTGGTTACTAAAGATGGGGGGTTTTTCCACCTCCAGCTCCCACAGCCCATACCCGGCCATTTCTCTGGACACACAGGAAACTTTAGGACTTTAAAATGTAGATTGAACGGTGGATGACCTGAAGCACCCCCTCTACAGCGAACTTTAAATCCATTTAAAACTTTAAACTGTTTGACTGCTCCATTTGTTCGTCCTAGTGTACATAGTCCTCCCAAATAGCAGTCCCCATTCATGTCCCAACTGAAGAAAACAATTTGTTGGCCCCTTCAAATGGAGCCAAACACTCACCCATTCGTTGCAGGTGCCCCACAGGCGAAGTACTGTAACCTTTGCTGTTATACAAGAACAGACTAAAATAAAACCAGGCAGCTTCCTTCCATGGTGGGAGAAGGGGATTGCCCCTGGAACCCACAGAGAACTCCCCCGGAGAGAGGTACTGAGACGGGGAGCAGTCTCCACCACTTTAAAAAAATAAACACAGGAACACTTCCCTTTTCTTAGTAAGAGATCAAACAACAGACTGATGCTTCCTTCTTGCTTAAGGACAAAGGAAGACTGACTTTGAAATTCCCAAAGTTCTAAACTCACTCCCTGAGCTGTAGATTCAGTGTGGCTCATGCAGCTCGACAGTTCTATAGTGATGTCATCTCTCAAGTCTCAGCTGTGACTGAGGACAGAGTGAGACAGTGTGAAACCCATTTAACTGGAGTTTCACAAGCTGCCTTCCCTGCCTACCACTAGGTCTTACTGGGATTCTAGTAACCCCGGGTAACAAAGAGGTTACATATGTATGCAGATGATACAGTCCTGTATGCATCTGGCTCCTGTCCTGTTGAGGTTACAACCAGCTTACAACCAGACTGCGACAAGGTTCAGCTCTGGTTTGCTAACCATAAACATTTTCCTCAATGCCAAAAAGACTGTCTCCATGACCTTTGGCACAAGGCAGAGACTCTCTATGCTTCGCTCCTCACCCACTTTTCACACCCTTGATGGGACTTTACTTGAGGACACAACCTCCTTCAGGTACTTAGGTGTTTGGCTTGACCAACTCCTAAACTTCTCGGACATATTGACACCATCCAGAAAAAAACTGAGCCCCAAGTTTGGAGCCCTGTTCAGGAACCGTAGTTGCATCCCTCCTACGGCTAGGCGTGAACTTGCTCAGAAGATGACACTGCCCATTGTTGACTACTGTGACATGGTCTATGGTGCTGCCACTAAGTCCTTCCTGGCCAGACTGGGCACCCTCTTCAATTCCTTCTGCCACTTTGCCCTGGATGCCTCCCCTTGCACCCATCACTGCAATCTTTATTGTGCCCTATCCTTCCCCTCTCTCATAAATAGGAAACTCTCTCACTGTGCTAAATTCACCTCCAAGCACTGATTGGGTGAGCTCCTTCCCACCTCACCCCTCCTTTATAACACCCCACCCCACCCTCCCATTACCTTAGATCAACCAACTCCCATACTCTGGTTGTCCCTGCAGATCCACCCAAATCGGCCAATCCAGTTACTCTCACCGCCTCCCAAAAATGTGGAATTCCCTCCCCCCAAATCCGGCACTTATCCTTGACCTACTCCATTAGCTCTGCCCTCAATAATTACCTCGCACCTAGCTGCTCCTGTCATGTCCCTTCCTAATTCCCTCCTCTAAGCCCTAGACAAACCCTACCCCCCTACAGTCACCTTCTTTTTACCCTGTGCACACCCACCCCTTATCCCTGTCCCCCTAATTGCTCCCCATTACTGCCCTCCCTTGATCTCTCACAGAATGTAAAGGACCCAGAATGCTCTCCATGGGTCCCTCTCCTGCCCCCAAAGGGCTTGTATCTCTCATCTACTTTTTTCTCCCACCATCTTAAGGGGGTCTCTCTGGGACATTGATTTTTCCCCTTCTCTCTCTGGTTCCCCCAGTCCCCTTGCAGGGTTGCTCGCATCCTGAAGGGGTCTCCAGGGGCATGACCCTTTCCATCCCGCACCTCACCCCTCCCTCCCCTTTCCCCCTTTTCTTTCGTATAAGCACTTGTTTACTTATTAACCCAGCACTTATTATTGTCCCCGCTTTCAACATGTTATGAGCAACACTGTTGTAAAATAACAACACTGTTGTAACACTGTTTGTAACACCTGCCTTACAACTGTATGTTAATGTTGATCCTGTAACTTGAATGTTTAATGTCTCATTCCAGTTGTACCCCTTTCCCCCAGGTCACACCAGGAGATGAGCGACTTGTTGCTCAGTGTGCCTTCCTAGTGAAACATTTCAATAAATAAATAAATCTCCTATCATTTATCTAGTGAAATAGAGTATTTGTTTCAATGTAAGTACAATTAGGAGGAACACACTGGGCTAATGTATCACGTCTACCTACCATATTTGCATGCATGTGTCACCAGGTCCCCTTTCCTACTGATGTTCCCTGTTGGCTGCCTTACTGACATGGTAATTGTGCCATCAGTGACAAATCCAGACCCTGACTGTTGGATGTGTTTCACAATGGGTGTAGTCTGCATGGTACAGTCTATTTGTCAGGGTGGTGTGACAGTCTGTTGTGTACTCACCAGTGTGCCGTTGTTACAGTGATGCTGTAACAGTGACACATTTAGAGTGACTGCACTGTCAGCGAGCTGTTTGTGTCACTGACAGGTGTATTGCTTTGATTGGTGTACCAGCGATGCGCGTGCATTTTTTTTCCATGGAATGTGCGCTGTGGAGTTTGTTATAATAATTATAGGGGCTGTGGGGGGCAGAGCCTCCGGCATTTACGGTTTGACTGTGGTGTTTGGTCACTGTTACATTAGCGGTATTTATCACTGTGCTGGTGTTTTGGTTTGGTTGGCTGTTGGTATAGGCACTGTCGCAACAATGTTGTCATTGTAGAGTCCATTGGTGTTTCTCCTGTCGAACTGGCTTGATGGAACCATACTCTCCTACTGTGCCACATGTATGTTATCTCCTGTGTGATCGCCGGTAATGGCAGTGGTGTGTTGTGTACACCACTGGTGTTGTATGGCCGATGCACAGCACGTGCAGCATGAGCTGCAAGACACAGTGCACTCGGCATGCATGCTGCCATGGTCGGAAACCCAGATATGTACATTAATATGCAATGTCACTCTTTTTCAATCTCTCATCAGCCCAGTCTATGGTGGAGGCCACAGTCCTGGAGGACAGAGTCAGACCATCCCACTGTGTGCTGCCCTTCAGGCCATACCTGCCTTGGCAGATGATAATGAGAGAAGAAAGATGAGGAGGAGGAGGAGGAGGAGGAGGAGCACAGCAGGAGGGAGCAGATGATGAGAGCACATTCGCGGAGGAATGGTGGCCAGACACTGAAGGATGCCAAACTGGCTCCTTTTATAGAGACTGCACTCACATGGTGACATCACATGCACACTAGGGCAGGAAGACAGCTGGCATTTTGAGGACAGTGCTGGCATCAGGGTGCTGCATCTCAGGGAATATGTTGGACATCTAAGCAGAAAATGTGGTCCTCTGTGTCTGCTGCCTATTAGGTTTGTGCTCCTCTGTGCCCCCCTGCTTTTTCCAGGCCACAGGCCACACTTGACCGATGCAGTGCTTGCCTTCTTCCTGCCTGTTGGTCCTTCCCATATAGCCTTCACCTCCCACCCCATTAGGGATAGACATGGAGCAAGGGATGGTGTGGACTGCTCAGAGGTCTGGAGAGGAGAAAGACTCAGAGAGATTGCAGAACCCAAAGGTGACACAGGGTAGGCAAGGTGAATGGGGGAAAACTCCAGGAGCCAGATTTTCTAATGCTTATGAATGCCAAAAGCCCCGGATATGCCGTACACACGGCATATGCAGCTTGCGGCATTCACCTTGCTAGCAGTCGGGGTTTTCTGTCCCGTGTGCTGATTGCTGCATGTTAGACCAGCTTTTTGCTGGTCTAGCTTGCATCAGTCTTGAGTACCCTTTTCATAGGGCGTGTGCCAAATATTTGCTGCAAGCTCCCATAAATTTGGTAGAGTGATGTAACTGCACCTGATGTACTAAAATGGGGCACAGTTGCAACAAAGGGGTTCATTGCACTGCTAGAACCTAAGTGTCATGGCACAGGGCTTGGCGCAAAACCTGCACCATGCCTTGAAAATCCGGCCCCAGGTTACGAAAATGAAAACAGAATGAGGGAAAAGCTGTGGTTGTATGTAAAAAAAAAAACTGCTGGATGTATAGTCCCTAGGCCTGTGTCTAGTCAGTGCTAGGGGTGTGCAAATACACACATTTAGTATTCGACCAATATTCACGAAATACTTTAGAAAGTAGGATGTCCGGCTGCATTTGTTTATTCAGAATATGTGTATTTGCCCCCCCAGCCTTTTGTTTAGCAAAGAAAAACCTGTTACAAATCTTTAACCACCCCTCGCCCACTATACTATAAGGTCCCATCCAGACTGAGCCAATATGGGATTACTACAGAGCATACCCCCAGTTCCATTCAATAGATGGCAGTAGGCTGACATGGAGGGAGGGAGGGCATGAGGGAGGGAGGGTGGTGCCAGTCACTTGCCATGCATGGGACTGCCTTTCTTGTATTTTATGTCTGGGTGTCAGTGAATGAGTGCGGGGGGGTAGAGTGGGTGTATGTTAGAAGGTAGTGTAGGGTATGTGGTATTTGTTTTAACGGGGTAGTGAGATGAGAGGAGATGTTTATTGGCCAGAGTTGGTTGCCCCGTCAGGAATTTGTTTACTCGATCAGGACTTGGGATGAGACTTGATAGTACTGCACCTGGGATGGGGAGGGGAAGGATAGTGTGGTGCTACGTGAAGGGTGTGTGTGTGTGGAGGTGTATTTCTGACTGACGGGGGTAGGCAATATTGTCATGTGGGTTAGGCAATGGTTAAAAACATAATTTATTTTTTTTAAATGGAGTACTTTTGTACCTACTAATACTGTCACTGAATGCAGCTGATATTTTTTAATCTGGTCAAATATACTACTAATACTAGCCAGTTCGGATTCAGTGAACACCCCCAGTTAATGCCATCAGTCGCAACCAAGGAGCGAGAGGGCCAAGGAGATGTCAGTAGTTAGGCAGGCATGGACAGATGCAATGGGCCACTGGCCTTTTCTTCTGCTGACATTTCCTATGTTTCCAGGTTTCTATATAACCAGGGCTGTGTGTGGAGCAGATTCACGTGGACCCACTCTCCCTCATTGACAGCACTGATGTCTGCTCATTATGTCTACCCCTGTCATATTGTCCTCATTACTGCCACCGCTGCTGTGCTAGTGTCATTAAGATATCAAGTTCATTTAGACAGCTCCACACTGGCAGGGTAATTAGGTCCGGACGCTCATCTGCATTTTGTTCACGCTCTGTCTCAGGGCTCTTGTCAAGTGTACACTCGCACACTGCATCAGAGATGAATGAGTGTACCTCCTTAGCTGCCAAATGCTAATGCTTTCCCTCTGCTCACCAATGCACACAGTTATTGTTATTGTGAAACTGATTATGTCATTCAGTAGCAGCGCATACATCAGTTCACACAAGATATTGTGTACATTTGTCATTCAGGCAATTATTGGACAAGAGCCGCAAATGACTGTTTTAATGGGATGTCCTTATACATTCGATGGGGTGGGGGAAGGGGCTGACAACCCCACCATGACATGCTGAACTCCCCCTATTCATTGGCCAAGTGCAGTTGTTAGCCTGAGGAAAGATGAAGTGTGTATTAGAATGCTGTTCTTGGACTAAATGAGATTCCCTCTATTCTTCACAGATATGAGGTGATGATAAGGCCAGGGTCATTACAGAATCTGCATTTGGGATGCTGGGGTGGGGGTGGGGGGTGAAAATCCCAGGGAGTGGAGAGGGGATTGAAATAGCCTCTGTTGAGGAAGTCATATGAAATTCTGGCTGGCACACAGGTTCTTATAGTCTGAGGTGTTGGGATTTGGTGAAAACCGATCCGTCACAACCAGACTAGAACAGATCAGTAAAAGCCAGGTGGGCTGAGCAAGCTAGACCTGCAGGACAAGGCACGTGTTGTGTGAATTTTGCCGTTCCCACTTTTACCGATATGTTCCAGTCTGGTTCCAGAAGTCCAGTTTTCACCCATACCCAGGACTTAAACCGGACAGCCAGAATAGGACCAGATTGGTGACAGCCTGATGGTCGTTTAGTCCAGACTGGCACAATTTGCACAACATGTACCTAGACAGTCCAGTGCAGCCAGACCAGCCTATCTGACTTTTACTGATCTGGTTTGGTTTGGTTTTGGTAGCCCATGGCTTAGCCATACCCTAAGGTGTATCAATGTGAGGGTTAACAAACAATGTTGAAGGTGAAAGGAAATTTATATTAGGGGTTTAAAGACTTGTGATGCATGTTCAAACCATTGCTTGTGAGCCTAACTCCATATGTTAATAACGTGTACCATACCATAACACTTAAATATTACAAAACAATTACACTACCATAAGCCACGACACTAGCTTCTTAAACAGTAGTGTGAGCATGGATTGCAAGCCTTTCAACTCCAGCTTTTAGTTTCCTTTATTTTCCAACATGTTTGTCAACCCTAAAATTATTTCAGTGTAGATTTTCGCATTGAATTTCTTTATGTTTTGGCAGTGACAATTTATTTATTATTTTGAATTATTTTATATATGTCCTGTGTCAACCCCTTCCTCTCTCCCTTCTAAAAATGTCCCCTCTGTTATAAGCGCTTCTGGCAGCCAACAGCATACACCCTCTCCTCATCCCACCCCAAGCACTCTTTAGTCCAGTGGCACACCCTCCCTCTCCAAGTCTCGCTCCAGGCACTCTCTTTGTGTCCAGTGGTACACCCTCCCTCTCCTCCTGCCATGCCATGCACTCCTAGTGTCCAGTGACTCACTCACCTTGTCCCATACAAAGTATTCTCTAGTGTCCAGTGGCACACCCTCCCTCCCTCTCCTCCTCCCATGCCAAGCACTCTCTAGTGTCCAATGGTACCCCTCCCTCACCCCATCCTGCGCTAAGCACTGCATAGAGTCCAGTGGCACTCCTTTCATCTGCCCATTTCATGCCAAACACACATCCTTTAGTGGAACTCCTCTCCATCCCTCTCCTCATACACCCCCTCCCAACTTCTGAATCTGCACCAAGCACTCCCTTGTGTCCAGTGGCACTCCCTTCCACTGCTGATCCTGCAACAAGCACTCCCTGGTGTCCAGTGGCACACATTCCCACTCCTGATCCTGCAACAAGCACTCCCTGGTGTCTAGTGGCACACATTCCCACTCCTGATCCTGCAACAAGCACTCCCTGGTGTTCAGTAGCACACATTCCCACTCCTGATCCTGTGCCAAGCATTACCTGATGTCCAGTGGCACACCCTTCCACTCCTGATCCTGCAACAAGCACTCCCTGGTGTCCAGTGGCATACTCTCCCACTCCTGATCCTGCAACAAGCACTCCCTGGTGCCCAGTGGCACACCCTCCCACTCCTGATCCTGCGCCAAGCACTCCCTGGTGTCCAGTGGCACACCCTCCCACTCCTGATCCTGCAACAAGCACTCCCTGGTGCCCAGTGGCACACCCTCCCACTCCTGATCCTGTACCAAGCACTCCCTGATGTTCAGTGGCACACATTCCCACTCCTGGTCCTGTGCCAAGCACTACCTGATGTCCAGTGGCACACCTTCCCACTCCTGATCCTGCAACAAGCACTCCCTGGTGCCCAGTGGCACACCCTCCCACTCCTGATCCTGCACCAAGCACTACCTGGTGTCCAGTGGCACACCCTCCCACTCCTGATCCTGTACCAAGCACTCCCTGATGTTCAGTGGCACACATTCCCACTCCTGGTCCTGTGCCAAGCACTACCTGATGTCCAGTGGCACACCTTCCCACTCCTGATCCTGCAACAAGCACTCCCTGGTGCCCAGTGGCACACCCTCCCACTTCTGATCCTGTACCAAGCACTCCCTGGTGTCCAGTAGCACACATTCCCACTCTTGATCCTGTGCCAAGCACTACCTGATGTCCAGTGGCACACATTTCCACTCCTGATCCTGCAACAAGCACTCCCTGGTGTCCAGTGGCACACATTCCCACTCTCGATCCTGTGCCAAGCACTACCTGATGTCCAGGGGCACACCTTCCCACTCCTGATCTGGCACCAAGCACTCCCTTGGGTCCATTGGCACATACTCTCACTCCAGATCCTGTGCCAAGCACTCCCTGCTATCCAGTGGCACCATTTCCACTCCTGATCTTGCACCAAGCACTCCTTGGTATTCAGAGACTCCCTTCCACTCCTGATCCTGTGCTAAGCACTCACTGCACCTCCTCCCACTCTCAGTTGTGCACCAAAAACTCCCTGGTCTCAAGCTGTACCTCACTTCTGATCCAGTGCCAAGCACTCCATGGTGTTCATTGGCACAGCACTCCCCTGCAGATCCTGTGCCAAGTACTCCCTGATGTCCAGCTGCACCCCCTCCCACTCCTGATCTTGCACCAAAGACTCCCTGGTGTCTAGTGTCACCACCCTTCCACTCTTACTTGTGCACCAAGCACTTCCTGGTGTCCATCTGCACCTTTTTCCACTCATAATCCTGTGCCAAACACTCCCTGGTGTCCAGTGGGACTGCCTCTCCCATTCCTGATCCTGTGCCAAACACTCCTTGATGTCCAGTTGTACCCCCTTCCACTCCAGATCCTACAGCAAGCAATCCCTGGTGTCCAGTGGAATCACCTTGCCTCTGCCCATCCCATGCCAACCACTCCCTGGTGTCCAGTGCACAACATTCCTGGTCCACCGTCAGTCACTTCCTGGTATCCACTGGCACTCTCCTCCCACTCCTAATCCTGTGCAAAGCGCTCCCTGGTGTTCAGCTGCCCCCTTGCACTCCTGATCCAGTGCCAAGCACTCTCAGATATCCAGCTGCACCCCTCCATTCCTCAAGCCTGCCCCAAACACTCGCTGTTGTCCAGCTGCCCTCTCCCAATCCTGATCCAGTGACAGACACTCCCTGATATCCAGTTGCTCCCCCTTCCCCTCCCAAATCCTGCCACAAGGACTCCCTGTTGTCCTGCTGCCCACCTCCCACTCCTGATCCAGGGCCAGACACTCCCTGATATCCAGCACTACCCATTCCACTCCCCAGCCTTACCTCAAGCACTTCCTGCTGTCCAGCTGACCCCTCCCATTCGTGATCTAGCGCCAGACACTCCCTGGTATCTAGGTGCATCTCCTTCCATTCCCAAATCCTGCCCCAAGTATTCCCTGGTGTCCAGCTGCACCCCCTCTCCCCACTCCTGATTCTGTACAAAGCACTTCCTGGTGTCCAGCTGCACCCTTTTCCACTCCAGATCCTGTGCCAATCACTTCCTGGTGTTCTGTGAACACCCTCCTCCCACTCCAGAGCCTGTGCCAAGCAATTCCTGGTGTCCAGAGACATTCCCTCCCACTTGAAATCTTCTTCCAAGCACTCCCTGGTGTCCATTGGCACCCCTCCCATTCCTGATTCTGCTCTAAGTGCTCTCTGATGTTCAGTGGCACCCCCTCTCATTCCCGATCCTGTGCCAAGCAATCCCTGGTGTCCAGAGACACTCCTTCCCACTCACAATCCTGCTCCATGCACTTCCTTGTGTCCAGTGGCACCGCCTCCCACTCCCGATCCTGTGTCAAGCACTCCCAGGTGTACAGTGGCACCCCCTCCCTGTTCCAATCTTGCATCAAGTACTCCATGATGTCCAGTGGCAACCTCTCCAAATTCTGATTCTGTGCCAATCACTTTCTAGACTCCAGTGGCACTCTATTCACTCCTGATCCTATGTCAATCACTCCCTGGAGCGCAGTGGCACCCCCTTCCACTTCTGATCCTAAGTCAAACACTCTCTGGTGTCTAGTGGCAGCCCCTCCAAAGACCTCCCTGGTATCCAGCACCACCATCCTCCCACTCCTAATTATATGCCAAGCACTCCGTGGTGTCCAGTGGCACTCCTGCTCCCACTGCCCATCCTGTGCCAAGCACTCCCTGGTGTCCAGCTGCACTCCATTCCACTCCCAATCCTGTTCCAAGCACTCCCTGGTGTCCAGTGGTACTCCCTCCCACTTCAGGTCCTGTACCAAGCACTCCCTAGCATTCAGTGGCACTCTCTCCCACTCCTGATCCAGGGCATGCACTCCCTGATGTGCAGTGGCATCCCCCTTCACTCCTAGTCTTGTGCCAAGCACTCCCTGGTGTACAGTGGCACTCCCCCAACTCCTGATCCTGCGCCAAGCACTCGCTGATGTCCAGCAGCACCCTGCTCCCACTCCCATTCCTGTGCCAAGCACACCCTGGTGTCCAGTGGCACTCCTGCTCTCACTGCCAATCCTGTGCAAAGCACTCTGTAGTGTCCAGCTGCACTCCCTTCCACTCCCAATCCTGTGTCAAGCACTCCCTCATGTCCAGTGGCACCACCCTCCCACTCCTGCACCAGGCACTCCATGGTGTCCAGTGCTACTGCTGCTCCCATTCCCACTCATGTACCAAGCACTCCATGGTGTCCAGTGGCACTGCTGCTCGTGCCAAGCACTCCATGGTGTCCAGTGGCACTGCTGCTCCCATTCTCAATCCTGTACCAAGCACTCCATGGTGTCCAGTGGCACTGCTGCTCCCATTCCCACTCCTGTACCAAGCACTCCATGGTATCCAGTAGCACTGCTGGTCCCACTCTCAATCCTGTACCAAGCACTCCATGGTGTCCAGTGACACTGTTGCTCCCACTCCCAATCCTGTACCAAGCACTCCATGGCGTCCTGTGGCACTGCTGCTCCTACTCCTGATCCTGTGCCAAGCACTCCACAGTGCCTAGTAGTATCCCCTTTCGAGCACTCTCTGATGTCCAGTGGCACCAGCCTCCCACTCCCTTGCCAAGCACTCCATGGTGTCCAGTGGCACTGCCGCTCCCACTCCTGTACCAAGCACTCAATGGTGTCCAGTGGCACTGCTGCTCCCACCCCAAATCCTGTACCAAGCAATCCATGGTATCCAGTGGCACCTTGCTCCCATTCCTGATCCTGTGCCAAGCACTCCACAGTGTCTAATAGTACCCCCTTCTAAGCACTCCCTTGGTGTCCAGCGGCACCACCCTCCCATTCCCACTCCTGTGCCAAGCACTCCATGGTGTCCAGTGGCACTGCTGCTCTCACTCCCAATCCTGCACCAAACACTCCATGGTGTCCAGTGGCATTGCTGCTCCCATCCCAATCCTGTACCAAGCAAACCATGGTGTCCAGTGGCACCCTGCTCCCATTCCTGATCCTCTGCCAAGCACTCCACAGTGTCTAGTAGTACCCCCTCCCAAGCACTATCTGGTGTCCAGTGGCACCACACTCCCACTCCTGTGTCAAGCACTCCATGGTGTCCAATGGCACTGCTGTTCCCACTCCCAATCCTGTACCAAGCATGCCATGGTGTCCAGTGGCACTGCTGCTCCAACTCCCTATCCTGTGCCAAGCACTTCATGGTGTCCAGTGGCACCCTGCTGCCATTCCTGATCCTGTGTCAAGTACTCCACAGTGTCTAGTAGTGCCTCTCCAAACACTTCCTGGTATTCAGTGGCACCACCCTCCACTGCAACTCCTGTGCCAAGCACTCCTTGGTGTCAAGTGGCACCCTGCTCCCATTCCTGATCCTGTGCCAAGCACTCCACAGTGTTTAGTGGTATCCCCTCCCAAGCACTCCCTGGTGTCCTGTGGTACTACTCTCCCACTCCCAGTCCTGTGCCAAGCACTCCATGGTGTCCAGTGGCACTGCAGCTCCCACTCCCAATCCTGTGCCAAACACTCCCTGGTGTCCAGCTGCACCCCCTTCAACTCCCTATCCTGTGCCAAGCACTCCCTAGTATCCAGCTGCACCCCTTTCAACTCCCTATCCTGTGCCAAGCACTCCCTGGTGTCCGGTGGCACTCCAGCTCCAGTGCCAGGCAGTTCCTGGTGTCCAGCGGCACACTGCTGCTATCCCTATGCCTTCCTGGTAAAACTTTTCAATAAATAAACTTTAGAATACAAATCCCTGATCCTGCACCAAGCATTCCCTGGTGGCCACTGGCAATCCACTCCTAAATCTGCTTCAAGCACTCTCTTGTGTCCAGTGCCATTCCTTCCCACTCCTGATCCTGTGGCAAGCACTTCCTGGAGTCCAGTGGCACTCCCTCCCATTCCCCATCCTGTGTCAAGTACTCCCTGGTCTCCAGTGGCACCCCCTACCAAACACTCCAAGGCGTCCAGTATCACCCCTCCCGCTCCTGATCCTGTACCAAGCAATCCCTGGTGCCAGTGTGTCATCATCCTCCCACTCCTGATCCTGTGTCAAGCCCCTCATGGTGTGCAGTGTCACTACTCCCACTCCTGATCCTGTGCCAAGAACTTCCTGATGTCCAGCTGCACCCCTCCCACTCCAGATCCAGTGCCAAGCATTCCCTGGTGTCCAGTGCCATCCGCTTCCATTACTGATCCTACGCTAAGAACTCCCTCATGTCCATTGTCACCTTACCCACTCCTGATCTCCTGCCAAGCTCTCCCTGGTGTCCATTGGCACTCCATCCCACTCCTGATCCTCTACCAAGCACTCCCCAGCATCCAGTGGCATTCTGCTCAGTCCTGTGCCTACATCAAGCACACTCTGGTGTCCAGTGGCACCCCCTTCCACTCCTGATCCTATGCCAAGCAATCCCTGGTGTCCAAAGACACTCCCTTCCACTCCCAGTCTTGCTCCAAGCACTCCATGATGTCCAGAGACCCTCACACTCCCAGTCCTCTGCCGAGCACTCCATGATGTCCAGTGGTGACTCCCCAAATTCTGATCATGTGCAAAGCACTCTCTGAAGTCCAGAGATGCTACCCCCATTCCAGATCCTCAGCCAAGCACATCCTGGTGTCCAGTGGTGCCACCCCCCCACTCCTTATCCTGTGTCAAGCACTCCCTGTTGTACAGTGGCACCCTTTCCCACTATTGATCCTGTGCCAAGTGCTCCCTGGTGTCCAGAGGCCCTACCACTCCTGACCATGTGCCAAGCACTCCCTGTGTCCAGTGGCACCTTTCTCCACTCCTAATCCTGTGTCTAGCACTCCCTGATGTCCAGTGGCACTGCTGCTCCCACTCCCAATCCTGTGCAAGC
This sequence comes from Neoceratodus forsteri, assembly GCA_016271365.2. Classification (NCBI taxonomy): domain Eukaryota; kingdom Metazoa; phylum Chordata; order Ceratodontiformes; family Ceratodontidae; genus Neoceratodus; species Neoceratodus forsteri. The sequence continues at coordinate 112,690,657 of JADMNL010000024.1, forward strand.
ACTCCCTGGTGTCCAGTGGCACCCTGCTCCCATTCCCACTCCTGTGCTAAGCACTCCATGGTTTCCAGTGGCACTGTAGTTCCCACTCCCAATCCTGTACCAAGCACTCCATGGTGTCCAGTGGCACTGCTGCTCCCACTCCCACTCCTGAACCAAGCACTCCATGGTGTCCAGTGGCACTGCTGCTCCCACTCCTGTGCCAAGCACTCCATGGTTTCCAGTGGCACTGCAGTTCCCACTCCCAATCCTGTACCAAGCACTCCATGGTGTCCAGTGGCACTGCTGCTCCCACTCCCACTCCGGAGCCAAGCACTCCATGGTGTCCAGTGGCACTGCTGTTCCCACTCCCACTCCTGTACCGAGCACTCCATGGTGTCCAGTGGCACTGCTGTTCCCACTCCCACTCCTGTGCCAAGCACTCCATGGTGTCCAGTGGCACTGCTGTTCCTACTCCCACTCCTGTACCGAGCACTCCATGGTGTCCAGTGGCACTGTTGTTCCCACTCCCACTCATGTGCCAAGCACTCCATGGTGTCCAGTGGCACTGCTGTTCCCACTCCCACTTCTGTGCCTAGCACTCCATGGTGTCCAGTGGCACCCTGCTGCTATTCCTGATCCTGTGCCAAGCACTCCACAGTGTCTAGTATTACCCCCTCCCAAGCACTCCCTGGTGTTTAGTGGCACCACCCTTCCACTCCCACTCCTGTGCCAAGCACTCCATTGAGTCAAGTGTCACCCCACTCCCATTCCGGATCCTGTGCCTAGCACTCCACGGTGTCTAGTGGTACCCCTCCCAAGCACTCCCTAGTGTCCATTGGTACCACTCTCCCACTGCTGTGCCAAGCACTCCATGGTCTCCAGTGGCACTGCTGCTCCCATTCCCTATCCTGTACCAAGCACTCCATGGTGTCCAGTGGCACCCTGCTGCTATTCCTGATCCTGTGCCAAGCACTCCACAGTGTCTAGTATTATCCTCTCCCAAGCACTCCCTGGTGTTCAGTGGCACCACCCTCCCACTCCCACTCCTGTGCCAAGCACTCCATTGTGTCAAGTGGCACCCCACTCCCATTCCTGATCCTGTGTCAAGCACTCCACAATGTCTAATAGTACACCCTTCTAAGCACTCCTTTGGTGTCCAGCGGCACCACCACCATCCCATTCCCACTCCTGTGCCAAGCACTCCATGGTGTCCAGTGGCACTGCCGCTCCCACTCCCAATTCTGTGCCAAGCACTCCCTGGTGTCCAGCTACACCCCTTTCAACTCCCTATCCTGTGCCAAGCACTCCCTGGTGTCTAGCTGCACCCCTTTCAACTCTCTATCCTGTGCCAAGCACTCCCTGGTGTCCAGCTGCACCCCTTTCAACTCCCTATCCTGTGCCAAGCACTCCCTGGTGTCTGGTTGCACTCCAGCTCCAGTGCCAGGCAGTTCCTGGTGTCCAGCGGCACACTGCTGCTATCCCTATGCCTTCCTGGCAAAACTTTTCAATAAATAAACTTTAGAATACAAATCCCTGATCCTGCACCAAGCATTCCCTGGTGGCCACTGGTAGTCCACTCCTAAATCTGCTTCAAGCACTCTCTTGTGTCCAGTGGCACTCCCTCCCACTCCTGATCCTGGCAAGCACTTCCTGGAGTCCAGTGGCACTCCCTCCCATTCCCCATCCTGTGTCAAGGACTCCCTGGTCTCCAGTGGCACCCCCTACCAAGCACTCCAAGGCGTCCAGTATCACCCCTCCTGCTCCTGATCCTGTACCAAGCAATCCCTGGTGCCAGTGTGTCATCATCCTCCCACTCCTGATCCTGTGTCAAGCCCCTCATGGTGTGCAGTGTCACTACTCCCACTCCTGATCTTGTGCCAAGAACTCCCTGATGTCCAGCTGCACCCCTCCCACTCCAGATCCAGTGCCAAGCATTCCCTGGTGTCCAGTGACATCCCCTTCCATTACTGGTCCTATGCCAAGAACTCCCTGATGTCCATTGTCACCTTACCCACTCCTGATCTCCTGCCAAGCTCTCCCTGGTGTCCATTGGCACTCCCTCCCACTCCTGATCCTCTACCAAGCACTCCCTGGCATCCAGTGGCACTCTGTTCAGTCTTGAGCCTACATCACACACTCTGGTGTCCAGTGGCACCCCTCCACTCCTGATCCTGTGCCAAGCAATCCCTGGTGTCCAAGACACTCCTTCCACTCCCAGTCCTGCTCCAAGCACTCCCTGGTGTCCAGAGGCCCTCATACTCCCAGTCCTGTGCCGAGCACTCCATGGTGTCCAGTGGCACCCCCTCAAATCCTGATCATGTGCAAAGCACTCTCTGAAGTCCAGAGATGCTACACCCATTCCAGATCCTCAGCCAAGCACATCCTGGTGTCCAGTGGTGCCACCCCCCCACTCCTTATCCTGTGTCAAGCACTCCCTGTTGTACAGTAGCACCCTTTCCCACTATTGATCCTGTGCCAAGTGCTCCCTGGTGTCCAGAAGCCCTACCACTCCTGACCATGTGCCAAGCACTCCATGGTGTCCAGTGGCACTGCTGCTCCCACTCCTGTGCCAAGCACTCCATGGTTTCCAGTGGCACTGTTGTTCCCACTCCCACTCCTGTGCCAAGCACTCCATGGTGTCCAGTGGCACCCCTTTCAACTCCCTATCCTGTGCCAAGCACTCCTTGGTGTCTGGTGGCATTCCAGCTCCAGTGCCAGGCAGTTCCTGGTGTCCAGCGGCACACTGCTGCTATCCCTATGCCTTCCTGGCAAAACTTTTCAATAAATAAACTTTAGAATACAAATCCCTGATCCTGCACCAAGCATTCCCTGGTGGCCACTGGTAGTCCACTCCTAAATCTGCTTCAAGCACTCTCTTGTGTCCAGTGGCACTCCCTCCCACTCCTGATCCTGTGGCAAGCACTTCCTGGAGTCCAGTGGCACTCCCTCCCATTCCCCATCCTGTGTCAAGTACTCCCTGGTCTCCAGTGGCACCCCCTACCAAGCACTCCAAGGCGTCCAGTATCACCCCTCCCACTCCTGATCCTGTACTAAGCAATCCCTGGTGCCAGTGTGTCATCATCCTCCCACTCCTGATCCTGTGTCAAGCCCCTCATGGTGTGCAGTGTCACTACTCCCACTCCTGATCCTGTGCCAAGAACTCCCTGATGTCCAGCTGCACGCCCTCCCACTCCAGATCCAGTGCCAAGCATTCCCTGGTGTCCAGTGACATCCCCTTCCATTACTGGTCCTATGCCAAGAACTCCCTGATGTCCATTGTCACCTTAACCACTCCTGATCTCCTGCCAAGCTCTCCCTGGTGTCCATTGGCACTCCCCCCCACTCCTGATCCTCTACCAAGCACTCCCTGGCATCCAGTGGCACTCTGTTCAGTCTTGAGCCTACATCAAGCACACTCTGGTGTCCAGTGGCACCCCCTCCCACTCCTGATCCTGTGCCAAGCAATCCCTGGTGTCCAAAGACACTTCCTTCCACTCCCAGTCCTGCTCCAAGCACTCCCTGGTGTCCAGAGGCCCTCATACTCCCAGTCCTGTGCCGAGCACTCCATGGTGTCCAGTGGCGCCCCCCCCAAATCCTGATCATGTGCAAAGCACTCTCTGAAGTCCAGAGATGCTACCCCCATTCCAGATCCTCAGCCAAGCACATCCTGGTGTCCAGTGGTGCCACCCCCCCACTCCTTATCCTGTGTCAAGCACTCCCTGTTGTACAGTGGCACCCTTTCCCACTATTGATCCTGTGCCAAGTGCTCTCTGGTGTCCAGAAGCCCTACCACTCTTGACCATGTGCCAAGCACTCCATGGTGTCCAGTGGCACTGCTGCTCCCACTCCCACTCCTGTGCCAAGCACTCCATGGTTTCCAGTGGCACTGTTGTTCCCACTCCCACTCCTGTGCCAAGCACTCCATGGTGTCCAGTGGCACTGCTGCTCCCACTCCCACTCCTGTGCCAAGCACTCCTTGGTGTCAAGTGGCACCCTGCTCCCATTCCTGAGCCTGTGCCAAGCACTCCACAGTGTTTAGTGGTATCCCCTCCCAAGCCCTCCCTGGTGTCCTCTGGTACCACTCTTCCACTCCCACTCCTGTGCCAAGCACTCCATGGTGTCCAGTGGCACTGCCGCTCCCACTCCCAATCCTGTGCCAAGCACTCCCTGGTGTCCAGCTGCACCCCTTTCAACTCCCTATCCTGTGCCAAGCACTCCCTGGTGTCCGGTGGCACTCCAGCTCCAGTGCCAGGCAGTTCCTGGTGTCCAGCGGCACACTGATGCTATTCCTATGCCTTCCTGGCAAAACTTTTCAATAAATAAACTTTAGAATACAAATCTCTGATCCTGCACCAAGCATTCCCTGGTGGCCACTGGTAGTCCACTCCTAAATCTGCTTCAAGCACTCTCTTGTGTCCAGTGGCACTCCCTCCCACTCCTGATCCTGTGGCAAGCACTTCCTGGAGTCCAGTGGCACTCCCTCCCATTCCCCATCCTGTGTCAAGTACTCCCTGGTCTCCAGTGGCACCCCCTACCAAGCACTCCAAGGCATCCAGTATCACCCCTCCCACTCCAGATCCAGTGCCAAGCATTCCCTGGTGTCCAATGACACCTCCTCCCATTTCTGATCCTATGCCAAGAACTCTCTCATGTCCATTGTCACCTTACCCACTCCTGATCGCCTGCCAAGCTCTCCCTGGTGTCCATTGGCACTCCCTCCCACTCCTGATCCTCTACCAAGCACTCCCCAGCATCCAGTGGCATTCTGCTCAGTCCTGTGCCTACATCAAGCACACTCTGGTGTCCAGTGGCACCCCCTCCCACTTCTGATCCTGTGCCAAGCACTCCCTGGTGTCCAGAGACCCTCGCACTCCCAGTCCTGTGCCGAGCACTCCATGATGTTCATGTACCCCCAAATTCTGATCATGTGCAAAACACTCTGAGAAGTCCAGAGATGCTACCTCCATTCCGGATCCTCAGTCAAGCACATCCTGGTGTCCAGTGGTGCCACCCCCCCACTCCTTATCCTGTGTCAAGCACTCCCTGTTGTACAGTGGTACCCTTTCCCACTATTGATCCTGTGCCAAGTGCTCCCTGGTGTTCAGAGGCCCTACCACTCCTGATCATGTGCCAAGCACTGTCTGTGTCCAGTGGCACCTTTCCCCACTCCCAATCCTGTGTCTAGCACTCCCTGATGTCCAGTGGCACTGCTGCTCCCACTCCCTATCCTGTACCAAGCACTCCATGGTGTCCAGTGGCACTGCTGCTCCCACTCCCACTCCTGTGCCAAGCACTCCATGGTTTCCAGTGGCACTGTTGTTCCCACTCCCAATCCTGTACCAAGTACTCCATGGTGTCCAGTTGCACTGCTGTTCCCACTCCCAATCCTGTACTGAGCACTCCATGGTGTCCAGTGGCACTGCTGTTCCCACTCCCAATCCTCTGCCAAGCACTCCATGGTGTCCAGTGGCACTGCTGCTCCCACTCCCTATCCTGTACCAAGCACCCCATGGTGTCCAGTGGCACCCTGCTGCTGTTCCTGATCCTGTGCCAAGCACTCCACAGTGTCTAGTATTACCCCCTCCCAGGCACTCCCTGGTGTTCAGTGGCACCACCCTCCCATGCCCACTCCTGTGCCAAGCACTCCATTGTGTCAAGTGGCACCCCACTCCCATTCCTGGTCCTGTGCCAAGCACTCCACGGTGTCTAGTGGTACCCCCGCCCAAGCACTCCCTAGTGTCCAGTTGTACCATTCTCCCACATCTGTGCCAAGCACTCCATGGTGTCCAGTGGTACTGCCGCTCCCATTCCCAATCCTTTGCCAAGCACTGTCTGGTGTCTGGTGGCACTCCCACTCCTGTTCCTGCGCCAGGCAGTTCCTGGTGTCCAGTGGCACACCACTCCCATCCCTGTGCTTCCTGGTAGGCTGACATCTGAGAGTATTGTGGCGGCACCACAGAGAAGGAACAGTGGGTCAAGTGAGGGGTCAGGGGGAGGGGGAAAACTAGACAGGAAGCCAGCTGATGAAGGGTGGACTCTAGTAGGACCTAGAGAAAGAGGAGCAGCAGTGGGCAGGAAAGAGGATAAAACACATAGTAAGGCAAAGGGGATAGGGAACATGTTTGCTTTACTAGTAACACATGGGAAAGAGGACACAGGAGGAGATTGCACAAGGGATAGCACTCACAAAGAGAAGGGAGTGAGGGGCATTACTAGTGGAGAGATTGAGCAAGGTGTGGCGGGAGGGATTATACTCGGAGAGGTGAGGAGGGAGAGGGAGGTTGGCAATCAAACAGGAGGAGGAGGGGGAGGGGTCTCAATTGAGAGGGGCAGGGGGGAAGACACTGAGGCACATGGTAAAAGCACTGTCTTGAGTGACCCCAGAAATGAGAACCTGGGTGGGGGGGTGGCGACGAACACAAGGAAAGAGGAGGAGGGTGTACTGGTGTTGGGGGATTCCATACTCAAGGGGAATAGATGGGGCAGCGAGGGGGAGAGGCACAGTCAGATATGGGTGGAGTCCATACCAGGATTAAAGGCAGACAAGGCAGGACAGGCAATCCTAAGGTGCATCAGGAGAGATAGGAGGAAACCACACATTGTGGTACATGTGGGGAGAAATGACCTAGCGGGGGAAATGGTGGAGGTAACAAGGGAGAGGACTGAGGTAGTGGGAAGGTTGTGTGAGGAGACTGGGGAGTCTGTGACCTTCTCCAAGGTGCTCCCAGTACCCTGCGTAAGCACAGTGAGAAAGGAGAAGATTAGGGAGTTGAACACATGGTTGGTAGAATGGTGTCGAACTAAGGGGTATGTTGTTGTGGGTGGCTGGGGCAGTACCTGGGATAATAACAATTTGTTTGCAAGGGTTAGGCTGCACCTGAGTGGGGAGGGGAAGGAGATAGTAAAGCAAAGACTTGGGAGGTATATTGCAACAAAGATTGATTTAAGCTAGATGGGGGGGGGGTGGCAAGTGGACAGCAGGTAGGCAGGGATCCGACAGAGTGGAGTCACAGCCTACCCCCAGACTAGCAGAGAAGGACTCAGGGTGGCCAAAAAAGGAGGGAGTAGAAGGGAGGAGATGGAGGCCAGTGAAGGGAAGGGGGAAGGAAGGAGGGTGGTCTCATTGAATGCAAGAAGCTAAGGAAACAAATCAGCTGAGCTACAGGCACTCTTAGCAGTGTGGAGGGTGGATATTGCAGCTGTCACCGAAATGTGGCAACTGAGCACTGTGACTGGGATCTGGCAATCCCAGGATACAAATTATACAGGAAGGACCATAAGGAGGGAGGGGTGGTGGGGTGGCAGTCTATGTGAGGGACGAGATCAAATGCACAAGGGACAAGGGGGAAGAAAAGAGAACAGAGGCAATCTGGCTGCAGCTCCTAGACTCAAGGGGTAGAAAACTGAGGTTTGGGGTGGTATACAGGCCACTGTCCCAGTCTGAGGAGCTTGACAGGGAATTAGAGGGACAAATCGAAAGGTATGTAGAAAAGGGAAGGTTGTCATCGTGGGGATTTCTAACTGCCGGGGTTGACTGGAGCATTCCGATCACCTCCAGTGCTAGGGAGCCAATGCTCCTAGATGCGATCCAGGAGGGTCTCCTGACACAGTTGGTTAGTGTACCTACTAGGCTAAAGAACACTTTAGATCTGGTATTGTTGAATGGGGAGGCAGTAAGGGAAATAAAGGTGGAGGACCTACTAGCCGACAGCGATTACCAAACGGTGTGATTTAATATCACGATGTGCAGGGTGCCAGAGAAGTCAGTTACTCGGGTGGTAAACTTCAGGGGGACAGACTTTGGGAGGATGCAGGAAGTACTGAAAGGGAAACTGGAGGGCATAAGGCAGGAGATGACGCAGAGCAGAAATGGGATATTATTAAATGGGGGATTACAGAGGCAACAGAACATGCACCAAGACACAGAGTAAGAGGAGCAGAGCAAGAAAACCATGCTGGTTGAACAGCAAGGTTGTGGAGGTGGTGAGGGCAAAATGAGTGGCGCACCAGAGGTATAGGAAGACGGGGAAGGAAGTGGACAGGGAGGAATATGCAAGATGGTCCAGGGAGGTGACCAGAAAAGTGAGAGAATCCAAGACCCAGAGGGAGCTGAGATTAGAGCAGGGAATTAACGGGGGACTTTTCAGATACATCACGGAGAAAAGGAAGTGCAAGGAAACAATAGTGAGGATAAAAGGGAGAGTGGATGGAAAGGGGGATGAGCAGGCAGAGAACCGAATGAATACTTTTGCTCAGTGTTCACGGAAGAAAAGGGGGACCACTACCACCATGGGCTGGGAGGGTGGGGACAAGGGAGAGAGGCGACAGATGGAAGAATTGAGGCAAGTGGAGTCCTAGAGGGACTGAGGGCACTGAGGTAGAGAAGGCACCAGGGATGGATGGTATCCACCCAGGGTGCTGAGGAAGATGGCAGAGGTGTTGGCAGAGCCAGTGGATCTGCAAGCACACCTCACTGGAGTCGGGATGTGCCACTGGACTGGAGGATGGCACATGTATTACCATTACACAAGGGTGGGCCAAGGGATGAACCGGGTAATTATCATCCAGTAAGTCTCACCTCCATAGTGTGCAAACTCATGAAAACGATACTAAAGGAAAGACTGGTGTCATACCTGGAGGACAGTGGCCTCCAGGATGTGAGGCAGCATGGGTTCGTTTCAGGGAAGTCTTGTCAAACTAACTTAATACAATATTATGCCAGGGTGACAGGTGAGCTGGATAAGGGTCATGCAGTGGATGTTCTTTACTTGGACTTCAGCAAGGCCTTCAATTTGGTGCCTCATGGGCGGCTGTGGGGAAGCTAACTGGTGTAGGGGTAGGGGCACAAATGACAAACTGGATTACAAGCTGGCTGAGTGTGAGGCTGCAATGGGTGGTGGTGAGAGAGCAGCTCTCAACTCCAAGGCCGATGATGAGTGGGGTGCCACAGGGCTCTGTGCTGGGGCCAGTATTATTTGGGCTCTTCATATCAGACATTGCACATGGGTGGTGAGCAAGGTAAGTCTCTTCGCTGATGACACCAAAATCGGACCAGTGGTGGATGGAGGGAAGGGATGGAAGCAGCTGCAGGGGGACCTAAGCAAGCTAGTGGTCAGAGAGGTGTGCAGCTGGGGTTCAATGCAAAGAAGTGTAAGGTTATGCACTTTGGGGTGAAGAACCCAAGGAGAGCATACTGGCGGGGGGGGTTAAGGTGGGGATCACTGAGGAGGAGAAGGACCTAGGGGTAATGATAACAGAGACCATGAACAACACTGCCCAGTGCAGGACAGCGGCTGCAAAAGTGAACAAAATGCTAGGGTGCATAGCAAGGGGGTTTTCGTCCAGGTGAAGAGAGGTAATCTTGCCCCTCTACAGGTCGCTGGTAAAGCCGTACTTAGAGTATTGTGTACAGTTTTGGAGGCCATACCTAAAGCGTGATATCAGGCTACTGGAGGGGGTGCAGAGGAGGGCAACAAAGATGATAGGTGGAATGGAGGGGAGAGACTATGAGAGCAGACCAGGAGACCTGAATATCTACACCCTGGAGGATAGAAGGGATGGGGGGGGGACATGATAGAGACATTCAAGTATCTGAGGGGAATCAGTAAAAATGAGGCAGATGGGGTCTTTAAGCTAAGAAGGGAGGACACCAGGGGCATGGGCTAAGAATAGAGGGGAAGATTTAGGAGGAAATGAGGAGACACTATTTCACAGAGAGGGAGGTAGCAAATGGAACGCACTACCAGAATGGGTGGTATCATGTAAATCTGAGAACAGCTTCAAAAGGGCATGGGACAGAGAGCAGGGGAAAGTGAGGGTGGGGAAGGTTGGGGGTGGCAGTAGGATGACAAAGGGGAGGGGGTGGGGCAGCTACAAACTAGGGGTGCTAGCTGCACACTCGATCAGACTTAGATAGACTGGATGGTCTGTTTCTGCTGGTACATTCGTATGTTTGTAACTTTTCAATAAACTTTTCAATAAAATCCCTGACCCTGTGCCATGTACTCCCTGGTGGCCACTGACAGCCCATTCCTAAATCTGCTTCAAACACTCTCTTGTGTCCAGTGGCACTCCCTCCCACTTCTGATCCTGTGGCAAGCACTTCCTGGAGTTCACTGGCACTCCCTCCCACACCCCATCCTGTGCTAAGCACTCCCTGGTCTCCAGTGGCACCCTCTACCAAGCACTCCTAGGTGTCCAATATCACCCCTCCCACTCCTGATCCTGTACCTAGCACTTCCTGGTGCCAATGTGTCACCATCCTCCCACTCCTGATCCTGTGTCAAGCCCCTCATGGTGTGCAGTGTCAATACTCCCACTCCTGATCCTGTGCCAAGAACTCCCTGGTGTCCAGCTGCACCTCTCCCACTCCTGATCCAGTGCTAAGCATTCATTGGTGTCCAGTGGCACCCCCTCCCATTGCCAAGACCTCCCTCATGTCCATTGTCACCTTACCCACTCCTGATCTCCTGCTAAGCTCTCCATGGTGTCCATTGGCACTCCCTCCCACTCCTGATCCTCTGCAAAGCACTCTCTGAAGTCCAGAGACACTACCCTTCCCATTCCTGATCCTCAGCCAAGCACATCGTGGTGTCCAGTGGTGCCACCCTCCCACTCCTGATCCTGTGTCAAACACTCTCTGTTGTACAGTGGTACCCTTTCCCACTATTGATCCTGTGCCAAGTGCTCCCTGGTGTCCAGAGGCCCTCCAACTCCTGACCATGTGCCAAGCACTGCCTGGTGTCAAGTGGCACATTTCCCCACTCCCAATCCTGTGTCTAGCACTCCCTGGTGTCCAGTGGCATCAGCTTTCACTCCTGATCCTATGCCAAGAATTCCCTGGTGTCCACTGGCACCCCTCCCACTCCCCATCCTGTGTCAAGCACTCCCTGATGTCCAGTGCACCCACTCCTGATCCTGTGCCAAGCACCTCCTGGTGTCCAGTGCACCCACTCCTGATCCTGTGCCAAGCACTTCCTGGTGTCCAGTGCACCCACTCCTGATCCTGTGCCAAGCACTTCCTGGTGTCCAGTGCATCCACTCCTGATCCTGTGCCAAGCACTTCCTGGTGTCTAGTGCACCCACTCCTGATCCTGTGCCAAGTACTCCCTGGTGTCCAGTGGCACCTCATCATGCTCCTTTAATAGCCTGCAAACATTTCATCATCTATGCTTTGGCATCACATACAGACATCTACAAATACAGCACACAGCCCAGGCAAGGTGCAGAAGTAATGCTGTCAATGGCACCATAATGGAGTGTAAGGTGGATCTGTTACATAACCTGAAACAGCTATCCCATGTTCGGATTCCTCATGGTAAAATAATTGGTGGAGCAGTGAAAGTCACAGACTTGTGATTAAGATCACTGAATATGGACATGGGTCAGTGGAAATTGGAGTAGATATAGTCTTGTGCAAGGACTGCTCTTCTTTAAAAGATCAAAGTCAGGGAGGGGGTGGGAGGAATCGGGAGGCAGAAACAGCCCCCAAACAAGCTGAAGTAGACAGTAATGAGAACCCGAGGGAGAGGAGTCCCCAGAGTGCAAATTAATGAGGGAGGCAGAGTGGTAGAGATAAAGAGGTAAGGGAACGGGAACATTAAACGGGGGGGGGGAGGAGGGAGGACAAAAAGGAAAAAGTGGGGGCAACAAATAGAGTGGAAACAAAATCTGAAAGCCTATGTGTGCGAATGCTAGAAGTCTAGGAAATAAGATTCTGGACCTAGAGGCCATCATGGCAGAATCCAACCTGGATAGCCTGGATATTCTGGCCACTACCGGGTCATGATGCATTTAATGACCATGACTGGGATATGGCCATACCAAGCTATGCTCTGTTCAGGAAGGACCAGGTGGGAAGGAAGGGGGGTGTGCATTATGCAAGGGAAAACATAAAAGCGATGGAGAGACAGGGAATACAGGAGCAGGCAGAGGTACTGTGGGCCACCCTGGAGACAGGGAATGGAGCCACTGTTCGCACTGAAGTGATCTGAAGACCTCCAGCACGGGGTGGGGGCGGATTAGATAAGGTACTGGTGGAAGCCTTTGGCAAGATGACAGAAAACGGGGAAGTGGTATTGATGGGGAGATGTAGATTGGAGCCTCCCAGCAGTGGTTTCAGCTAGAAGTAGGACATACTGGACTTTCTGCAGAGACTGCTATGGTTCTGAAAAGAAGTGACTGAAAAGGTAAAGGCTCAATGGTTAGCATTCAAAAGGTATAAGGAGATGCAGCAGGAAGAGGAAGAGAGAACAGCCCAAGAGGTAATGAAAGGGGACAGGACATTTTTTAGGTATTTAAATGAAAAGAGGAAGACCAGGGTTTGGATTGTAAGGTTAAAAAGGGAAGGGGAGGACTGTACAGAGGGGACCAGGAAAAGGCAAACATCCTGAACAAATACTTTTGTTCAGTGTTCACAGAGGAAGGAGAAGAGGAGGGGCCACAAAAAAGTAACAGAAGCTTTGGAAGAAGGAAGGTGGACACTAGTCCTTTTTGGGAGATGAAAGTCTTCAAGGGACTTACTAATCTGAAAGGGGACAAAGCAATGAGGTCAGATGGGGTGCATCCAAGGGTATTAAGGAGCTCAGGGAAATACTGGCTGCACCTCTGACAGTTCTATTTAACAGCTCACTGGAAACAGGAGTGGTTCCGGAGGACTGGAGGAGGATGGATATAGTCCCAGGACACACAAGTGGTAGCAGGGAGGAGGCTGGCAATTATAGGCCTGTCAACCTGACATTGGTGGTGTAAAAGTTAACAGAATCACTGGTGAAGGAAAAGATTGTGGAATATCTTCAATCCAGTGAGTTACAAGACCCAATGCAGCATGGTTTCTTAGGGGAAGGTCATGTCAAACAAATCTGATTGATTTCTTTGACTCGGTGACAAAGAATTTAGATCAGGGTGGAGCAGTGGTCATAGCCTACCTAGATTTCAGTAAGGATTTTGACACCGTTCCCCATAGGAGACTGGTAAGCAAGCTGGTTAGCTTTGGAGTGGGTACAATGGTGGTAAAACTGGACAAGAAATTGGTTAGGGGATAGGCAACAGAGGGTGGTAGTAAATGGAGTTTACACCAAGGAAGGGAGGGTGACCAGTGGGGTGCCTCAAGGATCAGTGCAGGGACCAGTCTTCTTTAAAGCCTTTATAAGAGACACTGCAGAGGTGCTGGAAGGGAAGGTCTGCCTCTTTGTGGATGACACCAAAATCTGCAATAGGGTGGACACTTTGGGGGTGTGTGGAAAGGATGAGCAGAGACCTCAGAAAACTAGAGGAGTGGTCAAGAGTATGACAGCTGGGTTTCAATGTGAAAAGATGCAAAATAATGCACTTAGAGCACATAAACCCTGGGGTGGAGTACAGAATGGGTGGAGTGATATTAACGACCACCAAGCAAGAAAGAGACTTGGGGTAATCATATCAGATGACCTAAAGGTGGCCAGGCAGTGTGATGAGGCAGTCAGGAAGGCTAGTGGGAAGCTAGGGAACATAGGGAGGGTTATCACCAGCAGAAGAAAGGGGGGGGTCGTTGCCTCTGTATAGATCACTGGTAAGACCCCATCTAGAGTATTGTGTCCAGTTCTGGAAGGACAGACAGAGCGGAGGTGGTTCAGAGTAGGGCAACTAAAATGGTGCAGAGTCTGCATCAAACGCCCTATGGGAAGAGACTAAAGGACCTCAATATTTACACCATGGAAGAGTATAGGGAGTGGGTGGATATGATAGAGGCCTTTAAATACCTCACAGGGGTAAATAAGGTAGAGGAGGAAAGTATTTTTCAGAAGAAAAGGTGCTCAAGAACAAGGGGACATGCTATAATGTTGAAGGGGGTAGATTCAGGAGAGATGTGGGGAAGTACTTCTTCATAGAAGCAGTGGTGGATTCCTGGAACAGTCTTCCAGTGGAGGCAGTGGGGGTGAAAACAGTGGTAGGGTTGAAGAATGTATGGGATAAGCACAATGGAATCATAGTGGAAAGGAAGGGGGGGGAGAAAGAGCTGTAGATCGGGCACAGAGTCTGCGGTAACAGTGTAGGCAGAAAGAAATGGGCAGACTGGATGGGCCAAGCGGTCCTTATCTGCCATCAAATTCTGCTTCTATGTAAAAGGTTCAACAGGTTACAATACTATATAACATATATACTATGCTGTAGAAAAACTACATAAGCTGGGCCATATTCCAACCTGCTAATGTTACAACTGGGGAGATGGAGAAAGCAAACTTATGAAAACGTATGCACCATATGTGCAACTGCCAGTTAATTGCTAATATCTCCCTGAGCTCACTACTGAACCTAGAATGCCAGTTCCTGCCAGAGATATGTGCTACTGGCAATGTAGTCCCAAATATACCAACGCGCAACACACGTGCAGAATATTTTATAGCCACAATAGTCAAGAAACAGATTCTCCAGCTGTGGTTAAACAGGAGAGTACCAACCCTTAGAGAAGGACTTACTGAAATACTGGAGGTGCTCAGGCAAGAGAAACTGGCCTACAGCCTAAGGTCAGCTGCCAAAGCTTACTAATGAAAATTTGGAGCCTTCAAGGCTCTCATTACGATATGTGGATCACAGTCTTTAATTCCAAGAACTCGTATCCAGCAGGTTCTTAAACATGTAGTGCACTCCCCATAAACAGCAAGGCCGACTTATGTATGCCATCCTCATCCTCAGTAAGGGGAATCGTATTTATACTCCAGAAGTCTCCATTCTTCTGCACAAGCTGCTCCTGAACTAGAGTTAATACAGTTACTATTCCTAAGGTACAAATTAAAGAATCAGAGACTAATGATGTTGGTTGATCGTACGCTCTTTGTGAACATATTGAAAAATTCCCTTCCATATTGTTTTCTGAAGTTAGCTAATAAAAATGAGACTGCATGTATTTCTTTGGTATTTTATACAAAGATACAATCACATAGAACAATACATCGTAGCCCCAATATTGTGAATATATTGCACTGGGCAGATCGGAATAGCGTGTCGCAAACTACACCCTAGCATGGTGACGTGTAGTGTAATATTCAGAGCTGAGGGCAGAGCTGTGCAGAATTGTTAGTGCAATAGCCAAAAATGATATATGCAATGCGAAGAATGGGGTCTGTGCACAAATGTCAGGCAGTCCCTACACAGTGCATATCTGCCACACGTATGGGGATATGTAACCCAAATGTGCAGGCCATGGTTGTGCAGCATGCACGTACGCCACGCAGAGGAGCACGGATGTGTCCCATGCGTGCTACCACCATGGCAGCACTACACATGGGCGGAGGGGTGTGAACATGTAATGGCATGTGTGTGCCTCACATATGCACATTCACGATGTGTAATACATTGACCCAATGCATGGGACTGCTGGAGCAGAACTATGCCATGTGGAGGGCTACTGTAAACTGTATGCATGCAGGGCTGGTATGCAGGGCTTACAGTGTGCAGGACAAACTGGCTGGACTGTAAGAACTATGGACATAGGACTGGATGGAGCACGACTTTGGAAGACCTGTAGTGCTACACAGGTCTGACTCTGACAGTGTAATAGTAAGTAAAGAGGGCAACATAAACCCACAAAGCAGGCACAACAAAAAGATATTGTAGGACACTAAGGGACAAAGGAACTGCCCCCCCCCCATGCACAACTGCCTGCCCTGCAATAAGACCCAGGGCCAGCCATCCTGCCATTGCAGTACACACAAAAACCACCATGCACTTGACAAGCATGGCTAGAAGCATGCCACTGCTGACTGGAAGAAATACATAGACACAGGACACATGTAACACAAGTAAGTAATAAGCCACGACCGGATGTGCATTATAGGATATTAATGCACTCCCCGGGGGTGTAGTAAGGCACGAGGTCAAAGACCGCGTATTCTTACGCCCTGGGAAGTGCATTAAAATCCTATGATGCACACCCTGGAGGGGCTTATTACACTTATAAAATGGCTCTCAGTAGGTTTGCTGGGGAGGAAAATGAGATTTGTCACATGACCGTATGTTTATAGCGATTTAAAGCATTGTCATGTGATGTCTCCTGGCCAATGAAATTTCTAGATTTTTTTCTTGCCATTTTATAAATCTGTTTAATTTATAGGGTACAGCGGGCGCTGTTCATGCCAGCAGTATATATGTATGTTCCTGTCAATTGACAGGAACACAAAGAAACAGGCAAATAACAGAAAACAGTAAAGTAACTGTAGTAGGCCCTTATGAACCACTGGGGTCTACAAGTGTCCCAAAGAACTGCAACACTACACGGGCATTGACAGGCACTCAGTCAGCCCCTCCTCTTGGAAGTCATCGCTGGATCTCATTGGGGTGGTGGCAGTGTACCCCTCTATACCGGGACCATTCATCCCAATTGTCTCTGATATGAATGAGCGGGATGCAGTTACAGGGCCACAGCAGAACACAGTCGACACACAGGGGGCTCCCCCAAGCATCACTTACTTAAAGGGCTCAGCCAGGGCCCAGTAGGCCTCAACATCATCTTTGTAGCATGCATCCTGAGTGCCCACCCTCCAAAAAAGGCAGTCAGGCACCAGTATTGCCCACTTGGCCTGCAAGACCATCACCACTGTGTGAAAAAAATCTAAAGTTGTTCCCATCTTTTAAGGGGGGGAAATTCAGAATTGACTAACTACCGTCCGATATTGCTTCTACCTCAGATTTCAAACATTTTTGAAAGGCTTGTGGCCACACAGATTGTGCAACATTTTCATGTGTGTTGTTCCCATCTTTAAAGGGGGGAAAAATTCAGAATTGACTAACTACCATCCGATATTGCTTCTACCTCAATTTCAAAAATTTTTGAAAGACTTGTGGCCACACAGATTATGCAACTTTTTCATGTGTGTGTTACCATCTTTACACAGATGATACTGTTATTTATACATCAGACTTTACAGTTAATAAAATTCAAGAGAAGCTACAAAAAGCCTTTGATGAGCTGCAGGTATTTCTTGCAGCAAGCAGATTAGTATTGAATGCGAAAAAGACCCAGACTATTTTATTCCATCAACCTCATGAGAGATCTGCAGGTGCAACCTTGGAAGTGGTTACCCTGGAGGGGCCCCCGATCTGGCAGGTGCAATTTTACAAATATTTGGGTATCTGGTTAGATGATACATTAAAGTGGTCAGTTCATACTAATAATTTAATCAAAACAGTGGGGAAAAATAGGAGCCTTATATAGAGTTAAAACTTGTATGAATTTGGACATTAGGAAAAGAGTGGTAAATTCTGTGGTAATTCCAGTCCTAGAATATGGGGAATTTTTGTATGCTAGTGGTAAAAAGGGAGCCTTAGAATGGTTAGAAGTCTGCCATGGTAGACTAGCCAGATTTATTTTGGAAGCTCCACGTTATACACATACGTGTCTCCTATATAATCACCTAGGATGGTTAACCTTGTACGAAAGCAGACAGGAACATCTTTTGATGTTTGTAAGTAAAGGCCTACATGGTCGACTCTCCCTATATTTCTAATAACTTGACTTACAGGGATAAAATTGTATCCCTGAGATCAGACTTGGTTTCTGACTTGGTAATCCCAAAATGTAATCTCGAAATTGGCCGTCATTCGGTTTTCTATAAAGGTCTAGTAGAGTGGAATAGAATTCCACCTAATATTAAATCCTTCACGGGAATCAGGCCATGGTTAAAGATTCAGTCCTGGTTTAGAAACACACTGGGAAACATCAGACAGTGTTGTGCTATTCCACCATGTAAATTTTGGAGTAAATCTTAAAATTGATCATATATGATGATTTGTTAGTCCTGTTTAATTTAATTGTGAAGTTTTGTATTTAATTATATATTGTTATATACACTGTCTTTGGAATTTTTTATCAAAGTTTTACTGTTTTTATGTAAAAGGGCTTCGTTGTAAATGAGATTTATCTCGATCAAAAGTATCCTGGTTCATATAAAAATATGAATAAAACATTTTACCTACCACTGCTACTGCCCCATCAGGCTGCTCCTGCCTTTCAAGGACCACGCAGTCCAGCCTGCCATGGAAGTCCTGAGGAAACATAAATAATGGAATGTCATCACTGCTACAGTGCACACAACACAGGGCATACATGCCCCCTCACCCCTTGCCAGTTGCATACGTACCGCCCCCGGCTCCTTCACCTCCCAGACAGCACCCCTTCCTCCAAGTCCTGGTAGTACAGCTTGGACATGCACCACAGCTTCTTGGGGTACTCCTCCACTCTCCCCACAGAGGTCCTGGTCACTGGTGCTGCTTCCATGTCACTGTCAGGATCAGGAATGACCTAATAATGCCCATTCATGCCACGTCACTCTGTAGCTGTGCCGGGTACATGCCCCTTTAAAAGGCCTCAGTGCCGTATGGGAAATCTGTGCAGCATCCCTGTCAGGGCCTTGGTCAGGGGAAGCGCAGATGGGTGTGTGACACACAGTGCATATCAGCCATTCCAAGGCCACAATGCAGAGTAAAGAAGATGTGTCCAGGGCTACTAATGAATGTCCTCCTGCTGGACGGTGAGAGAGTAGACAAACAGGCACTGAGGGCAAGGCTGTGGCCATATGTATTCCCACCACGGCTTGATGCCAGTGCTCTGCAGGACACACACACTGTTGAGAGATTCCATTTGAACCATGCCATGAGAACACAGCTGTGAGATGTGGTCAATGCCCATGTGGCCCCACATACCCATCGGTCGAGGGCAATGTTGGGCGAGACAAAGGTGCTATGTGCATTGTCATACTATACCACCGGCTCTATCCAGTGACTGGTGGACAAACATACAGTCCAAGAAGAAGGCATTCTATGCCATGCATGACATTCCCAATGACTGTATGCATATGGCAATCCTGCCACCATCCATGCAAGAGGCAGCAGGCACCATTGATGGACAAGGAAGCATACCGTAACCGCAAAAGGTATCACAGCATCAACTACCAGATAGTCTGTGATTCTGTGGGTGCCATCACTAATGTGTGTGCCAAATACCCAGATTCATGCCGTGATGCCTGTATTTTTGATGGGTCCAGGCTGAGGGCCCTTCTCGGTACATGCAGGGGGCAGGGATAGATGGTTGGTAGGTGAGTGTCTGTACTCAGTAGCTGCACGACAGTAATCCTGTTGTTTACCCACTGCATAGATGACAGCAGATCTCCACTGTGGCCATGCCTGATGACCCCGTACCTGGATGCTTGCCCCAGGAAAGGTTGTTTTCCTGCTAGGCACATAGCCAGTGCCATTCCAGATGCCTTACCTTGGGATAATAAGCGTGAAGTATACCCCTGCTGCTGCCCTCCATGTACAGCATGTGGGATGGCTAGAGGGGCCCTTGTCCCCCCTGACTCCGGGATGCTGTGTGTTCCTCTGCAACCCCCCCCCCCCGTGTTCCGTCATCCATCGTCCGCCATCTGCAGGCAGGCAAACTGTCTCAGGCATCTGTGTAATGGTGTTGGTGGGCTGTGGCTGCATGCCTCCATGTTTGGCTACTTGCATGGTACCACAGTGCCCTGTAGCTCAGGGCTGGGTTGGCTGTTCGGGGTGCAGCTGTAGATGGGGATCGGGACTGTGTGTAGGGAGTGGGTGGCTGACTGTGGTAGGGGTGTCCAGTTCTTCCTCAGCCTCCTGTGTGCCTGTTTCCTGGATTGACCTTCCTCCTCCGCTGCGGTCATGGGCTCCTGCAGTGTAACGGAGGAGAAGACAAGGCAGGTGTTACAGGCGGTGGCATAGTTGTGGGTGCACTGAGGATGTGTTGTGGGCCCCCATGGTTACAACCCATCTGCGCCATCCTCCTGACCCAGACTGCTAGTGCCGGTCTCTGGACGCAGAGCCATGGCTGTGGGTGTCGCCACCTCCATATCAGGAATGTGCTCCATCACAGGATCTGCAGGGTGCAACACTGGGTGGTTAGCATGGCTGTGCTGTCCCAGGGAGCCAGTTTCAAATGAAGAAGTGCAACAGGACAAGAGGGCATGCAACGAAGCTAGAAGAGAGGACTCTAGGAAGGATGTGAGGGAATACTACTTCACTGAAAGAGTTACAGGGCCACAAAACAGGGTTACAGAGAATGTACCCAGGGAATGTCCTCCTGCTGGACGGCGAGCACTCGGTGGTTGCCTGGAACAGCCTACTGCCAGAGGTAGTAGGGGCAAAAACAGTGAGGATTTTCAAACATGCATGGGATAGACATTGGGGAATATGGGTAAATAAAAAGTGGGAGGGGGGTCACCAGAGACAGGTAAGGATCTGCTGGGGCATAATAAGCAGGGAACAACTGGGCAGATTGGGTGGGCCTGTCTGTCCTTTTTGGCCAACAAATTCTGTTTCTTTTGACATAGTCACCCTATCCGGGGGTCCACAATTACAGCATAAGCACATTGGGGGATAGAAAAACACACATACACAACTACCTTTCAGAAGGGGAGTAACATCCAGGAACATGCCAACACGCCCCCTGCATAGCCAGCCCATGTGGGGAGAGGGAGTACAACAAGAGATAACAACTAGTACAGGTATCAAATTAGGGGGTTGGGTGGACGGAACAGTAAACGAAGCCCATGATACACATCCCATGGGGGGGCAACACAAAAGAAAGGCATGTCATTCTAGCTGAGGGGTGGGGGCAATGCAAAAGCAAATCATAGTCACCTTATTCGGTGAGAGGGAGGAAGCTTTGTTTTTGTGTTGCTTCCCGGGGCAGCAACACAATATCAAAGCTTGGGGGGGGAGGAACACAACAAAGGGCAAAATGGTATCATGACATTGTGCGCTGGCTGTGGGACCACCCCATCCATGATCATGTGCCCATGTGGAGGACACTGCACCAGTGGGTGTGAACGAGGGGCTATCCCTTCGCACCCCCCCTCCGCATGCAGAACCCCTGTGGATGCATCCATGTGGCATCTGTGGGTTGGCTAGCAGAACCCTACATCTGCTGTGTGGTGTTGTGCAAGGAGACTCCAAAAGCAGACCATGGCCTGCTGTCCTGGGTGTTCGGGAAATCTGATAGCCACACGTGTTTGGCATATGGCTGCCACCTGGTGGAGGTGATGAAACCCACACAGTGATGTGAAACCGACTGCCTGTTTGCCTGATGGTTGCACTCAGCTTCTGCACATATTTGGAAACCAGTGTGCACCCATCAGTGAGGGCACGTGTGACCTCCTTGTGTCACTGGGCTGCAGCAGCCTCCTGCCCGTGGTGACTCTGGGCAGTGGTGGATACAGATTCGGCACAGCTGCACTATGACAGCCATTAAGTGCCAGTCAAGCCTCCTGGTGCTGCTAGTGGTTGCTGCTGGTGCTGAGGCCTTTGAGCCACTGCAGACTGCTGTGTGGCATTCCCAGGATGTTGTACCGGTGTTGAGACATAAGCAAGATGTGGCTGGGACCCTGCATCTGTGCCCTTTGCATGAGGGAGTGATGTGCACACCTGCATGTGGCACAGATGTGCCATACCCAAGGCCAGCATGCCAACACAGTGGCAGTGCTGCCTCTTGTGGCACTGACAGCCCAAGTTTGGAAATGAGCTCAAATCATCAGAGCATTGGCCAGTGGGAGGAGGACTGAATATCCAAGGGACTGCTCTCCTCCTCTGGGGAGGGAGTGGCACGGTGCCTCAAATAGCACTGTCACCTAGCAGAGGCTGGTAGACAAGGGCACTGAGCAGCAAAGGAGTAACAGATGTCTGGTGCACCATACATGGGAGCGTGTGTGGTACTGCCACTGACATCACTGCATGCCGCTCCTCTGTGCCACAAGGGGAGGAGGGAGGCACGGGGCAAACATCCTGTCTGGTATGGATGGCTGCCGTTCTTGTAGGCCCCACACCCAGTGACTCAGGCACAGCCCCTGGATCCTTGACCAGTGGGTTGCACGCACTCCCTGCCACCCTGCCGTAGGAGTAAGCCACGTGAGCAAGGCCAGGTTAGTCCCAGGAGATGTCAAGGTTATGGGACAGGGGGGCAGCATGGTGGGAATCCATGCCAGAAAGTGATAAAAAGTACCAACTGGAAAAAAAATGATGTGCTATACTCACAGATTGTTCAGCTGCACCACGGGTCTGCTACCCAGCAGCCCAGATCCTGGCTGCCTGGTCCTGGGAAATGGGGACGTGCCCTATGATACTGCTGGAGATCAAAATTATATCACTCTCCTGGTCATCATCATCCTCATCAGCCAGCAATACGTCTGGCAGGGTGTATTCTAAACTGCCCAAAAAGAAGACCATTGCCTCCTCCCATGACCCTGCCATAGCACCCCCTGCAGGAGGCTCACTGTGTTTCAGCTCACAGGCTACCCCTGATGTCTCAGGCAAATCACCCTGTACTCGGCCCAGCACCTCCATCCAAATCCAGCGGCGTCAGCAAGGACACAATGCAGTAGTGCTGCAGTATATCACCAAATGCTGCAGTATGCTGCAGGGGACAGTGTGATTCAAAGGTAATTGAGCCCTTCTGTCATGCAATATTTGATATGTCACTTATTGCAAGTTATTGTGTTGCATTGTGGCTGGCTCCATTGTAGATAATGATGCACATTAAGTACCACACACAGGTGCAGTGTGATACACTCTCTTCCCGAAGATGTACCCCATGCACAATGCCGACTACAAAACATACAACACATGCAGCCCTTGTGAGGACACCCCCCACCACAGGTACACAAACAGGGGACAGACAGGGAAGGACAACAACAATGTGCAGTACAAACTACAGTAGAACACATTACAGTGTGCCCCAGAGTAGAACACCAGATATGGAAGTTTGTGTACACTCACATGCATTACTCTGCCTGTCTCCTGGGCACCAGGCACACCCTTTGTGGTCACCTGTCACATAGTGGGGGCCATCAGTTACTCCACTGGCATGAGTGCCTCCATCATCAGTGGTCCCCCAGCTGTCCCCTGATGGCTGTGGCACGGTGAAGCTTGCCTCTCCTTAGTTCAAACACGCAGTCCGCTGACCCTCTTTTTATTGTCTGCCACTGTCCGATCCATGCAGCCCTCGACATTTACAGCCTTGGTGAGCTTCTGACATTCCTGTACCTGCACAGCCACAAGGGTCTTATGCCTTCCAAACACTGCCTCCCTGGCTATGTATTCCCAGTCCTGGACTGTCAATGTCACCTCTGTATTTCGACCTGCATCACCTATTTGCCATACTGATGCTGCTGCACCTATGTTGCGTTACGACAGTATGTAACTGGTAGTGTATCCTCTAGGGTCCTTGAGGCACATACTCCCACCAGCTACATTGGACCACCCCTGCCACCAACTGTGCCCCCCTCCAAATTATGCCATTCCAACTGTTCCCCAGTACAGCTGTTTCCCACTGAGTGGCCCCACCCCCAAGAGTTCCCCCTCCAACAGGGTCCCCACCTGGGTGCCTCCCAACCATTTTACCCACCTCCCAACTGTTCCCTTTTCAAACAGACCCTCCTGGTGTTCCAACTGTCCCACCCACCACCACCAGCAGGTATCACCCCTCCACATGGTGCTACACACCACAGTCCCTCCACCCTGCAACTGGCTCCCCCCTCCATATGGTGCCCCCTGCATCTAGCACCACCTCCCTCCAGCTGGATCAGGTATAACATGATTACAAAACAATCTGTGTCCTTACTGCAGATGTCCAAAAAATCCCCAAACAGGTAGTACATGGAGACCTCTGTTGTAAGCACTTTGGGATACAATGTGTATGAAAAGCACTACGGTAAATGCTAATTTTTCTTCTGTTACTAAATGACAGTTGTACATATAACTAGGGTCACTATGCCGTGATCCACACTACTACAAATACTCTGCAGTTAGGTGATACTGTAACACATAGTCATATGGCATATGACATGTATCATACAGACCTACACTTGTGTATGGTGTATACCTGTGTAGACCCTTGTGTGTTGTGGAATCACACTCTGCAGACTGCTCTGCAGTCTGTGCTATATTATATGACAACACCAGCTATGCATACACATGCTGTTCTCCTACCTGTCTCCAGTGCAATACCCTCGGTGTCCTCAGTGATGCTGGTGGCACTGTGCTGAGCCTTGTTCTGTGTGCCGGCTTAATGATATGCAAATTGCAAATATAATGAGCATTCAGGGGATGCTGATGCACCGCTTACGTGCTGACTGTGCAATTAGTGTGTTAGCATACTGTCACTCAATACAGCTCGTAGTGTGGAACAGACTGTGATGTGCTAGTCACATGTCCCAGTGTGCTATCACAGTGCACTGCATATCAGCTCATAGGCGTGCTGCGAGCACAGTGCGATGATGCTGGTTGGGTGTGGATGTGCAGTGCTGCATACTGTGCTTGCACAACTAGCACTTCCACATGGCCCATAATGGCCACATGCTTATCTGCATGCAGAAACAGCCCCTGGATGGCAATGTACGTACACTGAGGTGCAATATAATTTTCTGCACAACGCAAATTCCACATGCCACCACAGCACAAGGATGGCCTGGCATTGCTGTTCACACACTTCAACCCTGCAGGGCACACAGTTGGGGCTGTCGGGGGCAGGCAAAGGGGACAGAGATTCACAGATGAGGCACTTCATCTTCTGGCCCTGGTGACAGGAAGGTCTTTCTGCTTGGGCATCTCCCTGCCCAGTGATGGTATCCCCAAGGCTGTATGCAGTCAGGGTCAGGGCAGGAGGCTCACTAGGTATACTGGGGTCATGTGCACTGGTGTGGAATGTTGCCACTGGTGGGAAAACCTCTGCCAGAGGAAGGATATACTAGCAGCAGAAACATCCTAGCAACCACTGAAGAGAGTAGTGCTGCTCCTGAGGGCTATGAGGTCAGCGATCCACCAGGTACGGGAGGCAGTACGGGTCTCAGCAATGGGCATGGCACAGCATCAAGTCAAGCAGGGTGGTGCCCAGAAAGGGGACCAGAAGGGCCAGCATCAATAGCACACCTACAGGACATTTGTGCTGCACTGTGGGGTTTTTATTTTCATGATTCCTGTTTTGTTGGTGGGTACAGTGTGGCCTGCTGGGGTGGGCTGTGCTTTTACTGGTGCTCAGTGCTCTATTTATTTTGCAGTTTATTTGGCAGGCCACACCTCTATTATTCAGGTTATTAAACTTGTTTATGTTTCTATTCCCTCTGTCAGTGTGAACCCCAGTTCGGAGTACTGGATGGGGGGTAAAACTGTGCATGACCTCGGAGGGGTCATCATCAATAACTCAGTCAAGCCCGTGTAACAATGCCTGCAGTAAGGCAAACAGTATGCTGGGTGTATAGGAAGGTGTGTGACCCCCTAGGTGGTGCTATCCCAAGGGCTACTACCCCTGCCTGCTTGGCTAGTTGCAGGTTAAGGGGCCTGGGTACTGAAACGGGTGCCTCCACCCAGAAGACAGGGTTGTTGGTAACAAGGCTAACCTGGGTGCAGCCCTCCGGGACACTGTAACCCCCCTCTTTCCCCTCTAGTGGCCTAGACAATATGCAACAAACACTTTCACAGTAGCCCCTATTCAGCATACAAATCCCCACACTGTTTGCACTTACCACCAGGGCTGGTTCCACTAGTTCGACCCTGGAGACCCCCTGTAAAATAAG
Source organism: Neoceratodus forsteri (assembly GCA_016271365.2). Classification (NCBI taxonomy): domain Eukaryota; kingdom Metazoa; phylum Chordata; order Ceratodontiformes; family Ceratodontidae; genus Neoceratodus; species Neoceratodus forsteri. The sequence goes on from JADMNL010000024.1 coordinate 112,716,195, forward strand.
GTTAGACACAGCAAATAACAACAGTACAGTGCTTTTGGTACAAACTGGAATCACAGTCAAATTAAATGCAAAAAGAGTTAGATCTGATTTATTCAGGGGAATTGAACAAGGGAGGGGTGTAATCAGGTTGACTGATTTGAAAACTGATCTAGTCAGGCAATTATGCATGCACTTTTAGTCCCTACACAGTCACATGCTCTGGGTACCCAGTTGGAAGTAAGGTGGGCTAGCCTGGAACGTTGCCCGGGGTAGACCGGTGTCACAGCTGGTTGGGGCCCTGTGATGGAAAGAAAAGGCATGCACAACCACACACAATTTGTAATCCAGAGCCTGAAGGCTCAGTTCATGAAAGGAAAAACAACAAAGCAATCGGATGCCAACACTTGAGATTTAGCTGTTGTTGCAGGCAGCTACCCTGATTGTTACTCATGCTACCCAACACGAGACACAGGCTAGATGAAATGGAGACTGCAGGTTGATGACTGGTTTGCCAGGAGAAGCAGAGCCCACACAAATCACCGAGGTGTCATTCCTGTTCGAGATGGTTGAGCAGGGGGGCTGATCCCCAGGTGAGTCTCTCGTCGATGAGGGTTTCTGTGCCTGAAGTAGCTGGCTGGGCCAGGTGGCAAGGCCCAGGCCGGGTGGAACAGTTCAGATTTTGAGTCCAGTAGTGCTGGATGCTGCTTCCAGCAACCGTGGCACATTTACACAGTGGGGAACCAAACTGCGACCCACTAACAGCACACAGCACATTTACAGTAAAGCAATCACCATACCACAACGTGGATGGCAGTCCGGTCGCAATATCAGTATCTCTGAGCAAAACTGGAAATTCTGTGGTAAATGGATGTCCTGACAGGCTGATGGCATACAGCAAATCTTCGGTCTTCTTCAGGTTTAAATCTGGTCACTTTTCAGTGGCTTTATCACACTCCAATTCAGATACAGTCCGATTGCTAAGCCTTTCAAAGGATTCCCTCTCGAGGGACAGCAGGCAGACAGGCCAAACTCAGCCTTTCCACCAATCTCCCACGTGAACTACGCACGAGCTGCTGCTCGAATCACTCGAGCTGTTCACTCTCCAAACTCTAACTCCAGACTGACTCACTGCAGCAGGCAGCTTGGGAATTTCCCTTCAGTCCAAAAGGTTCGATTCGTTGATTCGTCTGTCTGTCAAAAGCAAGGGCTCCCCCTCCAGGTGCATTTAGATGCCAAAGTCTCAAAACTACAATTCCTACAGAAATTCACTCCCACAAGACCCCTGGGGACAGACTCCATTTTAGGGCCCCCAAAGGTACTGATTGGCCCATTCTGGCAGTCCAGGACCAAGATGGTGGTGATAAACAGAACTGTCCATGCTGCAAAGAAGTCAGGTTAGACAAACTACAATATCATAACTATTCTAATAGATAATCAGCAAATAAGTACAGCTTCTAACAGAGCTCCCTCTGCACAAATAGCGATGGCAGAACAGAGCAATTATCTAGCAGCCGGGGTGGGACTCAAGCATAGAAACACTCAGTCCCCTCCCAGATTAAATAAGCACCACGTTATAGGCAGCTCTTAAAGAGACAGAGCACAGAGGCATTAAGGCACTCTCATACAACACTTTTAAAATGCTAAGACACAGGATACCAGCCTGGCAGTGGGCATTTAGGCAAGCCCAAGGAAGACCTTCAGGAACCCCTATTTATAGGGGGGTTACAGGTGTATTGACAGCAGAAGGAAGGAATTATTACCACCTTCCTATAGGTCACTGTCGAGGCCCTACCTGGAGGACTGTGCCCAGTTCTGGAGTTCCCACCTAAGGAAAGATGAGGATTGGCTGGAGACAGTGCATCTTAGGAAGACCAAAATGATTCAGGGCCAGCAGGCAGATCTCATGAGAATCAGTACAACACAACGAACATGTACTCGCTGGAGGTCAGAGGCATGAGCAAAAACTTACGGGGAGAGGGGGGTCAAGAGGGAAGTAAGAAAGTTTTATTTTATAGAAAGGGTGGAGGAGCCAGGGAACAGTCTGCCAGCTGATATGGCAGGTGCCAAACTATCAATGAGAGTGAAGGGCTTAGTAGTTGCTCAGGGTGGTAGCGGTAGGGCTGGGTGCATGGGGGTGGATAGGGTGGCTTCGAACCCTGTACAGACAATAGGTCTTGCATTTGTTGGGGCTTGTGGGAAGACTGCATAAACCAGTACTCTTTCTGCTACCATTGTCTATGTTTTTATGTTTCTAGTCCCTGTGTCACTGTGGTCACTGGGGAACTCACTGTGGTGTTTGGGTTTGTCTGGTCAGCCCCTGCAAGTCTGTATCATGTCCTTCTGCATTTACTGTTTCTTTACTGCATGGGTGTCCTTACCATGGGAGGCCCCTTGGGCTTGCCATATCTTTCATTCAATGCCTCTGCATTCTGTGGCTGTCCCTGTGCATGCTGGTTGGTACTTCAATGTGTGAACCACGCTACTGGTTGTTCTGCACTGTGGTCCTGCTCTGTTCTGTTATTCAGTCATGTTTGCGATGTGGTCTGTGTTGTTCTGTGCTGTGGTTTTGCAGTGCACTATGTTATTCAGACGTATTTGCCCTGCTCTCTGTGTTGTTCTGCGCTGTGGTCCCCTTACTGCTGTGTTATTTTTCAGCTATGTGTGCCACTTGCTCACTGGTGTTCTGTGCTGTGCTCCTGTTATGCACTGTGTCATTTTCAGGCATGTATGACATACTCTGTGTTGTTCTGCGCCGTGGTCCTGCTATGGGCTGTGGCTGGTACATTTAGACATTTGTGTGTTGTGCTATCTGGCCCTACTCTGTCTGAATATACAACATGCTGCTGTTTGCGCTAGCCATATGTGTGTCTTCACATTTGTGTGGTGGTTTGTACAAGCTCTAAATATGTGGCCCTTATATCCACTTTGATTTAGATTGGCATAACATACTGAATTGCAGTAGTGTGTGTGTAAAGTGGCTCCACCCCTATTCAACACCCAGGGGCTTGGCTAAGTGTGATTCCACACTGATTTACCATCTTCTAACAGCTCTCTTAAGATGTCGAGTTTTATTAGGAGATGGAAAAAAACTCAAGAGATGAATTCAATTACTTTGAAGAAAAATTGCTGCTCTGCTAGGGCCCTGTGCTGTTTAGGGGTGAATTATAGGGGCAGTGTACTTTGCAGATATAGATACATTAATTTTTCTTTAACAGACACCAGGGAGCAGAGGGAGAATAAGATAATAGGAGTATCATGTTGATTTATATGTAGCTTTGTGAAGAATTACATAGCAGAACACCTTCCACATGTATTGGCTAGAAGCTAAAACGGAGCCCATGGTACAAGGCTTGGCCAGCAACGAACAAGGAATGTCATTTTCGGGCTGAAATAACATTATTATTTATGGTTATGCTGATGAAACAAACTCCTACCAGTAATCAAGGAACATCACACTGATGCGATTTCTTAAAGGGCCACAGTCTTATTTCAATGCAGTAACAGAAGTCTTTTCAGTTGCTGCACACATTTTGTTTTATAAGTAGTGTTATTACAATTTATTTACCCAGGGCCTCATTTGCACAGGATTCCCCACTTCTATCCAGTTTCAGAGCAGGCTGGAACTGAGAAGCAAGGAGGTCAAGGAAAAGGCCCCGTAAAGTCACGCACAGAGCCCACAGATGTGGTGGGATTCGAACTTGGGATCCCTTGTTACAGTTTAATGGTCTACGCTGTCAGTTCTTTACTCTCCAAAGGGTGAGCATATAAAGATTGACTGAGAAGTAACTTTCTGCCATGCAGTTTTTCCACTTTTGCAATATTTGCATTTAAATACTCTTCCTCCTTGCGATTTGAAGGTCAAGCTAAGGTTCCCTAGGGTCAGAAAGAATCCAAGGACAACATTCCTGATCCACCTCTAAGTGCATTAACATACTACAAATAAACTAATGGTAGGGGGCACAATATCTTATTTGTAGCCCACCCCACACAAACACGTAGGGGGCTCGTCACCTTCCTCGAGTGTCTCAGACATGGAAGAAGGGAATGTGCAGAAAGTTTCACTCCTGAGAAAAGACTACCTCTTCTGAAATTTCAGCTGCCTTAGGTTGCCCACTTTGTGAGAGGATTCCAATGCCTTTCAGACCAGTATGGATACGCTAGGGAGGTTTGCGTCTACTTTATGGCCCATTCAACCTTACAGGAATAGCAAATGTATTGTGGACAACTCTGTCTATATGGCCTGTCGCAAACAACTGTCTCAACAAACTTTAGACAATACCATAGGCACTGGTAGTTTAAGGATGGTATACAGAAAAACACAGCAGTACCAATGAATTACAAATCGGTAGTTGTGTATAGAGAAAACACTGTAGTAATCAAACACCAGTGAGTCAGATACCAGTAGTACAGGACCTGTACACTGACAAACACTGCAGACATTATACACAAATGAGTTAGATAGTGGTAGTGCAGGGACTGTATACAGACACAGCAGTCATTCTACACAAATGAATTAGATACTGGTAGTGCAAGGATTGTACTGAGACAAATACAACAGTCATTATACACCGATGAGTATGATACTGGTAGTGCAGGGACTGTATAGAGACAGACACACCAGTCATTATACACCAATGAATTTCATACTGGTAGTGCAGGGACTGCATACACACAAACACAGCAGTCATCATACACCAATGAGACAGATACTGGTAGTGCAGGGGATGAATACAGAGAGAGCAGTCATTATACACCAGTGAGATAGATAGTGGTAGTACAGGGACTATATACAAACACTGCAGTCATTACACACCAATAAGTTAGATACTGGTAGTGCAGGGACTATATAAAGACAGAGCAGTCATAACACACCAATGAGTTAGATACTGGTAGTACTGAGAATGTATACAGACAAACACAGCAGTCATTACACACCGGTGAATTAGATACTGGTAGTGTAGATACAGTATACAGAAAAAGCAATAATTGGAATTCTCTACCCCGTTGGATTAGGGAGTGCATGACTGTGGGGGGTTTTAAGCAAGCACTGAAAACGTACTTATGGAATAGGGCGTGTGGGGCCAGTGTTGATGTGGATTGACTGTAATAGTTTGGTAGTTTTATAATGATGTTGTATTGTGAAACTGTTTTAATTATGTACTGCGCCTTGATTTTGAAAGGCGCATTATACAGTCGTGGCCAAAAATATTGGCGCCCTTGCAGTATTTTCTCATAATGCACCATTCCTTCCACAAAATTGTTGAAATTAAAAAATATTTTGGTATCCACGTATGTAATTCTTTGGTTTGCAGTGGAATAAAACACAAAAAGCAGAAAAATTTACTAAGTCTTAGCTTATTCCACACAGAAATCCTTAAATGGCCCGGACAAAATTATTGCCACCTTTTAGAAGTAGTTAGAAATAATTAGATTTCAAGCAGGTGATTCTCCTTCACTTTGGAACTGAACTCACCTGTGGTGAGTTGCAGGTGTCTGTAATATAAAAATCACTCATTCAACCAGTTTGAATAGAGAAAATGACTCATTCTCCTGTTTTGTGTCACTGTGTGTACCGCAATGAGCATGGAGAAAAGAAAGACAGCCAGAGAATTGTCTGAGGAAGTCAGACAGAAGATTATAGCCAAGCATGGACAATCTCAAGGCTACAAATCAATCTCCAGAGACCTTGATGTTCCTGTTTCCACCATACATAATGTTATCAGGATGTTTAAGGCCCATGGCACTGTAGCCAACCTCCCTGGACGTGGCCGCAAGAGAAAACTTGATCGAAGATTGCAGCGCAGGATTGTTTGAATGGTGGAGAAAGCACCTCAATCAACAGCCAAACAGATTCAAGCTGACCTTCAGACACAAAGTACGACAGTTTCAACTTGCACCGTCCGTCGCCAACTCAATGAAAGGGGGTTATATGGTAGGAGGCCCAGGAGGACCCCACTGCTGAGAGAGAGAGAGAGAGAGACATAAGAAAGCCCGACAGGGGTTTGCCAAAACACCTGAACAAGCCAAAATCCTTCTGGGAGAATGTCCTGTGGGCAGATGAGACCAAATTAGAGCTTTTTGGCAAAGCACATCATCTCTATGTTTACAGAAAACAAAATGAAGCCTTCAAAGAAAAGAACACCTTCCCTACAGTCAAACATGGAGGAGGTTCAGTGATGTTTTGGGTTGCTGTGCTGCCTCTGGCACTGAGTGCCTTGAACGTGTGCATGGCATCATGACATCTGGAGATTACCAGGCCATTCTGGAGCACAATGTTGAACTCAGTGTCAGAAAGCTGGGTCTCCGTCGAAGGTCATGGGTCTTCCAGCAGGACAATGACCCCAAACACACTTCAAAAAGCACCCAGGAATAGTTCAAGACAAGACGCTGGACTGTTCTGATGTGGCCAACAATGAGTCCGGATCTAAATCCCATTGAAGCCTGTGGAGAGATCTCAAAACAGCAGTTGGGAGAAGGCACCCTTCAAATCTGGGAGAACTGGAGCAGTTTGCACAAGAACAGTGGGTCAAACTGCCAGTAGAGAGGTGCAGGAAGCTCATCCATGGCTATAGGAAGTGGTTGATTGCAGTTATTTTGACCAAAGGCTGTGCTACCAAATATTAAGTCTAGGGTGTCAATAATTTTGTCAATGCCATTTCTTTTCATATTCTGGTTTAAAGGGTATATTAAATTCTGAATCAAAAACAAAGGTTCTGTAATATTAACAGAGAAATAAAGAATTGTGGAGACCAAATACTGTACTGTTGTTAATTTCAACTTATGTTTAGAAGAAATTGTGAGTTATTTGAAAAAGTGCAAAGGCGCCAATATTTTTGGCCACGACTGTAAATAAAGTTTATTATTATTATTATTATTATTATTATTATTATACACCAAGGAATTAGATACTGGTAGTGCAGGGACTGTATACAGACAGACCTAGCAGTCATTATACACCAATGGGTTACATACTGGTAGTGCAGGGACTGTATACAGGCATCCACTACAGTCACTATACACAAATGAGTTAGACACTGGTAGTGCAAGGACTGTATACAAACAAGGACAGCAGTCATTATACACCAGTGAGTTAGATACTGGTACTAAAGGGACTGTATACAGACATCCACTTCAGTCATAAACCAATGAGTTAGATACTGGTACTGCAGGGACTGTATACAGAAAGACATGGCAGTCATTATATACCAATGAGTTAGATACTGGTGGTACAGGGACTGTATCAAAACAAACACTGCAGTCACAAACCAATGAGTTAGATACTGGTAGTGTACAGACTGTATACAGACAGACGTTGCAGTCATTATACAGCAATGAGTTAGATACTGGTAGTGCAGGGGAATGTATATGTAACCCCTAGATGGCGCTATCCCAGGGGCTACTACCCCTGCCTGATTTGCCACTAACAGGTTGAGGGGCCTGGATCCAATGGCGGGTGCCTCCACCCAGAGGTCAGGGTTTGCAATAGTTAAACTTACTTGGTCACAGCCCTCTGGGACACTGCAACCCCCCTTTCTTCCCACTAGTGGCCCACACAATATATCAGAATTACCTTCACAGTATACACTTACCCCCAGGACTAGTTCCCGGCACTGGGACCTCCTGTGAAATAAGATACAGTGCAACAATCACAGTACAGTACTTTAACATAGACAAATACCTCAGGAAGTATAACTTTGCTGAAACAAGCAGCTCTGATTTATTTAGGGGGATATAACAAGGACAGGGGGAAATCAGGTTAATTAGCTTATCACTTTACTATCTACCTATGGCTCTGTGCACAGGCCTATCCCTACCAGTTACTGTCCCTGGGTACCCAAGCCCTAGTGGCTAGTCCAAACCGTGGCAGCTGGTAGGGGCCCTTTCACACAGTGAAAAGAAAAATTAGTTTAAACAGTCAGCAGTACAGTGATTCCATTTGGATTTAATGTGGCAATTCAACAGGGAGCGACCCTGAATTAGTACTCACGACCTCCAAACAAGATAGGGTCCTTCAACGTCAGCAGGGCTACTCTTGAGCTCCACGAGACTCTTCACACATTTATATGGTAAAAGAAAGTACTATACCAGGCAGGCTGCTTCTCTATCCGATCGCAATTACTGCACAATACCGGGAGAACACACAGCAGATTCAGTTCCTGACAGACCGAGTGCAATTCAACAATTTCTCCAGTCTTCTACAGGGTGAGCCTGGTTTCTACTCTTCAGAGATCCTTTTGATTCTTTTCACAGGACGATTCAGTCCTAACAAGCAGTTACACAAGCTGCAGACCGAACTCTGGGCCTTACACGTTTTTGACTGAAACTGTGCACTGAAGGAGCACAGGGTTTCTCCCTTCACTGCAGATCTAAACTGAAACTCCAACAGACAAAACCGGCACTTCCTTTGAGTTCCTCCCAGTTCTTGACTGGATTGGCTGTCACTCACAATAGACTGCTGCTGTTGGTCCAAAAAGGCCGAAGTCTAAACTACATCTCCCAGAGTCACTGCCCATACAATCCTCTTGTGGCTGGCTCAGATTATGAGTCCAAGTTCTGATTCGTCCAAGGCACCATTTTAGAGCTAGCTTACCCCACACTGATTGGTCCAGTTCAGCAGTTCAAAACTAGAATGGGGAACTAGGCAAACACAGTTCTGACTGCAAAGAAAGCAGGTTAGACAAACTGTATTTTCATTATTACTCTAAATTATTTCTGGCAAACAGTTACATCTTTCAGATAGGTTCCCTTTGCACTCCTAGTGACTGCAAAATGGAGTGAATTGCACAGCAGTTCGAGTGGTACTCAAACAGAGAAACACACAGTCCCCCCATACAAACTAATTATGTCTGCAAGCAGACAGCTCTTAAAGAGACAGTACCAGAGGCTCTAAAAACACTCACTGATAAATGGCTTAAACGCCAAACACCATTCAGGCTTGGAGCATTCAAGCAAGCTCCTGGAAGTCTTTTGGGAACCCCCATTTGCAGGGGGGTTACATATACAAACACTGCAGTCAGTATACACCAATAAGTTTGATACTGGTAGTGCACAGACTGTATACAGACAGAAATTGCAGTCATTATACAGCAATGAGTTAGATACTGGTAGTGCAGGGAATGTATACAAACACTGCAGTCGGTATACACCAATGAGTTAGATATTGGTAGTGCAGAGACTGTATATAGACAGACAATGCAGTATTTATACAACAATGAGTTAGATACTGGTAGTGCAGGGACTGTATACAGGCAAACAATGTGGTCATTACACAGAAAAGAGTTAGATAATAGTAGTGCCTGGGCTGCATACAGACAGGCATAGCAGTCATTATATACCAATGAGTTTGATACTTGTAGTGCAGGACTGTGTACAGACAGGCAATACAGTCATTATACAGCAATGAGTTAGATACTGGCAATGCAAGGACTGTAAACAGACAAACACTGCAGTCATTATACACCAGTGAGTTAGATACTGGTTGTGCAGCGACTGTATACAGACAGACACTGCAGTCATTATACACCAGTCAGTTAGATATCGGTACTGCAGGGTCTGTATACAGGTAAACACTGCTGTCATTATACACCAATGAGTTAGACACTGCTAGTGTGAGGACTGTATATATAGATAGACAAAGCTGTCATTGTACATCAGTGAGTTAGGTAATGGTAGTGCAGGCAATGTATACAAACACAACAGTCATTATATACCAATGAATTAGATACTGGTAGTGCAGGGACTGTATTCAGACAGCTCTACAGTCACTATACACTAACAACTTAGATACTGGCAGTACGGGGACTTTATATAGATAGACACAGCTGTCATTATACACCAGTGATTTAGATACTGGCAGTGCAGGGTCTGTATACAGACAAGGCAGTCATAATACACCAATGAGTTAGATACTGGTAGTGCAGAGACTGTATACAGGAAAACACAGCAATCATAATACTGCAGTGAGTTAGATCCTGGTAGTGCAGGGACTGTATACAGACAAACACAGCATTCATTAGACATTATTGAGTTAGATACTGGTAGCACAGGGACTGTATACAGACAAACACTGCGGTCATTATACACCAATGAGTTAGATACTCATACTACAGGGACTGCATACAGACAGACACAGCAGTCATTATACACCAGTGAGTTAGACACTGGTAGGGCAGGTACTGTAAACAGGCAGATGCTGCAGTCACTATACAGCAATGAGTTAGATGCTGGTAGTGCAGGGACTACATACAGATAGTCACTGCAGACATAAACCAGTGAGTTAGATACCAGTAGTGCTGGGACTGTATACAGACAGACACTGCAGTCATTATACACCAATGAGGGATCCATACTGGGCCCACTACTTTTCAGCCTTTTCCTGAACTCCCTTCCACAGTCCTGCCCAGAACAAATTATCCTCTATGCTGATGATGCTGTTCTTCTCACCCCCCATAAGGACCCACAACCCTTACTTTACAACCTACAACTGTCTTTCTCCGCTGTTGAAAACTGGTTCGCAAAACATAAACTGGTTCTAAACCAGAAAAAGATGAAATCTATGCTCTTCTGCAGCTCGCAAAACAAACACAGGCAATACCCCTTGATATCAAAACAAGCGCTTGAAATACCCTCGAAGAAGTGTCATAATTTAACCCTTAGGCTGCTGACAGAATTAGAACGTATAGAAATTCTGGACTGATATATAAGTCTGTGGCCCTGCAAGGGTTAAATACCTTGGAATCTCGCTCGACCCTTGCCTGTCATATGGGACCCACATTGATAGTGTTGCCAGAGTTGTTAACTCACACATTGGAATTCTCTATCGAAATAGACAGTACCTTACCCAAGCAGCACTGAAGATTGCTATCCATAGCTCAGTGGTCTCCATCATGGACTACGGCCTCATAATCTATGGTTCTGCCTCTACTACCACCCTCAGGCTCATAACAACCTCCCTAAACAAGGCCTGTCGACTGCTTACTGCAGCTCACTGACTCACACATACATGTAAGCTTTATGCTCAAACAGGATGGCTTCAACTCGCTAACCGCATTAAGTACCTTACCTGCTTGATGGCGAAAAAAACTACCTTGGGCCTTACCCCACCTAGTGTCCAAGCCCTCCTGTGCCCTAACTCTAATCCTCGTAACACCAGGGGGTCTGAACGTCAGCCTCTACAGGTCCCCCGATGCCGCACCTCTCTGGGCCAGAGATACTTTGCGCACCGTGCACCCAGTTGGATGAATGACCTCAGTGCTCACATCACCTCCACCTCCTCTCTGGGCATGTTCACATCTAGACTCCATCTTCATCTCATGGCCTCACGCTCATGTGACTGTCTCCCCTAACTTCCCCAATGAGATCAACCACCCCTCTCTAATGTTCTTTGACAATGCCTTGAGCTGCTCTAGTCTCTTTTCGGCTGCCACTCCCTTTTCCTCCCTCCCTACCTCCCTGATTCCATCTAGGTTTCTGAAATTATCCCTGCTTGTGTTATTCATGTATATTATAAACTGTGATGTCGTTCTGGAACTGATGAATACTGGTGTTTGCTCTTTTGTAATGATGTATGCTCTTGTTTAACATGCATGAAATCTCCTCACGTGGAACCTTTGTAAAACAGCCTTGGCTCAAAGGTGTTTGTAATCCTAGATCTAATACACAAATAAATAAATAAAATGTGTTCGATAATGGTAGCTCATAGCCTGAATACAGACAGACACAGCAGTCATTGTACACCAATGAGATAGATACTGGTAGTGCAGGGACTTTATACAGACAGATACAGTAGTCCTTATACACCAGTGAGTTAGATACTGGTAGTGTAGGGACTGTATACAGACAAACACTACAGTCAGTATATACCAATGAGTTAGATACTGGTAGTGCAAGGACTTTATACAGACAGAAACAGCAGTCATTACACACCAGTGAGTTCGATACTGGTAGTGTAGGGACTGTATATAGACAGACATGGCAGTCATTATACACCAGTGAGTTAGATACTGGTAGTACAGGGACTGACAAAGAACCTCTGTGTGCAAACACTGAGGCAAGGGTTACCCCAAAGGGCATTTGGCTGGGAAGCCAAGTTTCTAGAAAATACAAAATCACACATGCCCACACAATGCAAAGCATCATCGAGACAAACACTGCAGTCATAAACCAATGAGTTAAATACTGGTAGTGCAGTTACTGTATACAGACAAACACAGCAGCCATTATACACCAATGAGTTAGATACTGGTAGTGCAGGGAATGTATACAAACACTGCAGTAGGTATACACCAAAGAGTCTGATACTAGTAGTGTACAGACTATATACAGACAGACACTGCAGCCATTATACAGCAATGAGTTAGATACTGGTAGTGCAGGGACTGTATACAGACAGACACTGCAGTCATTACACAGGAAAGAGTTAGATACTGGTAGTGCAGGACTGTGTACAGACAGACAATACAGTCATTTTACAGCAATGAGTTAGATACTGGTAATGCAGGCTATGTATACAAATGCAGCAGTCATATACCAATGAGTTAGATACTGGTGGTGGTGCAGGGACTGTATACAGACAGACACAGCAGTCATTATACACCAGTGAGTTAGATACTGGTAGTGCAGGGACTGTACAAAGAAAGACACTGCAGTCATAAACCAATGAGTTTGATACTGGTTCTGCAAGGACTGTATACAGACAGACACAGCAGTCATTATACACCAGTGAGCTAGGTACTAGTAGTGCAGCTATTGTATACAGAGAAACACTGCTGTCATTATACACCAATGAATTCGATACTGGTAGTGCAGGGACTGTATACAAACAAACACTGCAGTCATTATACACCAATGAGTTATATACCAGAAGTGCAGGGACTATATACAGACAGACACAGCTTTCACTATACAACAATGAATTAGATACTGGTAGTGTGGGGACTGTATACAAACAGACACCGCAGTTATTATACACCAGAGAGTTAGATACTGGAAGTGCAGGTACTGTTTACAGACAGACATAGCAGTCATTATACACCAATGAGTTAGATACTGGTAGTGCAGGGATGGTATACAGACAAACACTGCGGTCATTATATATCCATAAGTTAGATACTGTTACTGCAGGCACTGTATACAGACAGGCACTACAGTCACTATACCTCAGTAAGATAGATACTGGTAGTGCAGGGGCTGCAAATACAGGGAACTGTCATTACACGGACACCAATGAGTTAGATACTAGTAGTGCATTGACTGCATACAGACAGTCATTGCAGTCATATACCAATGAGTTAGATACTGGTAGTGTAGGGACTGCATACAGACAGACACAGCAGTCATTATGCACCAGTGAGTTAGATACTGGTATTGCTGGGACTGTATACAGACAGACACTGCAGTCATTATACAACAATGAGTCATATAATGGTAGCGCATAGCCTGAATACAGACACAGACAGCAGTCATTATACACTAATGACTTAGGTACTGGTAGTGCAGGGGTTGTATACAGACAGACACAGTGGTCATTATACATCAGTGAGTTAGATACTGGTAGTGCAGTTACTGTATACAGACAGACACAGCAGTCATTATACACCAATGACTTAGATACTGGTAGTGCAAGCAATGTTTACAAACTCTGCAGACAGTATACACCAATGAGTTTAATACTGGTAGTGCACGGACTGTATACAGACACTGCAGACAGTATACACCAAAGAGTTTGATACTGGTAGTGCACAGACTATATACAGACAGACACTGCAGTCATTATACAGCCATGAGTTAGATACTGGTAGTGCAGGGACTGTATACAAACACTGCAGGCATTTTACATCAATGAGTTAGATACTGGTAGTGCAGGGACTGTATACAGACAGACACTGCAGTCATTACACAGAAGAGAGTTAGATACTGGTAGTGCAGGGACTGTACAAAGAAAGACACTGCAGTCATAAACCAATGAGTTTGATACTAGTTCTGCAAGGACTGTATACAAGCAGACATTACAGTCATTATACAACAATGAGTTAGATACTAGTAGTGCAGGGATTGTAGACAGACAGACACAGCACTCACAATGCAACAGTGAGTTAGATACTGGCAGTGCAGGGACTATATACAAACAAACAAACACTGCAGTCATTATACACTAATGAGTTAGATACTGGTAGTGCATGGACTGTATACAGACAGACACAGCTGCCATTAAACACCAATAAGTTAGATACTGGTAGTGCAGCAACTGTATACAGACAGACACTGCAATCAGTATACACCAGTGAGTTAGATACTGGTAGTGCAGAACAGTATACAGACACAGCAGTCACTATACACCAATGAGTTAGATACTGGTAGTGCAGTGACTATATACAGACAGCTACTACAGTCACTCTACACCAGCGACTTAGATACTGGGAGTGTGGGGACATTATATACATAGACAAATCCGTCATTATACATCAGTGATTTAGATGCTGGTAATGCAGGGTCTGTATACAGACACAGCATTCATAATACACCAATTTGTTAGATACTGGTAGTGCTGGGAATGTATACAGGGAAACACTGCAGTCAGCTTACTGCAATTAGTTAGATCTTGGTAGTTCAGGGACTGTATACAGATAAACACAGCATTCATTAGACACCAGTGAGTTAGATACTGGTAGTGCATGGACAGTATACAGACAGAGACAGCTGTCATTATACATCATTGAGTTAGATACTGGTAGCGCAGGGACTGTATACAGACAAACACTGCAGTCATTATAGAGCAATGAGTTAGATACTGTTACTGCAGGCACTGTATATAGACAAACAAGGCAGTCATTATACACTGATGAGTTAGACACTGGTTGGGCAGGGACTGTATACAGACAGATGCTACAGTCACTATACAGGAATAAGTTAGACACTGGTAGTGCAGGGACATTATACAGACAGACACTACAGTCACTATACTCAGTAAGTTAGATACTGGTAGTGCATGGGGCTGCATACACAGAGAGCAGTCATTACACACCAATGAGTTGGATACTGGTAGTGCAAGGACTGCATACAGGCAGTCATTGTAGTCATATACCAATGAGTTAGATATTGGTATTGCAGGGACTGTATACAGACAGACACAGCAGTCATTATACACCAGTGAGTTAGATACTGGTAGTGCTAGGACTGTATATAGACAGACACTGCAGTCATTATACAGCAATGAGTCAGATAATGGTAGCACATAACCTGAATACAGACACATACAGCAGTCATTATACACTAATGACTTAGATACTGGTAGTGCAGGGACTGTATACAGACAGACACAGCAGTCATTATACACCAGTGAGTTAGATTTTGGTAGTGTAAGGACTGTATATAGACAGACATGGCAGTCGTTATACACCAGTGAGTTAGATACTTGTAGTGCTGGGACTGTATCGAGACAAACACTGCAGTCACAAACCAATGAGTTAGATACTGGTAGTGCAGTTACTGTATACAGACAGACACAAAAGTCATTATACACCAACAACTTAGATACTGGTAGTGCAGGGAATGTATACACAAACTGTAGTCAGTATACACCAATTAGTTTGGTACTGCGTGGACTCTATACAGACAGAAACTGCAGTCATTATACAGCAATGAGTTAGATACTGGTAGTGCAGGGACTATATACAGACAAACACTGCAGGCATTTTACACCAATGAGTTAGGTACTGGTAGTGCAGAGACTGTATATAGACAGACAATGCAGTCATTATGCAGCAAATAGTTAGATACTTGTAGTGCAGGGACTGTATACAGACAGATGCTACAGTCACTACACACCAATGAGTTAGATACTGGCAGTGCAAGGACTGTATACAGACAGACTCAGCAGTCATTATACACCAATGAGTTAGATACTGGTTGTGCAGGGACTGTATAAAGACAGACATAGCTTTCCTTATACACCAATTAATTAGATATGGGTGGTGCAGGGACTGTATACAGACAGACACCCCTGCATTATACACCAATGAATTAGATACTGGTAGTGTAGGGACTGTATGCAGACAGACACAGCAGTTATACAGCAGTGAGTTAGAAACTGGAGGTGCAGGGATTGTATCCAGACAGACACAGCCGTGATTATACATCAGTGTGTTAGATACTGCTAGTGCAGGGATGATATACCGAGAAACACTGCAGTCAGAATACCCCAGTGAGTTAGATTCTGGTAATGCAGGGACTGTATACCCACAAACACTACAGTCATTATACACTAATGAGTTAGAGACTGATACTGCAGGGACTGCATCCAGACAGATACAGCTCTCATTATACACCAATGAGTCAGATACTGGTTGTGTAGCGAATATATACAGACAGACACAGCTGTCATTATACACCAATGAGTTAGATACTGGTACTGCAGGGACTGTATACAGACAGACACAGCTGTCATTAGACCCCAGTGAGTTTGATGATGGTGTTGCATCGACTGTATACAGACAAACACTGTAGTCATTATACACCATTATAAAATGGCAACAAATGATCTAGAAATCTCATTGGCCAAGAGACATCAGCTGACTGTACATTAAATCTCTGTAGCCACACAGTCATCCTGGTTCTAAACCACATCACATAATGAGCAAATCAGTCCACCTACAACCAGAACTATCTTCCCTCAGTCCCTCTGCAACCAGAACTGATCTTCCATCACAAACATGGCTGCTACCTTTACACTGTAAAAACCTTCAACTGGGCCCTAAAAATAAAACTACCTGTTGCCCCCAGGTGGAGCTATCCCAAGGGCTACTACCTGTGCCTGCTTGACTGCTAACAGGTTGAAGGGCCTAGGTTCTATGGCTGGTGCCTCCACCCAGAGGTCAGGGTTTGTAGTGGTAAAACTAGCTTGGTCACAGCCCTCTGGGACACTGAGACCCCCTTTTTTTCCCTTCTAGTGAAGCACCCAATACACAGACGTTACAGTCCCAATACCCCACATGTACCCTCAGTTCAGTCATAGAATACCACTTACCCTCGAGACGGATTCTGAGGTTTGTCTCTGAGGACTCCCTGTAAAACAAGATGATGCAGTACGATAGCCACAGTACAATACCTTAACATAAATGAACACCCAAATCAGTGTAACTTTGCTGAAACAAACAGATCTGATTTATTTAAGGAGCTGTAACAAGGAAAGGGGGAATCAGGTTAATTAGGTTAGACAAATTAATAATCACAGTACTGTGAACATACTCAGAGTCCCAAAATGTCACTCTCTCTGGGTATCCAGGATGGTGGGGGGGCTAGCCAGGATCGGTGCAGCTGGTTAGGGCCCTGTGATGGAAAAACACTTGCACAATACCCAATTGTAATCCGGAGCCGGATGGCTCAGTTCATGAAGAAAGGGAGGAAAAGAAATCAAATTGCAATTTGATAGACAGATGGCAGGGAGCTACCCTGAGTTGTACTCACAGATTCAATGCTGAAAACTGGCACAGATGGGGTTCTGGATTGCCAGACTCCCACACACACAGCAGGGAGATGAAATTCTACGAGCCAGGCACACAGCTTGGATCAGCAGACAGATGCAGTCCACATACATTCACTTGTCTTTCAGTCCACACTGCACGGGGACAAAAGGACCCATTTAGCTGTCCCTCACAAGCATTCCACACATTCATATGTAAAGGAAATTACTATACCAGGCAGCTGCTTTCAGGTCCCGAACACACTTAATGCTAAACCTGGAAGTTCACACTGCAGCTTCACTTCCTGACAGACCGAGCGCAATTAAGCAGTTTCTCCAGTCTTCTACAGGGTGAGCCTGGTTCCCACTCTTTCAGCCTCTCTGTAGGGGCGGATTTAGTCCAAATCAAAGTGACAATGCACCGCCCGAGTTTTAGGCCTCCCATGCACTTCCCGCGCGAAAACTATGCAGTGCAGAAGCTCGGAGCTCCTTCTCTCTTCACGGTTACAACAGATCTGATCTGGCCAGACACAAGGCAGGGCATTCTCTTCGGGTGCCACCCGGTCCAATTGGTGGACTCAGTTGTCAATCACTCAGAGCTCTCCCCGTTGGTGAAAATAGGCGCCAAGGTCCAGAACGTCACTTCCCAGAATTACTTGTTATATCTCCTAAGGTAAGCCGGCTCCCAAGAGAGTTCTGATTCTGGTTGGTCCGAACAAACTCCATTTTAGAGGCCCTCTTATACTGATTGTATCTATTCAACAGTTCAGATCCACCTACTTATACATCAGTGAATTAGGTACTGGTAGTGTGGGGACCGTATACAGACAAACACTGCAGTCATTATAAAGCAATGAGATATTGGTAGTACACCGATGGGATACAGACAGACTCTACAGTCACAATACCCCAGTGAGTTAGATTCTGGTAGTGCAATGACTCTGTACAGACAAACACTACACTCATTATACACTAAGCAGTTAGATACTGGTATTGCAGGAACTATATACAGACAGACACAGCTGTCATTAGACACCAATGAGTTTGATACTGGTAGTGCAGCGACTGTATACAGACAGACACTGCAGTCATTATACACCAATGAGTTACATACTGACAGAGCAGTGACAGTATACAGTCAGACAGACACTGCAGTCATTACATACCAGTGAGTTAGATAGTAGTAGTAGTAGTGCATGGACTGCATACAATCACAGCAGTTATTATACGCTTGGATTGTAGGTATCCTAAATATAGGAGTTTGTATGATTGTATTTTGTACTCTCCCAGGTCATGCTTGAAAATAGGCAGGGAATTTTTGCCTAATGCACTTACCCAGTCACCAAAAGCTAATAAATAAATAAACATACACCAGTGAGTTAGATACTGGTAGTGCAGGGTCTGTATACAGACAGCAGTCATGATACACCAATCAGTTAGATACTGATAGTGCTGGGAATCTATACAGAAAAACACTGCAGTCATAACATTGCAATAAGCTATATCCTGGTGGTGTGGGGACTCCATACAGACAAACATTGCATTCATTACACACCAGTGAGTAAGATACTACTGGTGCGGGGACAGTATACGACACATAAAGCTGGCATTATACATCAATGAAATGGATACTGGTAGTGCAGGGACTGTATACAGGCAGACACTGCAGTCAGTATACACCAATGAGTTAGATGTAGGTAGTGCAGAGACTGTATATGGACAGACACAACAGTCATCATACCCCAATGAGTTAGATACTGGTAGTGCAGGGACTGTACACAGACAGAACATGCAGTCAGTATACACCAGTGAGTTAGATACTGGTAGTGCAGGACTGTAGACAGAGATGCTACAGACACTGTACAGCAATGAGTTAGATACTGGTAGTGCAGGGTCTGTATACAGACAGCAGTCATGATACACCAATCAGTTAGATACTGATAGTGCTGGGAATCTATACAGAAAAACACTGCAGTCATAACATTGCAATAAGCTATATCCTGGTGGTGTGGGGACTCCATACAGACAAACATTGCATTCATTACACACCAGTGAGTAAGATACTACTGGTGCGGGGACAGTATACGACACATAAAGCTGGCATTATACATCAATGAAATGGATACTGGTAGTGCAGGGACTGTATACAGGCAGACACTGCAGTCAGTATACACCAATGAGTTAGATGTAGGTAGTGCAGAGACTGTATATGGACAGACACAACAGTCATCATACCCCAATGAGTTAGATACTGGTAGTGCAGGGACTGTACACAGACAGAACATGCAGTCAGTATACACCAGTGAGTTAGATACTGGTAGTGCAGGACTGTAGACAGAGATGCTACAGACACTGTACAGCAATGAGTTAGATACTGGTAGTGCAGGGACTGTATACAGACAGACACAGCTGTTTTTATACACAAATGAGTTAGATACTGGTAGTGCAGGGATTTTATACAGACAAACACTACAGTCATTATACAGCAATGAGTTAGATTCTGGTAGTGCAGGGATTTTATACAGATAGACACAGCTGTCATTAGACACCAATGAGTGTGATACTGGTAGTGCAGTGACTATATACAGACAGACACTGCAGTCAATATACACCAATGAGTTATATACTGATAGTGCAGTGACAGTATACAGACAGGCACTGCAGGCATTATACAGGAATGAGTTAGATACTGGTAGTGCAGGGGCTGTATACAGAGAGAGCCATCGTTATACATCAATGACTTAGATTGTGGTAATGCAGGGACTGTATACAGGCACTGCAGTATTTACACACCAATGAGTTAGATACTGGTAGTGCAGAGACTGTATAAAGAAAAACACTGCAGTCATAAACCTATGAGTTAGAGACTGGTACTGCAGGGACTGTATACAGACGGACACTGCGGTCATTAAACACCAGTGAGTTAGATACTGGCAATGCAGGGACTGTATACAGACAAGCACTACAGTCATTATACACCAATGAGTTAGATACTGGTAGTGCAGGGACTGTATACGGACAAACACAACTTTCATTATACAACAATTAATTAGATACGGGTAGTGCAGGGATTGTGTACAGACAGACACAGCTGTCATTATACACCAATGAGGTAGATACTGGTAGTGTGGGGACTGTATACAGACAGACACAGCAGTCATTATACACCGATGGGTTAGATACTGGTAGTGCAAAGATGGTATACAGACAAACACTGCAGTCACAATACCCCAGTGAGTTATAGTCTGGTAGTGCAGGAACTGTATACAGACCATCACTACAGTCATTATACACTAAGGAGTTAGATACTGGTACTGCAGGGACTGCATACAGACAGATACAGCTCTCATTGTACACCACTGAGTTAGATACTGTTGTGTAGCAAATATACAGACAGACGCTGCAGTCATTATACATCAATGAGTTAGATACTGGTAGTGCA
The DNA here is from genome assembly GCA_016271365.2 of Neoceratodus forsteri. Taxonomy (NCBI): domain Eukaryota; kingdom Metazoa; phylum Chordata; order Ceratodontiformes; family Ceratodontidae; genus Neoceratodus; species Neoceratodus forsteri. The sequence continues at coordinate 112,737,074 of JADMNL010000024.1, forward strand.
GAAACTGTATAGTAACAAACACTACAGTCATTTTACAACAATGAGTTAGATACTGGTAGTGCAGGGATTTTATACAGACACAGCTGTCATTATACACCAGTGAGTTAGATACTAGTAGTGCAAGGACTATATACAGACAAACACTACAGTCATTGTACACTAATTAGTTAGGTACTGGTACTATAGGGACTGCATACAAACAGACACAGTTGTTATTATACACCAGTGAGTTTGATACTGGTAGTGCAGCAACTGTATACAGACAGACACTGTAGTCATTATACCCCAATGAGTTAGATACTGATAGTGCAGGAACAGTATACAGACAGACTCCGCAGTCATTACACACCAATGAGTTAGATATTAGTAGTGCAGGGACTGCATTCAGTCACTGCAGTCATTATATATACCAATGAGTTAGATACTGGTAGTGCAGGGTCTGTATACAGACACAGCAGTCATACTACATCAATGAGTTTGATACTGGTAGTGCTGGGAATGTATTCAGGAAAATAAAGCAGTCATGATACTGCAATGAGTTAGATCCTGGTAGGGTGGGGACTGTATACAGACAAACACAGCATTCATTAGACACCAGTGAGCTAGATACTGATAGTGCAGTGACAGTATAATAATAATAATACATTTTATTTATAAAGCGCAATATCAAAACTATCAAAGCACTGTACATTTCTAATAACAGACATTCACTAAATTAATAAAACAATTAAAAACACAAAATATACAATTATATATACTAAAAATCAGGGAAAGCACGAGTGAATAAATAGGTTTTTAACGCAAATTTAAAGCTCTCCACTGTCTGGCACTCTCATATGTGGCAAGGTAGAGAATTCCACAGGGAGGGGGTGGTAAAAGGAAAAGCCCGAGCTCCCAAGGTCTTCAAACACACCCAGGGAATCTCTAGCAGTCCCTCGCTGGTTGAGCGGAGGGGGTCTGAGTGGGCAGTAGGGAGTCAGAAGTTCTTGTAGGTAACTCAGACCCAGACCGTGCATGGCTCTAAAAGTCAGCAAGCCAACTTTAAAGGTGATCCACCACTGAACAGGCAGCCAGTGCAGAGCGCGCAGCACAGGTGAAATATGACTGGATCAAATTGACCCAGACAGTAACCTGGCCACAGCATTCTGCACTAGCTGCAAACGGTGGATATCAACCCCTGGAAGCCCTAGATACAAGGCGTTACAGTAGTCTAGGCGCAAAATCACAAAAGCGTGGACCAAGGTTGAAAGGTCACTGGACGGAACAAGGTGCTTAATCCGGGCGATGTTCCTCAGGTGGTAGAAAGAGGATTTGACCACAGCAGACACCAGAGAACAAAGTGTCAGCCCAGCATCAGATATCACCCCCAGATTCTGCACCCGTTCCGAGGTCAGGAGCTAGGAGCCCCCAAGCCAAAGCTCAGCAACCGACCCCTCTATCCAGCAAACTGGGTCCTCCACCAACACCTCTGTCTTGTCAGGATTGAATCTCAGCCAGCTGGAATTCATCCAGTCTTGGATTTCAGCAAGACAGTTAGAAAAAAACTGGGAGTGCACTATGCTAGTCGGGCACAAAAGACAGATACAGCTGAATATCATCTACATAACAGTGAAAACTCAGTCCGTACCATTTTACAATGTCTCCCAGTGGAAGCATATACACCGCAAACAACATGAGGGACAACACTGAACCCTGTAGAACCCCACAAGTCAGGGAGTAGGCGTCAGATGAAAAAATCCCTGATACTACCCTCTGCAACCTGCCAGTGAGGAAAGAATGGAACCATCGTGGACTGTATCCGACAGGCCATAAATCAACCGCAGGTGATCAAGAAGTACCCCATGGTCCATGGTGTCAAAAGCTGAAGAGAGATCCAGAAGGACCAAGATGGAGCCGCGCTTCTCATCTCTAGCCATCAGGAGATCATCGAGTACCCGAACCAGAGCAATCTCAGTACTGTGTCTCTTACGGAAACCAGACTGGAGGGGATGGTAGGTATTATGGATGGTAAGATGGTTCTCTAACTGTTGCGCAACAACTTTCTCAGTCACCTTCCCTATAAAGGGAAGGTTAGAGATAGGTCTGTAGTTTGCAGGAAAATCTAGGTCAAGAGATGGTTTCCTGAGAAGGGGGTAACCACAGCCTCCTTCAGAGAGCTGGGGAACTCCCCCCAACTCCAATGAGCACCAGATTAAGTCTGCCAGAATCGGGCCGATCACCTCTACACACCCCATTAAGAGGCAAGTAGGGCCCAGGTCTAAACTACAGCAAGTTGGATGTATACTATGGAGAAGCCGCATGATATCCTCTGTCGCCAGTCGGCCAAAATCAGCCCAGCAAAATGGGGGGAATGCAACCTCGTTCCAACCGCCAGTAACCCCCATAGGATCTCTGACCTGATGTCGGCAACCTTATTAGCAGAGAAGCGAGCAAACTTGTCGCACTCCACTTGCGACAAGGCTTTCTGAACTCGTAGACAGACTGGATTACACAGTCTGTCCATGGTTCGGAACAGAAGCAATCTCCCTGGACAGGAATTCTGCCTTCTTACGGGACAGTGATGACTGATAGAATTTATAATGGTCCATCAGTCTAAGCTTGTCGGCATCTAAGCCAGATCTATGCCAAGCCCGCTCTAACCTTTGCTCCGCCTTCTTCATCCCCCTCAAAGTCCCATCAAACCACTGGGACTGAGGGCAGAGAGTGAGCAGGCGAGCACGGAAAGGAGCGAGGATATCCAGAGCTCCCTCCGCTGCTTGATTTAAAGCCTCGAGTAGATTCTCCAGACCCTTGCTTGCCTCCGGAATTCCCGATAGGTCCAACACCTATATATATATATATATATACATACATATATATATATATATATATATGTACACAGACAGACAAAGCTGCCATTATTCACCAATGAATTAGATACTGGCAGTGCAGGGACAGTATGCAGACAGACAATGGTGATCATACACCAGTGAGTTAGAGACTGGTAGTGCAGGACTGTGTATATACACACACTACGGTCATTATACACCAATGAGTTAGATACTGATACTGCAGGGACTGCATTCAGACAGACACAGCTCTCATTATACACTAATGAGTTACATACTGGTTGTGCAGTGACTATACAGACTGGCAAAGTTGTCATTATCCACCAATCAGTTAGGCACTGGTAGTGCAGGGACTGTATACAAACAAACACAGCAGTCATTATACACTAGAGCTGTGCAAAATAGGAGAATTCTGAGGGCAGAGAGTGTTTCTATGTTTCTATGTAATTCTGACTATATACAGACTGCCCCAACAGTCATAAACCAATGAGTTAGATACTAGTAGTGCAGGGACTATATGCAGACAGACATGGCAGTCATTACACACTAGAGCTGTGCAAAATGAGAAAATTCTGAATCTACAGAATTTCACAAAATTCCACTAAATTCTGCGGAATTTAAAAAAATTAGTAATTTAGTTATGACTCAATAACCATTCAAGCTAGATGTCTGAAATGTGGTATATGTATTCTTTGGTACAATGGCCACAAATATGCATAATATCATTTAATTTGGTCTAACAGTTTCAAAATTATAAGGGGCTCGAGTGTTGTCATTTTATTGTTTGTGCGATATTTCATGAACATTTTTTATTTGCATATACCTTAACCATCTTTTGGGTCCTGGATCTTAAATTTGGTATCATTTCTTGATTATAGGTGTTCTAACAATGCGTAAGATTTCACGACAGTATGATGGATTGTCTCAAAATCTTTATGTGCTCAAAATCTGTTTTATTTTTTTCCGGAAATGTCATGAACAACTTTTATCTACATATAACTACGTATAACTCAGGCACCTTTGGAGCTAGGCATGTGTAAATTAATATGGATAATCTTTTTGTAATGCTTATGGAATTATCTAAATATTGAGGGAACTGGATAAGAGATTTTTAAGTTACAGGGATTCTAAAACTTTGCTATGTAAATATTTGCAAAACTTTCTGAAAACTATAAAAAATGTGAATGTTTGCAACTTGTCTGCTCTTGCATGCATAGCGTTAACATTTGGCATGCACAGCTATAGTTCGTGTATCCTGGCGTCTAACAAAACTGGATAAATTGGTTAAGCAGTTTTAATTTTGCAGAAGAAAAAAAAATTGATTAGTAACATTTTCTCACATTTGACTGATAGCATATTCTGTAGATGAAGCATCCAGAGGTTTGTTTTTTTTTGGCGGAATTTAACATTAACAATACACATATCACTACTTTATTTGATAAGCTGGGCCGCACTTTTTGCAGTCCTGCTGTTCCTCACTGGGTGACTATCCCCCCTTCTCTTTTAGCATAGCCAGATTGACTCAGTAGAACTACTGATCCCACTGATATCCTCTTTGTTCGTTACAGTGACAAACTCCCTTAAAACATGAGTTGCCTACTCCTTCCCCTATTGACCTATCCTGTTGGAATAGCAAGGCGTCTTCCTTTCTGCTGCTCCAGACATTGTTTCCCATACTACATCTTTTTGAGTACCTCTAATTCCTAGACTTGCATGTACACCAGGCTCCCTGGATCATAAATTTACTGAATGTGATCCTTAACTATCCTGCATTCAGGCTGGAATTGTTGACACTCTGTGCTTCCTTGATCCAACCTGGGGTCTACCACTGTTGTGCTACCCAGCACAGCTGTCCATTTCTTGGTGAAACTGTGCATCTAACTCCAGAACCTGGTGACCCCTGTGCTACCTGCCTCTTATACACCTATCCTTTAATAGAACCCCCAGATAAGGCTGAGTGAAATTAGAAAATTCCAGTTTTATGGAATTTTTCATGAAATGCTGCAATTTTCATAAAGACTCATGGGATTTGACTTTAAGTACAGATGTTATTTTGCAGTTTCTCATAGCAAGCAATTAATAAAATTGGCGCACACAGTCCCCTTGTAAGGTCTACAAAGCTGCCAAATTTAATGGTAGTGCATTCTGTAGTTTTAAAGTTTCAGGGGTTTATAAATTTGTAGTTTACTGTACATTCTTGCAAAATTAAATTTTTAAATCTTGTGAAAGTTTGACTACTTTTCATTTAATCCCATTTAAAACTGAAAATATAAACTTTTTCAGAAATGACCATGTGGTATAGTAGTTTAAATGTTTCCACTCTGGTTAAATTTGAATACAAAGTTTTAAAATTAGAGGGAACTAACCGGAAATTTAATTTTGGCAACATGTTTGGCAGGCTATAACACAGTCCCATTTAAAGCAAGAAATCTGAAACTATGGGCATATACAAATGCAGTGCTAACCTGTATACCTGGCAGTGTTTGTAATATTTCAATGAATACTATCAAAGTTATACTAAAATTACAGAAATCAAATTTTGGCAAAATATTTGACTACCGATAACTCATCTCCCATTAAAGCTTGAAACTTAAACCACGGTGCATAGATGCCTTCTATGCGCTTCCCAAAATCCTCATATTGTGGAGAAATTTGGAAAAATTTTAGAATGATCTCAAAATAACTGAAAATTAAATTTTGATTGAATGTTTGGCAACCCATAACTCCACCCCCGTTTAATTTAGAACTCTGAATTCTAGTGGACATTTCTAAGCCATGTTGTACTGTTTACATTCCACTGGACCCCCACCTGCCATCCCTTGCCACCCCCCCTCTAGCGCCCTCCAACTCCCTCCCCTCCATACTTCCCCAACACCTCCTCTTTCCACCCACTCCCCCCAAATATTCGACTTCTCCCAATCTCTTTCTCTCTCTCGCTCTACCCCCTCTCTCTTTCTTTCTTTCTTCTCCTCTCTTTCTCTCTCTCTCTTTCTCTCTCTCTAATCTACCCCTCATTCACACTCTTCCCCCCTTTCTTTCTGCTACCCTTTCCGATATTATCCCTTGACAGGTCCTCCTGGGGCAGCTATGCCATATTTTGCTAATTGGAACTCTCCTCCCACTGTTTAATTTCAGTTGTCTAGGTTACTCAAATGTATTATTTATCTCTTTGTATTACATAGCAATCTTATGTTTTGTGTTAACTGTGAAGTTTTTGTTATGTCTCTGCTGTTTTACATCCTGACGTGAAACCTTTGTAAAGAGTGTATACTCAAACGGTGTTTTCGAATATACAAATAAAACAAATAAAAAATAAAAATAAAATTCCGTAGGCAGAATTTTATATTCCACACAGCTCTATTATACACTAGTGAGTTAGATACTGATAGTGCAGGGATAGTATAAAGACAAACACTGCAGTTATAAACCAGTGAGTTAAATACTGGAAGTACAGGGACTGTATACAGACAGACACAACAGTCATTATACACCAATGATTAAGATACTAGTAGTGTAGGGACTGTATATAGACAGACATGGCAGTCGTTATACACCAATGAGTTACATACTGGTAGTGCAGGGACTGTGTACAAACACTGCAGTCACTGTGAACCAGTGAGTTAGATACTGGTAGTGCAGGGACTGTATACAGACAGCCACTATACACCAATGAGTTAGGTACTGGTAGTGCAGAGACTCTATACAGACAAATACTGTGGTCAGTATATACCAATGAGTTTTTTTGGGGATTTAGTTGTTTTTAACCAGGTATAGCACACTAAGCTGAAAGCTTTTTTACAGGAGTGACCTGGGAGCACAAGGAGGTTAAGTGAGTTGCTCAGGATCACACAGTATGCAAGTAGAAGCTGTGGGATTCAAACCCAGGTCTGGTCTGCTGGATGTCACCAGATTTGCAGCTCAGAGCCTTAGACCACTGCGCTATACTGCCTCCTAGATACTGGTAGTGCAGAGACTGTTTACAGACAGACTCTACAGTCATTATATAGCAATGAATTAGATACTGGTAGTGCAGGGACTGTATACTGACAGAAACAGCTGTCATTACTCATCAATGAAGTAGATACTAGTGGTGCTGGGACTGTATTCAGACAGATATAGTTGTTATTATACACCAACGAATAAGACACTGGTAGTGTGGGGACTGCATGCAGACAAACACTGCAGTCATTATACAGGAATGAGATACTGGTAGTACAAGGATTGTATACAGACAGTCTCTGCAGTCACAATACAAAGCAGGTTGTTGGAGGAAGTCCTAGCCCTCTGCTAGGTGCCTTGGGCAGACTTAGTGGGCCAGGCGGCCCTTTTCTGCCATCGTGTTTCTATGTAATACCCCAGTGAGTTAGATTCTGATAGTTCAAGGACTCTATGCAGACAAACACTAAAGTCATTATACACTAATGAATTAGATAATGGTACTGCATGGACTGTATAAAGACAGACACAACTGTCATTATACACCAGTGAGTTAGATACTGGTAGTGCAGGGACTGTATTCAGGCAGACAGCTGTCAATAGACACCAATGAGTTTGATACTGGTAGTTCAGTGACTGTATACAGACAGACACTGCAGTCATTATACACCAATGAGTTACATACTGACAGAGCAGTGACAGTATACAGTCAGATAGGCACAGCAGTCATTACACACCAGTGAGTTAGATAGTAGTAGTAGTGCATGGACTGCATACAATCACAGCAGTTATTATACGCTTGGATTGTAGGTATCCTAAATAAAGGAATTATATAACAATGAGTTAGATACTGATAGTGCAGTGACAGTATACAGATAGACACCGCAGTCATTATACACCCATGAGTTAGATACTGGTAGTGCAGGGGCTGTATACAGTCACTGCAGTCATTATATACACCAATGAGTTAGATACTGATAGTGCAGTGACACTACACAGACAGACTCTGCAGTCATTATCTGCCAATGAGTTAGTTACTGGTAGCGTAGGAACTGTATATAGACAGGCATGGCAGCCGTTATACACCAATGAGTTACATACTGGTAGTGCAGGGCCTGTATACACACACTGCAGTCACTGTGCACCATTGAGTTAGATACTGGTAGTGCAGAGATTTTATACAGACAGACACAGCAGAAATTATACACCAGTGAGTTAGGTACTGGTAGTGCAGGGACTGTATACAGACAGCCACTACAGTCACTATACACCAGTGAGTTAGATACTGAAAGTGCAGGGACTGTATCAAGAAAAACACTGCAGTCATAAACCAATGCATTAGGTACTGGTAGTGCAGGGACTGTATACAGACACAGCAGTCATTATACACCAATGAGTTAGTTACTGGTAGTGCAGGGGCTGTATACAGGCAAACACAGCAGTCATTATACACCAGTGAGTTAGTTACTGGTAGTGTGGGGACTGGATACAGACAGACACTGCAGTCAGTATACACCAATGAGTTAGATACTGGTAGTGTGGGACTGTATACAGACAAACACTGCAGTCATTATACACCAATGAGTTTGATACTGCTAGTGCAGGAACTGTATACAGACAAATACTGCAGTCAGTTTACATCAATGAGTTAGATATTAGTAGTGCAGGACTGTATAGAGGCAGACAGTGCAGTCATTATACAGCAATGAGTTAGATACTTCTAGTGGAAGGGACGGTATACGGACAGACGCTACAGTCACTGTACACAAATGAGATAGATATTGGTAGTGCAGGGACTTTATACAGACAAACACTGCAGTCATTATACACCATGAGTTAGATACTGGCAGTGCAGGGACTGTATACAGGAAAACACTGCAGTCATTATACACCAATGAGTTAGACACTGGTAGTCCAGGGACTGTATACAGGCAGCCACTACAATTATAAACCAATGAGTTAGATACTGGTAGTGCCGCTACTGTATACAGACAGACACTGCAGTTATTATACACCAATGAGTTAGATACTGGTAGTGCAGGGGCTGTATACAGAAAGAGTAGTCATTATACATCAGTGAGTTAGATAGTGATAGTACAGGGACTGTATACAGTCACTGTAGTTATTATATACACCAATGAGTTAGATACTAGTAGTGTAGGGACTGCATACAGTCACTGCAGTCATTATATACACACCAATGAGTTATATTCTGGTAGTGCTGGGAATGTATAGAGAAAAACACAGCAGTTGCAAAACTGCAATGAGTTAGATCCTCATAGTGCGGGGGCTGTTTACAGAGAAACACAGCATTCATTACACGCCAGAGAGTTAGATACTGGTAGTGCAGGGACAGTATACAGACAGTCAAAGCTGTCATTATACACCAACGAAATAGATACTGGCAGTGCAGGGACTGTATACAGGCAGACACTGCAGTCAGTATACACCAATGAGTTAAATACAGCTAGTGCAGAGACTGTATACAAGTAGACACAGTGGTCACCACACACCCATGAGTTAGATACTGGTGGTGCGGGACTATATACAGAAAAACACTGCAGTCAGTATACACCAAGGAGTTAGATACTGGTAGTGCAGGGACTGTATACAGACAGACACAGTAATAGCTATGCACCTTTGAGTTAGATACTGGTAGTGTAGGTACTACATATAGACTGACATGGCAGTCATTATACACCAATGAATTACATAGTGGTAGTGCAAGGACTGTATAGAAACAAATGCTGCAGTTACTGTGCACCAGTGAGTTAGATACTGGTAGTACAGCGACTGTATACAGACAGACACAGCTGTCATTATACACAAATTAGTTACATACTGGTAGTGCAGGGACTGTAAAAAGACAGATGCTACAGTCACTATACATGAAAGAGTTAGATACTGGTAGTGCAGGCACTGTAGACAGACAAACACTGCTGTCATTATACACCAAAGAGTTACACTCTGGTAGTGCAGGGACGGTATACAGGCAGCCACTACAGTTATAAACCAATGAGTTGATACTGGTAGTCCAGGGACTGTGTACAGACAGAAACAGCTGTCATTATACACCAGTGAGTTAGATGTTGGTAGTGCAGGTACTGTATCAAGACATAAACTGCAGTCGTAAACCAATGATTTAGATACTCGTAGCACAGAGACTGTATACAGACAGACATAGCAGTTATTATACCCCAATGAGTGAGATACTGGTAGTGCAGGGACTGTATATAGACAGACATGGCAGTCATTAAACACCAGTGAGGTACATACTGATAGCGCAGGGACTGTATACAATCAAACACTGCCGCGACTATGCACCAATGAGTTACATACTGGTAGTGCAGCGACTGTATACAGACAGACACAGCTGTCATTAAACACCAATGAGTTAGATATTGGTACAGCAGGGAATGTATACAGACAGCCACTACAGTCACTATGCACTAATGAGTTAGATGCTGGTAGTGCAGGGACTGTGTAAAGAAACACACTGCAGTCTTTCACCAATGAGTTAGATACTGGTAGTGCTGGGAGTGTATACAGACAGACACAGCAGTCATTATACACCAATGAGTTAGGTACTGGTAGTGCAGGGACTGTATACAGACAAATACTGTTGTCATTATACACCAGTGAGTTCGATACTGGCAGTGCAGGCACTTTATACAGACAAACACTGCACTCATTATACACCAATGAGTTAGATACTGGTAGTGCATAGACTATATACAGACAAGGACAGCCTTCGTTATACACCAGTGAGTTAGATACTGGCAGTGTAGGGACTGTATACAGACAAACACTGCGGTCATTATACACCAATGAGTTAGATATGAGGAGTGCAGGGACTATACACAGACAGACACAGCTGTCATTATACACCAATGAATTAGATACTGGTAGTGTGGTAATTGTATACAGACAGACACAGCAGTTATTACACACCAGTGAGTTAGATACAGGTGGTATGGGGACAGTATACAGACAGACAAAGCTGTCATTATACACTAGTGAGTTAGATACTGGCAGTGCAGGGACTGTATAACGGCAGACACTGCAGTCCATATACACCAATGAGTTAGATACAGGTAGCGCAGGGACTGTATACAGTCAAGCACCGTAGTCAGTATACACCAATGAGTTAGATACTGGTAGTGCAGGGACTGTATACAGGCAAACACTGTGGTCATTATGCACCAGTGAGTTAGATACTGGTACTGCAGGGACGGTACACAGACAGACATAGCTTTCATTACACACCAATGAATTAGATATTGGTAGTGTTGGGAGTGTACACAAACAGACACATCAGTCATTATATACCAATGAGTTAGCTACTGGTAGTGCAGGGACTGTATACCGACTAGCTCTGCAGTCGGTATGCTCCAATAAGTTAGATATTGGTAGTGCAGGGATTTTATACAGACAGACACAGCTGTCCTTGGACATCAATGAGTTTGATACTGGTAGTGCAGCAACTGTATACAGACAGACCATGCAGTCATTATACACCAATGAGTTAGATACTGATTGTGCAGTGACAGTATCCTGACAGATACTGCAGTCATTCTACAGCAATGAGTTAGATACTGGCAGTACAGGAGATGTATACAGACAGTCACTGCAGTCATTGTACAGCAATGAGTCAGATACTGGTAGTGCAAGAACTGTATACAGACAGATATTGCAATCATTATACACCAATGAGTTAGATACTGGTCGCACAGTGACTATACAGACAGACACTGCAGTCATTGTACACCAATGAGTTAGGTACTGGTAGTGCAGAGACTGTATGCAGAGACACATTACAGTCATTATACACCAATTGGTTAGATACTGGTAGTGCGTGGACTATATGTAGATAGACACATCTGTCATTATACACCAATCAGTTAGACACTGGTAGTGCAGGGATTGTATGCAAACAAACACAGCAGACATTATACACCAATCAGTTACATACTGGTAGTACAGGGACTGCATACAGACAGCCACTGCAATTATAAACATATAAGATACTGGTAGTGCAGGGGCTATCTACAGACAGACACAGCAGTCTTTACTCACCAATGAGTTAGATACTGGTAGTGTAGGGAGTGTAGATAAACAGACATGGCAGTCATTACACAGCAATGAGTTAGATACTGGTAGTGCATGGACTGTATACAGACATACACTGCACTCACTATACAGCAGTGAGTTAGATACTGATATTGCAGGGACCGTATACAATCCAACACAGCAGTCATTATACAACAATGAGTTAGATACTGGTAGTGCAGGGACTGTATAGGGACAGACACTCCAGTCATTATACAATGATGAGTTAGATACTGGTAGTGCAGGGACTGTATACAGAAAAAGATAGCCGCCATAATACTGAAATGAGTTAGATCCTGCTAGTGCGGGGAGTGTATACATAGAAACACAGCATTCATTACATACCAGTGAGTTAGATACTGGTAGTGCAGGGACAGTATGCAGACAGACACAAGTGTCAATATACATTAATGAATTTGATACTGGCATTGTAGGGAATATATACAGGCAAACACTGCTGTCATTATTTACCAGTGAGATAGACACTGGTAGTGCAGAGACTGTATACAGGCAGACATAGTAGTCATTATACATCAATGTGTTTGATACTAGTATTGCAGGGACTGCATACAGACAAACAGCGCAGTCAGTATACACAAATGAGTTAAGTACTGGTAGTCTAGGGACTACATACAGACAGACAAAGCTGTTATTGTACACCAATGAGTTGGAAACTGGTTGTGCAGCAACTATGCAAACAGACACTATAGTCATTATACACCAGTGAGTTAGATACTGGTAGTGCAGGGACGATGTATCGAAAACACTGCAATCAGTATACACCAATGAGTTAGATACTGGTAGTGTAGGGATTATATACAGACAGACACAGCAGTTATTACACAGCAATGAGTTAGATACTGGTAGTACAGGGACTGTATACAGACAGACAGCTGTCATGATACTCTAATGAGTTAGATAATAGTAGTACAGGGACTGCATACAGACAAACACTGCAGTCATTATACACCAATGAGTTATATACTGGACGTACGGGGACTGTATAGAGACAGACACAGCAGTTGATATAAACCAGTGAGTTATACACTGGAAGTGCAGGGACTGTATACAGACATACACTGCAGTCATTACACAGCAGTGAGTTAGATACTGGTAGTGCAGTGACTGTATACAGAAAACACTGCAGTCAGTATACATCAATGAGTTAGATACTAGTAGTGCCGGGACTGTGTACAGAGAGACACTACAGTCATTACACAGCAATGAGTTAGATACTGGTACTGAGGGAACTACATACAGACAGACACAGCTGTCATTATACACCAATGAGTTAGATACTGGTTGTGCAGCGACTAGGCAAACTGACACTGCAGTCATTATACACCAGTGAGTTAGACACTGGCCTCGCAGGGACATTATACAGGCAGCCACTAAAATCATAAACCAATGAGTTTGATACTGGTAATGCAGGGACTGCATACAGACAGCTATCATTTTACACCAATCAGTTAGATACTGGTAGTGTAGGGACTGTTTACAAACAAGCACTGCAGTCACTATGTAGCAGTTGAGTTTGATACTGGTAGTGTAGCGACTGTAAAGAGATAGACTCAGCTGTCATTATGCACACGTGAGTTAGATACCGGTAGTGCACGGACTGTATACAGAGTAGACAGACACTACAGTCACTATGCACCAATGAGTTAGATACTGGTAGTGCAGGGAGTGTATAAAGAAAAACACTGCATTCATAAACCAATGAATTAGATACTGGTAGTGCAGGGACTGTTGCCAGACAGACACAGCAGTCATTATACACCAGTGAGTTAGGTACTGGTAGTGCAGTGACTATATAGAGACTAATATTGCGGTCATTATACACCAATGAGTTACATACTAGTAGTTGAGGAACTGTATACAGACAAGCACTGTGGACGTTATACGCCAATGAGTTATATACTGGACATGCAGTGACTGTAGACAGACAAACATAGCTTTCATTATACACCAATGAATTTGATACGGAAAGTGCAGGGAGTGTATACAGACAGAAACAGCTGTCATTATACACCAATGAGTTAGATACTGGTAGTGCAAGTACTGTATCAAGACAAAAACTGCAGTCATAAACCAATGAGTTAGATACTTGTAGTGCAGAGACTGTATACAGACAGACATAGCAGTCATTATACCCCAATGAGTGAGATAGTGGCAGTGTAGATACTGTATATAGACAGACATGGCACTCATTATACACCAGTGAGTTATGTGCTGATAGTGCAGGGACTGTATACAATCAAACACTGCAGTGACTATCCACCAATGAGTTAAGATACTGGTAGTGCAGCAACTGTATACAGACAGACACAGCTGTCATTAAAGACCAATGAGTTAGATACTGGTAATGCAGGGACTGTATAAAGAAACACAGTGCAGTCTTACACCAATGAGTTAGATACTGGTAGTGCAGGGAGTGTATACAGACAGACACAGCAGTCATTATATACCAGTGAGTTAGGTACTTATAGTGCACAGACCATATACAGACAAATACTGTGGTCATTATACACCAGTGAGTTAGATACTGGCAGTGCAGGGACTGTGTACAGACAAACACAGCTGTCATTATACACCGATGAATTAGATACAAGTAGTGCAGGGACTGTAGACAGCCAGACAGACACAGCTGTCAGTATACACCAATGAATCAATATATTGTCAGTGGCTCAGTAGGTAGCACAATTGCCTCTGAGGCCGGGAGATCAGAGGGCTGTGGGTTCCGTTCCCACATCTGGCAGATGGGTTAATATCCCAGTACTGACACTGTAGTGCAGCATGAGAGGGGTGCTGCACTTCTGAGGTGCCGTCTTTCGGATGAGACATTAAACCGAGGTCCCATCTGCCTGGATTGGTGGTAGTTCAGGTGGATGTTAAGGATTCCATGGCACTTATCGAGAAGAGCAGGGGAATTTCCCCAATGTCCTTGCCAAATTTCCCTTATTCACTAAAAATACCACCAACAGCTTAATCTGGTTCAAGGTCAGTTGGCATTCATTGGTATCTCCCTCCCCCGGGTCATGCCTGAAAATAGGCAGGATTTGTCTAGTGCACTTACCCAGTCAACAAAAACTAAATAAAATAAAAAAAAAAAAAAAATTAAATACTGGTTGTGTAGGTACAGTATACAGACAGACTCAACAGTCATTATACACCAGTGAATTAGATTCAGGTAGTGCAGGGACTATATACAGACAGACACAGCTGTTACTAAACACCAGTGAGTTATATACTGGACGTGCAGGAACTATATAGATACAGACACAGCAGTTGATATAAACCAGTGAGTTAGATACTGGAAGTGCAGGGACTGTATACAGACAGATACAGCAGTCATTATACACCAGTGAGTTTGATTGTGGTAGTGCAGGGATTTTATATAGAGAGACACAGCTGCCATTATACACCAATGAGTTTGATACTGGTAGTGCATGGACTGTATACAGATAGACACAGTAGTCATTATTCACCAATGAGTTTGATACTAGTATTGCAGGGACTGCATACAGAGAAACAGTGCAGTCAGAATACACCAATGAGTTAGGTACTGGTAGTCTAGGGACTACATACAGACAGACAAAGCTGCCATTATACACCAGTGAGTTAGATACTGGTTGTGCAGCGAATATTCAAAGAGACACTATAGTCATTAAACACCAATGAGTTAGATACTGATAGTGTGGGAGACTGTATACAGACACAGAAAGAGTCATTACACACCAGTGAGTTAGACAGTGGTAGTGCACGTACTGTATTCAGACAGACAGTGCAGTCAGTATGCACCGATGAGTTAGATACAGGTAGTGTAAAGACTGTATAAAGACAGACACTGCAGTCATTATACAGCAATGAGTTAGATACTGGTAGTGCAGGAACTGTATACAGACAGACACTTCAGTCTCTATACCCAAGGGAATTAGATACTGGTAGTGCAGGGACTGTATACACACAAACACCACAGTCATCATACACCAGTGAGTTTGATACTAATAGT
Organism: Neoceratodus forsteri; assembly: GCA_016271365.2. Classification (NCBI taxonomy): domain Eukaryota; kingdom Metazoa; phylum Chordata; order Ceratodontiformes; family Ceratodontidae; genus Neoceratodus; species Neoceratodus forsteri. The sequence continues at coordinate 112,752,959 of JADMNL010000024.1, forward strand.
GCAGGGACTGTATAAAGACAAAGACTGCAGTCATAAACCAATGAGTTAATTACTGGTAGTGCAGGTACTGTATACAGACAGAGAAAGCAGTCATTATACCCCAATGAGTTAGATACTGTTTATGTAGGGACTGTATATAGACAGACATGGCAATCGTTATATATCAATGAGTTACATATTGGTGGTGCACAGACTGTATACAGGCAAACACTGCAGTCAGTATACACCAATGAGTTAGATACTGGTAGTGTGGCGACTGTATAAAGACAAACACTGCAGTCCCAAATCAGTGAGTTAGATACTGGTAGTGCAGGACTGTATACAGACAGGCACTGCAGTTATTATACATCAATGAGTTACATACTAGCTGTGCAGCGACTATACAGACAGACACTACGGTCATTATACACCAATGAGTTAGATACTGGTAGTGCAGGGACTGTATACAGACAAACTTTAAAGTCATTATACACCAATGAGTTAGATACTGGTAGTGTGGGGACTGTATATAGATAGGCACAGCTGTCATTATATACCAATGAGTTAGACACTGGTGGTGTGGGGACTGTATACAGACAGCCACCACAGTCATAAACCAATAAGTTAGATCCTGGTAGTGCAGGGATTGTATGCAGACGGATCCAGCAGTCACTATACACCAATGAGTTAAATACTGGTAGTGCAGGGATTGTATACAGACAGATCCAGCAGTCATTATACACCAATGAGTTAAATACTGGTATTGCAGGGACTTTATACAGACACAGTTATTATACACCAGAAAGTTAGATACTGGTAGTGGAGGGATGTTATACAGACAGACACTTCCGTCACTATACCCCAGTGAGTTACATGCTGGTAGTGCAGGGGCTGTATACAGAGAGAGCAGTCATTACACACCAATGAGTTAGATACTGGTATTGCAGGGACTGCATACAGACAGTCACTGCAGTTATTATATACACTAGTGAGATAGATACTGCTAGTGCAGGGGCTGTATACAGACACATCAGTCATAATACACCAATGCATTAGATACTAGTAGGGCAGGGTCTGCATACAGGCAGACACATCAGTCATTATACACCAGTGAGTTTGATACTGTTAGTGCAGGAACTGTATACAGACTAAGAAAGCAGTCAGTATACACCAATGAGGTAGATACTGGTAGTGCAGGACTGTATGCTGACAGACACTGCAGTTACTATACAGCAATGAGTTAGAGATTGGTAGTGCAGGGACTGTATACAGACAAAAACTGCAGTTATTATACAGCAATGAAATAAATACTGGTAATGTAGGGCCTGTATACAGACAGACACAGTTGTCATTATACATCAGTGAGTTAGATACTGGTTGTGCAGCGACTATACAGAAATACACTACAGGCATTATACAGCAATGAGTTAGATACTGGAAGTGTGGGGACTATATAGATAGACATGGCTGTCATTATATACCAGTGAGTTAGATACTGGTAGTGCAGGGACTATATGCAAACAAACACAGCAGTCATTATACACCAATGAGCTAGATATTGGTAGTGCAGGGGCAGTATACAGACAGCCACTGCAGTCATTATACACCAGTGAGTTAGATAATGGTAGTGTAGGGACTGTATATAGGCAGACATGGTAGTTGCTATACACCAATGAGTTAGATACTGGTAGTGTTGGGAGGGACTGTATATAGACAGACATGGCAGTCGTTAAAGACCAATGAGTTACATACTGGTAGTGCAGGGACTGCATTAAAACAAACACAGCAGCAGTGAGTTCAATACTGGTAGTGCAGTGACTGCATACAGAGAGATGCAGCTGTCATTTTACACCAATGCGTTAGATACTGGTAGTGCAGGGACTGTATACAGACAGCCACTACAGTCACTATAATATAATAATAATAATATCTGTATTTATTGAGCACCTTTCAAATTATCAAGGCACTTCACACAATCACAAATCAGGAAATGCCTTAATCCATAAAAACGTTTTCAGTGCCTGCTTAAAGCTCCCCACCGTCCTGCACTCCCGAAGCTGACAGAGCAGAGAGTTCCAGAGGGTTGCGGCAGCAAACATAAAAGCGTGAGCCCCAGATGAAGTCAAAATAACCCTCGGAATCTCCAGCAACCCCTCATCAGCTGAGCCGAGCTGTTGCACAGGGGTGTAAGGAATAAGAAGCTCTTTCAAGTAGTCAGGACCAAGTCCGTGTAGGGCTTTGTAGGTTAACAAACCTACCTTGAAGGTAATCCGCCACTGAATCAACAGCCAGTGCAGATTGCGCAGCATAGGGGTAATATGAGAGATTCTAGATACCCTAGTCAATAAATGAGCAGCAGCGTTCTGCACTAGCTGCAAGCGGCGGATATCAACCCCAGGAAGCCCTAAGTAAACGGAGTTGCAATAGTGAAGGAGTGAAGTCAAAAAGGCGTCGACCAATGCAGGTAGATCACTGGATGGAACAAGGTGCTTGATCCTGGCAATGTTCCTAAGATGATAAAAGGCTGACTTTACGACTGCTGACATCTGATGACGAAGGGTCAGCCTGTCATCAAGTACCACTCCCAGGTCGCGCACCCGTTCAGAGGTAAGGATCTGAGCACCCCCACAGAAATAAGCTAGAGGGCAAATCAGTCCTCAACCCCTCTATTCTGCGTCTCGGGTCTACCACGAAAACCTCAGTTTTACCTACGTTCAACTTTAACCCACTGGAATTCATCCAATCTTGGATTTCAGAGAGGCAGCTGTCAAATGCTGAGAGAGCACTAACCTGGTCGGGGCAAAAGACAGGTAGAGCTGGGTATCATCAGCATAGCAGTGAAACCTCAGCCCATACCATCTTACAATGTCTCCGAGGGGAGCATATACACCGCGAACAACATGGTGGACAGCACCAAGCCCTGAGGAACCCCACAAAGCAGAGAGAAAGACTCAGAAGAAAAAATTCCCAAGACGACTCTCTGAGTTCTACCGGTGAGGAAAGATGAAAACCATCTGAGCACTGTACCAGTCAGTCCACAGATGGACCTCAGGCACTCAAGCAGTACCCCATGGTCTACACTGTAGACTCTACAGTGTCAATAGCTGACGAGAGATCAAGGAGTACCAAGATGGAGTGGTTACTCCGATCTCTCGCCATCAAGAGATCATTCAGCACCTGAACCAGAGCAGTCTCAGTACTGTGCCTCTTACAAAAACCAGACTGGAGAGGTTCGTGTATACTATGGATGGTCAAATGGTTCTCCAGTTGAGTCGCCACAACTTTCTCGATAACCTTTCCCACAAAAGGAAGGTTCGAGATGGGTCTGTAGTTAGCTAGAGTATCCGGGTCCAATGAAGCTTTCTTCAGAAGGGGTGTCACCACCACCACCTCCTTCACTGAGCTTGGAAACTCACCCGATTCCAAGGAGCACCAGATAATCTGAGCCAAGACCGGGACCGTGATATCACTACAGCCCAAGTTCAGGGAGGTAGGGCCCGGATCTGAACTGCAGCACATAGGGCACATCCCCTGGACAATCCTCATAATATCGACGAACTCCGGCATGTCAAAGGTACTCCATGAAAAAAGAGGCATAGTGACCAAGCACCAACCAACAGAATCCCTCATAGAACGGGTCCGACGGATCTCTGACCTGATGTCAGCCACCTTATTCGCAAAGAATCGAGCAATCTCATCACACTCCATTTGTGAAAAAACTCGACGAAGCTGCAGACAGGCTGGGTTGCACAGCCTGTCCACAGTTCAGAAGAGCTGGGCCGGTCGATTCCGAGCGACAGTGATCTCCCTGGACAGGAATTCTGCCTTCTTACGGGAGATCACTGATTGGTAGAGCTGATAATGCTCCAACAAAATAAGACAGTTGGCATCCAAGGTAGATTTCCACCAGCGACATTCTAACCTACGTCCCAACCTCCGCAACTCCCTCAAAGACCCATCAAACCAAGGGGCCCAAGGATGAAGTGGAAGGGGACGAACACCAACTGGAGCAATCAGGTCAAGAACTGAGGAAATGGCCTTATTATAGGCCTGAACCAACAGCTGTGGGCCTGAGCAGGCATCAACGAACTCGGAGAGGTCAATCACCGCCGTCAGGTCTTCAGGAACAACATCCTGTAAAGGGCGGAAACTGACCATCTCCACAGGAGCAGACCTACAGGGTGCCATAAAAATTGAATCTCACTGTGTAATGATCGGACCAACTGACAGGTTTCACCCCCAAATCAGAGGCCTCAATCCCCAGGAGGAAGACCAAATCCAAGGAGTGACCACCATTATGGGTTGCTGAGGAAACAAAATGTGTGAAGCCCAGTGATATCAACAACTAGAGGAAGTGTTGTCCAAAAAGCAAGGATTCATCGTCGAGCCAAGCATTGAAGTCGCCCAGAACCATCAGTGTGGGCGACTCCAAAGCCATGTCGGCGGCGAAGTCTGCTACTTCCTGCAGGAATAGCTTTTCATCCCCGGGTGGACAGTAGATGAGAGCTATCCTGCACCTCACACCAGCTACCACATTCCACTCAAAGGATTCAGCTGGTACACCCATGAGACCCAATTCAGCCTTGAAACAGACCGTTACCCCCCCCCCAATACTTGGGTGATGTATCACCGAGTACCTGGGAGGAATTGCTGCCTCCAAAATTGGAGCAGCATTTCCATCCAACCAGGTCTCGGTGATGCAGACCAGATCCGTTGTTCCAACAAAGTCTGCAATAATTGCAGTTTTGTTCGTAGTAGATCTGGTATTGCATAACAACACCCGAGATGGACGATGTTTGTGAGCTGTCCCAGCTGCTTGCCCACCCAGAGAGGTGATGCCCTTGAGTATGGGGACTAGACATGGACCACCACGTTCCAGACATCATTTTGCCCCAGGGCATCTTCTAGTCCTAACTATCTCTATGTGAGAGAACTGCTCATTCGAACTCCAGTGTCCGTGCCACCCTACATGCCCAACCCCCTTCGAGCAATTCCCAGCGTACGACAGTGCTGGTAAGTAGAGGCAGGCGCGGGGGGTGACAGAACAGCCGGAGGGCACGGAGAGAGGAGGACAAATAGCACAGGGCCGGGGGAGCAAACAGGCACATTCCACAAATGACCACCAAACTGTGACTGAGAATCAACACCAAGTAATCCTAATTTCCTCGTAACAGAATCCTAAAATAGTTGCAGTTTAAAGTTAAAACATAAAACCCCCAGAACAGCCTAAAAACAAAAACAAAATGAAAAGACAAACCATAATACCCCAAACTCCCAGAAACCCAACAGAACCGAATGAAATAACCAGAACAATACACAAAACAGTAAAAGTCCCAGGGCACCTGGCACTCTCACTAACTGGTGCCCAAAGAACCATTCTGGCACTCTCACTGCCAAAAATAATATAGAGGATAATGTATGGTCATCAATGGTTAACTGGTTTGTTAACCATCGAGAGGTTGCCAGGGCGACCATGTAAACCTCGAGAGCGAAGCTTGAGAGGTTTAAGTCGCCATGCCAACCTCGAGATTGGTTAAAAAAACGGTTAATCATCGATATACCATACATTATATTTTATAGTGTATGGTACCATTTAGGTTTTTAAGAAAAGAAAGCAGTTCCTTACTGCAGTTTTGTTTCAGTCACCGCCGCTCTGCCCTCACCGCCACGGCCGTTTCAAGGCCGTCCGATCCAGTTGCGCGCATGCCCAGACTGTTCCCGGTTGTTAACCCATCGATGTGATGTATCATCGATGGGTTAAAAAGATCATAATGTCACATCGATGGTAAAACGTTGTTATAAAAAGGTAGATTTCTACCTATAACAACATTCTACCATACATTATATAACAATAAACAAAAAAGAAAAAGGAAAAATTACAAAATCCAAGATATTTTCAGTAACTTATCTGAATAATAACAGTAATAATGGATCTGATAAATTCCCGGGCAATTAAGTACTCTCACTACTAATGCCTGGAGAAAACTATAATGGTACTCTCACTACCATAAACAGTTATGATAAAAATAAGGAATAAAATAATAAAACCCCAAATTTCCAAAATTTCCAACACAGAGTTTGTATGAGAATGTCACCAATGAAAGTCTGAAGATCCCCGGGCCTGGCACTTTCACTGCCAGGACTTCAGGGAAGCAAAGGCACTCTCACTATCAGATACAATTTGATGGTGAAACAAAGCGAACAACCAAAGTTTCAAAACATGACTCAAATAAATACTGTTGCAACGGCACTCTCGCTGTTCACATAAAAAATTATGTGCAAATCTGACCAGCCAGTCCAAGAAAGAGAGTTCATGGGATCCTCTTCGGGACTAATTCGTTCCACAGCTAAAAGCCCCCCCAAAAAATAATCCACGCTGAGGTCCAACACCAGACTACACCAGCTACTGAAGAACCCCCGCAGAGCCCAACTAAATAGGTTCCTGGGGATCCCTACAGGAAGAGACTACCAACCGCCAGCTCCCCAGCGGAGAAAACCCAACCCCTGTGCTGTTACAGCCCGGAAAAGGGGGATCAGCTAAATAAGGCAGTCAGGCAGCTGAGAATTGAACGCTACAGTCCCCAAATCCAGCAGTTTACATCTACATGGCCCATAGAGTCGTGTTGGATGTCCAGCTTGCGAAAACCAGGCCTTCACTGAATTAGGCGTCCCTTCCGAATGTATTTTCACACAGAAATTTATAAGCAGAGCAAAACTGGGATCGATTACAGACCCCCAACCAACAGTACTCACGCCACAAAGTAATGAGTGGTCCAACAGTCAAAAAGTCTGGAAAGAGAGAGATACACCATCCAGACCTCCTTCCAATGTGGAATCACAAACTGCTGCACACCCAAGGCTGTCGGCAAGAGATTGCCAGTCTCCCACTCCAGACAAAAGCTCCAAGGTCAAAATTGGAAGACGCAGTTGGGGGACAAACCCCTCCACATGGGCCCGTAAGTGCCCACAAACCGACCAATTCCAAGAGCAGCAGAGAGCGAAAAACCAATGACTAGCGTCGCAAAACAAATAAAATGTTTGAAGTAGAAATAAAACACTTTAGAAAACGCTTTAAACAGAAAGCTAAAAATCACAAATAAACACTAAAAAGCGTTCACTGTAACACTGTTACAGAGCAACCGATAGTACACCCAGCCTGGCAGCCATCAAAACAACAACTACTGGTGAGTTAGATACTGGAAGTGCAGGGACTGTATAAAGAAAAACACTACAGTCATAAACCAACGAGTTAGGTATTGGTAGTGCAGGGACCATATACAGACAAACTGCTGTGATTATTCACCAATGTTTTAGATACTGGTAATACAGGGACTGTATAGAGACAAACAATGTGGTCATCTTACACCAATGAGTTAGATAGTGGTAGTGCAGGGACTGTATACAGGCACACACATGTAAGCATTAATCACCGATGAAGGTGGCATCTAATGGGGAGTTAATGCATGGTTGGGACCGTTGTGGCCCAAGGCCGGAGGCCGGGGGCGTACAATGGTCCAACCATGCAGTAACTCCCCATTAGATGCCACCTTCAGAGGGGATTAATGCGCTTGTAACATGGACATGCTCGTTGTTAGTGTGGACTATAAAGGCTGCTCCTCATATTACAGAAAACACAACGCGACTTACAGATCTACTGTGATTTTTATTCTTACTTTCAGATTTGTACACAGTAATCTCTTACATACAGATGTCATTCCAAATCTCTTTTTTTAATACAGGGAACTAATTTTAGTGTCTTAGCGATTGATGCACATTTTAATGATTTCTGTGCGGCGGTCTGAGTACGAGAGTGCCTGGGAGGACTGTGATTCTCTCGCTTTGAAACTCTGCACAGCCTGTCGCTATCTCATTTGCATATGCAAGTCATCATTATGTGCCTCGGTTTCCTGTGTCTGTCCTGCTCGCTCTGCCTTGGACACTACTGCTTCTCCTACCTTTCCGTCGTTACCCCGTGTCTCCCCCGTGGTCTCTGTGTGTCATACTTGGTGCGTAGTTAAAGTTGACGGTGCCGTGGATGGTAAATGTGTGGCAGGTAAATGCGTTTCCGGATGTGCCTCCTCCGGCTTCCACCATGCTGCTTCCTTTGTCGTCTAGTACTTGTGCCCCAGTTCAGTGCGTGTGTCTCTCTCTGCTGCTGTGGGCTCAGTTGCTGTCTGTTCTTCTGCCTCTCTGTTTCTGGGTGGCTGTGGTGCGTGCCCCTGCAGTCCAGCTTCATTACCGGCGCTCCGACTTTTCTGTGTGCCCCTGTTGTCACCTGCTTCTCCTTCTGTGGTGGCTCTCTCGCTCCGTTCCTATGTCCCTCACCTCTAGTTCTCCCCCTGCCTATGTGTACTACTATCTCGCTATTCCCTACATGTGTGGCTCTTTCTTTTACCAGTGCCAGCTGCACACCCTGCTACTTCTCTTCTGCTGGCTGCTTTGTGCACTACATGAGCAACACGGCAGTATCGTCTCATAATGCCGTGTTGCTCCTCTACCACGTGACGCATTGCCACCTATTGGCTGTCCCGCTGATCGCCGTTACAATTCTGCCATGGTACAACAGTCATTATACACCAATGAGTTTGATACTGTTAGTACAGGGACTGTATAAAGACCAACACTGCAGTCAGTATACAGCAGTGAGTTAGATACTGGAAGTGCAGGGACTGTATGCAGACACAGCAGTCATAATACACCAATGAGTAAGATACTGGTAGTGCAGGGCCTGCATAAAGGCAGATGCATCAGTCATTATACACCAATGAGTTTGATACTGTTAGTGCAGGGACTGTATACAGACCAAGGGTGCAGTCAGTATACACCAGTGAGGTAGGTATTGGTAGTGCAGGACGGTATACAGACAGACACTGCAGTTACTATACAGCAATGAGTTAGATACTGGAAGTGCAGGGACCGTATACAGATGAAAACTGCAGTTGTTATACACCAATGAGTCAGAGATTGGTAGTGCAGGGACTGTATACAGACAAACACAGTAGTTATTATACACCAATAAGTTAGATACTGGTAGTTGAGGGGCTGTATACAGAGACAACAGTTATTACACACCAATGAGTTAGATACTGGTAGTGCACGGACTGCATACAGACAGACACTGCAGTCATTACACACCAATGAGTTAGATACTGGTAGTGCACGGACTGCATACAGACAGACACTGCAGTCATTATACAGTAGTGAGTTAGATACTCGTATTGTGCGGACTGTATATAGACAGACACAGCTGTCACTTTACATTATTAAGTTAGATACTGGTAGTGCAGGGACTGTATACAAATACATACTGCAGTCACCATACACCAACGAGTTACATGCTGGTAGTGTGGCGACTGTATAAAGACAAACACTGCATTCACAAATCAGTGAGTTAAATACTGGTAGTGCAGGGACTGTATACAGACAAACACTGCTGTCAGTATACACCAATGAGTTTGATGCCGGTACTTCACGGACTGTATAGAGACAGACACTGCAGTCATTATACAGCAATGAGATAGAGACTGGTAGTGCAGGGACTGTGTGCAGACAGACACTACAGTAACTGTACAGCAATGAGTTAGATACTGGAAGTACAGGGACTATATATGGACAAACACTGCAGGCAATAGTCACCAATGAGTTAAATACTGGAAGTGCAGGGACTGCATACATACAGACAGACATAGCTGACATTATACAGCAATTAATTAGATACTGATAGTGCTGTGACTGTATACAGACACAGCAGTCATTATACATGAATAAGTTAGATACTGGTAGTGCACGGACTGCATACAGACAGACACTGCAGTCATTATACAGTAGTGAGTTAGATACTCGTATTGTGGGGACTGTACATAGGCAGACACAGCTGTCACTTTACATTATTTAGTTAGATACTGGTAGTGCAGGGACTGTATACAAATACATACTGCAGTCACTATACACCAATGAGTTACATGCTGGTAGTGTGGCGACTGTATAAAGACAAACACTGCATTCACAAATCAGTGAGTTAAATACTGGTAGTGCAGGGACTGTATACAGACAAACACTGCTGTCAGTATACACCAATGAGTTTGAAGCTGGTACTTCACAGACTGTATAGAGACAGACATTGCAGTCATTATACAGCAATGAGATAGATACTGGTAGTGCAGGGACCATGTGCAGACAGACACTACAGTAACTGTACAGCAATGAGTTAGATACTGGAAGTACAGGGACTATATACGGACAAACACTGCAGGCAATAGTCACCAATGAGTTAAATACTGGAAGTGCAGTGACGGCATATATACAGACAGACATAGCTGACATTATACAGCAATTAATTAGACACTGATAGTGCTGTGACTGTATACAGACACAGCAGTCATTATACATGAATGAGTTAGATATAGAGGATTGTGTATGCGCAAGCATACACAACAAGGCAGTTGCGATCGAGGGGTTCCGTGGTAACCTGAGACCTCGAGAGCGTAGCTCGAGAGGTCCGTTACCACGGAAACCTCAAGATCGCAAAACTGCCTTGTTTGTGTGTATGGTTGCTCATACACAATCTTTATAATGTATGGGCAACCATAAATACCACTCGTGAACACTCAGGGGAGCTTACTTCTGTGTCTGCCGCCCAAAGTGCCGCCTTCCGTGTTGCCGTTGCGTCCGCTCTATTGCATGCGCTGAATGTATTCGATCTTGTTGTGCTGCACGGTGACGCACTGGGTGCAGCACAACAAGATCATGACGCACCGAGTGAAGGACAACAACGCTGTTCCAGGCATGGATTTCCATGCGGAACAGCGTTCCACCATACACTATACTGGTAGTGCAGGGACTGTATACAGGCAGACACATCAGTCATACACCAATGAGTTTAATACTGTTAGTGCAGGGACTGTATGTAGATCAAAAGTGCAGCCAAGTATACACCAATGAGTTAGGTACTGGTAGTGCAGGACTGTGTAAAGACAGACACTGCAATTACTATACACCAATGAGTTAGATACTGGTAGTTCAGGACTGTGTGCAGACAGACACTACAGTAACTGTACAGCAATGAGTTAGATACTGGAAGTACAGGGACTATATACGGACAAACACTGCAGGCAATAGTCACCAATGAGTTAAATACTGGAAGTGCAGTGACGGCATATATACAGACAGACATAGCTGACATTATACAGCAATTAATTAGACACTGATAGTGCTGTGACTGTATACAGACACAGCAGTCATTATACATGAATGAGTTAGATACTGGTAGTGCACGGACTGTATACAGGCAGACACATCAGTCATTATACACCAATGAGTTTGATACTGTTAGTGCAGGGACTGTATGCAGATCAAGAGTGCAGTCAAGTATACACCAATGAGTTAGATACTGGTAGTGCAGGACTGTATAAAGACAGACACTGCAGTTACTATACACCAGTGAGTTAAATACTGGTAGTTCAGGACTATATACAGACAGACACTGCAGTTATTGTACAGCAATGAGACAGATACTTGTAGTGCAGGGACTGTATAGAGACAGACACTACAGTCACTATACAGCAATGAGTTAGATACTGATAGTGCAGGGACTGTATACAGAGAGACACAGCTGTCATTATACATCGGTGAGTTACATACTGGCTGTGCAGTGACTATACAGACAGACACTGCAGTCATTATACACCTATGAGTTAGATACTGGTAGTGCAGGGACTGTACATAGATAGACACAGCTGTCATTATACACCAATGAGTTAGACACCGGTAGTGCAGGGACTGTATACAACCAAACACAGCAGTCATTACATACCAATGAGTTAGATACTGGTAGTGCAGGGGCAGTATACAGACAGACATGGCAGTCACTATACACCAATGAGTTAGATACTGATAGTGCAGGGACTGTATAAAGACAGACATGGCAGTCATTATATACCAGTGAGTTAGATACTGGTAGTGCAGGGGCAGTATACAGACAACCACTACAGTCATAAACCAATGAGTTAGATACTGATAGTGCAGGCACTCTATGCAGACAGACACAGCAGTGATTATAAACCAATGAGTTAAATACAGGTAGTGTATATAGACAGACATATGGCAGTCATGAAAGACCAATGAGTTAAATACTGGTAGTGCAAGGACTGTATACAAACAAACACAGCAGTCACTATGCACCAGTGAGTTAGATACTGGGAGTGCAGAGACTGTATACAGAGAGATGCAGCTGTCATCATACACCAGTGAGTTAGATACTGGTAGTGCAGGGACTGTATACAGACAGCCACTACAGTCACTATGCACCAGTGAGTTAGATACTGGTAGAGCAGGGACTATATAAAGAAAAACACTGCGGTCATAAACCAACGAGTTAGGTACTGGCAATGCAGGGACTGTACACAGGCAGACACATCAGTCATTATACACCAGTGAGTTTGATACTGTTAGTGCAGAGACTGTATACAGACCAACACTGCAGTCACTATACAGCAATGAGTTAGATACTGGTAGTGCAGGGACTGTATATGGACAAAAACTGCAGTCATTATGCACCAATGAGTCAGAGACTGGTAGTTCAGGGACTGTATAGAGACAAACACAGCAGTAATTATACACCAATAAGTTAGATACTGGTAGTGGAGGGATGTTATGCAGACAGACCCTTCAGTCACTATACCCCAGTGAGTTAGACGCTGGTAGTGCAGGGGCCGTATACATAGAAACATAGAAGATGATGGAAGATAAGGACAGCAAGGCCCATCCAGTCTGCCCATTTCTTTTTCTACCTTATAAATGTGTCATCGGACTTTGCTCTGTCAATGGCCTATCTATTCATACTCATCTGTATTGCTCCCTTATGCCTATCCCATGCCAGTTTGAAGCCCTGCACTGTGTTCATATCCACCAGTTCCTGAGGTAGGCCGTTCCATGCATCCACCACACTTTCAGTGAAAAAGAACTTCCTCACATTACCCCTTAATCATCTTCCCACTAATCTCATGCTGTGTCCTCTTGTCCTGCTATTTTTCTTATATTGAAACATGTTGGACTCTTTCACCTTGTTAATGCCCTTAAGGTGTTTGAATGTTTTGATCATATCACCTCTCTCCCTCCTTTGCTCTAGGGTATATATATTGAGCTCCGTTAATCTGTCCTCATACACTTTCTGATGTAGTCCCTGCACCATTTTGGTTGCCCTTCTCTGGACTGCCTCAGTTTGGTTAATGTCCTTGTGAAGGTGTAGCCTCCAGTACTGCACGCAGTTCTCCATATGGGGCCTAACCAGTGTCTTGTAAAGAGGGATTATTACCTCCCTCTTCAGACTTGTGATACCCCTACTAATACACCCTAACATCCCCCTAGCCTTTCCTACTGCTCTAGTGGTCTGCTTGGATGATTTCAGGTCACCGGTGATGATGATGCCCAAGTCTCTCTCTTCCTTTGTGACTGCCAGCAATTCCCCTTCCAGCCTATAGGTGGCTTCAGGATTTCTCTTCCCTATGTGCATGATCTTGCACTTCTTTGCGTTAAACCCCAGTTGCCACTCTTCCGACCATTTTGCTAGTTTATCCAGATCTCTTATTCTGCCCACCCCATCTGGATCATCTACTCTGTTGCAGATCTTGGTGTCATCTGCAAACAGGCAAACCTTACCCTCCAGTCCATCTGCAATGTCACTGATAAAGATATTGAAGAGGACTGGCCCCAGGACTGATCCCTGAGGTACTCCACTTGTGACTTGGAACTCTTCTGACTGTATACCATTTACCACGGCTCTCTGTTTTCTGCCCGTCAACCAGTTTGCCACCCAGTTTACCAACGTCTGACCCACCCTGAGCCTACCCAGCTTATTAATCAATCTTCTATGTGGAACAGTATTGAAAGCTTTGCTGAAGTCAAGGTAGGCAACATCAACTGCTCCCCCTTGGTCCACCACTCTAGTTACCCAATCAAAGAAATCTATGAGATTAGTTTGACAGCACCTTCCTGTTGTAAACCCATGCTGTATTGGATCCTGTGCTCCTATGGATTCCAGGTGTTGCACTATCCTTTCCTTAAGGAGTGCCTCCACAATCTTGCCCACTACTGAGGTAAGACTGACAGGTCTGTAGTTTCCTATCTCCTCCTCCTCCCAACTACCACTCTTGTGGAGCGGGATCACACGAGCCCTTCTCCAGTCTTCTGGGACCTCTCCTGTGCTCAGAGATTCACTAAGCAGTTCTGATAATGGATCTGCTAGTTCCACCTTTATGTTCTTTAGTTCTCTGAGATGTATGCCATCAGGTCCCATTGCCTTGTCCACCCTGAGCTTATTGAACTTTTGTAGGACCCTTTCTTTTGTGAAAGGACTAGTGCACACCTCTCTCCCCCTTGTGTCAATGGTGCTGAGCTGTGGGCCCTGCCCTACCTTCTCTTCAGTGAATACTGAGCAGAGTATCTATTTAGGATAGATGATTTTACATGGTCCTCTTCCTCCTCACATGCCTCCTTATCCCCTTTGATGTTAGCAATACCCCCTCTGGACTTTCTCCTTTCACTAATGTATCTATAGAAAGTCTTGTCACCTTCTTTTACTGTTTGTGTTAGTGTTTCCTCAGTTTGGGCCTTTGCCTGCCTTTCTGCCTTCCCTGCTTCCCTTAGGGAAGTTTGGTATGCCTCCCTAGATTCATCCTGCTGTGTTCCCTTATATTTCCTGAAGGCCAGCCTTTTGGCTCTGGCCTTTTCTGCTACTGTTTTTGAGAACCAAAGTGTTTTTTTTCTTCTTTTGCACTTCCTTTTCTCTCAGACACAGTGGGATGTTGCTTCAAGTATTGCATCCTTAACTTTGCTTGTACCCCCTCACCTGTATTTCTTTTTTCCAGGGCTAGTTTAACTGTGTTGGCCATCTTATCAGTCAGCTCCTCTGAAGTCCTATATGTTTGCCTTGGAATGGAATGATTTAGTTCTAGTGGCCAAATTTAACCATACCATGTGATGGTCACTGGCCCCCAGGTGACCTTCTACCTGGAGATCTGTGATCCTTTCCCTGTTAGTCAGTAATAGATCTAGGATAGCCCTGTCTCTTGTGGGTTGTTGTACCAGTTGTTTAAGGCCCCCTCCCCAGAGAATCCACAATGTGTCTAGTTCTGGCAGATGTTCCTGCTGGTATTGACCAAACTGTATCTGGCATGTTGAAGTCTCCCATTATCAGAATCTCCCCTTTAGCAGTCATGTTTTGTATATCTTCTAACAGTAATGTGTCTGTGTCCTCCCCCTGGACTGGAGGCCTGTACACAACCCCAGTTCATATAGCTGTCCCATTTCCTTTTTCCAGGGTGACCCACAGTTCTTCTGACTCCTTATGTGTATTCTGAATTTCTGTAGCTTTAATATTTTCATTGACATAAAGGGCCACTCCACCCCCCCTTTTTGCACCTCAGTCTCTTCTGAACAGTACATAGCCAGGTACTGAAGTCTCCCATGTGTGGTTACTGGTAAACCATGTCTCGCTAATGTCTACTATTTCCAGTTTAGCCTCTGTGGGCCTGTTTGCCTGCAGGTCTGGGATCTTGTTTCCCAGACTGCGAGCATTTGTGTACATGATTTTCCATTGCCCAAATTTCGGTGTGTTAGTTGTTGGGCAAGGTCTGGCATTTCACCTGTGCACCACATGGGGAGCCAGACCTTTTCCCTTACCTGGTGATGCAAATGAACTACAAACATGCTGAACTCCTGTTTGACCTCTAGCTGAGGGGGGAGAGGTGTTC
This sequence comes from Neoceratodus forsteri, assembly GCA_016271365.2. NCBI lineage: Eukaryota > Metazoa > Chordata > Ceratodontiformes > Ceratodontidae > Neoceratodus > Neoceratodus forsteri. The sequence goes on from JADMNL010000024.1 coordinate 112,768,687, forward strand.
TTCCCATTCGACGTATGGGGGGGTGCTGCACCCCTCTTCCCATTTGCTAGTTTAAATATTCTGCAAAGACATCAAACTTCTGCCCCAATGCACTGACTCTCTCCTTAGTCAGATGCAGTCCATCAAATTTAAAGAACGTTCGCTCCCAAAACTGTTGCCAGTTCCCTACAAATTTGTGTCCTTTTTCCTGGCACCAGCCCTTGAGCCACATGTTCAACTCCCATATCTCCCCTTCTCTGACCTTCTGTCCGTCTGCCCCCCCCCCCCGACTGGCAGGATCTCAGAAAAGGAGATGTCGGACAAAATGGATGATAGTTTGTCACCCAGTCTGGTCAGGTGTTCCTTGGTCACCACAACTGACCGGCTGGCAAGATCGCTAGTCCCTATGAGTACCAGGACATCAATGTTTTCTCCTGCTTCCTGAACAATTTTAACAATGCGGTCAGTGTCTCTCCATGCTGATGTACCTGGGAGACATCTGACCATTACTCCTGGCTGGAGATATGTATCCACTCCCCAAATTGTGGAGTCTCCTCTGATAAGAAGTTTTTTGGATTTCCTTTTGCTTTTTTTGACTTGGTTCCTGTTTTGGGTGAGTTTTGTTGTGCTAGCTCCTGTGCTGCAATGTTCTCTGCCCCTTTGTCTGATTTCAGAGATAGAGGCATATACCTGTTTGTAGTTTATATATGGTTTGTGGTGGTGATATGTTGGAGAGCACCGAGTGATGGGGCACCTGATTTGCGCCTCCTAACCACCTACCAGTCTTCCAGACCAACTACCCTCTGTGGTCGAGGTGCTTCTGCTGGATGTTGGGGAAATGGCGGGCAGTTCTTATAAAATATTTCCTCTTGAATATGCAATATGAGGCACGCAATCTCTGCCCATGCTGCCTGGAGCTGAGCCCTTAGATCTCCAATGGCTCAACATGTAGGACAGTGTCCTAAATCCTGAAAACTGCCTTTCTGAAAAGTGACCCGCAGTACCTGCAGTTAATGATATCCATTCCAGATAAGTTGCTGGGTTTATAACCTGGTCAGAGTAATTAGAATGAAGAAAATGAAAGCAAAAGTTAGATTTTGTGTTTTGTTTGCTTGTTTTTGTATAACTTGTTATAACAAATTACAGAGACAGCAGTCATTACACACCAATGAGTTAGATACTGGTACTGCAGGAACTGCATACAGACAGTCATTGCAGTTATTGTATATACCAGTGAGATAGATACTGCTAGTGCAGGGGCTGTATACAAACACAGCAGTCATAATACACCAATGAGTTAGATACTGGTAGTGCAGGAACTGCATACAGACAGAAACTGCAATCATTATACAGCATTATGAACTGGCTCCCGCAAATCAAGAAAGCTGATTGGCCGAGAGGTCTTTGAAACTGTTATGATATTGGGCTATATCATCACGACTTCAAAAAGCCTCTGATCACAGCCATCTCACGTCTCACTTTCGAGAAATTCCTCCAACAGCAACTGCAGCTCTGAACTTTAAATGCGACTCGCAGCCTTATCTGACAATGGCAACACCCCCCCCCCGCGGAAAAATGTACTGGAAGAAAAAAAAAAACAGTCACACAGAACAACAGCTGCTGACCACTACACTGACCTCACATCACTGACCTGCCTGCTTCTCTCGCTGCTCGCAGCAGATACCACTTTCCGGTTTAACTCGTAGTACAATTGGTGCATCATCAACCTGCCCACTGCTCACGGCAGATACCATGTTCCCCCCCATTTAAATTCAGTCCAAACATCTGTTACCTGTATGAAGTGCAGCTCGGCCAGTGCTTTTGACTCTGCCCCACAAAATAAATACAAAGAGTTGACCGGGCAGTGTACGGGTAAACACCGAGAGGGCAATGAGGTGGAGGTGGAGGACGATCTACAATAGACAAGAAAGTATGCACATGAGGAGCAACAAATAGCTGCACCACCTACTGGAGACATAAACTCCGGACCTCCTCTACACAAACTCCACTTACAACAGCTGCCCAGGGAGCCCTCCAGGAACTACTTTATGAAAACATACTACTTCATCACCCAAGAAAGAGCATTTCAAAACGTTTTAATATTTTTTTTATTAATTTTTACTCATAACCCTTTTCAGCCAGTTCATAATAGCAGTAAGTCACTCCAGGGTGTGGTATATCATGGGATATCGTCGCTTCTCGGGCGGTTGGACGCACTCGGCCTGCGGCCTCGTGCCCAACCACCCAAAGCGTGACCAATATCCCATGATATACTACACCCTGTCATGCCTTATTGCTTAATTACACAATGGCAAGAAAGAATCTTGGACAGTGATTGGTCAATTTGGGGCTGGACCCATGGTGTCATCCCAGCATAACACCATGGGTCTAGTCTCAGCACTGTGAACCAGTTGCTGATACTTTGTATTTGTCCATCTTTGTTTGCATCTTCTCTTAAGAAACAAAAATATTTTCCACACAAACAAAAACATTCTTTAAAATAAGTTTTTTTAATTCTGCATATAACAAGACATTATATATAATAGGAATAATGCCCTCCAGGGTGTGTGTGTCATGCTGGGATAGCGCCACACCTGGGATGTTGGACACACTAGGCCTGTGGCCTCATGCCTAACCACCCAAGGGGTGGTGTTATCCCAGCACAACGCACACCCTGTCATGCATTATTCCTTTAATGAGTTAGATACTCATATTGAGGGGACTGTATATAGACATACACAGCTGTCATTTTACATTATTGAGTTAGAAACTGGTTCTGCAGTGACTGTATACAGACACAGCGAGTCTTTATACACCAGTGAGTTAGATACTGGTAGTGCAGGGACTGTATACAGACAAACACTGCAGACAGTATACACCAGTGAGTTTGATGCTGGTACTGCACGGACTGTGTGCAGACAGACACTACAGTATCTATACAGCAATGAGTTAGATACTGGAAGTGCAGGGACTATATATGGACAAACACTACAGGCAATATACACCAATGAGTTAGATACTGGAAGTGCAGGGACTGCATACAGACAGACACAGCAGTCATTATACACCAATAAGTTAGATATTGGTACTGCAGGGACTGTACTGGTAGTGCAGGGACTGTATAAAGACAAACACTTTAGTCATAAACCAGTGAGTTAGATACTGGTAGTGCAGGGACAGTATACAGACAGACACAGCAGTCATTATACACCTATGAGTTAGATACTGGTAGTGCAGGGACTGTATACAGACCAACACTGCAGTCATTGTACAGCAATGAGTTAGATACTGGTAGTGCAGAGACTGTATACCGACACTGCAGTCATGATACAGCAGTGAGTTAGATACTGGTTGTGCAAGGACTTTATACAGACAGACACTGCAGTCATTCATTACACATGTGAATGAGTTGGATACTGGTAGTTCTGGGACTGTATACTGCCAGCAGTCATTATACACCAATGAGTTAGATACTGGTGTGAAGGGGCAGTATACAGACAGACACTACATTCATTATTTATTTTATTTATTTATTAGCTTTTGGTAATCGGGTAAGTACACTGGGCAAAAACAACTGCCTATTTTCAGGCACGATCCAGGAGAGTACAAAATAGAGAAAAACAGCATTGACAACAGAAAGGTAGCAATGACACCAAATTAGGTACATAATGAAGATAACTTTCTGTACAATAACTCAGCAGAAGAGATAATAATTAATACAATACATGATGACAGTAAAAAAATAACACAAGTTAGAGTCGTATTATACACCAGTAAGTTAGATACTGGTAGTACAGGTACTGCATACAGACACAGCAGTTTTATACACCAATGAGTAAGATCCTGGTAGTGCAGGGACTGTATACAGACAGCCACTACAGTGACTATACACCAATGAGTTAGATACTGTTAGTGCAGGAACTGTATACGAACAAACACAGCAGTCATTATACAGCAATGAGTTAGATAATGGTAGTGCAGGGACTGTATAGCAACAGACACAGCAGTCATTATATACCGATGAGTAAGATCCTGGTAGTGCAGGGACTGTATACAGACAGCCACTACAGTCACTATGATACACCAATGAGTTAGATACTGTTAGTGCAGGAACTGTATATAAACAAACACAGCAGTCATTATACAGCAATGAGTTAGATACTGGTAGTACAAGGACTGTATAAAGGCAAACACTGCAGTCAGAAATCAATGAGTTAGACACTGGGAGTGCAGGGACTGTACAGAGGCAGACACAGTAGTCATTATACACAAATGAGTTAGATACTGGTAGTGAAGGGACTGTATACAGACAGACACAGTAGTCATTATACACCAGTGAGATAGGTACTGGTAGTGCAGGGACTGTATACAGACAAACACTGCTGTGATTATACATCAGTGAGTAAGATACTGATGGTGCAGGGGCTGTATACAGACAGACACAGCTGTCATTACATACCAATGAATTAGATCCTGGTAGTGTGGGGATTGCATACAGAGAGACACAGCAGTCATTATACACTAGTGAGTTAGATACTGAAAGTGCAGGGACTGTATACAGACAGACACAGTAGTCATTATTCACCAATGAGTTAGATACTGGTAGTGCAGGGACTGTATGAAGACAAACACTGTAGTCATAAACCAATGAGTTATATACTTGTAGTGCAGGGACTGTATACAGACAGACACAGCTGTCATTATACAGGAATGAGTTAGATACTGGTAGTATAGGGACTGTATATAGACAGACATGGCAGTCACTGTACACCAATGAGTTACATACTGGTAGTACAGGGACTGTATACTGACAAACACTGCAGTCACTATACACCAGTGAGTTAGATACTGGTAGTACAGCGACTGTATACAGACAGATGCAGCTGTCATTATACACCAATGAGTTAGATACTGGTAGTGCAGAGACTGTATACAGACAGCCACAGTAGTCATTGTACACCAATGAGTTGGGTACTGGTAGTGCAGGGACTGTATACAGGCAAATACTGTGGTCTTTATACACTAATGAGTTAGATACTGGTAGTGCAGGTACTGTATACAGACTGATACTGCTGTCATTATACACCAGTGAGTTAGATACTTGTAGTGCAGAGACTGTATACAGACAGACACAGCAGTCATTATACATCAGTGAGTTAGATTCAGGCTGCGGTGTCATTTAATTGTATTGCTGCAATAGCATGGTATTCACTGTCTCCCTTAATTATATAATAATTTACCCACCTACAACACTTTTAAAGTAGCTCTTGTAACTTGGCTCTAATTTGAATGTGATTATACTTGAATGGTAGTTATTATTGTATTGTGTGTGTGTGTATAATTTTCTACTGTAACTATAATTGTTTGTGCATGGGGCAGTCCTGAAAACAGGCATGTGCCTACTACCCTGTCCTGTTGAAATATAAATGTAACCCCCCTGCAAATGGGGGTTCCCAAAAGTCTTTCAGGAGCTTGCTTGAGTGCTCCCAGCCTGAATGGTGTTCAGCGTTTAAGCCGTGTATCTGTGAGTGCTTTTAGAGCCTCTGGTACTGTCTCTTTAAGAGCTGTCTGCTTACAGACATGATTAGTTCGCATGTGGGGACTGTGTGTTTCCTTGCTCGAGTCCCGCTTGAGCTGCTGACAAATTGCTCTGTTTCTGCTGTCGCTAATTGGGCAGAGTGAACACTTTTCAAAGATGTAACTGTTTGCCACATATCATTTAGAGTAGTGGTGGAAATGTAATTTGTTTAACCTGCCTTTCTTGCAGCTGGGACTCTGTGTGTTTGCCCCTCCATTTTGGATCTGAACTACTGAATAGATCCAAACAGTACAAGGGGGGGCCTCTAAAATGGAGCCTGTGGACGAATCAGAACTTGGACTCTTAATTTGAGCCAGCCACAAGGGGATTGTATGAGCAGTGACTCTGGGAAATGTAGTTTTGACCTTGGCACCTTTTTCCACCAGCAGGGGGAGGTTTATTGTGAGTGACAGCCGGACCAGCCAACAGAATAACGTGGAGCTAAAGGAAATGCACTGCTCTGGGGCTGGAGAGTTTAGATCGGTTGTGACAGTGAAGAGACAAGGAGCTCTGTGCTTCTGCGGTGTATAGTTTCGTGCGGGAAGCATGTGTGAGGCCCTGAGGTTCAGCCTGCAGCATTGCAAGCACCAAATTGGACTGAATCTGACTTGTGAGGAGAAGGAAGGAGATCTGAAAAGTAAAAAAACAGGCTTACCCTGCCTGTAGAAGACTGGATAAATTGCTGAATCGCGATCGGTCTGTCAGGAACTGAAGCTGCTGTGTGTTCTGTCAGGTATTTTGCAGTAATTGCAATCGGGATCGAAGAGCAGCCTGCTTGGTATAGTATTTTCCCTTTACATATAAATGTGCATAGTGCTTGTGGGGAATCGCCGTTTCAATTCTCCTGTACAGTGAATTGAGTGCATGAAGCTGGAAGTAAACCCCAGCTTAATTTGGACTACATCCGTTTGCTATAAACTGCAGTGGGGTCCAGTCACAAGGACCTTGTCCACATGTTCTGCTTCTCCTGGCAATCCAGGACAATCTGCCTTCCATCCAGTTTTCAGCATTGAATCTGTGAGTACAAAGCAGGGTAGCTCCCTGCTATCTGTTTATCAAATTGCAAGTGTGTCATCTATTTGTTGTTATTTCATTTCTTCACGAACTGAGCCATCCAGCTCCAGATTACAACTGGGTATTGTGCAAGGTTTTTCCATCACAGGACCCCAACCAGCTGCACTGATCCTGGCTAGCCCCTCACCATCCTTGGTACCCAGTAAGAGTGACATTTGGGACTCTGAATATGCGCACAATACTGTGATTATTAGTGTGTCTAACTTAATTAACCTGATTTCCCCTGTCCTTGATACAGCCCCTTAAATAAATCAGATCTGTTTGTTTCAGCAAAGTTACACGTACTGAGGTATTCGTTTATGTTAAAGTGTTGTGCTGTGGCTATCGTATTGCATCATCTTGTTTTACAGGGGGTCCCCTTAGTCAACCTGACCAAAACAGTCCTGGGGGTAAGTGTAAATAGTGAAGATACTCATGGTGTATTGTGTGGACCACTAGTAGGAATAAAAGGAGGTCTCAGTGTCCCAGAGGGCTGTGACCAAGTTAGTCTAACTACTGCAAACCCTGACCTCTGGGTGGAGGCACCCGCCATAGAACCTAGGCCCCTCAACCTGTTAGCAGTTAAGCAGGCAGGGGTAGTAGCCCTTGGGATAGCACCACCTGGGGGTTACATCTTGGAGGCACCGCTGGGATTAGCATCCTCTAGTGGCCACATTTACGAATTACTGTTAAAAATAAATGGGTACCCCAACAGAAGTGGCTGTACACCAGTTGGTGAGGTGGTGTACTGGGCAGGCGATCGACACCCAAAATGTTATACTCATCCTGGAGATCCCGCTGGGTGCCAGTATGGACACTGTAGAGGGAGTACTTTCCAAGGTCGAATGTTTACGAGACCCTGTGGTGGTGGTGGGGCAACAGGCTGATCTGCTCGGCCAAACTTTCATGACCTTAATAGAGTGTAAGGACCCTGTAGACAGTTCTAAAGTGCCTTAGACTATTATCCCAGGGGAAACCCTCCCTGTCTGGGGAGTGATAACCAAAGACAGTAAAGACCCCAGGGAGAACGAGCCTCCCCCACTATCTGAAACTTTTGAGGAGAAATTTGCTAAGTTGTTGCTGGAGGAAGGGAAAACTGTAGAGGATTTAAAGAAACTGTTATTGCCACCTGAAAACGTCCCTCCCTCAACACCATCTCCCCCTCCAGCACCTGTTATTGCCCCTCCTTCTGTGCCAATGCTAGCCCCTATGTTTGTACCTGCCAATAATCACGACTCTTACCGCAGGTTGAACATTTTCTCCTGCACTCTCCCCACCCCACAAGGGGAGGATGTCTGGGAGACCTGGATAGACTATGTTGCCCCTCAAGTGCTAGAATGGCAATGCTCAGAAGCAGAAAAGCGAAAGAGGATAAGTGAGAGCCTCTGAGTTCCTGCCCTGGCGGCCATCTGTGCTAAATGGGCCAGTAAACCTGAAGCGACTGCACAGGACTATCTTGAGGCCTTGGAGAATGTGTATGGGAGCCCAGATTCTGATGAGGACCTGTGGTGGAAAGTAAGAAATGCACAACAGTACCAAGGGGAGTTGTTGTCTGTGTATGTATCTCGGCTGGAAAAATTGTTGCAAGAATGCCTCAGAAAGGGTAGTTTGCCAGCGATTGAATTGGACCAAACCAGGCTAGACAGGATCCTTAAGTCTGCCTCCTTCTCAGAACTGCTGTTGCTTCAGTTACACCTGGCCAATCGACTGGCATCCCCACCCTCCTATGATGAGCTAATGAGAGAAATTCGAGGAATTGAGAAAAGGCGACCTCGGGAGGGACATGCACCATTAGCTGCTGCTACGACCCGAGTGACTGAGGGTGACCCATCAAGTGAAGTACAGGGGCAGAGGTTGGGAGTTAATGATTGCTCTGAGAAGGAAAAAGATATGCCACAATGGGGCGAACTGCTGAGAGAGATTAGGAAAGTAACAGACAGTCTCATCATGAAGGCCGCTCCTACCAGTACGGGCACTGACACTTGCCCGACTGCTTCTGCTATGGGGGTTGGGGTGCGCTCTCAGGCCTCCTATGATGAGGTTAGCCCTCTGGTTGAGCTCAAAGAATTGGTTGCCACTCTAAAGGAGTTGTTGAGACATGTTACATCCCTCTTACTGCCACTAGCAGGTATGGGACCCCAACCCCTTGCTGCTACTTCAGTTTCTCGTGCAATGTTTTCTCCAAGGATTCCCCGCGAGCCTGTCATCTGTCACAATTGTGGGGAGGATGGCCATATGAAAAGAGAGTGCTGGTCTGAGACGGACTTGGAGAAAGTGGTGAGCCGCTCGAGGGAGATCCAAAAGCAAATCGATGGATGAGGAGTGCCCTACAACGTTCTGTAGAGAGTCCCAGGAAGGCTAACTCAAGTCCTGTTGTGGCTAGATCATCTACTCAAGCCCTTGCTGCAGCCTTTCTTGATTGGTCCAGAAAAGTGGGCCCTTCAATGGAGACAACGGTAAGAGTGAATAGAGTATCTACTAGGGTTGCTGCAAGACCCAGACAGAGAAGACATGCTCCTGTGGTTTCTGACTCAAGGTTTCCTCCACAGCAACCCTCAATTGAGAAGGATTGTCAGGCTACTTCAGAGGAAGGTGAGTGTGGCTTTGAATACTACCCTTCTTACGAACTGAGTTAGTTGTTTCGGGGCAATCCCCTAGTCAATCCTGGAGATGAAGCTGGGCCTTCCGGACTGTCTAAGCCCCCAGCTTTGTCCCTGAAGCCAATGCTCCCAGAAAGTGAAGTGCAAAGCATCAAGTCAGATGATATGGAATCATTGTGTATGGTTGAACTGTTTGAGCTTTCAGAGGAGGAAAATGATGGGCTGGAACAGACTGGTGATATACCAGAACAAGAAGAGTATTTTGAGTGCCCTGACGGTCCACTGCCAGTGTCTGAAAGCTCTGCATGTGAGCCAAGTGTTGTGGACTCAGAGATTGTAACTCCTGGAGCTGAAAGTGCCCCCAAGTTCTAGCCTCTCTACCCTAAGGGAGACTCCCCTGACAAGTAAAGACAGTGCTGAAAGTGAGTTTAAAAGTGCCGAGACTGTAACAGCTCCCCCTAGAAAGATTGGGCAAGCTGTAAAGCCTGTGGTGCACCTAAGTTATGATTCCCTTAGGAGGTCTGTGGACTTGCCTCTCAATGTTGTCCATAAAGGAGTGCATGTGTCCCCGAGCTCATTGCCCAAACTGAGCATAAGTGCTAACTCCAAGTTAATTGTGTTGCCCTCTAGGTATGGTGCCCCTGCCCCATCCAGCCCCAAGGTAGCTGATAGGGAAGGGCCCCCTCTCTTCAGGTTTCATGTGCAGGAGGTAACAACCTGAGTTATGGTACAATGTGTGTGTAATACTGTATAATGAGTGATGTACTGCAAAGTTTCAGAAATGTGTTTCTGGTAAAGTGATATGTTGACTGATGATTACATGTATAAGCCTAATGTGATACTGATGTAAAAGTATATGGTTGTATTGAAACTTATGGGGGTACTTGCTTGACGTGGACGCCAAGCTTTTCCAGGCCGGGAAGGGTGTGACCCCCCGCAAATGGGGATTCCCAAAAGTCTTCCAGGAGCTTGCTTGAGTGCTGTCAGCCTGAATGCTGTTCGGCGTTTAAGCCGTGTATCTGTGAGTGCTTTTAGAGCCTCTGGTACTGTCTCTTTAAGAGCTGTCTGCTTGCAGACATGATTAGATCGCATGGGGGGACTGTGTGTTTCCTTGCTCGAGTCCCGCTCGAGCTGCTGACAAATCGCTCCATTTCTGCCGTCGCTAAGTGGGCAGAGTGAGCACTTTTCAAAGATGTAACTGTTTGCCACATATCATTTAGAGTAGTGGTGGAAATGTAATTTGTCTAACCTGCCTTTCTTGCAGCTGGAACTCTGTGTGTTTACCCCTCCATTTTGGATCTGAACTACTGAATAGATCCAAACAGTGCAAGGGGGGGCCTCTAAAATGGAGTCTGTGGATGAATCAGAACTTGGACTCTTAATCTGAGCCAGCCACAAGGGGATTGTATGGGCAGTGACTCTGGGAAATGTAGTTTTGACCTTGGTTCATTTTTCCACCAGCAGGGGGAGTTTTATTGTGAGTGACAGTCGGACCAGCCAATAGAATAGTGTGGAGCTAAAGGAAATGCACTGCTCTGGGGCTGGAGAGTTTAGATCAGTTGTGACAGTGAAGAGACAAGGAGCTCTGTGCTTCTGAGGTGTATAGTTTCGCGCGGGAAGCACGTGTGAGGCCCTGAGGTTCGGCCTGCAGCATTGCAAGAATCAAATTGGACTGAATCTGACTTGTGAGGAGAAGGAGGGAGATCTGAAGAGTAGAAACCAGGCTCACCCTGTAGAAGACTGGAGAAATTGCTGAATCGCGTTCGGTCTGTCTGGAACTGAAGCTGCTGTGTGTTCTCCCGGGTATTTTGCAGTAATTAAGGTCGGGATCGAGGAGCAGCCTGCGTGGTATAGTACTTTCCCTTTACATATAAATGTGTGTAGTGCTTGTGGGGAGTCGCTGTTTCAGATCTCCTGTACAGTGAATTAAGTGCATGAAGCTGGAAGTAAACCCCAGCTTAATTCAGACTACATCCATTTGCTCTAAACTGCAGTTGGGTCCAGTCACAAGGACCTTATCCACATGTTGTGCTTCTCCTGGCGATCCAGGACAATCTGCCTTCCATCCAGTTTTCAGCACTGAATCTGTGAGTACAAAGCAGTGTAGCTCCCTGCCATCTGTTTATCGAATTGCAAGTGTGTCATCTAATTGTTGCTATTTCATTTCTTCACGAACTCAGCCATCCAGCTCCGAATTACAATTGGGTGTGCAAGGTTTTTCCATCACAGGGCCCCAACCAGCTGCACTGATCCTGGCTAGCCCCTCACCATCCTGAGTACCCAGTAAGAGTGACATTTGGGACTCTGAATATGCGCACAGTACTGTGATTATTAATGTGTCTAACTTAATTAACCTGATTTCCCTCTGTCCTTGTTACAGCCCCTTAAATAAATCAGATCTGTTTTTTTCAGCAAAGTTACACTGACTGAGGTATTCGTTGATGTTAAAGTGTTGTACTGTGGCTATCGTATTGCATCATCTTGTTTTACAGGGAGTCCCCAGAGTCAAGCTGACTGAACCAGTCCTGGAGGTAAGTGTAAATAGTGAAGATACTCATGGTATATTGCGTGGGCTACTAGTAGGAATAAAAGGGGCTCTCAGTGTCCCAGAGGGCTGTGACCAAGTTAGTCTAACTACTGCAAACCCTGACCTCTGGGTGGAGGCACCCACCATAGAACCTAGGCCCCTCAACCTGTTAGCAGTTAAGCAGGCAGGGGTAGTAGCCCTTGGGATAGCGCCACCTGGGTGTTACATAAATAACATTAAAAAATTCAAAATTCTAATTTAATACTGGTAGCACAGGGACAACAAACAGGCATTACACATTATTGGGTTAGATACTGGTAGAGCAATGACTGTGTGTTTTCTTTCAGCAGCCATTATGGAGTTACCAACAACCTCCACATAGCCTGTAACAAATATATGTGAACCTGCTGTACTGTGAGAGGGAATGTTGTCCAGGACACCAGTCCCCTACCACCCTTCCTAGAATGATATGCTGGATCTAAAACTTCCACCAAGAAAGCCTTCTGAAATGAATAAATGGGATCTTAGTTTGTATGTCTCATGCTAAGTAACATCTCCAGCGGTAGAACAACTCCCTAAGGCAGTATACTCTGGTGGTAGCAGTGGGTATGAGCCAAGTTTCACAAGCAGGCACACCCCCAGTACTGTTCGGCTGTGTTAACATTGTTTGTTTTTTCTTTTGTTCAGTTTATTGGTTAGCCCCTTGAACTAAAAGTAAATGTTAACGTAACTTCTGGTATGGAATATCCTGTACTAGAACTGAAGCGTGGAGGCAACCATAGAATTAGGGTTTGCACTGTTTATAACCCTCCTGAGGCGGGCCTGAATGAGTTAAAGGACTTCCTGAAAATTCTGGATGTACTACAGCCCAAGTGGGATCTGTTATTAATGGGAGACTTTAATTTAAAATGGAATCCAGAAACATCACCTGACCTGGAGTCTTTAATGACCAATGCTGGGCTTGTTCAGTTGATAAATACTTTCACACGTATGAATATGGCCACTGATTGTCATTCAGTTCTGGACTGGATTCTTATTAATTATGTTTGCTGCACGCATGTGCAAGAAACATAGTGCCATCATCGGAGTTTTCGGAGGTGTGTCAGCCCTCTTCCAATTCATTCAGTGTGTTTGCAGGCGCGGCCGCAGTTCTCCAATGCCTGCTGGAGCTGTCTATGACAGCTCCAAAATGCAGTGGCGTACAGTTGAAGAGGGGCTACGCTTCAGTGAGCAGCGATCAGATATCGCCTGCTCAGCGCGCCGCTTCCCCTACACACACACACACGCACACGCATACCGCGTTGCCCCCTCAAGCACAGTTACATAGGTCACGCTTGGGTGCCCACCCCAGTGTGGCTGCAAGATTGTATAGCCGACGGGGTGCCCAATCTCCCGTCGGCCAGCGCGCCCCCACCCCAAGCACAGTTACATAGGCCATGCTAGGTCTCACCCCAGCGTGGCTGCACATTATAATAGCGGGGTGCCCAATCCCCGCTGCTCCACTGTTTCTCCCCCAGTACAGGGTGCCACGCTGGGAGCCCACCCATGCGTCAACAAATGTTATTGCCGATGGGGTGTGCCTAACTCCAGCCGGCTCCAGGCCCCCACCAGCCGTCCTTGTGCCACGCTGGGAGCCCACCCCAGTGTGGCAAACGCCCCGCTCATCACCTAAACAAAATAAAACCTGTAACTTAAAAGCGGTCCCTCGCAGTCTCTGCCCCCACCCGCACCCACCCACTGTGCATCCTGCCTCCCCACCCCCACCCCATTACCTCCGACTCCAGCGTGACGATCTTCGTGGACGGGAACACGCCTGCACTCTTCAAAGCCGACCGCTAACTGAGGAAATGCCGGTAAGCTGTATAATGTAATGAATAGGGTTTTTCAACTTTGCTGCATATCTCAGGCATTTTTGGAATTTTTGCACCAAATTTTCAACATGGGTTTTGGGACCCTTCTCATGAATGCTGTCACTGTCATGGCGTTATTCGGGCCCGAAGGGTGATTTCGCAGTCACTGTGTGAAATCACCTTTCCGGACTGATTAATGAAACGACATTGCCAGTGTTCATAAGGTGGGCTCTCAAGAAGCCTATTTTGAAAATTTGGTGGAAAAATTCCAAAAAATGGCTGTTTTACGAGTGTGCATTGCGCAGTTCCTATGCAGGCTCGTAAGTTCGCAAATTTTCAATATTTTCACTCCAGATTTTCAACATTGCCATTTTACCACACCTTCTTATGAGTAGTACAGCTGTCATTTTTTACATCTCACCCAAAACATGTTTCCGCCCATGTAGCGCACAATGGCGCAGTCGGTGTGCGAAATCAATGTATGGGACAAATTAAGAAAATTACAGTGACACTGTTCATGAGCAGAGGTCTTAAAATGGCTATGTTGAAAATTTGGCAAAAAATTCCTAAAAATGATTGTTTTACGAGTGTGCGTTGCGCAGTTCCTACGTATGCTTGTAAGTTTGCGAATGTTCAATATTTTCACTCCAGATTTTCAACATTGCCATTTTACCACACATCCTTATGAGCTGTACAGTTGTCATTTTTCACATCTTGCCCAAAATGTGTTTCCGCCCATGTAGCGCACAATGGCGCATTCGCTGTGCGAAATCAATGTTTGGGACACATTAAGAAAATCATAGTGACACTGTTCATGAGCAGAGGTCTTAAAATGGCTATGTTGAAAATTTGGTGAAAAAATCTCTAAAAATGACTGTTTTACGAGCGTGCGTTGCGCAGTTCCTATGCATGCTCGTAAATTTGCGAATTTTCAATATTTTCAATCCAGATTTTCAACATTGCCATTTTATTACACTTCCTTATGAGCAGTACAGCTGTCATTTGTCACATCTTGCCCAAAACATGTTTCCACCCATGTAGCGCACAATGGCGCAGTCGGTGTGCAAAATCAATGTATGGGACACATTAAGAAAATCACAGTGACACTGTTCATGAGCAGAGGTCTTAAAATGGCTATGTTGAAAATTTGGTGAAAAAATTCCTAAAAATGACTTTTACGAGCGTGCGTTGCACAGTTCCTATGCACGCTCATAAGTTCAGAATTTTCAATATTTTCAGTCCAGATTTTCAATATTGCTATTTTACCACACCTCCTTATGAGCTGTACAGCTGTCATTTTTCACATCTTGCCCAAAATGTGTTTTTGCCCATGTAGCGCACAATGGCACAGTCGGTGTGCAAAATCAATGTACAGGACAAATTAAGAAAATCACAGTGACTGTTCATGGGCAAAGGTCTTAATTAGCTATGTTGAAAATTTGGTGAAAAAAATTCCTAAAAATTACTGTTTTACGAGTGTGCGTTGCACAGTTCCTACGCACGCTCGTAAGTTTGCGAATTTTCAATATTTTCACTCCAGATTTTCAACATTGCCATTTTACCACACCTCCTTATGAGCTGTATAGCTGTCATTTTTCACATCTTGCCCAAAACATGTTTCCACCCATGTAGCGCACAATGGCGCAGTCGGTGTGCAAAATCAATGTATGGGACACATTAAGAAAATTACAGTGACACTGTTCATGAGCAGAGGTCTTAAAATGGTTATGTTGAAAATTTGGTGAAAAAATTCCTAAAAATTACTGTTTTACGAGCGTGCGTTGCACAGTTCCTACACACGCTCGTAAGTTTGCGCATTTTCAATATTTTCACTCCAGATTTTCAACATTGCCATTTTATTACACTTCCTTATAAACAGTACAGCTGCCATTTTTTCACATGTTGCCTAAAATGTGTTTTCGCACATGTAGTGCACAATGGTGCAGTCGTGTGCGGAAAGCAATGTTTGGGACAGATTAAGAAAATCATAGTTACACCGTTCATGAGCAGAGGTCATAAAATGGCTATGTTGAAAATTTGGTGACAAAAGTCCATAAATGACTGTGTTACGAGTGAGCATTGCAGTTTCCACGCACCCTCGTAAGTTCATGACTTTGTAATATTTTCAATCCAGATTTTCACCAGTGGCATTTTTCCACACTTCCTTATGAACAGTACAGCTGTCATTTTTCACAACATGGCCTAAATGTGTTTTCACACTTTCAGTGCAGAGATGCGTGGTCGCTGTGGGAAATCATTGTTTGGGACAGATAAAGAAAATCACAGTGCCACTGTTCATGATCAGAGGTCCCAAAATGCCTGTGTTGACAATCTGCTGTAAAAAATCCCAAACTAATTACATTATGGGTGTGCGCTAACAGTTTCTATGCACGCCGTGACTTCACCATTTTTTAAATATTTTTACTGCACATTTGCAACATTGCCATTTTACACCTCCCATAGAACAGTACAGCTGTCATTTTTACATCCTGTTCGAATGTTTTGCACCTGTGGTGCTAAATGCCGAGTCGCTGTGCATAAGCAGCTTTCGGTTAACAAACTGATATTGCCACTGTTCATGAGGTGGGGTCACAAAAAAAACATGTTGAAAATTTGGAGTGAAAATACCAACGAATGCCTGAGGTATTAGGGTTTCCAACCACAATGCCCAACCCTGTAGAGAATGACAGACATCAGGGGTGTGACTTGGGATTCTTGCCTGTAATGCTCATACCATTCTACACCCTGCAGCCAGTGACAGGCATCAAGGCATGCCTTGGACTCTTCGGCCCCAAAGTTCACCCCATTCTCCTATACTGCACCCATCTCACCGTATTTCCTGTTGGAATGGGTGCGCATAAGAGCCAAACACCCCAAGGCACATCGTGACACTTGTCAGTGTCTGCAGGTTAGGGTGTGGTGAAATGGCGTGGCCGTTATGCCTGACGACCCAAAGGCACACCCCAATGCCTGTCACTCTCTGCAGGGCGGTGGTGAATTTGGCTTCAGTTCAATACTTCGCTGCCATTCCTATTATGCAGCTCTGTAACTTCTACACTACCAATGCCAATGCCAGCAAGCAAACATTCAACATTGACAAATGCTTGTTTTCCTTCTGTTATAAAGAGCTGGGGAGTGTTCCCTGACACAGTGCATGACCATCTGGCCACTTACTGTGTCTGGAAAGCAAAATCCATTAAACCACCCCCTAGGCTTATACTGTTTAGAAGATTTACTAATGACATTGGTCCTGAACTGAAGGAGGATTTGGAACAAACTGATTGAAGCTTTATAGATGCTGTACCTACAGTGGAGGCAGCCGTTGATTACTATAACACCACACTATTGGCATTACAAAATAAGCATTTCCTACGGTTACTAGACGGGTTGGGGAACAAAAAATAAACGGATTACATCTGAATTGATTAAATTAATGAAACGAGACAAAGCATGGAAGTTATTTAAACATTCTAACAATTCTACTGATTTACAAGAATACCATCACTTATGGAATTTATGTAAAACTCAAATAAAAAAATGTAAATCTGTTTATTACACTAACAATCAAACCAGTGAACTAAACAATGCTAGAAGATTCTGGTTGTCTATTAAATCTATTACTGATCCTATGACAAATTCATTTCCTACAGTTTTAAATGTTAATGGCACATCTGTTACTGACCTGGCTATGATACGTGAAGCTTCTTTTTTGGATAAATTTATTAATTTGTCAGCTTATACCAGTGGATTTGACCAAAATATCACTGGTGATAGGTTAAATGGTGACCTTGTTGATAATCACCAATGTCCTTTTTATTTCCGAGTTGTTAAGTACAACAAGTTCTGAAAATGTTAAAAAATATCTATATACATAAATGTTCTGGTGGAGCTATTATTGAATCCTAGTTTTTAAAGTTGATAGCAGAACACATTTATGTTCCCTTAACTAAGATTTTTAATGTATCTTTAATTACTGGTCAATTCACTAAAATACCCCCAACAGTTTAATCTGGTTCAGTTTTAGTTGCTTACCATCTGTATCCCCTCCCCCCGGTCGCCCCTGAAAAAGGGACTTCTAGGCCCAGTGGGCTTACCGGGTCAACAAAATTCAATAAATACATTTCCACCTCAGTGAAAGCAATCTATAATTATTCCTATTTTTACAAATGACCAGAGAGATATTATGGATAATTATCGCCCAAAATCTTCATTACCTACTTTGGGGAAAATGCTTGAAAAGATAGTGAATGCCCAATTGTGGAGTATTTGGAGTCCTGTGGTCTCCGGTCTCCCGTGCAGCATGGCTTTTGAAAAAAATCACAGCACTGGTACGGCCTTGGCAGTGTTCATAGACTGCGTCAGTGGAGCTATGGATAATCATAAGCTTGCTGGTGCAGTATTTGTGGACCTGTCGAGGGCCTTTGACTTGCTTAATCACCAGCTGCTGCTCAGGAGACTGGGGAGCATGAGCTTGGCTAATGCTCCACTTGAGTGGATTGCCAACTATTTTTCTGGTCATCTGCTGAGGGTGAGCACTGGGGGAATGTTGTCTCAGACAAGAGTGATGGAGCATGGTGTACCCCAGAGTTCGATTCTAGGACAATTATTGTTCTCAATTCTTATTGATCCTCTTCCATCTATACTTAAAGATACACGTACCTTAATGTATGGTGATGACATAATTCGGCATCAGTGTTCTCCCTTAGTGGAGGATTTAAAAAGGACATTGAGTATGGATTTTTCTATCCTGGAAGACTGGCTGTTGAAACATAGATTTCTAGTAAACAAAATAAAGAAAAAATGCATGCTGTTTGGGTCAAGGTCAAAATTAGCTAAGAGTACTCCAGTGACTGTTCTTGATAAATTGGGCTATCAAATAGAACAAGTTGATTCCTTTCAATATTTAGGAACTACTCTGGATATCAATTTAGAGTTTTCTTTACATATAAAATTGACCTGCCGTCAGGTAAATAATAAATTGGGTGCTTTAGTTGGCTGAAGTGAATTGTTATCTGTGCAGTTATCTAGGTGTAGAATGAGCTGTAAATTAGGGGGAGTGGCTTAACCAGAAGGAAGCCAGGTGTTTAGGATTTAAAAACTGTCCTAGATAGTTTCTGGCAGAGAACAGGCAGAGAACAGCAAGAGGAAGGAGGTGCTGTTAGAAATATACTTCTCTACTGGGACTATACTACTCTCCTTTCCCTTCCCTCCATCCCCCTACCCTTAGCCAGTTCTACTTTTATAAGCACGGTATTTGACTGACAATAGGAACTTCCTGTTTGGGAGCAGGAAAGGAGTGATCACAGAGCCACAAAAGACTCACCATCCTAGAAGGGCAAGAGTAGCTCTCCGTCCCCCCCCCCCCCAGCTGCTGGAGGTCTGACTCTGAGCAGGTAAGGAGACTACTGAGAAATATAGGAACTTCCTGTCTCAGAACAAGAAGATCAGGAACTTTAAGGGCACGGAGGCAGTAGGTAAGTAGGGAGAAAAAAAAAATCATATATACTGTATATAAAAAATAAATAAATAAATAGAGGAAAGAGTATTCAAAACAACAGTTAAGGGGCCAGAAATAAGACATGGTAGGAGTGGTGCAGTGCAGTGGCTGTGGAGCAGCAGTCTTCCAGAAGACATTCTGGAGGATGTGGTGTTGTCCCATCTGCAGGCACCTCTCCAGGTTGAGGGAGGAGGTTGCTCATCTACAGGCTGAGTTGGCCAGGATTTGGGGGACCTCCTCTCCCACCCAGGGACCACCAGGGCCACCACTGCTGCCTCAGACGTTGCCAAGAAAGAGGAGCGGTTGGACCACAGTGGGATCAGGGAGGGTGAGGGTGGTGGAACAGAGGCACATCTCTCCAGTTGTACCTCTCCACAATTCATATGCCACTCTAGCAGAATATGGTTCCTCTATAGAGGCACACGCAGTGGAGAACAAGGAGGATGTTGGGAACCTCCACAAAGGAGGCCCACAGGAAGGTGGCATGGGACCCCACAGGAAAAGGAAACAACTCCTGGTGGGGGACTCCATTGTTAGGAGGGTAGAACTGGGGGAAGGAGGGGAGAGGGAGGTAAGGTGCCTGCCAAGCACCGTGGCTTGCAGGGACAGGGAGCAAATCCTCAAGATCACGGGAGCAGCTGCACGTGGAAGGGAGCTGGATGTCATTGTCCACCTAGGGACAAATGATCTGGCTGGGAAAGGGATCAGAACAGTGCAGGAGGAGTTTGTGGTGTTGGGTAGGGGCCTTGGACAAGTAGCATGCAAGGTAGCCTTCTCAGAGGTGCTGCCTGTCTATGGCATGAGTGAGGCTAGGGTGCTCCACACCATGGGATTCAATCAGTGGTTGAAAAACTGGTGTAGAGCTCAGAGGTTTGGCTTCACTGGGGACTGGGGGGTCCACCTGGAGTGATGCAGGCCTACACTTGCGATGTTCTGCATCAGTCCAGGAGGGGAACCAGGATCCTAGGTGATAGGTTTAAATGCTTCATTGGCAAGCATTTAAACCAGCAAAGATGGGGAGGCACTGGAAAGGAGCAGGGAAATCCTAGCCTCCCCAAAGAAATCAGGGTAGTTAGTGAGGTAAACACCAAGCTAGAGATGTCGATAGGGAGAAGTGGCAGGAGTAAATGAAGAAAACAACAAAGGCAGTAATAACAGGGATGGGGCAAAAAAGGGTAAGGCCATCAAGAAATGGAGGGTAATGAGTACCAATGCCTGTAGTCTGGGCAACAAGCTCCCTGAACTGGTGGCCTTGATGGAAGAGGGTTGCCTGGATATTGTGGCAGTCACAGAAACATAGTACACAGAGAACCATGACTGAGATGTTAACATACCAAGGTACACAACCTACAGGAGAGACAGGGAGGGTAGAAGACGGGGAAGAGTAGCTCTCTATGTAAGGGAAGGGATAAAAGCAATGGAACAAAAGAGTAAACAGGGAGGAGAGGAGGCACTGTGGGTCACCTTAGAGACTGGAAATGACACCACAGTCTGCACAGGGGTTGTATACAGACCCCCATCTCAGGGGGAGGGAATGGACAAGGATATGATAGAAGGCATCCTTAGGATGGCAGAGAAAGGGGAGATACTGTTGATGGGGAGCCTGAATATGCCAGATGTTAACTGGAGCACCTTTGCTGCAGCCACATCCAAGAGCACGGCCATTCTCAATGCCCTACAGGGGGCATGTCTTAGACAGCTAGTGTTGGAACTCACTCGGGAGGGAGCAATCTTTGACCTCGTACTCTCAAATGGAGACAGTGAGAGGATCTCAGATCTAGAAATGGGTAGCCATCTGGGAACAAGTGACCACCAAACAGTGTGTTTCACGATAAACTCAGCTGCAGAGTCAAGCCATACAAAAGTGAGGGTAATGGACTTCAGGAGGGCTGACTTTGTCAAAATGGGAGAATGCCTTAGAAAAGCACTAGCAAACAGGCAAGAAGGAGGGGTGGAGCAACAATGGGGAAACATCAAAACCGCCATCACAGAGGCAACAAGTCTTTGTGTGAAGCAAATAAAATCAAAATGAAAGAAAAAGGTACTATGGTTCTCAAAAGAGGTAGTACTGGACTTCAGGAGGGATGACTTTGTCAAAATGAGAGAGTGTCTTAGAAAAGCACTAGCAAACAGGCAAGAAGGAGAGGTGGAGCAACAATGGGGAAACATCAAAACTGCCATCACAGAGGCAACAAGCCTTTGTGTGAAGCAAATAAATTAAAATGAAAGAAAAAGCCACTATGGTTCTCAAAAGGGGGGGGGGGTTAGGGAGAAAAAGATAGCATTTAGGAAACACAAAAGGAGCAGGAAAGAGAACTGTACCAGTTAAACCAGACAGAAGCAGGAAAGGCAGTTAGAATAGCAAAGGCACAATTTGAGGAAAATATAGCCAACATTAGGGAGTGTAGAAATTCAAAGGGAGGGATAGTGAGGCTGAATAGAATGGACAGTGGGTGGGCAGAGAGGGACAGTGAAAAAGCAGGGATACTGAACAAATACTTCTGCTCAGTATTCACAAAAGAGGAGGACAAGGAGGTACCTAGTCCAGTTAACAGAAGCACTCTGGATAGGGGGTTGATCCCAGTCCTTTTACAGAAGAAAGGGTTCTGAAAGAACTCCTAAAACTGAAGGTGGACAAAGCAATGGGGTCTGACGGGATTCACCACAGAATTCTAAAAGAGTTAAGGGGAGAACTATTGACACCACTGACTACCCTTTTTAACAAATCTTGGGAGGATGATGTGGTACCTGAGGACTGGAGTAGGGCAGATGTGGTTCCCCCTTCACAAAAGTGAGAGCAAGACAGAGTCAGGAAACTATAGACTTGTCAGTTTGACCTCTGTGGTAGGGAAAATGATGGAATCACTTCTGAAGGAAATAATTGCTAAATACCTAGAGGCCAGTGGGGCACAGGACCCAAGACAGTATGGATTCACAGCGGGAAGGTCATGTCAGATGAATCTGATCAATTTCTTTGACTGGGTGACCAAAGTAGTATACCAGGGAGGGGCTGTGGACATGGCCTATCTAGACTTTAGCAAGGCATTTGACACAGTCCCACACAAAAAATTCATAAACAAATTAGCCAGCCTGGGAGTGGGTCCCAGAGTGGTAGCCTGAGGAAAACACTGGCTGTACAACTGGACACAGCAGGTAATAGTAAACGGAGTCCACTCTGAAGAAAGGGGGGTTACTAGTGGGGTACTGCAGGGTTCAGTACTGGGTCCAGTCCTTTTTAATGTCTTTATAAGTGGCATTGCAGAAGGATTGGAAGGGGCCGGCCCGGTGGCGCTGAAGATTGAGGCACTGGATGCCATGCCTCATGCCACGCCAGCGACCCGGGTTCAGGAACGAGCCCAGGGAGTAGAGGGTCAGAGGGGAGGGAAGAGATCGAGTGTCCACAGGGCTGTTTTCTCTTCCCAGGTGTGGGACGGGGATACGATTGCTCAAAGAGCGACCTCTGTCGGCAGCCGGAGGTAGCCCAAAGCAGCATCATGGCGTATGTCTGGGGATGGAGCTGCGGCAGCTCGTTGCCATGACAGCCAGACTCACAGAGGATCTCTGATAAAGGAAAAAAACCTCATTGCCGAGTAGGCTAAGGTGCCTCCGCCACAGACCACACTCCAGTACACGGACTGAGCTCAGGCTGTTCCCCCGCCCGTGACTCAACGCTAGAGAAGAGCCCTGGGGGAGGGGTGGCTCTTCCCCGGAGGGTAGACTCGGGGGATGCCCGGAGTCAGATAGGAGGCTGTGGAACACCGAGACACATTGGGAGGTAGAAACTGTGGATCAGGAGGTCACTGGAGAGAGTTCGGAGGTAAGGGGCAATAAAAAGAGTAAAAAAAAAAAAGGACTGGAAGGAAAAGTATGCCTCTTTGCAGATGACACAAAGATCTCCAACAGGGTTGATACACAAGGTGGGGTGGAAAGGATGAGAAGGGACATGGCAAGGTTGGAGGAATGGTCAGAAGTATGGCAGCTTGGATTCAATGCAAAGAAGTGCAAAATAAGGCACCTGGGAAACAAAAACTCAGAGGAAGAGTACACAGTGGGGGGGGGGGAGGTAGTAATAACAAGAACAACAAGCATTTGTCAATGCCGAATGTTTGCTTTCTGATATTAGCATTGGAAATGCAGGAGTTAGACAGATGCAGAGTAGGAATGGCAGTGAAGTATTGAACTTCACGCCAACCCCATCTCCAGTCTGCAGAGACAGACAGGCATTGGGGTATGCGTTTGGGTTGTCGCCCATAACGTTCACGCCATTTCACCTCACCCTATCCTGTAGACACCGACAAGTGTTGTGGTGTGCCTTGGGGTGTTTGGCTTTACAGTCACCCCACTCCATAAGGACATATGCTGAAATGGGTGCAACATAGGAGAATGGGGTGAACTCTGGGGCTGAAGAGTCCAAGGCACACCTCGATGCCTGTCACTGGCTGCAGGGTGGGGGATGGGGGTGGAATGGCATGAGCATCACAGCCGACAATCCAAAGGCATACCCCGATGCCTGTCAGTCTGTACAGGGTGGGTCATTATGGTTAGAAACCCTAATGCCCCGGGCGTTTGTTGGTATTTGCACTACAAATTTTCAACATAGCCTTTTATTTATTTATTTATTTAAATCTCAGATTACAAATACCTTTGAGCTAGGGGCAGCTCATTTACAAAGGTTCCACGTCAAAGGAAAGGGTTGCAATAAGGTAGGGAGGTATAGACAACATTCATGGTATCAATGGAAGCACAGACAACATTCATGGTATCATCGGAGCACAGCAAGTCAACTGGTAAATAAGTGGGAACAGTGCTGCGCACTCAAGATTAAAAGCAAGCATAGAAAACCATAAGGTACATTTGAAGCAACATTGCTAATCAGAGGTGGGGGGAAGGGGAAGAGAAAGGAAGGGGTAGGGGAGATGAAAGGGCAGAGTCCAGACAGAGAAGGAAAAGAAAATATGGCAGCCAAAGGCCTTGTCATAAGGTGAGAGGGAGGGGAGGCTAAGGTGGGAGAAGGGGTAAAAGAGGAGAAAAGGAGGGTGGATGAAGGGGAAGAAGATAAGGGAGAGTGGGGACCAGAGGGCCTGGACAGGTCCAGGAAGGGGGGGGTCAGTGGGATAAGAGCAAGGAGGGGGTGAGGTGAGGGAGGAGGTGGCAGGGGGAAAGGGGAAGTTCTGTCAGGAGAGGTGAAACAAAACAGGAAGCCAAGTAAGAGCCTCAGAGAGTGAAAAAAGTGGTATAAGGGTGTCTGCAGAAGTGGGAAACTAGGTGTAACAATCACAAGTGCTTTCGGTTAGGAGATGCTGATGAAGCATAAGCTTAAATTGGGACAGACTAGAAAGACATCTCGGTTGCTTAGATTATTAAACCACAGGGGGGCTCTGTATTGAAAGGATCGCTGGTATTGAGCAGTCTGACAGTGGGGTACTAGAAGGAGTTCAGAAACTGAGGTACGTGTGTGTTGGGTCTTAGGGGATTTGTTTAGCAGGCAACCAATGCTCGGGGGGTAGTAATCCAAGTAGAGCTTTTTTGGACAGGAGGCAAGTTTGATATTTATCCTGTTATTTAGTTGGAGCCAGCCAGATTGAGCATATAACTCACAGGTATGAGTGAGGTGCGCAGCACCCATAACTAACCTACAGGCTTTGTTCAGGGCCACTGTGAGTCGTTTAAGAGATGTGGAGGTTGCAGCACAGTATATGGTTAGACCATAATCAGTGATCGAGAGGACCAAGCTGTGAACTGCAACCTTCAGGGCTTCTTGGGTAAGACTTCATCTGTGTCTGAAAAGGAGCCCAATTCTGGTATTAACATCTCTGGCAACATTTTCAATGTGAGGCACAAAGGTAATGTGACTATCCAGGGTTAGAACTAGGTATTTGAAAAGCTGAGTTTGTTCAAGAGCGTCTCCATGGTTGTTGGTAATAGCGAGTTGATGGGCCTTAAACTTATTCCGAGAGGACGAAAACAGCTGGGCTTTAGTTTTTTGTAGTTTAGCACTAGTTTGGGATTATTAAACCATCTCTCTGCTTCTGTGAAGCCTCGTTGAAGACTGTTTTCAAGAGCGTTGGGATCCAGGTGGCTAGTAAAGATGACTGCGTCATCTGCGTAGAGGAGAGTACGCTGGTTGCAGACAGCTGGAAGGTCATTCAGGAAAATACTGAACAATAAGGGACCCAGGATTGTGCCTTGCGGTACCCCTGATCAGACAGCCCTCTGCTCCGAAACTACATTTGATATCCTCACCCTCTGCAGTCTATCACTGAGGTAGCTTCTGAACCATTTCAGGATGTTTGAGGCAACACCAGTTTTAGAGTTGGCCAAGCAACAGAGTGTGATTCACTGTGTCAAAGGCTTTTGTTAGGTCAACAAAGGCTGCACCTACAATCTTGCCTTGATCGATTGCCTGTTGTATGAAGCTTGTGAATTCTAATAATGCTGTGGTAGTACTGTGCCCCTTTCTAAAGCCATGTTGTTGTGGGCACTGGATGGAGTATGTGTCCAGATAAGCACCTAGCTGGTTGGTAACAATTCGCTCGAGCACCTTGGAGAGTGGAAGGAGAATGGATATAGGCCTATAGTTACCCATCTGGTGCAGAATAGTTTAATAGTGGGAAATCAATGTTCGGTACAGATTAAGAAAATCATAGTGAAAGTGTTCATGAGCAGAGGTCACAAAATGCCTATGTTGAAAATTTGGTGAAATATTTTCAATGTTTTTGTGACCCCCACCTCATGAAAGCATTTGGGACCTCTTCTCATGAACAGTGGCACTGCGATTTTGTCAATGTGTCCCAAACTTTGAGTTCCCACAGCCACTGTGCCATTGTACTCCAGATGTACGAAAACACAGATCAGGCAGGATGTGAAGAATGACAGCTGCACCATTCATAGGGAGGTGTGAAGAGATGACAATGTTGAAAATCTGTATTGAAAATATTAAAAATGCTCGAACTTCCAAGCGTACATGGAAACAGCACAACGCATGAGTGTAACACAGTCCTTTAGTGGAATTATTTTGCCATATTTTCAACATAGGCATTTTGTGACCTCTGCTCATGAACACTGTCACTATGATTTTCTTAATCTGTCCCGAACATTGATTTCCCACAGCAACCGCGCTGTTCTGTGCCAGATGTGTAAATGTGTATTTCGGGCAGAATGTGAAAAATGACAGCTGTACTGTTCGTAAGGAGGTCTGAAACAATGCCAATGTTGAAAATATGGAGTATAAGTATGACAAAATTGCAAAGTTACGAGGGTTCATGGAAACTGCACAACGCACGCTTGTAACACAGTTATTTTATGGACGTTTGTCACCAAATTTTCAACACAGGCATTTTAGAGCCTCTGCTCATGAACAGAGTCACTGTGATTTTACATATCAGCATATGAATCTGCCAGCAGAACAGACCAATTGGTCTATCTAAGTCTGCCCGAGTATGCAGCTAGCACCCTAGATTGCAGCTGCTCCAGCCTCCTCCCCCTCATTTCCTCCCCGCTTGTCCAAGCCCCTGTCCCCTGACTCTTCCTCTTACTTTATCCCACTCCTTCTTAAAGCTATTGACTGTCCTACATGTTACCACCCCCTATGGTAGCACATTCCAACTAGACACCAGCCTCTCAGTGAAGTAATGCCTCCTCATTTCCCTCTTGAAACGTCCCCCTTCCAACCTTAGTCTGTGCCCCTTCATCTCTCTTCCACTCCTCAGTTTAAACACCCCATTTAAATGCTTCAATCATAACCCTCCATCCCTCCTCTCCTCCAGTGTGTACATGTTCAGCTCTTTCAGCCTAACTTCATATTCTCCTTCCATCCCTTTAACATTTTTGTTGCCCTCCTCACACCTCCTCCAGTAACTTTATATCTCTTCTCAGGTATGGCCTCCAGTATTGCACACAGTACTCCAGGTGCGGTCTGACCAATGATCTGTAGAGAGATAGGATCACATCCCTGTGTCTGGATGAGAACCCACTTGCGATGCACCCCAGTATCCTGTTTGCCTTCGTTGCTGCTCTCCTACACTGGGCTGAGTTGCTCATGCTCCCAGTAACCAACACCTCTAGGTCCTTCTCCTCCTCTGTGATCCCCAACCTCACCCCCCCCAACCAATAGTCCCTCTTCTGGTTCTTAGCCCCGAAGTGCATCACCTTACACTTCTTTGCATTGAATCCTAGCTGCCACTCCACCGACCATGTCTCTAGTTTGGTTAGGTCCCCCTGCAGTTTTTCCCATCCATCCTCTTTGTCCACCACTGCCTCCAATTTGGTATCATCTGCGAACAGACTAACCCTGCTCCACACTCCGTGTGCTATATCTGAGATAAAGAACCCTAATAGCACTGGGCCCAGCTCTGACCCCTGTGGCACCCCACTTGTCACTGCTCTAGGTGCTGACAGCTCCCCACCACCACCCTCTGCACACTCCCCTGTAACCTGTTCTCTATCCATTTAGTTTTTTTCCCACTCCCACTGCCATCAGCTCCCGCCCCCCAGTCTCCCATGAGGCACTGTATCAAAGGCCTTACTGAAGTCCAAGTGCAGGACATGTACCGCATGGCCCCTGTCCAACTCCCTTGTCACCCTGTCATAATACTCTATTAGGTTGGTTTGACAAGACCTCCCTGAGATGAACCCATGTTGCCAGCCATCTTGGAGGCCATTACTCTCTAGGAATGCCACCCGCCTCTGCTTCAGTATCGCCTCCATAAGCTTACCCACTATGGACGTGAGATTGATCGTCCAATAATTTCCTGGCTCCTCCCTAGGCCCACTCTTGTGTATGGCACCACATGGGTCACCCTCCAGTCCTGGGGCACACACCCCGCTTCCAGGGAGGTGTTGAACAGATCTGCCAGTGGCTCAGCCAACAGCTCTGCCATTTCCCTCAGCAGCCTGGGGTGAATGCCATCGGGATCTGGTGTCTTGTCCACTATTACTGCCCTCCGCCCCTCTAGCACCCTGTTCCCTGTGATCACTTTGTCCGTTACCTCCTCCCCCCTCCCCCCCCCAGCCCATGCTGGTAGTGGACCATCCCTCTCCTTAGTGAAAACGGAGCAGAAGTACTCATTTAGAATTTCCACTTGCTCCTCTCCCTTCTCCACGTAATCTGCTCCCCACTTTATCTTCACAATATGTTCCTGTATCTAATCTAATTAACCTGATTTCCCCCTTCCTTGTTACAGCTCCTTAAATAAATCAGATCTGTTTGTTTCAGCAAAGTTACACTGACTGAGGTATTTGTTTATGTTAAAGTATTGTACTGTGGCTATCGTATTGCATCATCTTGTTTTACAGGGGGTCCCCAGATTCAAGCTGACTGAACCAGTCCTGGGGGTAAGTGCAAATAGTGAAGATACTCATGGTGTATTGTGTGGGCCACTAGTAGGAAGGAATAAAAGTGGGTCTCAGTGTCCCAGAGGGCTGTGACCAAGTTAGTCTAACTACTGCAAACCCTGACCTCTGGGTGGAGGCACCCACCATAGAACCTAGGCCCCTCAACCTGTTAGCAGTTAAGCAGGCAGGGGTAGTAGCCCTTGGGATAGCGCCACCTGGGGGTTACACTTAGCTCAGTTAGAGAAATAAACAGAACAACTAAATCTGTATTATTATGGCAATCCTAAAAGTATCCAATCATTGCTTTGTCTCCACCCCAGAGACCTGCTGTAATATAGGACCACACAGGACCCTGGGTGGTTGGGTGGGCAACTTTAAAGTCCCGACAGAGCTCCGTTGAGCTCGCTCATTCCCTCTCTCTCTCACTCACTCATTCTGTTTCTCCCAGTGCTGCAGGCTGCCCTTTTGTACTGGGCTCCTGCCTGCATTGGCACCTTTTTCTGCCCACAAAGAAATCCGCAGCTGTCCGACAGAGCTCCGTTGAGCTACGCATACTCCCCCTCCCTCGCTCATTCTGTTTCTCCCGACGCTGCAGGCTGCCCTTTTATACTGGGCTCCTGCCTGCTTTGGTGCCTTTTTCTGCCCACAAAGAAAACTGCAGCAGTCTCAACAGAGCTCCGTTGAGCTTGCTCACTCCCCCTCTCTCACTCACTCATTCTGTTTCTCCCGGCGCTGCAGGCTGCCCTTTTGTACTGGGCTCCTGCCTGCCTTGGCGCCTTTTTCTGCTCACAAAGAAGTCTGCAGCAGTCCCAACAGAGCTTCGTTGAGCTTGCTACTGCCTCTCTCTCAGTCGCTTATTTCTTAATCTGTCCCAAACACTGATTTCCCCTGCGACCAAAACAACTCTGTGCGCAGTAATAGAAAACATATTTTGGCCAGGATGTGAAAAATGACAGCTGTACTGTTCATAAGAAGGTGTGGAAAAAATGCCAGTGTTGAAAATCTGGCTTGAACATATTGCAAATTTGCGAAGTTACAAGGGTGCATGGAAAATGCGCAATGCACGCATGTAACAGTCATTTTATGGACTTTCGTTACCAAATTTTCAACATAGGCATTTTAGGACCTCTGCTCATGAACAGTATCACTGTCATTTTTTAAATCTGTCCCGAAAACTGATTTCCCCAGCAACTGCGCTAATTTGCGCCAAAGTGCGAAAACACATTTGGGCCAGGATGTGTAAAATGACAGCTATACTGTTCATAAGGAGGTATGGAAGAATGGCAAAGTTGAAAATCTGGAGTGAAAATATTACAAATTTGCGAAGTTACGAGCATGCCTGTAAACTGCACAATGCACGCTCATAAAACAGTCATTTTTTGGACTTTTTGTCACCAAATTTGCAACATAGGCTTTCTGAGAGCCCACCTCATGAACAGTGGCACTGTTGTTTCGTTAATCAGACCCAAAAGGTGATTCCACGCAGTGACCACAAAATCACCTTTCTGGACTGAATAACACCATGACAGTGGCTGAATTCATGAGGAGGGGTCCCAATAACCCCATGTTGAAAATTTGGTGCCAAAATTCCAAAAAATGCCCGAGATATGTACCAAAGTTGAAAAAACCCTATTTATGCCATTATACAGCTTACCGGCATTTCTTCAGTTAGCGGTCGGCTTTGAAGAGTGCAGACGAGTTCCTGGTCCACTGAAGATCATCACGTCAGGCTCCAGTGGTAAGTATGGGGTGAGGGGGGTGTGAGGTGGTGGCGTACGCAGAGGGTTGTCACGGGTTGGAGGAGGGGCACTGGACACATTGAAGGACCCTTTTCTCATTTTACAGGTAAAAAACAAAACAAAAGACAACTCGGGTTGGTTTTCTTCTTTTGTAGGTGTGTTTGGTACACTGGGGTGGGCTCCCAGTGTGCCACCTGCATTTGTGGAGAGGGGACCAAAGCCAACGGGGATTGCACCTCCCATCAGCACAGAAATGGGTAGGGGGGTGCATGATGATGAGGGGGATTGGGCACCCCCTCGGCACACAAGAGAAATTGGGGGGGTTGAGACATTATGCCGATGGGGAGTGGGCTCCCTCATCAACAAATTGAACTGGGAGGAGGGACTGAAGTTGGCGGGGATTGGGCCCCCGTCGGTGAAGAAAGACTGCTTGAGGAGCACATGATGCCGAGGGGGATTGGCCACCCTCTCGGCACACAACAGAAATTGGGGGGGTGGGGACATTATGCCAACGGGGAGTGGGTTCCCCCGTCAGCAAATGAAGTGGGTCGGGGGCATGCTGACTGGGGGACTGGGCACCACCGTCGGCTTTCATGGGGCTCTGAGAGGCGGACGCATAGAGCTGCCATGTTCCTGGTAATGTTACACTAGGCAAGGTACTGCCCTCCAATGACGGGTCGCTCCCTCATTGCAGCGGAATTGCTAACGATGCAATGACGAGGTGGCCCCTCATTGCAGCAGCCAAATTGTTTCAAGTTGGTGGCACTTCTGCAGAACCAGTGTCATCAGGACACTAGGCCTGCATTGGGTGCACACCGCCAAGCCCACAAATGCAGTGCTGGCATTGGCCGCCAAACTGCCGCACCTCCACAGCCCACTTCTCTCCTAATCTGCCGCATAATGTTTCTTGTGCATGCACGCAAGTAAACATAAAAATGGAAAAGAACCTGGGGTAATCATATTAGATGACCTTAAGGTTAGCAAGCAATGTGAGAAGGCAGTAGGGAGGGCTGGGGGATACTGGGATGTATAGGGAGAGACATCACCAGCAGAAAACAGGAAGTTGTTATCCGTCTGTACAGACAATTGGTGAGACCCCATCTGAAATAGTGCGTCCAGTTCTGGAGACACCATCTCCGCAAGGACATAGACAGGATGGAGGCAGTCCAGAGGAGGGAAACTAAAATGGTGCAGGGTCTGCAAGAGAAGCCATATGAGGACAGACTAAAGGAACTTAATATATATACCCTTGAGGAAAGGAGGGAGAGGGGGGACATGATAGAAACTTTTAAGTACATCAGTGGAATCAACAAAGTCCAAGAGGGTAACATCTTTCAGAAAAAGAGATGTGGAAGAACAAGGGTATACAATTTGAAGATGGGGGGGGGGAGCGGCTCAGGGGCAATGTGAGGAAATATTTTTTCACAGAGATGGTGGTGGATGCATGGAACCGCCTTCCGGAGGAGGTTGTGGGGTCTAAAACTGTGGGAGAATTCAAGAATGCATGGGACAAACATAAGGCAATTCTTGTGGGGGGTAGGAAGAAATAGGCTGTTGGTTAACTAGGGTCTGCAGCTTATCCTGCAGGTATGGAAATGGGCAGACCAGGTGGGTCAAGCTGTCCTTATCTGCCGTCAAAGTCTATGTTTCTTTATTTAAATTAAAGATCATGTTGATTTTGCCCCCAAGGACTGCATTGGTGAAAGGTGTGCTCTTGTCAACTTTGAATTACAACTCCTTTTTGTTTGTAAAAATAAAAAAGGCTGATCTAGTTCTCTTGAACGCAACCTTTAATGTCATTTCCAGATTCATCTTATTGTCCCCATTTAGAATCCGACATTGTACCCTTTATGAAACTTTGGGGCGGCTTCCACTTAAATTCACATATAAATTTAACTTGAATTGCTTAATGGACAAAGTTCTTTGTTTAAAAACAGATTCTCACTCCACCTGGTGGCACTGAGGGTTGAGGCGCTGGACGCCACACCTTGCGCCATGCCGGCGACCCAGGTTCGGGAATGAGCCCGGTCCACCAGGGGTCGGTAGGGGAGAGAGAGGATCGAGCATCTGGAGGACTGCTCTGCTGTCTCGGGGAGGGATCCAGGGGCAGCCCGGCATAGCAGCGGCCCCCGGTGGAGACCGGCAGCACTGTGACACACAGGGGCTTGCAAGCAAGGGATGACATCGGGTGGCTGCCCTCCGGACGTGGGTAGGAGCATCCATGTTGCGGGCGTAAATCATGAAAAAAGCGCTCCAGCACAGATAGGCGATGGCTCATGCCCATTACCAGATCTCCACCCCGCCCCCTTCTATCCCCTCGCAGACCCTGCCTGGAGAGGGTTTGCCTAGAAGGGAGTAACACCCTTGAGGAGGTGGGAGCACGGTGGGCTGTAGAGAGCACTGTGTAGCCCGAGAGAGTTCTGGTGCCTGGAGAGAATAAATAGAGTTGTATATATAAAAAAAAAAAAAAAAAAAAAAAAGATTCTGCATTATTCACTCTGCTTAAATCTAAAAAGGATACACGACCCCTATGATCCAGTAGTAATGTCCCTTCTTTACTTATTCCTAGAACCTCAACTGGTATGGGTGAGCATAGGTATAAGCCCATTGGTTTCTAATATGGGACGCCCCCTAGTTCTGCACTACAGTATCAGTGTTGGTTATGTGCCTAAGTCCCCAGGGTGGGACACCCCTGTAGTATTGCACTGCACTGTCAGTGTAGTTATAAGCCCATGGTTCCTAGTTTGAGACACCCACTAGTTCTGTACATCAGTGTCAGTGTTTGGTATGTGTCTGTGTCCCCAGGGTGACACCCCTGTAGTATTGCACAGCAGTGTCAATGTAGGTATAAGCCCATGGTTCCTAGTATTGGACACCACCTAGTTCAGCACTGTAGTGTCAGTGCTGGTAGGTGCCTGGGTCCCCAGGGAGGGACACACCTGTAGTATTGCACTGCAGTGTCAGTGTAGGTATAAACCCATGGTTCCTAGTATTGGATACCCCCCAGTTATGCACTGCAATGTCAGTGCTGGATATGTACCCAGGTCCCCAGTGTGGGACACCTCTGTAGTACTGCACTGTACTGTCAGCGTAGGTATAAGCCCATGGTTCCTAGTATGGGACACCCCCTAGTTGTGCACTGCAGTGTCAGTGACGAGGTATGCAGTGTTGGACTCCCCTGTACTATTGCACTGCAGTGTCAGCGTAGGTGTAAGCTAGTGCTTCCTAGTATGGGACACCACCTAGCTCTGCAGTGGTAGTGTTGGGTATGTGCTCAAGTCCCCTGGGTGGGACACTCCTAAAGTATTGCACTGCACTGTTAGCATAGGTATAAGCCTATGGTTCCTAATATGGGACACTCCCTAGTTCTGCACTGCAGTGCCAGTGTTGCGTATGTGCCCAGGTCCCCAGGGTGGGACACCCCTGCAGTATTGCGCTGTAGTGTCAGTGTAGGTATAAGCCCATGGTTTCTAGTATGGGACACCCCCTAGCTCTGCACTGCAGTGTCAGTGTTGGGTACGTGCCTTGGTCCCCAGGGAGGAACACTCCTGTAGTATTGCACTGCAGTGTCAGCGTAGGTATACACCCATGGTTCCTATTATTGGACTCCCCCTAATTCTGCACTATGATGTCAGTGTTGGATATGTGCCCAGGTCCTCAGGGTTGGACACCCCTGCAGTATTGTGCTGGAGTGTCAGTATAGGTATAAGCCCATGATTCTTAGTATGGGACACCCCCTAGTTCTGCACTGCAGTGTTGGGCATGTGCCCGTGTCCCCAGGATGGAACACCATAAAGTATTGTGCTCCGGTGTCAACGTAGGTATAAGCCCATGGTTCCTACTATGGGACACACCCGAGTTCTGCACTACAGTGTCAGTGTTGCGTATTTGCCCAGATTTCCAGGCTGGGACAGCCCTGAAGTATTGTACTGCAGTGTCAGAGTATATAAACCCATGGTTCCTAGTTTGGGACACCCCTTAGTTCTGCACTGCAGTGCTAATGTTAGGTATGTGCCCAGGAACCCCAGGGTGGGACTCCCCTGCAGTATTACACTGCAGTGTCCACGTAGGTAGAAGCCCATAGTTCCTAGTATGGCACAACCTCTAGTTCTGCACTGCAGTGTCAGTGCTGCGTATGTGCCTGGGTCCGCAGGGAGGGACACCCCTGCACTATTGCACTGCAGTGTCAGCATAGGTAAAAACCCATGGTTCCTAGCATGGGACTCCCCCTAGTTCTGCACTTCAGTGTCAGCGTTGGGTATGTGCCCCCCTGCCAATGTCAGCGGGCAGTCGGGAGTTTTCTTTTCAGAGGAACCAGTTCAGGTACCTGCTTCGAGCCCTGCCATTAAGTCACCCTCTGGCTCCACCGCCAGGCACCTGGCCCAGGCCGATCAGCCTGACTCTAGCCTCCCGGCTTCTGTCAGCCTGGCCGCGGTCTGAAAGCCAGCCAACGGGTCCTCCGTTGACTGCCAGGCCATCACCTCCAAGTCGGACACAAGACCACCCGGCGCCCACATGGTGTCTTCTCTCCTGTCGGACTCTCTCGTTGACCATGACGCCGGGCAGGGAGAGCTCACAGGTCCCTTTTCATCCCACTAGGGTTGTCCCTCAAGGGATTTGCTGTCCTTCTCTGACCTTTTTGGGCCTGATAATTATAACCCTCTTCCGTCAGATACGTTACAAGACCTATCGACGGGGACTCTTTCTGACCACCCCCCTTCGCCGGGATCTGTTCCACAGATGGATCCTCGCCTGACACCAGATCCTTCGCCGGACACCTTTGGGGGCAGTATGGACTCTACTCCTTCAGAACCTTCATGGACTCCCCCTCCTAACTCACCCTTGGACATGCCACCTAGTGATCCTTCGGCGCCATCTCCGTCAGGGCCCTATGTTCCTCCATCAAGCCCGACTGGGTACTATCCTGGATACACACCGCAGTATCTGCAGTATCTGATGCTGGGGGGTCCATCACCAGGATACCCTCCCCTGTTGTCAGGACAGGCCATACATTATCAGGGTTACCAGCACCCTTAGTGATACCAGCTGCCTAGCTACCTTTCTTACCCTACAGGGTACCCAAGTTATCCACCACCCCCACCTCCTCCACCACCGCAGCTGGAACAGGAGGCCATCCCTGCCTGATGGAAGGATGTGAAGTCCCAACTACTATATACAAAAAAAGGCACTCAGGCAGATTTAAATGTTTAAGAATCATGCATTTTATTATTTGTTTTTACATTTAGAAAAGAAGATATTCATAATAAAAAAGCAGTATTTTTAATAAATACATATATCAAATATGGGATCAAAATTCATAAAACACAATGTGCAAGATTCACATACCATGTCAGTGTGAGCAGCCCAGGAGTTGGACCAACCTCAGATAGTGGTCAGGGCCACCCCATCTCACAGAGTGTTATCTGGTAGCCCGGCACCTACTAGTTGAGCCTAGGACAGAGGCTCAGGTGTTGTGCCCTCAGGCATAACTGAACATAGGCTCCGATCCTGATACCAGAGGCTTCTTCGCCCAGTATGCTGGAATCGCCTGAATAAGATGAGCAATCTGATATGGGGGACCAGTCAGAGCCTCACTCTCCCACTGAGCCTCAGCCAAAAGAATCTCCAAAATCCCCTCCAGAGGACCCATCGCGGAGCTGCTCCAGACAATGCAGTAATCCTGTGGATGAGCCTCCCAAGAATTGGATCCCAAGTGCAGGAGGTTGCAGAACACCTGGACTTGGTCAATGTGGACCCCCTTCCCATCCGTCCTTGAACAGGGCCACATGAAGAGCTCACATTTACAGTCTGGTAGCAACCGTCATCCATACCGGCCATTTCTAAGAAGGCCAATAGGATCTGCCACCCCCCGGGAGGGATTTCTCACCTAACTGCCCAACCTAAGGCCGATTTTATTGTGATCATGGCTGCTCATGATAGATTGACCCAACCCAAACATCTCAGTGCCTCCCCTCCAGACAAGGAGTTGAAGCAGATGGACCAGCATGGTCATAAGATCTATGCCTCTTCCACTTGCACCATTCACTCCTTAAACTACGTGGCCCATATTCTGGCTTTCCAGAAATCCTCCTTGTCGGATCTGGAGAAGGATCTCCAGGAGATTCCCAATGAGCAGCTCAGGAACAAGCTCCTGGAGATGGTTAGGATGAACAAATCATCCTGCCGCCATGCCCTCCGAGCTACCTATGACTCTGTGAACTCAGTGGCATGAGGTGCGGCTACTGTCATCTGCCTTAGATGCCTTGCTTGGCTTCACTTGGTGGGGTTGGCTCAAGATATACAAAGTTCCCTTCTGGTAGCTCCCTTCAGGGGTCCAGTTCTGTTTGTTTGGTGGCAATGCCAAAGATATTACCACAGAGTTGCAAGAGAGCAGCAAATCCTTGAAGGATGTCCGTTCCCTCTACCATTCGGGCCCAAAACCTCGGCAGCAGCCTTTTCACTGCCAGCGGAAATGGAATAAGCAGAACCATGGTAGACGACAGATCAAGAGTCACTTCCCAGGTTCCAGTGCTCAAACCCCCCAGGCCAAGTTTCCCAAAACTGCCTCTGGGAGAAAAGTACCACTCCCCTCTGCATCCTGAGTCCCAACTCCCCCTTCTGCTCCTTCCTATTCCCACAGAGGAACCGGTGGGGGGACGATTCGGCCTCCACCTGGATGGGTGGAAGGCCATAACCGCAGATGCATGGGTTCTTCAACTCATAGAAAGAGGTCACTCAATAGAGTTCCTGGAGAGACCTTCTTCCAACCCTCTGGGAAGGTCGCACTACCTGTCAGGCCAACAACATCTGATCTTCCAAGAAATTCAAGCTCTACTGTAGAAGGTAGCCATAGAGTGAGTTCCACTGGAGCAAACAGGAAAGGGATTTTACTCCCATTTCTTCCTGGTTCCCAGAAATATGGGGGATCTAAGGCCTATCCTAGATTTCAGCATGCTGTCTCTCTGTCGAGTACAGAAGGTTTTGCATGCTGACCCTCCAGGGGCTGTTACCCCTGCTCCAACCCAACACTTGGCTGTGCTCTCTGGATATGCAGAACATTTACCTCCATATCCTCATTCTACTGGCCCACTGCCGCTTCCTGAGGTTGTCCTTTCTGAAGAATGATTTCCGGTTCAGATCCCTTCCCTTTGGCCTCTCCTCGGCACTTCGGGTAGTCACCAAATGTCCTAGTAGTGGTAGCGGTGTTCCTACACCGCAGGGGCATTTATGTGTTACTGTATCTGGATGACTGGCTTTTCTCAGCCCCTTCTCCGGACAATCTGAAGGAATCCCTTTCCTTCACTCTGGACCTTTTTTCTAGTCTAGGCATTTCAGTCAACTTCCCCAAGTCCCAGATTATACCCTCCCAGCACCTCCAATTTATTGGAGCTGTGCCGGATACAGTCCAGAGCAAGGCCTTTCTTCCAACTGACAGAGGAGAGACCTTAATCTCTCAAGCGGCGCTCATGGCTTCATCCCGGTGGACCACAGCACGTTTGGTCTTACGGCTGCTAGGATTGATGGCAGCTGCCATAACCACAGTCCCACTGGCCAGACTGCATATGAGGGTTACCCAATGGTCTCTTTGAGTCCAGTGGGGCCAGTGTCTGCATGACATGGAACAGAAAGTCCTAGTCTCCAACAGCCTGCAAAAGGATCTCCTTTGGTGACAGGACCCAGCCAAACTTTCGGCTGGGGTCCCTTTCCACCCTCCATCTCCCTTCATGATTTTCACCTTGGGTGCCTCGAACTTGGGATGAGGAGCGCATCTGGGAGACCATCAGACTCAAGGCTCTTGGTCTTCCATGGAGGAAAACCATCACATCAATATTCTGGAGATGAGAGCGGTGCTCTATGCTCTCCTGGCTTTTCAGTCACTTCTGATTCTGGGAACACTTTTCATCCAGACAGACAGCATGGCCACTGTCTGGTACATAAACAAACAGGGAGGCACCCAGTTGTACTCTCTTTGCAGGGGTGCGATGCGGGTGTGGTACTGGGCGGTACAGCACAGCCTATCCTTGACAGCAGTCCATGTGCCAGGTGTTCACGGCATTCTGGCGGACAGTCTCGGCCAATCAGTTGCCAGGGCTGAGGAGTGGGAACTAAAGCAGGCAGTAGTAGAAGATCTGTTTCTTCAATGGGGTTGACCAGACATAGATCTCTTCGCCTCCCTATCCAATGGAAAAACTACCCAGCTTTTGCTCACTCGTTCCCGGGTGTGGTACTATTTGACGGGACGCAGTGTCTCTTTCCTGGAAAGGGAGATTTCTATATGCTGTCCCTCCCTTTCCAATCCTACAGAGGGTTCTGCTGAAGCTTCAAGCAGAGGGGGCACACATGAATCTAATTACCCCCTCTGACCTCGGCAGATTTGGTTCCCATTGCTATAGCAGTTGGCACTGGAACCTCCGGTACCTCTTTCTGTCTCTCACGACCTTCTGTCCCAGGAGCAGGACACCCTGGTACATCCAAGCCTCAAGTCTCTTCATCTTCATGCGTGGCACCTGTGAACTTAATGATTTCTTGCTATGGTGTCTCTTCTGAAGTTGCTCAGGTCTTAGTAGAGGCCAGGAAACCCTCCACCAGATACACTTACGCTATGAGCTGAAGGCCTAAATCTCTTTTCCTGCTTGGCCTCCCAGGTTTTAGAGTACCTCTTGCATCTGTCAGAGTTGGGCCTCAGTTATTCCTCCCTGAAGGTCCGTCCATCTCTCTGCAGTTTCAGCCTACCACCTCCAATGGAGGGCAAAACCCTAGCACAGATAGAGGTTTCCAGAACTTTCTTGAAGGGGATCCTTCACATAAAACCTCCGGTCCGGAATCTGTTCCCCCCTGGGGTCTTAACTTTGTGTTAAAAAAGCTTATTTTGCCCCATTTTGAATCGGCAGCAAGCTGTGATATGCGTTTTTTAGTATGGAAAATGCTCTTTTTAGTTGCCATCACTTCAGCTCGAAGAGTTTCAGAGCTTCAGGCTTTAGTTTGTAGAGAACCTTATCTAATTTTCCACAGAGACTGGGTGGCTCTGCAGACTAATTCGTCTTTTCTTCCGAAAGTGGTTTTGCAATTGACCCTTAACCAGAATGTTGAACTGCCGGTGTTCTTCCCAGAACATTCCATTGGGAGAGTATCTTTTGCATACCCTTGATGTGCACAGGATTTTGAGATATTATGTCTCAGGGACTATGGAGGTTTATAAATTGAACCAGCTCTTTGTAGCCTTTGCCCCTAAGTGCCAGGGAAAGGCTTTCACGAAACCAACTTTGTCAAGGTGGCTGGCAAATTGTATTCACTACATTTACCAGAAGTATGAGAAGCCTCTTCTGGGGACAGTTAAGGGCCACTCTACTAGAAGTGTGGCCACTTCCACTGCTTTTTCAGGAATGTGTCCACTGCCATCATCTGTGCAGCAGTCACTTGGTCCTTCGTCCACACCTTCACTAAACACTAAAGTCTGGACATTGCCTCTAGGCGTTGGGCTGGCTTTGGCCTTGCAGTCTTGCAAGGGCTCCTGTCTTGAAAGACCTATAGTTGGCAGACATTTTCCTTCTCCCAGATCCTTGTCTCTGACTCCTCCTTTTTGTCTGAGTGCTTGGCATTCAGTCCTGTCTGTGAAGACCTACTGCAGGAATCTCTCGAAATAAGATATAGCAGTTACGTAAAACTTACTGTAACAGTAGATCTTCGAGAGAGGTTCCTGCTGTTGGTCTAATTTCCCATCTACCTTTCCCAGCTCCTGTGTTTTTTCTCTTTATTCTCTTCCCAGGACTTCATCTCATTCAGGGCACGGGTCCCAGGAGTCTGTAACTCCTTTTTTCTGCTTCCTCTTTAGAGGTCTGTGGCAGAAGAACTGGAGAGCTGGCGGGGGACCGCCCCTTTTCTAGTCACGCTGACGTCTGTTACCTGACGTCGGGGGTGGTCCCCTTCAGTGATTGCTAGCTACAAGTTTGCCGTGCAGTCCTGAAACCAGAGGCGCAGTCCTATCTGTGAAGACCTACTGCAGGAATCTCTCTCAAAGATCTACTGTTACAGTAAGTTCTTATGTAACTGTTATTTCTGCAATGCAGTGTCAGTGTTGGATATGTGCCCAGGTCCCCAGGGTTGGACACCCTTGCAGTATTGCACTGCAGTGTCAGCGTAGGTATAAGCCTATGCTTCCTAGTATGGGACACCCCCTAGTTCTGAACTGCAGTCACTATACATCAATGAGTTAGATACAGGTAGTGCAGGGACTGTATACAGACAAACACTGCAGTCACTATACACCAATGAGTTAGATACTGGTAGTGCAGATACTGTATATAGACAGACACAACAGTCAGTATACACCTATGAGTTAGATACTGGTAGTGCAGGAACTGTATACAGACACACACTACAGTCATTATACACCAATGTGTTAGATACTGGTAGTGCAGGGACTCTATACAGACAGACACAGCAGTCATTATACACCAATGAGTCAGATATTAGTAGTGCAGAGACTGTATATAGGCAGACACAGCAGTCATTATACACCAATGAGTTAGATACTGGTAGTACAGGGACTGCACACAGACACACACTACAGTCATTATACACCAATGAGTAAGATACCAGTAGTGCATGGACTGTATACATACATGAGCAGCAGTCATTATACACCAATAATTTAGATACTGGTAGTGCAGGGACTGCGTACAAACACAGCAGTCATAATGAGTTAGATACCAGCAGTGCAGGGACTCATAGAAACATAGAAACATAGAATCTGATGCCAGATAAGGACCGCTTGGCCCACCCAGTCTGCCCATTTCTCTACCTACTGGATAAGCTGCAGATCCTAGTTAACCAGCAGCCTACTTCTTCCTACCCCCACCCCCTAGAATTGCCTTATGACTGTCCCATGCATGCTTGAATTCCACCACTGTTTTTGACTCCACAACCTCCTCCGGAAGGCCGTTCCATGCATCCACAACCCTCTCTGTGAAAAAATACTTCCTTAAATTACCTCTGAGCCGCTCCTCCTCTATCTACAAATTGTGCCCCTTGTTCTTGCACACCTCTTTTTTTGAAAGATGCTACCCTTTTGGACTTTGTTGATTCCCTTGAGGTACTTGAAAGTTTCTATCATGTCCCCCCTCTCCCTTCTTTCCTCGAGGCTATACATATTAAGCTCCTTACGTCTCTTCTTCATATGTCTTCAGTGCGGACCCTGCACCATTTTAGTTGCCCTCCTCTGGACAGCTTCCATCCTGTCTATGTCTTTGCGGAATTGGGTCTCAGAACTGCACAAGTACTCCAGATGGGGTCTCACCAGCTGTCTGTACAGAGGATAATAACTTCCTGTTTTCTACTGGTGATGCCTCTCCCTATGCATCCCAGTATCCCCCAACCCTCCTTGCTGCCCTCTCACATTGCTTGCCCACCTTTAGGTCATCTGATATGACTACCCCAGGTCCCTTTCCATTTTGTTGTTGTTAGTATCTCACCCCCCATTGTGTACTCTTCCCCTGGGTTTTTGTTTCCCAGGTGCATTACTTTGCACTTCTTAGCATTGAATCTAAGCTGCCATACATTTGACCATTCCTCTAACCTTGCCAAGTCCTTCTCATCCTTTCCACCCCACCTTGTGCATCAACTCTGTTGCAAATCTTTGTGTCATCTGCAAAGAGACATACTTTTCCTTCAGTCCCTCTGCAATGTAGCTATAAAGACATTGAAGAGGACCGGTCTAATACTGAACCCTGCACCGTGCCCACTAGTAACCCCTTCCTTCAGAGTGGACTCCATTTACTACTACTCTCTGTGTCCTATTCTCCGCCAATTCTTTTACCCAGGCTGTCATCTTGGGACCAACTCCCAGGCTGGCTAACTTGTATATTAATCTTTTGTGTGGGACTGTGTCAAATGCCTTGCTAAAGTCTAGGTAGGCCATGTCCACAGCCCCTTCCTGATCTACTACTTTGGTCACCCAGTCAAAGAAATCTATCAGATTCGTCTGGCATGACCTTCCCGCTGTGAATCCATGCCGTCTTGGGTCCTGTGCCCCTCTGGCCTCTAGATACTCGACAGTTCTTTCCTTCAGAAGTGATTCCATCATTTTCCCTATCACTGAGGTTAAACTAACAGGTCTGTAGTTTCCTGCTTCTGCCTTGCTCCCACTTTTGTGAAGGGGAATCACATCTGCTCTCCTCCAGTCCTCGGGTACCACCCCATCCTTCCATGATTTGTTAAAGAGGGTAGTCAGTGGTGTCACTAGTTCTACCTTAGTTCTTTAGAATTCTGGGATGAATCCCATCAGGCCCCATTGCTTTGTCACCTTCAGTTTTAAGAGTTCTTTCATAACCCTTTCTTCTGTAAATGGGCTGGTATCAACTTCTGTATCCAGAGTGTTTCTACTGTTTGTTTTAGGTACCTCCCCTCTTCATTTGTAAATACTGAGCAAAAATATTTGTTTAGTATCTCTGCCTTTTCACAGTCACCCTCTGCCCACCCTCCTCCCTTTATTAAGCCTCACTCTCCTCCCTTGGTCTTCCTTCACTCCCTGATGTACCTATAAAAGGTTTTATCCCCTTCTTAACTGAGTTGGCTATCTTTTCCTCGGTTTGGGCCTTTGCTGTTCTGACTGCCTTCCCAGCTTCCTTTTGCTTTAACTGATACAGTTCTCTGTCCTGCTCCTTCTGTGATTCCTTGTACTTCCTGAATGCTTTCTTTTTCTCTTGAACCTTCACTGCCACTTCCTTTGAGAACCATAGTGGTTTCTTACATCGTTTTGTTTTGTTTATTTGCTTCACACAAAGGCTTGTTACCTCTGTGATTGCAGTTTTTATTATTCCCCATTGTTCTTCACCCCTCCTTCCTGCCCATTTGCTGGTGCATTCCTTAGGCAGTCACCCATTTTGGCAAAGTCAGCCCTCCTAAAGTCCAGTACTTTTGCCTTTGTATGGCTTGACTCTATTGCTGTGTTTATTGTGAACCATACTGTTCGATGGTCGCTAGTTCCCAGATGGCTACCCACTTCTACATCTGTGATCCTCTCCATCTCCATTTGAGAGAACCAGGTGTAAGATTGCTCCCTCTCGAGTGGGCTCCAACACTAGTTGTCTAAGGCATGCCCCCTGTAGGGCATCTAGAATAACCCCACTCTTCGAAGTGGCTGCTGCAACTGCACTCCAGTTAACATCTGGCATATTCAGATCACCCATCAGCAATATCTCCCCTTTTTCTGCCATTCTAAGTATACTTTCTATTATTTCCTTGTCCATTTCCTCCCCCTGAGAAGGGGGTCTGTATACAACCCCTGTGCAGACTGTGGTGCCATTGCCTGTCTCCAAATTTACTCACAGTGCTTCTTCTCCTCCCTGTTTACCCTTTTGTTCTATTGCTTTGATTCCTTCCCTTATGTAAAGAGCTACACCTCCTCCTCTTTTACCCTCCCTGTCCCTCCTGTAGATAGTGTACCCTGGTATGTTTACGTCCCAGTCATGGTTTTGTGTGTACCATGTTTCTGTGACTGCCATGATATCCAGATGTTCCTCCTCCATCAAGGCCACTAATTCAGAAAGCTTGTTACCCAGACTACAGGCATTGGTACTCATTGCTCTCCATTTTTTGATGGCTTTACCTTCTATTGCAGCATCCCCCACTGACCTTTCTACCTCTGACTTTTTCTCATTTAGTACCCTGTTTTGTAGGGAGAGGCTGGGAATTTCCTGCTGCTTATCAGTGCCTCCCCCCTTGACTAGTTTAAAAGCTTGCCAATGAAGCATTTAAACCGATTGCTCAAAAGGCTTGTTCCCTTCCTGGACTGATGCAGACTATCCTGCCAGTATAGGCTGGTGTCCCTCCATACAGTACTCTATACAGACAGTCACAGCAGTCATTATACACCAATGAGTTAGATACTGGTAGTGCAGGGACTGCACACAGACAAACATTACAGTCATTATACACCAATGAGTTAGAGACCAGTAGTGCACAGACTGTATACATACACGTGCAGCAATCATTATACACCAATGATTTAGATACTGGTAGTGCAGGGAATGTGTACAAACACAGCAGTCATAATGAGTTAGATACTGGTAGTGCAGGGATTGTATACAGACACAACAGTTATTATACACCAATGAGTGAGCTACTGGTAATGCATGGACTATATACAGACACACACAGCAGTCAGTATACACGAATGA
Source organism: Neoceratodus forsteri (assembly GCA_016271365.2). Taxonomy (NCBI): domain Eukaryota; kingdom Metazoa; phylum Chordata; order Ceratodontiformes; family Ceratodontidae; genus Neoceratodus; species Neoceratodus forsteri. The sequence continues at coordinate 112,813,020 of JADMNL010000024.1, forward strand.
GTTAGATACTGGTAGTGTAGGGACTGTATACAGACAAACACTGCAGTCATTATATACACCATTGAGTTAGATACTGGCAATGCAGGGTCTGTATACAGATACAACAGTCATTATACATCAATGAGTTAGATACTGGTAGTACAGGGGCTGTATACACACACAACAGTCATTATACACCAATGTGTTAGATACTTGTAGTGAAGGGGCTGTATACAGACACACAGTGCAGTCATTATACACCAATGAGATAGATACAGCCAGTGCAGGGACTGTATACAGACAAACACAGCAGTCATTATACACCAATGAGTTAGATACTGGCTACAATGTCATTTAATTATATTGCAGCAATAGCATGGTATTCACTGCCTCCAATGATACAAGTGGGACACCCCTGTAGTATTGCACTGCAGTGTCAGTGTAGGTATATGCCCATGGTTACTTGTATGGGATACCCCTCTGCACTGCAGTGTCAGTGTTGGGTATGTGTCCAGGTCCCCAGGTTGGGACACCACTGTAGTACTGCACTGCACTGTCAGTGTAGGTATAACCACTTGGTTCCTAGTATGAGACTTCCCCTAGTTCTGCACTGTAGTGTCACAGTTGGATGTGTGCCGACACCCCTGTAGTATTGCACTGTAGTGTTAGCATAGGCATAAGCCCATGGTTCCTAGTATGGGACACCCCCTAGTTCTGCACTGCAGTGCCAGTGTTGGGTATGTGCCCATGTCCCCAGTGTGGGACACCCCAGTAGTATTGCACTCCAGTGTCAGTGTAGGAATAAGTCCATGGTTCCTAATATGGAACACCCCCTAGTTCGGCACTGCAGTGTCACTGTTGGGTATGTTCCTAGGTCCCCTAGGTGAGACACCATTGTAGTATTTATTTATTTATTGAATTATTGAATTACAACCTTTGAGCTACCAGCTCATTTACAAAGGTTCCACGTCAGGACACAGAAAAAAAGAGGGCAAATTACAGAAACAAAAGAATCACAGGCATATACAGGTGCTAGAAACTACCGACAGTACAGGTCCTTGATATGGGTAGCAGAGGGGATGGGGTAACAATGGATTGACAGGTTTAGCAGCTACTGAGCAGCACTGGAGTAGAGGGAGAGGGAGGTGGTGAGTAGACCAGGATAGTTGGTGAGTAGGAGAGAGTAGAGGTGAGAGGTAGCGGTTCCTCGGGCTTGGGAAATCTTGTCTGGAGATGAGTGGGGGGGTATGCTAAGGTAGAGGCAATTGGGGAAGGAGAGGTTAGAGTGCCCAGGTAGAATAAGAGAGGGGGGGAAAGAGTTGGGGGGGATGGAAGGGGTGAATAAGTAGCTTGTTGGGCCATATAGAAGAGCATAGTTGGAGTAAGTAGGATGTGTCACAGGAGGCAGTGGTCAGTGGTAGCAGGAGCATTGCATACGGCTGGACAGGTGAGTTTTAAGCACAGATTTGAAAGGGCCTATTTTACTGATGGAGACTATCTCAGGTGGGAGAGAGTTCAGCCAGAGTGGTGCTCAGTATTCAAAGGAACGCTGCCCTTGAGAGATGAGATGGAAGGGAACCTTGACAGAGGGTTTGTTAGATGTTCTTGTAGTCCTGGCAGGTTTGACCTGTTGTAGGAGGGAACTGGTGGCAGGGGGCAGCAGGCCCAGGACCGCTTTTTTGGCAAGAAGGCAGACTTGGTAGCGGGCCCTGTTGCTTAAGTTTAGCCAACCCGTTTGTGAATAAAGATTGCAGGTATGAGTGAGACAAGGTGCTCCTAGGGCTAGTCTGCAGGCTTGCAAGACACTTGAGGGTGTTGTATGGAGCGGCCCTATAGATGGCAAGCCCATAGTCAATGGTTGAGAAGACTGAGATGGTGATGGTGAGCCGAAGGGCTTGACTGGTGAGGCAGTTGCTGTGTTAATAGAGAAGACCTATCTTTCTGTTAGCTGATGTGGCGACATGGTCCACGTGAGAAGAGAAGGAGAGAGAGCTGTCTAACATGAGCCCTAGGCACTTGAAGCTATGGACCATTTCAATAACTGCACTTTGTTTAGTACGGATATTTATTGTTGACATCTTGTGGCGGCTATGGGCTAGTTAACAAGTAACTTGGCTTCGGCAAACCAGTTCTCCACTTTGTTAAAATCCTGCTGTAGACATTGTTCTAGGGTGGTTGAGTCAGTGTGGCTGGAGTAGATAACTGCATCATCTGCATAGAGGAGTATTTTGTGTTGACATGCTTGTGGAAGGTTGTTTAAAAAAAGGCTAAATAGGAGGGAGCCCATGATGGAGCCTTGGAGGACCCTGGTGGAAACTTGCAGGGGATCCGAGAGTGTGTTACTTATTTTTACCCTTTGTACATGGCCAGTGAGGTAGCTCCGGAACCAAACCAAGGAATCAGCTGATAGCCCTGTTGCATTTAGTTGGGCTAGGAGGAGGTCATGGTTGACTGTGTCAAAGGCCTTGGTGGGGTCAATAAAAGTTGCACCCACCAAGTGCCCTTGATCAGAGGCATTATGAATGAATCCTGTGAACTCCAGCAGCGCTGCAGTAGTGCTGCGGAGTTTTCAGAAGCCATGCTGTTGTTGGCGCTGGAGCTGATATTTTTCAAGGTGGTTGTCCAGTTGGTCATAGACGATACGCTTGAGAGCTTTTTACAGTGGGGGGAGTATTGATATTGGACGGTAGTTGGTATGGTCAGTCATGCTACCTGCTTTGTGGACAGGTGTTACAACTGCGGCTTTCCAGAGTTTTGGGAATGCCCCAGTTGTGAAGGACAGGTTAATGATTCTGGTTAAGGGAGTTAGCATTTCTTCAAGTGTAAGGGAGATCTGTTTTAGATCTAGGCCCTCAGCACTGTGCCTAGACTTACCCAGGGCTTTGGAAAGGCATTTTTTCACTTCAGCTTTGGAAATTATCATAAGGTAGAATGGGGGTGGGCATGATTTACTGGTAGTGTTTGTTGAGGCTTTTGTAGGTTGTTTCTTGCAGAGCTGAAGATATTGGGGGGAAGGGAGTACAGTACTGAGGTCAGTGAAGGCTTTATTAAAGATGTCAGTGATAGATTTTGGGTTTTGTGTAGTGGTCCCTTCATAGCTCAGCAGGGCGGGTGTAGAGGCATCCCGCTTTCCAATGACCGCATTGATGCTCGCCCAGAATCTACGGCCATCACCCCAGGAGGAGTTTAGCTCAGATCTGCAGTGATTGGCTTTGGCCCGGCGTATGGCCTGGGTGCATTTATTCCATGCAGCCTTGTAGTTTTGCTTATCACTGTCTGCGAGGGTGCTTTGTACTTATGCTAGAGGAAGTCTCTGGAGCTCATCAAGGCAAATAGGTGGGGGGTGATCCAGGTTTTGTGGGTGGCCCTGACTTTTCTTTTCAATGTGGGGGCATAGGTGTCGCAGACAGTGTTGAAAATTTCTATGAATTTGGCTAGTGCTGTATCGACGTCATCCGCAGTTAGGATTGGGGCCCAGCACTGTTGTTTCAGGTGCTGCTTAAAGCTCCAAAGTTTGCCCTTTTTTAGCATGCAGGATATTATGATCTTTGCTGGTGGTTTAGGAGCCTTGTTCGACCAGTAGAAGATGATTGGCGAGTGATCACTTAGGGAGTCCAGGAGCACTTCTAGACTGGAGACCTGCTCAGGGTGGTTTGTTAATACCCAGTCTAGCAGAGTACAGGTGCCCGTTCTATAATTTTTTCAGTCAGGTTGGTCCACTAGCTGTCAGAAGTTGCTTGATGAGACTGCGTCCTTGAAGGCGGCAGTGTCTTGTGATAACCAATTTATGTTAAAATTACCCAGAACTATGACTTCATTGTTGGAGCAAAGGTCAGTTAGGTGCTCATGCAGTACTCTAAAGCCTTTGGCTTGTTCGCTGGGGGGTATGTAGACTGAGACAAGTGTGAGGCCCTTGCCCTTGGCACCAGGGGTCAGCCACACAGAGAGTATCTGCACATTCTTTTCTGTATTTAACTGTGGAAGAGCTATCCCCTGAAGGTGATTTTTATGTAGAGAATGCAGCTGTCACCCCTTTTGCCGAACCTGTCAAGCCGGAAAGGAGTATACCCTTGGAGTTTGACTTGTGAGTCTGTAGTCCTGGGTGTAAGCCATGATTCAGTGACAGACAGGATATCTGGGTTATGCTGAGCCACCCAGGCTTGCAGCAAGTCCAGTTTATGGAGGAGACTACAGATGTTAATAGTTGCTATGGAGATCAGGCACCTGTTCCCGAATATCCCAGTATTACTGTGCCTTGGGCCAGGGTTAGGGTGTACATTGCCCGACACCGATAGTAGTAGCCATGCTACCCTGATTGCATAGAGCTTGAGCTGTTTAGTAGAGCAAGGTGGGTAGCAGCGGGTGTGGACTTGGGTTCTAGCCATGCATACAACAGGTATTGTGGTCATAGTGGGTGGAAGGATCGGGTAGCGGATGCCAGAGGTGGGCCAGCTTAATGAACCTGCCAGTGAGAGGATAACTGGTATTGGGAGGCCTTGAGCAGGTGTTGAGTTTATTGGCAGGGGCTCCAGGACTGTATTATTGCAGCCATTGTATAGGGACACAGGGAGCAACAGGGTGGCAAGTATAAGTATAGCAAGCCAATTAGCTGGGGACAGCATGGTTATAGTTACAGTGTGAAGCATGGGTCAGTAGAGGGTAGTGCACTACTGAACTAGATGCTGACCAAGGTAGCTTTTGTTGCTTAGACTTTTGAGATCCACCCCTGCACACCAAATGATGTAATTAGGGTGGAGCCTGCCTTAGTGCAGTATGGCTTTAAGAAGTGGAGCCCGAGAAGTGGTATGGTGAAGCTTTAAGGGGGGTGCCCCTACACAATGGTGAACATTCTGAGGCGTGGTCTGAGGTGTATTTAAAGAGTGGTGGGGGCGAGGGTGGGTGGGAGGGCCGATAAATTGTGTAGAATTGGCCATACGCTAATAGCAAAGTCTCAATGTCTAACAGGCCAGTGAAGCCTTGCAACAGACCAAAGAGCACTCCTGGTTTCTGCTGCAGAAATTATATAAGGAGCTGCTGTTAGTTTTAGTCCAATTAGTGGGCAGCACTGACTTAGCCAGCAAACCAGCGATCAGCTGGTGAGAGAGGGGCTGAGTTTAAATGTATTAGATGCGCTCAGCACCGGAGCAAAGGAGATTACCTGGTCTGGTGAAGAAAAATCAGCTGGCGGGAGATTCAGGAGGCAGGCAGCAGCAGCTTGCCAAGTAGCCAAGCTGCACTTCCACCAGCACCGGAGCCTGATGAGAAAGGATAGCCATGGGAAGGAATCACAGAGAGAAATCAGGTTAAGTAGGTAGCAGGGGGCTGAGGGTGTGACTCAGAGTGTGTGGTTAGCAAGGACAAGGATGGCACCTGGGACAAATTGGTGGGAGGGGTCTCAGGAAGGAGCTCTCAGCTTTCGAGGGGGTGGGGGAGAGAGACAATGGGCTTGGAGATGGGGTCAGGAGTTGTGAAGAAGTTGAGTAGATTAGGCATGAGCAAAGAGGTGGGGGTAGTGAGTAGAGGGAGGGGAGGCAGGACAGAGTTCACTGCTTCATAGGTAAAGCAAGATGTAGGGATGGCAAGTTGGCAGAACAGGGTTTGAGAGAGAGAGAACTGAGAGAGTGAGGTACTACGGGAAGCAAGGGTCCAGAGACGGAGGATTTTAAGTGAGAACAAGTTTCTGCAGCGAGGGTGAAAAGGGACAGGAAGAGTTTAATAGGAGTTATGCACTACAGACGGCATATAAAATCAAGCAGTGAATTAACATGAAAACAAGCAGCAAACTAATTTGAAAAATCAACAAGCATTAAACAGGCAGCTCAAGTTATTACTTTGGTTACGCAGGGAATTTAGCAGCATACAGAAAAGGTAGAGTGCACTGAGTTGGTAAAACATTTGCTACAGCATATACAGACTAAACAATTAAAATTGCAATGAAAGCCTTCATGCTGTTATACCAAAATTGTGTAGAACTGGCCACACGCTAATAGCAAAGTCTCAACGTCTAACAGGCCAATGCAGGTGAAGTCTTGCAACAGACCAAAGAACACTCCCGGTTTCTGTTGCCGAAATTCTATAGGCAGCTGCTGTTAGTTTTAGTCCAATTAGTGGGTGTGACACTCAGACAGCTGGCTCTGATCAATCTATGATTTTTGTAATATAAAAATGTGTTGTTGAGTGTCTCTCATGAGACATGCTGAAACAGCCTGCGGAATGACACCCCCTCCCAGGTTTTAGCTACAAGGTGTTACGTGGAAGTCCAGGAGATAATTACAGGCTAGAAGAGGCCTACATTAAGCATCTCCTGTTTATCTAGCTTAAATTGTAGCTTGCCAGCTGACAGGAGAGAAAATATCCATTTTATGATGTTTAGAGGAGGAACACCAGGTTATGTCACACTGGTGCGAAGTCATAAATGTTCCTCTGATGTCTGTAAAAGCAGAGTGTTGCTCATGGATGAAACAAGGACTTAGAAATTAACCTTATTTAATTTACCTTCTGAGTGATGACATCCTGATTGTATAATTTTTAATAAACAGAGGAGGAGCTGGGTGACATCATGGAGAAGGCAGGCTCAAGACAGTGTTTTAATTATAATAATAATAATAATAATAATGCTTTATTTATAATGCGCCTTTCGGATATCAAGGCGCAGTACAGTAAAACAAGTAACTCAATTAAAACAGAATCAACTTCATGAAATATACAGTACAGATCAGCAGTCATCACTGCCATAAGCTTTAACCCAAAGAAATGATTTTAGAGCCTGTTTAAAGCTCCCCACGGTCGTGCACTCCCTAATCCGATGGGGTAGAGAATTCCAGAGGGATGGGGCCGTGAACATAAAAGCACGGGCCCCGGCAGATTTTAAAGTCACCCTCGGAATCTCTAGCAACCCCTCGTCGGCCAAGTGGAGCGGTCTCACAGGGTGATAAGGAATCAGGAGCTCTTTCAGGTAGTCAGGGCCCAATTCGTGTAGGGCTTTGTACGTCAGTAATCCAACTTTGAAGGTGATCCGCCACTGAACCGGCAGCCAGTACAGTTCCCACAGCACCAGTGTGATATGGGAAGATCTAGGAGTCCTCATCAACAGCCAGGCTGCAGAATTCTGCACCAGCTGCAAGTGGTGGATATCAACCCCCGGAAGCCCAAAGTAAAGCAAGTTGCAGTAACCTAGACGCGAGGTCACAAAGGCATGGATTAATGTAGGCAGATCGCCAGATGGAACAAGGTGCTTGATCCTAGCGATGTTTCTGAGATGGTAAAACGATGACTTAACAACAGCTGACACCTGAGTCCGAAGTGTCAACCCAGCATCCAGTATCACCCCTAGGTCTCGCACCTGTTCAGAGACCTGAAGCTCAGCATCCCCAAGAAACAATCCTAATGGGGAGCCTGCCTCAAGCCCCCCTATCCAACGATCTGGGTCCAAAACCATCACCTTCATTTTCCCAGAATTCAACTTCAGCCAACTGGACATCATCCAATCCTGGATATCCTTGAGGCAGTTATTAAATACTGAGACTGCTCCTTCCTGGTCAGGGGCCAAAGACAGATATAGCTGGGTATCATCGGCATAACAATGAAACCTCAGCCATACCATCTCACAATGTCTCCGAGGGGAAGCATGTACACCACAAACAACATGGGAGACAATACTGTGCCCTGAGGGACCCCACAAGACAGGCAGATAGAGTCAGAGGAAAAAAACCCTGACACTACCTTATGAGTTCTTCCAGTGAGGTAAGAAGTAAACCATCTGTGGACTAGACCAGAAAGTCCACAGATAAATCTCAGGCACTCAAGCAGCACCCCATAGTCAATGGTGTCAAAAGCTGATGACAGATCTAAAAGTACCAGAATGGACCGTTTTCTCTGGTCTCTCGCCATCAGGAGATCATTGAGCACCTGAACCAGCGCAGTCTCGGTACTATGCCTCTTCCAAAAACCTGACTGGAGAGGTTCGTAAATGTTATGGATGGTCAAATGGTTCTCCAGTTGGGCCACCACTACTTTCTCGATCGCCTTCCCCACAAAGGGGAGGTTCGAGATAGGCTTGTAGTTTGCAAGAGAGTCTGGGTCCAGAGAAGCTTTCTTAAACAAAGGTGTCACCACTGCCTCTTTCAAGGAGCAGGGATATTTACATAGCTGAGCTGCTTATAATTCACTTCCTTGATCTACCTAGCTCCTTGTGCCCCGCACCTGAAAGGTAGGTACCCACAGGGAGCGGCTGAGCCCTCCATAATTGGACTAAAACCGTAAGACAAAACCCCTAATTAAGCGACTGACCCCTCCCTCCACAATTGGACAAACCCCCTAATTTCCAGCCAGTCTCTCCATCATTTTCTCCCTCAATCCAGTCCCACTTCGCTCCCTTCCTCAGCCCTTACTTATCTTTCCTCTGTGCTCGCTGGACCCACCTGGGGACATGGCCTCTCCACCCTGTCCCCTCCCCTCCCCTCTCAATTCTCCCCCCCCCGGCTCTCCTCAAAAAGGCTCAAAATTGCACACCTGAATGTGCGTAGCCTCCTACGCAACCTAACTGAGCTCACTGCGTGGGTTGCCCACTACAAGCCAGACATCCTGGGACTCTCAGAAACCTGGCTTAAGCCCCACATACCTGATGCCCAGTGCACCCTCCTGGGCTACAACCTCATCAGGCGAGACAGACCAGGCAAGAAGAGAGGCGGTGGGGTGATTCTGTATTACAAGGCACACCTAAACCTGTCCCCCATCGACCACTCATCTTCCATCGCTCCTGCATGCGAGTTTTTGCATGCTCTCCTCCTGCTGGGCCACACAAAGAAAATCCACCTAGTGTGCACCTACATCCCCCCCAAGGATGGTCTGACTGGTCTGTCCTCCCTGCTTGGCTGCATCGGCCCTACAGTGGGTCCCAATGAAACCCTATTAATAGGTGACTTCAATCTGAACTGGTTGGGCACCAACCGCAACTTGTACGAGCCTCTGCTCTCAGGGCTTGCACTCACCCAAGTTATAACTAAACCAACCAGGCTCGCTGTGCGGGGGAACTCAGGATCCCTTATTGACTGGATTCTGTCCAACCGGCCTGCCAATATCATGACCTCTGGAACCCTCCCGGATTCCATCTCTGACCACTCCCCTACCTACTGTGTCTGGGGCGTCTCTCAGCCAAAAGTCCCTAGCAAATTGATTGAACTGAGGGACTACTCCAAATTTAACACCCATGACTTCCTGTCCAACCTCCTCGCTACTGACTGGACAGGGGTCACTACCGCAAACGACTCCTCGTGGGCCTTGGATCTATTCCTTGCAAAGCTTATCCCCCTTCAGAACAAACATGTCCCCCTCACTAGGAGAAGGGTTCGGGGCACCGTCACCAAATGGCTAAATGGGGGCCTATTCTCCCTCCTGAAGGCCAGGGACAAGTGTTGGGCGACCTATAAGGCCTCCCAAAATAACCATGATCTGATGACATACAGGCACCTCAGAAACTCCTGCAAAAGAGCCATCTGCTCAGCAAAAAGCGAGTTCTGTAAAGCAGCCTTACTCTCCTCCAGTAGCAACCCGAGGAGTTTCTGGCAAAACATTAAAAACACTATTGGGGGGTCAGCTAAAGCACAGGTCTCTGACCTACTAGTTGAGTGGAGTCAGCTGCAATAACCAGCTCACCATTGCAAACACCTTCAACTCCTTGTTTTCCGAACTGCCTCCCTCCCTCCCTCCCAGCCCCCTCCCGTCTACCCCCTTGGTGCCCCCTCTCCCGGTCTCCACCCTCGGCCCCTCTTCCAACTGAGACATGTTTCTCCTAAGGAGACCCAGATGCTTCTCTTAGGCCTCTCCCCTCACACTGGCACTGGGCACGACTGCCTTGAACCGAAACTGCTCAGACTGGGGGCTCACCTCCTTGCCAGGCCCGTCTCGTATTTATTCAACACCTCCATTAACACTAGGATCATCCCCGACCTGTGGAAAGTGGCCAAGGTTGTTCCTGTCTTCAAACAAGGAAATCCCAAAGATCCTGGCAACTACCGTCCCATTGCCATTCTGTCCGCCACAAGTAAACTTCTCGAGAAAGCCGTTGCATCTCAGCTCTCCCAATACATCCAGGACCACAACATCCTCTCACCTGCCCAGCACGGCTTCAGGAAAGGGCATAGCATGTCCACCGCCCTTGCTGTAGTCACTTCTCTGATCAGGGCAAGTGCTGACCAAGGCAACCTCACTGGAGCCATTTTTGTGGACCTCTCAAAAGCATTTGACAGGGTTGATCACACCCTCCTCGGTTCCAAACTCCTATCCCTTGGGTTCTCCCCCTCCGCCCATGCCTGGTTCCTAAACTACATCTCCAACTGTCAGCAATTCACCTACTTCAATCGGACATCCTCCAACCTCTCACCCATCCACTGCGGGGTCCCTCAAGGATCCGTCCCCGGTCCAACCCTATTCTCACTATTTATCAATGACCTTCCGTCTGTCACTGCCCATGGTCACACCACCTTGTATGCTGATGATCTCGTTCTCCTGGCCAGCTCCCGGGACATCTCCACAATAAACTCACATCTGAACTTCGACTTCAAACGCATTCAAACCTGGTTGGGTGACCACAGGCTCACCCTTAATCTCAACAAAACCCAATCCATGCTGTTCGGGTCCTTAAACAAAATAAAATCCTGCCCTGCCCCCCTGCTGATCCATGGGGTCGACCGCTCACCCCTTGAGATGGTAACCTCCGCTAAGTACCTGGGCGTCACCTTAGATCCGCAGTTGGACCTCACCTCTCACATTCGCAATGTTTGCAAGGCCACTAATTGTAAGCTTGGTTTAGCCTACCGCGCTAATAACTGCCTTACCCCTGCCGCCCGCTTGGCCCTAGCTAGGGGGGTCCTCCTCCCATCACTTTGTTACGGACTTGTAACATTTGCACCAGTTCCCAAATCCAGCCTCTCAAAATGGGACACGGCCTACAACAATGTGTGCCGCTTCACACTTTCCGCCCCTCCCCTCACCCATCATTGTGATCTATACAGCCGCCTGGAGTGGCTTCCCCCTGAGAAGCATCGCTTCTTCGTCCTAGGTAATTTCATTGACAACATCATCCGTTCTAGCACCCCCCCAGCTCTGGCCCTTCCCCTTAAACCTGGTGCCACATCCTACCACCTACGATCTACATCAACTCTGGAATGCCTGGTTCCTAGAACACGCACCCTTTCGGGGGACCGAGCCTTCCACACTTACGCCCCCAAACTCTGGAACTCACTACCTGAGCTCACTCGGTCCTCCTCCCACCCAAGCTTTAAAGCCTCCCTCTGGAACTTCCTGAAACCTTCCTGCCCCTGCTTCTTCTCAACGTAATCCCACTCCCCTACCCCTCCCCAACCTCCAACCTGACTGGATGGTGGGGGCCTCAGCATGACTTGCACTTCTCCTTCTGGAACTGGCCATGATTCCTGGACTTACCACCTGCCTAGGGCACCCCCCCCTTTCTGCAGGCACCTTCCTTTATCTTTGTTCCCACTGTTCACCAACGAGATTTATCCCGTCTGTCCCATCCTAGTCTAATGCACCATGCCAACCTTGTCCTAGAGTCAGCCTTGAACTGCCTGTTATTGTAGTTTTGTTTCTTGTCTCCTCAATCGTACATGTAGGAACTTTGTGCCAACTTTGCCCTAGAGCTAGCCCTGTAACTGCCTGTGTATTTCTTATATGCTGTTCTCTGTTCCTCAACCGCTCAATGTATGCCTACCTTGCTCTAGAGCCTGCACTGAATTGCCTGTTATCTTTCTATGTATTCCTTATGCTCCCTCAGTTGTTTATGTATGAAGTATTTATATGTAACTACCTTCCTATGTATTCCTAATGCTTCCTCAATTATTCCTGTATGAAGTCTTACCTGTAACTCTCCCGGGTCGCACCTGAAAATAGGCACATGGCTGTCTAGTGTGCCTACCCGGTTAACAAAAGCAAATAAATAAAATTCACCTGAGTCGAGGGAACACCAGACTATCTGTACCAGAACTGGACTGATAGAATCACCACAACCCATAATCAGGGATGTAGGGCCCAGGTCTAAACTACAGCATGTAGGGTGCATCCCCTGGACAATCCACATAACATCCACGATTTCCGGACGGTCGAAGGAACTCCAGGAAAATGGAGGGATAGTGACCAAGGCCTGATCCCCAGCAACTCACATAGAATGTATCAAGTGGATCTCTGACCTGATGTCAGCCACCTTATCAGCAAAGAACCGAGCAAGCTCATCACACTGTAATTGTGAAAAGGCTCTTCGGAGCTGCAGACAGGTTGGGTTGCACAGCCTGTCCACAGTTCTGAAAAGCTGAGCTGGTCGATTCTGAGCAGCAGAAATTTCCCCGGACAGGAACTCTGCCTTCTTACGGGAGATTTCTGACTGATAGAACTGATAATGTTCTAGCAGTCTAAGATGGTCGGCATAAGAGCTGGATTTCCACCAACAACGTTCTAACCTGTGTCCTAGTCGTCGCAACTCCCTCAAGGCTCCATCAAACTACGGAGCCCGAGGTTGAAGGGAGAGAGGATGCACACGTACTGGAGCAATAGAATCCAGGGCTGAGGTAATGGCATTGTTATATGACAGAACCAGAGCCTCCCGGATCCTTGCAATGCACAGGAAATTGTGATAGGTCAAGCACCGCAGCAAGGCCATTGGAAGTAATGTTCCATAAAGGTCGGTACTTGACCATCTCCACAGGTGTCGGCCTACAAGGGGGGGTGCCAAAACTGAATCTCACAGTATAGTGATCAGACCAACCGACTGGTTTCACCCCCACGTCGAGGCCCCGATCCCCAGCAGGAAGATCAGATCAAGGACCACACTTATGAGTAGCAGTGGTAACCACCTGTGTCAGGCCCAGTGAATTCATCAACTGGAGGAAGTGTTGTCCAAATTGCGAGAGTTCGTCGTCGATCCAGGCATTGAAGTCACCCAGGACCATCAGCCTGGGTGACTCAAATGCCATATCGATGATGAAGTCCGCCATTTCCTTAAGTAATTGTTTCCCATCTCCGGGTGGATGGTAGATGAGAGCAATTCTATAGCCCGCACGTGCTACTATGGCACATTCAAATGAGCTGGTTTCCTCAACTGGAACACTGATGAGTTCCAATTTGGTCTTGAAACAGACCGCAACCCCCAACCCAGCGGTCCAACCTCAGGCGGTGTATCACCGCATACCCAGCTGGAATAGCTGCCTCAAATATTGGGCCCGCAGTATCATCCAGCCAGGTTTCGGTGATACAAGCCAGATCTGTTGACCCAACAAGATCGGATATCACTGCGGTCTTGTTCCTGACAGATCTGGCATTTCAAACAATGCCCGGGTTGGAAAGAACTTCTGGGCTGCCCCGACCACCTGCCCATCTCCAACGATGGTGCCCTTGGGTATTGGGACCAAACAAGATATCCCACGCTCTAGGCTCCACTTCACCTCAGGGCGTCTTCTGGGCTTAACGACCCTGATGAGAACATCCCACTCTTCCAGCCTCCACTGTTCATGCCCCCACCACCACCACCCTCCACGGGCGATACCCAAAGCCCGACAATATTGATAGATGGAAAAAAAAACAACGGAGGAGGGAAAAAAGGGCGGAGGGCATGAAGAGTGGAGGCTGAGTAGTGCATGACAGGGGGGGATAACAGACTGACACATATCCCTGGCAGCCCACAGCCGCCTAATACAATCTAAATCTAACTAAACAACCTAAAATAACTGTAATATAAAACCCCAACAATTTCAACCTAACTTAAGCTTCTCCTCAAACCCCCCCAACTAAATAATCTATACCTACTACAAAAAAAAATAACAAATAACTAAATTAAATAACTTAAAATCTAAAAATCTAAACTCCTACCACAACCTATATTTAGCCCGCAAGTCCTCTCACTACCTGGGGGGCAAAACATATAAAACATGCAATTTTAACATACCCAGGCCTCTCACTTCCTGGTGCTACAAACTAAAAGAAATATAAAAGTAATCTGAAAAATCACCCTCCAAAGAGATCTCTCACAAATATCAATGGGGGACGAGTTTACAGTTATTTAATAAACAAATAAATACACATCAAATAAAGAAATAATAAACCAAACAAACTAAAGATAAATATCGGGAAATCATTTGAAAAACCACCCTCCAGATAAGTCTCTCACAAATATCAACATGAGGGTGAGATTGCAGATATTTACTGAGCACTGTCACTGCTCGATTAATTTCCACAAGTATAAAATGAAAAGAGCTTAGTAACAGGAGAAGTTCAGATTGACAATATACACAGGTTAAAAAGTACTTGCTGTCCGAAGAAATTCAAAGTAGCAGCAAACGACCAGCACACAGCTTTCAATGATTCAAATCACAAAGTACCTTGTACCAGATCGAATATCCAAAAAGTCAAGAACTCAGCAAATCCAGTCTTCAGCCTCAGATTTCTAAGATGGAAGACCCAACGTCGGGCGTCATTTCCCTTCAGTTGTTTTACGAGGGAAAATAACTCAGAGAGTCAGTGGCACATCACCACAATAATGGGGCAAGCCGGCCCTCCGGTTGGCCACCCCAAAAATCTAGGGAAGGAGAACAAAGGACCGATCCTCCAACCGGCCCTACTCCCCAACCCTGTATGTGCCAGAAACCCTCGAGATCCCTCAAGGAGCATGCGGCTCCGACAACAGGCCAGTGGTGGACCGTCAAACACGGACAGAAAATCCACATCCAACAAAGTGCAGAAATCAGCCAGGGAAGCAACAAAACCTTCCGTCCCAGCGTGTCCCCAGAAACGACAGTTCCCGGCCAATCCTCCTGGTAACGAGCACAAAGTGCTTCAAAAAATATTCCAAGACCTCAGTCAAATAATTAAACACAGAGCGATAGACAGCACTATTAGGTCCATGGCTGAAAATCTCAACAGCAGTCCTCTGATTAAAGGTTATCCAAAGCCCGATAGGGTGCAGTGTTACTGCTGGGGAACGAGCAGACCGGGGGATACTAAAATGCAATCCAAGCCCAATAAGCGTATCAGGCAGAAATAAAAGCAGTTCACAAACAGTACTCACAATGTTCCCACTAAAGCGGGCACCGATAACATCGACCGCTACTTCACTGAGCTTAATTCGAGCCAATGAAGCCCGCAAAAACACCTCCGAAGACTTCCAAACAGGACCGCGGAGCTAAGCCTTAATTCATGGGTCACATAATGCATTAACAGCAAAATTAAAATCACAAAATGTAAATAAGCATAAAAAGATAAAAAATACGTGGACATAGGTAGCGAACGAAGCTATTTGGCAGACAGTGCTACCAAAGCAAACAGTACTATAAGAGACAGATGGCTAGCCCAGCATGGCTGCCGCCATCTTGAGAATCTGTGAGCGTATTAATTATGCTGTGAGTGACCTGTAAAGACACACATGTTTGGACTCTCTTGACAACAACATCTGTCTATCAGCACTATTAGAAGAGATACAGTAGATATATAAGTCCAATTGTCTGGTGGTAGGAATTTTGCACTTTTTTTTAACCCTTGTTCTTTTAAATGATTGTATGTTTTTGTGATATATGGTTCTGTATTTACATGTTACATTTTTTTATCTATCTTTACGTAAGCCTCTACTTTAGAGACTACTTGGTGTGCCTTTGAAATTCTTTTTCTTGACAAGTGAAGCATACATGGTTAAAGTTGACACTGTACGAAGCTTACTGGTTTTACCAAACTGGGAAAAGGTAAGAGTTTATTCTGAGGTCTTTAAGAGAGTTTTTAAGGGTTCATTTTGTACGCCTGGTTAGGTGCCCTTAGGCGAAAGATATCTGGCCCCCCGAAGAGCAGAATTTTCTGAGCCTGTACATTGGGTACGCTACCAAGAGGGTCACAGTTTGAATCTGTCCAGAACTTGAGACCAAAGTTTGATTCGAACCCACAAAACAGACAGGAGGGTTACCCTGTTCTGTTAACTGTTCACAAGACTGCGCTTGGAGGTTGGCACTGTGGGAGCAGAGGGCCTGACCTGCTGAGTGGGTTTGTGACAGCGGGCAGCACTGACTTAGCCAGCAAACCAGTGATTGGCTGGTGAGAGAGGCACTGAGTTGAAATTTATTAGATGCGCTCAGCACCGGAGCAAAGGAGATTACATGCGGGTCTGGTGAAGAAAAATCAACTGATGGGAGGTTCAGGAGGCGGGCAGCAGCGCCTTGCCAAGTAGCCAAGCTACACTTCCGCCAGCACCAGAGCCTGACAGGCAACTATAGCCTGCGGGTCTGGTGAAGAAAAATCAGCTGGTGGGAGATTCAGGAGGCGGGCAGCAGCGGCTTGCCAAGTAGCCGAGCTGTGCTTCCGCCAGCACCGGAACCCGACAGGCAAGGGTAGCCTGTGGGTCTGGTGAAGAAAAATCAGCTGGCGGGAGATTCAGGAGGTGGGCAGCAGCAGCTTGCCAAGTAGCCAAGCTGTGCTTCCGCCAGCATCGAAGCCCGACAGGCAAGGATAGTCTGCGGGTCTGGTGAAGAAAAATCAGGTGGCTGGAGATTCAGGAGGCGGGCAGCAGCGGCTTGCCAAGTAGCTGAGCTGCACTTCCACCCACACCAGAGCCCGATGAGCAAGGATAGCCTGCGGGTCTGGTGAAGAAAAGTATTGCACTGCAGTGTCAGGATAGGTATAAGCCCATGGTTCCTAGTATGGGACACACCCTAGTTCCGTGCTATAGTGTCAGTGTTGCATATGTGCCCAGGTCCCCAGGGTGGGACACCCCTGAAGTCTTACACTGCAGTGTCAGAGTAGGTATAAGCCCATGGCTCCTAGTATGGGACACCTCTTAGTTCTGCACTACAGTGCTAGTGTTGGGTATGTTCCCAGGTCCCCAGGGTAGAACACCCCTGTAGTATTGCACTGCAGTGTCAGCGTAGGTATAAGCCCATGGTTCCAATTAGGGGACACCCCCTAGTTCTGCACTGCAGTTTCAGTGTTGGGTATGTGCCCGTGTCCCCAGGGTGGAACACCCTGCACAATTGCACTGCAGTATCAACATAGGTATAAGCCCATGGTTCCTAATATGGGACAGCCCCTGGCTATGCGCCTGTGACCCCAGGGTGAGACACCCCTGTAGTGGGTTTGGAGGATGGGGGGGTGTATGGTGTGTAGACAGCTGGCTAGCCTGAAAGAGGAACTGTGGAGGTTAGGGAGGAACCTAGGGTGCAGAGCAAGCATGAATGGTGGTCATCCTAGCAGGGAAAGGGAAAAAGGAGGTTGGACGGGTAGATTGGGGGCAGAGCAAGGAGGGCCTGAAACCAACCCCAGTACCAGGAACACAGGCAGAGGAGATATGAAAAGGGAGTGGGGGCATGAGAAAAGAGGGGGGCCTCTGTGTGGAGGAAGAGATAGCGAGGATCAATGTATGAGCTGGCAGTTGGTTGTGAACAGAAGGGGAACAGGTAAGGTTCAGAGGGGAGCAGGTTGGAGGAGAAAACTGATAGGGGGGCAGCGTCAAAATAAAAAAAAGAAGGCTAGCCTTGAGTGCTACAACAAATTTGCGCTATTGCATAAGCTAGGTGTGGAAGGATGGACAGGGGGATCCAAGGAGGAGGGAGGGACATAGAAAATTGGAGGGTTGGGGGACTGGCCCTTCAGATGGGCAAGTCTGTTGACAAAAGGGGTGAGGGGGAAAATCAGAAAAGGGAGGGTGTGAGGGCCATGAGCTCTCTCAAAGCGAAAAAAGGAGTAGTAGAGGCCAGAGATGTCCATCCTTTGAGGGTGGTGGCTCCTACCAAAATTGGGTCAAGTGGTCCAGGGGTCCTACATGTGTACATGGAGGGAGATAAGGTGACAGGTGGAGGGGGATGGCATTAGGAGTACCGATTTGGGGAGGGAAACTGGGGTGGTAGGTCATAGAAGGGGGGGGAGGTAGGAGTTGAAGGCTTGGCTGGGGTAGGGAGTGGACAGGAAGCTGACCAGGGGGGAGCCAGAAAAATCAGTAGGTGTGACAAGAGGGGTAGGCCTGCAAGGGGATCCCTAGTAGAGGGCAAGGAGGACAGACAGGGGGAAGTGGGCTCAGAGAAGGGGGAGAGGCAGGTGCTCAAGTGGAGGCTCAAAAAGGAGGTGGCCCAAAGGTCAAGGGGGGGCACCAAGGTACTTCTGCTGGGGGACTCTATGATCTGGAGTATCCATTGGGAGGAGCAGGCTGAAGGAAAGTCCAGCCCAGTTAGGGTGGTGGGTGTGTCCGGACTGACTGTACATAGGGTAAAGTTCATGGTGTATGGGCTGGCGCAGGAGTGTGGGGGGTTCACCTGACTTCTTAGTGCACCTGGGCACAAGTGATATCGAAGGAAATAGTGTGCTGGAAATTCAGGCAAGGTTCCGTGATCTGACCATGGTCTGTCAGGACAACAGCTGCAGGATATCCTTCTCAGAAATCCTGCCATTACCAAGGGCCACCGTGGAGAACAGGCAGAAGATCAGGGAGATAAATGAATGGCTCAGGCAGTGGAGTGAAGCACATGGGATTGGGGTGTTGGGGTACTGGGGGGAAGTTTGGGAGGACAAGGGGCTGTATGCTAGGGATAGGCTCCATCTATACCTGGTTGGGAAGGAGGTTCTAAAAGAGAAAATGGTACAGTATATTCAGACTACAAGAACAGTGAGGAGGACAAAGGCTAGAAAAGAGCAGAGAATGGCCCAGGGGATAAGGGGTGGGAAAAAAGGGTTCTTTAGGTATGTTGGTGAGAAAAAAACATGGGTCAACTCTGAAGGTTGGACGACGGGGTAGGGGTGGGCAGAAGAGGCTGGCGAGCAGGCTGAGGTACTAAATGAGTACTTTGCCTTGGTATTCACTAAGGAGGATGCTGGGGAACTTCCATACAAGGGGTTACGGGGAGCAGATGGGACAGCAGACCTGAGTGTTAGGTTACCTGCTGCAGACCTGGTTGATAAGGTACCTGCTGGAAATCTGGTCGCTTGGGGGATAAATATTGGGGAGAGGTATCAGGCTGGATCTGCCATGGGGGAGCGGATGCTGACATTCCTATCAGAAGGGTGTGGGAAGCCCTCAAGTCCCAAAAAGAGGATAAACTTCCGGGTCCTGACGCTATCCACCCCAGGGTATGTGGGAGTTGGCTGATGTTTTGGCTGCACGACTGGCGGACCTTGTTAACATGTCACTGCAGTCAGGTAGGGTACCCTGGGATTGGAGGCAGGCACATGTTGTACCCATACATAAAGGGGGTCCGAGGGAGGAGCCCGGCAACTAGACCCATCAGTCTAACGGCGGTGGGGGGGAAGAAAATAGAGAGCATACTAAAGGAGAGACTGGGGGGTTTTCTGGAAGAAAAGGGTTACCTGGACGACCGGCAGCATGGATTTGTGCCGGGTAGATCATGTCAGACAAATCTTGTAGAGTTGTACGAGTGGGTGACAGCAGCACTTGCTCAGGGGTGACCGGTGGATGTACTATTCCTAGACTTCAGCAAAGTGTTTGATTCGGTTCCTTACATGGGCCTACTGGTGAAGCTGAGGAGGATGGGCGTAGGACCACTGATGGTTAGGTGGATTGGAAATTGGCTTTCTGGGTGCACCCAGAGGGTAGTGGTGGGGGGGGGGAGGTCTTGTCTCCTAGGGAGGTCATTAGTGGGTACCCCCAGGGATCTGTTCGGGGGCCTCTCCTGTTTAATGCCTACATCTTTGATATCAGGGAAGATATTGGGTGTGATATGAGTCTCTTTGTGTATGACTCCAAGCTGGGGGCAGTGGTGGAAGGGGAGGAGGGATGTTGGTCCTGCAAGGGGACCTGGATACTCTGGAAAGGTGGTCATGCACCTGGGAGTTGAAATTTAACTCAAGTGCAAGGTGCTACACCTAGGGCAAGGGAACCCCGAATATGAGTACTGCATGGGAGGGGATGTGTTGCAGGCTTTGGCAAGGGAAAAAGACCAGGGATTCCAGGTAGATCTCAACATGAACAATTCGGAGTAGTGCAGGAGGGCCACAGCCAGGGCAAATAGGATGCTGGGCTGCCTCACTAGGGGGATTACCTCAAGGAACAGGGAGGTGATTTTGCCACTGTACAATGGCCTAGTTAGACCTCACCTTGAGTACTGTGTGCAGTTCTGGTGGCCGCACCCAAGGAGAGGCATCCAGCTACTGGAGAGGATTCAGAGGAGGACAACCCGAATGATTCTGGGATTGGGGGAGATGTTGTATGAGGAGAGGCTGGAGGAGCTCAACCTGTTCTCGCTGGAGGAGAGGAGGGACAGGGGAGATATGACTGAGGTCTTCAAGTACCTCAATGGAGTAAATAAGGTAAATCATGATAGGATCCTTCGGCTGAAGAAGGGAGGAGTCACCAGAGGGCACAGCTGGAAGATTGAGTGGGGAAGGCTTAGGGGGAAAGAGGAGGAGGTACTTTGTCAAGTGAGTGGTGGAACCATGGAATGAGCTACCCAGGGAGCTGGTACAGGTAGCTACGGTTGAAGGGTTCAAGAGAGGGTGGGACAGGTATAGGCAGGAGGTGAAGCAGACGAGGGCTTGCCCGGGGGAAGGAATGGGGGAGAGGGGATAGGAGGGGTGCACATGCATGAAAGGAGCCTGGATGATGCCTACAGAACCCAATCAGGGTGCTGAGGACCGAGCAGACTCGACAGACCATGAGACCTACTCTGCTGGCATTTTAATATGTTAGTATGTTAGTTTTGCACTGCAGTGCCAGTCTAGGTATAAGCCCATGGTTCCTAGTATGGGACTTCCCCTAGTTCTTCACTAGTGTGTGAGTGTTGGGTTTGTGCCTCGGTCCCCAGGCTGAGTCATCACTGTACTACTGCACTGCACTGTTAGTGTAGGTATAAGCCCAAGGTTCCTAGTATGGGACACCCCCTAGTTTTGCACTGCAGTGTCACTGTTGGGTATGTGCCTAGGTCCCCAGGGTGGGACACCACTGTAGTATTGCACTGCAGTGTCAGTGTAGGTATAAGCCCATAGTTTCTAGTATGGGACTTTCCCTAGTTCTGCCCTGCAGTGTCAGAATTGGGTATGTGCCGACACCCCTGTAGCCTTGCACTGTAGTGTCAGTGTAGGCATAAGCCCATGGTTCCTAGTATGGGACAACCCTATTTCTGCACTGCAGTGCCAGTGCTGGGTATATGCCAGTGTTCCCAGAGTGGGACACCCCAGTAGTATTGCACTCCAGTGTCAGCGTAGGAATAAGCCCATGGTTCCTAGTATGGAACACCACCTTGTTCAGTACTGCAGTGTCACTGTTGGGTGTGTGCCTGGGTCCCCTGGGTGAGACACCCCTGTAGTATTGCACTGCAGTGTCAGCGTAGGTATAAGCCCATGGTTCCTAGTATGGGACACACCCTAGTTCTGCATTACAGTGTCAGTGCTGGGTATGTGCCCATGTCCCCAGGGTAGAACACCCTGCAGTATTGCACTGCACTGTCAGGATTGGTATAAACTCATAGTTCCTAGTATAGGACACACCGTAGTTGCACACTACAGTGTCACTGTTGAGTATGTGCCCAGGTCGCCAGGGTAGAACCCCCCATACTGTTGCACTGCAGTGTCAATGTAGGTATAAGCCCATGGTTCCTAGAATGGGACAACCCCTAGTATTGAACTGCAGTGTCAGTGTTGGGTATGTGCCCGGGTCCGCAAGGAGGGACACCCATGTAGTATTGCACTGCAGTGTCAGCGTAGCTATAAGCCAATAATTCCTAGTATGGACATGACCTAGTTCTCATCTGCACTGCTGTTGTTCGGTATGTGCTGGGGTCTGCAGGGTAAGACTCCCTATAGTATAAGCCATTGGTTGCTAGTATGGGACACCCCCTTGTTCTGCACTGCAGTGTCAATGTTTTGTATGTGCCCAGATCCCCAGGGAGGGACACACCTGAAGTAGGCATAAGCCCATGGTTCCTGTTATGGGACTTCCCGAGTTCTGCACTACAGTGTCAGTGTTGGGTATCTGCCCAAGTCCTCAGGGTTAGACACCTCATTTGTATTGCACTGTAGTGTCTGTGTAGATATAAGCCCATGGTTTCTAGTGTGGAACACCCCCTAGCTTGGCACTGCAGTGTAAGTGTTGGGTATATGCCCATGTCCCTGGGGTGGAACACTCTGCAATATTATACTGCAGTGTTAGTGTAGGTATATGCCAATAGTTCCTAGTATGGACATGCCCTAGTTCTCCACTGCACTGCCACTGTTCAGTATGTGCCGGGGTCCCCAGGGTAAGACACCCTATAGTATTGCACTGTAGTGTCAGTGTAGGTATAAACCATTTGGTTCCTAGTATGGCACACCCCCTAGTTCTGTACTGCAGTGTCAGTGCTGGGTATGTGCCTGGGTCCCCATGGTGGGACACCCCTGTTGTACTTCCCTGCAGTGTCAGCGTAGGCATAATTCCATGGTTCCTAGTATGGGACACCTGCTAGTTCTGCACTGCAAAGTCAGTGTTGGGTAAGTGCCCATGTCTCCAGGGTGGTACACCCCTGTAATATTGCACTACAGTGTCAGTGTAGCTACAGTGCCTTCAGAAAGTATTCACCCCCCCTTGGATTTTGTCACATTTTGTGATGTTGCAAACTAAAATTAAAATACATTTATATGGGATTTTTTTGTCACGTATCTACACAAAATACTCTATAATGTCAAAGTGGAATGAAACTTCTGGAATTTTTTGTACATGTAATTTAAAATAAAAACCTGAAATGTCTTGATTTGATAAGTATTCACCCTTTGCTATGACACTCCAAATTGAGGCTCAGGTGCATCTAATTTCCTTGTGAGATCACTTTAAAACTTGAATGGAGTCCACCTGTGGTTAGTTCAAATGGTTGACATGATTTCAGAGGAAATACACCTGTCTATATAAGGTCCCACTGTTGACAGTGCATGTCAGAGCAGAAACTCTACCATGAAGACCAAGGAGCTGTCCATAGAACTCCGTGATAGAATTGTGAGGAGGCATAGATCTGGGGAAGGGTATAAAAACATTTTTAGGGTGTTGAAAGTTCCCAGGAGCACAGTCAAGTCCATCATTAGGAAATGGAAAGATTACGGAACCACCCAGACTCTTCCTAGAGCAGGCCGTCCTCCCAAACTGAGCAACCGAGCAAGAAGGACCTTGGTCAGGGAAGAGACCAAGAACCCAATGACCACCCTGACAGAACTACAGAGTTCCATGGCTGAGATGGGAGAACCTGTCCAGAGGACAACAATCTCTGCAGCACTTCACAGATGTAGCCTCTATGGGAGAGTGGCTAGACGAAAGCCATTCCTGACAAAAGGCCACATAATAGCATGTCTGGAGTTTGCAAGAAGGCACATGGCAGACTCTGAGACCATGTGGCAAAAGATTCTCTGGTCTGATGAAACAAAAATTGAACTCTTTGGCCTGAATGCAAAGCGCTATGCCTGGCACAAACCGAACACAGCTCATCGCCCGGTGTAACACCATCCCTACCATGAAGCATGGTGGTGGCAGCATCATGTTATGGGGATGCTTTTCAGCGGCAGGGACTGGGGCACTTGTCAGGATAGAGGGAACAATGAATGGAGCCAAATACAGGCACATCCTTGAGGAGAACTTGCATCAGTCTGCAATAGACCTTGGACTGGGGCGAAGATTTACGTTCCAACAGGACAACGACCCCAAGCATATAGCCAAAGCAACACTGGAGTGGCTTCAGAACAAGAAGGTGAATGTCCTTGAGTGGACCAGCCAAAGCCCAGACTTGAATCCTATTGAGAATCTGTGGATAGACTTAAAGATTGCGGTTCACTGATGCTCCCCATCCAACTTGACAGAGCTTGAGCAAATCTGCAAGGAAGAATGGGTGAAAATCCCCAAATCCAGATGTGCAAAGCTGATACAGACATACCCAAGAAGACTCAAAGCTGTAATTGCTGCCAAAGGCGCTTCTACAAAGTATTGACTCAGGGGGGTGAATACTTAAGTAAACAAGATATTTCAGTTTTTAATGTTTCATAAATGTTTGTTACACAATAAAAATATTTTTGCCCCTTTAAATTGTTGAGTATGCTGTGTGAATCAAGGGGGAAAAAATCATTTCAATGCATTAAAAATTCTGGTAGTAACGCAACAAAATGTGACAAAATCCAAGGGGGGGGGTGAACACTTTCTGAAGGCACTGTATAAGCCGATGGGTCCTCGTATGCAACACCCCTAGTTCTGTACTGCAGTGTCAGTGTTGGATATGTCCCTGGGTCCCCTGGGTGGGACACCCCTGTAGTTTTGCACTGCAGTGTCAGTGTAGGTATAAGCCCATGGTTCCTAGCATGGGACTCCTGGTTCTGCACTACAGTGTCAATGTTGGGTATGTGCCTAGGTCCCAAGGGTGGGACACCCCTGCAGTATTGCACTGCAGTGGTAGCGTAGGTGTAAGCCCATTGTTCCTAGTATGGGACACCCCCTAGTTCTGCATTGCACTTTCATTGCTGGGTATGTGCCTGGGACCCCAGGGATGGACACCCCTGTAGTATTACACTGCAGTGTCAGTGTAGGTAGAAGCCCATTGTTCCTAGCATGGGACACCCCCTAGTTCAGCACTGCATTGTCAGTATTGCTTATGTTCCCTGGTCCCCAGTGTTGGACACCCCTGTTCTATTGCACTGCAGTGTCAACGTAGGTATAACCCAATAGTTCCTAGTATGGGACTCCCCCTATTTCTGCACTTCAGAGTCAGTGTTGGGTATGTGCCCAGGTCCCCAGGGTTGGACACCCCTGCAATATTGCACAGTAGACGCAGTATAGGTATAACGTATAAGCCCATGGTCTCTAGTATGGGGCACCCTCTAGTTCTGCACTGCAGTGTCAGTGTTGGGTATGTACCAAACATAATGAAAGCAGAGACGGCTCAACGCCAAATAACAGATGCCAACAAAAAATCAAACACTCACAAAGTCACAGTCGACAAGCTGTAGCACAACCAGCAATTCGGTCAGCTGGCTATCCAAACATGTAGCAGTTCAAATAGAACAAGCATTTGTCAGTGCCGAATGTTTGCTTGCTGGCATTGGCATTGGTAGTGTAGAAGTTACAGAGCTGCATAATAGGAATGGCAGTGAAGTATTGAACTGAAGCCAACCCCACCACCACCCTGCAGAGAGTGACAGGCATTGGGGTGTGTCTTTGGGTCGTCAGGCATAACAGCCACGCCATTTCACCACACCCTACCCTGCAGACACTGACAAGTATCACGGTGTGCCTTGGGGTCATTGGCCCTTATCGCACCCCATTCCATCAGAAAATACGTGAGATGGGTGTATAGGAGAATGGGGTGAACTTTTGGGGTTAAGAGTCCAAGGCATACCTTGATGCCTCTCACTGGCTGCAGGGTGTGGAATGGTATGAGCATTACAGGCAAGAATCCCAAGTCACACCCCTGATGCCTGTCATTCTCTACAGGGTGGGGCGTTATGGTTGGAAACCCTAACACCTCAGGCATTCATTGGTATTTTCACTCCAAATTTTCAACATGCTTTTTGTGACCCCCCACCTCACGAACAGTGGCAGTATCAGTTTGTTAGCAGAAAGCTGCTTATGCACAGCGACTACGGCATTTAGCACCACAGGTGCAAAAACACATTCCGAACAGGATGTGAAAAATGACAGCTGTACTGTTCATAAGGAAGTGTGGAAAATGCCACTGGTGAAAATCTGGACTGAAAATATTACAAAGTCATGAACTTATGAGGTGCGTGGAAACTGCAGCAATGCTCACTCATAACACAGTCATTTATGGACTTTTGTCACCAAATTTTCAACATAGCCATTTTAAGACCTCTGCTCATGAACAGTGTAACTGTGATTTTCTTAATCTGTCCCAAACATTGCTTTCGCACACCGACTGCACCATTGAGCGCTACATGTGCAGAAACACATTTTGGGCGACATGTGAAAAATGGCAGCTGTACTGTTCATAAGGAAGTGTAATAAAATGGCAATGTTGAAAGTCTGGAGTAAAAATATTGAAAATTTGCAAACTTACGAGCGTGCATAGGAACTGCGCAACGCACACTCGTAAAACAGTCATTTTTAGGAATTTTTTCACCAAATTTTCAACATAGCCATTTTAAGACCTCTGCTCATGAACAGTGTCACTGTGATTTTCTTAATGTGTTCCATACATTGATTTTGCACACCGACTGTGCCATTGTGCGCTACATGGGCAGAAACACATTTTGGGCAAGATGTGAAAAATGGCAGCTGTACTGCTCATAAGGAGGTGTGGTAAAATGGCAATGTTGAAAATCTGGAGTGGAAATATTGAAAATTCGCGAACTTACGAGCGTGCATAGGAACTGTGCAATGCACGCTCATAAAATAGTCACTGTTAGGAATTTTTCCACCAAATTTTCAACATAGGCTTTTTGAGAGCCCACCTTATGAACAGTGGCAGTGTCATTTCGTTACTTGGTCCCGAAAGGTGATTTCGCACAGTGACTGCGAAATCACCCTTCGGGCTCGATTAACGTCATGACAGTGAGAGCATTCATGACAAGGGGTCCCAAAAACCCCATGTTGAAAATTTGGTGCAAAAATTGCAAAAAATGCCTGAAGTATGCAGCAAAGTTGAAAAAACCCTATCTATCCCATTATACAGCTTACCGGCATTTCCTCAGTTCGCGGTCGGTTTTGAAGAGTGCAGACGTGTTCCTGGTCCACGAAGATCATCGTGCGGAGTCGGAGTAAGTATAGGGTGGGGGTGTGGGGAGCAGGGTGCGCGCGGTGGGTGGAGTGGGTGGGCTGAGTGAGCACGAGGAACGGTTTCTTGTTTACAGGTTTTGTTTTCTTTTTAACAGGAAGACGACTCGGGACGTTTGCCATGTTGGGGTGGGCTCCCAAGCGTGGCAGCTAGAAGGCTGTTTGGGGGGCTGGAGCTGGCGAAGTTGGGCACCCCGTCGGCCACGGACTTGTGCCCGTTGGGGTGGCTCCCAGCGTGAGCTGTAAACTGTTTGGGTTGGTCTGGAGCCGACGGGGACTGGGCACCCTGTCGCCCATATGGATGTGTAAGTGTGCCAGGCTGGTGTGGGCACCCAGCATGGCATCTGGAACTCTGTTTGAGGGTGAGCGCAGCACAGCTGGCAGAGTTGGGCACACCCATCGGCTATACAGTGTGTGCGTGGAAACTAACCTTACAGTAGCCAAATGTGGCGATGCAGGTGTGGGTGGGGAGCACGCATGAACAGGCGATATCTTATCGCTGCTCACTAAAGCGTAGCTCCCTCTTTCAACTGTATGCCACTGCATTTTCAACTGCTGTCATAGATAGCTCCAGCAGTGATTGGAGAACTGCGACCGTGCCTGCAAACACACTGACTGAATTGGAAGACGCTGACACACCTCCGAAAAACTCGGATGATGGCACTATGTTTCTTGCACATGCATGCAAGCAAACATAAAAAGCAGCTTTTATTCCATAAAATCCATGTTATCAAACAGCATTCAGCAAGAGAAGGCTACCCCCTTCCCAAACGAACAAATCTCATAGGGTCGAACATTTTCACACTGTCTTGAGAAAGCGCTAATTTGGCGCGAAAACGTTCGACCCTGTGAGCCCATGGTTTCTAGTATGTACCACCCCCTAGTTCTGCACTACAGTGTCACTGTTGTATATGTGTCCAGGTCCCCAGGGTGGGACACCCCTGCAGTATTGCACTGTAGTGTCAGTGTAGGTATAAGCCCATGGTTCCAAGTGTGTGATACCCCCTAATTCTGCTGTGCAGTGTCAGTATTGCTTATGTGCCTGGGTCCCCAGGGTGGGACACCCCTGTAGTATTGTAGTGCAGTGTCAGCATAGGTATAAGTCCGTGGTTCCTAGTATGGGGCACCCCCTAGTGCTGTTCTGCAGTGCCCTTATTACTTATGTGCCTAGGTCCCCAGGGTGGCACACTCATGTAGTATTGCACTGCACTGTCAGTGTAGGTATAAGCACATGGTTACTACTATGGAACTTCCCCTAGTTCTGCATTGAGTAGGGTATGTGCCGACACCCCTGTAGTATTGCACTGTAGTGTCAGTGTAGGCACAAGCCCATGGTTCTTAGTATAGGACACCCCATAGTTCTGCACTGCAGTGTCAGTGTTGAGTATGTGCCTTGGTCTCCAGGGAGGGACACCCCTGTAGTATTGCACTGCACTGTTAGTATAGGTGTAAGACCATGGTTCCCAGTATAGGACTCCCCCCTAAGTCTGCACTGCAGTGTGAGTGTGCCTGGGTCCCCAGGGTGTTACACCCCTGTAATTTTCCACTGCAGTGTCAGTGTAGGTATAAGCCCATGGTTCCTAGTATGGGATAGGCCCTAGCTGTGCACTGCAGTGTCAGTGTTGGGTATGTACCTGGCTTCCCAGGGCTGGAGTCCCCTATAGTATCACAGTGCAGTGTCAGCGTACTTATAAGCCCATGGTTCCTAGTATTGGACACCCCCTAGTTCTGCACTGTAGTGTCAGTGCAGGGTATGTGACCATTTCTGTAGGGTGTGACTGTACTGTACTATTACACTGCAGTGTAAGCGTAGGTATAAGCCCATACTTCCTAGTATGGGACACCCCCAGGCTCTGCAGTGGTAGTGTGTAAAAGGTTTGGGATACTGACAGACTCACACACTAAAGCTTTTTCTTCCAACAGCTTCTTTATTGGAGAACTCCAACATGAAGTAAGGAAATGGCAGTAAAAGGCGGACTGGATTCGTATAAAAAAAAATAAAAGTTCACAGGCTTTCCAAGGACATAGCAAAACAACAGCAATCAATGCAGCTTCACAATAGTCCGGGTCTTGTATAAGCAAAACAAAAGGCCATTCACACTAGAGCACTAGCTAGGGTGTAAACACTTCAGCACCCTCGAAAAACATCTGATCTCCCTCTTGAGAGGGCTGCTATATATGTAGTGAGACTATTTCTGATAGGCTAAAGGTCCTGTCATTCAACCTGTTAAAAATAATTATTGCCTAAATATACTCATTTTTTCTCTCAAGATACGGTTATATAGGGCTTTATTAACATTCTTTATTTATATTTAAGCTTTATTCACATTTAATTATATTTTGGGATGAGAAACTCTGATTTTAGAGCACTAGTCCCTCCTCCCATTGTTCTCCTTCTATAAGACAAACAAAAATATGACCGGCTGGCCCTTAGGAAAGAGAGTCCACTAGAGAGAGACCCTTTTTCTCCCAGAGCAGGTAAAACCCTTTTTTCTTTGGTTTCCCTTATTATTTCATCCTTACTTTATTCTCCCTCCTGTGTGACTTGTAGTTTCTGGAATGTCAGCGTATGTCAGCGTGAGTAAATTAGCAGGCTGACTGCTGAGTGAAACAAACCTTCTGCTCAGCGTCCCTAAAGCAGAAAAGGAACTCCTGAATCACAGGAGAGTCTAACAAAGGCCGAACCAGACAGCACTTTAACCTGCTGCCTTTCAGCATTCTAGCCGTAGAAATGGCGTTTTTAGTGATTTGCGGTCTTTACGAGCTCTGCGACAGTGCGCACGTTCGCGCAGCTCGTAGAGAACGCCGAGATAGCAAAAAATGCCAGCACTCAAAAATCTTTGGACAGCGTTGATATAGGAAAAGCTGTTACAGCTTTTCCAAAAGAGAGCAAACCCAGAGGGCAATTTAAACGCAAGAGAGAGTAATTTGAGGGCTTTTATTATACAGAGCTCTTCTAACATTCTTTGAAATATTTAAAGCTACAGGAAAAAGGAAAACAAAAGCGCATAGGTGGCCAGCCTATGCAGGACAAGACTATACATATATGAATACACATAGGAGAGACACAAGGGGGGGGGGAGTAGTCGCAGTACTACTTTAGTATCTTCCTCAACATATGAAACAAAAAAGAGAACCTGGGTACCTGGGTTATTGTACCCTTTGACATAGTGTTGGGTATGTTCCCAGGTCCCCTCGCTGGGACACCTCTGAAGTATTGCACTGCACTGTCAGTGTAGGTATAAGCACATGGTTACTATGATGGAACTTCCCCTAGTTCTGCACTGAGTTGGGTATGTGCAGACACCCCTGTAGTATTGCACTGTAGTGTCAGTGTAGGTATAAGCCCATGGTTCCTAGTATGGGATAGGCCCTAGTTGTGCACTGCAGTGTCAGTGTTGGATATGTGTGCCTGGCTTCCCAGGGCTGGGAGTCCCCTATAGTATCACAGTGCAGTGTCAGCGTCTTATAAGCCCATGGTTCCTAGTATTGGGCACCCCCTAGTTCTGCACTGCAGTGTCAGTGCAGGGTATGTGACCATTTCTGTAGGGTGTGACTGTGCTGTACTATTACACTGCAGTGTAAGCGTAGGTATAAGCCCATACTTCCTAGTATGGGACACCCCCAGGCTCTGCAGTGGTAGTGTTGGGTATGTTCCCAGGTCCCCTGGCTGGGACACCCCTGAAGTATTGCACTGCACTGTCAGTGTAGGTATAAGCACATGGTTACTATGATGGAACTTCCTCTAGTTCTGCACTGAGTTGGGTATGTGCAGACACCCCTGTAGTATTGCACTGTAGTGTCAGTGTAGGTATAAGCCCATGGTTCCTAGTATGGGATAGGCCCTAGTTGTGCACTGCAGTGTCAGTGTTGGGTATGTACCTGGCTTCCCAGGGCTGGAGTCCCCTATAGTATCACAGTGCAGTGTCACCATACTTATAAGCCCATGGTTCCTAGTATTGGACACCCCCTAGTTCTGCACTGCAGTGTCAGTGCAGGGTATGTGACCATTTCTGTAGGGTGTGACTGTGCTGTACTATTACACTGCAGTGTAAGCGTAGGTATAAGCCCATACTTCCTAGCATGGGACACCCCAGGCTCTGCAGTGGTAGTGTTGGGTATGTTCCCAGGTCCCCTGGCTGGGACACCCCTGAAGTATTGCACTGCACTGTCAGTGTAGGTATAAGCACATGGTTACTACGATGGAACTTACCCTAGTTCTGCACTGAGTTGGGTATGTGCAGACACCCCTGTAGTATTGCACTGTAGTGTCAGTGTAGGCATAAGCCCATGGTTCTTAATATAGGACAGCCCCTAGTTCTGCACTGCAGTGTCAGTGTTGGGTATGTGCCCTGGTCTCCAGGGAGGGACACCCCTGTAGTATTGCATTGCACTGTTAGTATAGGTGTAAGACCATGGTTCCCAGTATAGGACTCCCCCCTAAGTCTGCACTGCAGTGTGAGTGTTACATATGTGCCTGGGTCCCCAGGGTGATACACCCCTGTAGTTTTCCACTGCAGTGTCAGTGTAGGTATAAGCCCATGGTTTCTATTATGGGATAGGCTCTAGTTGTGCGCTGCAGTGTCAGTGTTGGATATGTACCTGGGTCCCCAGGGCTGGAGTCCCCTATAGTATTGCAGTGCAGTGTCAGCGTACTTATAAGCCCATTGTTCCTAGTATTGGACACCCCCTAGTTCTGCACTGCAGTGTTAGTGCAGGGTATGTGACCATTTCTGTAGGGTGCAACTCCACTGTACTATTGCACTGCAGTGTTAGCGTAGGTATAAGCCCATGCTTCCTAGTATGGGACACCCCCCAGGCTCTGCAGTGGTAGTGTTGGGTATGTGCCTAGGTCCCCTGGCTGGGACACCCCTAAAGTATTGCACTGCAGTACCAGCATAGGTATAAGCCCATGGTTCCTAGCATGGAACACCCCCTTCTTCTACACTACAGTGTCTGTGTTGGCTATGCGCCTGTGTCCCCAGGGTGAGATACCTCTGTAGTTTTGCAGTGCAGTGCCAATGTCGGTGTAAGTGCATGTTTCCTAGTATGGGATACACCCTAGTTCTACACTGCAATGTCAGTGTTGGATATGTGCCCAGGTCCCCATGGTGGGATTCCCCTGTAGTTTTGCACTGCAGTGTTAGTGTAGGTATAAGACCATGTTTCCTAGCATGGGACAACCTCTAGTTCTGCACTGCAGTGTCAGTGTTGGGTATGTGCCAAGGCCCCCAGGGTGGGACACCACTGTAGTATTCCACTGCGCTGTCAGTGTTGGTATAAGCACATGGTTACTACTATGGAACTTCCCCTAGTTCTGCACTGCAGTGTCAGAGTTGGGTATGTGCCAACACCCCTGTAGTATTACACTGTAGTGTCAGTGTAGGCATAAGCCCATGGTTCTTAGTATGGGACACTGCTAGTTCTGCACTGCAGTGCCAGTGCTGGGTATGTGCCCATGTCTACAGAGTGGGACACCCCTGTAGTATTGCACCGCAGTGTCAGCATAGGTATAAGCCCATGGCTCCAAGTATGGGACACACCCTAGTTCCACACTACAGTGCCAGTGTTGCATATTTGCCTAGGTCCCCAGGGTGGAACTCCCCTAAAGAATTGCACTGCAGTGTCAGAGTAGGTATAACCCATAGTTTCTAGTTTGGGTCACCCTTAGTTCTGCACTGCAGTGCTAGTGTTAGGTATGTGCCAAATCCACAGGGTGGGACACCCCTGCAGTGTTGGACTGCAGTGTCAGCGTAGGTACAAGCACATGATTCTGAATATGGTACACCCCCTAGTTCTGCATTGCAGTGTCAGTGTTGGGCATCTGCCCGGTTTCCCAGGGAGGGGCACTCCTGCAGTACTATACTGTGGTGTCAGCATTGGTATACACCAATGGTTCCTACTGTTGGACACCGCAGAGTTCTGCACTGCAGTGTCAGTGATGCATATGTGCCCATGTCCCCAGGGTGGAACACCCTGCAGAATTGCACTGCAGTGTCAGCATAGATATAAGCCCATGATTTCTAGAATGGGACTCCCCCTAGTTCTGTACTATGGTGTCAGTGTTGGGTATGTGTCAGTGTCCCCAGGGAAGAACACCCCTCTAGTATTGCACTGCAGTGTCAGGATTGGTTTAATCTCATGGGTCCTAGTATGGGACACACCGCAGTTGCACACTACAGTGTCAGTGCTTGGTATGTACCAAGGTCGCCAGGGTAGAACACCACTGTACTATTGCACTGCAGTGTCAGGATAGGTATAAGACCATGGTTCCTAGTATGGGACACACTCTAGTTATGCACTACACTGTCATTGATGTGCCTGTACCCAGGTCACCAGGATGGGACACCCCTGCAGTACAGCACTGCATTATCAGTGTAGGTATAAGTCAATGGTTCCTAGTATGCACACCCCCTAGTTCTGCATTGCACTGCCACTGTCGAGTATGTGCCTGGCCCCTGAGGGTGAAACACCCCTGTAACATTGCACTGTCACGTCAGTGTAAGAATAAGTCTTTGGTCCCTAGTATGGGACAACCCTAGTTCAGCACTACAGTGCTAGTGTTGGGTATGTGCCCATGTCCACAGAGTTGGACACCCCAGTAGTATTGCACTTTAGTGTCAGCGTAGGAATACTCCCATGGTTCCTAGTATGGAACACCCCCAGGTCAGCACTGCAGTGTCGCTGTTGGGTATGTGCCTGGGTCCCCTGGGTAAGACACCCCTGTAATATTGTATTGCAGTGTCAGGATAGGTATAAGACCATGGTTCCTAGTATGGGACATACCCTAGTTCTGCTCAACAGTGTCACTGTTACATATGTGCCCAGGTCCCCAGAGTGGGACACCCCTGAAGAATTGCTGGGACACCCTTAGTTCTGCACTGCAGTGCTAGTGTTGGGTATGTGCCTAGGTCCCCAGGGTGGGCCACCCCTGCAGTCTTGGACTGCAGTGTCAGTGTAGATATAAGCCCATGGTTCCAAGTATGGGACACCCCCTAGTTCTGCATTGTAGTGTCAGTGTTGGGCATGTGCCTGGTTTCCCAGGGAGGAGCACCCCTGTAGTACTGTACTGCGGTGTCAGAATTGGGATACACTCATGGTTCCTAGTATGGGACTCACCCTAGTTCTGCACTACAGGGTCAGTGTTAAGTATGTGCCCAGGTCCTCAGGGTTGGACACCGCTGCAGAATTGCACTGTAGTGTTAGTGTCTGTATAAACCCATGGTGCCTACTGTGCGACATCCCATAGTTCTGCACTGCAGTGTCAGTGATGGGTATGTGCCCATGTCCCCAGGGTGTAACACCCTGCAGTACTGCACTGCAGTGTCAGCGTAGGTATGTGCCCATAGTTCCTAGTATGGGACTCCCCCTAGTTCTGCACTACAGTGTCAGTGTTGGGTATGTGCCAGTGTCCCCAGGGAAGAACACCCCTCTAGTATTGCACTGCAGTGTCAGGACTGGTATAATCTCATGGTTCTTAGTATGGGACACACCGTAGCTGCACACTACAGTGTCAGTTTTGGGTATGTGCCTTGGTCACCAGAGTAGAACACCACTGTACTATTGCACTGCAGTGTCAGGATAGGTATAAAACCATGGTTCCTAGTATAGGACATGCCCTAGTTGTGTACTAGACTGTCAGTGTTCTGTATGTGCACAGGTCCCCAGGGTGGGACACCTCTGCAATATAGCACTGCATTGTCAGCGTAGGTATACGCCCATGATTCCTAGAATGGGACAACCCCTAATATTGCACTTCACTGTCAATGTTAGGTAAGTGCCTGGGTCCACAGGGAAGGATAACCATGTAGTCTTGCACTGCAGTGTCAGTGTAGATATAAGCCCAAGGTTCCTAGTAGGGGACACCCCAGTTCTGCACTTTACTGTCAGTGTTGGGTATGTGCCCAGGTCCCCAGGATGGGACATCCCTGTAGTATTGCACTGCAGTGTCAGGTTAGGTATAAGCCCATCATTCCTATTATAGGTCTGTCCCTAGTTCTGCACTACAGTGTCAGTGTTGGGTATGTGCCCAGGTCCTCAGGGTTGGACACCCCTTTAGTATTGCACTGTAGTGTCAGTGTACATATAAGCCCATGGCTTCTAGTATGGGACACCCCCTAGTTCTGCACTGCAGTGTCAGTGTTGGGTATGTCCCATGTCCCCGGGGTGGAACACCCTGCAGTACTGCACTGCAGTGTCAGTGTAGGTATAAGCCAATAGTTCCTAGTGTGGGATACGCACTAGTTCTGCACTGCACTGCCGCTGTTCGGTATATGACTGGGTCCCCAGGATAAGACACCCCTATAGTATTGCACTGTGGTGTCAATGTAGGTATAAGCCATTGGTTCCTGTTGGCATATCCCTAGTTCTGTACTGCACTGTCAGGGTTCGATATGTGCCTCAGTCCCCACGGTGGACACCCTGTTGTACTTCCTGCAGTGTCAGCACAGGTATAAGCCCATGGTTCCTAATATGGGTCACCCCTAGTTCTGCACTGCAGAGTCAGTGTTGGGTATCTGCCCATATCCCCAGTGTGGTACACCCTGTAGTATTGCACTGCAGTGTCAGTGTAGGTATAAGCCCATGGTCCCTAGTATGGGACACCCCTAGGTCTGTACTGCAGTGTCACTGTTGGATATGTCCCTGGGTCCTCTGCTTAGGCCAGCCCTGTAGTACTGCACTGCAGTGTCAGTGTAGGTATAAGCCCATGCTTCCTAGTATTGGACACCTCCTAGTTCTGCACTGCAGTGCCACTGTTGGATATGTGCCCAGATACCCAGGTGGACACTCCTGTAGTATTGCTGTGCAGAGTCAGCGTAGCTATAAGCCCATGGTTCCTAGTGTGGGACTCCCCCTAGTTCTGCACTACAGTGTTAGTGTTGGGTATGTGCCTGGGTCCCCAAGGTGGGACACCCTGCAGTATTGCTCTGCAGTGTCAGCGTAGCTATAAGCCCATGCTTCCTAGTATGGGACTACCCCTAGTTCTGCACTGCAGTGTCAGTATTGCTTATGTGCCTTGGTTCACAGGCTGAGACATCCTTTTAGTATTGCACTGCAGTGTCAGTGTAAGTATAAGACCATGGTTCCTAGTATGGAATACCCCCTAGTTCTGCTCTGCAGTGTCAATATTACTTATGTGCCTAGGTCCCCACGGTGGCACGCCCATGTATTATTGCACTGTAGTGTCAGTGTAGGTATAAGCCCATGGTTTCTACTGTGGGACACCCTATAGTTCTGCACTGCAGTGTCAGTGATGCGTATGTGCCAGTGTCCCCAGGGTGGAACACCCTGCACTATTACACTGCAGTGTCAGCGTAGGTAAAAGTCCATGGTTCCTAGTATGGAATTCCCCCTAGTTCTGCACTACGGTTTCAGTGTTGGGTACGTGCCAGTTTCCCCAGGGAAGAACACCCCTCTACTACTGCGCTGCAGTGTCAGGGTAGGTATAAGACCACGGTTCCTAGTATAGGACACAACCTAGTTGCGCACTACACTTTCAGTGCTGTGTATGTGCGTGGGTCCTCAGGGTGGGACACCCCTGCAGTATTGCACTGCATTGTCAGCATAGGTATAAGCCCATGATTCCTGGTATGCACACCTCCTAGTCCTGCACTGCACTGCTACTGCTGAGTATGTGCCTGGCTCCTGAGGGTGAGACACCCCTGTAGTGTCAGTGTAAGAATAAGTCTTTGGTTCCTAGTATGGAACACTCCTAGTTCTGCACTGCAGTGCCAGTGTTGGCTATGTGAACATGTCCACAGACTAGGACACCCCAGTAGTATTGTACTCTAGTGTCAGGCGTAGGAATAAGCCCATAGTTTCTAGTATGGAACACCTGCTAATTCAGCACTGCACTGTCACTGTTGGGTATGTGCCTTGGTCCCTGGGTAAGACACCTGTAGTATTGCACTGCAGCGTCAGGATAGATATAAGACAATAGTTCCTAGTATGGGACACTCCTAGTTCCGCACTACAGTGTCAGTGTTATATAAGTGCCCAGGTCCCCCAGGGTGAGACATCCCCGAAGAATTGCACTGCAGTGTCAGAGCAGATATAAGCCCATGGTTCCTGGTTTGGAACACCATTAGTTCTGCACTGGAGTGCTTGTGTTGGGTATGTACCTAGGTCCCCAGGTTGGGTCACCCCTGCAGTGTTCAATTGCAGTGTCAGCATAGGTATAAGCCCATTGTTCTGAATATGGGACACCCCCTAGTTCTGCCTTGCAGTGTCAGTGTAGGTATGAGCCCATGCTTCCTAGTATGGGACACCACCTCGTTCTGCACTGCAGGGCCAGTGTTGTGTATGTGCCCAGGTCTCCACGGTATAACACCCCTGAAGTATTACACTGCAATCTCAGAGTAGGTATAAGCCCATGGTTCCTAGTATGGGACAACTCCTAGTTCTGCACTGCAGTGTCAGTGTTGGGAATCTGCCTGGGTCCACAGGGCGGGACACCCCGTACTATTGCATTGCAGTGTTCAGCGCAGGTATAAGCCCATGGTTCCTAGTATGGTACTCCCTGGATCTGCACTTCAGTGTAAGTGCTGGGCATTTGCCCAAGTCCTCAGGGTTGGACACCCCTGCAGTACTGCCCTGCAGTGTCAATGTAGGTATAAGATTATGGTTTCTGGCATGGGACACCCCTATTTCTGCACTGCAGTGTCAGTGCTGGGCATGTGCCCATATCCCTGGTGGAACACCCTGCAGTATTAGACTGCACTGTCAGCACTGGGTCCATGTTAGTGTCCCCAGGCTGGAACACCCCTATAGTATTTCACTGCAGTGTCAGTGTAGGTATGTCCATAGATCCTAGTATGTGACACTCCCTATTTCTGCACTACACTGTCAGTGCTGGGTATGTGATTGTGTCCCCATGGCAGAACACCACTGTAGTAGTGCACTGCATTGTCAGTGTAGATATAAGCCCAAGGTTCCTAGTAGGGGACACCCCAGTTCTGCACTTTACTGTCAGTGTTGGGTATGTGCCCAGGTCCCCAGGATGGGACATCCCTGTAGTATTGCACTGCAGTGTCAGGTTAGGTATAAGCCCATCATTCCTATTATAGGTCTGTCCCTAGTTCTGCACTACAGTGTCAGTGTTGGGTATGTGCCCAGGTCCTCAGGGTTGGACACCCCTTTAGTATTGCACTGTAGTGTCAGTGTACATATAAGCCCATGGCTTCTAGTATGGGACACCCCTAGTTCTGCACTGCAGTGTCAGTGTTGGGTATGTCCCATGTCCCCGGGGTGGAACACCCTGCAGTACTGCACTGCAGTGTCAGTGTAGGTATAAGCCAATAGTTCCTAGTGTGGGATACGCACTAGTTCTGCACTGCACTGCCGCTGTTCGGTATATGACTGGGTCCCCAGGATAAGACACCCCTATAGTATTGCACTGTAGTGTCAATGTAGGTATAAGCCATTGGTTCCTAGTATGGCATATCCCCTAGTTCTGTACTGCACTGTCAGGGTTCGATATGTGCCTCAGTCCCCACGGTGGGACACCCCTGTTGTACTTCCCTGCAGTGTCAGCACAGGTATAAGCCCATGGTTCCTAATATGGGTCACCCCCCTAGTTCTGCACTGCAGAGTCAGTGTTGGGTATCTGCCCATATCCCCAGTGTGGTACACCCCTGTAGTATTGCACTGCAGTGTCAGTGTAGGTATAAGCCCATGGTCCCTAGTATGGGACACCCCCTAGGTCTGTACTGCAGTGTCACTGTTGGATATGTCCCTGGGTCCTCTGCTTAGGCCAGCCCTGTAGTACTGCACTGCAGTGTCAGTGTAGGTATAAGCCCATGCTTCCTAGTATTGGACACCTCCTAGTTCTGCACTGCAGTGCCACTGTTGGATATGTGCCCAGATACCCAGGGTAGGACACTCCTGTAGTATTGCTGTGCAGAGTCAGCGTAGCTATAAGCCCATGGTTCCTAGTGTGGGACTCCCCCTAGTTCTGCACTACAGTGTTAGTGTTGGGTATGTGCCTGGGTCCCCAAGGTGGGACACCCTGCAGTATTGCTCTGCAGTGTCAGCGTAGCTATAAGCCCATGCTTCCTAGTATGGGACTACCCCTAGTTCTGCACTGCAGTGTCAGTATTGCTTATGTGCCTTGGTTCACAGGCTGAGACATCCTTTAGTATTGCACTGCAGTGTCAGTGTAAGTATAAGACCATGGTTCCTAGTATGGAATACCCCTAGTTCTGCTCTGCAGTGTCAATATTACTTATGTGCCTAGGTCCCCACGGTGGCACGCCCATGTATTATTGCACTGTAGTGTCAGTGTAGGTATAAGCCCATGGTTTCTACTGTGGGACACCCTATAGTTCTGCACTGCAGTGTCAGTGATGCGTA
The DNA here is from genome assembly GCA_016271365.2 of Neoceratodus forsteri. Classification (NCBI taxonomy): domain Eukaryota; kingdom Metazoa; phylum Chordata; order Ceratodontiformes; family Ceratodontidae; genus Neoceratodus; species Neoceratodus forsteri. The sequence goes on from JADMNL010000024.1 coordinate 112,852,069, forward strand.
TGTGCCAGTGTCCCCAGGGTGGAACACCCTGCACTATTACACTGCAGTGTCAGCGTAGGTAAAAGTCCATGGTTCCTAGTATGGAATTCCCCCTAGTTCTGCACTACGGTTTCAGTGTTGGGTACGTGCCAGTTTTCCCAGGGAAGAACACTTTCAACTACAAGCGCCTGCAGTGTCAGGGTAGGTATAAGACCACGGTTCCTAGTATAGACACAACCTAGTTGCGCACTACACTTTCAGTGCTGTGTATGTGCGTGGGTCCTCAGGGTGGGACACCCCTGCAGTATTGCACTGCATTGTCAGCATAGGTATAAGCCCATGATTCCTGGTATGCACACCTCCTAGTCCTGCACTGCACTGCTACTGCTGAGTATGTGCCTGGCTCCTGAGGGTGAGACACCCCTGTAGTGTCAGTGTAAGAATAAGTCTTTGGTTCCTAGTATGGAACACTCCTAGTTCTGCACTGCAGTGCCAGTGTTGGCTATGTGAACATGTCCACAGACTAGGACACCCCAGTAGTATTGTACTCTAGTGTCAGCGTAGGAATAAGCCCATAGTTTCTAGTATGGAACACCTGCTAATTCAGCACTGCACTGTCACTGTTGGGTATGTGCCTTGGTCCCCTGGGTAAGACACCCCTGTAGTATTGCACTGCAGCGTCAGGATAGATATAAGACAATAGTTCCTAGTATGGGACACTCCCTAGTTCCGCACTACAGTGTCAGTGTTATATAAGTGCCCAGGTCCCCCAGGGTGAGACATCCCCGAAGAATTGCACTGCAGTGTCAGAGCAGATATAAGCCCATGGTTCCTGGTTTGGAACACCATTAGTTCTGCACTGGAGTGCTTGTGTTGGGTATGTACCTAGGTCCCCAGGTTGGGTCACCCTGCAGTGTTCAGTGCAGTGTCAGCATAGGTATAAGCCCATTGTTCTGAATATGGGACACCCCTAGTTCTGCCTTGCAGTGTCAGTGTAGGTATGAGCCCATGCTTCCTAGTATGGGACACCACCTCATTCTGCACTGCAGGGCCAGTGTTATGTGTGTGCCCAGGTCTCCACGGTATAACACCCCTGAAGTATTACACTGCAATCTCAGAGTAGGTATAAGCCCATGGTTCCTAGTATGGGACAACTCCTAGTTCTGCACTGCAGTGTCAGTGTTGGGAATCTGCCTGGGTCCACAGGGCGGGACACCCCGTACTATTGCATTGCAGTGTTCGCGCAGGTATAAGCCCATGGTTCCTAGTATGGTACTCCCCCTGGATCTGCACTTCAGTGTAAGTGCTGGGCATTTGCCCAAGTCCTCAGGGTTGGACACCCCTGCAGTACTGCCCTGCAGTGTCAATGTAGGTATAAGATTATGGTTTCTGGCATGGGACACCCCTATTTCTGCACTGCAGTGTCAGTGCTGGGCATGTGCCCATATCCCTGGTGGAACACCCTGCAGTATTAGACTGCACTGTCAGCACTGGGTCCATGTTAGTGTCCCCAGGCTGGAACACCCCTATAGTATTTCACTGCAGTGTCAGTGTAGGTATGTCCATAGATCCTAGTATGTGACACTCCCTATTTCTGCACTACACTGTCAGTGCTGGGTATGTGATTGTGTCCCCATGGCAGAACACCACTGTAGTAGTGCACTGCATTGTCAGAGTAGGTATAAGCCCATGGTTCCTAGTGTGGCACTCCCCCTAGTTCTGCACTGCAGTGTCACTGTTGGGCATGTTCCCATGTCCCCAAGGAGGGACACCCCAGTAGTATTCCACAGCACTGTTCGTGTAGGTATAAGCCCATGTTCCCTAGTATAGGCCTCCCCCTAGTTCTGCATTGCAGTGTGAGTGTTGGGTATGTGCCTCTATCCTCAGGGAGAGAAACCCCTGTAGTTTTGCACTGCAGTGTCAGTGTAGGTATAAGCCCATGTTTCCTAGTATGGGACAAGCCCTAGTTGTGCACTGCAGTGTCAGTGTTGGGTATGTGCCTGAGTCCCCAGGGCTGGACAACCCTGTAGTATTTTACTGCATTGTCAGTGTAGGTATAAGCACATGGTTCCTAGTATTGGACAACCCCTTGTTCTGCACTGCAGTGTCAGTGCAGGGTATGTGACCAGGTCCGCAGGTTGGGACTCCCCTGTATTGCACTGCACAGTCAGGATAGGAATAATGCCATGCTTCCTAGTATGTGACACCCCCCTAGCTCTGTACTTTTAGTGTTGGGTATTGCACTGCACTGTCAGAATAAGTATAAGCCTATGGTTCCCAGTATGAGACACCTCCTAGCTCTACACTGCAGTGACAGTGTTGTGTATGTGCCCAAGTCCCCAGGGTTTGACATCCCTGCAGTATTGTACTGTAGTGTCAGTGTAGGTATATGCCCATGCTTCCTAGTATGGGACACCTCCCTAGCTCTGCAGTTTTAGTGTCGGGTATGTGCCCAGCTCCCCTGGGTGGGACACCCCTGAAATATTGTACTGCACTGTCAGTATAGGAATAAGCCTATGGTTCCCAGTATGGGAGACCACCTCGTTCTGCACTGCAGGGCCAGTGTTGTGTATTTTCCCAGGTCTCCACGGTATGACACCCCTGAAGTATTACACAGCATTCTCAGAGTAGGTATAAGCACATGGTTCCTAGCATGGGACAGCCCTTAGTTCTGCACTGCAGTGTTAGTGTTAGGTATGTGCCTAGGTCCCCAGGGTGGGGCACCCCTGCAGTACTGCACAGCTGCATCAGCGCTAGTATAAGCCCATCATTCCTAGTATGGGACAGCTCCTTGTTCTGCACTTCAGTGTCAGTGTTGGGTATTTGCCCAGGTCCTCAGGGTTGGACACCTCTGCAGTATTGCCCTGTAGTGTCAGTGTAGGTATAAGCTCATGGTTTCCGGTATGGGACACCCCTTGTTCTGCACTGCAGTGTCAGTGCTGGGTATGTGCCCTTATCCCTGGTGGAGCACCCTGTAGAACTGGACTGCAGTGCCAGCATTGGGTACGCGCCAGTGTCCCCAGGGTGGAACACTCCTATAGTATTGCACTGCAGTGTCAGTGTGGGTATAAACCCATAGATCCTAGTATGGGATACTCCTTAGTTCTGCACTACACTGTCAGTGCTGGGTATGTGATTGTGTCCCCATGGTAAAACACCACTACAGTATTGCACTGCATTGCCAGAGTAGGTATAAGCCCATGGTTCCTAGTATAGGCCTCCCCCTAGTTCTGCACTGCAGTGTAAGTGTTGGGTATGTGCCTGTATCCCCAGGGTGGGAAACCCCTGTAGTTTTGCACTGCAGTGTAAGTGTAGGTACAAGCCCATCTTTCCTAGTATGGGACAAGCCCTAGTTGTGCACTGCAGTGTCAGTGTTGGGTATGTGCCTGTATCCCCAGGGTGGGAAACCCCTGTAGTTTTGCACTGCAGTGTAATTGTAGGTACAAGCCCATCTTTCCTAGTATGGGACAAGCCCTAGTTGTGCACTGCAGTGTCAGTGTTGGGTATGTGCCTGGGTCCCCAGGGCTGGGCAACCCTGTAGTATTTTACTGCATTGTCAGTGTAGGTATAAGCACGTGGTTCATAGTATTGGAGAATCCTTTGTTCTGCCCTACGGTGTCAATGCAGGGCATGTGACCAGGTCTGCAGGTTGGTACTCCCCTGTACTATTGCACTGCACTGTCAGGATAGGAATAAGGCCATGTTTCCTAGTATGTGACACCCCCCCAGCTCTGCACTTTTAGTGTTGGGTAATGCACTGCACTACCAGCATAGGTATAAGCCGTTGGTTCCTAGTATGGGACACCTCCTAGTTCTTCACTGCAGTGATAGTGTTGTGTATGTGCCCAAGACCCTAGGGTGGGACATCCCTGCAGTATTGTACTGTAGTGCCAGTGTAGGTATATGCCCATGCTTCCTAGTATGGGACACCTCTCTAGCTCTGCAGTTTTAGTGTTGGGTATGTGCCCAGCTCCCCTGGGTGGGACACCTCTGAAATATTGCACTGCACTGTCAGTATAGGAATAAGCCTATGGTTCCTAGTATGGGACACCCTTTGTTCCGCACTGCAGTGTCTGTGCTGGGTATGTGCCCATATCCCTGGTGGAACACCCTGCAGTATTGGACTGCAGTGCCAGCAATGAGTACATGCCGGTGTCCCCAGGGTGGAACACCCCTATAGTATTGCACTGCAGTGTCAGTGTAGATATAAGCCCACAGATCCTAGTACGGGACACTCCTTAGATCTGCACTACACTGTCAGTGTTGGGTATGTGATTGTGTCCCCATGGTAGAACACCACTGTAGTATTGCACTACATTGCCAGAGTAGGTATAAGCCCATGGTTCCTAGTGTGGCACTCCTCCTAGTTCTGCACTGCAGTGTCACTGTTGGGTATGTGCCCATGTACCCAGGGAGGGACACCACTGTAGTACTCAACTGCACTGTTAGTGTAGGTTTAAGCCCATGTTTCCTAGTATAGGACTCCCTCTAGTTCTGCACTGCAGTGAGAGTGCTAGGTATGTGCCTGTGTCCCCAGGGTGAGACACCCATGTAGTTTTGCACTGCAGTGTCAGTGTAGGTATAAGCCCATTTTTCCTACTATGGGACAAGCCCTTGTTGTGCACTGCAGTGCAGTGTCAGTGTTGGGTATGTGCTAGGGTCCCCAGGGCTGGACAACCCTGTAGTATTTTACTGCATTATCAACGTAGGTATAAGCACATGGTTCCTAGTACTGGACAACCCCTTGTTCTGCACTGTGGTGTCAGTGCAGGGTATGTGACCACGTCCGCAGGTTGGGACTCTCCTGTACTATTGCACTGCAGTGTTAGGGTAGGAATAAGGCCATGCTTTTTAGTATGTGACACCCCTCCTAGCTCTGCACTTTTAGTGTCGGGTATGTGCCCATGTCCCCAGGGAGGGACACCCCTGTAGTATTCCACTGCACTATTAGTGTAGGTATAAGCCCATGTTTCCTAGTATAGGACTCCTCCTACTTCTGCACTGCAGTGTGAGTGTTGGGTATGTACCTGTATCCCCAGGGTGAGACACCCATGTAGTTTTGCACTGCAGTGTCAGTGTAGGTATAAGCCCATGTTTCCTAGTATGGGACAAGCCCTAGTCATGCGTGCACTGCAGTGTCAGTGTTGGGTGTGTGTCTGGGTCCCCAGGGCTGGACAACCCTGTAGTATTTTACTGCATTGTCAGTGTAGGTATAAGCACATGGTTCCTAGTATTGGACAACCCCTAGTTCTGCACTGCAGTGTCAGTGCAGGGTATGTGACCAAGTCCGCAGGTTGGGACTCCCCTGTACTATTGCACTACAGTGTCAGGGTAGGAATAAGGCCATGCTTTCTAGTATGTGACACCCCCCGTAGCTCAGCACTTTTAGTGTTGGGTATGTGCCCAAGGCCCTTGAGTGGGACATCCCTGATGTATTGCACTGCACTGTCATCATAGGTATAAGCCTATGGTTCCTAGTACGGGACACCTCCTAGTTCTGCACTGCAGTGACAGTGTTGCGTATGTTCCCAAGTCCCCAGAGTGGGACATCCCTGCAGTATTGCACTGTAGTGTCAGCATATGTATAAGCCCATGGTTCCTACTATGGGACACCCCATACTTCGGCACTGCAGTGTCAGTGTTGGGTATGTGCCAGGGTCCCCAGGGTGGGACTTCCCTGTAATATTGCACTGCAGTGTCAGCATACTGTAGGTATAAGCCCATGGTTCCTAGTTTTGAACACTTCCTTGTTCTGCACTGCAGTTTCAGTGTTGGGTATGTGCCCTGGTCCCCGGGATGGGACAGCCCTGTAGTATTGCACTGCAGTGTCAGTGTGGGTATGAGCCCATGGTTCCTAGTATGGAACACCTCCTGGTTCTGCACTACAGTGTCAGTGCTGGGTATGTGCCCGTGTCCCCAGGGTGGGACACACCTGCAGTATTGCACTGTAGTGTCAGTGTACGTATGAGCCCATGGTTTGCACTATAGGATAGCCCCTACTTCTGCTCTGGAGTGTCAGTATTGCTTATGTGCCATGGTTCCCATCTTGGGACACCCCCGTAGTTTTGCACTGAAGTGTCAATGTAAGTATAAGCCCATAGATCCTACTATGGGACACCTCCTAGTTCTACTCTGGAGAGTCAGTATTACATATGTGTCTAGATCCCCAGGGTGGAACCCCTGTAGTATTGCACTGTAGTGTTAGCATAAGCCCATAGTTCACAGTATACGACATCCCCTAGTTCTGCACTGCAGTGTCCATGTTGAGTATATGCCCGGGTCTCCAGGGAAGGACACACCTGTACTATTTCTCTGCACTGTTAGTGTAGGTAGAAGCCCATAGTTCCTAGTATGGGACTCCCCCTAGTTCTGCACTGCAGTGTGAATGTTCAGTATGTGCCTGTGTCCCTAGGTTGAGACACCCCTATAGTTTTCCACAACAGTGTCAGTGTAGGTATAAGCCCATGGTTCCTAGAATGGGACAGACCCTAGTTGTGCACTGCAGTGTCAGTGTTGCCTATGTGCCTGGGTCCCCAGGGCTGGACACCACTGTAGTATTATACTGCAGTGTCAGCATAGGTATAAGTCCATGGTTCCTAGTATTGGACACCCCTAAGTTCTGCACTGCAGTGTCAGTGTAGGCTATTTGACCCAGTCCACAGGGTGGGATTCCCCTATACTATCGCACTGCAGTGTCAGCGTAGGTATAAACCCATGCTTCCTAGTGTGGGTCACCTCCCTAGCTCTGCAGTTTTAGTGTAGGGTATGTGCCCAGGTCCCCTGGGTGGGACACCCCTGAAATATTGCACTGCATTGTCAGTATAGGAATAAGCCTGTGGTTCCTAACACGGGACACCACCTCATTCTGCACTGCAGGGCCAGAGTTGTGTATGTGCCCAGGTCTCCATGGTATGACACCCCTGAAGTATTACACTGCAGTCTCAGAGTAGGTATAAGCCCATAGTTCCTAGCATGAGACAGCCTATAGTTCTGCACTGCAGTGTTAGTGTTAGTGTTAAGTATGTGCCCAGGTCCCCAGGGTGGGACACCCCTGCAGTACTGCACAACTGTGTCAGTGCTGGTATAAGCCCATCGTTCCTACTATGGGACAACTCCTAGTTCTGCACTGCAGTGTCAGTGTTAGGAATCTGCCTGGGTTCACAGGGAGGGACACTCCGTACTATTGCACTGCAGTGTCCACGCAAGTATAAGCCCATGGTTCCTAGTATGGGACTCCCCCTAGCTCTGCACTTCAGTGTCAGTACTGGGTATTTGCCCAGGTTCTCAGGGTTGGACACCCCTGCTGTATTGCCCTGTAGTGTCAGTGTAGGTGTAAGCTCATGGTTTCTGGTATGGGACACCCCTTGTTCTACACTACAGTGTCAGTGCTGGGTATGTGCCCATATCCCTGGTGGAACACCCTGCAGTATTGGACTGCACTGTCAGCATTGGGTCCATGCCAGTGTCCCCATGGTGGAACACCCTTATAGTATTGCACTGCAGTGTCAGTGTATGTATAAGCCCATAGATCCTAGTATGGGACACTCCCTAATTCTGCACTACACTGTCAGTGCTGGGTATGTGATTGTGTCCCCATGGTAGAACACCACTGTAGTAGTGCACTGCATTGCCAGAGTAGGTATAAGCCCATAGTTCCTAGTGTGGCACTCCCCCTAGTTCTGCACTGCAGTGTCACTGCCCATGTCCCCAGGGAGGGACACCCCAGTAGTATTCCACAGCACTGTTAGTGTAGGTATAAGCCCATGGTTCCTAGTATAGACCTCCCCCTAGTTCTGCAATGCAGTGTGAGTGTTGGGTATGTGCCTGTGTCCCCAGGGTGAGAAACCCCTGTAGTTCTGCACTGCAGTGTCAGTGTTGGTATAAGCCCATGTTTCCTAGCATGGGACAAGCCCTAGTTGTGCACTGCAGTGTCAGTGTTGGGTATGTGCCTGGGTCCCCAGGGCTGGACAACCCTGTAGTATTTTACTGCATTGTCAGTGTAGGTATAAGCACATGGTTTCTAGTATTGGACAACCCTTTATTCTGCACTACAGTGTCAATGCAGGGTATGTGACCAGGTCCGCATGTTGGGACTCCCCAGTACTATTGCACTGCACTGTCAGGATAGGAATAAGGCCATGCTTCCTAGTATGTGACATCTCCGTAGCTCTGCACTTTCAGTGTTGGGTATTGCACTGCACTACCAGCATAGGTATAAGCCTTTGGTTCCTAGTATGGGACACCTCCTAGTTCTGCACTGCAGTGATAGTGTTGTGTATGTGCCCAAGACCCCAGGGTGGGACATTCCTGCAGTATTGTACTGTAGTGTCAGTGTAGGTATATGCCCATGCTTCCTAGTATGGGACACCTCTCTAGCTCTGCAGTTTTAGTGTCGGGTATGTGCCCAGCTCCCCTGGGTGGGACACCTCTGAAATATTGCACTGCACTGTCAGTATAGGAATAAGCCTATGGTTCCTAGTATGGGACACCACCTCATTCTGCACTACAGGGCCAGTGTTGTGTATGTGCTCAGGTCTCCACGGTATGACACCCCTGAAGTATTATGCAGCAGTCTCAGAGTAGGTATAAGCCCATGGTTCCTAGCATGAGATAGGCCTTAGTTCTGCACTGCAGTGTTAGTATTAGGTATGTGCTCAGGTCCCCAGGGTGGGACACCCCTGCAGTACTGCACAGCTGCATCAGCACTGGTATAAGCTCATCGTTCCTAGTATGGAACAACTCCTTGTTCTGCATTTCAGTGTCAGTGTTGGGTATTTGCCCAGGTCCTCAGGGTTGGACACCCCTGCAGTATTGCCCTGTAGTGTTAGTGTAGGTATAAGCTCATGGTTTCTGGTATGGGACACCCCTTGTTCTGCACTGCAGTGTCAGTGCTGGGTATGTGCCCATATCCCTGGTGGAACACCCTGCAGTATTGGACTGCAGTGCCAGCACTGGGTAAGTGCCAGTGTCCCCAGGGTGGAACACCCCTATAGTATTGCACTGCAATGTCAGTGTAGGTATAAGCCCATAGATCCAAATATGGGACACTCCCAAGTTCTGCACTACACTGTCAGTGCTGGGTATGTGATTGTGTCCCCGTGGTAGAACACCACTATAGTATTGCACTGCATTGCCAAAGTAGGTATAAGCCCATGGTTCCTAGTGTGGCACTCCCCCTAGTTCTGCACTGCAGTGTCACTGTCGGGTATGTGCCCATGTCCCCAGGGAGGGACACCCCTGTAGTATTCCACTGCACTGTTAGTGTAGGTATAAGCCCATGTTTCCTAGTATAGGACTGCCCCTACTTCTGCACTGCAGTGTGAGTGTTGGATATGTGCCTGTGTCCCCAGGGTGAGACAGTGATGTAGTTTTGCACTGCAGTGTCAGTGTAGATATAAGCCCATGTTTCCTAGTATGGGAAAAGCCCTAGTTGTGCACTGCAGTGTCAGTGTTGGGTGTGTGCCATGGTCCCCAGGGCTGGACAACCCTGTAGTATTTTACTGCATTGTCAGTGCAGGTATAAGCACATGGTTCCTAGTATTGGACAACCCCTTGTTCTGCACTGTAGTGTCAGTGCAGGGTATGTGACCAAGTCCGCAGGTTGGGACTCCCCTGTACTATTGCACTGCAGTGTCATGGTAGGAATAAGGCCATGCTTTCTAGTATGAGACACCCCCCAGCTCTGCAGTTTTAGTGTTGGGTATGTGCCCAAGGCCCCTGGGTGGGACACCCCGATGTATTGCACTGCACTGTCATCATAGGTATAAGCCTATGGTTCCTAATACGGGACACCTCCTAGTTCTGCAGTGACAGTGTTGCGTATGTGCCCAAATCTCCAGGGTGGGTCATCCCTGCAGTACTGCACTGTAGTGTCAGCGTAAGTATAAGCCCATGGTTCCTATTATGGGACACCCTGTAGTTCTGCACTGCAGTGTCAGTGTTGGGTATGTGCCCGGGTCCCCAGGGGTGGAACACCCTGCAGAATTGCACTGCAGTGTCAGCATAGGTATAAACCCATGGTTCCAAGCATGGGACTCACCCTAGTTCTGCAGCACCGTGTCAGTGTAGGATATGTGCCAGTGTCCCCACAGTAGAACACACCTGTAGTATTGCACTGCAGTGTCAGGATAGGTATAAGCCCATGGTTCCTAGTATTGGACAGCCCCTAGTTGTGCACTACATTTTCAGTGTTGGCTATGTGCCTGTGTCCCTAGGGTGAGACACCCCTATAATTTTGCACTGTAGTGCCAGTGTAGGTATAAACCCAAGGTTCCTAGTATGGGACACCCCCTAGTTCTTCACTGCAGTGTCAGTTTTGAGTATGTGCCCATTTCTCCAGGGTGGGACTCTTCTACAGTTCTCCACTGCAGTGTCAGTGCAGGTATAAGCCCATGGTTCCTAGTATGGAAACCCCCCTAGTTCAGCACTGCAATGTCAGTGTTGGGTATGTGCCTGGGTCTCCTGGGTGAGACACCCCTGTAGTATTGCACTGCAGTGTCAGGATAGGTATGAGCCCATGGTTCCTAGTATGGGAAAAGCCCTAGTTGTGCACTGCAGTGTCAGTGTTGGGTGTGTGCCATGGTCCCCAGGGCTGGACAACCCTGTAGTATTTTACTGCATTGTCAGTGTAGGTATAAGCACATGGTTCCTAGTATTGGACAACCCCTTGTTCTGCACTGTAGTGTCAGTGCAGGGTATGTGATCAAGTCCGCAGGTTGGGACTCCCCTGTACTATTGCACTGCAGTGTCATGGTAGGAATAAGGCCATGCTTTCTAGTATGAGACACCCCCCAGCTCTGCAGTTTTAGTGTTGGGTATGTGCCCAAGGCCCCTGGGTGGGCCACCCCGATGTATTGCACTGCACTGTCATCATAGGTATAAGCCTATGGTTCCTAATACGGGACACCTCCTAGTTCTGCAGTGACAGTGTTGCGTATGTGCCCAAATCTCCAGGGTGGGTCATCCCTGCAGTACTGCACTGTAGTGTCAGCGTAGGTATAAGCCCATGGTTCCTATTATGGGACACCCTGTAGTTCTGCACTGCAGTGTCAGTGTTGGGTATGTGCCGGGTCCCCAGGGTGGAACACCCTGCAGAATTGCACTGCAGTGTCAGCATAGGTATAAACCCATGGTTCCAAGCATGGGACTCACCCTAGTTCTGCAGCACCGTGTCAGTGTAGGATATGTGCCAGTGTCCCCACAGTAGAACACACCTGTAGTATTGCACTGCAGTGTCAGGATAGGTATAAGCCCATGGTTCCTAGTATTGGACAGCCCCTAGTTGTGCACTACATTTTCAGTGTTGGCTATGTGCCTGTGTCCCTAGGGTGAGACACCCCTATAATTTTGCACTGTAGTGCCAGTGTAGGTATAAACCCAAGATTCCTAGAGTGGGACACCCCCCTAGTTCTTCACTGCAGTGTCAGTTTTGAGTATGTGCCCATTTCTCCAGGGTGGGACTCTTCTATAGTTCTCCACTGCAATGTCAGTGCAGGTATAAGCCCATGGTTCCTAGTATGGAAACCCCCCTAGTTCGGCACTGCAATGTCAGTGTTGGGTATGTGCCTGGGTCTCCTGGGTGAGACACCCCTGTAGTATTGCACTGCAGTGTCAGGATAGGTATGAGCCCATGGTTCCTAGTAGGGGATACACCCTAGTTCTGTACTACAGTGTCAGTGTTGGGTATGTGCCAGTGTCCCCAGGGAAGAACACCCCTCTAGTATTGCACTGCAATGTCAGGATGGGTATAAACCCATGGTTCCAAGTATAGGACACATCGTAGTTGCACACTACAGTGTCAGTGTTGGGTATGTGTCTGGGTCCGCTGGGAGGGACGCCCATGTAAGTATTGCACTGCAATGTCAGTGTAGGTATAAGCCCATGGTTCCTAGAATGGGACACCCCCTAGTTCTGCACTGCAGTATAAGTGTTCGTTATGTGCCCTGGTCCCCAAGGAGAGACTCCCCTGTCATATTGCACTGCATTGTCAGGATGGGTATAAACCCATGGTTCCTAGTGTGGGACACACCGTAGTTGCACACTACAGTGTCAGTGTTGGGTATGTGTGCCGATCGCCAGGGCAGAACACCCTTGTACTATTGCACTGCAGTGTCAGGACAGGTATAAGCCCATGTTTTCTGGTATGGGACCCACCCTAGTTGAGCACTACAGTGTCAGTGTTGCGTGTGTGCCCGGGTCCTCAAGGTGGGACACCCCTGCAGTAGTGCACAGCAGTGTCAGCGTAGGTATAAGCCTATGGTTCCTAGAATGGGACACCCCCTAGTTCTGCACTGCAGTATCAGTGTTCGTTATGTGCCCTGGTCCCCAGGGAGGATCACCCCTGTCATACTGCACTGCAGTGTCGGCGTAGGTATAAGCCCATAGTTCCTATTATGGGACACCTCCTTGTTCTACACTACAGTGTCAGTTTTGGGTATGTTGCCTGGGTCCTTAAGGTGGGACACGCCTGTAGTATGCACTACACTCTCAGCATAGGTATATGCCTATGATTCCTAGTATGGGACATCCTGTAGGTCTGCACTGTAATGTCAGTGCTGGGTATGTGCCAAGGTCCCCGGGGTGGGACTCCACTGTCATACTGCACTGCACTCTCAGTGTAGGTATAAACATGTTTCCTACCCTAGTTCTGCACTGCACTGTCAGAGTTGGATATGTGCAGATACCCCTGCAGCATTGCACTGTAGTGTCAGTGTAGGCATAATCCCATGGTTCCTAGTATAGAACACCCCCTAGGTCAGCACTGCAGTGTAACTGTTGAGTATGTGCCTGATTCCCATGGGTGAGACACCCCTGAGGTATTCCACTGCAATCTCAGGATAGGTATGAGCCCATGGTTCCTAGTATGGGAAACACCCTAGTTTCACCCCACATTGTCACTGTTGCATATGTGCCCAGGTCCCCAGGCTGGGACATGCCTGCAGTATTGCACTGCAGTGTCAGCGTAGGTATAAGCTCATGGTTCTGAATATGGGACACACCCTAGTTCTGCTTCTGCACTGCAGTGTCAATGTTGGGTAAATGCCTTGTTTCATGGGGAGGGGCTCCCATGTAGTATTGCACTGCAGTGTCAGCGTAGGTGTACACCCATGTATCATAGTATGGGACTCACCCTAGTTCTGCAGTACAGTGTCAGTGTTGGGTAAGTGCCCAGGTCCTCAGGGTTGGACACCCCTGCAGAATTGCACTGTATAGTCAGTGTAGGTGTAAGCCCATGGTTCCTAGTGTGAGACCGCCCATAGTTCTGCACTGCAGCGTCAGTGCTGGGCATGTGCCCATGTCCCCAGGGTGGAACACCCTGCAGTATTGCACAGCAATGTCAGCATAGGTATAAGCCCATGGTTCCTAGTATGGACACATCTAGTTGCGCACTACAGTGTCACTGTGGCTTATGTGCCCAGGTCCCCAGGGTGGCACACCCCAGCAGCATTGCACTACAGTATCAACGTAGGTATAAGCCAATGGTTCCTAGTATGGGACACCCCCTAGTTCTGCCATACAGTATCAGTGTTGGGTATGTACCCAGGTTCACAGGGAGGGATACACCTGTAGTATTGTACTGTAGTGTCAGTGTAGGTATAAGCCCATGGTTCCTATTATGGGACTCCCCCTAGTTCTGCATTACAGTGTCAGTGTTGAGTATGTGTCCAGGTCCTCAGGGTTGGACATCCCTACAATACTGCTCTGTAGTGTCAGTGTAGGTATCAGCCCAGAGTTTCCAGAATGGGACACTGCCTAGTTCTGCACTGCAGTGTCAGTGTTGGGTGTGTACCCATGTCCTCATGGTGCAACACCCTGCAGTACTGCACTGCATTGTCAGTGTAGGTATAAGTCCATGGTTCATGGTATGGACACCCCCTAGTTCTGCACTGCCACTGTTGGGTATGTGCCTGGGTCCCCAGGATAAGACACCCCTGTAGTATTGCACTGTAGTGTCAGTGTAGGTATAAGCCCATGGTTCCTGGAACGGAAATTCCCCTAGTTGTGCACGGCAGTGTCACTGTTGGGTACGTGCCTCGGTCCCCAGGGATGGACACCCTTTAGTATTATACTGCAATGTCATCGCAGGTATAAGCCCATGGTTCCTAATATTGGACACCCCCTATTTCTGCACTGCAGTGTCAGGGCAGGGTACATGATCAGGTCCGCAGGGTGGAACTCCACTGTACAGTTGCACTGCAGTGTCTGTGTACATATAAGCCCATGCTTCCTAGTATGGGACACCCCCCTAGCTCTGCAGTGGTAGTGTTCTGTATCTGCCCAGATCCCTTGGGTGGGACACCCCTTAAGTATTGCACTGCACTGTCTGCATAGGTACTGTATAAGCCTATAATTCCTAGTACATGACATCCCCTAGTTCTGTACTGCATTGCCAGTGTTGCGTATGTGCCAAAGTCCCCAGGGTATAAAACCCCTGCAGTATTGCACTGTAGTATCAGTGTAGGTATAAGCCCATGGTTTGTATTATGGGACATGCCCTAGTTGTGCACTGCAGTGTCAGTGTTGGGTATGTGCCCGTGTCCCTAGGGTGGAACACCCTGCAGTATTGCACTGCAGTGTCAGCATAGGTATAAACCCTTGGTTCCTTGTATGGGTCTCCCCTTAGGTCTGCACCACAGTGTCAGTGCTGGCTATGTGCCTGTGTCCAGAGGGTGAGACACCACTGTAGTTTTGCACTGCAGTGCCAGTGTAAGTGACAGCCCATGGTTCCTAGTATGGGACTCCCCTTAGTTCTTCACTGCAGTGTCAGTGCTGGGTATATGCCTGTTTCCCCAGGGTGAGTCACCCCTGTAGTATTGCACTGCACTGTTAGTGTAGGTAGAACTCCAAGGTTCCTAGTATGGGACACCCCCTAGTTCTGCACTGCCGTATCAGTGTTCGGTATGTGCCCAGGTGCCCAAGGGGGGCACTCCACTGTAGTTTTGCACTGTAGTGTAGGTACAAGCCTATAGTTATTAGTATGGGACACCCCCTAGTTCTGCACTGCAGTGTCAGTTTTGGGTATATGCCTGGGTCCCCAGGTTGGGACACACCTGTAGTACTGTACTGCACTGTCAGCATAGATATTAGCCCATGTTCCTTGTATGGAACATCCCCTAGGTATGCACTCCAGGGTCAGTGTTGGTTATGTGCAAATGTCCCCAGTGTGGGACACCACTGTAGTATTGCACTGCACTGTCAGTGTAGGCATAACCATACGGTTCCTAATATGGGACTTCTCTTTCTTCTGCACTGCAGTGTCAGATTTGGGTACGTGCCAACACCCTTGTAGTATTGCACTGTAGTGTCAGTGTAGGCATAAGCCCATGCTTCCTAGTATGGGACCCCCCCCAGTTCTGCAGTGCCAGTGTTGGGTATGTGCCCGTGTCCCCAGGGTGGGACACCCCAGTAGTATTGCACTCCAGTGTCAGTGCAGAAATAAGCCCACGGTTCCTAGTATGGAACTCCCCCAGCTCTGTACTGCAGTGCCACTGCTGGGCATGTCCCTCGGTCCCCTAGGTGGGACACCCTGTCAGCGTATGTATGAGCCCATAGTTCCTAGTATTGGACACACCCTAGTTCTGCAATGCAGTGCCACTGTTGAGTATGTGCCTGGGTCACCAATGTAGTATTGCACTGCAGTGTCAGCGTTTGTATAAGCCAATGGTTCCTTTTATGGGACTGCCTCTGGTTCTACACATTTTAGTGTTGGGTATGTGCCCAGGTCCTCAGGGTTGGACACCACTGCAGTATTGCACTGTAGTGTCAGTGGAGGTATAAGCCCATGGTTTCTAGTATGGGACACCCCCTAGTTCTATACTGCAGTGTCAGTGTTGGGTATGTGACTATGTCCCCAGGGTGGAACACCCTGCAGTATTGCACTGCAGTGTCAGTGTAGGTATATGCCCATGGTTCCTATAATGGACACCCCTAGTTCTGCCTGGCACTGTGCCTGGGTTCCCAGGGTAGAATCCCCCATAGTATTTCACTGTAGTGTTAATGTAGGTATAAGCCATTGGTTCCTAGTATGGCACAACCAGAAGTTCTGTAGTGTAGTATCCGTGTTGGATATGTGTCTGGGTCCCCTGGGAGAGACACCCCTGTTGTACTTCCCTGCAGTGTCAGAGTAGGTATAAGCCCACAGTTCCTAGTATGGGACACCACCTAGTTCTGCACTGCAGATTCAGTGTTGGGTGTGTGTCCATGTCCCCAGGGTGGTACACCCCTGTAGTATTGCACTGCAGTATCAGTGTAGGTATAAGCCCATGGTTCCTAGTATGGCACACCCCCTAGTTCTGTACTGCAGTGTCACTGTTGGGTATGTCCCTGGGTCCTCTGCGTGGGAGACCCCTGTAATATTGCACTGTATTGTCAGCATAGATATAAGCCCATGGTTCCTAGTATGGGACTCTCCCACTTCTGCACTACAGTGTCAGTGCTGTGTATGTGCCTGGGTCTCCAGAGCGGGACACCCCTGCAGTATTGCACTGTAATGTCAGTGTACGTGTAAGCCAATGGTTCCTAGTATGGGACACCCACTAGTTCTGCACTGAACTGTCATTGCTGGGTATGTGCCTGGGTCCCCAGGGTTGGACACCCCTGTAGTATTACACTGCAGTGTCAGCGTAGGTATAAGCCCATGGTTCCTAGTAAGGGACACCCCCTAGTTCAGCACTGCAGTGTCAGTACTGCTTATGCGCCTTGGTCCCCAGTGTTGGAATCCCCTGTATTATTGCATTGCAGTGTCAGTGTTGGTAGAAACCCATGGTTCCTAGTATGGGACTTCCCCTACTTCTGCACCTCAGTGTTAGAGTTGGGTATGTGCCCAGGTCCTCAGGATAGGATATTCCTGCAGTATTGCACTGTAGAGTCAGTGTAGGTATAAGCCCATGGTTTCTAGTATGTGACACCCTCTTTTTCTACACTGCAGTGTCAGTGTTGGGTATGCGTCCACGTCCCCGGGGTGGAACACCCTGCAGTATTACAGTGCGGTATCAGCATAGATATCAGTCCATGGTTCCAACTATGGACACCCCCTAGTTCTGCACTGAACTGCCACTGTTGAGTATGAACCTGGCTCTCGAGGGTGAGACACCCCTGTAGTATTGCACTTTAATGTCAGTGTATGAATAAGTCATAGGTTCCTAGTGTGGAACACCTCCTAGTTCTGCACTGCAGTGTCAGTGTTTTGCATCTGCCTTGATCCCCAGGATGGGACACCGCTGTAGTATTGCACTGCAGTGTTAGTGTAGGTATAAGCCCATGGTTCCTTGTATGGACCCCCCTTCTAGTTCTGTACTACAGTGTCAGTGTTGCATATGTGCCCGGGTCCCCAGGGTGGGACACCCCTGCATTATTGCACTGCAGTGTCTGTGTTTTGCATGTGCCTTGGTCCCCAGGATGGGACATCCCTGTAGTATTGCACTGCAGTGTCAGTGTAGGTATAAGCCCATGGTTCCTAGTATGGGATATCCCCTACTTCTGCTCTGCAGTGTCAGTTCTGCTTATGTGCCTTGGTTCACAGGGTGGGACACCCCTTTATTATTGCATTCCAGTGCCAGTGTAGGTATAAGCCCATGGTTCCTAGTATGGGACACCCCCTAGTTCTGCTCTGCAATATCATTATTACATATCTGCCTAGGTCCCCAGGGTGGGACACCCCTGTAGTATTGCACTGTAGTGTCAGTGTAGGTATAAGCCCATTGTTCATAACATAGAACACTCCCTAGTTCTGCACTGCAATGAGTTGGGTATGTGCCCAGGTTCTCAGGGAGGGACACCCCTGTAGTATTGCACTACACTGTTAGTGTAGGTATAAACCCATGGTTCGTAGTATGGGACAAGCCCTTGGTGTGCACGGCACTGTCACTGTTGGGTATGTGCCTGGGTCCCAAGAGCTGGGCACCCCATAGTACTGCACTGCAGTGTCAGCGTAGGTATAATAGGTTCATAGGTTCATAGATGGGAATCAAGTTCAAAAGACTAGTAGTCCATAATAGAACTTGCCACCACAAGCCACAGGTTATGTGGTGGAAACTGAATATCTGTTTTCTCCCATAATGCTATCTAATCTACTTTTGAAGACAGTTATATTATCACTATTTACCAGTTCTCTAGGAAGCACATTCCAGGTATTCACCACTCTCTGGGTATACCATTGGCTTCTTTTATGTGCTTTGTTGGATTCTCCAACTAACTTCTGGTTATGTGACCTAGTGTTTGTATAATGTACTGTTTTTTCTGTTAAGCCAATGAACTCCAAAAAAACATAATCTTTATTTGCCCTATAAGCCAAACACAGTTCCCCTCTTAATCTTCTGTACTCAACAGAGTGTAGGTTTAAATAATGTAACCTGTTTTGATAGTTCAGATGTTTTACAGTCCTAACCTGTTTGGTTACTCTTCTCTGAATTTTTTCCAACCTATTTTTCCCTTCAGTTGAATATGAGGAACAAAAAGGGGAACAGTACTCAATGTGTGGGCGAACTACAGCTGTATATAGTGGAATAATAACTTCAGACTCTACTTTTTATTGATCTCAAAACGCACCGAATTAGTTGATTACATTTATTTACAGTCGTACTAGTGTGGTGCTCAAATTTTAGGTTATTGGAAATCCAGACCCCCAGATCTTTTCATTTGTACATTCCTGTTACAATATATAGTATATGGTTGGGAATTATTGTGGATGGAAATCAGTAGCTGCTTGAACCTTGTTGTAGGACAGTTCAAAGGTCAAAAAAAGTTGTACTATCATTTGGACGTCACATCAATAGTACAACTTTTCAGCCCTGACCTGCCACTCGATAGACTAACTGAACTGGTTCCAGTGGGGAAGAAAAACCAAAACATGGTGGCGCGATTTAGCGACGGCTGATCAGTGACACAACTAGTTTTGACACCAAGAGCCTCACATGGGTCCGTGTCACAAAAGTTACGTTTTTCTTTCTGTTTTAAATTCAAAAAATGCAGTGCCGGAAAATGAAAATGGCAGCCAGAGAGAGCAGGAGCACAGAGAAGCCAGAGCGAGCTGGAACATCAGAGACAGGCAGAAGCACGCAGGAGTGGGGGTAGCGGCAGCTAAAATGAAGCTGAGGTAATTTACAATGGGAAAGGGGACCAAGCAAACAAATCAATAAGTCCCAACCATATACTGTATAAAACAGTGGATGGATGACCTTCCACAACAAGGCCGTTTTTCCGTCTCGGTAGATGATGACATCAGCGAGACCTCTCGAGCTTCGCTCTCGAGGTCTCTGATGTCATCAACTACCTCAATGGAAAAATAGCCTTGTTGTGGATGGTCATCCATCGACTATTTTATATGTTGTTCAGTTTATACTGGAATCTAAGGTGATTTGACCCGAAATGCACAACTTTGCACTTTTGTTCATTGAATAGTAATTTATGTTCTTTTGCCCAAACTGCTAGATGATCAAGATTTTCTTGAAAAGATTTAGCTGAATGTATATCATGTACAGTTCCACCGACTTTACAATCGTCAGCGTACTTGCATGACCAAACACCAGAATGAGTTCGCATAGTTGATAACAAGATGTTAAAACAAAATTGGACCCAAGACTGAGCCCTGTGGCACTCCACTAGTCACACTACACCAGTTAGACTCATAGCCCCTAACTGATACACACTGACTTCTGTTATTAAACCGTGAATTAATCCACCTGATTATGTTTGGATGGAAGCGAAGCTCAATTAATTCCTGGATTAGGATTTTATGAGAAACTGAATCAAATGCCTTAGAAAAATTGAGAAATACTACATCCACAGGCATACCTTTATCCAAGGCTGCACTTATAGGTTCCAAAAAACTCATAAGGTTAGTCATACACGACCTTCCAGACACAAATCCATGCTGGGTTAGGTCATTATGTGAGATATTTTTTAGATGTTCCATGATATGGTTTTGCAGCAACCGTTCAAAAGTTTTACCCAGAACAGATGCTAGGCTTATTGGCCTGTAATTTTTAACATCCCGGTTTCTCCCACCTTTAAGTGCCAGGGTTACTCGAGCCTTTTCCCATATATGTATGGTTTCCCCGGTTTTTAATGATGCATTAAAAAGGAGCGATAGTGGACCTGCTAGTTGATGAACCAATTCTTTCAGAAATGTTGATGTTATGCCATCAAGTCCAGCTGAACTATTATTTTTATACATTTTATTGTGTTTTATTGCCTGAATAATATCAAGGGGAGTAAAAATTGGATGATCAGCTTTCAGGGAAGGTAATTCTTCAGATAACACTTCCTTTTCTTTGTGGACGCTAAGAAAATATTGATTGAAGGCTGTTGCCATGTCCTGTTCTGAATTTATTAAGCCCTTATCTGTCAATATGGGTCCTGTGATTTTGTTATTTTTTTTAAAGAACCTATGTAATTATAGAATTTCTTTTTATTATCACCTACAGTTGTTGCTAGCCTTCTGTCAGCCTCTTTTTTTTGCATTTTTTATTCTTTGCTTCACTCCCTTGATAATTTTCCGATAGACTGCTGTGTTATTAATAGTGGGATATTTCTTTTGTCCTTTTTATAATTTCTTCATTTTCCTGATAACTTTTTTTATTTTCCTTGTCCACCAGATAGGTACCCATATGGTTATTTGTATATTTGGCTCTCTCAGGGACCTAGGTGTCAATACATATATTTAGTTTGGAAAATAATTTATTCCAGATGTGTTCTGGTTCAAAATCATTCAATTCCTCTTGCCAATTCCAACTGTTTAGGAATTCTTTGATATTATTGTAGTCTGCTTTAAAGAAGTCCCTAAATTTAGTAATACCTTTTGTTGCTTTAATGGTAGGTAACAGGATGTCCAGCTGGACAATGCTATGACCACTACTGCCTAGTGGTGGAAGGAACTTTGGACCTATGATATCCAACTCTGAGTTTAAGCATATTAGATGTAGAATATTTGTTTTCCTTGTGCCATCTTGCACTACCTGGGCTAAATTTCCTTGATTTATTATTTCAATAAATCTTTTTTCGGGTAAGCTAGTTCCGGTTAAATTTTTCCAGTTTATCGTAAGAAAGTTAAAATCACCCAGAAGTAAAATGTTACCCTCTATAACCTTCCCCTCAGTTTCATCCAGGAATATGTGCTTATCATTAGTTGATAAGTGAGGGGATCGATAACCTAGGCCAAATGTTAATTCAGCTGCAATATTTAAGATCTTAACCCAGGTTATTTCATTTTGATTGACATACTTGTTACTTTGTTCAACTCCAATGGGATTTAGTTCTTCTTTTATATAAAAGGCTACACCTCCAACTTTCTTATATTTTCTCTCCTTACTAATCAAAGTATATCCAGGTAAAAACCCATGGTTCCTGGTACTGGACACCCCCTAGTTCTGCACTGCAGGGTCAGTGCAAGGTATGTGACCAGGTCCGCAGGCTTGGACTCTACTGTGGTATTGCACTGCAATGTCTGCGTCAGTATAAACCCATGCTTCCTAGTATGGCACATCCCCCCTAGCTCTGCTGTGGTAGTGTTGGATATGTGCCAGGTCCCTGGGTGGGACACCCCTCGAGCATTGCACTTCACTGTCAGCATACCTATCAGCCTATTGTTCCTAATATGGCACACCCCCTAGTTCTGCACTGCAGTACCAGTGTTGCATGTGTGCCAAAGTTCCCAGGGTGGGACACCCCTGCAGTATTGCACTGTACTGTCAGTGTAGGTATAAGCTCATGGTTCCTAGTATGGGACACCCCTTAGTTCTGCACTGCAGTGTCAGTCCTGGGTATGTGCCCGTGTCCCCAGGGTGCAACACCCTACAGTACTGCACTGCAGTGTCAGCGTAGGTATAAACTCTTGGTTCCTAGTATGTGACTCCCCCTAGATCTGCACCACAGTGTCAGTGTTGGATATGTGCCAGTGTCCCCATTTTAGAACACCCCTGTAGTATTGCACTGCAGTGTCAGTATAGGTATAAGCCCATGGTTCCTAGTATGGGACATCCCTAGTTCTCCACTACAGTGTCGGTGTTGGCTATGTGCCTGTGTCCCCAGGGTGAGACACCACTGTAGTTTTGCACTGCAGTGCCAGTGTGGGTATAAGCCCATGGTTCCTAGTATGGGACTCCCCCTAGTTCTTCACTGCAGTGTCAGTGTTGGGTATGTCCCTGTTTCCCCAGGGTGAGTCACCCCTGTAGTATTTCACTGCACAGTTAGTGTAGTTAGAAGTCCAAGGTTCCTAGTGTGGGACAGTCCCTAGTTCTGCACTGCAGTGTCAGGGTTGGGTAAATGCCCTGGTCACCAGGGTGGGACTCCCCTGACATTTTGCACTGCAGTGTCAGTGTAGGTAGAAGCTTATGGTTCCTAGTATGGGACACCCCCCTAGTTCTGCACTGCAGTATCTGTTTTGGGTATATGCCTGGGTCCCCAGGGTGGGACACACCTGTGGTAGTGCACTGCACTATCAGCATAGGTGTGAGTCCATGATTCCTAGTATGGAATATCCCTTTGGTCTGCACTGCAGTGTCAGTGTTCAGTATGGGCCAAGGTCCCCAGGCTGGGACACCAGTGTAGTATTGCACTGCACTGTCAGTGTAGGTATAAGCACATGGTTCCGATATGGGACTTCCCCTCATTCTGCAAGGCAGTGCCAGAGTTAGGTATGTTCCAACACCCCTGTAGTATTGCACTGTAGTGTCAGTGTAGGCATAAGCCCATGGTCCCTAGTATGGAACACCCCCTAGTTCTGCATAGCAGTGCCAGTGTTGGGTATGTGCCCGTGTCCCCAGAGTGGGACACCCCAGTAGTACTGCACTCCTGTGTCAGCACAGGAATAAGCCCATGGTTCCAAGTATGGAACTCCTCCTAGTTCACTACTACAGTGTCAGTATGTCCCTGGGTCCTCTGGGTGGGACACCCCTGTAGTACAGCACAGCAGTGTCAGCGTAGGTATAAGTACATGGTTCCTAGACTTCAACACCCCCTAGTTCTGCAGTGCAGTCAAACTGTTGGGTAAATGCCTGGGTCCCCTGTGTGGGATACCCCTGTAGTATTCCACTGCAGTGTCAGCGTAGGTATCAGCCCATAGTTCCTAGTGTGGGATTTCCCCTAGTTCTGCACTACAGTGTCAGTGTTGGGTATGTGCCTGGCTCCCCAGGGTGGGACACCCCTGCAATATTGCACTGCAGTATCAATGTAGGTGTAAGCCCATGGTTCCTAGTATGGGACACCTCATGTTCTACACTATACTGTCAGTACTGGATATGTGCCTGGGTCCCCAGGGTGGGAGACCCCTGCAGTATTGCACTGTAATGTCAGTGAAGGTATAAGCCAATTGTTCCCACTATGGGATACCCCCTAGTTCTGCTCTGCAGTGTCAGTATTGCTTATGCGCCTTGGTTGCCAGGGAAGGACATTCCTGCAGTATTGCATTAGTGTCAGTGTCGGTATAGGCCCATAGTTCATAGTATAGGACACCTCCTAATTCTGCACTGCAGTGTCAGTGTTGGGTATGTGCCCAGGTCCCCAGGGAGGGACACCCCTGTGATATTGAACTGCACTGTTAGTGTCAGTATAAATCCATGGTTCCTAGTATGTGACTTCCCCTAGTTCTGCACTGCAGTGTGACTGCTGGGTATGTGCCTGTGTCCACTGCGGGGACACCCCTGTAGTTTTGCAGTGCAGTGTCAGTGTATGCATAACCCTATGGTTCCTTAAGGGACAAGCCCTAGTTGTGCACTGCAGTGTCAGTGTTGGATATGTACCTGTGTCCCTAGGGCTGGACACCCCTGTAGTATTGCACTGCGGTGTCAGCGTAGGTATAAGCCCATGGTTCCTAGTGTGGACACCCCTTAGTTCTGCACTGCACTGCCACTGTTGGTTATGAGCCTGGGTCCCAGGGTAAGACACCCCTGTAGTACTGCACTGTAGAGTCAGTGTAGATATAAGCCATTGGTTCCTAGTATGGCACACACCCAAGTTCTGTACTGCAGAGTCAGTGTTGGGTATGTGCCTGGGTCCCCAGGGTGGGACACCCCTGTTGTACTTTTCTGCAATGTCAGTATAGGTATAAGCCCACCATTCCTAGTATGGGACACCCCCTAGTACTGCACTGCAGTCTCAGTTTTGGGCATGTGCCCATGTTCCCAAGGTGATACACTCTGGTAAAATTGCACTGCAGTGTCAGTGTAGTTATAAGCCCATGGTTCCTAGTATGGGACTCCCCCTACTTCTGCACTACAGTGTTAGTGTTCAGTATGTGCCTGGGTCCTCAGTGTGCAACACCCCTGCAGTATTGCCCTTCAGTGTCAGCATAGGTGTCAACCCATGGTTCCTAGTATGGGATACCCCCGTGATCTGGACTGCACTGTCATTGCTGGGTATGAGCCTGGTTCCCCAGGGTGGACACCAGTGTAGTATTACACAGCAGTATTAGTGTAGGTATGAGCCCATGGTTCTTGGAATGGGACATCCACTAGTTCAGCACTGCAGTGTCGGTATTACTTATGTTCCTTGGTGTCCTGTGTGGGACACCCATGTAGTATTGCACTGTAGTGTCAGTGTAGGTGTGAGCCCATAGTTCATAGTATAGGACAGCCCCTAGTTCTGCACTGCAGTGTCAGTGTTGAGTATGTGCCCAGGTCCCCAGGGAGAGACACTGCTGTACTATTGCACTGCACTGTTAGTGTAGGTATAAGCCCATGGTTTCTAGTATGGGACACCCTCTAGTTCTGCACAGCAGTGTCCGTATTGGGCACGTGCCATGTCCCCAGCATGGAACACCATGCAGTATTGCACTACGGTATCAGCATTGGTATAACTCCATGGTTCCTAGTACGGACAGCCCCTGGTTCTGCACTGCACTGCCACTATTGATTATGAGCCTGGGTCCCAGGGTAAGACTCCCCTGTAGTACTGCACTATAGAGTCAGTGTAGATATAAGCCATTGGTTCCTAGTATGGCACACCCTCAAGTTCTGTACTGCAGAGTCAGTGTCGGGTATGTGCCTGGGTCCCCAGGGTGGAACACCCCTGTTGTACTTTCCTGCAGTGTCAGTGTAGGTATAAGCCCACCATTCCTAGTATGGGACACCCCTAGTACTGCACTGCAGAGTCAGTTTTGGGCATGTGCTCATGTTTCCAAGGTGAAACACTCTGGTAAAATTGCACTGCAGTGTCAGTGTAGTTATAAGCCCATGGTTCCTAGTATGGGACTCCCCCTACTTCTGTACTACAGTGTTAGTGTTCAGTATGTGCCTGGGTCCTCAGTGTGCAACACCCCTGCAGTATTGCCCTTCAGTGTCAGCATAGGTGTCAACCCATGGTTCTAGTATGGGATACCCCCGTGATCTGGACTGCACTGTCATTGCTGGGTATGAGCCTGGTTCCCCAGGGTGGACACCAGTGTAGTATTACACAGCAGTATTAGTGTAGGTATGAGCCCATGGTTCTTGGAATGGGACACCCACTAGTTCAGCACTGCAGTGTCGGTAGTACTTATGCTCCTTGGTGTCCTGTGTGGGACACCCATGTAGTGTGCACTGTGGTGTCAGTGTGAGTGTGAGCCCATGGTTCATAGTATAGGACAGCCCCCTAGTTCTGCACTGCAGTGTCAGTGTTGAGTATGTGCCCAGGTCCCCAGGGAGAGACACCGCTGTACTACTGCACTGCACTGTTAGTGTAGGTATAAGTCCATGGTTTCTAGTATGGGACACCCGCTAGTTCTACACAGCAGTGTCCGTGTTGGGCACGTGCCATGTCCCTGGCGTGGAACACCATGCAGTATTGCACTGCGGTATCAGCATTGGTATAACTCCATGGTTCCTAGTATGGACAGCCTCTGGTTCTGCACTGCACTGCCACTGTTGGTTATGAGGCTGGGTCCCAGGGTAAGACACCCCTGTAGTACTGCACTGTAGAGTCAGTGTAGATATAAGCCATTGGTTCCTAGTATGGCACACCCCAAAGTTCTGTACTGCAGAGTCCATGTTGGGTATGTGCCTGGGTCCCCAGGGTGGGACACCCCGTTGTACTTTCCTGCAGTGTCAGTGTAGGTATAAGCCCACCATTCCTAGTATGGGACACCCCCTAGTACTGCACTGCAGAATCAGTTTTGGGCGTGTGCCCATGTTCTCAAGGTGATACACTCCTGTAAAATTGCACTGCAGTGTCAGTGTAGTTATAAGCCCATGGTTCTTAGTATATAAGCCCATGGTTCTTAGTATGGGACTCCCCCTACTTCTGCACTAAAGTGTTAGTGTTCAGTATGTACCTGGGTCCCCAGTGTGCAACACCCCTGCAGTATTGCCCTTTAGTGTCAGCATAGGTGTCAACCCATGGTTCCTAGTATGGGATACCCTCGTGATCTGGACTGCACTGTCATTGCTGGGTATGAGCCTGGTTCCCCAGGGTGGACACCAGTGTAGTATTACACAGCAGTATTAGTGTAGGTATGAGCCCATGGTTCTTGGAATGGGACACCCACTAGTTCAGCACTGCAGTGTCGGTATTACTTATGTTCCTTGGTGTCCTGTGTGGGACACCCATGTAGTTTTGCACTGTAGTGTCAGTGTAGGTGTGAGCCCATAGTTCATAGTATAGGACAGCCCCTAGTTCTGCACTGCAGTGTCAGTGTTGAGTATGTGCCCAGGTCCCCAGGGAGAGACACCGCTGTACTATTGCACTGCACTGTTAGTGTAGGTATAAGCCCATGGTTTCTAGTATGGGACACCCTCTAGTTCTGCACAGCAGTGTCCGTGTTGGGCACATGCCATGCCCCGGCGTGGAACACCATGCAGTATTGCACTGCGGTATCAGCATTGGTATAACTCCATGGTTCCTAGTATGGACAGCCCCTGGTTCTGCACTGCACTGCCACTGTTGCGTATGTGCCTGGCTCCTGAGTGCAAGACACCACTGAATTATTGCACTGTAGTGTTATTGTACGCATAAGCCATTGGGTCCTATTATAGGACACCCCCTAGTTCTGTACTGCAGCATCAGTGTTTGGTATGTGCATGGGTCCCGAGGATGGGACTCCCCTGTAGTTTTACACAGCAGTGTCAGCGTAGGTAGAAGCCCGTGGTTCCTAGTATGAACACCCCCTAGTTCTGCACTGCAGTGCCGCTGTTGGTTATGAGTCTGGGTCCCCAGGATAAGACGCCCCTGTAGTACTACACTGTAGTGTCAGTGTAGGTATAAGCCATTGGTTCCTAGTATGGCACACCCCCTAGTTCTGTACTGCAGAGTCAGTGTTGAGTATATGCCTGGGTCCCCAGGGTGGGACACCCCTGTTGTACTTCCCTGCAGTGTTAGTGTAGGTATAAGCCCACTGTTCCTAGTATGAGACACCCTCTAGTTCTGCACTGCAGAGTCAGTGTTGGGCATGTGCCCAGAGTGATACACCCCAATAGAATTCCACTGCAGTGTCAGTGTAGTTATAGGCCCATGGTTCCTAGTATGGGACACCCCCAACTTCTGCAGTGCAGTGTCACTGTTGGGTATGTTCCTGGGTCCCCTAAGTGGGACACCCCTGTAGTACTACACTACAATCTCAGCATATGTATATGAATTTGGTTCCTAGTATTGAACACCCCCTAGTTCTGCACTACAGTGCCACTGTTGAGTATGTGCCTGGGTCCACAGGGTGGGACACCCCTGCAGTGTTGCACAGCAGTGTCAGCCTAGCTATGAGCACATGGTTCCTAGTGTGGGACTCTCCCTACTTCTGCACTACAGTGTCAATGTTGGGTATGTGCCTGGTGTCACAAACCCACTCAGCAGGTCAGCCCTCTATTCCCAAAGTGCCAACCTTTGAGTGCAGTCTTGTGAACAGTTAACAGAAACAGGGTAACCCTCCTGTCTGTTTTGTGGGTTTGAATCAACCTTTGGTCTCAGTTCTGGAGGAATTTAAACTGTGAACCTTTTGCTAGCATATCCAATGTACAGGCTCAGATAATTCTGTCTTCAGAGGGCCAGATATCTTTGTCTATGGGCACCTAACCAGGTGTACAAAATGAACCCTTAAAAACTCTAATAAAGACCTCAGATTACTCTTACCTTTTTCCAGTTTGGCATCACCATTCAAGCTTATGCACGGTGTCTGCTTTAACCATATATACTTCACTTGTTAAAGAAAAGAAATTCAAAGACAGACCAAGTAGGCTCTAAAAATAGAGGTTTACTAAAATAAAGTATATAAAACATAAAATACAGAACCATCTATCACAAGAACCATACAGTCTTTTAAAAGAACAAGGTTTTAACAGTGCAATTCATACTACAGTACTTAGATTTTGTCTCTCTCTACCTATATACTTGCTTAAAGTGCTCAAAGATGTTTCTATGTCAGAGTGTAGATAAAAGTGTCTCTGAAGAAAAACAGCATACTGTTTAAAAAAACTGTCTTCACTAACCCCTTTGTGTGAGGTCACTTAGCTCCTCCTCTGTTTATTAAAAATCATACTAATCATTTTAGAAGGAAAGTTAATTAAGGTTACATCAGCAGAAACTCCTTTCCCCATGTGACTTCCCCAATCAAGTCTCTAAATTTCCTTTCATCTATGAGCAGTATCCCCTCTCACACAGACATCAAAGCATTTATGATTCCGCATCAGTGTGCCAAACCTGGTTTCCTCCTCAAAACATCATAAAATGGATACTGATTTCCCTCTTAGCAGTTAAAGCTATATTTAACTTAGATAAACAGGAGATTCTTGATTAAGGCCTGTTCTAGTCTGTAATTAGCTTCTCGCCTTCCAGGTAACACCTTGTATCTAAAACCTGTGTGTGTGTGTGTGTGTGTCATCTCACATGCTGTCTCAGCACCTCTCATGAGAGACAGTCCATAACACATTTTTATATTACAAAAAAAAATCATAGTGTACTCAGAACTGGCTGTCCACGTGTCACAATCCTCCCCACCTAGACTGAATTTGGTGACTCTATCCCCGGCATGGGTTGAGCTTCCCAAATCAGTTCACTCCTCATACATGTGAGACAGACCATCTGAGTTCTGGTTCCTGGCTCCAGCTCTATGTACGATTGTCATATCATACTCTTGCAAAGCAAGACTCCATCTTAGCAATCTACCATTGTTCTTTCCCATCTGCATCAGCCAAACCAGGGGGTTGTGGTCAGTCTGCACCACAAAATGCTGCCCATATAAGTTTGGCTCTAATTTCTTTAGGGTCCACACTATGGCAAGACACTCTTTTTCCACAGTGGAGTATGCCTGCTCCCTGGGAAGTAACGTTTTACTCAGGTATGCTATTGGGTGATCCCTTCCTTGGCTGGATGTCTGACTCAGTACTGCCCCAATACCCACATTTGAGGCATCAGTCTGAACTATAAAGCGTTTGCTATAATCAGGACTTGTCAAAACAGGAGCACTGCACAGTGCCTCTTTAAATCTGGTAAAGGCTTCTTCACAGGGTGGTCCCCAGGTAATTTTCTTGGGCATCCTTTTCTTTGTCAGGTCAGATAGGGGAGCAGCCAGGGCACTGTAATTGGTTACAAATTTTCTATAGTACCCTGCTGGCCCTAGAAAACACTTGACCTGCTTCTGTGTTTCTGGTCTGGGCCACACCTGAATTACCTCTATCTTTATTTGGTTAGGACGGAGCTGTCCTTGGCCTACCACATGCCGGAGATATGCCACTTCTCCCATGGCCACCTGGCACTTCTCAGCTTTTACAGTGAGCCCGACCCTCTGTATCTTGCCCAGCACTTCCCTAAGGTGGGATAGGTGTTCCTCCCAGCTGGCACTAAAGATGGCAGTGTCATCCAGGTATGCCATGGCGTACTCCTCAGCACTATTTAACACCTGGTTCACCAACCTTTGGAAAGTGGCCGGGGCATTCTTCATTCCGGAAGGCATTACTTTAAACTCAAATGAGCCTATCAGAGTGATGAAGGCTGACCTCTCCCTAGCTCTGTCTGTCAACTCTACCTGCCAATACCCCTTGGTCAGGTCAGTCGTCATAAGGTAGGTGGCCCCCCAACTTGTCCAGGAGTTTGTCCGTCTGGGGCATTGGGTGGGCGTCTGACTTCGTGACTGCATTCAATCCATGATAGTCAACACAGAAACGAGTAGAGCCATCTGGCTTAACAACAAGGACTATGGGTGAGACCCTGGGGCTGTGGGATCTCTGGATTACCCCTAAATCCAGCATCTTCTCCACTTCCCTCCTAATGTCCTTTTGGACAGCCTCTGACACCTGATATGCTGTCTGCCGTATGGGCGTCTGTGTCCCTGTCTCCACATCATGAGTCGCTAAGGGGGTTAGTCCAGGCTTGGCACTAAACAATGGGGCAAAGTCTGCTAAAACCTGCCTTACTTTCTGGATCTGGTCTGGGGCCAGCTGGGGAGACAATTTTACAGCCTCCAGAGAGGACTCCCACTTACTTTCTTTCAGCAAGTCCAGAAGGGGGTCTCCTTCATCTGTCCCCTCCCCAGGACTACACACTGCAAACACCATGTCAGCCCTATGAGCATATGGCTTCTGCATGTTGACATGGTACATCCTTTCTGTCTGTCTTCGGTCAGGTAACTCTATAATGTAGTTCACATCATTTATCTTCCTAACCACTTTGTACAGGCCTTCCCACTCAGCCTGCAGCTTATCTTTCTGGACCTGAATAAGGATCATGACTTCTTGACCCACCATGTACGAGCGAGCTCTGGCTCTGCGGTCGTACCACACTTTTTGTTTCTGTTGGGCAGCTGCCAGGTTGCTTTGGGCTGTCTCCATAAGCCTTTCCCTAAACCTAAGGACATAATCCACAATGGGAGTTCCCTGGGTGGCGTGCTTGCCTTCCCAGTTCTCTTGGATCAAGTCTAGAGGCCCACGTACCCGGCGTCCATATAACGGTTTGAAGGGGGAAAATCCTATCGACTCTTGGGGCACCTCCCTGTATGCAAAAAACAGGTGGGGAAGGTATTTCTCCCAGTCCCTCCCATGTTGTTCAGCAAACACCCAGAGCATTGACTTTAGGGTACCATTAAATCTTTCCACAAGCCCATTGGCTTGTGGGTGATATGGTGTCGTGCATCTCTGCACCACCCCACACTTCTCCCATAAACATTTCATCAGGTCCGACATGAAGGAACCCTCTCTGATCGGTGGTAACCTCCTGCAGAAACCCAACATGAGAGAAAATCCCAAGTAAGGCATCTGCCACTTTGTCTGTCCTCAGTGAGGATAGGGCGACTGCCTCTGGGTAATGGGTGGCATAATCCACCACAGATAGGATGAATCTCTTGCCTGAGGAGCTGGGGGTATTTAAAGGCCCCACAATATCTATTCCCACCCTCTGGAATGGCTCCTCCACTATGGGCAATGGAATCAGGGTGGCTTGGGTTTTCTTGCCCGCCTTCCCTATTTCTTGGCACTGGTGACAAGACCTGCAATACTCCTTCACCTGCTGAGTGAAGTTAGGTCAGTAGAAATTCTGGGCCAACTGCTGCATCGTGCATGCGATTCCCAGATGACCAGACAAGGGAATATCATGTGCAATCTTGAGCCAACTGCTTATGATACCCCTGGGGAACGACAAGCTGCCTGCCTATCATCCCTCCTTCTGTCTGCACAGCCTGAGTATACATAAGTCCATTTTCCCAATTAACCTCATGTCTGCCATCACCTCCTTGTGCACCGTCCGAGTCTGCCCAAGCCCTCAGCTTCTCTAAACTAGGGTCACTTCTCTGAGCAGCTACAAACCCCTCACACATTCCCAAGGCATGGAACAGATCCTCTTCAGTCACTAAACTAGGGTCCCTAGCACTAGCGTCAGGGCACTCAGGATCACTGTCAGTCCTAACCCTCTGACAATGGGTCACACCTCCCTCTTGTGAGTAACCCTCTGTAGCTATGTGGTTACTTGCTATTGGGGAAATTTCTACCCCCTTTTCATTAGTCTCCCCATTTGGAGTCACAGGCTGGGGAACCAGCCTCTTAATGGTTTACACAATGGTTTCTGTGGGGTTCAGAGAACTACAATTTTCCCTTGACGCTTGGCTACGGGTAACTGCACACACCATCTCCTGTTTTAGATTGTTGCCCAGGATCACATCCACTGCTAATGTTTTGGCTACAGCCAACTGTTGCACAGTTCCCCCTGTTTCACTCCAGTCTACGAGAACACTAGCGAGGGGCAATGTTTTCGCCTCACCAGTGAAGTCCTGTACAGTGACGTATTTATTGGATAAAAGCTGACCAGGCTCTACCAGATCCCCCTTTACCAAGGTCAAGGATGCCCCTGTGTCCCTTAACCCTTGCGTCTGTACACCATTCACCATGACTGGGTGCATGTGTTCCCTCATGTTCACTGGCATGCTCCCAGGGACACACAAACAACCCACTTCTCTTCTAGTACCATTCTGCGTATTATTGCTCATTCTTTTGGGACACTGTCTGGCAATATGCCCAGTTTCTTTACATAACCAACATTCACTTCTCTTTTCAGAGAAATCTTTTCTCTGAAACCTGGGGCTAACTGGTTTCGGTGGAGGCAGTGAGGGGTTTTAGCTGCCCTGAAGGTGTGCTTTTCCCTTTCTGCACTGCCACGCCCACCCCATGCTCTCGCAGAGCAGGTCTGCTCTTGGTATAGCGGTCTGAGAGTTCAGCAGCCTCTTGCACTGTTTTGGGATCTCGGTCCTCCAACCAGGTTTTCAGCTCTGTTGGGCACGCCCAATAAAACTGTTCTAACAAAATTACATTTTCAATTTTATCACCAGAGTTTGCCTCAATTCCTTCCCACCAATGTTTTAAAAACTGATGTTGACTCATGGCTAGCTCCTTGTAGCTCATGTCAGGGCTTCTCCTGAGCTTATGGAATTTAGCTCTGTATGATTCAGCAGTTAATTCAAATTTTTTTAACAGTGCAGCTTCAAGTTTGCTGTAATCATCACTGCCCTCATTGTCCATTTGACCCAATGCATCCCGAGCTTTCCCGCTAAGTAGCGGGGATAGCTGGAAGCTCCAGGACTCTCTAGGAATTTTAGTCTGAATACAAACTTTTTAAAAAGAATTTAAAAAGGCATCCATATCCTCCCCCTCTTTAAATTCGGCTATCAATTTGGAGTTCAAATTGTAACCGTCCTGCAGTCCCAGTTAAACCCAAGTCACTTACCTGCTCTGGTGCTACTGGTTGGAGTCGTAGCTTCTCCAGTTCGTGTTGCCTCTGGCACTCCTGCTCCTCACGGTCTGCATCTCTCTGTTCTCGCTCTGCCTCTCGGCATTCTTGCTCTGCCTCACGGTGTTCTCGCTCTGCCTCATAGTCCGCCTCTCATTGTTCACGGTCCACCTCTCGCTTTTCATGGTCTGCCTCTCATTGTTCACAGTCCGCCTCTCACTTTCCATGGTCCGCCTCTCATTGTTCAAGGTCCGCCTCTCGCTTCTCTCACTCCCTCTCCCTCTGGAACTCCAGCTCCATCCTGCGCAACTCAATTTGCAGCCTGAGTACTTCTGGATCCAGGATACTGGTGACCTTCCCCTGCTGCTGTGGCCCTTCACTGACAGTGGTCTTGTTGCCCTCCTCATTGGATCTGGACACTGCACTGGCCGCTAACCCTGCCACACTCGAGGTTTGGTCCTTTTTAGTCATGGTGTGTGACTCGGTGTACTGGGTATCTGCTACCATCAGGGCATTAACTAGGTTCTGGTGCTGGCTTTCACCTAGGACAGGACTCCTTTGTCCCCACACAACTGCTTTAAGTAGTCTACAGTGTGCCTGTTGTAGCTAGAAACCATCTTCCCTAACTACTACTACTCTGACTTGCACGTTAGGAAAAAAATAAATAAAACGGGTAGGAACTTGACTGTACACCAAGTGATATAGTTCTGTCTCCTTTTTTAAAAAATAAATCACTGCCTTTTTCTTTCTTTGCAACTGAGCTGACAGCCTTAAGCTGACTCACTGAACAATAAAAGCTTGTAATACCAAATTTTTTGCACCGCTGCCAACCAATCTGTCACAAACCCACTCAGCAGGTCAGCCCTCTACACCCAAAGTGCCAACCTCCAAGTGCAGTCTTGTGAACAGTTAACAGAAACAGGATAACCCTCCTGTCTGTTTTGTGGGTTCGAATCAACCTTTGGTCTCAGTTCTGGAGGGATTCAAACTGTGAACCTCTTGCTAGCTTACCCAGTGCACAGGCTCAGTCTTCGGGGGGCCAGATATCTTTGCCTATGGGCACCTAACCAGGTGTATAAAATGAACCCTTAAAAACTCTAATAAAGACCTCAGATTACTCTTACCTTTTTCCAGTTTGGTATCACCATTCAAGCTTATGCACAGTGTCTGCTTTAACCATATGTACTTCACTTGTTAAAGAAAAGAAATTCAAAGACAAACCAAGTAGGCTCTAAAAATAGAGTTTTACTAAAATAGATAAAAATATATAAAACATAAAATACAGAACCATCTATCACAAGAACCATACAATCTTTTATAAGAACAAGGTTGTAACAGTGCAATTCCTACTACAGTACTTAGATTTTGTCTCTGTCTACCTGTATACTTGCTTAAAGTGCTCAAAGATGTTTCTTTGTCAGAATGTAGATAAAAGTGTCTCTGAAGAAAAACAGAATACTGTATAAAAAACTGTCTTCGCCAACCCCTTTGTGTGAGGTCACCTAGCTCCTCCTCTGTTTATTAAAAATCATACACCCAGGGTGTTTTATCATTTTAGAAGGAAAGTTAATTAAGGTTACATCAGCAGAAACTCCTTTCCCCATGTGACTTCCCCAATCAAGTCTCTAAATTTCCTTTCATCTATGAGTAGTATCCCCTGTCACACAGACATCAAAGCATTTATGATTTTGCACCAGTGTGCCAAACCTGGTTTCCTCCTCAAAACATCATAAAATGGATACTGATTTCCCTCTTAGCAGTTGAAGCTATATTTAACTTAGATAAACAGGAGATATTTGATTAAGGCATGTTCTAGTCTGTAATTAGCTTCTAGCTTTCCAGGTAACACCTTGTATCTAAAACTTGGGTGTGTGTGTCATCTCACATGCTGTCTCAGCAACTCTCATGTGAGACAGTCCATAACACATTTTTATATTACAAAAAAAAAATCATAGTGTACTCAGAACTGGCTGCCTACGTGTCACACCTGGGTCCCCAGGGTGGGACACCCCTTCAGTATTGCCCTTCAGTGTCAGCATAGTTGTAAGCCCATGGTTCCTAGTATGGGAGACCCTATAGTTCTGGACTGCACTGTCATTGCTGGGTATGTGCCTGGTTCCCCAAGGTTGAACACCCGTGTATAACTGCACTGCAATGTCAGTGTAGGTATAAGCCCATGGCTCCTAGTATGGAACACCCCCATGTTCTGCACTACAATGTCAGTGTTGGGTATGTGCCCGGGTCCCCAGGGTGGGACACCCCTGCAGTATTGCACTGTAGTGTCAGTGTAGGTATGTGCCCATGGTTCCTAGTATAGGATAACCCCTAGTTCTGCTCTGCAGTGTCAGTATAGCTTATGTGCCTTGGTTCCCAGGGTGGGACATCCCTTCAGTATTGCATTGAGGTGTCAGCCTAGGTATCAGCCCATAGTTCATAGTATAGAACATCCCCTAGTTTTGCACTGCAGTGTTTGTGTTGGGTATGTGGCCAGGTCCCCAGTGAGGGACACCCCTGTATTATTGCACTGCACTGTTAGTGTAGGTATAAGCCTATTGTTCCTAGTATGGGACTCCCCCTAGTACTGCATTGCACTGCAGTGTGAGTGTTCAGTATGTGCTTGTGTTCCCAGGGTGAGACACCCCTGTAGTTTTCAACAGCAGTATCAATGTAGGTATAAACCCATGATTCCTAGTATGGGACAAGCCCTAGTTTTGCACTGCAGTGTCAGTGTTGGCTACATGCCTGGGTCCTCAGGGCTGGACACCCCTGTACTATTGCACTACAGTGTCAGCATAGGTATAAGCCCATGCTTCCTAGCATGGGACACCCCCCCCATAGCTCTACAGTTTTAGTGTTGTGTATGTGCCCAGGTCCAGACTCCCCTGAAATATTGCCCTGCACTGTCAGCATTGGAATAAATGTATGATTCCTAGTATGGGATGCCACCTAGTTTTGCACTGCAGTGCTAGTGTTGCATATGTGCCCAGGCCCCAGGGTGGGACACCCCTGCAGTATTGCACAGCAGTGTCAGCGTAGGTATAAGCCCATGGTTCCTAGAATGGGACAACCCCTACTACTGCACTGTTTTGTCAGTGTTGGGTATGTGCCTGGGTCCACAGGGAGGGACAGCCATGTAGCATTGCACTGCAGTGTGAGCATAGATATAAGTGCATGGTTCCTAGTATGGGACACCCCCTAGTTCTGCTCTGCAGTGTCAGTTTTGGGTATGGGCCTCAGTCCGCAGGCTGGGACACCCCTGTAGTACTGCACTGCAGTGTCAACGTAGGTGTAAGCCATGGTTCCTAGTATGGGACACCTCATAGTTCTGCACTGCAGTGTCAGTGCTCGGTATGTGCCCTGGTCCCCAGGATGGGACACCCCTGTAGTATTGCACTGCAGTGTCAATGTAGGTATAAGGCCATGGTTCCTAGTATGGAACACCTCCTAGTTCTGCACTACAGTGTCAGTGTTGCTTATGTACCTTGGTTCCCAGGGAGGGACACCCCAGTAGTATTGCACTGCAGTGTCAGTGTATGTATAAGCCCACAGTTCATAGTATAGGAAACACCCTAGTTCTGCACTCTAGTGTCAGTGTTGAGTATGTGCCCAGGTCCCCAGGGAGGGACACACTTGTATTATTGCACTGCACTGTTTGTGTAGGTATAAGCCTATGTTTTCTGGTATGGAACTCCCCCTAGTTCTGTACTGCACTGTGAGTGTTGGGTATGTGCCTATGTCCCCAGCAGGAGACACTCCTGTAGTTTTGCAGTGCAGTGTCATTGTAGGTATAAGCTCATGGTTCCTAGTATGGGACAAGTGCGAGTTGTGCACTGAAGTGTCAGTGTTGGGTATGTACCATTGTCTCCAGAGCTGGACACCCCTGTAGTATTGCACTGCAATGTCAGCGTAGATATAAGCACATGGTTCCTAGTATGGGACACCCCCTAGTTCTGCTCTGCAGTGTCAGTTTTGGGTATGTGCCTGGGTCCACAGGCTGGGACATCCCTGTAGTATTGCACTGTAGTGTCAACGTAGGTGTAAGCCCATGGTTCCTAGTATGGGACACCCGCTAGTTCTATACTGCAGTGTCAGCATTGAATATTTACCCGGGTCGCCAGGTTGGGACACCCCTGTAGTATTGCACTGTAGTATCAGCGTAGGTATAAACCCATGGTTCCTAGTATGGAACACCTCGTAGTTCTGCACTGCAGTGTCAGTGCTCGGTATGTGCCCTGGTCCCCAGGATGGGACACCCCTGTAGTATTGCACTGCAGTGTCAGTGTAGGTATAAGGCCATGGTTCCTAGTATGGAACATCCCCTACTTCTGCACTACAGTGTTAGTGTTTCTTATGTGCCTTGGTTCCCAGGGTGGTACACCCCTGTAGTATTGCACTGCAGTGTCAGCGTAGGTAGAAGCCAATATTTCCTAGTATGGACGGACCCTAGTTCTGTACTGCACTACCATTGTTGGGTATGAACCTGGGTCCCAGGGAAAGACACCCCTCTAGTATTGCACTGTAGTGTCAGTGTAGGTATAATTAAGCCATTAGTTCCTAACATGGCACACCTCTTAGTTCTGTACCGCAGTGTCAGTGCTGGGTATGTGCTTGGGTCCCAAGGGTGTGACACCCCTGTTGTACTTCCCTGCAGTGTCAGCGTAGGTATAAGCCCATGGTTCCTAGTATGGGACACCTCTAGTTCTGCACTGCCGAGTCAGTGTTGGGTATGTCCCCATGTCCCCAGGGTGATACAACCTGGTAGTATTGCACTGCTGTGTCCTTGTAGTTATAAGCCCATGGTTCCTAGTATGGAATACCTCCTAGTTCTGTACTGCAGTGTCAGTGCTGGCTATGTCCCTGTGTCCCCAGGGTGGAACACCCCTGTAGTATTCCACTGCAGTATCAGTGTAGGTATAAGCCCATGGTTCCTAGTATTGGATACCCCCAGTTCTGCATTGCAGTGACACTGTTGGGTATGTGCCTGGGTCCTCAGGGTGGTACGTCCCTGCAGTATTGCACTGCAGTGTCAGTGTAGCTATAAGCCCCTGGTTCCTAGTATGGGACTCCACCAGTTCTGCACTACAGTGTCAGTGTTGGTTATGAACCTGGGTCCCCAGAGAGGGACACCCCTGCAGTATTGCACTACAGTGTCAGCGTAGTTGTAACCCATGGTTCCTAGTGTGGGACACCCCATAGTTCTGCACTGCACTGACATTGCTGGGTATGTGCCTGGGTCCCCAGGGTTGGACACCCCTGTAGTATTACACTGCAGTGTTAGTGTAGGTATAAGCCATTGGTTCCTAGTATCGGACACCCCGCAGTTCAGCACTGCAGTGTCAGTATTACTTATGTTGCTTTGATGTCCAGTGAAGCACACCCTTGTAGTATTGCACTGCAGTGTCAGCATAGGTATAAGTCCATGGTTCCCAGTATGGAACTCCCCCTACTTCTGCACTTCAGTGGCAGTGTTTGGTATGTGCCCAGGTCCTCAGCTTTGGACTTCCCTGCAGTACTGCACAGTAGTGTCAATGTAGGTATGAGCCCATAGTTCACAGTATAGGACACCCCCCAGTTCTGCACTGCAGTGTCAGTGTTGGGTATGTGCCCAGGTCCCCAGGGACGGATACCCGTGTACTATTGCACTGCACTGTTAGTGTAGGTATAAGCCCATGGTTTCTAGTATGAGACACCCTGAAGTTCTGCTCTGCAGTGTCCATGTTGGGAATGTGACCATGTCCCCAGGGTGGAACACCTTGCAGTATTTCACTGCAGTATCAGCGTAGGTATAAGTCCATGGTTCCTAGTATGGACACCCCCTAGTTCTGCACTGCACTGCCACTGTTGGGTATGTGCCTGGCTCCCAAGGGTGAGACACTCCTGTAGTATTGCACTGTAGTGTTATTGTATGAATAAGCCATTGGTTCCTAGTACAGGACACCCCCTAGTTCTGTACTGCAGTGTCAGTGTTGGGTATGTGCCCGGGTCCCCAGGGTGAGACACCCCTCTAATATT
Organism: Neoceratodus forsteri; assembly: GCA_016271365.2. Lineage (NCBI taxonomy): Eukaryota > Metazoa > Chordata > Ceratodontiformes > Ceratodontidae > Neoceratodus > Neoceratodus forsteri. Next base: position 112,891,165 of record JADMNL010000024.1, read on the forward strand.
GCACTGCAGTGTCAGCGTAGGTATAAGCCCAAGGTTCCTTGTTTTGAACACCTCCTTGTTCTGCACTGCAGTGTCATTGTTGGGTATGTGCCCATGTCTCCAGGGTGGGACACCCCTGCAGTATTGCACTGTAGCGTCAGTGGACGTGTGAGCCCATGGTTCGTACTATAGGATACCCCCTAGTTCTGCTCTGCAATGTCAGTATTGCTTGTGTGACTTGGTTCCCAGGGTGGGACACCCCTGTAGTATTGCACTGAAGTGTCAATGTAGGTATAAGCCCATGGTTCCTACTGTGGCATACCCCCTTGTTCTGCAGTGTCAGTATTACTTATGTGTCTAGGTCCCCAGGGCTGGACACCCCTGTAGTAGTGCACTGTACTGTCAGTGTAGGTGTAAGCCCATAGTTCATTGTATATGACATCCCCTAGTTCTGCACCGCAGTGTCCGTGTTGGATATGTGCCCGGGTCTCCAGGGAGGGACACACCTGTGCTATTGCACTGCCCTGTTAGTGCAGGTATTAGCCCATGGTTCCTAGTATGGGACTCCTCCAGTTCTGCACTGCAATGTGAGTGTTTGGTATGTGCCTGTGTCCCTAGGGTGAGACACCCCTGCAGTTTTCCACAGCAGTGTCAGTGTAGGTATAAGCCCATGGTTCCTAGTATGGGACAAACCCTAGTTGTGCACTGCAGTGTCAGTGCTGTCTATGTGCCTGCGTCCCCAGGGCTGGACACCCCTGTAGTATTGTACTGCAGTGTTAGCATAGGTATAAGTCCATGGTTCCTAGTATTGGACACCCCCTAGTTCTGCACTGCAGTGTCAGTGCAGGCTATGTGACCAGGTCCGCAGGGTGGGATTCCCCTATACTATTGCACTGCAATGTCAGCGAAGGTATAAGCCCATGCTTCCTAGTATGGTACACCTCCCTAGCTCTGCAGTTTTAGTGTTGGGTATATGCCCAGGTCCCCTTGGTGAGACTCCCCTAAAATATTGCACTGCACTGTCAGTATAACAATAAGCCTGTGGTTCCTAGTATGGGACACCACCTCATTCTGCACTGCATGGCCAGTGTTGTGTATGTGCCCAGGTCCCCAGCCCATTTCCATAGTGTAGTGTTCCCCCTCCCCAGTCCCAATCACTGAGATAAATATAAATCCCCCAGCTCGTTTCCATAGTGTAGTGTCCCCTCTCCCCAACTCCAATCACCAATAAATATAAATCCCGCAACCCATTTCCATAGAGTAGAGTTTCCCCTCCCCAGTACCGATCACTGAGATAAATATAAATCCCCCATCCCATTTCCATAGTATAGTGTCCCCCCTTCCCAACCACTCATAAATATAAAACCCCAAACCCATTTCTATAATGTAGTGTTCCCCCTCCCCAGTCCCGATCAGTGAGATAAATATAAATCCTCCAACCCATTTCCATAGTGTAGTGTCCCCCCTCCCCAGCCCCAATCACTAATGAGAGAACTATAAATCCCTCAGCCCTTTTCCATAGTGTAGTTGCCCTCTCCACAACCCCAATCACTGATAAAATAAATATAAATCTCCCAACCCATTTCCATAGTGTAGTGTTCCCCCTTCCCAGTCCAGATCACTAATGAGATAAATATAAATCCCCCAGCCCATTTCCATAGTGTAGTTGTCCCCTCCCCAACCCCAATCACTGATAAAATAAATATAAATCCCCCAGCCCGTTTCCATAGTGTAGTGTAGTGTCTCTCCTCCCCAGCCCCGATCACTAATAAGATAACTATAAATCCCCCAGCCCATTTCTATAGTGTAGTGTACCCCTCCCCAGCCCCGATCACCAATATATGTAAAATAAATCCTCAATCCCCTGTTCCCTGGTGGCTAGTGGTCCCCCCAACCTCCCCCACCTTGTTAGGCATTGACCCATCACCTCTCTCCCCCCATCCCAATCCATGCCAGCAACTAGCACAACCCTTTTCACCATGCCACAGCCAGCTGCTGACTGAGCGATACAGGAATGGGTACAGTAAATAGTACGAGCTGACTGGTTGGCAAGACAACCAACAAGCGTACTGTTTCTACCTACGCTCCAGTATTACTCAGTCGGCAGCTGGCCGTGGCAGGGTGATGAGAGATGTGCCAGTTACTAACGTAGATGGAATAGAATGGGGGGGAGGTGGTGGATCAATGCCTAATGGAGTAGGGGGTGGGGGGACCACTAGCCAACAGGGAACAGGACTCTGGATTTATTTCAGGTATACAGTGAACGGGGTGGGGGGGACACTACACTATGGAAACAGGCTGGGGATTACTTTTATTTTATCAGTGATCGAGAGGGAGGGGACACTACACCTATGGAAATAGGCTGGGATTTATATGTCTCAAGTAAGATCGGGGTTGGGGAGGGGACAGTACACTCTGGAAACAGGCTGGGGGTTTATATGTATCTCATCAGTGATCGGGGCTGGGAGGGGAACTACACTATGGAAATGTTCTGGGATTTATATGTTTCTCATCAGTGATCGAGGCTGGGGCGGGGACAGTACACTATGGAAAAAGGCTGGGGATTATGTGTATTTTATCAGTGATTGGGGTTGGGGAGGGGGGGACACTACACTATGGAAACAGGCTGGGGATTTATATGTATCTCATCAGTGATTGGGGCTGGGGAGGGAGGAACTACACCACGGAAATGGATTGGGTGATTTATATGTATCTCATCAGTGATCGAGGCTGGGCTGGGGACAGTACACTATGGAAAAGGCTGGGATTATGTGTATTTTATCAGTGATTGGGGTTGGGGAGGGGACACTACACTATGGAAACAGGCTGGGGATTTATATGTATCTCATCAGTGATTGGGGCTGGGGAAGGAGGAACTACACTACGGAAATGGGCTGGGGATTTATATGTATCTCATCAGTGATCGAGGCTGGGGCTGGGGGACAGTACACTATGGAAAAAGGCTGGGGGATTTATATTTATTTTATCAGTGATCAGAGCTGGGAAGGGGGTACACTACACTATGGAAAAGGGATCAGGGCACTTCTTGTATTTTTTTACTCAAATCGGGGCTGGGGGGGACTGTGTATCTGGCCCCAAACTGTGCGCGGGGCACCTCCCGACCCCGTGCATTGTTAAAGTAGGGTTTCAATAGCATAACTATGCGGTGGCACAGCTGGCCATAGCTACTATTGGGAGGGGGTTCAATATTGTGATGCACGGCATATGCATGAGCGACCCCTTATTTGCATAGACACATCACAATATTGTGCGCGGCGGCGCAGTCAAGAGTGCAGGATGCATCAGTTGCCTTTCAATATGGCCACGCCCCCTGAAGGTCCCCACAAGTCCAGAGATGCATGGGGCATCTAGGGATGCACCGAGCATCTGGTCTGAATATGTGGGCCATATAGTATTGTATTGTACAGTACTGCACTCTACAGTGCTGTATTTTATTGTAGTGTACTGTATATGTATCATATTACACAGTATATGTAATGTGTTGTGTTGAATTGTATTGTATATATAATGTATTGTTGTGTACAGTATTTGTGTTGCATTGTATTGAAGTAAATTTAGCAGAAAGAGAGACCTGGCTTAGCAAAATCCAAGACCAAATTCATCCTGCTTGTGGCAGCTTCCCCCTACCCCAGGTTTGCCAAATGATTATTACCTACTTTCTCCCATTAGACATTTAGTACACTCAGAGTTCACATACTGAAACATAGAAACATAGATTTTGTCACAAGAAAAGAACCTTTAGGCCCATCCAGTCTGCTTCTTGTCCCTGCTTATTTCGTCACCACTGACCTTAGTTGGGCAAAGGTGTCACCCCCTCCTCTACCTAATATGCCCCTATGCCTAACCCATGCATGCTTGAAACTCCCCACAGTCTTTGCCTCCACTCCCTCCTCTGGTAGGCTGTTCCAGTCATGCACCATCCTTTGCATGAAGAAGTATTACTGCACATCTCCCTAAACCTTCCCCCTCTTAACTTCATTGCATGCCCCCTTGTTCTAGTGCCTCGCTTTCTCTGAAATAGACCCTCAACTTGCACCCTGTTCACTCCTGTGAGGTACTTGTAGGTTTCAACCATGTCCTCTCTTGCTCTCCTCTCTTCCAGGAAGTACATGTTGAGTTCCAGCAGCCTTTCCTTGTGTGGCTTCTCGTGCAACCCCCTCACCATTTTGGTTGACCTCCTCTGCACCGCCTCAACCCTTTCAATGTCCTTGAGGAGGTGCAGCCTCCAGAACTGGACACAGTACTCCAGATGGGGCCTCGCCAGTGAGCGATACAATGGCAGCACCACCTCCCTTCTCCTGCTAGAAATCCCTCTCCCAATGCAGCCCAGCGTCCTGCTAGCCTTTCCCACTGCTTTATCACACTTCCCAGCTACCATGAGGTAATCAGATATGACGACCCCAGGTTTCTTTCTTGCTTGGTGACTTCTGTGTCCAAAATGCATAATCTTGCACTTTTTGGCATTGAAACTCAGCTGCTACACCCTAGACCATTCCTCTAGTTTTCTCAGATCCCTTTGCATTCTCTCCACCCCTTCCTGAGTGCCAGCCCTGTTGCAGATTTTGGTATCATCCGTAAAGAGACACACCTTATGCTCAAGAAGAGATAATCTGCAGGAAAAGTAGTGCTATAGGATCCATAGAAAGGATGCTAGAATTGAAGAAATATCCAGATTGGCTTTTTTGCATCTCTCTAAATCACACACACACTCTAAAGACCCAATTCCAGTGCAAGGCACTATGGGTATACAAATCCTTGTGCAAGTCAGGCTGATGAGGCTTCACCAGAACAGACAGCACTTTTTAAACAGGCTTGTACATCTAACCCAGTGTAGGCTGAGAATGGCAAACTAGAAAAATGGGTTTCATCCTGTTGGGGACTCCTCAATGTAGTGCCGTCATTGTCTAAGCCAGGTACCAAGTTAGACCCCCAAGGCATCGCACCTTTTATTACGCTTGGAGTTAGCATGCAGAAGAGGCAGTTTGAAAGAAGAGTAGTGATTCCCTAAAAGGATGCTGGGAGAGAAAAAATATTCAGATTGTTTGGTTTTATGCCAGCCCAATGGAGAAACGGTTGCGCTTCCGCCCCTCCCCCCACACCAGTAACCCGAATGGACATGGTTGTTTGGTGGGCCGGTATGGAGAGGAAGGATCTAGCACCTGGCAGTAGCTCTCCTTCCTCAGGGGGAACACCAGCTCCCACTGCAGAGACTGCCACCTGACTGAGGCCAGGGAGCAGCATAGCACGACTGCACATAGAAGGGGAAGAGTTGGAGCATGACGTGCTGGCGCACACATCCTTATGGGGGAAAAAATTCAGGAGGAAAAAGCTGGGCTGCTACATGTCAGCACCCCCCCCTCCCCGTAGGCTCTTCCGTGACCAACACAGCTGGCCACCCATCAGATGAAGGTCCTGCGCAAGTGGCGGGTAACCAGCAAGTCCGTGAGAAGGTCAGTGATGGGTCTGGGGAGGGGGTGCTATCAGGCAGACCTTGGTGATGGGAGCAGAAAATACTGATTGGAAAAAGAAAAAACAACTTGCTTGGTTTTGGGTCATTGCTACAAACCACACATATACTCAATGCTGCCATCATTAGATGGCGACTGTGAGCCCTTACTAACCCAAAGGGAAGCTGCCAATTATTTCAGAAATTCTATGATCCCTTAACAGAATCATTGATGTGAACAGTTAGCAGGTTTTGAATCACCCACTGAGTGACAGTTTCAGTGACGTGGCTCTGTGAGACACTCAACTGTTTCCTGAGGGGGCCACACAGGAGCCCAGTGAGGTTTTTCTCAGATTCATGACTGGCAAAGGAGAAATTTGCATGTTAATAAGAAGCTGCCTGGACCGATTGGCTTAATGTGTTTGGGGGTTAAGTATAATTAAATGTCAAGGGAGATATATTGTGAAGTAATAAAGCGGCAGCTAATTTATCAAAATCGAGGCCCTAGTGCAAGGCATTCCAAATAATAAACTACTCTTCCATCCGCCTCTTGAGCTGATGGGCTTTGCTTAGTCTAGACAGAGACCTTAAATTTTAATGGAGCCTACTTGGAGTAGAATGAGAGTATGTGGAGTAAGATAAACAGCCTATTATTCACAGAGTAATATATATATTTAGAGCAATACTCGAGTGCTAAATGGCATTCAGTTAACATGGTTCCCTGCTGGGCCTTTCGCTCCTCAGGACCCTCTGTACTGGTTTACATATATTACAAGAGATTTTCCCAACTGCTACCAAACTCTGTGTTGCAAACATGTTTCCTAGTGTGGACAACACGTTAGTTTGTCAAAGATTAACCTTTTCTCTCTCTCTCTCAGTCCCCCTCTTCCCATCCTTCCAGACCTCTCTCTCTGGTTCCCTCCCACCCTCTCTGTTCCCTCTCTTGCTCTCTCTCTCTCCCTTTCTTTTTCCCTCTCTACATCCCTATATCTCTGTCCCCTTTACTCTTTCTCTAGCTCCAGCCTTCTCTCTCAATCTCCCTTTTTATTTTTTTTTTTGTATTATTTATAATTTTGCACTAAAAACATACAAAATCTTATGGTGTAGGAGGTAACATAAGATATATATGCCAGATTTTATCCAACAGTACTAAGCAGCCCCTCCCATATAGCCTCCGCATAGGGGGAAGAACCGTCTATCGGAAAAAAGGAGAAAACATTGGTACCCACAGCATGCAGCTAAGGAAGCATAAAGGTGAGCAATAACAATTTGATAATGGAACTAAAAATTAGCGACCAGCGATTTACTCTGTTCCATGTGGCTCCCGAGTTAGTATATCTATATAACATAGTGCTCAGAAAAAAAATTCTCCTACCCTCCCAGGCATCTTTTATACAACAAATAACCCAAATCTCTGCGAATCATGGCATTATCCATCAATTGTATAACATACATGAGCTCCAAGACAATAAAGGAAAAACATTGCATAATAGGTGAAAAGTTATAAATAAGTCCCATTCTGTATCCTGTGCCCAATCCATTCACATAGTCCCAGCAAGTTCCCTTACAAATATGCGTAAAGCACATTAATTAGGGCCAATTCAAGTGTGTGAGATTCCACAATTTGGTGTCCGGCAATAACAAATTTTAAAACTAAGCACAAATAATACTTCAATGACGAATATCTCCAGACAGTCAGGATTATGCCCCATCCCATACCAGCACACCTCGTTAAGTCACTGGTGCATATCGGGCTCAGGGCACTGCTTCATCAAAGGTGGCATTCTCCTCTTCCTCCCCATCCAATTCCAGCTCAGTGGTCTGCAACAGGCGTTCTGCATCTTTAGGGTCTTGAAATTGGTATTGCTTGCCTTGCCATTTCAAACGCGGTCGGCGGGGAAAAAGTAGTTGGTGTTGAATCTTGTGAAACCGCAACCCATTTCACGGACCCCATCGAACCCTTTCCTATGGAGACGGGTACCATAGGCCAAATCTGGATACATTTGCAGAGTACTCTGTCCATACTGTAGAGAACGCCTTCTTCGTGCATAGCTGAGCACTCGATCACGATCGCTTACACTGGAGCAGATCACCAAGAAAGTCCGTGGAATCGCCGCATCTACAGGAGGCCTCCTCAGGTTAACACGGTATGCTTTTTCTAAGGAGAGCGGGAGTTCATCCTCCAAAAGGCCTAACATAGCTGGTAAGAGGGCCCGTGCAAATCCCAGTGGTCCTCCCCTTCGGTTAGTTCCTTCAGCCCCAGGATACGCAAGTTACGTTCTCTTGCCTGGTTCTCGAGCAGCTCAAGCTGTTGGCAGAACATTGAGTTGTCTTTAATCAATTTAGTAGTAGCCTCGTAGGTTTTAGCGGTAGACTGCTCCATTTTCTGCATTCCCCGCTCACAGCCATCCATTCTATTTTCCAGCTCTGACACTCGAGATGTTAGTGAATCCAGCTTTTTGTCGATATCTTGCACAGTTTTAACTAGCTGGTTAATCTCCCTTTTTATGTTGGCTTGCCATGCCTGTGCAAGCCAACATCTTGCGGTAGTGCAGATTTGGAGGCGTGGTCGCTGTTGGGAAAATGCAGGGCACGCATCAGTAGGTGCGTCCCTCATTCCCCAACCAGCCTGCATGCCGGTGCCACACTTTGCATGCTAATGTGGCGAGCACATCTAAGGAAAGGTCCACTGCAATCCAAGCAAAGCTCGTCAAACGCAGCGATCCTTTTCTTGTCATGCTCACTGCCATTATGTGCATGGCGGGACACGGCCATAGAACTGCCGACTTCGGAGGTGCCCAATCCCCCTGTCAGCTGCCCTGTCCCCTGTCAATGTGCCGACAGGGGCGACTCCGTCGAGCAAAAGCGCCCCTAATTGTGTAATGCGAGGGGTGCCCAATCCCCTCGGCTGTTACCCCACCCCCTTTCCTTGTGTGCTGAGTGGGGGCCCACTCTCCGTCGGCAGAAATAACCCCCCAGTTGTTTAATGTCGGGGGTGCCCAATCCTCGATAATCGTCCCCCCTTCTTTTGTGCCGTATGGGGTGCCCAATCCGTCGGATAGACCCCCACCAAACCAGTTAGGTGGCACGCTGGGAGCCCACCCAGCGTGCCAAATCCCGGAAAAAAAAAACTGTCCTCCGATGTTTTCTTTTCCTTTTACTACCTGTGAAAGGAAACGGTCCCTCATAGTCTCCGTGCCCCCTGCCCCCACCCGCACCCACCCACTGCGCACCCTGCCCCCCACACACACCCATATCCCATACTTACCTCCGGAGCTCGGGCGCGACAATCATCGGTGGACCGGGAACACGTCTGCACTCTTCAAAGCCGACCGCGAACTGAGGAAATGCTGGTAAGCTGTATAATGGGATAGATAGGGGTTTTTCAACTTTAGTACATATCTTAGGCATTTTTGCGAATTGTGGCCCCAAATTTTCAACATGGGGTTTTTGGGACCCCTTCTCGTGAATTCTTGTACTGTCATGGCGTTATTCGGTCCCGAAAGGTGATTTCGCAGTCACTGCGCGAATCACCTTTCAGGACCACAAAAGATGACAGTGCCACTGTTCATGAGGGGGGTCTCAAAAACCCTATGTTGCAAATTTGGTGGGAGAATCCAACACGACTGTTTTACAAGCATGCATAGCAGCTGCGCAACGCACGCTCATAAGTTAGCGAATTCACAATATTTCCATGCCAGATTCTCAACACTGGCATTTTACCACATCTTCTTGTGAACTGTGCAGCTGTCATTTTTCACATCCTGGCTAAAATGTGTTTTCGCACTTCCGGCGCAGAATAGCGTGGTCATGGTGTGAAATCAGTGTTCGGGACACATTACAAAAATGACAGTGGCACTGTTCATGAGCAGAGATACTAAAATGCCTGTGTTGACAATTTGGTGACAATACTCCATAAAGTATCTGTTTTAAAAGCACGCACAGCAACTGAGCAGCACACGCTTGTACGTTGGCGCATTAGCACTATTTGCATGCCAGATTCTCAACATTGGCATTTTACCACACCTTCTTGTGAACTGTGCAGCTGTCATTTTTCACATCCTGGCTGAAATGTGTTTTCGCACTTCCGGCGCAGAATAGCGCGGTTGCTGTGCGAAATCAGTGTTCGGGACACATTACAAAAATGACAGTGATACTGTTCTAAACAGAGGTCCTAAAATGCCTGTGTTGAAAATTTGGTGACAATACTCCATCAAATGACTGCTTTACGAGGTGCATAGCAACTGCGCAATGCACGCTCGTAACAACGCATTCACAATAATCAGTGTGGGATGCTTTACTAAACCCCTCGGGCTTTGCCCTCTGGGTTTATGTAGCATCCCACACCTCAGGTGTGTGTAAAATTCTCATTACACACGCCACCCCATGCATTATTCTATATGTAATATGCTTTGAAATAAGAGCATGCTCCACACAATGCTTGCAGCTGCTCCACTCTTGCACAGGGTGTGGACAGCTGCAGAGGCCCCCCATGCACAGGATGTGCACCTTTGGGGCACCCCACAGCATCCAGAGCCATTGTTGTATGCTTACTCCATGCCCAAATCATGGTCACAGGACCCATCTCTGCAGCGGGCCTGGGGCAGGCAAGGGGACAGACAACTGCATGATCCTGCACATTGCCAGGGAAGCAAGTGCAGCTGGCACAGAGGGCATCTACTTTGGCGCTGTCGTACCACCTATGTGCCCCTCTCTGACTGGTTGTCCAGTTCATACCGGGGCAAGTACAGCCCATTCTCCACTGGCCCCCAGTCCTGGGTGAAGAGGTATGGGCTGGGGGTGTCACTGGCACTGGTCTGATATTATGGCACATTTCTGGCTTGTTTTGAAGGGGGAATGGCAGCCTCTGGTGGACTGGCATGGGCTGCCATATCCTGTGGACCCCCATCCCTGGTGTCACCCACTGGTCCTGCACAGTAAGGCCAGAAGACCCCAAGGCACACCACAACACTTGTTGGTGTCTGCAGGGTAGGGTGAGGTGAAATGGCGTGAGCGCTATGGCCGACGATCCAAAGGCGCATCTCAGTGCCTGTCAGTCTCTGCAGTGTGGGGGTGGGATTGGCATCAGTTCAATACTTTACTGCCATTCCAATTATGCATCTCTCTAACTTCTGCACTATTAATGCCAATGCCAGCAGGACAACATTCAGCATTGACAAATGCTTGTTCTCTCTCCTTCCATCCCTCCCTCCTTCTCCCCTCTTTCTCTCCCTCTCTCTCCATCAATCTCTCTAGCTGCCTCTCCCCCCCCTTCTCTTGCTCCATCTCTCTCCCTATATCTCTGCAGCACAATCTGCTAGAGATTTTTAATAAGGGATATTGAATATCTTTCCTGGAAATACTGCATGGTGTGACACCATCATTATCAATTATAGCCCTTAGGGTGGAAAGCATTTGAGTCCTGATACACCGTAGGGTCTTGTTAATTTGAAAGGATCCTAGGAGACCATGAAAAGGTATTTCTAAACTCCAGTTTGGAACAATCTAATTTTACTGGTCAGAAATTGTCCATTTATTGCCAGATGTCAGATCTCGGGAAGGACATTTTACTTAGTGCAAATGGAAAATTACCAGAATCCCTTTAAGCAGATGGACAGCATGGGTATTATTTATGGGGGAATACTACCCCTCCTTTGTCACCTGAGCTCAGTACTAACCCCTTCCCTTGGTACCACCCAACACAACAGCTGGGTTCTCCCCTGGTACCATACACTGCAGCAGCCCTCTTTAGAGAATAGTACACCCCAAATGAACAGGCAACTGAAAAGAGATGATAACTCACCCTCATGACACGGACCCTGTATCAGACAGCTAGCGGCCTATCATAGGATAACATTTTCCCTACTTCCTTGTTCTCATATCTAGACAGTACTGGAAAGTAATGCTCTGGGTCTCGTATCCCCCGTTGGTTCTGTAAAGGGGTGAGCCTGGGGTCAGTAAGACTTGTAATATTCTATAAGCTGTCTAGTGCAAATAAAGCAATAAAAAAAATCATTAAAAAAAATGTAAGACCCCTATGCGGTGGGCGTCCCTCCCAGGTGGCTTATGGGGCAAGGGACCACTACCTTAAAACATGACTGGACTGCCTTACATGTTAGCAGTGGCTCCTGGGTTCTTTTCTCATGCAGCAGTGAGGCAGGTTCATATCCAAAAGAAAAGAAATCTGCTGTTCCTCCAGCCAAAGAAAGATTTAATTTGGCCAGATGATGTGTCAGTACAACCCCTGCTGTAATTACCCACCTCCACACTGCAGTCTAAGCTCCCGTGGACCCAACACAACGGCAACAGTACCCGCCACCCAGCATGCACAGTATTGCAGCAGCCAATAACAAAATCAGGTTTGCATAACAAAAAAAACAGTTTTGTTTATCACCACAGGACCCCTGTCAGAGGAAAGGATTAGAACAGGTCACACCAGTACTTGACCTCATTTAAGTACCCCTCTAGGCAGGATCTGTTTTACCATCTGCTACTCTAGCTGCACATAGCTAAAGGGGAACTGTCTGCACTCCAGGAGCAAAAAAATGCAGGACCAGTAGGTCCTGATTGACTAAAATGCACTAGTTATAAATTTTTTTCTTTTTTTTTATTGTTTATACTCCTGCTCCATCGGCCTTCAGATTCTGGGGAAGCCCCAGCCACGTCATCCCAGCGTCCACCAGCTGGCGCTATACCCCCAGGGTTTAGCCCCCCTGGTGGAGTCAGCGGAGGGTGCCCTCCCCTTCTGAGACAGGATCCAGTGTTTTCACTGTGGCTGGCTGGGTGCAGGGCCTGCGAGCTCCCTGTCATCCGCTGGGAGCTTTTTCCATTTATCTGTGCACCCTTGCGGGTGCACGGCTTGCAATGATGCCTGCGATAGGGTCGCACACACTCCCATGCACACACACATCAAGCATCTGCCACGCTTCCGCCCCACATTGGTGCAGCTCCATGTCGGCAAGCCACAGCCTCCGCTAGGGATCAGGTGTGCACTGGTCACTGATCTCCCCCCTCCCCGGAGATGGAGAGCAATCCATTGGATGCTTGATCCATCTCTTCTCCTGCCAAATCATGGCAGCCCATGCTCATTCCAGAACATAGGTCGCCAGCGCAGCGCGAGGTGTGGCGTCCAGTACCTCAACCCTCAGCACCACCGAGTCAGCTAAGTTGTAAATTTTTCAATAAGTTACATAGCTGAAATCTGTAAGTTTATCTGGTTGATCCTGTGACCCTACCCCACTGACCATTATTTTAGAGTCCCCCACGGCCAGCACTCTAGTGACACGACTGATGGACTAAGCCACAGGGGACTCCTATGAGCCAGTATAGTTAGAAAATATTAACAGATATACAGCACATGTTTGCACTTCTAACGCTGGTACCAATTGATTGAGGAATGCACTTTCCTCAGTCGATTGGTACTGGCTTTAGAAGCACAAATATATGGTGTATATCTGTTAATATTCTTTGATAACTATATTGGCACATAAGAGTCCCCTGCAGCTTAGCCCATTAGTTGTTTCATCAGAGGGCTGGCCGCAGGGGACTCTGGAAAATAATGGTCAGCGGGGGGGGGTTCACAGGATCAATTGGATAAACCTACAGACTTCAGCCATGTACGTTATTAAATATTTTTACAACTACTGCATTTTAGCTAATGGGGGCCTATTGGTCCCACATTTTTGCTCCTGGATTACTGACATTTCCCCTTTAAGTTCTAAGAGGGCACGGCACAACTGTCTGTATTTTGGCTGCCACTAAGAAGGTGCAGCAAGGCACAGCCATGCTTTTCTCACCCTCACACCACAATATGCTCTCCTGTACTGGAGGCTGCCACCCTTGCCCACCTTGTACCAGGACTTGCCCTTACACATTCTGGGGTCTCCCTTTATGGCAGTTCCTGGGTATCCAGAGTTGAATTGCAGCAGGCCCATAGATGTTGCCACGGGTTAGCCAGTGTTGGTACACTGCTCAATTTAAGGAACACAGCAATAGGCTGAAATATACATTTCACCTCAAAGGCCATGCAATTGCAAATATGGCTGTGAACCTCAAACAAGAGTTATTTATAGTCCAGCCCGATGACCGACTTGCAAATAAATCCAACTAATAATAGATGACCCCTTGCATAGGGCAAGCCCTGATCTTACCAGTTCCCCAATCAGACAGCTCCTTCTGGCACTGCAGGGTTCTGGCACTCTGATCTCCTACGATAGTACTGGATCAGCTGGGCTATCCACTCAGATTCACCACTCCTCTCTCAGGTGCTAGCTTCTCCAAATCGCTCGTGGGGGTTCCACTGGCTCTACCTCTCTTGGGGCTGTTGAGTTCACAGACCAACCCACACATACCACCTTCACAGACCCTCAGGGCAGCAGCAGACCATCACCTGTAATACCTGCTACAGAATCTGGATCAGCAACCCCGGATTTCAGTTTCTCCACTCCATGCTGTCTTTTCAGTGTTGTCACTTGTGCTTGCTTATGAAACTCAGACATTTTTCAGGCAGACAGCAGGTCCTCTCTCCATGATCTCTCTCATATATCTACTGGCCTCTAGCACAATCCAACTTAAATATCAGCAGTTCAAGGACACATCCCATTGGTTCCCAGGCCATCACACAAAGGCTACAAAACCTCATAGGTTCAGAAAAGGTGTCAGAATCCACTGTCCCAGCTTCTCCCAGATGCCTTTGGGGAAAGTTTAAATAGAAATGCGGAACCAGGTCCCAGGGTAAATTAACTTTTTAAAAAAGGCAGGTGGCACACTGGTAGCCCACCCCAGTGTGCTGAAAGCAAGCCTGAAAAAAAAAAATTCCCGCGATGTCTATTTTGTTTTCTCCCTGAAAGAAAGGAAACGGTCCCACGCCAGTCGCAGTCCCCTCCACCAACCCGCACCCACCCACTGTGCACCCTACCTCCCCACACCCCTCTCATCCCATACTTACCTCCGGAGCCTGGCGCGATGATCTTCGGTGGACCGGGAGCACATCGGCACTCTTCAAAGCCGACCGCGAACTGGAGAAATGCCGGTAAGCTGTATAATGGCATAAATAGGCTTTTTTCAACTTTGGTGCATATCTCAGTCATTTGGGGGAATTTTGGCACCAAATTTTCAACATAGGGTTATTGGGACCCCTCCTCATGAATTCAGCCACTGTCATTTACGTTATTCGGTCCCAAAAGGTGATTTCGCTGTCACTGTGTGTAATCACCTTTCAGGACGAATTAATGAAATGTCAATGCCAGTGTTCATGAGGTGGACTCTCAAAAAGCCTATGTTGCAAATTTGGTGAAAAAATCAAAAAAATGACTGATTTACAAGTGTGCATTGCGCAGTTTCCACACACGCTCGTAACTTTGTGAATTTGTAATATTTTCACTCCAGATTTTCAACATTGGCATTTTTCCACACCTCCTTATGAACAGTATAGCTGTCATTTTTCCCATCCTGACTGAAATGTGTTTTCACACTTCCGGTGTAGAATAGCGCAGTCGCAGCAGGAAATCAGCGTTCAGGACACATTAAGAAAATCACAGTGACATTGTTCATGAGCAGAGGTCCTAAAATGCCTATTTTGAAAATTTGGTGACAAAAGTCCATGAAATGACTGTGTTACGAGTCTATGTTGTGCAGTTTCCACTCACCCTCGTATATTCACGCATTTGTAGTATTTTCCCTCCAGCTTTTCAACATTGGCATTTTTTCACACCTCCTTATGAACATTACAGCTGTCATTTTTCATATCCTGCCTGAAATATGCATTTACACATCTGGCGCAGAATAGCATGGTCGCTGTAGGAAATCAGTGTTCGGGACAGATTAGGAAACTTATAGTGACACTGTTCATGAACAGAGGTCACAGAATGCCTATGTTGAAAATTTGGTGAAAAAATTCCACTAAATGACCGTGTTACGCGCATGCATTATGCTGTTTCCATGTAAGCCCAGAAATTTGAGTATTTTTAATATTTTCACTACAGATTTTAAACATTGCCTTCTCCTTCTCACCTCCCTATGAATGGTACAGCTGTCATTCTTCACATCCTGCCCGATCTGTGTTTTCATACATCTGGCGCACAATGGGACGGTTGCTGTGGGAACTCAAAGTCCAGGACACATCAACAAAATCACAGTGCCACTGTTCATGAGAAGAGGTCCCAAATGATTTCATGAGGTGGGGGTCACAAAAAGGCCATGTTGAAAATTTGTAGTGCAAATGCCAACAAACGCCTGGGGTGTTAGGGTTTCTAACCATAACTTCCCACCCTGTACAGACTGACAGGCATTAGGGGTGTGCCTTTGGATTGCCAACTGTAATGTTCATGCCATTCCACCCCCACCCCACAACCCTGCAGCCAGTGACAGGCATCGAGGTGTGCCTTGGACTCTTCAGCCCCAGAGTTCACCCCATTCTCCTATACTGCACCCATTTCAGCATATGTCCTTATGGAATGGGGTGACTGTAAAACCGAACACCCCAAGGCACACCTCAACACGTGCTATTGTCTGCAGGATAGGGTGAAGTGAAATGGCATGAATGTTATGGGCGATGATCCAGACATATACCCCAATGCCTATCTGTCTCTGCAGGGTGGAGGTGGGGTTGGCGTGAAGTTCAATACTTCACTGCCATTCCTATTCTGCATCTCTCTAACTCCTGCGTTTCCAATGCTAATATCAGCAAGCAAACATTCGGCATTGATAAATGCTGGTTACTTACTGCCCCCATCACTTTAATTCACTTCCCCTCCATATCACCAATTGCACTTCTTTATTCACCTTTAAAAAAATGTTGTGGAAATGGCTTTTTGATAGGGATGAATGTAATTGCTCTGTTTGAAATTATGGTATTTATTGTATGTGTTTTTTATGACCTTTTGACTGTGTGTATAGTTTGTATCTAATATGGTCTTTTAACTGTATTTGTACACTTGTCGCATATGAAAATGGGCAGATATGCTCATTATGCTCATAAATATAAAATAAAAAAAAAAAAGAAATCCCTTTGATTGGTTGCCCCAGGGATCAAAGGGTCCAAGATGGCAGCTTTAAAGAGCAGCTGATGCCTTCAGGAGAACTTTACTAAAAAATAATATTTAGACACAGTCCAGCTTGTATTTCACATTAGTTATGTATCCCTCCACCCCAGTATTTATTACTGAGGTCATCTGCATGAAAACAGGATCTCTGCTTCTGAAGAGTTCATCTATTCCTGTTGTTGTCTCTTTACCTGAGGTCATAATGCACTGCCTGTGACATCACTGTTAGTCCCATGGCAACACATTGTGATGTCACAAAAGAGGATTATGACTTGAAGTAGGGAGTCTGCTATAGAGGAAGATGAACCCTGAGGGATAAAAATCATGGGCCCGATCCCAAGTCGAGCTACACCGGCATAAGGCAGGATACGTCACCCTCCATGGTGTATCCCGTGACTTATGCCATGTCATACGCCCAGTGCCATTCCAAGAGGTACCGCATGCTAGTGCATCTACGGGCTGTGACAATTGCAATTTCAGACACCACTTATGCCACAGCCCACAACACCTGGTGCAACTGCGGGTTACGACATGTACATAGCCCAATTCCAGGTGGGCAGCTGTCATAACCCACAGTTGCAATTCCCAAGTCACAGTGGCGTAGAGAAACTCCGACAGCTCGGAGATGTCCTAAGTGGCATCCGACAGCTGGCACCGTTAGATGCCACCATGCAGAGCCCCGGCGATGGCGCCATAGGGACTCCTAGCCCCCTGCAGCACACCCCTGCCCTCCAACCCCCCCGATCGTCAGGGACCCCCGGGGGTCCGAGAGCGCCCCCCCCCAGGACGACTGTGCCATATGTCCAGCCTTCCCATGCCCCCTGGTGTCTGCCGAGGTGGTCCGGGGCTGGGGGCTTGGGGCTGCCTGTCGCTCGCACAATTTGCAACATGCGGCTCACGATATGCCATCGTGGGCTACCACCACACGCATGGCATATCTTTATATGCAAGTGCCAGACCCTGCTGCTTCTGGAATGAGGCGAAGGTCCCTGGCTTAGAGGTTAATTGCTGTGAATCCAGAATCTGTCCCCAGTTACACTGGCTGTCTTGGAATCCGCCCCATGTACTTATGCATATGTTCTAGTAATAAATACTGGTGGGAGGAATCTTAGAATATATATGGAATGGAAGCTGAATTGTACCTAATTATTACATTTTTCAAAGTTTTTTTTAAAGTGTCAGCAGCTCTTTAACTTGGCTATACTTGAACCAGCTCTAGGCTCATTATTTCATAGTGCAGCATTTGTTCTCTTTTTTGTGTGTTTTTTTTCACATTTCCATGTTTGACTAAAGCATTGTACTCCAAAAGTATCCCTCCTGTGGTCAGGTGCACCACCCACAGCTACAATAGTCCAGAATGCCGCTGCAAGGTTTCTGACTTCTGCTTAGAAAACCAATCATATTACCCCCGCACTCCGGATTCTGGGCTAGCTGCCTGTTTGGTGTTACACTAACTACAGGATATTATTGATGATGTGTAAAGACCTAGACAGACTGGGCTTGTAGAACCTTAGTGATCACCTGATCACCTAGACCCCAGTGAGGGTGATGCCTTCTGTGGGGCAGGGGTGGTTGATAATGCTACCATCGCATTTAAAATCAGCTGAAGATGAGGTATTTGCAGTCACTGGCCCCATACTATGGAACACTCTTCCTCAAGATATACACCATACCGCTCTCAACCAATCGGTAAGGGAAAGTTATCTCAACAATATCTTTTGGATCGGACTTACCCCGAGTAAAGTTGATGGTTTTGTAATTAAGTGGTCTCTGGGAAGTCTGCAGATAGTTAAATCATCTCCTCCTTTCAATTTTTAGTTTACTGAATGGAAGTGTTTTTGATATCTAAAAATGTCCAGCGTTTTTATGTTCTGTTGATTTGACTTACTCCAAAGATGAAGGCCATGGGGCAGAAATTAGAGTGTTGTTGGTGGAAGTCCATGACTAACTAGGATAGACTGGCTCTGAGAACACACTACAGAGAGTATCAGAGGGCAGTCTTCCATAAGAAGGCAGCATTTCTGTCCAGGGAGGTTGCGGCAGGGAGGAGCAAACCAACTCAGCTTTTCCAGACTGTAGATAGGTTATTACATCCTTCCTGCCTCCAACCAGTAAAAACATTTTCATCCATCAGGTGCAATGAGTTCACTCAGTTCATCTCTCAACAGGTGTCCTCAATCAGGTCTTGGATAACCCCAAGCGGTCTATCATGGCCCAGCCAATAGTGACTTCAGTCTCTACTGGTTTGCAGGGTGCAGGCAGGTGGGGCACAGCCAGGGCACTGATATAGTGCTGCTAGGGGGATGCTGTACAGGACATGGGGCACCAACTGGGGCACAAATGTTTTTACCAGGGCACATGCCGAGGTGTGCCCTGGAGTAAAGTTGCAACTGGTCCCAGAAGAGGGAAGTTGGTTGTCATGAGGAGCACTCCCCCTGTTTGGGGAGAGTTTAGGAGGATCAGTGAAGGAGGTGTTTGAGGTGATCTCAGAGTTGCGGCCCACTTATTGTGAACTGTACCCAGGTACAACATGCCTCCTACAAAGTTTTGTGAGATTTCTGTGGCCAGTGTTCACTGATAATCCAGTGCTCCCTTTTGTTTTGTTTTATTCATTTTTATCCCTTGGTCATCCAGCCTGCCCTCGTCTGCCTCCTCTTCTCTAACCCTGTTAAACCACCATCTCTGGGACTTAACATGTGACACTTGCAGTGACCCACAGATTGCTTCCCTGTGGTGGAGCCTCCTGGAGAGGCCCTGGTTCACAGGAGGAATTTAGCTTGGTTATGGGTCATCACACCCAGTAGGCAGATGCAGGGTCTGCAGGGAGAGGAAGGAGTCATCCTGCTGGCCAGGCTGTTTTTCCATTGTTCTGGAGAACCCTCGGAGGCTCCAGGGATGTGGTGGCTTGGCATGCACCACGCTGATGTTTCCCCCAGGAGTGTCCCCTACCTGGAACCACTGCTCTAGCCTCTACCTCTATCTATGGTCACCTAGGTGGTGGTATCACTGCGGAACCAGGAGAGGAAAAATTTGCACAGTACTCAGGCTAATGCTGCACCCAAAAAAATGAATGCAAACCAGCCTACAAGAAAAGGGTGTGCAAAACAAGCAGCAAAGACAAAAAAGTCAAATACTCAGTGTTTATTCAGCACAAAAAATGATAGACAGACAGAGAACAAAATGCCCCAGTGCTTTGAACCAGCCACTGTCTGTTTAAATCCTGACTTTAAATGAAGTTGCTGGATTTGTAGTTACTCTTCCCCCTGAAGAGGTGTGTCCAAAATGGTGACGCACTCACCAGGATAAGTCAGCAATATCCAGTATCCAAAAAATAGACTAAGTCAAATGGTTAAATTCCAAAGTTTTATTGCTGAATATTTGGCACAGTTAGCACTGTGAGCAACAGAGTGCCTCACAAACCCCTGCACTTCGACCAGAGGTCTTCCTGAGGGGGTGAAGAGCCTGCACGGGTTCGAAGCACCAGGGCATTTTGTTCTCTGTCTGTCTGTCATTTTTTGCACTGAATAAACACTGAGCATTTGACTTTTGTGCCTTTGCTGTTTTTCATATCCTTTTCTTGTAGGCCGGTATCACTGCAAAGCAGGCAACCCACCCTCCCCGGAGCAGGAGAGCATCTGTCATGTTGCTAAATCCTCCAACCCCCCTGACTGACCCCTGAATGGCCCAGGCTCATTCCCATACCAGAGTACCTGGCATGACAGCAGGTGAGGCATAGATGCCTCAGCCCTCCATGCCACGGGGCTGGTCCAGTGCTCCCTTTTGAAGGGGTCCTTTCCAGTGCATTGAAAGATGTGCTGGTGAGGCCTCTTCTGACACAAACATCTTTGGACCAAGACTGTTTGTCAAATTGTAGACCTGCATCTAACCTTCCCTTTTTGGGAAAGGTTATTGAGAAGATGTTGGCTCTGCAACTTGAGACACACCTTATGACCTTTAACATCTACAGCCACTTCAGTCCAGATTTAGATCTAGGCACAGTATGGAGACCTCATTGGTCAGGGTGTATAATGGCTTCCTCATGGCCAGAGGTAGAGGGGAGCAATCAGTTCTCATTCTACTCTGTGTATCTAAGGATACTGAGGGAACTTAGGGAGGTACTCACTGTACCTCTGACAGACCTTTTTAACAGATCACTGGAGACTAGTGTGGTCCCAGGGGACTGGAGAAGGGCACATGTAGTCCCTCTTCCCAAAAGTGGTAACAAGGAAGAGGTGAGCAATTATAGGCTTGTCAGTCTGACATTGGTGGTCTGTAAGTTGATGGAAACACTATTGAAGGAAAGGATTATGGAATCTCTTGTTTCCAACAGATTGCAGGACCCAAAGCAGCATGGTTTCACAGAGGGGAAGGTCATGCCAAACCGATCTGATAGACTTTTTTGACTGGGTGACCAAGGAGCTTTCTCAGGGAGGTGCAGTGGACTTAGCTTACCTGGATTTCAGCAAGGCTTTCGACACCGTTCTACAT
The DNA here is from genome assembly GCA_016271365.2 of Neoceratodus forsteri. Lineage (NCBI taxonomy): Eukaryota > Metazoa > Chordata > Ceratodontiformes > Ceratodontidae > Neoceratodus > Neoceratodus forsteri. The sequence goes on from JADMNL010000024.1 coordinate 112,912,141, forward strand.
ATGAGACTGGTAGGCAAGTTGGGTAGCTTGGGGGTAGATAATAAAGTGATAACCTGGATAGGAAACTGGTTGGTGGGTAGGACACAGAAAGGAGTGGTAAATGGAGTGTGCTCAAAAGAGGGGAGGGTGACCAGTGGGGTCCCTCAGGGATCAGTACTGGGTCTGGTCCTGTTCAATAAATTTATAAGCAACATAGTGGAAGAACTGGAAGGGAGGGTCTTCCTCTTTGCAGATGACACCAAAATCTGTAACAGATTGGACATGCCTGGGGGTGTGGATAGAATTTGCAGGGATTTAAATAGACTGGAATAGTGGTCAAGGGTATGGCAACTGGGTTTTAATGAAAAAAGGTGCAAAATAATGCATCTAGGCCATAGGAACCAGGGAGAAGAGTGCAAGATGGATTGAGCGATACTGACAAAGACCAAGCAATAAAGAGACCTGGGGTAATTAGTGTTGCTCAGATGGAGCCCGACAAATCCGGATCTACAGATACCTGCCCTTTGTGGCAGGATAGTGGAACTGGCTGATACTTCCACTATCTCTCTGTGTATCCGGCTGTTGGATCCTAACCAGGATCCATTACTATCTGGCCCTGGATCCTAACTGTCTGCCCTAGGATCCATGGATCCTAACAGGGATACCTGGATTTTAACCAGGATCCATTACTATCTGGCCCTGGATCCTATCTGCCCTCGGATCCATCACTATCTGACCCTGGATCCTGTATCTGTGTTTGGCATGATATCTAGCAGGATACAAGTTAGGATACCAGCACTATCCGACAGATAGTGGTAGGATCCACAAAAGCACTGTCTGAGCAACACTAGGGGTAAACATATCAGATGACCTGAAGGTGGCCAGGCAGTGTGATAAAGCAATCAGGAGGGCTAGTGGGATGTTGGGGTGCATATGTAGGGGTATCTCCATCAGGAAGTGAGAGGTGATTCTGCTCCAATATAAATCATTTGTAAGACCCTCACCTTGAGTACTGTGTAAAATTTTGGAGACCGCAACTCAGAAAAGACATAGACAGAGTGGAGGCAGTCCAGAGGAGGTCTACCAAAAATAGTGCAGGGTCTGCATCAAAAGCCCTACGAGGAAAGACTTAAGGAACTAACTATGTACACCCTGGAGGAAAGGAGGGAGAGGGAGGGATATGATAGAAACCTTAAAATACCTTACAGGGGTTAGTAAGGTACAGAAGGAGAGTATCTTTCAGAGGACAAGGTGCTATAAAACAAGGGGGCATAATATGAAGCTGAAGGGGGTAAATTCAGTAGGGATGTGAGGAAGTACTTTTTCACAGAAAGGGTGGTGGATATCTGGAATAGCCTTCCAGTGGAGCTGGTGGGGGCCAAAACAGTAAATAGATTAAAAAATACAAAGGATAGGCACAAGGGAATAGTGGGGGTATGTAGAGAGCATAATAATAATAATAACAATAGCAAGCATTTGTCAATGCCGAATGTTGTCTCACTGGCATTGGCATTGGTAATGCAGGAGTTAGAGACACATAATAGGAATGGTAGTGAAGTATTGAACTGACGCTAACCCCACCCCCACCCTGCAGAGACTGACAGGTGCGGGGTGTGCCTTTGGGTCGTCAGCTATAACGCTCATGCCATTTTACCTCACCCTACCCTGTAGACACTGACAAGTTCTGTGGTGTGCTTTGGTGTCTTTGGGCCTTATACTTATTCCATTCTATAAGGAAATACGCTGAGGTGGGTGCAGTATAGGAAAATGGGGTGAACTTTGAGGCCAAACATGCCAAGGCACACCTCAATACCTGTCACTGGCTGCAGGGTGGGGGTGGAATGGCAGAAGCATTACAGCTGATGATCCCAAGTCACACCCCTGATGCCTGTCAGTCTCTACAGGGTGGAGTGTTACAGTTGGAAACCCTAATGCCATAGGCGTGTGTTGGTATTTTCACTCTAAATTATAAACATGGGCTTTTTGTGACCTCACCTCATGAAGAGCGGCACTATCAGTTTGTTAGCCGAAAGGTGATTTTGCACAGTGACTGCGCCATTTGGCGCCACAGGTACAGAAACACATTTTGGGCAGGATGTGGAAAATGACAACCGTATTATAGTATATGGTTAGGCTCGATTGTACACTGATTTCAACAGCTACTTAAAAGTTCATGAGGAGGTGTAAAAAAAATGGCAAAGTTGAAAATCTGGAGTGAAAATATGAAAAATTGGTGAAGTCATGAGCATGCATAGAAACTGCGCAACGCACGTCCGTAACCCAATTATTTTCGGGATTTTTTTAACCACATTTTCAACATAGGCATTTTGGGACCTCCCCTCATGAACAGTGGCACTGTGAGTTTGTTAATCTGTCCCAAAAATTGATTTCCTACAGCGACCACGCCATTGTGCACCACAGGTGCGAAAAAACATTTTGAGCAGGATTTGAAAAATGACAGCTGTACTGTTCATAAGGAGGTGTGGCATGAAAATATTGCAAATTTGCAAAGTTACAAGGGTGCCTGGAAACTGCGCAATGCACGCTTGTAACACAGTGATTTTATGGACTTTCATCACCAAATTTTCAACATAGGCATTTTAGGACCTCTGCTTATGAACAGTGTCACCGTCATTTTCTCAAACTGTCCCGAAAACTGATTTCGCACAGCGACTGCGCTATTCTGCACCGGACATGCGAAAACACATTTCGGCCAGGATATGTAAAATGACTGCTGTACTGTTCATAAGGAAATGTGGTAATATTACAAATTCATGAAGTTACGAGCATGCGTGGAAACTGCACAACACACGCTCGTAAAACAGCCATTTTTGGATTTATTTCACCAAATTTGCAACATTGTTTTTTTGAGAGCCCCCCCATGAACAGTGGCACTGTTTTGTTAATCGGTCCCGAAAGGTGATTCGCACAGTGACCACAAAATCACCTTTCAGGATTGAATAACGCTAACAGTGACTGAATTCATGAGGAGTGATCCCAATAACCCCATGTTGAAAATTTGGTGCGAAAATTCCCCAAAATGCCAGAGATATGCACCAAAGTTGAAAAAACCTTCTTTATGCCATTATACGCCTTACTGGCATTTCTTCAGTTCAGTGGCTTTGAAGAGTGCAAACGGTTCCCGTGTCCACCAAGACTCGCCGGGTCTGAGGCAGTATGGGGGTGAGGGGGAATGTGGGAGGCAGGGTGCAGAGGGTGGGCACAGGTTGGGAGGCCACCAGACTCGACGAGGACTGTTTTCTGGTTTGCAGGTTTAGTTTTACAGGGGCATTTGCACGTTGGGGTGGTCTACCAGCATGCCACCTAACTGTTTGGGGAGGGGCTGTAGCCGACGGGGGACTGGACAACCCCATCGGCACATACCGAGTAGTGGGGGGTGCAAGAGCTGAGGGGGATTGGGCACCCCCCTCCCTACATAAAAAATGAGGGGTGCATTAAGGCGATGGTGAGTGGGCTCCCTCGAAGGCAGATTGAACCGGGAACTGGAGGACTGAAGCTGATGGGGAAAAACTGTTGGGGGGACACATGATGCCGAGGGGGATTGGGCACCCTCTCAGCACAGAATTGCAATGGGAGGGGGGCCATTATGCCAATGGGGAGTAGGTTCCCCCGTCGGCACATGAACTGGGTCAGGACATGCCGACAGTGGGATTGGGCACCTCCCGAAGTCGGCATTGTGGCAGATGGCAGCGACAGTCACTGCCACCATGTTTATTGGACTGCTTCACCAGGAAAAGGATGTCGGGAGGCATGTTCTGGTGCTGCTGCATGAGGAGCTTGCCTCTCATTGCAGCGGCACTTTTGTTTGATCTGGTGACCAGTTTACATATTGCTGGTGTGGCGCCTGCATCCTGGCTTTTTGGGGAATGAGGACGTGCCTACTGAATGCTGCATTCGCCCACAGTAACCGCATCTCAAATCTTCTACTAATGCAATATTGATGTGCGCATGCGCAAGCCAACATAAAAATGAAAAAAGAACACAATTGGGCAGACTGGGTGGGCCCTTATCTGCCGTCTCATTCTATGTATCTATATGTATCTATGTACGCAGCCTCTCTTCAGCATTTGACACTGTAGACCATGGGTTGTTGTTGTTGGATCACCTAAGGGAGTACAGTGAACTCGCTGGTATGATTATCAGCTGGTTTGAGTCTTTCCTCAGAAATAAGACACAGAGGGTATTGATGGGGAATTTCTCCTCTGTCTCAAAGCCCTTGCTCTGTGGTGTACCCCAGGGCTCAGTCCTCTCACCTATGTTGTTTGCAGTGTATGTGCTGCCCTTGAGTGATATGATCAGATGGTATTGCTTGGGTTTTCACTGCTATCCAGATGATACCCAGATGTACCTGACATTTGCGCCCAGGATGCCCAGCGTGGTTATTGTACTGAATTTATGCCTGACCAATTTCCAGGACTGGATGTCCTCCTGCTGGCTAAGACTCAGCCCAGTTAAGAAGGACGTATTAGTGATTGAACTGGTCGATGGCAGGGTGCAGGGGCTACAGTGAAGACAATTGGTCTGGTGCTTGGTTCCTCCAGTGTTGTAGCCTCTACTAAGGTTAAGAATCTGGGGGTAATTCTAGATGAAAGACTGACATTTGAGGCTCAGGTGTTATTTGTAGTCCAGAGTGGCTTTTACCATCTCAGAAAAATCTCCCAGATTAAAGCTTTGATTGCACCAGTAGACCTGCCATTACTAGTACACGACTTTGTGGCTTCCAGACTCAACTACTGTAATGCTCTGTATCTCAGGGTTAGTGGAAGAGTCCTATGACTCCTGAAGTTGGTGCAGAACACTGTGGCCAGATTACTGACAGGCCTCTCAAGGTCCTGTCATGTAACCCTGGTCCTGCATGACCTACACTGCCTGCCAGTGAAGTGGCGAATCACTTTTAAGGTCGATTTACAGACCTACAAAGCCCTGTATGGACTGGGCCTGGGTTATCTGAGTGATCTTCTGTCTCCTGATCGTCCCTCCCTCCCCAGTCAGCTCCTCCAGGGTGGGCCTCCAAGAGGTTCCCAGGGCTAGTCTTAAGACATCTAGGGATTGCACTTTTGAAATGGCTGACCTGGCCCTATGAAACTCGCTTCCTAGATCTCTGAGGGAGGCGCCCTCACTGGGGGCCTTTAAGAGGGGTATTAAGACTGACAGACCTTTAATTTTGGTTAGCCCCCACTGGCTGTTTTTAGCTATTTTATGCTGTTTTGATTTTATTTATTTTAATTTATATTCGTTATTTTAATTTTTATCACAAGTTTTTGATTTATGTTTTTAACGATGTGCAGTGCTCAGAGCCCCTGGGATTGGTTGCTTAATAAGTAAACCTACTACTACAACAACTTACTACTTGATTTTTAAATATATTTTTGTAGTTGATAAAGGGACACTGTCAACCAGGAGGCAGGATAGCACAGTGGTTAAGAACACTGAGCTGCAAACATGGAGAACTGGGTTTGAATCCCACAACCACCACTGGCATATTGTGTGACCATTAGCAAATCACCTAACTTTTCTGTGCTCCCAGGATTCTCATCTTAGTGTGCCTTTCCTGGCCAAAAATTGTAAAATAAATAACTATTTCTGCATCATTGTTTTTCTAGTTGAAAAGCCACATTTTATGACTGCTTATCTTCTTTAAAATTTGTTGATTTTACTGGTTGTTTTATCTGCTTTATTTCTTAGCAGAACTGAAATGCATGGTAATGGTGTAAGTAAGCAATAATACACAGCAGGGTGTGAGTTGTGCTGGGATAACCTTACACCTGGGTGGTGGGGCATGAGGCTGCAGGCCGAATGTGTCCAATGTCCCAGAAGTGAGGTTTTCCCAGCACAACCCACACCTTGGAGTGCATTATTGCTATTATACAGTGGCTCGTTGTAGAAAAAAATGTTTTTAGGAGTTTTTTAATGTGTAAAAATATATTTGTGTTTTAAGAGCAGAGGCAAACAATGAAACAAATGCAACACATCATCAATGCAGTGAGGTTGTGCTCAGATGATGTCACTGTTGCCGAATGTAGATAGCCAATCAGATTACAGGATTTTTTAATTGGCATTGTATAATTATACACAACTGTGTTTTGTTTTAAATCCTTAATCTACTCTTATTCCATATGTCCTGAACATTAGCACCCCCAAACAGTGCAGCCACTCATGACGTGATAGTCTCCTCTCCTCCTACTGCACCATGAGTGGCTAGACTGTGTTGGTGGTGTTCCAAAGTCCAGGACAGGTGCAGTGGGAGTTGATCAAGGGCTGCAAAGAAACACGTTTTAGTGTGGTAACACCAGTATGATGGTCAGTCCGTTTTTCACCTTTAAAAAGAGAAAATAAATCAGAATCAAACTACCAGCCACATCAGCAATCTCTACAGAATATGATTAGTCATAGCTTGTGGATTTAAGCTAGAGACACTCTGGGGCCTAAGGGCATTGACAGTGTTTCTTTAAAGGCTCCAATTAACAAACACATAAATAAATAAATAAATAAATAAATAATAATCTACCTACCTACCTACAGGTACACATCTAAGCACCTGCTCATTAAACTGGATGTGACTTGTAACATAGAAGATCTCCAGTGGAAATTAGAAGCTGACTTTGCAGCGGTTCAGGAGTGGTTCACCAGGTCGAAGCTAGTTATGAGTGTAAAGAAGACCCAGTGCATGGGTTTTGAGACAATGGAAAAAAAAAAATGAGCTATGTATAAAAGATCTTGAAGGCATTGAACTGATTTGGGTTCAGCAGTATAAATACTTGGATGCGGTGTTTGATGATCAGCTTACATTCTCGAGTCATATCCACAGTATTTGTCTTAAAACAACAACAAAATTGCGGGCCCTGAAATGTGTCTCGGGTTGTTTTACAAGGGAAGCACATCTTAAAATTGTTAGTACTCTTCTGTTACCAGCAGCACTCCAGATAACCTTGGCATGCAAGAGTAATGTGCTAACCATTTTTGACATTTGGGGCCTGATATTCAAAAGTTTGCGTGAGCACTAACCAGTGTTTGCCTGTGCAAATTGGGTTTTGCGCTGAATCCCAATATTCAAAAGGCTTGGTTATGCCATCAAACAGGGTTAGCGCCCTCGCAAACCAAAATGGGGATGGGTATGCAAATGGAGGGAAGGGGACAGGAATATTGGCCCAAGCTGATATTCAGCAGATTTGAATGATGCAAAACAGTTTAGCATGGTCGTTTTGCACTATGCAAATACCGCCAAACAAAATCCACTTTTACTCCACGCAATCCCAGCGGCTGCCAGAGGGTACTGCAGCCAACTAGCGGCTGGCCACCAGGGGAGCAAACCCACCTCCTGTGGTCTGTGACACCCCCCCTCTAATCACTAGCCCGTATTTACAGAACAAACTCCTGGTGCTAGGGGTCCCCCCCCTTCCTCCGATCACCAGCCCATATTTAATAAAACTTTTCCTGATGCTAGTGTCCCCCCCCCAAATTGGCAGCCCATATTTAAAAAAAAAAATCCCTGGTGCTAGTGGGCCCCCCTCTCTCCAATCGCCAGCCCATATTTAATAAAACCCTCCATGGTGCTAGTGGTCCCCCCCCCATCCGATCGCCAGCCCATATTTTGAAAAACATCCCTGGTGCTAGTGGTCCTCCCCACTCACCAGCCTATATTTAATGAATCTCTCCCTGGTGCTAGAGGTCCCCCTCCCCCACCTCCCCGATCACCAGCCTGTACTTAAAGAGAAGTCTCCCTGGAGAAAAAGAAACTGATAAACAATTACAATCAATCAAAATAAACAGAGAAATAAAACCCACAAAAGCTAAAAACTACAATTCCCAACCGCCGTCGTCAACCCCGAAATAAAATAGCATAATATATGAAACAAGCATTTGTCAATGCCGAATGTTTGCTTGCTGGTATTAGCATTGGACATGCAGGAGTTAGACAGATGCAGAACCCCACCTCCATCCTGTAGAGATGGACAGGCATTGGGGTAAATGTTTGGGTCATCGCCCATGACAGTCATGCCATGTCACCTCACCCTATTCTGCAGACACTGACACGTGTTGAGGTGTGCCTTGGGGTGTTTGGCTTTACAGTCACCCCATCCCATAAGGACATACACTGAAATGGGTGCAGCATAGGAGAATGGGGTGAAGTCTGGGGCTGAAGAGCCCAGGGTACACCTCAATGCCTGACAGTGGTTGGGGGGTTGGGGTGGGATGGCATGAGCAGTACAGTCAGCAATCCAAAGGCACACCCTGATGCCTGTCAGTCTGTACAGGGTGGGACGTTATGGTTAGAAACACTAACGCCTTGAGCGTTTGTTGGTATTTGCACTACAAATTTTCAACATGGCCTTTTTGTGACCCCACCTCATGAAAGCATTTGAGACCTCTTCTCATGAAGAGTGGCAGTGTGATTTTGTCAATATGTCCTGAACTTTGAGTTCCAACAGCGACCGTGCCATTCTGCGCCACATGTACGAAAACACAGATCGGGCAGGATGTGAAGAATGACAGCTGTACCATCCATAGGGAGGTGTGAAGAGATGGCAATGTTGAAAATCTGTAGTGGTAATATTTAAAAATGCTCACACTTTAGAGCGTACGTGGAAACTGCAACGCATGCGCTTAACAGTCATTTTATGGACTTTCATCACCAAATTTTCAACATTGGCATTTTAGGATCTCTGCTCATGAACAGTGTCACTGTGATTTTCTTAATGTGTCCCGAACACTGATTTCCCACAGCAACCACACTATTCTGTGCTGGAAGTGCAAAAACTCATTTTGGCCAGGAATGGTACTCTTCATAAGGAGGTGTAGAAAAATAGCAATGTTGAAAATCTGGAGTGAAAATATTACAAATGTGTGAAGTTACGAGCGTGCATGGAAACTGCGCAACGCACGCTCGCAACACAGTGATTTTGTGGACTTTCATCACAGAATTTTCAACATAGGCATTTTAGGACCTCTGCTCATGAACATTGTCACTGTGAGTTTCGTAATGTGTCCCGAACACTGATTTCCGACAGCGACCGCGATATTCTGCACCGGGAGTGCGAAAACACATGTCGGCCAGGATGTGAAAAATGACAGCTATACTGTTCATAAAAAAGTGTGGAAAAATTGCCATGTTGAAAATCTGGAATGAAAATATTGCAAATTCGTGAAGTTAGGAGCGTGTGTAGCAACTGTGCAACGCACGCTCGAAAAACAGTCATTTCTTGGATTTTTTTCCACCAAATTTGCAAAACTGACTTTCTGAGAGGCCATCTTATGAACACTGGCACTGTCATTTCGTTAATCTGTCTCTAAAGGTGATTCTGCGTAATGACCGCAAAATCACCTTTTGGGACGGAATAATGCCATAACAGTGGCTGAATTAATGAGGAGGAGCCCAATAACCCCATGTTGAAAATTTGGTGGCAAAATTCCCAAAAATGCCTGAGATATACACCAAAGCTGAAAAAAACCCTATTTATGCCATTATACAGCTTACCGGCATTTCTTCAGTTTGCGGTTGGCTTTGAAGAGTGCAGACAAGTTCCCGGTTCACCGAAGATTGTCATGCTGGGCTCTGGAGGTAGGTATGGGGAGGCAGGGTACGCAGAAGGTGAGCAGGGGTTGGGGCGGGGCCACTGGACTCAACGAGGGACCGTTTTCTGATTTACAGGTAAAAAAACAAACAAACATGGAAACATAGAGGTTGATGGCAGATATGAACCACAAGGCCCATCACAGGACATTTTTTTTTTTAACAGGGACATTTGGTACACTGGGGTGGGCTCCCAGCATGCCAACCAAGTGTTTTTTTTTGGTGGGGCGGCTGTAGCCGATGGGAGATTGGGCACCCCCATCGGCACATACGGGGGGGTGCAAGAGCCGAAGGGGTTTGGGCACCCCCTCAGCACAAACCTACATTTTTTGGGGGGGACACTATGCCGACGGGGAGTGGGCTTTCCTGTTGGCAAATTAAACTGGAACGAGGGGGACATTATGCCAACAGGAAGTGGGCTCCCTCATCGGCAAATTAAACTGGGACAGGGGAACATTATGGCGAGTGGGCTCCCCATCGGCAAATTAAACTGGGATGGGGGACTGAAGCCAACGGGGATTGGGGCCCCCGTCAGCAAACAAAGACTGTTTTGGGGGGCACATGCTGCTGAGGGGGATTGGGCACCCACTCGGCAGTGGGGGCTGAAATAATATTGTTTGTGAGCACGGCGGCAAGCCACTGCCGTGTTCACAAACAGTATCACACTAGGTAACGTTCCACCCCGCAAAGACAGGTCGCTCCCTCATTGCAGCGGAATGGCTGACACTGCAATGATGAGGCAGCCTCTGATTGCTGCAGCGAAAACGCTACAAGTTGGTGGCACTTTTGGAAGCCAGTGTCATCAGCATACTGTGCCTCCATTGGTCCACCAGTGCCAAGCCCCCAAATGCAATGCCTCCGTTGACTGTCACAGTGCTGCGCCTCCAAAATCCGCTTCTCTCCTAAGCTGCCACATGATGTTTCTTATGCATGCACGCAAGCAAACATAAAAAAACAAAAGTGATTGGCACTGTCCTGAGACATCTCTGAGATCTGTAATATCCAACTTACAAGATCAAGCAAAAGTACAAACTTAATAAGGAACAAGCATTTGTCAATGCCGAACGTTCGCTTGCAGGTATTTGCAGTGGTCTTTGGCACGTATGGTGCTTTACCCTAATGCACTGTGCGATTGCTGGTATTTGCACAATAAATTTTCAGCATGACCTTTTTGTTACCCCCACCTCATAAAAGCATTTGAGATCTCTGCTGATGAACACTCCCACTGTTATTTTGTTAATCTGTCCTGAGCGTTGATTTCCCACAGCGACCACACCATTGTGCACCACATGTGCAAAAACACAGTTCGGGCAGGATGTGAAAAATGACAGCTGTAGCATTCATAGGGAGGTGTGAAGGATGGCAATGTTGAACATCTGGGTGAAAGGCACAGCAATTTCGAACTTATGGGCGTACATGGAAACTGCGAATGAACGCTCATGACAGTCATTTTGTGGACTTTTGTCACCAAATTTTCAACATAGGCATTGGGGACCTCTGCTCATGAACAGTGTCACTGTGATTTTCATAATCTGTCCTGAGCATTGATTTCTCACTGTGACCACACCATTGGCGCTGGATGTGCAAAAACACATTTCAGCCAGGATGTGAAAAATGTCAGCTGTACTGTTCATAAGGAGGTGTGAAAAAATGCCAGTGTTGAAAATCTGGAGTGAAAATATTTCAAATTCTGGAAGTTATGAGTGTGAGTGGAAACTGCGCAATGCACGCTCGTAACACAGTCATTTTTTGACATTTTTTCACCAAATTTGCAACATAGGATTTTGGAAGCCCACCTCATTAACAGTGACACTGTTGTTTAGTTAATCAATCCCAAAAGGTGATTTTGTGCAGTGACCATGAAATCACCTTTGGACGGATAACTCACATGACAGTAACTGAATTCATGAGGTGGTGTCCCAAGAACTCCCTGTTGAAAATGTGGTACCAAAATTTGCAAAAATGCCCAAGATAGCCACCTAAGTTGGAAAAAAAACATTTATGCCATTATACAGCTTACCGTCATTTCTTCAGTTTGCGTTCTGCTTTCAAGAGTGCAGACATGTTCCCACTCCACTGAAGATCATTGGCCAGGCTCCGGAGGTAAGTATGGGGTGAGGGGAGGGGGTATGCAGAGGTGGGTGTGAGTTCAGGAGGCACAAGACACAGCAGGACGGTTTTCTGTTTTCACAGGTTTTAAAAACAAAAGATGTTGTGGGACAGTTTTCCCATTTACAGGGACAATGGGCATGTTGGGGTGGGCACCACTGCATGTCACCTGGTGTTTGTTGGGGAGGGCCTGAGACAATGGGACTGTGCACTCCGTCCTGCACATACAATGTGTTTGGTGGGGCAATAACAAGGGAGCAGGGTAGACGGCAGCAGAGGGAGGAAGTGGGAGGATTTTATTAGCAGCCAGAGGGAAAAGGGTGACGCCAATATGCTAAATACACATCGCTATCACCGCAATTGCAGTGGTGCTTTTCTTTAACTGAAGACCACTGCAGCCAAACTGCTGTCATAGACAGCTCATGCATCCATTGGTGCAGTAGGGCTGCACACGCTACACTGAGCACTGCATTGGACAGGAGGGTCACACACCTTCAAAAGTCGAACTGTCCCAAAGACGTTCCTTGCACATGCATGCAAGCGAATGCAAAATAAACAAGCATTTGTCAATGCCGAATGTTGCTTGCTTCTATGTGCTGTTTTAGGTATTTGGAAGTCATTGGAGTGCAAATATTGAAAAATTCTCGAACTTACAATGCGTGTAGGAACTGCGCCAATGCTGCGCTCGTAAAACAGTCATTTTAGGATTTTCACCAAATTTCAACCTAGCCATTTTAAGACCTCTGCTCATGAACAGTGTCACTGTGATTTTGTTAATGTGTCCCATACATTGAGTTCGCACACCGACTGCGCCATTGTGCGCTACATGGGCGGAAACACATTTTGGGCAGGATGTGAAAAATGACAGCTGTACTGCTCATAAGGAGGTGTGGTAAAATGGCAATGTTGAAAATCTGGAGTGGAAATATTGAAAATTCGCAAACCTACGAGCATGCGTGGGAACTGCGCAACGCACGCTTGTAAAACAGTTATTTTGAGGATTTTTTCACCAAATTTTCAACATAGCCATTTTAAGATCTCTGCTCATGACCAGTGACACTGTGATTTTCTTAATGTGCCCCATACACTGAGTTCGCACACCAACTGTGCCATTGTGCGCTACATGGGCGGAAACATGTTTTGGGCAGGATGTGAAAAATGACAGCTATACTGCTCATGAGAGGAGGTGTGGTAAAATGGCAATGTTGAAAATCTGGAGTGAAAATATTAGAAATTCGCAAACTTACGCGCTCACGTGGAACTGCACAACGCCGCTCGTCAAAACAGAGATTTTTAGATTTTTTCAAATTTTCAAAATGGTCTTTTGGGAGCCCACCTGAACACTGGCAGTGTCGTTTCATTAATCATTCCGGAAAGGTGATTTCACGCAGTGGCTGCGAAATCACACTTCGGCCCGGTAACGCCATGACAGACAGTGCAATAATCAAGAGGAGAAGGGGTCCCAAAACCCCATGTTGAAAATTTGGTGCAAAAATTCCAAAAATGCCTGAGATATGCCCTCAAAGTTGAAACCCCTATCTATCCCATTATACAGCTTACCAGCATTTCCTCAGTTCATGGTCGGCTTTGAAGAGTGCAGACGTGTTCCCCGTCCACATCAAGACTGCCGCCGAGCTCCAGGTAAGTATGGGTGAGGGGGGTGTGGGGAGGCAGGGGCAGTGGGTGGGTGGGTGGTGGTGCGGTTGTGGGGAGCTGGGAGAAGCGCTGGAACGTTTATTTTTCAGGTTAAAAAAAAAAAAAGACGGTGGGGACATTTGCCATGCTGGGGTGGGCTCCCAGTGTGGCACCAAAGCTTTGGGGGTGTTTGGGGACGGAGCCGACGGGGATTGGGCACCCCGTCGGCAGATGAGCGGACGCTTGCTACGCTGGGGTGGGCTCCCAGCGTGGTACCAAAGCTTTGGGGCCTTTGGGATGTGGAGCCAACGGGGATTGGGCACCTCGCCGGAGAGGGCGAGGACATTTGCCATGCTGGGTGGGCTCCCAGTGGCACCAAAGCTTTGGGGCGGGGGCGTGAGGCCTACCAGCGCTGTGTAGGACAGCAGTGTTTTTCCTTTGAAGCGAAGACCACTACTGTCATACACAGCTCCCACACCCATTGGTGCAGGACCGCCACGGCTGCTCAATGGAGCAGTGGATTGAACAGGAGAGGCACACCTCCAAAGTGTGCTACTCTCCCAAAACCTTCCTTGCACATGCGCGTAAGCGAACGTAAAAATAAAAGGAAAAAAAAGACTTCAGAATCATAACCATGAAATATTTTGCCACAACCTCGCCCACTGTAGTCTTGGTAATTTAACATGTTCTTGATCATAAACAGATCTTATTTTGTTAACAATTTTATCCACCAACAGATGCAAAGGGATTATTTTTTGCTGGAATAAATAGAAGCATCTTACTTGCCAGATCCACTACAAAAGATAATCCATAATCACACATAACATGCTGTAGTCCTACTGAGACCAGTCTTTTGAGAAAGAACAATATAGCAGATTGGCATAAGTGGTGAAACTAAATAATTCCCTCTCCCCAGGAAGTGCTCAAAAGTATCCAGAAGTCCTTACTATTGGGGCATGAGAAAAACAAATGTTCTGTTGTTTCTACGTCTTGGCCACAAGTGTCCCGAAGACATGGTCTTTCCTCAGCACTCTGATGCATATGGTTCCCTCTCACTTGTAGCTTACTATGTGTACACATCCAAATAAGGTCTTTCGTTTTAGGAGGGATTCTCCTTATCAGTGAGTTGTCTAGTAATTACACAAGGTGGAACTCCCCAGCTGTAACAAAACTAGGTTTTATGTAAAACATTGAAATATCATGGTCATACAATTTACTGCATGTCAAGAACACAATCTGCAAAAATGAAAAGTTCCATTGTTTCACTTTATGCAGGCAAGAATCCCCCAAAAAAGGAGCTGTTTCAAAGTGCGGACACCCAATTTAGTAACATTTTCCTTGCACGTATCCAAAATCACAGGACACCAAACCCTCCCAAAGGGGATCCAAAGATTCTGTGACCTCTTTAACACTGGTTTAAGAAAATATACAATATAAGGAATAAAGCATGGGTGAGCATACACAACGCGTCTGTGTTTCCATTGAGGGGTTCAAGAGGTCCATGCTGGTAACTCAACCCAAGATGGAAACACAAGGCGAGTTGTGTATGCTAGCCCATACTTTATTTTTATAGTATATGGTTCCCCAGATGCAAATAAAAAGTAAAATGTATCCACATTTTTGTTTTACAAGGTTTCATACCTTGTGTTCATGCTCCTGGTTGTTGTCGGCAGCTCACTCTGCCACAGAGTCCGTTGATGTGGTCTTGTTTCTATCCTGAACCTTGTACCAATAGCGGTAGCAGTTCATCAGAAAAAAAGTGAAAAAAAAAAAAATGTTTTATAAATGCCAAATCTATATGGTTTGACAACGCAGAACTGATTACAGCAGTCCATGTTCAAGCTGTCTCCGTGAGCCATACGCTAAGCAGTGCTGCCATGTTTGTTTTGATTTGGATTTGGAAAAAGGCTGTTTGGATCAATCAGGAGGCAGATAGTACATAGCGTCATGAATATTAATTGGTGGCTCATCAATACTGATTACAGAATGTGCACAATAATGTTTGGAATGTGCACAACAACTTTTAGAATGTGCACAACAACATTTGAACAGCCACTGAATTCCATACATAATAAGCCGAAACCATATACTATAATCATGCAGTAGAAAAAAACACTGCATTTACCATCCCAATGCCCACTTTCTTCTGTACGTATGTACCCATTTAATCAGGCTAAGCTGGATGCCTCATAAAAGCTTAAGAAACAAACTAATCTGGCCTCCAGAGATCGAGGTTGGGGGAAGGCAAAATTTAAATACAAAAAAATGGGAACTAAAAACTGCTTTACCATAAAAACTCATTTAGCTTTGGTCATAGGCCATTGATTCCAGATATTCACCTTGTCTTCTGCAGCTACTAACTTGGCTTCTCAATTCAGTGATGCCAAGTCACCTTGACCAAACTGTATTCCCAAAATTGTAAGTAGTCCATCAGCCTCCAGAATCCCTGAAATAATGGGTAGTCAATTAAGCAATAATGCATGACAGGGCATGTGTTGTTGGGAATTTACACATGCCTAGCGTGGTGTGTCACAAGGCACAACCAATGACTTTAGCCACACAAGAAGTGTATAAATCTCACTACTACACATACCTGAACTGCATTATTGTGATTATAAAATGAATATGTTATTAAAAATTCAAACAAAAGTTAATTTGGTTCAAAGAAAGTAAACATTTGATCAGCAGAATCTTTAACAGTTGTCTGTTGCAGGATTTACACATGGTCATGTGACATGTTTTGACCAATGATGTTGCAGGATTTTCAAGACCCATTTTATAATGGTCTTTCAAAGCATCCAAAGTCATAACTTTGTCCTTCTGCACATTAACTGTGGTTCTTGCTGTGTTAGAAAAATCATCTAGAATGTCAAACATTTCTGGAATGGGGCCTGTACCTTGGGTCAGTAAACAAATATCCACATATGCCAGAATCAATCAATCAATCAATCAATCAAATCTTTATTTATCCAGGCGAACATCGTTGAGCAAGGCTCATTTGCAAGATGGACCTGGTAAAGTCAAGGTTCAATTTACATGAAATATAGCATTCAGAGTATGTACAATTTTGAGAAGACAGAAGTGAGAGTAATACAACAAATCCTAGAAATATGTCAATCGGAATATACACAATTTTGAGAAGACAGAAATTAAACAATATATCAAATACAGAACACATAAATTGATATGTTAGAAACAACAAGGATATAATACATATATACACAATTCATGAGGTAGCCAGCTTGCTAAAATAGGTAATGGGAGACACTTTAATACTGTCACATTTTGATGAAGGGTTGAAAGTATCAGAGAATTCCTTAGAAAAATTATTAAACTAAGATGGCAGGATGTATTGATAGCTGAAAGATATGACTCAAGGGAGGGTTCGTGGCTTGATGGAGTTGGCAGGATGAATACCCGCAGTAATGGTCAGGGGTAGGGAACAGGGTGGGGGGAGGAACCAAGAGTTGGTGCAATAAGAGGATCTAGAGTAGGTCTGGGAGGAAGAGGAGAGGTTAGGCTGGAGAGGTAGGAGCTGAGAGTGCTAATGGAGATTAAAATATTAAGGGTATAGGGAAATGATTAAGGCACTGGTTTGTGAACTATAGGGTAACTCACAAGGGTGCTGGTAGTTTGTCCTGTCTATCTATAAATGGAAGGTTAATCTAGTGTTGATGGAAGCAGTTACATTTTTCTTTGAAAATCCTATTATATAGATATTTGAAGGCTGTAATAGCTATAATCTTCTTCACTTTCAATGTCTTCTGCATTGTGTTCCATAGAGTGGATAACACATAGCTAACTGCATATCTGCCATGTCGGGAGTGGAATTTAGGAACCTTGAGGGTAATGAGGGTCAGACTTCTTAATGCATAACTACTTGATGTGGCTTGTAGAAAACAGTCAGAGATATATTTTGGAAGCTGCTGCGATATTGCTCTGTAGGTCCATAGTATTGCATTTCTATCTCTTCTAGATTGAAGCGAAGTTCATCCCACTGCAGAGTATAGCAGACAGTGGTGAGTGCTGTAAGGTAGGTCTGTGATGAACCTCAAGGCTCTGTGATATAGTGTATCTATTTTGTTCAGACATACAGTAGGGCAGCGACTATATAAGAAGTCAACATAATCTAGTACTGAGGGGAAAGTGGCCTGGACCATCTTCTTTTTTGAATCACTTGTAAGGAAGTGCTTTATTCTGTAGTAAAGTCCAAGTCTTTGTCTGAGTTTTTTTAGCAGTTCTTCCAAATGCTCTAGGTAGTCTAACCTATTATCTAGCCATACCCCCAGATATTTGAATTTTGTGACATAATCTAGGTTTTCACCAAGGGCAGTGGATAATTTAGGAAGGTCGAAGGGATAGTGTATCCTGTCTGCACCTGAGGGGAGAAAAACATTGCCTTGTTTTTTTGCATTCAATAGTAGTTTCTTTCCCAGCAGTTGATGTTGCAGCAGGTCGAATTCTGCTTGTAATTCTTTGCAGGCTGTTATAGGTGAAGAGTGACTGACATACAGTACTGTATCATCAGCAAACAGGTGTACAGTGGCTTTGGTAAGATTTAAGTCAATGTTGTTGATATATATTGCAAATAGGATAGGGCCAAGGATAGATCCTTGTGGTACTCCTCTTTGAAGTGGTCTGAGTGGGGATATATCTCCTTCGGCCTTTACCTGCTGAGTTCTTCCTGAAAGATAATTATTAAACCATCTAATGGATTTGGTGTCAAGTCCAACTGACCTCAGTGATGAGAGGAGCAGGTCGTGGTCAACCGTATCAAAGACCTTATTTAGATCTAAGAAAACAGCACAAACACAATTTTTTTTGTCCAATTCAAGTTGCCAGTCATTGGTGACTTTTGCAAGAGCTGTAATGGTACTGTGTTTTGCTCTGAAATCAGATTGTGCTGGGTTTAGAAGATTGTTAGCTTCTAGGTATTCCCTTAACTGGGTGCTCACAATTTTTTCAAGTAATTTGGACAATACTGGAAGAATGGAAATTGGTCTGTAGTTATTGAGGTCTGTGGGATCCCCGGCCTTCAGTAGTGGAATAACTTGAGCGGTTTTCCAGATTGACGGGATATCTCCTGACTGTAGTGAGAGGTTGAACAGATGTGTCACTGGTACTGCTAAAACATGTATGGCAATTTTTATGAAGTAGGGGTCAAGGAAGTCAGCACCTGCACTTTTTTTTGTATCCAACTGTAAGATTAGTTCTTCAACTTGCTTCAGCGTGGTTGGTGTGAAGGAGAAAGTGGAGTCAGTCACTCTTGCGTCAGAGTTCTTAATCCCTAGTTGCAATCTCAGTAGGTTGGCTGGAGAGGAGTCGAATGCTAGCCCAGCAGTAGTAAAGTGATTATTAAAGGCTTCCAGGACTTCTATTCTGTCAATGATGGTTCTATTTCCACTATGTAATTTTTCTGGGAGTAGGTTGCTTGTGACATGGCCAGTTATATCTTTTATAGTGTTCCAAACTTTGGCAGGGTTGTGGTATGATGAGTCTAGTTCAGCCATGTAATATGCAACTTTTTGTGTCTCGCACTTTCTTGGTGCAGAGATTCCTAGCTTTTCTGAACTGCTCCCAGTCAGTGGCTAACTTAGTTTTTCGAGCCTTCTTCCAAAGCTTGTCCCTGTTGAGCAGGGTGGATTTAAGATCTGAATTGAACCAACGACAGGTTTTATTTTTTGATACGTAGTTTAGAAACTGGTGCATGGGTGTTTAGAGCACTTGTGATGATATCATTTAGAATACCATGTGCAATCTCCGTTGTGTTCACTAAATAGAACTCTTGCCATCTTGTGGAGTGTTTGATATCATCCAGGTATGCATTGAAGTTGAATTCCTTTTTCAATCTCCTCAGCATGAATTTTGTAGGGGATGAAGGCTTACATGCTGTTCTAATTGCTGCAATAGTACAATGATCACTGATGTCGTTGAACAGTACTCCAATATGTGAGAAGAGGTGGGGTTTACTCACTAATAGTACATCCAATAGTGTATTGTTTTTAGGGTTCTTTTTTGTTTACTCTAGTAGGTTCATTTATAAGCTGTGTAAGCCCATGCATGTCACAGAATGATGTTAGTGGTGCAGCTGCCTTAGAAAGCCAGTTTAGGTTTAAGTCGCCTACGATTATGGTTTCTTCATTCCCTTCTGAGATCAAGTCACCCCAATGGGATAGAATCTTAAGGCCAGCTGAGGGAGGTCTGTAACAGCCGATCAATTGTAGCGAGGTAGTGTTGGAGAGAGCTATTCTGAGGGATAGGCACTCAAATTCTTTTGCCATAGAAGAAGAGTCAAGACAAGTTGCAGATAGGTTGGCCTTTACATAGATTACTACCCCACCTCCTCTTGTATGTCTATCAGCTCTGAATGTTTGATAGTCAAGTAAGTTAATGTCTCTGTCAGCTGTGTCAGGCCTAAGCCATGACTCAGACACTACCAAAATGTCAGGTAGAGTATGGCTAACCCAGGCTTGGAGCAATATGATTTTTTTTTAGTAGACTACATACATTAATATGTAGAAGGCTTAGCCCTTTGATCTTTACTAATTCTGATGGTGCAGAGATAGTCCCAGGCGGCCCAGGGTTAAGTTCCACGTTCCCTGAACAGATTAGTAATAGCAGTAATAATTTCATAGTTGCCGCCAGAGATAGGGTATAGGATCTTGTAGATGCATTTTTTATTGTTTTTTTTTAATTTTATTTTGTTGGAATCTTAAATGCCATCCGGGTTCAGTCCTTCGGTCTCTTGTAATAGAAAAGATTAATACTTTAACTGAAATAAATGTGGAATGTATATCTGTATGCAGTTGGTGACAGTCACCAAACAGGTGTACAGCCGACTGTGTCCCTCCATAGTAGCTGTTAAGTGTGTAAGATCGTATTAGTGGGATGTCATAGAAACATATCCAGTCTCTTGGGACTGCTATGTAATTGCAGCAGGAGGAGAACGACATCGTATCACTTTGCATTGTATCCTGTGGATGACTGCATCTGTTACTGAATTCCAGTATTATGAGTAATACAAAAAGGCACAAGGGAAAGTTCCCCATTATGAGGTGACCAGAGGTTCTATAAGAATATCATGCGAGATGCTCGCAGTAATTGCTTATTCCGTTGGCGGTGTTGCTAAGTGGTTGCTCAGACTAAGTGTCAGCAATATAGACAGAATGAGGGAGTAATATGGTGATCCACTATCTGTAATCAGCAAGGGATGTGTGGCAGGCTATAGGTCGGCAAGACGCGGCCGGCGTGGTTTTAGATTGTTGGCGGGAAAGTGACTACTAATAAAGTCCACAAGGGGGAAGGGTGGTGGGCAGTTGCGGCTTTGCCATACCTTTGAAGCAGGGTCTCTCCGGCTCTATGGAGCTCGGTGCCGGCTGGAGGTGCCGCCCACCCGCTGGCGGCGTCTGGCCTCGGCGCTCAGATAGGGGCGCTCAGCGAGGGTCTTCCTCTGGGGAGACAAGAGAGAGCGCAGCTTGACTATAACTCTGTTTTGACTCTGGCGTAAGCAGAGCAGCAGGGGAGCCAGTAATTAGCAAGTGAAAGGCCGGGGGGGGGCTAAGGCGCCGAAGCGTCTGGCTACCAACAAATTAGGCACAGAAAGGCTGTAATCACTTCGTCCCAAATCACACCTGACACAGTTCTCCCCACCCCACAATTACAGTGTTCAGCTCTTTTTTTGTAGGTTTAAACAATCAGTGCCCCAACAAACGTTTCCAAATAAAAAAAGCAGAATTTTTAGCAGAGAAGAAGCCAGGAGCAACGGGGACCAGCCGGAAACAAAGCCTCGGAAGGTGCTCGCTTTCCAATTGGTTGCGGCTTTGCCGTACCTTTGAAGCAGGGTCTCTCCGGCTCATGGGCTCGGCGCCAGCTGGAGGTGCCGCCCGCCTGCTGGCGAAGGCCTGGCCTCGCGCGCCAGATAGGGGCGCCAGCGAGGGTCTTCCTCTGGGAGACAAGAGAGCGCAGCCTGACTATAACTCTGTTTTGACTCCATGCGTAAGCAGAGCAGCAGGGGCCAGTAATTA
The DNA here is from genome assembly GCA_016271365.2 of Neoceratodus forsteri. Taxonomy (NCBI): domain Eukaryota; kingdom Metazoa; phylum Chordata; order Ceratodontiformes; family Ceratodontidae; genus Neoceratodus; species Neoceratodus forsteri. The sequence goes on from JADMNL010000024.1 coordinate 112,933,480, forward strand.
GCAAGTGAAAGGCTGGGGCTAAGGCGCCAGCTGCCTGGCTACCAACAAATTAGGCACAGGAAGGCTGTAATCACTTCATCCCAAATCACACCTGACACAGTTTTCCCACCCACAATTACAGTGTTCAGCTCTTTTTTTGTAGGTTTAAACAATCAGTGCCCCAACAAACGTTTCCAAATAAAAAAAGCAGAATTTTTAGCAGAGAAGAAGCCAGGAGCAACGGGGACCAATCGGAAACAAAGCCTCGGAAGGCGCTCGCTTTCCGATTGGTTGCGGCTTTGCCGTACCTTTGAAGCAGGGTCTCTCCGGCTCTATGGAGCTCGGCGCTGGCTGGAGGTGCCGCCCGCCTGCTGGCGGCATCTGGCCTTGGCGCTCAGATAGGGGCGCTCAGTGAGGGTCTTCCTCTTTGAAGCAGGGTCTCTCCGGCTCTATGGAGCTCGGCGCCGGCTGGAGGTGCCGCCCGCCTGCTGGCGGTGTCTGGCCTCGGCGCTCAGATAGGGGCGCTCAGCGAGGGTCTTCCTCTGAATGGGGGAAGCTTAAGTTATTTTGAGTTGTAATACACTGAAGAGCAGGTAGATTATTTATTTTCCTGATTTGAGGATCTAAAGCAAACACATACAATAAAGGGCTAAGAGGATGACCATGCCTCACACCTCTCAAGATGAAGCCAAGGGCCCCTGCCTCTCATTTAAAGTGGGAAGCATACTAGCTGTTGCATACAACAGCAAAATCAAAACCACAACTGTTTCAGGAATGCCATAATCCCCAAAACATGAAAAGGTAGATATGTGATATGCAGTCAAAGGCCTTCTCCTGGTCAAGGGCCAGGATAAGGCCCAAAACCACACCTCAATGTCCCTGTTCCACTAATTCCCAGAGGACATGAATGTTGTCCTGACTCCAGCGGCCAAGGATTAATCAGGACTGAGAGGCATCAATCGGGATCAGGGCCACACCATGTCAATCTTGAAGTCAAAATCTTTGTGAGAATTTTTAAATCAGAATTAAGGAGAGTGATAGGTCTCCAATTGGAAACATCCAATTTAACCACCTTTGTAAATAAGTAAACTAAACAGCCTTTTGACAAGCTCTGCTCCATGATTTCTGAAACAAGTATATAATTGAAAACTAAGGCCAATTTAGTGTGAAGCTCTTCATTGTGCCAGAATGAGGATTTTAAAACAGGCATTCTCTCATTTTCTATTTCACTCTGTCCTTTCCTCATTCTTTTCTAACTATCCTCTATTTTCCCTATCAGGGTGGCCAACCTGATATCTATTTTCTTTTTTCTTTTCTATCCCCTATTTGTTAAAATGCCTGTGTGCCCATTTAAAAGCAGCTCCTGAAAAGTATAACTGGTACCTTGAAGAAAAGAAGTGGCCCTCTTCTGCTACAAGCAGTATACTGAATTTGGCCTCAGATATGCGATCGCGATGTGCCCACATTTGCACGATCGCACAATCGCACATTCGTGCTGGCGATCGTGCGCAGGATCTTGAAGGAAAAATAGGGAGAATAAGGAAAAGATTGTTTAACCCCCAGGAGTGGTTTCTTATTAAGAAGATAGAGCTCTGAAGTGGAAAAATTGATTCAGAGACTTAAAGAATGTCAGAAAATTGCCCCAAAAGACTCAATGCTCCTGTGCCTCGCAGCGAGTGTAAAGACTGAGTTAACTCAGTCAGGGAACAGAGCTAAACACTCCTTTAGGAAAGAATGAAGGGGAGTTTAAGCATTTTGAGCCCTAAAATGCCCAAATAAGGAATTGCTGCATGTTTAGGTACAGCAAAGAAGCTAGCTTTGCTGTCAAACAAAACAGGGCTGAAAATGAAATGGGAACCGATGGCTGAAAGTTTCAGCCAACAGCTGTTCTACAAAGCTAATTATGGTACAGAAAAAGTTGGTTCTTAAATAAAAAATGAAAGTATTTGTATAAATTACAAGCAGTTATTGCTTCTAGCTATAAAGAAATGTATGCCCTGGAAATTGTCTTCCGTTCTGTATGTTTTCTTTAAAACGTTTATCTCTCTTAAAAAAGCAGTAGGATCCTAGTGCTTGCAAGAGTAAACAGATAAGGAGAGCGCCCTTATCTGTTTACATTTTCCAAGCCTAGTGATACGTAATGAATATTTTTTGTTGTTGTTTGATTTAAAATGTACAATGAGCTAGTCAGAATAAAAAGATATAAGGTCATTACCAGGTGATGTTCTCAGAGGTCCTGCTATAGGGCTGGCAGCCCCTGAACTGACTGTATATATAGGAAAAGCAATCAGTGACATCACAGTAGGGGAAGAGCCAGCTCCCAAGTGTGATGTCATGCCTCTGTAATTAAGGTTTTGTTAGCTTTTTCCTTCAGAATAGAGACTCCTTAAGAGCCTGTATGGTGGGCATAGAGAACAGCATTAAGCTTGGCAGGCTAGGACATTGTTTTATGAAATGCAGAGGTTTAACATAAAGTTTCCCTGCTAATTGATGTTGTCACCTGACCTCTGATGTCACGTCAGGCTGCCATAAAAGGATGTCCACCAGAGGGCTAGGGAGATAGATAGGAGAGAGAGTATGGAAGATGGTCAGTTGCTTTCTGATCAGAGACTGAGCAAGAGCTAAGAAGAGCTGAGTGTGGAGGTTTACACACTAAGAAGGAAGATCTCTGGAATTCTTTTGATTTTTGATGCTTAATGGAAGAAGAATGATGTCCTGATGATTTACATTGGTGTGAAGAATTAACACCTTCTTATTTTCCTTTTTGTAAATATCCTTTATTTTCTTTATTTTGCTTTTTGGACAATAAATTGACAAATGCAGAATATCCATTTTTTTATGCACTATATTACAGTTGTCTGTCTAAATCTGTTATAAAGAATCCTCACTACCACATTCATCTATGGGTTTATATAACTTTCCCGAAAGGCCATCAGAGCCTGGGGATGACCCAGTCAATAGAGAATTAATAGCTGTTACAACTTCCTCTGGGGTAATATCCTCCTGTAACTCACCAAAGCTATCTTTAGCAAGGCACAGAAACTGAATATCAGCTAAAAACTCTGGAAATGAGATTGACGGCTCTTTGAAAGTCCCAAAGGTCACCTGAACATGCCTACCTATAAAAGCAAATTGTTCCCTAATACCCAACACAAGCTTACTTTTTACCTTTAATATTAAATTTCCATTCCATTACTAATGATGTGAGTCTTTGATATTGAAAGACAATCACATCTTTTTTTCAACACAACCAATTGCAGAGAAAAGCGTGTGCTGTAGTGACAGATAGTGACATCAACTTCTGAAACTGCCGCCTCTTATTGAATATTGTAAATATATCCGGAACAGCCCCAGCTTACCACTTGGCTATTCTGGGGCCCTCAGGGTCTCCAGTACACACACTTCTTGAGTGGGGTCAGCCTGGGTTCACTAATAGGTATGCTACACTGGCATAGAATGGTATGGTGCCTCCACCTGGGGCAGTGGTATGGGGTACCTGGTGGATAAAACACAAGGTTTCCACCCCCCAGAAATAAGTATTTGTTCTGTCCCACACACAGTGACTTTTCACCACACAGCAGTAATACATAACAAGCAATAACCATGAGCCAGTATTAAAGCAATAAGGCACAACAGGGTGTGGGTTATTGGGGATTTACCCACGCCTTGTGTGGTGTGTCATGAGGTGCAGCTGAGTGACTTAACCACACAAGAAGTGGGTAAATCACCCAATAACTCACACCCTGGAGTGCCTCATTGCAATTATACAATGGACCCATGTGTAAAATAAATTTAAAATGTGTTTAAATATGTTTCTAGGGACATGGATATGTTGTTTAATCCACACTTACTGGCAGGTTCCTTGCCGATTTAAATCTTGCCCGGAAGGTCTTCAAGCTGGCTCCTCCCACCCACCCGAGTGGTAAAACTCTCAGCTCCGCCTCATGATGCCAGATCTTCCTTACCGCTTGGAAGCTCAGGTTCCCTCCTTAGTGCTCTGCGTTTTAGGCCTGGATCCAAACTCTTCAGTTAAGTCGAAACTAATTTTAAAGTTTACTAGACTTCGGTCTTTATCTTCCCTCGCGGCTGCGATGGACAAATCGATTCCCGGATTTCATTGGTGCCCCTGTGGGCAGAGGATGTCCCAGACCGATCCGCACTCCATGTGTGTTTACTGCCTGGGGCTTGACCACGATTCGCAGGCCTGCGACTTGTGCAAGTCCTTTTTGGCTACGGTCTTAGAGGATCGCGCTGCCAGATTATAACTCAGGCACCCCAAGAAACGTTATCCTCCGGTCAAGTCGAAGGAGGCCCGTTGGGCGGTGTCCGCAGCTGTGGACTCGGCCGAACAGCTCAAACAGATGATCGCCCTTGAGGAGGAGGCGACCCAGGCCACAGCATCATCATCCTCTTTCACAGCATTTATCCCACTCTCCTTGGGCTCCTCCTACACAGCTACGTTTAAGGAGCTTTACCAATCCCTCTCCACCAAGGGAGAAGGGCCTTCGGGACATTCTTCTCGGTCCAAAAAGAAGGACTCCAAAGGTAAGTCCCACTGTCAACGTTCGTGGTGGTGGGAGAGGTCCCCTTCCCCGTATAGTCAACACTTGACTGCGGTCGAGGTTGCGGCTAAGTCCGCTGGCTTCACGGAGTCCCCGTCAGGTCAGCCGGCCGAGACGCCCATCGACACGGTCGAGATTTTTCTCAACCCGTTGGACAGTCTGTCGACTGGAGAAGCCAACAACCCTTCTTCACTGGTTCCCGCGACGGAAACCGAGGACTTGTCTGCGCCTCCTGTGCTGGAGTCCCCGGTTAAGGTCCCTGACCCGAGGGAGGAGCGGGTTTCCCCCGGCCCCTCTCGGACCCACCCTCGGAATCCCCGAAGGTCTCAGTCTCGGACCTCTTCCAGGTCCAGCCGGTCCCGCCGACGTTGGCGGTCTCAGTCTCGGCACCATGGAAAGTGGCGGCGCTGCTCATCCTCGTCGTCCTCTTCGGAGGATAGGCTCCGGCGCAAACTGCATCAGCGCTACGAGGATTTAATGTGGCAACAGCTCCTTTTGTCTGGGAATAAGCCGACTCCATCACCTTCCCTGGCCATTAAGTGGCTGTCACTGGAGCGGCTGAAACAACCCCATGTAGTGATCGAGGAGCCGAAGCCGGCACCGGTTGTTCGGCCAAAACCGGCTGCGCCACCCATTGTGGTGGAACCCCCGGCTCCACAACCTAAGTCTGGGGCCCCGACCAAGGATTCTTGGTCTGGTCAGGGCTTGCCCCACCGGTTGTCAGTCACCCTCACTGCCGATTGACCTTGGCAGGTGGATGGTGGCTCAGGTGCTCGGCAGCTGTTTGCAGACTCCTTGGAGTCTGACAATGACTCCTCCTCCTTGTTCTCCAGGCCTCTTGACTTGAAGTCCACTGGGGGTCAGTCAGTGGACTAGAGCCCATCCTCATTCCTTGGAATGCTTCGGCTCATCTCAAAGTCCACTGGGATGAAGCTCAAACCCATTTCAAAACAGGCCAAATATCCCTTCATGGAGATACTGGACCAAGGGGATTCCCCCACGGAGGCTTTCCCGGTGGCTGAAGCCATTGTTGGCCCGGCCCTGGAGCTATGGCAGCGGCCAGCTTCTTGTCCAGCACCTTCGGCCAGGATGGCTCAGAAGTATGCTGTTCCCACCAGTTCACTCTCCAGTTTCTCGGAGCACCCCTCCGCGGAGGGGTTAGTGACCGACAGCGTTTTCCGGCATTCCAGGAATGCTCAGGATGTGGATAAGCCACCCAATAAGGAGTCCAAGAAACTGGACTACTCCTGGTGGAAAGCCTATGCGACTTCCTCCCTAGGCCTTCATCAGGCCAGCTCGGCCGTCCTGATGGCACACTTTTCACATGCTCTTTTGGGCTCTCTGGATGAGGTGATTCCTCATCTCCCAGCTGACCTTCAAACGTCGGGCAAGCAGGTGCGGGATCAGGGAAGGGAAGTGGCCAAACAGAAGCTCCAAACTTCCTTGGACATCACTGACTCATGTGCCCAGTCAGTAGCGGCCACAGTGGCCATGTGCCGAAGAGTTTGGCTGCGGATCTCCACCTTTACAACGGATACCCAGCACAAGCTGGCAGATGTTCCCTTCTTGGGTACTGACTTGTTCAGTCCCAGGGTGGAGGGTCATCTGCAATGGATCGAGAAGTCCATGCCACCTTGGACTCGGTCACATCTGCCCAGAAGGACAAAGGCCACCAGCAGCAATGTAAGCCCTTTTGTCCTTCAGCACCTGCGGCACATCCGGCCCAGCAACACCAGCATCAGGGCCAGCAGGCTCTCACTTGGCACCCCAAAGCCAAGCCTGCTGCTTCCTCCGGCAGGAAGCCGGGAGGAAAAGGTCCAGGTGGCTCCTCAGCCAGCCTTTCCTCCAAGCCTGCCCAGTGATGGGTGGAGGGGTGTCACCCCCAACCTTGTCGTTCCTCCCCGGGTTCCCCCCATGAGGGGATGGCTCCGCCACTTCCTTCCGCCTGGTCCGATATCACAAGGACCGCTGAGTGTTGGAAGTGGTAGGAAAGGGTCTGCCTCTGGAATTCAAGCAGTCCCCACCCTATCAGGCTGTCGCCCCACGGGGGGCTATGGGTTCTGCAGCCTCTCTGTTGGCTCATCAAGCCAACATTGCCCTGCTTCTCCAGAAGGAGGTGATCAGGGAGGTGTCTGATCCTCCACCAGACCCAGGGTTTGTGTCCAGGTACTTCCTGGTCTCAAAACAGATGGGGGGGGCTGGTGCCCCATTCTAGACCTACACGACCTGAACAAGTTCCTAAGGTCTCGGACCTTCAGGATGGTCACTCTGGTTCAGATCATTCCATCCTTGGAATGAGGTATGTGGTTCTGTTCTCTGGACCTTCAGGACGCATTCTTTCACATTCGAATCCGTCCGTCTCACCAGCGATTCCTCCACTTCAGAGCAGAGGGATCCCTTTACAAGTTCTAGGCCATGCCCTTTGGCCTCTCTCCAGTTCCCAGGGCCTTCACCAAATGCATGGCAGTGGTGACAGCATTCCTGCGGTGCCGAAGGGTTTGGGTGTACCCTTACCTGGACAACTGACTGATTGCAGCCCCCTCCAAGTTGGAGGTGGAGTGGTCCAGGGATCTGGCCCTCCAGATCTGCTCTCAGATTGGCCTCCTCATCAAGGAGGCCAAATCGGAACTCATGCCAATGCAGGTGGTTCAGTTCATCGGGGCAGAGCTTGACTGTCTTCGAGCCAGAGCACAGCTCCCGGTGGACAGGGCCGAGGTTCTTTCCTCCTTTGCCCAATCACTTCTGGTTGGGCAACTGCACCCTGCCCGGGACTTCCTGCACCTCCTGGGCCTCATGGCTGCCTGCACCAGCGTGGTCCGTTGGGCCCACTGGCACATGCGTCCCCTGCAATGGGGGCTGGCCCGTCAGTGGTCACAGTGCTCAGGTCCTCTGGACCAGCCAGTGACAGTGACCCAAGAGATGTGGAAGAGCCTCCAGTGGTGGCTCGTTCCAGCCCATCTTTAGGAGGGTATCCCATTTGTCTGCCCCGAGCCAACAGTCACTCTGATGACTGATGCCTCTCTGATGGGTTGGGGTGCTGATCTGGGGGAGCACAGAGCTCACGGACTCTGGCCCCTCAGGAGTCTCGATGCCACATCAACCTGCTGGAGCTTCAAGTGGTCCAACTAGCCCTCACTGCCTTCGCTCCGTTTGTACAGGGTCAAGTGGTCCAGGTCCAGATGGACAACACCACGACCATGTACTACCTAAACCGCCAGGGTGGGACGTACTCCTTACCTCTGTGCAAGGAGGCCCTCCGCACGTGGTCTCTCATGAGCAGACTGGAGGCGGATCTCCTAGCCATCCATGTGGCAGGAGCCTCCAATACTCTGGCCGATGCCCTCAGCCGGATAGGTGCTGCATCTCACGAGTGGTCTCTCCTGCCGGAGGTAGTACAAAATCTGTTCTCCCACTGGGGCACTCCTCAGGTGGACCTGTTTACCTCCAGGGAGAATGCGAAGCTGAGGCTGTTTCATGCCCGCCCCCCTCAGCAGGGCTTGCTGCAGGGGATGCCTTCTCAAGGCCATCGACCCTGGGCCTCTTCTATACCTTCCCTCCATTTCCCTTGATCCACAAGGTGCTTCTCAAGGCGAAAGAGGGACAAGGTGCAGGTGATTCTGGTAGCCCCAGACTGGCCCGCCAGTTCTGGCATTCAGATCTCCTCAGCCTTAGCTCCAGGCTCCCGAGGCGGCTTCCAGCCCACCCAGACCTGATCTCAGTCAACAAGGGGAAGGTACTCCACCCGGACCTTCAATCCCTGCACTTGACAGCCTGGTTCCTGAGTGGCTAGAGTTCCAGGCCTTGGGTCTTTCCGACGAGGTCCTCAACGTTGTTGAGGTATCCCATAAGGAGTCGACCAGCAAATGCTATGCCTTCAAATGGGAGAGATTCTCCATTTGGTGTCAGGATAAGGGGTTGGACCCTTCCTCCTATTCTTTAGCTAGCATTCTGGACTACCTGTAGTCCCTTTCTCAGCTAGGGCTTCGGTCAACGACCCTTAAGGTGCACCTGACAGCCATCTCTGCTTACCGGGCGCAGGCCGGAAAGCCATCGGTGGCACAGGAGAAGGTGGTCTGGTGCTTTTTCAAAGGCCTTGATCACATATCCCCTCCGATGTGAGAACCTCCACCTCCGTAGGATCTACTGCTGGTATTGGCTAAGCTCACGGGCAAGCCATTCGAACTGATGCACAGGTGTGATATCTCTCACCTGTCATGGAAGACCACCTTCTTGGTGGCTATCACATCAGCCAGAAGGATGGGAGAGCTCCAGGTGCTTTCCATCGAGTCTCCTTATTTGGTCTTCCACAGGGACAAGGTTGTCCTGCTCCCCCACCCAAAATTCCTTCTGAAGGTGGTGTTGGAGTTTCACCTTAACCAGGTGTTGACTCTGCCAGTGTTCTACCCCAGTCACACCTCGGAGGCCGAATATAGGCTCCATACTCTTGACCCTAGAAGAGCGCTCTCTTAATATAAGGAGTGGATGGCTGAAGTTCGGGGAGAGGTTCGTCAGCTGTTTGTCACCTATGCTGAAGCTGCACCTGGCAGACCTACAGTGAAGTGAAGGATAGGCAGGTGGGTCACCTCCTGCATAGATCTCTGCTATAGGTTGGCGGGCATGGAGCCTCCCAAAGGGATAAGAGCTCATTCTACCTGCCATACCGCTGCTTCGGTGGCTGCTTCCAGGGACATCCCTATCCAGGAAATCTGCAGGGCTGCTACCTGGAAGTCAGCACACACCTTCATTACCCACTACCACATCGACCTTGAGTCACACCGATGCTGGTTTTGGGACCTCGGTTCTCAGTCCTTATTTCCCAAGTAAGTATAGGGTCGTTTTCTCCCTCCTCCCGGAGAACTGCTAGGAGTCTGCCAGTAAGTGCAGTGTGGACTGAACAACATATCACGTCCCTAGAAATACAGGTTACTCACCTGTAACAGGAGTTCTAGGGGTGGTATATTCATCCCCTAACCACCGACCACTGGCTTCGACGCAACCTGGCTTCCAGCGGGCTAGATCTGGCGTCATGGGGCAGAGCCGAGAGTTTTACCACCCAGGTGGGTGGGAGGAGCCAGCTTGAAGACCTTCCGGCAAGATTTAAAGCGGCAAGGAACCTGCCAGTAAGAGTGGATGAACAACATATATCACCCCTAGAACTCCTGTTACAGGTGAGTAACCTGTATTTTTTATAAATGCCATTCCTCAGCCATAAGTTATGCAGGATTTACCTACGGTCACGTGACATGTTTTGACCAATGAGGTTGCAGGATTTTCACACACCATTGTATAATATAAATTATGAACTGGGGATCGTAAATGCACAACGCTGATTGGCCGAGATGTTTTTGAAGCCATGATGATATCGAGTTACATCATCACGGCTTCAGAAAACTTCCGGCCACCAGCCTCCTCACTCTTCCCAAATCACATCCGCACCTGTTCCTTCAGTTCCCACACAAACACCCGTGATCCTGCCACTACCAAGAATTCAAGGAATGTACCCCGGAATTTACATTTTATAGAAGCCTCCATCTCAGTTAGCTGAAATGTACTGCCACTTGCTATTTTTGTTTTAAATGAAGCGCTTCTATCTGCGACTTTGCCGTCTCCCTCTCTCTCCCCAGAGGCGCGCGTTCGCTTGACTGACCTTCCCGTTTTCCACGCACAGTAGCGCTTGGAAAAACATTTTTTTTTTTTTTTTTTTTACCTCAATAAATAAATTCCTGTATGTGCCCTATCAATTCCAAAGCCAAGCTAAATACTGACAACGAGCAACATACCGATCACTTTTCCTGGCTCCTGACCACAGTAGAGTCTTACTTCACAGCTGCATCTCCTCCACAAACTTCAGCTACTGTTATAGCAGTGCCACCTGCTGCCCAGACCCTTCCAGGAACTATTTTCTTGAAAGGTAGTCATCCGACACCCCAAACATGTCATTTTTACAAGGTTATGAATATTACTTTGATTTTTTTATGAAAAAAAACAACTTTTGAGCCTGTTCATAATAGCAATAAGGCACTCCAGGGTGTGGTATATCATGGGATATCATCACTTCTCGGGCAGTTGGACGCACTCGGCCTGCGGCCTCATGCCCAACCATCCGAGGTGTGATGATATCCCATGATATACCACACCCTGTCGTGCCTTATTGCTTACATAGACTAACCTCCAAGGTTACATACTTCCCGCACCCACCAGTGCTGACAACATCCAAGTTCTGACCGAAAAACTTCTGCAGGGACCCCATAACAGGACACTGATGATTCTGTCTGTCTACATCCTGCCTAAACTAACTGTGGCTGGCACCAGTGACCTGATGGACCATGTGGGCACCCTGAGCCTAAACACAAAAATCGTGATGCTGGGAGATTTCAATATCAACTGGCTCTCCCCCTCTGCTGCCTCAATCAAGGATGCCTTATCTGTGGTCCACTTCTCTCAAATGGTCAAGACAGCAACCAGAGTTAACTACAAAACTGGGACCAGCACCGGGTTCTCACCAATCGATCTGCCCACATCCCCAATACTGCTGTTCTCCCTGATATACTGAGTGACCACTCCCCTGTCACCTGTACTTGGTCCTACAACTAGTGCAAGTCACCTCCCAAAATGATTACAAACCGTGTTCTACTAAAAGGTCACCTTGCACTGCTAAACATGGAGCTTCAGGGCTTTGACTGGACTGACCTCAATGAGGCCAATGACATAGGCATGGACCTTGACCACTTCATAAAGACATTCAACACTGTCTATGACAAGCTGCCCTGGTAAAGACAAGGAAAGTAAAAGGGCATTGCAATTCCTGGATCACCCTGGACCTACTGGATCAGCTCAATGCCAGCAATCTCCTCTGGCAGATCGTGAGAGCGCACGGTACCACCACTAACATCCAAAAGTACAAACAAGCCCGAAATAAGTGCACAAAAGCTATCGGACATGGCAAAAGTGCTTTCTACAAGAAAGCCCTCTCCAGCTCCTGGAACAACAGCCAGTTGTTCTGGGATAATCTCAATGACATAAGCGGCAAAGAACCCAAAAATGCCCCATCAATGCTCGTGGTTGACAGTGCACTATCCTTGGACCAACAGCGAATTGTCAATGCACTTAATGATGCATTCATGGACCTCAGCAGTGTACTACCAGCAGACTACTTTAATCCCTTAATCCTGGCTGACCCTAACACAGTCCAGCAACCATCCTCCAACAGACCACTCTTCCGTTTCAAGGTATTCTCTGAATCTGAGGCAAGAAAGTACCTTGTGCAAGCTCTGGAAAAATCAAGATACAGCAAAGATACCCTGGACCTTAAGTTCATCAGCATGGCACTGAAGGAAGTCCTCGGCCCTCTCACTCTGCCACTCCAAGTTTCCCCTGCGATGGAAATTGGCATCAGTAACCCCTGTGCACAAAGAAGGTGATCAGACTCTACACAACAACTACAGACCTATCTTCATACTCCCCCCCAAAAGCTCTGGAGTGGATTGTAGCAGATCAGCTTGTCGAGTATCTGAACCAATACCAACTCCTCTTTCCCAAACAACATGGCTTTCGACTAGGTCTTAGTACCATCACAGAATTATTGGAATTCACAGGTAACATCCACTACTCCCTAGACTAAGGCCTTCTGGTAGGAGCAACATTTATTGACCTATCAAAAGCTTTTGATACGGTGCACCATGAGCTCCTTCTGAATCAGTTGTCTGCTACTGGGCTCTGTCCAGAATCTGTTTCATGGTTCAATAGCTACCTTCACAACTGGCTGCAAAAGGTCAGGCTAGGTGACACCATCTTTGTTAGCAGACCTGTCCACTCCAGGGTCTCACAGGGGTCAATTCTGGGGCCCCTACTATTTAGTCTTTTCCTAAACCAACTGCCGGCCTCCTGTCCGACCCAGATGCTCCTTTATGCAGACGATGCAATTATCTTCACCAGAAACCCCCATGCAGAACAACTAACAGCAGAACTCCAAAGGGGATTCTCATCCGCAGAAAAATGGTTTAAGGAGCATAGACTAATCATGAACTGTAAAAAAACAAAGACAATGTTGTACTCCAGCACCCAGAGTAAGTTCAAAGCATTACCCCTTGTGATCAGAAATGAAAGCGGTGACACCCTTGCGCACGTCCACTTTTTCAGATACCTGGGTATCACAATAGACTCCTTTCTTATGTCCAAGACACTGATAATACTGCAAAGGCTATCAATACAAGAATAGAGATTATTTACCACTACAAGCACTGCTTAACCTATGACGCATTGAATCTGGCCATCAGCAGCTCAATAGTCTCCCTTGTCAATTACGGACTGGCTATCTATGGATTGGCAACTGACACCACCCTACAATGCATTTCCATCATGCTTAATAAGGCATGTCACCTTCTCACAGGTGCTGCAAGACTCACGCACACATGTGGCCTCTACTCACAGGCCAGATGGCTCCAACTAAAGGACAGAATAAGATACCAATCTTACCTCCTTGCCAAGAAATGCTCTTTCAATCTACTACTGGCAGGGTTCCAGAAACTCCTAACCATGCACTCAAGCTCTTGTTTCACAAGGAACTCTGCCACCCAGATCTACAAAATTCCTAGACTCCGCACTGCCTTGGCACAATGCACATTCTGTTACCGTGCTCCTCACTGGACCAATGTCTTACCACCTAACATTTCTGGTGCTGCAACTATTGGTGTTTTCAAATACAAACTTTGACAGCACCTTATCTCAAATAGCAGCTAAGGCTACCTCCATGAACACTCCTTCTGTGCCTCAAGGGCACCCTAGCACTCTTATCTAATGTCTAACGTGACTTATCCTTAGCACTTCAGGTCACCACCCTACCTCACAACCTTGGGCACCTCTACCCCACCTATTCTGTATACTTCCCCCACTCTCTACCACCCTCTAGCACCCTTACCATTATTTTCCTACTATCATCTCCTCTCATGCAACCCAGTAGGGTGCCCTAACTTTGACTCAGGCAAATTACTTGCTGCCTATGATCCTAAATTTGGTGTGTTCACTATAGGAACGCTATCTAAAAATGTACTACTGTATTACTGTATCTTACTGTTACCCTGTCTAAAACATACTACTGTACCTTTGTCCTTGTAACTGACATGGAACCCATAAATGAGCAACCGCTCATGGGCGCAATCCAAGAACTCAATAAACAAATAAAAAAAAACTCAGATTTATTATAGGGGAAGGGTGATGGGGAATAAACAGCATAAACCAAACAACTTTGTTTAACAGGTGTCCCCCAACAGTTCCAGTACCGCCCCGCGGGTACACCTGATTTTCCCCAGCAGCCATACTGATGTTAACAGTCTGTTGCAGTGGGTACCTCACCGAATTGTTGGTGGCCAACCAGAGGATGTGGAGATGGTGCACCGTGGATGTTGGGATGCAACAATGGTAACAGTCTTTCACTTGAAAAGCAGAACTTTATAGTGGCCTCAGTAGGATTCAAACACGCAGCAGAACTTGTTTTTCAGTTTTTGGCCTGGGCTTATCCTGCAGATTACAAAGTACTGCCTATGACTGTAACCCCCTTATGCTATCTAGCTAGCTGACTAAATTGCAGCAGAACTCCTTGGGGCTGCAGCCCAGAGGTACTTACAGTTTCTGAAGACTTCGGGGTTGGGGTGGGGGAGTTGAACTAGGGCACAGAAGTGCGGTATCGCTCTGGTATTAACAAACAGTCTTCCTTTGCACTACATCAGCCAGCTGTAGATGTGCAGCAACTCCAGGACCATTCGCCTGTGACAGGTCTTTCATCGTCTTCCCCTCTAAGGCCTTTCATCGTCTTCGCCTCTTCTGGCCTTTCGTTGTTGTCGCCTCTAAGACCTTCTGTTGTCTTTGCCTCTTCTGGCCTTTCATCATCTTTGCCTCTTCTGGACTTTTTTTGGTTCAGGGTGTCTGGGCAGCGGGTAGTCACCCTGGATGTCCTCTGGACACACAGTTTCCATTGGCACTCAACACGACTGGGCTCTAAACAGTCTCTGACCCCGGCCAAATACTTTCTTTCAGGCTAGAGGCAGTTCAAACAGTCTCTATATATTTTCAGGCTGCAAACTACAAAGCAAAGTGCAGGTTTAATTCTCCCACGGGGGAACAAATCTGCAGTCCACTTTAGCTCCTGCTGCTAAATGTTCTTGTAGACACTTTGCCACCCACCCTCTTTTTTGGGCTCAAAGTGGCCTTTGCACACCCTGGCTGCCTTCAGGCTGGTGCAGCCCCTTCTCTCCTCCTCTCCCTGGGAAAGCTCTCTCTCGGATCTCCCCCTTTCCTAGGCTCTGGTCCTTCTTATATCAGCCTCTCAGCACCCCACTTGATTGACCAGACCATTCCCAGGATCTGCTAGTGCCCTCTTACCCCTTCCCAATGGCCCCTGCAGCAGGAATAACTCATGGGGGCTGCCATTATTGTTTACATTTTTTATGAAGTACAATGCAGCCCCTATCATATACTTTAAGCCCATTTTTACTGCTGAGCCCACCAATATCATGCCCGTAAGTGTCCCCTCTTGATCCTTGGCTCTGCTGTCTGCCGTGGAGCTGGGAATCTATCCAAATTGTAGTTGCATTGCTAAACACACTTCCAGGAGCTGCAGTACCTTTAAGATTCCCGGTCGCGCATGCCAAAATCTTCCACGCAGCCATACTTGTTTACATTCTGGTTTGGCCATAGGACTGCTTGCCGAACTGGACAGATGTCCCCCAAAGCACCCAGAGGCACAGAACAAATCATGGACCTCGACCCCACTCCCTTTATGGGGCAGAGGGACACAGAACTCCAGCTGCCACAGCCGCAGTCATCAGGGGAAGCCTTGGAACTGAATCCCACTCAGGATTCCTGAACATAGCCTTCTAATCTCATTCAACAATCCAGGGGACCGGAGGCAGAAGATGTGGACAGCAGGACATAATGGGGGTGTAGCAGAGAAAGGGGAGATACTGTTGATGGGAGACCTGAATATGCCAGATGTCAACTGGAGCACATTTGCTGCAGCCACATCCAAGAGCAGGGCCATTCTCGATGAGCTACAGGTGGCATGCCTCACACAGCTAGTTTTGGAACCCACTCATGAGGGAGCAATCTTAGACCTCGTACTCTCATATGGTGACAGTGAGAGGATCTGAGTTCTAGAAGTGGGTAGCCATCTGGGGACAAGTGACCATCAAACAGTGTGGTTCACGATAAACTCAGCTACAGAGTCAAGCCATACAAAAGTGAGAGTACTGGACTTCAGGAGGGCTGACTTTGGCAAGATGGGAGAGTGCCTTAGAAAAGCACTAGCAAACAGGCTAGAAGGAAGGGTGGAACAACAATGGGGAAACATCAAATCTACCATCACAGAGGCAGCAAGCCTTTGTGTGAAGCAAACAAACAAATCAAAATGAAAGAAAAAGTCACTATGGTTCTCAAAAGAGGTGGCGGAGAAGGTCAGGGAGAAAAAGATAGCATTCAGGAAGTATAAGGAAACACAGAAGGAGCAGGACAGAGAGCTGTACCCGTTAAAGCAGAAGGAAGCAGGGAGGGAAATCAGAATAGCAAAGGCCCAAACTGAGGAAAAGATAGCCAACTCGGTTAAGAAGGGGGATAAAACTTTTATAAGTACATCAGGGAGTGTAGAAAGACAAAGGGAGGGATAGTGAGGCTGAATAGAATAGATGGTGGATGGGCAGAAAGGGACAATGAAAAAGCAGGGATACCAAACAAATTTTTCTTCTCAGTATTCACAAAAGAGGAGGGAGAGGTGCCTAATCCAAGTAACAGATGCACTCTGGATAGGCGGGGTCGATCCCAGTCCTTTCACAGAAGAAAGGGTTCTGAAAGAACTCATAAAACTAAAGGTGGACAAAGCAATGGGACCTGACAGAATTCACCTCAGAATTCTAAAAGAATTAAGGGGAGAACTGGTGAAACCACTGACTACCCTTTTTAACAAATCATGCAAGGATGGTGTGGTACCTGAAGAATGGAAGAAGATGGATGTGATTCCCCTTCACAAAAGTGGGACCAAGACAGAGACAGGAAACTGCAGACCTGTCGGTTTGACCTCTGTGGTAGGGAAAGTGATGGAATCACTTCTGAAGGAAAGAACTGTTGAGTACCTAGAGGCCAGTGGGGCACAGGACCCAAGGCAGCATGGGTTCACAGCAGGAAGGTCACGTCAGACAAATCTAATTGATTTCTTTGATTGGGTGACCAAAGTAGTAGACCAGGGAGGGGCTGTGGACATGGCCTACCTAGACTTTAGCAAGGCATTTGACACAGTCCCACACAAAAGATTAATAGTCAAACTAACCAGCCTGGGAGTGGGTCCCAGGGTGGTAGCCTGGGTAAAACATCGGCTGGACAACAGGACACAGAAGGTAATTGTAAATGGAGTCCACTCTGAAGAAAGGAGGGTTACTAGTGGGGTACTGCAGGGTTCAGTACTGGGTCCAGTCCTTTTTAATGTCTTTATAAGTGACATTGCTGAGGGACTGGAAGGAAAAGTATGCTTCTTTGCACATGACACAAAGATCTGCAACAGGGTCGATACACAAGGAGGTGTGGAAAGGATGAGAAGGGACTTGGCAAGGTTGGAGGAATGGTCAGAAGTATGGCAGCTTGGATTCAATGCAAAGACGTACAAAATAATGCACCTGGGAAACAAAAATCCAGGAGAAGATTACACAATGGGGGTGTTGTAACAACAACAAAAATGGAAAGGGACCTGGGGGTAATCATATCAGTGACCTTAAGGTTAGCAAGCAATGTGAGAAGGCAGTGGGGAGGGCTGGGGGGATACTGGGATGTATAGGGAGAGGCATCACCAGCAGAAAACAGGAAGTTGTTATCCCTCTGTGTGGTAGGGTGCAGGTGCACATGGGCAAATCAGGTAGTGTGACTCTTCAGTAGTTCTTTTTAAAGTTCAAATTTTATTTTGTCTTTCTTTTATAGATATTTGCAGCAGGACAAATTTAACACAACAGACTATTCCAACAGACTTAATCTTCAAATCAGCACAAAATATAGTCACTTTTCTACTCCTTAGAGCACTTTATCACAACGCCTTTGAGTTTACCTCCAGCCCAAAAGCAATCTAAATACATATGCTCAATGTTCAGCTTTTATACACTGCAGGGATCAGGTGACATTTTAACCCTGCCCCATACTTTATTTCTAACAACGTATCTTTATCTACAACAGTTTTATTTTATATAACATATCTAAACGTCTCATAAGTAACATAACAACCTAATTTCATGCACAAAAGTGAATGACAGTCTTTTTGTGGAGTTTGAATACATTCTCTAATACCAGCAAGCACCACCCCTTTGTGCACAGCATAAAATGACTAAGAAAACAGCCGGCCGGCTCTTAAGAGTGAGCTGCAGCAGAAGGTGAGTGGAGTTTGGGGCTTTGAAATGCCCGAAGATGCCAAAAACACCTCATTTCATGATAGACTCAGAAATAGCACCAAAGTAGAGAAATTCATCTCTGGAGGGTATGTAGAGCTATCCTCAATATTTTCCAAAAGACCATATTGAATTTATATAACACTAGAAGGCTAAATGCCTTCACGACTGTGTGCACATTTGAGCAGAAAACAGCCGCTCACATACGCACGGTCGCACAGGAGCTCAGTGGCAATTTTTTACAGGAAAAGCCGCATTTTCTAAGAGCTCTTGTAAGGAGGACAGAATGAGGGACGGGGAGAAAACCAGGGGGTCCTCTAATATTTTTAAGCTTTACAGGGCACAAGCAAACTCTCAAAGGTGCAGCAAGAAACAAAACCAGGGCTTAAACCGAATGTTTAAACAGCGCCCTGCAAGGGATTTCACAGACGGTTGTTTTCTCACAACACCCTCATAATATTTTATTAATTTCCCTCCCAAACCATTCCTACTTCTTTAAACCATTTCCAAAATACAACAATAAACAAAAACGCTCGTTTCTTTCATTTAAAGCAGTTATCCTTAACTTTTACTTTTCTATCCAAGAAGGAAGAGGGGGAGAAAATTCTTACAAACCCAATCTAATGCATATCTTTTTATACCCTTCTGGAACAACTAATAAAGACCCAGAGGCGTTTTGATTTTACTAACCCTTTTTACCAATAAATCCATCACCTATTTATTTAATTTTTAAAACGCTAGGATGTAAAGTTTAAACAAGCTTAAGGCTCGGCTAGTAACTGCCCTCATTTTGATATTTAAGGGACCTAATATATTTAATAACCCTAATATATTTACTTATACTCCAACCAGATGTTCTGCACAAAACAATACACCCTGTTTTCCTTTTAATTTAATCCTTGCCCCTGGATGGCAACTACTTGTTGAACTAAACCAACCAAAGCACTTAATATACAGGAACTTAAGCTCAGCTGAATATACATCATGACTGTGCGGCAATGCAAAAAGCTCAGCGCCCTTTTTGGTCACAGCCAGCAGAACATTTATACCAATCTGAGTATACGCTCGGAAAGCAATTAAGAAGGGATAATTCCAGGGTCCCCTGACCCTTCACAGAGGCACTCTGTGACACTCTGTACAGACAGTTGGTGAGACCCCATCTGGAGTACTGCGTCCAGTTCTGGAGACCCCACCTCCGCAAGGACAGAGACAGGATAGAGGCAGTCCAGAGGAGGGCAACTAAAATGGTGCAGGCTCTACAAGAGAAGCCATATGAGGAGTGACTAAAGGTGCTTAATATGTATACCCTTGAGGAAAGGAGGGAAGGGGGGACATGATAGAAACTTTTAAGTACCTCAGTGGACTCAACAAGTCCAAGAGGGTAGCATCTTTCAGAAAAAGAGATGTGCAAGAACAAGAGGACACAATTTGAAGATAGAGGAGGAGCAGTTCAGGGGCAATGTGAGGAAGTATGTTTTCACAGAGAGGGTGATGGATGCACAGAACAGCCTTCCTGAGGAGGTTGTGGGGTCTGAAACTGTGGGGAATTCAAGAATACATGGGACAGACATAAGGCAATTTTTGTTGGGGGTAGGAAGAAATAGGCTGTTGGTTAAATAGTATCTGCAGCTTATCCTGTAGGTTGGGAAATGGGCAGACTAGGTGGGCCAAGCGGTCCTTATCTGCCGTCAAAGTCTATGTTTCTAGCCCAATACAAGGTAAGCCCTAGAACTGGGGGGGGGGGTACATGTATTGTTGGTCATTTTTTTCCCCTTTAAAGGAGAAGAATGATTTAATTCAACTTTAACATATTCCAACCATTCCATTGGTGAATCATAAAAAAACAAGCATTTGTCAATGCCGAATGTTGTCTCTCCGGCATTGGCTTTGGTAGTGCCAGAGGTAGAGATGCATAATAGGAATGGCAGTGAAGTATTGAAGTGATGCCAACCCCACCCTCACCCTGTAGAGAGTGACTGGCATTGGGGTGTGCCTTTGGGTCGTCAGCTATAACGCTCATACCATTGTACGTCACCCTACCCTGTAGACACTGACAAGTGTCGTAGTGTGCTTTGGGGTCTTTGGGCATATACTTACCCCATTCCATAAGGAAATACGCTGACGTGGGTGCAGTATAGGAGGATGTGGTGAATTTTGTGGCCGAACAGTGCAAGGCACACCACGATGCCTGTCAGTGGCTGCAGGGTGGGGGTTGGGGTTGCAATGGCATGAGCATTACATCCGGTGATTCCAAGTCACAGCCCTGGTGCCTGTCAGTCTGTACTGGGCGGGGTGCTACAGTTGGAAACCCTAACACCATAGGGGTGCGGTGGTATTTTCACTCCAGATTTTCAACATGGGCTGTTTGTGAGGCCACCTCATGAGAAGCGGCACAATCAGTTTGTGAGTTGAAAGGTGGTTTTGCACAGCGGCTATGCCATTTGGGGGACGAAAACACATTTTGGGCAGGATGTGGAGAATGGCAACTGTATTGTTCATGAGGAAGTGTAAAAAATGGCAACGCTGAAAATCTGGAGTGAAAATATGAAAAATTGGTGAAGTCATTAGCATGCATAGAAACTGCGCAACACACGGCCATAACCCAATTATTTGTGGGAGCTTGTTAGCCACATTTTTAACATAGGCATTTTGGGACCTCCCCTCATGAACAGTGATGCTGTGATTTTAATCAGTCCCAAAAGTTGATTTCCCACAGCCACGCCATTGTGGGCCACAGGTGCAGAAACACATTTTGGGCAGGATGTGAAAAATGACAGCTGTACTGTTGATAAGGAGGTGTGAAAAAATGCCAGTGTTGAAAATCTGGCATGAAAATATTCCAAATTTGTGAAGTTACAAGGGTGTGTGGAAACTGCGCAACGCATGCTTGCAACACAGTCATTTTATGGACTTTCGGCAGTAAATTTTCAACATAGCCATTTTAGGACCTCTGCTCATGAGCAGTGTCACCGTCATTTCTTCACACTGTCCCAAAAACTGATTTCGCACAGCGATGATGCACTTCTGCACCAGACATGCGAAAATACATTTCGGCCAGGATATGTAAAATGACAGCTGTACTGTTCATAAGGAGGTGTGGAAAAATGGCAATTTTGAAAATCTGGAGTGAACATATTACAGATTCACGAAGTTACGAACGTGCATGCAAACTGCGCAACGCACACTCAGAAAA
The DNA here is from genome assembly GCA_016271365.2 of Neoceratodus forsteri. NCBI lineage: Eukaryota > Metazoa > Chordata > Ceratodontiformes > Ceratodontidae > Neoceratodus > Neoceratodus forsteri. Next base: position 112,954,626 of record JADMNL010000024.1, read on the forward strand.
CACTCATTTTATGGACTTTCATCACCAAATTTTCAAGGGCATGTCAGTAGTATGTACTTTTTCTGCGTCACTATTTATTTATTTATTTATTTAATTTGTGTTGACCAGGTAAGTGCACTAGACAATTTCTTGCCTATTTTCAGGCACAGCCCGGGGGGAGGGGGGATACAGATGAATGGCAACTGACCTTGAACCAGATTAAGCTGTCAGTGGCATTTTGTTAGTGAATGGGGGGAAATTTGGCCAGGGCACCAGGGAAATTCCCTTGCTTGTCAGTACGGGGAGCTGCTGGTCATTTTTCGAAATGGCCATTTGGCAGGAGCTGGTGGATGGTATGGACGTCAGGGAGACAGAGGAGAGGGCCTCCTCCTCTGGTCTCAGAATTCAAGAGGTCAACATAGAATTTACCAGAGTAGAATTTGAAATGGAAATAGTGACTGAGATGAATGGAAAAGATGTGGAAGCCTGCTTTCCCTCTCAAAACGTACTTTCTATGAATGAACAACAGGACCCGATGGAAAATCGGCAGATAAGTAAAAATCCTTCTATCACTATAGAACCTGCTTCTTTGCCTGCATTACACCTTGGCCTTGATGATAAAAATGTTACCACTGTGCCTGGAACCAGGGGAATAACTCCACAGAACTTGTGCGAGCCTACTGGCTTAAATGACAGCAATGTCAAAAACTGTGACGCAGAAGCATCAAAGGAAGGTGCTGCCCAGGCTCGGGAGCGCTTCCCTCAATAACTACTCATAGAAACCCAGATTTTAGACCAGAAAGGGACAGCTGGCAGTATAAACGCGATGAATAGCGAGTGCCTACAGCTGTCTTCCTTATATGTGGTCGGCTCAAAAGGGGATATTACTGAAAACATAGCAGATAACACTACGGCACTGCCAAGAGAATCGGTTGCAGTTTTAGACACAGCTGATGTATCGTTCCCAGTAGAGGAAAACCTGGAGGTGGGCAGGCAAGAAAAACTTTTTACCATAGGATCTACGATTTTTTCAAACAAACTTGAGTCGGGGGTTTTGATCCCCACAAAACAAAAACCAGGGGACAGTGTCATTTATCAAATGGACCGATTTGATCAAGAGCATGCAACAAACTTTACCTTCTCTGCTAAGGGGCAGTCAGCCAAAATATCAAAGAAGGATTTAAAATAAAAAAGGCTGCCCTGGTATCTGCAAATCACAAACTACCCTCTGATTAACTACTTCAGGAAGGCCCAAAGGGCTCTCAGGCTATCTCTGGGAAAGTAAAAGGCCAAACTACTTCAGCTGCCATTCAATCTGCCTTTTCCATACCCACAGCACCTAACAACCCCTTTGGGGCTTGGTCTCCTGAAAAAGCCCTTTTGGAGTCAGCCTGGAAAGAAGGCCCATCAGGTACCTGGCTCTCTGACCTGGACTGGTCTTCTTCTCCTCCCTTCTCACAGCAGTCTGCAGATTGGCACCCTACTGTTTAGGCCCCTGCTATTAAGGATCTACCTTCTCCTTCTGCTCAGGACTCAGAACCCAACGTTATCCCTAATTCAGCTAGCCCTGTTCTAGAGGGGAGTATTCAGGGGAATCATAGGGCCTCCAAGAACATAGAACCAGGTGAGAACCCAGAGGGCACTTCACATCCTAGGCCACTTGTATCACAACTTTTTTCCCATAAGAAGAAAGAAGCGGCCCCACACAGAAATGCAGTATGAATTTGCTACAAAGATGGCCTAGATATTAGGCCAGACTGTTTATTGTGGGAAAGCACCTTCTTAAAGAATCCCTAAACTTCTCATCAAAGGATGTTTTCGCTTTCATTAACATCTCCGGGGAGGACAACTATGACATTAGTTTTAGGTCCCCATTCCTTTCGGACCTTTTCTGGCAAATATATAATCAACTTAAGTTTTTCCCACTATGGTCCCCATTTCTAGTTATTCCCTTGACTCAGCCTCTAATTAAATTCGTAACAGTGATGTTTAGAAATGAAGGTGCCCATGTAGAGGACATCACCTTTTGGCTTTGTCAAAAATGCAAGGTGCTTAGTGCCCCTGAAGCTGTACTCGACTTTGAGTATTTCTGGACTTGGAGTTGGAAATATAAAGTGAAACTTAGTCTGACAATGATGTTGAGCATATTCCAAATTATTTTTCCTTGGGGAGGGATGGGGGGTTTGCTTTTACGCAGGGCAACCCTGTGCATGTTACAAATGTGGGTCTCATATCCACTTGTCCAGTTCATGTGATATACCCCAATGTGAGATCTGTGGGGAAGTGGGGCATGTTAGTCTGCAATGTGTAAATAGGTTGAAATGTGATTTATGTAAAGAATCAGGGCATGGGTACAGAGATTGCCCCTGGGCTGCTAAAAATAAGGCATAAGTCATTAACCCTGAATTGTTAATTAATTTGGTAAAATCCCCAAAAAAAACAGGAATCGACCCCCCCCCCTTCCCCTTCCCCTTCTAGGGGCCCAACAAAAGGGAGTGCTAACAAAATGAACAATCCTGAGTCTTCTGTACCTCCTAAAGGAGATAGGGGAGGACCCTCCTGATTTAACAAACAAAATTGATTTCCCTCCTGTGTGCTACCAGGACGGGGGGGGGGCAGTTAAAGTGTTTGCCCCTGAAACAATGTTTGCCTTAGGAAAAAAGAATCAGTAGAGCTCGAACCCCCCGCAGAACCTCCTGAAATAGAAATGGAGAATTCTTATACTATTCTGGATACCCTGGGGGTGACTCTAATATGGATATAGAAGCGAAAGGTCCTTCACAAACTTCCAGTAACAGGCTATCCTAAGCTGATTATAAGGGGGGGGAGGAAAAAAGGTCCCTAAAATCCTTGGTCTACACCTCAGGTGGACTTAAGTATTGGGTCCTTAAACTGTTGTAGTTTACTAAATGGTCCTAAGAGACTTGCTCTTCTTCAGTCTCTTTACCAGGAAAATGTTGACATTTGTTTTCTCCAAGAGACTTGGATGTACATTTTAGACCAATGATGGCTCTTCACAGCAGAATGGATATGGAGGCCCTCTTACTGGTCTTTTGGGCAGGATTGGGCTGATGGAATTGGAATTTTTTTTTGCTCCTTTGACTTTACCCTGACTAAATTGGCTGATTTTTTTTTATTTTATTGAAATCTAGGATTACATATACCTTTGAGCAGGAACTGCTTGTTAACAAAGGTTCCAAGTTGAAGGAATGTGGGGTAAACATACATACAAAGGTCAACATAATAATACATAGTTACTCAATAAAAAGAAGCAAGAGACTGAGGCTTAGGAAATTCCAGTAATTCAAAATGTGCCAAATGTTAGGTAGCATGACATACCAGCCAAAGGCAACCTTAGAAATAAGTGCTGGAGGTGGAGCGGGAGGTATGCAGGCAGGAAGGCCGTTGTCGGAGGTAGAGGTGAGGTAAATGCTCTAAAGGGAGGGAGGAGGATAAAAGTCAGGAAATGTCTGGGGAGGAAAGGGAGAGGGGCAAGGGGGTGGGCAGGTCAGGTAGGTAGAAGGGGGCAAGGCAGGGAGAGGTAGCTGTCAAGACTGAGGTGGAGGGCAGTGAGCGGTGGGCTCCTGATTAGGCAAGGCAGTCACAATGACTAGTTGAAATGAGATGAAGTCTTATCTCAGGTAGACTGCTTAAAATAGATGGTATCTGGTGTCAAACAAACTACAGGTTCATAATAGTTTATGGTCCACAAACTAAAGCTGGTAGAGTCACTTTATTCAATACTTTTTTACCTTTTTTGGCAACCTCCAGTTACATCATTCTGGGGGGGACTTTAATTGTGAACTCCCTGATTCTAGGGTGGGACACCCAGGGAAAAAGATTTATTGTGATTCCTCAACTTTAAGGAGAGTTATTAAACTGGCTGATCTAAGAAATGGGAAGAATTTCCAAACATCGGGCCCCTATTTACTTTTAGGAAAGGGAAGTTAACCTTGGATATAGATCATATTTTCTTTTCTAAAGCCCTTGCCTCCCCTTTCTATAGAACCCTTCCTAATGAATTCTCAGATCACTTGTTGGTGAAACTGGTTTTCACTTCACCTTCCCCCCAAAAAGTGAGGGGTAATAGATGGCGGTTAAACACGTCGGCATTAACTAACCCATTAGTTTTGAAGGGCTTGACCAATCTCCTATCAGCAAGAACATCCGTGGCAGACCTATATGATGACCTGTGGGATTGGTTGGTGAACACTAAGGAGGAAATTAAGAAATGGTTTCAGAAATACAGGAAACAACGGGTAAAAGACCAGTTCTTTCATTATTTAAAATTAAGAAGTAAACTACAATATTTATTTACAAAGGCCAACACTTCTATGGAAGATTTTTCCTCACAGATTGATGATCAGTTAAAAATGGACATGAATGCTTATCAGTATGACAAAGTTCAGACCTTGCGTACAGAGCTTCAATTCAGTACACAGAAAAACCCAATTGTGGATCCCTTTGAGGCCTTTAAAGCAAAAAAAAGTGGCCTCTTGTGTGGAGGTATTACAGGATGAAGAAGAGAATCTTATAAACACCAATACAGGGATTTATAACATAATCTAAAATCATGTTAAAATGCAAGATATTCAGGAAGTCCTGCAAATGGAGGCGATTACTGATTTCTTACAAAAGGTTAAGGTTCTCCACCCACCCCCACCCCCAATATGGAATCACTAATGCTTGCTAAACCTATATCGGCTAGAGAAATTAAAGATGTGATTCTTTCACAAAAGCTAGTTACCTGTCCAGGTCAAGACGGATTACCATACAAACTTTACAAATCTTTTGTAGAGATCTTGTCAACATGTCTTGAAAGGTTTTTTTGTCCTTTCAGAACAAATTCTTGGTACCAACAGCCTTCACTTCAGGTCTGCTGGCATATCTTTTCAAGGGAAGGGACAAACTACGGATTACAAACTGGAGACCCATTACAATTCTGAATTCGGATTTTAAAATATTGTTTCAGGTCTTAAATAATATATAGATACATAGACAGTGTCGGCAGATAAGGGCCTGTGGCCCACCCAGTCTGCCCATTTAAGCTTGTAAGTTCAGTTTGTTTTCCTAGAAGTCTGTTGCCCCTTACCCTGACCCAGAATTCCTTTATGTCTATCCCATGCATTCTTAAATCCCGTGATTGTTTCAGCCCCCACCACTTCCTCTGGCAGGGTGTTCCACTTGTCCACCACCCATTCTGTGAAGAAATTCTTCTCATGTTTCCTCTGAATCGTCCTCCCTCCAACTTCATCCCATGCCCTCTAGTCCTCGAACATCTTTTTCGCTTAAAAATAGTGTTTTCCTGCACCCTGTTCCTCCCTGTAAGATACTTGTATGTCTCTATCATATCCCCTCTCTCCCTCCTCTCCTCCAGGGAGTACATGTTCAGTTCCTTCAACCTGTCTTCATAGGACTTGTGATGCAATCCATGCACCATCTTTGTTGCCCTCCTCTGAACCTTCTCTACCTTGTCTATGTCCTTACATAGGTATGGTCTCCAGAACTGTACACTGTACTCCAGGTGGGGCCTCACTAGTGTCTTGTATAGCGGAATTATGACCTCCCTTTTCCTGCTGGTGATGCCCCTGCCTATACATCCCAGCATCCTATTTGCTTTACCTGCTGCCTTGTCACACTGTTTCCCTACCTTGAGGTCATCAGAGATGACAACCCCAAGATCCCTTTCCTGCTTGGTGCATGCTATATCCTCACCCCCCAACTGATATATTGTGCCAGGGTTTTTGTGCCCCATATGCATTATCTTGCACTTCTTTGCATTGAATTTCAACTGCCAAACTCCTGACCATTCTTCAAGTTTCTGCAGGTCCTTCTCATTCTGTCTACACCCTCTGGTGTGTCTACTCTGTTACAGAGCTTTGTGTCATCAGCGAACAGTGAAATTCTGCCTTCTAGGTCCTGCACAATGTCACTGATGAAGATGTTGAATAGGACCGATCCCAGCACTGATCCCTGTGGTACCCCACTGGTCACTCTTCCCTCTGTGGAGTGACAGCCATTTACCACCACCCTCTGTGTCCTGCCACCCAGCCAGTTACCCACCCACCACACTACTGTCCTGCCCACACCCATATTCCTCAGTTTGTGTAATAGTCTTCTATGTGGCACAGTGTCAAAGCCTTGCTGAAGTCCAGATAGGCCATGTCCACTGCCCCCCTGATCCACCTCCCTAGTCACCCAGTCAAGAATTCAACGAGGTTGGTCTGACATGACCTCCCCCTGGTGAAACCATGCTGCCTTGGGTCCTGTAGTCCGCTGACAACCAGATGTTCCACCAAACTCTCCTTCAGTAGTGCTTCCATGATCTTCCCCACTACCGAGGTGAGGCTGACTGGTCTGCAGTTCCCTGCTTCCTCTTTGTTCCCACTTTTGTATAAGGGGACTACATCTGCTGTCCTCCAGTCTTTGGGTACCTCCCCTGTTTCCAGTGATCGGCTAAACAGGATAGCCAGAGGTTCAGCCACCACCTCTCTTAGTTCTTTAAGGACCCAGGGGTGCACCCCATCTGGCCCCATTGCTTTATCAACTCTTATTACTTCCAGTTCCTTCAGGACCCTTTCTCGTGTAAAGGGACTTGTGTCCATTTCTGCACCATTCTCACCCCTTGTACTCCCTTCAGACCCATTACCCTCCTCTTCCTCAGTAAAGACTGAGCAGAAATACCTGTTCAAAATGTCAGCTTTACTGTTGTCATCCTCCACGCTGCCCCATCCTCCCCTTCAGTCTCACTATCCTCCCTTTGTCTTTCTTTTTTCACTTATGTACCTGTAAAAGGTGTTGTCCCTTCTACCCACTGATTTTGCAATGTGTTCTTCTGTCTGAGCTTTGGCTTCCCTTACTGACCTCCCTGCCTCCCTTTGCTTCTCCTGGTACTTCTCCCTATCCCCTTCTGCCTGTGTCTTTTTGTATTGCCTGAATGCATCTTTTTGGCTTTCACTTTCTTTGCTACCTCTTTGGAAAACCATAATGGTCTCCTCTTCCTTTTCCTCTTGCTAACCTGCTTAATGCATAATTCTGTTGTTCTTGTAATCCCCATTTTAAATACTGCCCACTGTTCCTCAACCCCTGATTCCTGTCCCATTCCTCTTAATGCCTCTTTCAAGTATCTCCCCATTTTCCCAAAGTCTGCCCCCCTAAAATCCAGGATACGTGTTTTTGTGTGGTTTGGTTCTGCTCTTTCTGTGATTTCAAACCACAATGACTGGTGGTCACTGTTTCCCAGGTGCTTCCACACTGTTACCCCCATCACACTGTCCCTGTTTGTGAGCACAAGGTCCAGTATTGCCTTCTGCCGAGTTGGTTCCATGACCAGTTGCTTGAGGAAGGCACCCTGAAGGGAGTCCAGGATAAATCTGCTCCTAGTTGATGCTGCTGCTGGGATGCTCCAGTCCACGTCTGGAATATTGAAGTCTCCAACCAGTACTACCTCACCCTTGTCTGCCATCCTTTGGATGGCTAGCATCAATTCCTATCTGTTTCTTCCTCCTGGGCTGGTGGTCTCTAGACCACACCTGTGCGGATGGCTGGCCCCATTTTCCTTTCCAGCTTAACCCACAGTATCTCTTCCCCATTTTGTTCCTCCTGGATCTCTGTGGCCCTTATGTCATTTTTCACATACAGTGCCACTCCTCCTCCCTTTCTGCCTGCTCTGTCTCTTCTGAATATGTTGTAGCCAGGTATGGTCATCTCCCACTCATGGTTATCATTACACCAGGTTTCAGTGATGGCCACAATGTCCAGGTCTGACTGTACCATGACAGCCTCCAGATCTTCCATCTTGTTGCTAAGGCTCCTGGCATTTGTACACATGGCTTTCCATGATTTGACCTCCCTAGACTGTTTCACTGTTCTACTCCAGCCCTTTCCTTGGTTGTCATTTATCCCTGGTTCTCCTTGCTGTCTGCCCTTCTGCTGAATGTTGCCCCTTTTCTGCTTATCCACCTCTTGGGCACTAATCTCCATCTTTTGCACACTGCTTTGCAGAGATAGCCACTCCTCTGGTTCACTAGTTCCACTGCTAGCTGGGGGGGTGAGCAAGTAGGTACCCTCCTTGCTGGCCTGTCACCCCTTTGCTAGTTTAAATGCTTGTCAATGTAGCATTTAAACTTATCATTGAGTGCTTGGATTCCCTCCAGGATGGATGCAGGCCAGGCTGGTGAACAAACCTCCATCCCTCCAGGTGGGTCCCCAGTCACCAATGAATCCAAACCCTTCCTCACAGCACCAGTTCTTCAACCATGAGTTAAAGTTCCTGGTGCATGCACTCCTATGCTCTCCTTGCCTCTCACAGGTAGTACTTCTGAGAAAGTGACAGAAGTAGCTACTTGCTTAAGACCCTCCCAGTTTCCTAAACTCTTCCTGAACTTCTTTGGCTCCCCATTTGCCAGGTCATTAGTACCTAGGTGGATAATGACATCCAGCTCACCCTCCCATCTTGCTTTCCCAGTGATCCCCAGGATCTTCCTTCCATCCCTCCATGCCGTGGCACCTGGTAGGCACCTCACCTCCCTGTCCTCCCCTCCTGTGTTCCTAGCTGGATCCCTTATGATGGAGTCCCCACCAGGATTCGCTTCCTCCTCCTCTGGGGTCCACTGCTTCCACGCTGAGGCCACCTCCTGGCTAACCTCCACATCCTTTCCTTCCACTTCTCTGGTACCTCTATTTGGTTGTCCTCATTTGCCAGTGTGGCATATGAGTTCTTGAGTGGAATAGGATCTGGGATGTGCCTCTGCCTAACTGCTCTAACCTCCCTGAGCCCACTGTCATCCAAGTGCTCCTCATTCTCGGCATCCGTTGAGGCAGTGGCATTGGACTGGGTGGTCCCTGGATAGGGTGATGGTACTCCTGACCCAGTTTACTTCTGCTCTGAGTCTGGCTACCTCATCCGCAGTCCAGAGAGATGCATGCAGATAGGGCAGCACCTCAGTGTCCAGAAGGTCTGCCTGAATATGGCTGCCCCACAGCCACTGAATTGCACCACTCCCCACATTATACTGCAATTCCACTACTTGTCTGCTACTGAAGCTCTCCTAGTTCCCTTTTTATTAATTTGCTGTACTAAAAATCCTGCCACTGATCCTCAGATAATTTTTTTTTTAAAGAAAAAGAAACCAATAAATAAACAAATGAGTCAAAACACTTGTCGTGCTGAGGGTGGGCTTCTTCCCCCTTATGCCCCTCCTACTTCACATCCCTTACTATGCCCTGTGTTTAGCTCCTGTCAATCAGATTTAAAATGGCATATAATTAAGAGTTGGGGGAAGGGGAGGGGGGCCAAAATTTGCAGCAATTAAAGACAGCACAGAATTACACCACCACTATGTTTTAAATTTTCAACAGCCCAAAAACAATTATAAGTAAAGACAACAAAGAAAGTATAGTGTCACTAAAAGCCCACAATCTAAGTTTAGAAGAAAAATAGCAATTACCAGTTACTCTAAAGAACTGAATTGAATATGTTTCCTCCCTTCCCCTTCTGGCTTCTTCTGAGAAATTAAAACTCTGCTTACTACTTTAACTCTGACTAAGCCCCACCTCCAGTTATCACGTAGCTGAGGTCAGAGGCCAGACAATTAACACCCTTCACCCAACTACAGGGCAGTCAGACAAGCCAAGATAAAATTTGCAGCAATTAAAGACAGCACAGAATTACACCACCACTATGTTTTAAATTTTCAACAGCCCAAAAACAATTATAAGTAAAGACAACAATGAAAGTATAGTGTCACTAAAAGCCCACAATCTAAGTTTAAAAGAAAAATAGCAATTACCAGTTACTCTAAAGCACTGAATTGAATATGTTTCCTTCCTTCCCCTTCTGGCTTCTTCTGAGAAATTAAAACTCTGCTTACTACTTTAACTCTGACTAAGCCCCACCTCCAGTTATCACGTAGCTGAGGTCAGAGGCCAGACAATTAACACCCTTCACCCAACTACAGGGCAGTCAGACAAGCCAAGATAAAATTTGCAGCAATTAAAGACAGCACAGAATTACACCACCACTATGTTTTAAATTTTCAACAGCCCAAAAACAATTATAAGTAAAGACAACAATGAAAGTATAGTGTCACTAAAAGCCCACAATCTAAGTTTAAAAGAAAAATAGCAATTACCAGTTACTCTAAAGCACTGAATTGAATATGTTTCCTTCTTTCCCCTTCTGGCTTCTTCTGAGAAATTAAAACTCTGCTTACTACTTTAACTCTGACTAAGCCCCACCTCCAGTTATCACGTAGCTGAGGTCAGAGGCCAGACAATTAACACTCTTCACCCAACTACAGGACAGTTAGACAAGCCAAGATAAAATTTGCAGCAATTAAAGACAGCACAGAATTACACCACCACTATGTTTTAAATTTTCAACAGCCCAAAAACAATTATAAGTAAAGACAACAATGAAAGTATAGTGTCACTAAAAGCCCATAATCTAAGTTTAAAAGAAAAATAGCAATTACCAGTTACTCTAAAGCACTGAATTGAATATGTTTCCTTCCTTCCCCTTCTGGCTTCTTCTGAGAAATTAAAACTCTGCTTGCTACTTTAACTCTGACTAAGCTCAACCTCCAGTTATCACATAGCTGAGGTCAGAGGCCAGACAATTAACACCCTTCACCCAACTACAGGGCAGTCAGACAAGCCAAGATAAAATTTGCAGCAATTAAAGACAGCACAGAATTACACCACCAATATGTTTTAAATTTTCAACAGCCCAAAAACAATTATAAGTAAAGACAACAACGAAAGTATAGTGTCACTAAAAGCCCACAATCTAAGTTTAAAAGAAAAATAGCAATTACCAGTTACTCTAAAACACTGAATTGAATGTGTTTCCTTCCTTCCCCTTCTGGCTTCTTCTGAGAAATTAAAACTCTGCTTGCTACTTTAACTCTGACTAAGCCCCACCTCCAGTTATCACGTAGCTGAGGTCAGAGGCCAGACAATTAACACCCTTCACCCAACTGCAGGACAGTCAGACAAGCCAAGATAAAATTTGCAGCAATTAAAGACAGCACAGAATTACACCACCACTATGTTTTAAATTTTCAACAGCCCAAAAACAATTATAAGTAAAGACAACAAAGAAAGTATAGTGTCACTAAAAGCCCACAATCTAAGTTTAGAAGAAAAATAGCAATTACCAGTTACTCTAAAGCACTGAACTGAATATGTTTCCTTCCTTCCCCTTCTGGCTTCTTCTGAGAAATTAAAACTCTGCTTGCTACTTTAACTCTGACTAAGCCCCACCTCCAGTTATCACGTAGCTGAGGTCAGAGGCCAGACAATTAACACCCTTCACCCAACTACAGGGCAGTCAGACAAGCCAAGATAAAATTTGCAGCAATTAAAGACAGCACAGAATTACACCACCACTATGTTTTAAATTTTCAACAGCCCAAAACAATTATAAGTAAAGAAAACAATGAAAGTATAGTGTCACTAAAAGCCCACAATCTAAGTTTAAAGAAAATAGCAATTACCAGTTACTCTAAAGCACTGAATTGAATATGTTTCCTTCCTTCCCCTTCTGGCTTCTTCTGAGAAATTAAAACTCTGCTTACTACTTTAACTCTGACTAAGCCCACTCCAGTTATCACGTAGCTGAGGTCAGAGGCCAGACAATTAACACCCTTCACCCAACTACAGGGCAGTCAGACAAGCCAAGATAAAATTTGCAGCAATTAAAGACAGCACAGAATTACACCACCACTATGTTTTAAATTTTCAACAGCCCAAAAACAATTATAAGTAAAGACAACAAAGAAAGTATAGTGTCACTAAAAGCCCACAATCTAAGTGTAGAAGAAAAATAGCAATTACCAGTTACTCTAAAGCACTGAATTGAATATGTTTCCTTCCTTCCCCTTCTGAGAAATTAAAACTCTGCTTGCTACTTTAACTCTGACTAAACCCCACCTCCAGTTATCACGTAGCTGAGGTCAGAGGCCAGACAATTAACACCCTTCACCCAACTGCAGGGCAGTCAGACAAGCCAAGATAAAATTTGCAGCAATTAAAGACAGCACAGAATTACACCACCACTATGTTTTAAATTTTCAACAGCCCAAAAACAAATATAAGTAAAGACAACAATGACAGTATAGTGTCACTAAAGGCCCACAATCTAAGTTTAGAAGAAAAATAGCAATTACCAGTTTCTCTAAAGCACTGAATTGAATATGTTTCCTTCCTTCCCCTTCTGGCTTCTTCTGAGAAATTAAAACTCTGCTTGCTACTTTAACTCTAACTAAGCCCCACCTCCAGTTATCACGTAGCTGAGGTCAGAGGCCAGACAATTAACACCCTTCACCCAACTACAGGGCAGTCAGACAAGCCAAGATAAAATTTGCAGCAGTTAAAGACAGCACAGAATTACACCACCACTATGTTTTAAATTTTCAACAGCCCAAAAACAATTATAAGTAAAGACAACAATGAAAGTATAGTGTCACTAAAAGCCCATAATCTAAGTTTAAAAGAAAAGTAGCAATTACCAGTTACTCTAAAGCACTGAATTGAATATGTTTCCTTCCTTCCCCTTCTGGCTTCTTCTGAGAAATTAAAACTCTGCTTGCTACTTTAACTCTGACTAAGCCCAACCTCCAGTTATCACGTAGCTGAGGTCAGAGGCCAGACAATTAACACCCTTCAGCCAACTACAGGGCAGTCAGACAAGCCAAGATAAAATTTGCAGCAATTAAAGACAGCACAGAATTACACCACCACTATGTTTTAAATTTTCAACAGCCCAAAAACAATTATAAGTAAAGACAACAATAAAGTAGAGTGTCACTAAAAGCCCACAATCTAAGTTTAAAAGAAAAATAGCAATTACCAGTTACTCTAAAGCACTGAATTGAATATGTTTCCTTCCTTCCCCTTCTGAGAAATTAAAACTCTGCTTGCTACTTTAACTCTGACTAAACCCCACCTCCAGTTATCACGTAGCTGAGGTCAGAGGCCAGACAATTAACACCCTTCACCCAACTGCAGGGCAGTCAGACAAGCCAAGATAAAATTTGCAGCAATTAAAGACAGCACAGAATTACACCACCACTATGTTTTAAATTTTCAACAGCCCAAAAACAAATATAAGTAAAGACAACAATGACAGTATAGTGTCACTAAAAGCCCACAATCTAAGTTTAGAAGAAAAATAACAATTATCAGTTACTCTGAAGCACTGAATTGAATATGTTTCCTTCCTTCCCCTTCTGGCTTCTTCTGAGAAATTAAAACTCTGCTTGCTACTTTAACTCTGACTAAGCCCCACCTCCAGTTATCACGTAGCTGAGGTCAGAGGTCAGACAATTAACACCCTTCACCCAACTACAGGGCAGTCAGACAAGCCAAGATAAAATCTGCAGCAATTAAAGACAGCACAGAATTACACCACCACTATGTTTTAAATTTTCAACAGCCCAAAAACAATTGTAAGTAAAGACAACAACGAAAGTGTAGTGTCACTAAAAGCCCACAATCTAAGTTTAAAAGAAAAATAGCAATTACCAGTTACTCTAAAGCACTGAATTGAATATGTTTCCTTCCTTCCCCTTCTGGCTTCTTCTGAGAAATTAAAACTCTGCTTGCTACTTTAACTCTGACTAAGCCCAACCTCCAGTTATCACGTAGCTGAGGTCAGAGGCCAGACAATTAACACCTTCACCCAACTACAGGGCAGTCAGACAAGCCAAGATAAAATTTGCAGCAATTAAAGACAGCACAGAATTACACCACCAGTATGTTTTAAATTTTCAACTGCCCAAAACAATTATAAGTAAAGACAACAAAGAAAGTATAGTGTCACTAAAAGCCCACAATCTAAGTTTAAAAGAAAAATAGCAATTACCAGTTACTCTAAAGCACTGAATTGAATATGTTTCCTTCCTTCCCCTTCTGGCTTCTTCTGAGAAATTAAAACTCTGCTTGCTACTTTAACTCTAACTAAGCCCCACCTCCAGTTATCACGTAGCTGAGGTCAGAGGCCAGACAATTAACACCCTTCACCCAACTACAGGGCAGTCAGACAAGCCAAGATAAAATTTGCAGCAATTAAAGACAGCACAGAATTACACCACCACTATGTTTTAAATTTTCAACAGCCCAAAAACAATTATAAGTAAAGACAACAATGAAAGTATAGTGTCACTAAAAGCCCACAATCTAAGTTTAAAAGAAAAATAGCAATTACCAGTTTCTCTAAAGCACTGAATTGAATATGTTTCCTTCCTTCCCCTTCTGGCTTCTTCTGAGAAATTAAAACTCTGCTTGCTACTTTAACTCTGACTAAGCCCCACCTCCAGTTATCACGTAGCTGAGGTCAGAGGCCAGACAATTAACACCCTTCAGCCAACTACAGGGCAGTCAGACAAGCCAAGATAAAATTTGCAGCAATTAAAGACAGCACAGAATTACACCACCACTATGTTTTAAATTTTCAACAGCCCAAAAACAATTATAAGTAAAGACAACAATGAAAGTATAGTGTCACTAAAAGCCCATAATCTAAGTTTAAAAGAAAAGTAGCAATTACCAGTTACTCTAAAGCACTGAATTGAATATGTTTCCTTCCTTCCCCTTCTGGCTTCTTCTGAGAAATTAAAACTCTGCTTGCTACTTTAACTCTGACTAAGCCCAACCTCCAGTTATCACGTAGCTGAGGTCAGAGGCCAGACAATTAACACCCTTCACCAACTACAGGGCAGTCAGACAAGCCAAGATAAAATTTGCAGCAATTAAAGACAGCACAGAATTACACCACCACTATGTTTTAAATTTTCAACAGCCCAAAAACAATTATAAGTAAAGACAACAAAGAAAGTATAGTGTCACTAAAAGCCCACAATCTAAGTTTAAAAGAAAAATAGCAATTACCAGTTACTCTAAAGCACTGAATTGAATATGTTTCCTTCCTTCCCCTTCTGGCTTCTTCTGAGAAATTAAAACTCTGCTTACTATTTTAACTCTGACTAAGCCCACCTCCAGTTATCACGTAGCTGAGGTCAGAGGCCAGACAATTAACACCCTTCACCCAACTACAGGGCAGTCAGACAAGCCAAGATAAAATTTGCAGCAATTAAAGACAGCACAGAATTACACCACCACTATGTTTTAAATTTTCAACAGCCCAAAACAATTATAAGTAAAGACAACAAAGAAAGTATAGTGTCACTAAAAGCCCACAATCTAAGTGTAGAAGAAAAATAGCAATTACCAGTTACTCTAAAGCACTGAATTGAATATGTTTCCTTCCTTCCCCTTCTGAGAAATTAAAACTCTGCTTGCTACTTTAACTCTGACTAAACCCCACCTCCAGTTATCACGTAGCTGAGGTCAGAGGCCAGACAATTAACACCCCTTCACCCAACTACAGGGCAGTCAGACAAGCCAAGATAAAATCTGCAGCAATTAAAGACAGCACAGAATTACACCACCACTATGTTTTAAATTTTCAACAGCCCAAAAACAATTGTAAGTAAAGTCAACAACGAAAGTGTAGTGTCACTAAAAGCCCACAATCTAAGTTTAAAAGAAAAATAGCAATTACCAGTTACTCTAAAGCACTGAATTGAATATGTTTCCTTCCTTCCCCTTCTAGCTTCTTCTGAGAAATTAAACTCTGCTTGCTACTTTAACTCTGACTAAGCCCCACCTCCAGTTATCACGTAGCTGAGGTCAGAGGCCAGACAATTAACACCCTTCACCCAACTACAGGACAGTCAGACAAGCCAAGATAAAATTTGCAGCAATTAAAGACAGCACAGAATTACACCACCAGTATGTTTTAAATTTTCAACTGCCCAAAAACAATTATAAGTAAAGACAACAAAGAAAGTATAGTGTCACTAAAAGCCCACAATCTAAGTTTAAAAGAAAAATAGCAATTACCAGTTACTCTAAAGCACTGAATTGAATATGTTTCCTTCCTTCCCTTCTGGCTTCTTCTGAGAAATTAAAACTCTGCTTGCTACTTTAACTCTGACTAAGCCCAACCTCCAGTTATCACGTAGCTGAGGTCAGAGGCCAGACAATTAACACCCTTCACCCAACTACAGGGCAGTCAGACAAGCCAAGATAAAATTTGCAGCAATTAAAGACAGCACAGAATTACACCACCACTATGTTTTAAATTTTCAACAGCCCCAAAACAATTATAAGTAAAGACAACAAAGAAAGTATAGTGTCACTAAAAGCCCACAATCTAAGTTTAGAAGAAAAATAGCAATTACCAGTTTCTCTAAAGCACTGAATTGAATATGTTTCCTTCCTTCCCCTTCTGGCTTCTTCTGAGAAATTAAAACTCTGCTTGCTACTTTAACTCTGACTAAGCCCAACCTCCAGTTATCACGTAGCTGAGGTCAGAGGCCAGACAATTAACACCCTTCACCCAACTACAGGGCAGTCAGACAAGCCAAGATAAAATTTGCAGCAATTAAAGACAGCACAGAATTACACCACCACTATGTTTTAAATTTTCAACAGCCCAAAACAATTATAAGTAAAGACAACAAAGAAAGTATAGTGTCACTAAAAGCCCACAATCTAAGTTTAAAAGAAAAATAGCAATTACCAGTTACTCTAAAACACTGAATTGAATATGTTTCCTTCCTTCCCCTTCTGGCTTCTTCTGAGAAATTAAAACTCTGCTTACTACTTTAACTCTGACTAAGCCCCACCTCCAGTTATCACGTAGCTGAGGTCAGAGGCCAGACAATTAACACCCTTCACCCAACTACAGGGCAGTCAGACAAGCCAAGATAAAATTTGCAGCAATTAAAGACAGCACAGAATTACACCACCACTATGTTTTAAATTTTCAACAGCCCAAAAACAATTATAAGTAAAGACAACAATGAAAGTATAGTGTCACTAAAAGCCCATAATCTAAGTTTAAAAGAAAAATAGCAATTACCAGTTACTCTAAAGCACTGAATTGAATATGTTTCCTTCCTTCCCCTTCTGGCTTCTTCTGAGAAATTAAAACTCTGCTTGCTACTTTAACTCTGACTAAGCCCCACCTCCAGTTATCACGTAGCTGAGGTCAGAGGCCAGACAATTAACACCCTTCAGCCAACTACAGGGCAGTCAGACAAGCCAAGATAAAATTTGCAGCAATTAAAGACAGCACAGAATTACACCACCACTATGTTTTAAATTTTCAACAGCCCAAAAACAATTATAAGTAAAGACAACAATGACGGTATAGTGTCACTAAAAGCCCACAATCTAAGTTTAGAAGAAAAATAACAATTATCAGTTACTCTGAAGCACTGAATTGAATATGTTTCCTTCCTTCCCCTTCTGGCTTCTTCTGAGAAATTAAAACTCTGCTTGCTACTTTAACTCTGTCTAAGCCCCACCTCCAGTTATCACGTACCTGAGGTCAGAGGTCAGACAATTAACACCCTTCACCCAACTACAGGGCAGTCAGACAAGCCAAGATAAAATCTGCAGCAATTAAAGACAGCACAGAATTACACCACCACTATGTTTTAAATTTTCAACAGCCCAAAAACAATTGTAAGTAAAGACAACAACGAAAGTGTAGTGTCACTAAAAGCCCACAATCTAAGTTTAAAAGGAAAATAGCAATTACTAGTTACTCTAAAGCACTGAATTGAATATGTTTCCTTCCTTCCCCTTCTGGCTTCTTCTGAGAAATTAAAACTCTGCTTGCTACTTTAACTATGACTAAGCCCCACCTCCAGTTATCACGTAGCTGAGGTCAGAGGCCAGACAATTAACACCCTTCACCCAACTACAGGACAGTCAGACAAGCCAAGATAAAATTTGCAGCAATTAAAGACAGCACAGAATTACACCACCAGTATGTTTTAAATTTTCAACTGCCCAAAACAATTATAAGTAAAGACAACAATGAAAGTATAGTGTCACTAAAAGCCCACAATCTAAGTTTAAAAGAAAAATAGCAATTACCAGTTACTCTAAAGCACTGAATTGAATATGTTTCCTTCCTTCCTTCCCCTTCTGGCTTCTTCTGAGAAATTAAAACTCTGCTTGCTACTTTAACTCTGACTAAGCCCAACCTCCAGTTATCACTTAGCTGAGGTCAGAGGCCAGACAATTAACACCCTTCACCCAACTACAGGGCAGTCAGACAAGCCAAGATAAAATTTGCAGCAATTAAAGACAGCACAGAATTACACCACCACTATGTTTTAAATTTTCAACAGCCCCAAAACAATTATAAGTAAAGACAACAAAGAAAGTATAGTGTCACTAAAAGCCCACAATCTAAGTTTAAAAGAAAAATAGCAATTACCAGTTTCTCTAAAGCACTGAATTGAATATGTTTCCTTCCTTCCCCTTCTGGCTTCTTCTGAGAAATTAAAACTCTGCTTGCTACTTTAACTCTAACTAAGCCCCACCTCCAGTTATCACGTAGCTGAGGTCAGAGGCCAGACAATTAACACCCTTCACCCAACTACAGGGCAGTCAGACAAGCCAAGATAAAATTTGCAGCAGTTAAAGACAGCACAGAATTACACCACCACTATGTTTTAAATTTTCAAGAGCCCAAAAACAATTATAAGTAAAGACAACAAAGAAAGTATAGTGTCACTGAAAGCCCACAATCTAAGTTTAAAAGGAAAATAGCAATTACCAGTTACTCTAAAGCACTGAATTGAATATGTTTCCTTACTTCCTCTGGCTTCTTCTGAGAAATTAAAACTCTGCTTGCTACTTTAACTCTGACTAAGCCCCACCTCCAGTTATCACGTAGCTGAGGTCAGAGGCCAGACAATTTACACCCTTCACCCAACTACAGGGCAGTCAGACAAGCCAAGATACAATTTGCAGCAATTAAAGATAGCACAGAATTACACCACCACTATGTTTTAAATTTTCAGCAGCCCAAAAACAATTATAAGTAAAGACAACAAAGAAAGTATAGTGTCACTAAAAGCCCACAATCTAAGTTTAGAAGAAAAATAGCAATTGCCAGTTACTCTAAAGCACTGAATTGAATATGTTTCCTTCCTTCCCCTTCTGGCTTCTTCTGATAGATTATAGTGGTATGGCTGTAGAATTGTTATACCCACTGCAGTTTTGTGGTATCCCCAAAAGAAAAATTCAAAGTGCGCTGATTATACTCATGGAAGTAATTGAATATGTCAATAGAACTTAACAACAGGGCTGTATTTTGTCCTTAGAGCAAAACAAAGCCTGTGATAGGGTCTTTTGGCCCTTTTTGTTTGCCACCTTAAAGCATTATGGTTTCCCTTCAGATTTTATACGATGGATTGAGTTATTATATGGCTCAGTATAGTGTATCCAGTTATTAAAGGTAGGGCTACTTTTCCTATACCAGTGAGGTCTGGGATTAGACAGGGGTGCCCACTGAGTCCCTTGTCATATATATTTTCTCTTGACCCTTTGCTCAGAATCTTGGCTTCATCTAATCTTTTGATGGGTATTTCAAGTAATCAGGCTGGAGATTCTTTGGTGGTTCGGGCTTATGCGGATGATGCTTGTGTGTTTTTATCAGATATAACACAAATTCCAACTGTTTTACAATTGTTTTCCAGTTATGGGAAGGTTTCTAACACTTAAATAAATAACGAGAAATCTAAGGGCCTTTTCATTGGCCCAGTTATGCAATACCAGGCTACCACTGCAGGGATTACTGCCACTATACAATGGAATGGTTAGACCACACCTTGAGTACTGTGTACAGTACTGGAGACCACACTTGTAGAAGGACATACAGCTCCTGGAGAGGGTACACAGGAGGGCAACTATGATGATACAAGAACTAGGGGATTTGACGTATGAGGACAGACTTAAGGAGCTCTGCATGTTTTCATTGGAGGAGAGGAGAGATGGGGGGACATAATTGAGGTCTTCAACTACCTCAAGGGAATAAATAGGGTAAACATGCAGGGCATCTTTAGACTAAAGCAGGGAGGTATCACCAGAAGGCATGGTTTGAAGTTGGAAGGTGGAAGGGTGAGGGGGGAAAGAGGAGGAGGTTTTTCAGTGAGAGGGTGGTGGATCCTTGGAATGTGCTGCCTGGCGAGCTGGTTCAGAGATCCACACTGGAGGGCTTCAAGAGAGGGTGGGACAGACACAGAAAGCGGATGTATCAGATGATGGCCTGGCCGGGGGTGGGGATGGATGATAGGGGTTTCTGGAACACAAGGGGGGGAGGGCCTCAGTACCCAACAAGGGATCTGAGGTTCGAGCAAACTCGATAGACCGTAAGGCCTAATCTGCTGGCAATTAGTATGTTAGTATTACTGTCTCTTCAGGCCCCTGTAAGATACTCGGCATTCCCTTTGGTTCAGAGAATTGCCCCGAAGAGAACCGGGAAACAGCCTTAAAGGGAGTGGAACGAAAGGTTGGAGACTCTCCAAAATTTAAAGAAGCTACAGTATATCATCAAAAGATTTCTCATACCATGCTTATTATACACAGCTGTGGTCCCCCCCCCCACACTGGTTTTGAGACTCAATTGTATGCATGCTATTTCTCTATGTTATGGGGCAGTAGGCTTAACCCCATTAAGCGATGTTTCACTTGCTTATCTAAAGCACAAGGGGACTATGTATGATAGACCCCATTATTTTCTTCCATACATTATTTCTCTCTCAAAACTTGAATATTGTGATTCAAAACCCTGAGGCACCACAATATTTATGGATTTTGAACAATCTACAGGATTTCCTTGTTTTATGGGTTACTCTCCCACCCAAATTTCCTATTCGCATCTATGTCCCAAAGTATTTCATACCTTGTGCACAAAAGTTATTACAAGCATTTGTCAATGCCGAACGTTCACTTGCAGGTATTTGCAGTGGTGTTTGGCACGTATGGTGCTTTACCCTAATGCCCTGTGCGATTGCTGGTATTTGCACAATAAATTTTCAGCATGACCTTTTTGTTACCCCCATTGTGCGCTACATAGGCGGAAACACGTTTTGGGCAGGATGTGAAAAATAACAGCTGTACTGCTCATAAGGAAGTGTGGTAAAATTGCAA